>OY776674.1:113908399-116331386 GCA_963675555.1 Leptura quadrifasciata | reverse complement strand
CGATTATTTAGTAATTGGAAAGATTCACGAAATTTTCCGCGAATTAAAATGTTTCAGAAATACATTTTGAACATATTTTCACTACTAAGAATATTTTAAGATTAAGATTAAAATATCTATTTTAGGAATTGTAATTGATAAATATATTTTTGACATCGACAATACATGAATGAATGAATGATACAATGAATCTAATTAAAAATATTGTCATAGATTGAATTTAGGTTTTTTAACATTTAATAGTGAATGTATCAAAGAAACGTTTATATATTATCCGAGGCTTGCTATGTTATAGGAGTGGCGCAAGAAAAACTACTTTAACTGAAAGGAAATCAAATTTCGAGAAAAATATTTTTTACAACTTTGATAGTTTTTAAAATAATTCGAAAATTTTAGCTTGAATAAGCAGGCGTCGCAAAACGGTTTTCGTCGAACAACTCAAAAAGTATCACATTTTGAGACCAAAAAGAAAAATTATAGTCTTAGGATGAGTTTTGTTGTATTCCTAATTTTTGTAGAAATGATAGTTTCGGAGACATGGAAGTTGAAAATAACATACGAACGTTTATAAAACGAAACATTTAGCTTTAATTTAGCTAAATAATTCAGAAACCATGGCATTTACGCCAAAATGCTAAGAATTACAATAAGGCTCATTAAATTATTAATAGAGCTTTAAATGATTTTTTTTGGTCAATTATAAAAGTCAAAAACTTACGGCATAAAAGTCGAAATAAAATGAACCAACAAGACTACCTTCATTTGCAATTAAAATAATATTGATTGTTTCAATCACAAGCTCCTCTGTTGTCATAAGGGATAACGAAGCTGCAACTGACAGCCATTCCTCGGTCTGTATGCCTACGCCGAGCGATGAATTTCAAATTGCAAGCCTAAGTGAGCCAACAACTCGAACGAGACCACCTTTCCGGAGAAAACCAATAACAATAGTTTCCCGTATAGTGCAGTCTTTTTGTCGGACATTGTAAGTTATTTAGTTACTTTTTGTTTAAATCTTTCCTGAAGGATTTCTTCTGTTCTAATCCCGGACCGGCGTAAATTATAATTCTGTTCTAGTGCTGTGAATCGGTTTTATGTAAATACTATTTATTTAAAAAATGTTAAATCACAAAAGCAATAAAAGAACAGAACATAACCAACAGCCAATGAATGATAAAAGAATAATTATTTGATACTCTACTAATTAGGTACGAGTATGATGGCTCGTAATTTAAAAAATCAGTTTATGTTGAGAGCATTTAATAATTAACTATAATCAATTTTCTTACAAATGGAAACTCTGAAAACGCTGCTAATCTTTAAGTGCCATATATGGTCATGAAATATTTTTATGGTAAACGTTAATTGCAATCGGAGTGTATTATTATTCGGATGAAATTTTAATATTCGAAATCGTTCCAATATTTTGATACTGAATATTTTAATTCGATTTCACTCAACACTACTCTATCCCCAATTAATCAACAGCATTAATTACATTAATGAAAACTAAAATGTGACACTCCGTTGCTACCCATATATATTAATTTCACAATTTTCGTTAGCTACTTATCGACGTATAATAGCTACCCTATTATACTTACGGGGTGTAATCTCATGATTACTGTGTCAGATGCTCTTTTTCGCATGAACTTTTCATCCCCCAGGAAGTCAATATGTTTAGTGGCGTTGGCTAACAAATAGTACCATCCCCGGCTATTGTACGGGGAATCATCTCCATGTAAAAGGCTAAAAAGGATCTATTCATCATTTAAATTGGATTGGCGAACACATACAAGGTGATTGTTTGCTTTATTCAATCAGGGGCGTAGCGAAACGTTAGTGGGTGGAAAAGTCATTTTAAATATGTAATATCCGTTATTGAGTTTCGAAAATATGTGGAAGATTCCCTAAACAAAAAAATAAGCGCGTTTAACGGTCCTTAAATACCGAAATTTACTTTATTAAAGGTGTGATGTTAAATGTTTTAAGGTTTAGTCTCCCTCAATTCAGTCTTTTTTTTGTCAAAATAAGTTTATTTTGGCCAATCAAATTAGCATCATAGGGAGATGAGTAATATTTTGGATATTTTTTATTATTATTTATTTAATCACTTATTTATAGTGGAGTAGAAATAGCCAAAAGTAAAGCGATAGAGAAAATTTTACATGGAGCAACGCAAAATAAGTTTGTCTTGGTGAAACTAAGATTGACTTTTCTGGTTCGAGTAGGTGGGAACCCTTTTTTTCCCGAAAAGGGGGTAAATTGGTCATTTTAAGGGTGATTTTTTAGTTTTAATTTATTTTGGACTCTTTAAAATGCTAGTTAAGAAACGAGAACGGTATCCTTTTATTATAGATGTTCAAGGAACTTTCAGTTCAAATTTCGTGAAAATTGGTTTACCGTCTCCCACGATATGTATATAAATATACTGAAAAAACGTGAAAAATTGAATTACAGCTAACTTGGCCAAAATTAAACCGAATTTGATGCAATTTTGGACGAAATTAACCTATATAACCAAGAAAGAGTCTGCCAAATTTTAGCAAAAAATATCGAACAATTTGGCCGCAATTTCATTTTTAGTTCAAATTCCACAACATTTTCAAAACTTTCCCCAACTTGCCCAAATGCTCGAACGAATTTTTTTTTTACCAAAATGAAGGTATTCTTATATACTTTCACGTGATGTAACTAAAAAATATTTTTTTTTCAATTTAGCCCATTTTTTTTGTCATTTTTGTTATACTTGTATATATGCGCGCGGCGATTTCCCGTCATTTTCGGTATTATACGTATGCGCGCACGTGTAATTATTCATTATAAAAATTTCAATATTAATAATAAAAAGTGATTGTGAGCAGGTTTTAAATATTTAAATAAAAAACCCTCGAAGGTAAGATATAATGTTCTCTTTCAAAAATTTTTATTAAACTTTTTACATATATTGATTATTATTTTATTTTATTAATGTTTTATTTTTCTAGTAGTTGTACTAGATGTGTTACTGCAAGAAGTGTCTACTTCCGAATCGGTAACTGGAGTTTGGAATAGTTCTTCACCCTTGTCATCGCTAAAGTCGTATACATCTGAGATATTCTCTGAAGTACCAAAACTGACAGGATTTTGGATGGCAGCAAACAACAGATAATGAACTGATGCTGATAAGGACTGATAAAGCTTCTCTTCCTAATCAATTACTCAATATAATTGCTTGTGATTATAAGGTCGGTTGCAAAACTAAACGTTGCTCATGCAAAACCATTGGCGTCACATGCAGCAATTTATGCCACGGAAGGAATACTTTTTTCGTACTAGCACATCTAGTACAACTACTAGAAAAAGAAAACATAAATAAAATGAAATAATAATATATGTAAATAGTTTAATAAAAATCAAGTGAACTTCCGAAAAAAAAAATTATATCTTACCTTCGAGAGTTTTTTTTTTATCTAAATATTTAAAACCTTCTCACAACCACTTTTTATTATTAATATTGAAATTTTTATAATGAGAATTACACATATACTTGTGCGCGCAAACGTATTATACCGAAAATGACGGGAAATCGCCGTGCGCATGTGTATACCAAAAATGACAAAAATCGGCTAAATTAAAAAAATATTACATCACGTGAAATTACATAAGAATACCTTCATTTTGGTAGAAAAAAAATTCGTTCGACCATTTGGGCAAATTGAGGAAAGTTTTGAAAATTTTGTGGAATTTGGACTAAAAATGGAATAGCGGCCAAATTTGGCAGGCTATTTCTTGGTTATATAGGTTAGTTTCGTCTAAAATTTCATCAAATTCGATTTAATTTTGGCCAAGCTAGCCGTAATTTAATTTTTTACATTTCTTCATTATATTTATATACGTATCTTGGAAGGCGGTGAACCGATTCTCACGAAATTCGAACTGATCGTTCCTTGAACATCTACAATAAAAGGGTACCGTTCTAGTTTCTTAACTATCATTTTAAAGTGTACAAAATAAATTAAAACTGAAAAACCACCCTTAAAAATGACCAATTTACTTACCCCTTTTTCGCGGAAAAAAGGGTTCCCCCACCTAGTCGAAGCAGAAAACTCAATGTATTCTTAGTTTCACCAAAACAAACTTATTTTTCTATGTCGCGTTGCTCAATGTAAATTTTTCTCTATAAATCTAAATTTACTCCACTATTAGATTAACGGCCTGGCGGAGTTTAGCATTAGCTATTCCACCACTCAACCAAGACACATACCCACAGAATTATACAACGACCATTCCCTACGGCATTGCCATCTGCCGCAACTGAGACTCGAACTCGGGGGTGATATACCGACTAGCCGTGTTGCCCATCACACGATCTCGTCTAGTCTACTGCTACCACCTCGGTAACACATGAAAAATACTACTAAACCTCCATACCCTAGCCAGGATTCGAACCCGGAACTTTTTGTTGCAAGCCTAACACGGAAGTGTTGAGCCATTGAACCGGATGTAGCTGTCATATAGTGGAGCTCAGATTTACGGTGCACTCAAAAAAGGCAACAAAAACTTTACGATCTCATTATTATCGCCGTTGGACCATTCGGCATATTGTCATCAAACAGATCGACGCACATTAAAAACTTATAAAGGTAAGCGAGTCAGTTTTCGAACGAAATAGTACAGAGCCGTACTTAAAATTCGTATGTACATATCGTATATATGTACATGTAATGTACATATTAATAATACTAGACCGTAACGCGTTGTTAAAATTGGAATGACTGAGTTGCTTATCTAAATATTTCAAGTGCGTACCTGGGCGCAATTACTTTTGCGACTAGTTTAACGGTATTTTAATGAGGTCGCAAAGTTTTTATTACCTTTTTTGAGTGCACCGTAAATCTAAGCTCGACTATACCTGAATAATTGACTCATTTTTAAACCGCGAAGAGTTCAACAATGATATAAGAACTTCAATAAATGAATAGAAGGTTGTAAATATAAATTTTCGAACTAGTCAACATTTAATTTGAACAGTGCCACGAAATCAATTTTTCAGCAACTTGAACGGCGAACAATACTATTATCCAGTAGCGTAACCAGACTTGGATTTTTGGGGGGGGGGGGGGGGTGGGGGTGAGCAGTAGAAAAATATATGGCCTATAAAAATTATATATTCTATTTATTAACAAATATATTTTTTTAAACCTAAAAATACATAAAAAAACAAACAAAAGGTAAAACAATACCTGTTAAAATTATAAAACAAAACTCACAGTTTTTATCATCTGACGAAAAAACATAAATATAAATACTAAAATAATAAAAATAACAAAATTATTTCAGAAAGAAAAACTACTCAGTACTTAGTTTTGTAATTACGCTCTCAACATCTACCTCAATCTCTCAATGAATATGGAGCAGTGCTAGACCATTTAACCGAGTTTCTTCAATTGCAGCTCACAAACAAGTTTTCAGCCTTCTTAGTGCGGAAAAACTTATTTCTGCTTAGGCTGTGGTTGCTGGAGTAACACATAATATTTGTAATGGTACATATACATTAGGATAAAAAAATTTGTTGCACACTGATAGTGTGATCATTTTTCCACCTCTCTACCTCTAATCTAAGTAAATCTTTTGATATATCCGGCTCATTAATTTTATTAGTGTTATCACAGATTTCAGATATACTTTTAGAAATCACGAAGGACGGAATCAGACATTGTAACTTCGCAACTCTAGTAAAAAGATTTCCAAATCGATTGGATACTTCCACTAAAATCTAATCAAGAAACGGTACATAGATACTTCTTCTGTATAATATCTTCTGGCGATGAAGCAGGTATGTTCTCCCTTTTTGTTTGTTTCGGGCATACCCTTGGAACAGAAATCTCAATTTCTTCTGTACTTCTTTCTTTTTAAAAAATTTCAAATTCTTTGTCAGTATTATCTCGGTACTTCTTGTAGTATATCCTGAATGTAATTATAATTTTGTGGTAAACAGCCATCAGATCACAGGTAGGTTCTTGCTAAAATGTACTAACAGGTAATAAATGACTAGAAATATTGTCCATTATCTTTAAATTTATTACAAATTCAGACTTCTCAATAGCTGCCAAAAAAGCCGCTGCTTCATTATCAACTTTGGTAAGATTTATCAAGATATGTCTGATAATTGCATAATATTTTTAAAAAGTCGTGTATATTTGTATGTCTCTCTACCCAACGAGTCTCGCACATAGTTTTAATTATAGTTATATTGGAGTTGTCAGGCAAACATTTTTCAAGTCATTTTCTTCGAATATGACTTGTCTCGTATATAGTTCGTAACTGACTTGATAGCTCCTATAGCGTTTCTCATGAGTTTTATTGTACAACTTGTACTTATGACAAGATTTAGTGCATGACTAGAGCAGTGAGTGTACGTACACTGCCATAGGATAATTTTGTAAAATCCTAGTTTGAACACCTTTAAACTTATCAGCCATGTTTGTTGCTCCATCATAGCCTTGTCCTCTTAATTTTGTTGTATCTATATTTAAGGAGCTCATTGTCTTCAAAATAATGTCTGACAAATTCTCTCCTGTCGTGTTTTCAACACAAACAATTAAAAAAGGTTCCATTAGCTTAATGTCCTTTAGATATCGTACAAAAATATCATTTGTTCTCCTCCAGCTATATCAGTAGTTTCATCTATAAGTATTGAAAGTAAGGCAATCTGTTTATATCAGCCACAATTTGTTCAGTTATAAGGGTACCAATTATTTCAATTAAATCATTTTGAACTTTTGGGCTGATATACGATTCATTAACAGGTGCTTCTTCAAAATGTATTTTCAATACCTGATCGCCACTTTCAACTCGAATTTTAAGCAATTCTTTGAAATTCCCTTGATTAGTAACGCGATTGCGATTATCCAGAATGTCCAGGTTTCAATTTTCTCTATGTCCTCTTAGACCTATATTTTGACAACCACAAAATAAAATTGTATTCCTTAATTTTTTCTTGAAAGTTTTGAAGTCAATGGAAACAAGACACTCTTACCTTTTCCTTCTTGATTTTTTGGAAATTTGTAATTGGAGGGTGGCATCCAAGGATATTTAATTAAGTCATATTTTAAATTATCATCCAAATTTGAAGTTTTCCCTATGTACTGACCTATGTCACTTTTATTGACACTATGATTGGCACTTGATTTATTTGAATATTCACCTTTATCCAAATATCTTCGTTTCTTTGACTCAATACTTGTTGAAGTCATAGCAGTGGATTCCTGTTTCTGCTCTGTTGTCGTTTCGGTGGCAACTTTTCGTTTTAAATGTCCATTATTAACAATTTTAATAGAAGGAAAGTACTAAGGCATCTAAATAATGTTAAAAATATAATCAGTCAAAATTCTACTATTTAAAATTACCTGTATTGTATTTCATTATGGTAAAATTGCCAGAACTGTCTAGAAATAGGTTTGCCAAGACTAGCTTGGCACGCGAAATGCGCACAAGAGGGAAAGAAAGTGTCAGTATTCGACAAAGGTACAAGATACTGATTTATTCGAAAGTACATTCTGAAACACAAGTTTATATTGAATACGAGAAATGGATTAATTAATATGTACGATTTCTTGTAGTAGTAGTATTGTGTTGTAGTTTCTTGCACATTTGATGTTCACGGCCAACCTAGTCTTGACAAACAGAAAACATACAATACACTCGGCCTGAAGACTGAGATGTTCGGACTAGTACCGCCGAAGATAAAGCGAAGCGAGATGTAACAAATGGGATTACGCTATTGCCAGTTTGCGCTGCTAGTCATAAAAAACAAATAAACAAACAAAACTATGAGTTAACAGTACGCTGATATAAATATATTTGCCGAGTAGTCATTGTGGGTTTATTATGTACTTATAATTTCAAGTATAATTGCTTCGCTCTATTATGTGATTTTTATGGAACTGAGAGAGGGGCACGTGCCCCAATGCCCCCCCCCCTAGTTACGCCACTGCTATTATTTGTCTTTATTTTTGGAAATATTTATACCTAAATCGTTGCAAATTGTTGTGCAATCAGGTTTTTGTTTTAAAATAAAGAAAAAGAAAAAAGAGCTACTTTTATATTAGTATTAACAGTGAAATGTTGGCTAACATTCACTGAATTAATATATCTAAAACACTGCAAATCCGTCGCTGGTTATTAACTCAAACATTGTCATCATTATCAAATAAATCAGTTTCCTTACAAGTTCAATATTTTCAACGTGACTAAACTTCTGAGAATGTCTAATCTGTCTGCTCACTCCCTTTTTGGTACAGAGCTGGCGACATCTCAAGTACGTCAATTCCTGTACACATAATAAGATAAATTATCGCAAATGCAATTTTATATTTAATCAAGCAGATGATAAGATATCGGCATAATTTTTAGCTGTAAATACATAACATCTTATACCCTCCTAGGTAATGCTGTTTATTATTGCGCTTTATCTACGAATTTAAAATCAATATTGGGTTTCCCCTAAAATATGTAGATGGCAGGATATAAAATTGTTTGTGCGACGTTCACTACATGAAAAAGTATATTTCTGTACATCCTCAGTTCCGCTTGGTGGAGATGAACTATTCTGGGGGAAGATTTCATTAAAAAGAGGCATTTTCGTCACGGTAGGTTGGCCAAACTGACTGTCTTTCATAACACAGTCTCTAAATTTTATTATTGTGACGGAATTATTATTATATACACACATATAAAAGATCGTTAAGCAACGTCACTTTTGATTTTATAATTATTTAATGAAGATTCTTATCGTTGAACATGATCGTTACATAATGGTTAATTAGAGAAAAAGAGATCATTGTAAGTAAAAGTGAAGCATTTTTTGGCCAAAAACGTAGATGAATGGTGCAAGCCCAAATTATACTAATAGTGCGGTGATTGTTTATTAAAATTATTTTATTTAACGAATTATACATATTACGCACGAAGTATATAACGAAATGAGATTGTTTTTATCTGAATAATCATATTTTATTGATATACATTTTTTTATTATATAGTGACCAAGCTATTGACCCTCCTCTGCCAATGGGCGCACTTAGCAATTTTTAAATTTGATCATCGGAAAGATCTTCAAAGACATTGTGCAAAAAAAACAAAATTCTGTGAGGCCTATAAATCGTCAAAAAAATCATGAACATGGACTGTACTCGCTTCGGCAAATTTGTAACGTCATTTTTTCCATAAAGGGTGTAATGCGGATATCAAATTTTAATTGTAGAAAGAAAAATTTTTAATTTTTTATCCGTACCTTAAAAGGTACAGAAGAAACCTTTAGGGCGAGACTTCATAATCTGTATATTACAGCCTAGTGTCTCAGCAACTACATATTTAGCACAGTTATAAAACTTGTTTGCCAGCTTCTAGCAAGAGTCAAAATTATGTCTATTTTTGGAGGCCAAAGGTTGAGGGTCAATTTTTTCCCCCAAGTTAAATGTGAAAGGACGCTTGTTGAAACTTTCATATTGATATTTATCGATATTTCTTTAATTTTAGGTCGCATACTTTTTGACATAACAGCGAAAAAGTTCGCTTGAAAGTCTGTCCTTACTTTATATTCGAATTGACGTCACGGGGCTGGTCGCGCCGCACTCGAATTTCAGTCATTAAAAGTCGTGTATTTCGAAAACCGCGTGTCGAATTAAGCTGAAATTTTCAGTAGCGCCTAATTTTAAGTATTACCCCGAAGACATGAAGTGATAACTGTGAAAATTCCTTAAATAAGCCCTTTCACCTGTTTGTTTCAAATCCAAAGTATTGTTGCGTGTAGTACCACAGACATCCATGCCAAATTTTAACTTGGACATTAACGAAGTCAAGACAATATGACGACTCAAAAATTTGGTAAAAATCAGAAAATCATCTATCAGTAACGGAGGACTCTAGGTGTTTCTTATTTGGAACACCCTGTATATTGATTTATATTTTATTAATAAAATACTAAAACAAAAATAATAGGTAAAAATAGCTTACATCATTCTTATTAATTGTCTTTTTATTTCATTTCGGATTTTACAAAAACTGCTTTGGTGTGGTGGTGTACATAATTGTCTAAAATGTGTAATTTGTCTTTCATTTTGTTAAAGCCATCTTATGAAATATTTACTTTTATTTTACTTCTATAATCACAGCTACGTTCAGCACCGTACTTTTACTATCCCTTCCAAGGCATAATCGTATTATTTTCTCAAGCCAAATATTCAAACGTTTTAGTCATATTTGTACTATCAACAAAAATAATTTGCAAAATGATTACTTACCTAATATAGTAAAACACACTTTTAAGTAGTACTATTAAATATCTAACATTAACTCGACTATAATTTAAAATTTGTCCAGATGTGTTATAGTTTTTTAAAATTTACTTCTTTACAATTACCGCAGCCGAACGAAAAAACCCAAATCTAAAGCACTTTCTCAGTGCTGTATTTTCTCATACAACTTATTTATATCATTTACAACATAATTCTTCAATTGTTTTATAATATACGCGGCTAACGGAGCCCTGATCGGTGAAGTCTCTATAAAGTGCGTTCAAATCAGTTTCGTTTTCGTATATTCAATTTTCTGCCATTAGCAGGACGCGGGTCACTCGTGTCAGGACGAAATTCCTGCAACCCTTTGGCCAGGGGGACAAGGGGCTGAGGAGGTTGTAGGCAGGTGTCTGTGTGTGATATGTAGTCATGGATACGTAGGTACAGACTCAGATCAATACAGGTAGCGCCGCCATCTTGGCACGACTGCTCTCAGGAGATCCTGCTGCGGACGTCACACCCACCAAATGCCTGCCAGGATTCCAGCTAGCGACTATTTTTACCACACAGTTCACTCTGCCACAGTTCACTTATTATCAAAGTGTAACTTAACAAGGTTATTCTGTCTTTAGGAGAAACAATGCTGAATGTTATAATAATATTATTTAATTATCTGTCTGTCTGTAGTGGGCAGTGCTTTATGTGCCCTGAACGATATTTTGATGAAATTTTTTGTATAAATTATATTAGAAAAAGCTTGTAACAGAGTAATGTTGACAATGTTGTGCATAATAGGACGAAGAATAACAAAGTGACAAGGGAAAATTCAGAAATATTTCTAAACATGTAATTTTGTGAAAATAAAAGTTCATTTGTTTCTTAACAAGAATAGCTGCTTCAGATATCCATTTCCAGTTTTTATAATTTACAAAATTTATTACTGTTTTTATTTTTTACAAAAAAAGTTATCCTGTCTACTAGAATAATATCTGAAGATTTAGTATTCCAAACTTTCATGTTTCTAAATATTATGTATCTTATCTCATAGTCCTGAATAAAGTAGCAAATGCAAGATATAACTCATATTCGGCATCAGGATATTTTATAAAAATGTAACTTTCTGTTTTGTATACCTTTCAGTTATCGCCTCTACTTTTAAAAAGCGATTTACCCGGCGCCAAATCCTCTAAACCACTGTTTTGAGAAGTTGTTAAAATAAATCCTACAATTACTTTTCGGCATCCACAATACCGAGTAAATGACGCACACGACTTGCGTCTTTGTCTTTCTTACTCATCGTAACGTTTGACATATTAAAACGCGCTCTAGATATTTAGCGGTATATCGTTTTCCGATTTCATATAAATAATTATATAAACAGTAGAGCTGTTTTGTTGTTTATTATTATTATAAAGAGAGGAGAGTCGGTGTTATCCACGCTTTCTTGATTCAGAGATGAAACACGGGTGTTTTGTTCAGCAGACCGAATATTATTTATTTAATAGAAAATATTGAAATTGATTGTTGCAAATTAACACCAAAGTCCACATGAACGTTGTTAATTATGTCGGTTATAATATAAGGGGGTGGAAAGAAGCTCTATATAGCTTATTGTACAGGGTTTTTGCAAAAAAAAGTATTTTGGCGGCATTTTTATTTAGTCTTATTCTTCTTGCGAATAGTAGTTGGCCTATTTATGTGATTATGTCCATAATTCAGAGATAATGTCTGCGGTATGTTCTTTTACACTTTTGGGTTCGTTGTACATTTATTCGTTGTTTATTTGTGTATCCCAGGAACCCTTATTAATCTATGCATGATTTTTTTTACTAAAAAAAATTGCCCAACGTTGAGCGCCAAAAAATTAATCTAAGGCAATTGAAAACAAAATTATAAAGGTAATATTTTTTCTATCGAATTTCGTATAAATAATATCTACTCTGAATTCTTCGTAATTTATCCGATAAAGCAGATGGAATTAATGACATATATAGAATTAAATTCAGGTGTACGACGCTTTAAAGTGAAGTCTTGGTTTTGATGATATCAATTTACTCTCGGAGTTAATTTAATTAAGATTCTAGGAACAGATAAGCATACCAACTTTTATTTAATAATGTTATTAAATAAACACATATAGAAGGGTAGCAACAAATAGATTATAGTAGCATATCTATTTCATTATTTTTAATAATTTGCGTTACGTAAGAATATATATGATAAATTTATTATTGATATATTTATTTATAAATTGAAATAATAGTTTCTCACATGGGAACAAAATTACCTACTTGATAATTTTACTTAAAGATAG
The DNA here is from genome assembly GCA_963675555.1 of Leptura quadrifasciata. Taxonomy (NCBI): domain Eukaryota; kingdom Metazoa; phylum Arthropoda; class Insecta; order Coleoptera; family Cerambycidae; genus Leptura; species Leptura quadrifasciata. The sequence goes on along the minus strand of OY776674.1, from coordinate 116,318,792 downwards.
AATTTAAATCAAATTTTTACATCGAAAGTGCAAATAATCGATAACTATTAACTTAGTTTTGTTCGATGAGACGGAAAACTAGATACGTCATTTTTTCTAATCTTAATTTTTTCTCTTTGCCAGACGTCATTGCGGGGATTTTTGTATCCGCCTGCACAGGTCATCAATTAAATATTTTAAATAAATATGCGTTACATCACAATTTCACAATTGTTTATAATGTTTAACAATTCGAACATAGATCGTCACTTAAGTTACATCTTTTAATTTATATTTGTCGGTGATAATTTGAGATTTATCTATAAATACACCTTGGGTATTAAATGACATTAAATCACGTAGTTGACCATGGAAACAACATGCGCGTCCATCTATTTTATTTTTATTTGCACATTTATTCGGCGTATTGCAGTCGGTTCAATGAAACATTTTTCATAATACCTGAGTTTAAGACGGCTCACTGTATTTCTTAAATTAATAACGCCATAATATTTATATTTTGTCGAAATTTGACGAAATCAACATATTTATATGCTTCTGCACGAACTATACGTAAAGCTCTATTTTTCTACCTCTAAAGAGGGAGTCGAAGCGAAATCTATTTAAATACATTATTAAACATCTCCGAAATTAGTTGTAAGATCGCTTCTTGAATATTTATTTCAAAAATCCACAAAAAGTCCATTGGGTTCAGGTCCGGAAATCAGGCCGGCCATCATCGTTCACTAAAATGGTGGTCAAACCGTTGTCTAGTTATTTATTTATTTATTTATTTATATAATTCATCCAATTACAGGACAAATAACAACAGATTTAAATAAAATATCGATAAATAGAACAATGTATAATAAATAGTTATGTGTTGTTCACAGGACAACACTAGCATGTGAACATCGTCGAGAGGTGGTAGGAAACTGTTTTTGGTATCAACACTTGGTGTGGTATTTTAAATGGACATTTAATACGGCCGTATGGAAAATTAAATAGCCAGCGATATCTAAACTTTCTGCATAACGTGCTTCTAATTTAATTGTTGGTGTGCGGTGTAATATGTTGTTTCTGAAAGATTATTATTTAGACACTATTTTTACATGTAAGCGGAATGGAATGAATGTGCCACTTAATTGGCCAGCTCGGCCACCTGATATGACTCCACCAGACTTTTTTGTGGGTTTTTTTTTAAATAATAAGGCTTATAAGCATTAGAAGATATGGCTGATTTACAAAATGAAATCTATGCTTGTTGTGCAGTAATTAGTCGAAAGATATTAATGGTCACCGTGATTAGGCACTTACACGTCATTAGATTTATCAAAATGGCGTAAAATTTGCTTTAGTTTTATTTGTTTTAAAGTCATATTTTATGATTTTTAAACAAATAAGTATTGTTTTTCTTTAAATAAATAAATATTTCTAAAAATAAGTTCTTTATATATCGCATTAGCATTATTAACGGTCACAATGAATCACCCTGTACACCCAAGAATGCTTTTTAAAAATTCAGGTTTCGTACTAAACATGCATGAAAGAAAAGCTTTTTAAAGTTACAATGACCAATATGACGTTGCACCTCCTTATTTTGGTACTTATTTACATATTTTGCACCTTATTAATTTTGTTTTTCAATTTCCGCTACTATAAGGACAAAACGGGTTATGGATGATAAGAAAGAATTTTCCTTGGCTAAAAATGTTTAAACATCTTGATATTTGAAAACTAAAATATTTAACTTAGTTTCTGAATCTGACCCATATTATGCTACAGACAAATTAGTCTTTTTATTCTGAAGAATGCCAACTAAAAAGTTTTTCCCCTCTTCCACTTTATCGTGGAACGATTTGTACATATATTATAAGTTTATTAATACAAATGAAATAATTAATCGACCCATTAATGTTCAACAGGCTTCTCTACTACTGCTGTGTACGTAACCTTGCATTAAAAATTGAGATTACTATTTATTAAATAAGTTATAAACATACTTCTCTAGAATTGCACTACACGTTGAAAATGTTTTCTTATCAATTGCCACTAATTAATACTCCACAGCTATTTTTTTAATTTCTTATGTGTTTATGTTTGTTAGTGCAAATATTTATTTATCTGTACTACTACTAAGTAGTTATACTTTTAAATATAGAACTAATTATTAGAAATTGTACGAGGACGCATAAGTGTTGTAGGTTCAAAAAGAGATGACGTTAATTGGCACATGCTTAGTTGGTTTCTATTAAGCCGAGATACATCATATCATATTATTTTTTTTACATTTCATACAAGTTAATAATAAATTGTTATAATAATTTCTTTATTGCCATACAGAAGATCCATTTGCAGGATGATAGGTAATAATACATAATAACAAAAAAACATAAACGGTTTACATACAAAATGTAGCAGTGAAATTGTTGATAATTATACATGCACATATAGGCTGTCCATTTTATCAGGGCACTCGAGAATATCTCACTTAATATCGGTCGTACAAAAAAATAATTTTTACGAAAATTGTGCCGATTTATATAACCTATAAAATGGTTTAAAGGCATTTGCAATCCATGGCTTACTTTAAGAGTTATGGCGGAAAATATCGAAAATGCGGAAAACGTCTAGGCCAAATATCTCCATTATTTGAAGAAATACGAGAAAAATTCTAAGGCGAAAATTTTTCGCAAAACAGAGTGTTTCAACGAGGTTTTATCTAGTTTTTTTCAAAACCGCTGTATTTTGAGATTTATTCTTCAGGCTGTTAAAAAAATTATTTTGAAACGGGCGGGAAATGGCGCCATTAAATAGAGTATTTTCCTAACTTTTCAACGATATATCACATGTCATATTTATTCATTGGTACTACGTTAGTAATTATAAAAACATTTTTTTAAAACCAATAAATTTTTTTTTAACAAGCAATTTACTTGCCGTGGAGAAGTATGGTTAAATAAAACGATAAAATAATTCAATAAGTTGTTCAAATCTTTGCTATAATAAAACATTAACACAATTAAGAAGAATAAAGTAAATTCAGGTAACAAAAACAAAATAATAATCAAGAAAGCAACATGGAGCAATTATGGAAAGTGTATTCGCAGTTATGCCAATGTATAGAGGTCCTCCATAAAAGCGTCACTCCTTGCTCAGAAAGTTAACATGTCTTTACCAATTAATTTAAGTATAATATCCATTTGTTTGTATTTCATGATTATTTCAATTATTTTAAAATAGTTGGCTATGAACAAACTTGACAATTTAATTTTTTGACAGATCATCTCAGTTAACACTTAAACTCTCACTCAATCACACTCGTTTAAGAATTTAGAATTTTCAAAAATGATTTTCACTCACATTGATCGTTATCATATGTTCGTTACATATTGCCAATGCAATTTTAACTCTGGATTACCTCAAGTAGAATATAGAAACAGATTTCCATAAACATTACAGAAGAATAAAACTCTGTTCAGGAAATTATCTGCGATGTTTTAAATGCAGTGCTCGATTGTGCATAAGAAATCGCGGTGGACACTTTGAACACTTGATATAATATCTTAAAAATTATTTTGAGGATTAGATAAATATTAATGTTCTGTGTGCTATATTCTTTTTATTATTAATTTGTTTTTGTTACCTGAATTTACTTTATTCTTCTTAATTGTGTTAATGTTTTATTATTGCAAAGATTTGAACAACTTATTGAATTATTTTACCGTTTTATTTAATCATACTTCTCCACGGCAAGTATAATGCTTGTTAAAGAAAAATTCATTGGTTTTAAAAAAATGTTTTTATAATTACTAGTACCAATGAAAAAATATGACATGTGATATATCGTTGAAAAGTTAGGAAAATACTCTATTTAATGGCGCCATTTCCTATCCGTTTCAAAATAATTTTTTTAACAGCCTGAAGAGTAAATCTCAAAATACAGCGGTTTTGAAAAAAATTAGATAAAACCTCATTGAAACACTCTGTTTTGCAAAAAATTTTCGCCTTAGAATTTTTCTTGTATCTCTTCAAATAACGGAGATATTTGGCATAGACGTTTTCCGCATTTTCGATATTTTCTGCCATAACTCTTAAAGTAGGCCATGGATTTCAAATGTCTTTAATCCATTTTGTAGGTTATATAAATCGGCACAATTTTCGTAAAAATATTTTTTTTGTACGACCGATATTAAGTGAGATATTCTCGAGGGCCCTGATAAAATGGACAGCCTGTATATAAAAATTAAAGCAAGCAAAATTATATAGAATATGATGCGCTACAAAAATGGTGATAAAAATTTTATGGAATTTCTACAGGATGAGCGAGATATTTAAAAAAACGGAACTCAACCATTCTGAATAGTCGTAAAACTCCTTCAAAAAGCTGCACTAGGTTCAAAAAGACCTACAATTTAAAAACATTTCCTTAGCTTACTTTGCACAAAAGTAATCGAATCAATTTTATTTTAAACTTTAAGTCAAAATATTTTGCAATACTTTTTTACGATGCCATCAGGTACAAAAGCAATGTCCGAAAATTTGTATAGTAAAATTACAACGCTTTTATCTAATATGCTGTGGAATATTTATTGATTTTTGCCACAGATCATTACCTCGGTGAGATACGTTAAGAGGAAAAATTTCCTTATCGTTTTTATTCAACTCAAACATTATAAAACATGACACTTTCTCGGAACTGTAAATACACTCGTATTCGTTGAAGATCAAACTGAAAAAAAAAAACAATTTAACTTATCTAAATAGTAATATATAAAAGCTATAGATTTAGATGTGAATTTATTATTTTTGCAATTAGAGTTTAATAAATAAATAAGTTATTACAGGTACTTTAGATTGTGCAGGAGATTTATCTAAAAAAGTGCAGTAGATTATCTGTTTTTGCAATTTGAGTTATCAAACTAGGAAATATGTTTGAGATAAGATTTCATTCACGTACCTATAGCAAATACACGAGCGCGAGAGCAAGTTCAATGTTAAAATATCTACAAATACAGGATGGCAAGTAACGTTTCACCGAAGCGAAATGTAAATATAGTTCTCCTAATTCGAATTTGCGGTTAGTTCTAGCTCCTCATTAAATTACGTATGTTGTATACAACAAGAAGGTGCTATGAAATATTCCAGGGATAAGATTTAACTTTCCGAAACGTTTTAAATGTGTGAGAATTAATTCGCTCCGAGTTTTGATTTTGTTTATATTCTGGCGATGTAGGGACAGGGACGGATATAACTTACTCTTCAAGGCAATACATGCCCTACAATATTTTAAAAATCGTTTATTATTTCAGACTTATTAACTAATAAATTATGATTGAAAGTGATAAAATGGTATTTTTTTTTTATACATTTATTTAACGTCGGCCTATTTCCGCTACTGAAGCCTAACACCGACGCCTGTAGACGCGCTACTCCCAACCAGGAATTTTGCCGAACCTCTTCCCTTAAAAAGAGTAGGGATCTTTTACTTGCCTAACATTTAATAAACAAGGGACCGACGGCTTTACACCCCCTCCGAAGGATGGTATATCTCCTGTACAACCCTCGCCTAAGCTTGTATAGCTTCCGCGCATACACTGATATACAAGCCGCTGGAAGATGTGTGAGGCGAGGACGCGGTTTCCGTTGGAATGGTCACCCATCCAAGTACTAACTGCGCCTGTCGTTGCTTTACATCGCATACCGAAGTATGTACATAGTAAAGACGCACCTACGCTCGCTCCATATTGTATGTTCGTTCGTATAAAGGATTATAATATAATAATACTTACATACTTTTATATAAACTAACAACAAACTTTACTCACTTAGTCGACGGAACATTTTCTACAGAACTTAAAAATTGTATTGACTCTTAATGTAGGGAAGTAGAAATACTTGATATTGTAGAAAATGTCACTGTCCAGCAAAAACCAACGGGAAGATGAGTAGTTTTTGCCAGGATGGGAAGGGGAAAGTAATATAATGTTAGTAAGGTAGGACATCAGAATAAACTTAACAAACCGGATATTACGGTTCTTATATTATCATATCTTCGTGATAGTCAGCAGAACCTGTTTTATATTTTTGGCTGACAAGAGCAGTGAGTTGGGTACGAACCCATTTTTATTTCCGGCATGCAGAATTATAATACGTTTTCCCTTTGAACATGGTGCATTTAAAGTACAATTTTGAATCTTGTCTACCCAACCGTAATTAACAGTATCATGCGTGTCAAACCGCATCTCGTCAAGATATATTACCGTCCTATTTGATTCGCGGTACTTTTTTTATTTTACACAGATATACGGCGTGATTCCATTTATGGCCGTCAAGAGCTACGTCGGGCCCGGGGGCTCTGCAGCTTCCCGGGCCCCTCCCTTAGAAAAGGCGTATTCCAACGTCGCCGTCGGTTTACTGTATAAATATACCAAATTAACATCATTGTAATCAAAGTAAAAGAATAATTTATTAGTATTTCCTCTACATTAAATATCTAATTAACATATTTGCGATACACAGAAAAACGCATACCTATACATAAAATTGATATTTTGTGAGAAAGTTTTAAAACATTGATTTTTAATTTTTTTTATTTAACACGTCTATATTTCAATAACACATTAATACAAGAAGCTAAACAATAACAAAAATATTATTGCCTATTTTCCTCCAAATATTTCAAAAGTTTCAACAATTAATAATAGGCTTTTTAACAAATGAAATTTTTCGATTTTAAATTTATTATTTCGGAAAAATAACGTCATTTCCGTGTAAACCGGAAGTGCTTTAAAATTTTACATGCATGTTGTTTTCTCTTTAATAGTCCATTAAAATTATTCAAACGTCGGCGTGGGCCGTTCTAAATTATTTTTAAAAATCAGTTTTTCAGGCATAACTTTTATTATTTTCTATTTTTAAACGGCATTGGATTCCACAGAAAAACCTAAGTCAGACTAGATCTTCAACCAAAAATTTATTTAAAAAATTACAGAGAATATCAAGCGTAACACATAAACTAGTACACACTGTATATTTGTTTACTGCTTGGCGCGTATTGTCGGTAAAATATAATGTTGCACTTTTATTCTTAAATTTTTATATCTATGTCTTCAGATTACTGGGTAGGTGCTATAAAAGCTTTAGCTTACCAAGCAAGTTAATAAACCCTCCATTCTTTGTAAAAAATCAAAAAGCTTTACAACTTATTTTTAATTAAACCGCCCCCCTTTATGTAAGCGGCAGATTTATATTCCACATTATCAATTAAAAATTATGAATACTTGCCAAGTACACTTTTAAGAAAATCTCTTCACACACACACACACACTTTCGATTTTCGTTTATTCAAAAACTAAAAAGAAATTGGGGTTTTGTTTGCATTTATATTATTATAAGATTTTATATTGGTTTTTTACAACTATGCGCAAAAATAAAAATATTGTGTATTACTGTCGGCCTAACCAGAGTCCCTTGTAATGAAATAAATTTGGTAATTTTTTTAAAACACATGTTTGCTGAAAGCATCGGTGTCCTATATCTGGAATTTAAAATATTCTTGTATGTATCATTAAATCAGACAAATACTAAACAAACTCTCACTGTGCACTTATAAAGCCATAGAATTTATTGCGAGACTACTGTCAAGTTTATGACACTATACAGTGCGCCTTGCAAATATTCACAGACTGTAAACCATTTGATTCCGTAATTAGGGACAATAAATATAAGACTAATTGTAAGCTCCAACCCCTGACGCCGAGTTTAACAAGCAGCCGAAATACTTTTTAAATATTGGGCCCATAAGGATGACATCCAAAGCACTTGACCACAGGGCGATCATGTAGCTGCTCAACGTTTAAAAAATTTATCACAGCACATTTTTTAGAGCTTTCATTTACAAAATGCTAAAATCTAAAAATAAAATAAAATTACGTATTAAAAACTAACGCCAAACTATACTTGAGCAGGCCCGAGCCCTTAAATGAAGCGTGGGCCCGGGAAATTTGCCCCCCCCCCTCCTCTTGTCGGGCCTGATTCCATTACTAGTAAACGATTACTGTTTTTTTATACTCTAATAAAACACCTCTTAGTTACCAAAGATGGATAATGATAATCAGGGTATTCGCACAATTTATTCGAAATCTTTTCCAAAGTGGGGACCGCATTTTCTTGATAAAAATGATTATAAACTGTTCTTCGGATAACGTCTTGTGAAGCATTGTCAATTTATCTAATTTTTTTATTATTCCTTTTCTTTTAACAGAGTGACAACAACAATCCCTTTTTTAATAACAAGATTAATAGAAGAAATCGGAATCTTAGTTAATTCCAATATTCTATTTCTAATACCTGTATCCGTCATTTGATTATTTTCTCTCTTTAAGCAATTATAAATATTTAAAAGAAGACGCTGAATTTGCGCGTGTAAAGCTTGGTTCTTAAACTCCCAATTTGATTCGATCGACCTTCAACATTTTCATTATGCAAATTTTCATCCGTATCAAATGATCATCAAATGCAATTTTAAAAATATTTTTTGAAAGAAATATTACAGTTAATAATAATTATTTTAGGTAAATATAACACAAATAGCCTACGTTTTTTTATTAGGAGAAAACCACTGTAACGTTAAATAAACGTATGGCACTGCCCGGTTCCACGAAAACAGTTTCGCACAACACTTTCTTATTTTATAACTGGTCATTCCGAACATCAGCTTGAATTCTTTACCGGCCGCCCGCATCGGCGCAATTGTAATCTACTCGACTACATCCCACATGCGAGACGTTGGATAAACTTTACACGTGTTGTACTTGGAATTTCCTGAGCAATCTAAATTTTGAATAACATACAGACTGGTCCGTTAAAAATAACAAATTTTACACTGTTTCCGATTACACCGGAGATCCGATTACACCGGAGATAGACCATAAACATACCACATGTAATAGGAAACTCCCAAATCCAAAGCCAAGACGGACCGAAAAGGGTTACACATTTGAAAAGACGCAGGCAACATCCATTACCCACCGATATTGCCAGTGTCGGCGCTGCAGCCTACTGAGCTACTATACCTGTTTATTAAATTAATTACAATATATTTATCCAGGGAATTAAATTTTGTGATGTAAGAAATCATAATATTACTATTAAATATTTTAAATCATTTTGTATGTAATTAAGTTTTAAAAAGCATATGTAGGGATATTGCTTGATGCGGCTAGAAAAATGACATTAATGACAGGTGCTCTAACCGTTCAGTTTTCACATTTTTCACGATTGAAGATAAACAGTCTAAATTTGGTTGTAGAATGAGTGTATCATATAATCAACTTTTGGCAAATTGAATTTTGCCATCATAAAATTTAACTCGGTTATGTGTGTTAATAATTTATTTATGAAATAATATCAAACACTATAACCAAACAAAAGACAACTAAACGACAGGAGCAAAGTTGGGAAGGCCATTTTCATGCAATGTAGCCATATCATAATCTCCACCGTAGGTTTTATTTTTAAGGTTTACTTCCACATAACGAATATTAATAATCTTTAATTCCTGAAAACATGTATATCGATCATATTTATTGAGTTTAAAGAAATTGGGCAAAATTGCAAGACTGTCAAAAAATTCAATCTGACTCTGATAGAATATAATATCAAGAGCAAACACAACGCTTGGATTTGGATCTACATAAAAATTTAAAATGCACAAGCACTCTTTATGTTTTAACGACTTTTTATTAATTACTAAGACTTTATACTATCACATCTAAATTTTTTTTTCATATATGTATAACTTATAGTTTCTAAAACCTACTGTATACTGTTGGTTATTTTTTCCTCTATAAAATATTTGCAATTAAATCTTGGGTATTCTCATACTCTGAATATATTAGCTTTAACTTCTCTTTAAATTGCGTAAGTATTATGAGTAAAATAACGTACAGTAAATGCACTATATGGCATCCACCCGAAATAGTTCTAGTCGAAGTGATACTTGGCTAATACCGAGGCTAGTACAGATTCAATTCCCTCTCATCAAATATATATATTTAAATGCCATGATTATACGGACATATTTCTATTTAATTTTTTGTAGTTACTATAGTATTTTAAATTGAGCATGTGGTAATTGCTGAAATGGCAGTATTACTATATAATATATATATCGCCGAAATTAAATTTAAGAAAAATAGAATACTCCATCATAGTCTTTCGCAGCGAAAACATAAAAAAATTAATGAAAATAAAAATATATCTGCAATATTTGAAGAAAATTAAAGATTCTGAAATACTAACCACTTACCCGGAAACACCATGTAAACATTTCCCCAGTATGAATATAAAACCTGAGAAATCGGTCATTTATGTCCGAGTGTGAAGCTGATACCCCGAAACTTCTGTCCAACGGTTTTTCGTTTCCATTTAATCGCAGATAGCATGCGGCGGGTGTTTTTATATTATAACGATATTGTGTAAATCGTAATTGTACCGTATCGCAGGGATAAAAAAGGGGTCCAGCACGAGTTAAAGCAGGTGTTTTTGTGGAGAATGGGCAGGTGAGGCAAACATATGCTCTATCTGACAGATATTCATTCAAATCAACTCGGGTACCCGCGTGCACTTTATTTTTATCATTATGTATACTGTGTTACAAAAAAATATGTATAAATATAATGCTTTTTATAATAGAAGAAAGGTATTAACTTTCAAAATTCTCATTTAAGAAAAAAGTACTTTTACAAAATGTCTATGTACAAAGCTTAGCTTAGCGTCTAGCTTTCTCTTTGTGCATACCTATCAAAGTGGGTTCGAGACCCACCTACTGCAAAGTAATTTTCAAATATAAATTATCCCCAAGAAGTGGTTCGGAAAACATTATAAACTGTAGGGTCCCGTCTCCTTTACTCAGACAAAACTAGATCTTCTAGTTTTAAGAGGGTTACTCAGGCAACTTGGAAGGCGGTTAGTAAACATTTACTTAAACAATCATTCATTTGAAATCTGTTCTCCGGAGGAGCAATACTTAGCATGCCAGTTACTTAAAATTCTCACAGTGAAAATTGGTTTCGAAAGAAATAAATTCATATAAAGTTGTCACATTCAATAAAGCGGAACTGTAGCTCTTCCTTAGGAACAATTAGTAGCACTCTTGACTGCTGTTCAAAAACCTCACATATATATATATGTTTATTTTTTTTAAATTTCTACCTATTTTTGAATTTTTGTTACTTTTTGCGATTTTTATAATGTTATACACTTTATATAACTACTCATATTTATGGACGAATAGGTTTATACAGGGCGTTGAAAATAGGAGTACCTTAATTTCAGGAGATTAGATGAGATTAAAATGAAAGAAAGAGGTCTGATACAAAAGTTATTATCTTTTAGAATAAGCAAGATACGATGATCTGGCAACAATATAATTCGACGAGGCGAAAACCTGAACATATACTATACAGATGTAGGCTTTCGTTGGCTTTTCAAAAAAATTATGTATATTCATGCACATGCATATTTTTGTAGTAAAAAATCGTGTGATTTCTCTATTATCGGTTTCTTTTTTTTTATATCACAAATAAAAAGTGTTCGTTTTGGTTCTTCTGATAAAAAATGCAGTTTTTGTGAACTTAAATTTTCGACAAAATATTTAGAAGTTGAATTACAACGTATGTTTTTAAATGTTTTGTTGCATTTTTAATCTCTATGCGCTCTTTATCTTTTGCACACTTTTCTGTGACCTTTTTGTCCTAAATTTAGGCATTTTTTATATGGGTTCCTTTATTTTAATAGGAGATAATGTAGATTAAAAGGAGACAAAAATACTTAATACAACAGCCCTTAGTATATGCTAGATATGATGCTAGATCATCTGAAATAATGCTGCATTTGGCAACAACATAATTCGATAAATACGACCCGAATAACCCGGACATATGCAAATGCCCAAGCCGAAGACCGAATTTATACTCTTCTGTAAACTGTCTAAACGCTGTTCCGTATTATTAGCTGCCGAGTAGGTACTTTGACAAGACTGTAATCATCTAGTTAATACATTGTATATAACATAAATATCTGACTCGAAAATAGTAATTCTCATTTTTCTCTAATTTCAACAATATAATATTTCATATGGCTATCTTCCAAATGATCCCCTAAAAGTTCTGATTTCACGTCAAGTTAATTCCATTATAGCAGTTTCTGAAGACATTTCCAAGATATTGCCCGTACTGATATGATCGATTATTCCAATATTTTTTTCTCTTAATTCATTAATACTATCAGGACGTTTTTGAAATTTGGAATTCCCACATACTTTCCTTAAAAAAATAAGTAGCCTGGCAAAGTTTTTATGCAGGGACATCACCTAGAGCCAACCCTGGTTTTGTCACTCCCATCTGGGCTCTACCTTATGGTTAATAACCAATATTCTGTTCTATAAGCTGAAGTTCGTATCGCTTGTATTCTTCGCTTAATGTCCTTTGGACCTCGCACATATCTTATGGGAAATGGCCCCCCGGTGAAACTCGCTGGAATCGATGTTATTCCTCTTGAGCTCCTGGTCAAAAGTCCTCGTGGCTGCAAGATCGAGAAATGTACAGCTTTCCAGATATGGTGGGAAGTCGATTTTTGAGGATTTTTTCACTAATAGTATGGAGCCATAGTCCTTTCAATATGGCTTCGCTAGTGTTCCACGGGGGTTTTTCGGGTCGCTGATTTCAAATCCGATGTCAAAAGTAGCATTTGACAGTTGACAGCTGTCAGTGGCACGTCAACTCATCTTACTTTCCGGAAAAGGTTTTTCAGAATATATACAAGGGGTTTATTGGGTCGCTGATTTCAAATCAGATGTCGAAGGTGGCATTTCATAGTTGACAGCTGTCAATACAGTGTTTGTTCCGGACAAGATTTATATGGAATTTCCTTTTTTATTTTTTTTTGTTTATTTCATTGTCTTTGTTTTTTTTAATAATTAAGTATCATAAGTCGCATTGAAAGGACCATGGCTTCTTATTATTAGTGAAAAAATTCCGAAAAATCAACTCCCCCGTCCCATATCTGGAAAACTGTACATTTTCCGACCTTGTAGCCATGAGAACTTTTAATCGGGAAGCTCAAGAGGAATAACATATATCGATTCCAGCGAGTATCACCGGGGGCCATTTCACATAAGAAACGTGCGGGGTCCTTAATATCGCCACCACATAATTTTTTCGGATAAAATATTTTGGTGAAATAATTAATTCATTATAAAATTAATTTTGTTACAGATTATCATAACACCGCAATGCAAGGTGCCGTTTATATGCCGCACAACCCCCAACAAGGCTTTCCGCCTCCAAGCGCTCCCATAGGTAAGTTTTTACGCAAGAACAGTCCAATCCATTATTATACTCTTGGTAGAAATGAGGAATATTTTGTATTTGCCAGACGCGTTTCTAAATTCTTAAATATTGCTCATACGCGTACGGAGAAATTTTTAATAAAATCATGTTAGCTACCGGATTCAGAACAGTGGTGGAGTGGACAAGTTGTCAATGGGGAACAATCCAAACCAGTTACTAATATATCCAATAGATGACGCCATGCGTACTCGGTTTAATTTCATTCTCGTAGTTTAAATTTCCCGATTTCCGAGAGTGTCCTAATCTCTTATTCGTAGAAATGAGCCAAATTGATAAAACGGATTACGGTAGTTGGTCATTAAATCATTTAAAAGCGGAGCTGAGAAAAAGAAGTGCTAGAGTTCATCGAGAAAAAGCTGATTTGGTTGAAACGGTATATAATTTACATTTATGAATTTTTTGTTTATAAATCCTCTTTTATTCTAGATTAATCAATCATGACAATATTCTAGTTAGTGCACTTGAAATAGAGCACTTTGGTACACTGCAACAAGTTTTCATTTTACATCCTAATTAACTCCGTTTATTCAAAGACATAATTTTTCGTATTGACATTGAAGGACAAACAACCGAGTACAGCTGGTGCACTCTGGCAGATAAAATAAAAGAGAATGTTCCCCATTGGCTCAATGGCAAGTGAGCTCTCTGTGGGCTTCTTTAAACATTAGATAATTTTTAAAAAGGGCCTTTTTTCGTCTAGCAATCAATAATTTTAGGCACAGTCGTCACTGATTCTGAGCAACTTTCTGTCAATCCGTTTGTCCTGTCTATATTGTTGTCGATCGGAGATTTAAAAAAAAATCAGTAAATTTTAATTAAGAAATGTACTCGAAGAGAATTCGAACTTTTACGAGATCCTCCAAAAACAAACATTGCAGACAACTCTAACAAGGATATCGCTAATAAAGTTGGCATCGTCGGGAGGTGACTAAAATTAAGAATATAGCATTTATACCTAATAACTTATTTTTTTAAATAGAATATTTTTTACTAGCCTCGAATATTGTTATAATTACAGAAATGGTTATGAAAACTCCATTCAATAGAGTGGAGTAGATTATCCTGTTTACATATTTTTCTTACAATTCCTGCCTCTAACAGAAACCGCAGATTTCTAACGAACTTAAGTGAAATACAAATAGTTGTTTTTGAAACACTATTTTAAAATATTTATCGAAATACAATGCATACGTATCTAGCCACAAGTAAATTAAGATAATGGATACTGACCAGCAGACGATATTGTTGTTCACACACGAAAAATAAAACAAATTAGTGTTTATCAAGTAAAGGTTAACAATCCTACTAAGTCTGAGAGGAAACGAAACCTGTATGTGGTTTTGTGCGCTGAATATCTCATTGTGGTCCATATAATCTTGAGTTTTTCCATCCCAAGTTCCTTTAACAAAGATTATGTCCATGTTTACCAGATTTTATCTCGGATAAATTCAACTTCATAATGTTTAACGTACAATTTTTAATGAATAATTGTGAGTTTCAATTATCTATTTAATTTGTTTTCATATTTCTCATTTCTATAAGGCTTATTGACTTTTCTGTTTGCTTGTTTTATATTTAAACGTGCCTCGACCAAAATATTTAAATTATTGTGATAGTAATAACAGTAGGTCATGAACAGGTACCTGCAGCTGAAGGTTGAAGTTATTATAACACATCACAAACTTCATCTAATATCGATGATAAGATCAAACATTTAAAATTAAAAAAGAAACGAACAATTGTCCAAAGTGGCTCATTTTTTTTAATGTAACTGATACACGCAATTATCTGACGTGAACATTTTGCAGTTATTCGACTACAAGATAGTTCACACCAAGAGTTTAAAAAGTAAAACTAATGAAAGTTGCAGTTGGGTGTAGCCGACTACAGATACCCATTTGATTAGCATTTAGGCGGAGAGCGAGATGCTTGAGACATACAGATAACCTGATAATCATCCATTTCATTAAATTAACAATGTAAAGTATTCTACAAAACAAACGTTTATACGCTTGTGCTCAAAGTGGAATAAATGAAAATACCTTCATATGACATGCGATAAGCCGCAGCCGTCTCCATTGAACCCCCACTATTTATATTCCTTTGTAGCGTATATTTATTTCGAATCTAATCGTCAGGTCTCAGGCCATTTTACATAAGAATATGACTTCAGTTTTGTATGTTTGAGAGTTGCATAGCCCACTTTTAATTTGCATATACAGGGTGTTCCAATAGTGCATCAAGTCCAACATCGGCCTTATTAGAAGTGTTTGGAAAATATTTTTTTATGGGAGTGGTATAGTGTCAAAAGGCGTACATTTTAAAAATATTTTGAAATATACTGGGTGACTCGCTATAGCGGAGCATTTTCGAGGTCATTTTTTTAAAATGGAACATCCTATACATTTTTACATGTATGAATTAAGCGTAAAATTAAATTAATTATGTAACATTATCTGACGATTAGATTTGAAATAAATGTACGTTACAAAGGAATATAAATGGTGGTGGTTCGATCGAAACAGCTGCGGCTTATCGCATGCCATATGAAGGTATTTTTATTTATTTCACTTTGACCAGAAGCATATAAACGTTTGTTTTGTAGAATATTTATTGAAATGGATGGTTGTCAGGTTATCGAAAAAATCTAAATAATTAAGTAGTATTATGGTGGCCGTTCAGTGCGTGCAGTTAAAGGAACATTTCAAACTAAATATTCAAATAGGCCTTCTCCTCTACTAGACGCAATCAGTTAAATCGTAGAAAACTTCGAAAAACATGGGTGCATTTCACCTGGAAGACATAAAAGATAATCAGTCCCACAACACAGTAAATATAATGAAATGAGGGAAATAACGGTTTTGACCACTGTTAATGAAAATCCCACAATTTCTGCTAAAGCGATTACTGAGGCGGTAGATTCAAGTGACAGGACATTAAGAAATATTCTCAGGAAAAATGGTTAACGATCATACAAACTAAAAAAAACATGAGTTATTTCCAGAGGACAATATCAGATGAATGACCTTTTCACTGTTTACGTTTTCACTCATGCATTACCCTTTGCATTACATGGTCGACATAATCCGTGAATCGTTCGTTATTGGTTTGGGGAAAATCTGCATCTATTTTTGCATTACGAACTCTGTATTCCCAGAAATTAAATGAATGGGGAGGTACAGGGGCGGTCCATTTTTCATTGATGGTAGCTAAACTGCCTTAAGTACTTAAATCTATTGCAGCAGCACATTGTTCCGGAAATTAGACGCCTAGGAAAGCAAAGATTTAAAGAGATCTGGTTTCAACAAGATGGTTGTCGTCCTCATGATTGTGGATCAGTTCAGGATTTTCTGAAAATTACATTTCCAGGTCGTTTAATGAGTAGACGGGGAACCATCTTGTGACCAGCTACATGTCCTGATTTGGCTCTAAGTGATTTTTTTATGGGGCCACATAAAATCTAAAATCTATTGAAGAGAGGGTTTGTGGTTGAAAATCGCAAACACTTTCGAACAAATTAGTCCGAATATATTAAATGTCAGAATAAGTTTTTATGATCAATTAGGTTATTGTTCAGCTCAGGAAGAGGGCCTATTTGAACATTTATTATAATTATTTATTTTTCGTTTTAATCGTTATTTTAAGAATGTATTTTATATTAAAAACGTTCTTTTATAGCGCTTCTTAGGGTCGAGTCCTTCGGCCCTTTATAAACTTTATGAGAATAATCATAATTTTTAGATGGTATATACATGTATACATCGTGAATTGAATTGAGTAACTAAACATGCGTCCACTCCCAACGAACAACATGGCAATCAGAGTGGAAACAAGAATAGACCGGTCGGCCACCTAAAATATATTGACCAGATAGTCTACCTGAATATTTCTGACCGGCTTCTGAAAATTTATAAGTGAATACCTTCATTGATTCGGCTATATATATCTAGATTAAGAACAAGTGAATATCAAAGTAAATTGTAAAATATGTAACAACAGTAATTAACTTTTTTAACCTCTCCACAATAAAATTGTGAGAGGTTACTAAAATTGGTTCAAAAACGAAAATTGAGATAACATCAAATCTTTACGTTTTGAGGTCCCAGGAACCCAAAAAAGTGGTTTTTGAAAAATGTCTGTGTGTGTGTGTATGTATGTATGTGTGTTAGCACGATAGCGCCGAAACTACTGAACGGATTTGAATGAGACTTTGCGTGTGCGTTTCTTTAGTGCCCCAGAAGATCTGAAAAGGTTTTGGTTGAGATCGGATTACGTTTAGTGCCATTTTGATGCAACAAGTTGTTTATTTTATAATTACTTTCAATTTGCAATGGAACCATTGAAAAGCAGTTAAAATTCTGATTTCAACGATATATCACACTTCCACTCTTTCGATTTGGTTTCCGTGAAAAAAAATAAAAACAAGGCAAATATGGCATAGATCGCATTTCGCATGACATGATCGATGCGTGTAGCCGTTACGTCGTGAAACTCATCACATCACGTGTCAATTCACGTGTGAGGGTTTCTTCACTGCTCTAGAAGTAGAGCGGATTACGTTTAGTGCCGTTTTTAAATATATATACAGACAAATCGAAGAATTAAACTACAAATATTCCTCTAAAATCTAGTAAAATTACTGAAATGCTAATGTTTCATTTAACAGGAGACAGCCGCGAGCGATCGGATTGCAATGAGCAAATTTTGACGATTGTCATTGTCATCGTTTGTCATCCGATAACGTTGGTGTCATGTCATGTTAATAAGATTTCGACATATTTGTAACTTTTAGTGGATTGTCACAAACTATAAAGGTAGATGTAACAATATCAATATCATATGCTTTCTGTACCTTCGTTGGTGAATTTATTATAGATTATCACTTTACCAATTTTCAGTTTGTTGCTTTACAAATCTGTAGTATTTAGGATAACTAGACTTTCTTAGTCGTTCAAGTAATGTTAAAGTTGTTAATATCCTAATAGTATATTATTCAACGAGCGATAATGTAGGTAATAACTCGCATAGATGATTGTAAATTCATTAAGTTGAGGGTTTTCTTAGTGCCCCAGAAGATCTGAAAAGGTTTTGGATGAGATCGGATTACGTTTAGTGCCATTTTGTCACACAATTTAATGCTCTTTTCGGCTTCAAAAATCCACCGAGTGGGGAGGTTCCAGCCGCTTCCAGTAGCTGCCGATTTTTTTTATACATTTATTTAACGTCGGCCTATTTCCCCTACTGAGGCCTAACACCGACGCCTGTAGACGAGCTACCCTCAACCAGGAATTTTGCCGAACCTCTTCCCTTAAGAAGAGTAGGGATCTTTTACTTGCCTAAAATTTAATAGACAAGGGGCCGACGGCTTTACGTCCCCTCCGAAGGATGGTATATCCCCTATACAACCCTCGCCTAAGGTTGTATAGCTTCCACACATACACTGATATACAAGGCGTTGGAAGATGTGTGAGGCGAGGACGCGGAGTAATTAACTTACTACGTGCAATTGCACTATTAAGTTAATACTGTAAAATAGCTAGTGTACTAAGTCGAAAAGTAATTAATTGAGGTAGAGTAGAGAAATCATATAACACGCATTACATATAAAATCAGAAAATAAATATACGTAATCGACCATTTGGAAAATACATTACATCTATTAGGCCTTGGCAGAGTCCTTAATAAATAAAACTACTTGAAAATTTCTCAAAATTATATCGTTAAAGGAGGTATGAGACAGATGGGTTATGCAATCAAGGGAAATTGGTTAATATTAAATTGATTTATATTGCACATTGCACTACCAATTACAGTCATCTGACATGCAAACTACGTATATTTCAGTGAAACCATATTACTCTCGAGCAATGACGAAATTTTATAGTGGAAGACAAATGACAAAGTAAAACATTTTGATACGCTGTCTATCTTTATAAGAAGTGAGAAGAATCTATGAACATGAAAGATGAAGTTATAACATCAATAGTATCTGCCCTTCAAATACAGACGACACACAAGTTCTCCGATCATAGTAAACTTAGCGTAGTTTGCACTTACATAATCCCAATGTCATAAATATCCAATTTTGATCTATTTTATTCACATATAGCGAGAATTGTACTGACAGAATTGTACCTCCCCATTATGCATTCCCTGTTCGAATCTGTTTAAATGAAGTATTTCCGGAAGTAGAGAGGCAATTGAATGGTCAGCCAGATCAAAAAGTATACGCGAAAGTGGAAGAATTAAAGGGTACAAATCGTCAAGAAATACGGCGCATATCTTATCGCTTCAACCCCCTTCCCGTGACACTTACAACCCCTATTTTTAAAAAATTGGAAGGGGTTGCTTGTGATACCTCTTTTGAAAAATATATTCATTCTTTATTCAGCAATATCAACTTTTTTCGATTTCGTTCACTAGTTATCGAGAAAATAGATTTTGAAATTTCACAACACGAGAGATTTACAATGTATGCAGTAGGCTATCGAGCATGCTTTGAAGGCTGCCATAAAGTATTATTATGTGAGAATTAGCTGTCAAAACTCTACAATAAGGTTTAGGCGGCATTTCTGTAGTAGGTTGATAATTTTTATATCATTTTTTATTGTAACTGTGGCACATTTAAGTGAAATGCAAAGAATTTAAATATTAATAGTGATTGGATGTGGTGATAAAACCAGATATCAAATGGAAGTATGTACAATGTTCAATGCTAAGTATCCCGATCGCTCAATTACACAGTCTACAGCTTGTAGAACAGAATAAAAATTTTGGGAAAATGAAAATGTCCGAGATCTTCCTAAGTCAGGAAGGGAAACCGAAGATGAGGAAACAGTGATGAACATGTGTCATGCAAATCCTGTTTTCTGATGAAACAACGTTTTCACTGTCGATACTGGAGTAGAGAAAGTCCTCATTGGATAACGGAGGCTCACAATCAATATCCCACAAAAGTTAATATTGGGGCTGGGATTATTGAAAATAATATTACTGGTCCCTATTTTTTCGAGAGTTCATTAAATGGTAAACGGTATCTACATTTTTTACGTACATTTTTAGTTCCAACATTAACAAGATCATATCCAAAACAAATAGATTGGAATATTTGGTTCCAGCAAGATGGGGCTCCACCGCATTATGCAATTAAAGTTAGGGCTTATTTAAACACAGTGTTTCCTGGCATATGGATTGATAGTGCGGCATAATAGAGTGGCCTGCCCGTTCTTCTAATATGATGCCACTGGATTACTTCTTATGCGGATACTTAAAGTCGAAAGTATATGTTAATAGACCGGGCAATATTGAAGATTTAAAAATAAATTAATGCAAGACGTTGAACAAATAAGTCCACGGGTGATACAAAACGTTCTTGGGGTATTGCAATTTGAACATGAACTTCAAATTAATTTCAATTTTATAATGTTTTTGTTAGCTAGTTTTTTTCTAATAAAGAGTTATTTTATAATTGGATTTCCTTATTTCTCGTCTTGTGAAATCGCAAAATCGATTTTCTCGATAAACTAATGAACGAAAACGAAAGTAGTGTACCTTAACATGCGGAAAAAGTAGTTTTCTTCCTTCTTGAAAAAAAAATTTTTAAGGTACAACCACATGGGACCTTCACAGCATGATAGATTAGGTCCTTGGCCATCTGTAATGGCCGATTACAACATTTTTTTGGGAGGTCAAACTTTCTTATTACGAAAAATGCCATAAATTTGTCAAAATTCATTTTTCTTACTTTTTCACACAACCCTCGTGATATCTCCGGAACCATTTGAGATAATTTTATATTTATTTTTCTAACTGATAAAGGAAATATGCGCGAAAGTCACTGACTTGATTACATTTTTATGGAAAATATATTTTTTCTGTAAAACTAGGTAAATCTTGAACATTTATTTTCCCTGCAGCACTATTTTCGGTAAGCGAAAAACTTTTCTATTTTTTAAGGAATTTTGCCATATCATCTGTGTATGAAATAAAGCTTACACCTCAAGGAAGCTTTTTAAAAAAATCGAGTTCTCTACGACTTATAGTTTTCGAAATTTCATTATTTAAAGCTATGCATTTTTCGATGCTAGATGCGCCCACCGCGGCGCCACGCAAATGTGTGGACTATTTTATACAAGTAATCCTATATTGCCCGTTGAAACAAACTTTTCTTTGTGTAATGTGAATGCGAATGAGTAATATTTATTTGTATTGAGTTTTTACATATTATTTAGTGTTTAACAATGGAACTTTGAAGGAAAATGACAAATTAGTGACTCAAAATCCTAGATTGCAAGGAATCAAATCAATTATAGTGCCGCAGAAAAAAGGTAAGACATTTGTGCCGAAAAGATTTTGCAGCAAAAGGAAAACATTTTATGTGAAAAAGTCAAAGGGAAATTTCATATAGCCTGCAAACAAACCTATATTAGTTTGCAAAATCTTAAAAATGTTTCCCAATTCAGTGAAATTGAAAATCGTCTTCGTTAAGATGCAATAAAGAGAAATTCAATAGTCGAGGAATGTGCTTAATATGTAATGAATTAGGAAAGAAATACAAAAAGCCTTTAATATCTGTGCAGACAGACAGGTATAGTCGTATGTATATTTACTGGGCAGTAAAAAAACGCAACAAAAACTTTACGACCTCATTAAAATACTACTCTGTACTATCTCGCATGCAAATTGAATCGGTTTATAGGTTTTCAATGTATAGTTGGGAAGAAACATATACGAGACTGTTTACATTTCCATAATTAGCACAAAAAGTTTAACTGAAGCGTGCCGCTCAAAGTGCCGCGTTTTTTGCTTTAGGAGTCCGGTTGGCTTGTGGGTATAGCAAAAAACGCGGCACTTTGAGAGGCACGCTTCAGTTTAACTTTTTTTGCTAATTATGGAAATGTAAACAATCTCGTATATGTTTCTTCCCAACTATACGCGTCGGCTTGTTTGATAAGACCATGCCGAACGGTTCACTGGCGTTAATAATTAGCTTGTAAAGATTTTGTTGCGTTTTTTGACTGCCCAGTAAATATACACCACCCGACTATAAGTAATTAATGTACATTTTTAGTTTATTAGGTTGTTGAAGTGTATTTTAGTCTCTTATTTGAATAGGTAATTTTACGTGATATAGTACGATTTTTCTCTGGAGACGTTATTTATTTATCTATTTCTTTACCATGTTATTATCAGTCCAGTGGATATATTGTTGACAAGCGGCCGGTACATTTTTATCCTACAGAATCCGTTTGATATGCGCGGAGTCGACGTTTTCATTTCCTAATAAATATAGGACTTATTTAAAAAAAGAGAGAAGTCGAGTTACGTCTGCAGAAAAAAATCTCACTATGACTACGTATTTTATGTATTTATAGTGATGAATTTTTTACTAAAAATACTGAATAATATTATTTGACATCACACATCACTGTTTAAGCAAAAAAACTTTTTGCCATATGAGGTTTTTTTTAATTAAAGCGCATCTTTTGATGACATTGATATCTTCTAATTTGCTAAATTCTTTTTAATAATGATGTATAGCGCTATTATTAAAATTTTTATTCTTATTTAGGGACTGGGAAAACACGCACTCTAAAATAATAAAGTTGCCCAAAAGCTACAAAAGCGGTTTGTAGATTAACCGGTTACAAAGATCTCTTTGCCTATGATGCTAAATATCACAAAAGCTGTTATTGTCGGTACATAGGCAAATTAAATATCAAAATAAGTCTGCTGCTTCCACAACTCTCCAATCGTTAAAAGACCAAAGTGATACATCAGAATCAGAGACAATCAGCTCTGACCCTGAACCTTCTACCAAAATAAAATCAAGTGAACATTCCCAGACTTTTGAAGAAAACGAAATTCTAATTTTCTACAAAACGGCGAGTATCTTAAAGAAAGAAATTAAAGAATTTAAAACCCCATGAGTAAGTTGTTTTCCCACTTCAGGTGATATAAACCAGAGAGAGTTTGAAAATCAAGTTCCTAATGAGTTGCTAAAATTTGTATCATGGTATTTTAAAACATATAATTGTCTCGTTTTTTTTTTAAATTCTAATACTAAGTTTTAATGCATCTTCATCCACATGAACTAAAACTTGTAGTTCTTGATCTGGAGTAATTCGTTTCGGTCGTCCTACATCGTTTTTATGGCGAAATGAACTCGTTTCTCTCCAACGACGAAACAGATCTTTGAAAAGCTTATGGTATGGTCTTTCTTATTGCAATGAGTATCTCCTCGCTGCAGCACGTTATTGTGTGCGTAAACACATATCATATCCCTCATTTCCCTATTTGAAAAGTTATTATGTCTAGGCATTGTAAATGAAGAAGTTAAAGAAGTTAGCTCGAGGAACACAAGAACAAAATAAAATGATTAAATGACGTAAATAACAGAACTAAAACGTAACGAAAGCACACTTTTCAATAAATACACTTTGTATCATTAAATTTGAATTTGTATTTCAAAAAATGATTGAAATGTTTAACGGCATTTTCCTCGAAAAATGTTGGAGTTATCAAGTACCTTTTATACGTGGAAATGATGCCCTCATCAGATTTTCCGGTCAGTAGTACCACAATGTTTCGTCGAAAAAGAAATTTAAAAAAAAATCATCATCAGATATGGATCCTGCGGCGCCCTCTATGATCTAACGTGATGTAATACATAAATTATTGTTTCTTAGAATAAAAAAAGTTCCTCTAGCAAATTTGGCGAGATTGTTGAGTTATTGCAAAAAGAAAAACGAAAAAATTATTTGAACTTTGACATATATCTATCATATCTTTTTCCACAGCAACATTTTACTAAAGCATAATTGGTTATATCCTCATATTTTGGCCCAAAGAATCTACCCCTGAACTATGGTCCACCCTGTATATGAAATAAATGCATAAACAAAACTAAATAGTTGGTACCAGAATTGTAAATTTAAATCACGCTTATCAGTATGCGAAGTGCAAATATAATGAATTGAGAAAAAATCCCCGTTCTTCCAAAACCGACATCCTCCCACACGAAATAAACAGTGACGGTGGCACAATTCGAGATTTTTCCTAATGGAATTTCTCATTATCCATTCTTCTCGTAATCATGGTTTTCCATATAACTTTGCGTAAGACCTCTAAAACAATAACTACACAATCGGGTCAAGTAAATGTGTATGTCATGTTTACCAATACGGTTAAGGAGTGTGACAAAGAAATTTTTTATTTATCAATGATGATTTCATGTCAGGTACACATAGCTGAGCGTCGCGTTTATCTGAAACACCATAAATGCATGGAAAGAGAGCGCGAACATATACTAGGTAGCCTAAAAAATTTAAAAGTTAATATCCAAAGGGGACATTTAAGTATGTTCGGGGTATATGCACCAAATTTTGGTGGACTGTGGGAAGCCGGGGTAAAGTCTTGTAAATTTCATTTAAAACGGGTCATTAATCCAGGTCAGATAGCAAAGGAGAAAAATTCCTCAGTGCATTTTGTGAACGTGATAATTAGGAGAAAAATATTGGGAATTAGATGTATATGTTTTGGAAAATAAATTTTATTTGGAACTGTCGAAAAAAGGGCATGAAGGAAAAAGTATTTTACTGCCGGTCACGAGAGATACTAAAAGTATTTGATAAGAAAATATAGTATATTTTTTTATTAGGAGTAAAAGTGATATGAACGAAGTGAGTCCGGCAATTACAGAAGAGTTACAAAAGTGGCTTTTACTCCGAATAAGATATGTTATTTTTTTCTTCAAACGTCGATTAGCTATAAAGAAAATAAAGATTAAAAATTTGGTTGTGCGTTGCCATTAGCAACGGAAGTAAAAGTTCGCTCGAGCGGAAGAAAAAGCACTTTAATCTCCGTTGCTGATGGCAACGCACAGCCGTTTGAAATGTCAAACTTTAATGTCATGAAATGAGTAAGAAATGTCATGACTTTCTGACGTTTGAAGAAAAACAGTATTTATTATCATATTCGACGTTTGAAGAAAAGACAGCAAGTTATATGTGGGGTAAAGTGACTTTTGTGTTTCGATCAGTATTTGCATTATTTTTTAATATTTGATCTAATACTGCTTGATATTCGTAAGACTTCGTAAGCAACAGATTCGCCGTACATTGCTGCGTTAAAACAATAGACAATATGCCATTTGTGGCATGCTTTGTCTGTCAGATATCAATCTGATTCAGGCATTTTATAATGTATTATAATTCTTTAATTACTCATAGCACGCTCCTCTTTTATTCAAGCATTTGTATCTCTGCCCGCTACTAAAAGGCACAATAACATGCGCGGCTTATGGTATATCTTAGTTTTGTGACAGTTTTACTCGCTTCGGTTAGCGCAAAAAAAATTGTCTTTAGATCTAAGAGAAACAGTTTATCTATGAATGAAAATTTTCTTCATAGCGGTCCCCTAAGCTTACGCCCGTGTATATTATTTGAGAAGTATTAAGTTAGCTGATGGTCGATCTCATCGATTGACTATTTGTTATCCTACAAATCTTAAAACAGAACTTTTACCTTTACGCGTTTACCAATGGCGGTACATGAACACGAATTTTGTAACTATCGATTACCAATTATTAAGATCTCTCTCTACCATATAAAAAAGAAACAAACTATTTTGCCGACATTTCGTGTATTTGGCGCACGCTTCTTCGGGTCTTAATAGTTATAATTAGGGTGGTCATATGTACTTATTTTAGTAGGACAGTACTTTATTTTCGGGTAGTGTCCTACTGTCCTTAAAAGGTTCATTAACTACACCTAAATGTACTTCTTTTTCTTGAGAAACAAAAAATTCGAAATTTTAATTTTCATTTATTTTTTGCAAAACTGGAATTCAAATTTAAATGAATTGAATCTATTTAAACGTATGTATTTGAGAAGATAAGTTTAATGAAATCAAGTTTTTTTGTTCATGTGAGGCTTTTAAGGACTACACAAGTCTGATATTAAGTGAAGATGAAGTGTTCGGTGAAGGCAACCCAACGTTGCACAAGATAAAATTGCCGACTCAAATTCCGAAAATATTTGCACTACTGCACTGAAGATCGCTGGCCTGACTCGAGAATCTAGATAATCAAAATAAATTTAAAAATTTGGAGATTTTATGGGAGTTTATTTTTTGCCTTCATGGGACAAGTGCGATTAAGCGACTGTTCTCCAATATTAATAAATATTGGAATTCAGAAAAATCGTAAATGGAGATATTCATACTAGAGGCTGCGATGTAAGTTCGCACGAACGTCAATGTGAGTTGCAGCGAAATGATCCAGTTTCCAAGGCCAGACCGCGAATTTTGAAAGCAATCCTAAGTACCCAAAAGTGCGACTGGTACCAACGTGATGATTCAGGCACGTTGAGGGCAAATTGAATTTGTTGTTTTGTTATATTTTGTATTAGAATACTCTGTCTTTTTACCTGATACAAAAATATTTGGTATTTTATATTTTTAAGCCTTGCGTTCACGAAATCTACATTCCGAAGACAATATTACTTTAAATAAAATTTCTAACTTTTAATTTAAGACCGTTTGACCTTGAAAAATGTAAAATTTTCGCATGCGGCCCATTTTTACGTCCCATAACATCTACTTTGATAAGAAGTTACTTTCATCATTGTACTTCTTTTTCTGGAAAAAAATATGATCACCTTAGTTGTAATGCAATATCTGTAGGCACATAACAATTTCATCAACACCAATATTCAACATTAATAATGATAAAAGTGCCAAATATACGAAACGCCAACAAAACAGTCTGTTTTTTTTATTGTTCTGTTCTGTTCTGTTTAGCGTTAATCATTATATCCCCTTGCAGCTGACGCTACGTGTACACAGCTCTGTTGCCCATCTTTGATGCCCCCCTCCCCCCATGTCGAAATTCTGGGACCGCCACTGGCGTTTACGAGGTTATATTATTAGGGTTAGTTTTAAAAACTTTCGTGTAACTTTTAGTTTAACAAGCCTGCATTATGTTTCGTTTCTACTGATCGAATTATTGTCTGAGTTTATTTTTTCGTATGCGCATAATAAAATTATGAGCAAATAGTTTTTAAGTTTATTTGGTTATTTGTGCCGCCCTATACAGGTTGCACCTATTTGTCTTGTTAATCATCGAGCGGTCTTCTTCCGCCTGTTTATCTTTCACTAGCCCAATTTCAATATCACTTACAAATGTTTGATGATGGTGACAATATAGATTTGTTTTCTTTAAGATTATTTTAAATATTTAGGTTTTGATTTTTTAATACGGTATAGGATTAAACTATACAAAACAGGATCGTTGATTATCACATACGTATATTAAGTGGTCAATGAAATAGGTGTTCTGTTGGCAGATTGATATTATTTAGTAGGGTATCCGTTTTCACCGTCGACTGATATTTATATGCCTTAAATGCTCCTCTTTGATATTATGTATTTACGTGAACGTAGCTACGGTGTATATAGATGGAAGTAAATAAAGTTTTCCTGTAAACGATTATATACTGCAAAAATGTTATGAATTCTATTATGTTATGCAATATATTTTAGTATTACCTAGAATAGTAATTGTTTCTTGATTTGTTCTCCAATAATGTGTCATTTAAAATACCTTTAGTTTGACTTTATGTACAGGGTGACCTGGAACATCGGTTACAAACTTCTGATACAGACTCTAAGTATATGTAAAAATATAAAAAAAGTTCACATAAACGTTTGCCCGTGATTGCTTCCTAATTAGACAGAGTAGAGTGTCCACTACACATTTTTTGAAGTCTGAAGAGCGTGTTCTTTGTAACTTCGTTCATTACAAAGAACACTTACGCTCTTTTAGACCTCAAAAACAGATTCAACATTTGCAAACTATTCTAGAGACAAGACATAATTAAATAATAATAATAATAATAATAATATAAACAATCTAAATATATTACACGTGAAAGAAAAATGTGTTAAATTAAATTTATTAGAGGCAATAGAAATCATTAAATTCGATAAAAGTGCCGACAATAATCTTCTAAATGACCAGATAGATCTACCGGGTGTCAATGGATCAGGGCAGATCCCCTTTTTATTAAATGCTTTTATTAAACTTGCAATGTTTGTTAGTTTGTTTAGGTCAAATCTTGCAATCAAAATTTCGATTAGTTCTAATTAAGCTAGAGCATTGAAATTTTGCACATGTGTATAAATCCGGTGATAATACACTTTAACATTTTCATATAAGAAAAAAACAAGATGGCGGCTTCAAGATGACGGGCGACTTTACCGTTTATTATCCGATTCGACTCAAAATCTGTATCTGGTATTTTCGAGATCGCCAATGGGGAACATTATTTTATACATATTGTCATGATTGATTAATCTCGAACAAAAGAGCATTTATAAACAAAAAATTCAACAAGTTCATAAATGTAATTATATACCTTTCAACCAAATCAGCTTTTTTTCGATGAACTGTAGCACTTGTTTTTCTCAGCTCCGCTTTTAAACGATTTAGTGACCAACTAGCGTAATCCTTTTTATCAGTTTGGCTCATATCTACGAATAAGAGATTGGGAAGCTCTCAGAAATCGGAAAATTTAAACAATTTGAAAGTTATAACATAACTTTTAAATCGTTTTTAAATGTAATTTTCAATTTGTATCATATATTATATGATACAAATTGAGAATGACATTAAACCGAGGACGCATGGCGTCATCTATTGGATATATTAAAAACTGGCTTGGATTGTTTCCCATTATGAATTCTTGGTCAAAATTTAGAAATTCAAAATGGCGGACGATTTTTGTCATTTATAGTCCAAATCGATCAAAATTGATATTTGGGGGTTTCGGGTTCGCCGATTACGAATTTCTAGCGAAAAATAAAGTTCAGGATGGCGACTTCAAGATGGCGACTTCAAGATGGCGGACGACTTTACCGTTTAAGATTCGATTCAACTCAAAATCGATAACTGGGGGTTTTCTAGGTCGCGGATTATGAATTTTTAGTCGAAACTCAGAAATTCAAAATGGCGGCGCCAGTATGGCTGACAACTTTTGACATTTACATCCAAATCGATCAAAATCGATATCTGATAGGGTTTTCGGAGTCGCGGATTACGAATTTCTAATCCAAAGTTTAGTTCAAGATGACGGACGACTTTACCGTTTATGATCCGATTCGTCTCAAAATCAATATCTGGATTACACCATATCAAAAGACTAAAAAGTAAAAAATAAAATTATATTAAAAAATATTTTTAAAAAAGCTTTTATTTAAACGCTTTAAAAAGTAGAAAATAAACTTTGAAGTAAATCAAACCCATCATTTTGTTACATTATGGTCATATAATACATCTACCAAATTTCATTATGATATTCTAAAAAATAAGGAAAAAAAGGGTGTCTACCATGATCCGTTGACACTCGGTATATCAATCTATCCTTTTCCAATGTATTTAATTTCTGAAAACTAATGTGCATAACTTTAATGATAATCTTTAAATGTTTACTCTCAGAACGTAGTTAAATATCTTGGCATCCCTTTGTAAATTCATTCATTTGAATCATTCGTTTGATAATGGTTCGTTAAGTACCAAAACTGCATTGGCGTTCAAGTTACAATAAATTAGTGATAGAAACAAAGTAAAGTGTTTTAATATATCGTTATGTATATTTGTTGTGCAACTTATAACGGAGATTTTTCAATCTTTTCCGTTTGTCTCGTGGAACCCATATATCTCGAGATATTTTAAGAAAATCGATGGAACATGCTTTAAAAAATTCAGTTGTTTAAATAAATAATACGCCGACCTCGCTGAAGCTGCAAAACTGGACTGCGAACTCAACTTCAGCCCCTAAATACGTTATTTAGAACAAAATGAATTTGTTGGAAACAGACTTTTTTGAATGCAAATCATTTTCTACCGCATACAATCATTTTCCTCACAATATTTTATAAAATTACGTTTTAATGAAATGATAAAATTTGAAACAAAATATTCCCAAATTTTGCCCTAGATAGAAGTGCATTAGATAATTGTTCATCATTTGTCTGGAGTAAGTGTATAGTGTATAACAGTTTCGTTATCCCGGCGCATACACCAAAAATGCGAATAAAATTTTATTCTGTCCTAAGAACTACCAATACAATACGTCAAATTTGAAGACTTTTTTCTGTTATAATCATTTTCATTTATATAAGTAGTTTTTAAATTATAGGACATTGTTGACACTATGAAAGCCAGCTTTCAGTTACAGTTTAAATTAAATAGTTTCTTAAACATTTTCATTGTGTGGTTTTATAATTATTAGATTTTATATACCTGTTTTTATGTTACAGCTACCGAAATGGAGGCATCGCCCTCGCCGAACCAAATAGTCAAAGAAACCCTAGCTAACCGTAGCGACTCAGGCATCTTCTCTGCTACCACTAATACCACCATCGATCATAGCGACTTTTCAAAAAACTCCGAAAACTGCGACACAGATAACAGGAGCGACTGTTCCTCACCAGAAAGAAAATACGTGTGTCCTATCTGTGACAGAATGCTAACGTCCCAGCACGAGTTTACTTTGCATATTAGATCTCATAATAACGAGAACGAAGTGCAGGACAGCGAAAAGGGTTACACTTGTAGGATATGCTTAAAGGTTTTAAGCTCGAGTAGCAGCCTGGATCGTCACGTTCTGGTGCACAGCGGAGAGCGTCCATTCCACTGCAAGTACTGTGGGGACACTTTTACAACGAATGGCAACATGCACAGGCATATGAGGACTCATTCTCACAAAACTGAAAACAGCTACGAGTCGGATGGGAGCACTGACAGCAATAGTTCAAAGAGCACAGAGTTCAACAACAACAACAGAATTGAAAAATACAACAACAAAAGAAAAAATGAGAACCCAGATACTACTAGTAAAAGACAGCGTGAGAGCTGTAGCGACACAGATACAAGTCAATTCTTTAAATGTCCAGTATGCGAACGAGGCGATTTCAATTCCTTATCTAACTTAGAAGCCCATTTGGAGGATAACCATCCAGACTATCCTGCCAAGTGCAATGAGTGCCAGCAAGTCTTCTTAAATAACAAACAATTAACAACTCACAAGGCAACTGTTCACGAAAATGTAATAACTCGACACCCGGTTGTAGGTTTCAAGGATTTAACTTTCCTGGATTTTTCTAGTGAAAAGTTTCGTCACATAGCTCGGAGGGAATGTGAAATAAATTTACACAAAGCTTCCGGAGGTTTAAAATTTCAATGTAGGAGATGCAACAGAGCATTTCCTTGCACAAACTCACTGGACATACATGAACAAAGCTGTGTATTGGTAGAATGTGCCAACGGATTGGATCTTAGCACTATTTCTCAACCAGAAATAAGGCGCATGGAATTCTTCTCGCGACTGAACTTGGTGGACAAGTCTCCGGAAAAACAGCCCCCAGTCACTCAACTTGAAAAAGCCCCTAACAAACTTAGAGAGCATCTTGTAAAAGCAATGGACAACACCAAAGATTTAGCTGATATTCAGTCAATTTTATCAAATATAAATCTGCAGCAACTCCAAGCCAAACAACATGAGTTGCGGCTACCCGCGTCTAAGCCTCTCTCAGAACAATGTGATTATCAAAAAAACGAACAAGAGGAAGAATCGCAAGATTTATTTGCTGTGGAGTTTAGGAAGATGAAATTGCGAGGGGAATTTCCATGCAGGCTGTGCACGGCGGTATTTCCCAATTTACGTGCACTTAAGGGTCACAATCGCGCCCACCTCAACGGCAACACAAATGGTACCTACCACTGTAATATGTGTCCGCATTCATCCATCGATAAAGCAGCGCTAATCCGCCACATGCGGACACACAACGGAGACAGGCCTTACGAGTGTTCACTGTGCAATTACGCATTCACCACCAAAGCCAACTGCGAAAGACATTTAAGAAATCGACATGCTAAAACGACTAGAGAGGAAGTGAAAAAGTCAATAATATACCACCCATCAGAAGATCCCACTAACGAAGACCTAAACAAATTAACAACCAAAGAGGAGCCCAGGAAACTGAATGTCCCTCCGTTTGTAGAAACTAGAGATTTAAGCCCAGAAAAAGTGCATTGCTCTACGCCGAAAATTCCTGAAGTAGTCCGGAACCACGTATCTGAAATAAAATCAGAAATTAACCTGCATAAGCCTAATATAACACCGTTAATCCCAGAGCTACCGTTATTGAAACCTACCAAGACTGTTCCTAGTATTAATGATATTATTCGAAACGAGAACCTCAGGTCTTTAAAGGAACATAAGTTGATGCATAACGAGGTAGTTCCGATGCTTCAGCATAATTTCGGATACTCACAGCAAAAAATTCAAGTCAAAAGTTTAGAAGCATTAAAGGAAAACCATACTTACGATAACGAATCTGAAGAGGAATACGTAGAGGAGCCCATGGATTTAGTTTTGGATTTGAGTAAAAAGAAAACCGACGAGGACCATAAACGGATCCGAGAAGACCTGCCACAAGATTTAACAAAGAAATCACCTCCACCTCCAAGCCCAATCGCTACTCCGTTACCGCCGAATATGGGTGAGATATTTGCTCAACAGTTATTGAAAACACCTCCGAAAATCGATCCCGCCACTTTATACGCTACACAATTAGCTCACCTGTGCCGAAGCGGTTTTCCTGTTCTACCCAACTGGGCCGGTTTTCCTCTGAATCCCCTACTCTTTCCTTCATTGCCCCCATCTTTGCCACAGAGTCCACAAGATATTAAGGAGCGAATGCAGAGGTTTCAACTGTGTGGCGGGTCTATGATCGCAGAGGATTTGAAAAACTTGCAAAATCTTCAAAGTTTACAACAACAAACACTTCGTGGCCCTAATATAAACTACAACGGTTACAAATTAGAATCT
The DNA here is from genome assembly GCA_963675555.1 of Leptura quadrifasciata. Taxonomy (NCBI): domain Eukaryota; kingdom Metazoa; phylum Arthropoda; class Insecta; order Coleoptera; family Cerambycidae; genus Leptura; species Leptura quadrifasciata. Next base: position 116,285,506 of record OY776674.1, on the reverse strand, counting down.
AAGCCTGATATGACGATGGAGAATAATTTTTCCACCCCAAAGAAACCGGAAGACTTAAAGCCCTTGAGCCTGAACGTTGATACAACTTTTGGTGAAAATCTAGCCAAATTACAGAGTCCCATACCTCAAAACAAACCGGACTTAATGCAGTCTCCCAACTCTGTAAAAATGGTGATAAAAAATGGCGTTCTAATGCCGAAGCAGAAGCAGAGAAGGTACAGAACCGAACGACCGTTCACTTGCGAGCACTGCTCGGCTAGATTTACTTTGAGATCGAATATGGAACGTCACATTAAGCAGCAACATCCCCAGTTTTGGTCGCAGCGGCAGAGGGGTAGCGTCGGTAATCCTGGACGTAAAGCTCAAAGTTTGCCCGTGAAGTCCAACTACTGCGATCTTAGCATACCTAATTACGAAGCGCCAAGAAATCAAGATTATAATGATAGTAAGGAGCTTTTAAATGAGAAACTTAAGTTCGCCATTTTAGCACAGCAACTTCGGGCAAATCAAAATGCGAACCAGGAGATGAAGAAGGATGAAGACGAAGACTGCGCTCTAGTTATAGATGAAAATGATGAAAAAAATGAACCAAAGACTGAGGAACTCAACCAAAGAAATGATTACGAGCGAAGCCGAATTTTAGAAGAGAAATTGAAAGAACTACAACAGTTTAAGGCCGAAGCTAGACACCTTAAAAACGAGGAGAATCAAGATTTAGTACCTGTATCGCGGCTTCTGGATAATGCTTCTCAACAACAATTCAAAGAATATTTTAAGAGGGGCGGAGAGGATCATGAAGTGGGCGGAGCTAGTGAAGAAGATGAAGAGGGCCTGGTAGCAAGTGGTAGCACAAGCGAAGGAAATGTTTCCGGAACAGACGAGAACAGGTTTGTGATTCCTACGCTATGTTGAGTTATCAAAATTTAAAATCGGGGTAAAAAAATTCTTTATGCTGGGAAAAATAGCGATAGTGTAGATTACTTATGATTTTTTTGCGTAAATCTAATAGTCTGGTCGATAGCCGCGTGGGTTAAGACGTGAGGTGACAATCGCGATTAATCACACGGGCATTGCACCATCGGGTTCGAATCCTGGCTCCGGCACTGGCACTGTCGGAGGAAATGGTTGTATGTCCGCGTTTTTTCAATGTGTAACCCCCTTCCGCACAAGCCGCTGGCTTCTGGAATTGTCTAATTTCTGTGGTGTTTATTTATTTATTTGTTATTTAGTATATTGTTTTATTAGGAGTAAAAGTAATACGTTTGTGACGAGTCACAAAAGTGCCTTTTGCTCCAAATAAGGCATGTTATTTTTTCTTCAAATGTCGATTAGCTATAAAAAAAAATAGAGATAAAAAATCTAACTGTGTGTTGCCATTAGCAACGGAAGTAAAAGTCCGCTCGAGCGGAAGAAAAAGTACTTTTACTTCCGTTGCTAATGGCAACGCACGGCCGCCTAAAATGTTAAACTTTAATGTCATGAAATGAGTAAGAAATGTCATGATTTTCTGACGTTTGAAGAAAAATACTGTTATTTTTTCTTCAAATACTTTTAGTGCCGTTCAGAGCTCGTGAGCGGCAGTAAAGACTTTTACTGCCGCTCAGATGAAGTGTCAGAAATTACAGTTTAGTTCCATGAAACTTGTCGATGTTCTTCTGACGTTTGAATAAAAAAATTTTGTTTATAAACAAATAAACTTTTCTCTCACGTTTTGCTAGCTAAGATCTAGTCACCTCTCAATGTTTTATTTATTTTTCAGATAAATTATTCAAACTTGGTACATCCTCTGTACTTGATGAACGTTTCTTTTTGACAAATAATTAATTGATGCGCCGTCACTGAATAGAACCATATTTCAGTTGATTACCGTTTATCAACCGCAACAGTACATATAAAGTAAAATTTGTGTATGACAACTTTTTACTGAATATTTTTTTCTTACATTTTTCTTTTAATGATAATATCTCGTATTCCATTTGTCGGACTGCGGTGAAAAAATATAGAGCTATTGCTAATAAAATAGAGAACAAAATTATTGTCAAAAGAGCCAAAATCGAATATTTATTTATGTTCTAAGAAAATTACAATTATTGGAAAAAAGTTTGTTTGTTGAAACATCAAAAAAACACGACTTTTATGACAAATTTAGTGAACTTAAAACTGCCATTTCTCTGACACACTCTCGACGTTTGAAGAAAAAATAGCATGTCAGAAAATCATGACATTTCTTACTCATTGCATGACATTGAAGTTTGACATATCAGACGGCTGTGCGTTGCCATTAGCAACGGAAGTAAAAGTACTTTTTTTCCGCTTGGGCGGACTTTTACTTCCGTTACAACGCATAGCTAAATTTTTTATCTTTATTTTTTTTATAGCTAATCGATGTTTGAAGAAAAAATAACATGTTATACGGAGTAAAAGCTAGTCTGTAACATTTCATTTTTTTATTCAATTTTTATTTTTTACTTAAAGTGTGCCATGACTGTTTCGATTTATTCCAGTTAAGCCATTTAATGCTAGAAAAATCGAAATCATATTAAATTTCCATTTTTATTTGAAAATCAAAAGCTGAAACCAAAAGTAGAGAAAAATTAATTTATGTGCCAAAAAATGACGTTTTTTAAGTACAGACCAAGGCACCAAATTTCGATAATTTATCGCCAAAAATACAGCAAAAGTCGGGATATATCATGTTATACCCGCTATACAGGGTGCTCAAAAAAGCCTTAGGAATACTTTAACGAGCGATTTGCTACAAAAAACATTTTAAAAGTTCTTGCGGGCCTATGCCCGTGAGAACTTTTTAAATGTTAAAGTATAGCAACGGAATTTCTCTACAACCTATATATTGAAATACAATGATTTGCTACCTTCCCTCTCATTAAAAAAGAAACTAAAGGAAAATCAGTCACATTCCCATATTTCGGAGGCCCTCTGTTTAAATTGATTTATTGTTTCATGTATGTGCGTGTACGTAGAAAATAATTTAACAATGCTCTTCCAGATCTGAATCCGAGACAACTCAACCAGTAAAAAAGAAGTCTGCTTACTCGCTGGCTCCAAACCGAGTCAGCTGCCCCTATTGCAGTCGCAAATTTCCCTGGACTTCTTCCTTACGCAGGCATATCCTAACACATACGGGACAGAAGCCATTCAAGTGCAGCCACTGTCCGCTTCTCTTCACCACCAAATCCAACTGCGACCGCCACTTGCTACGTAAGCACGGTAATGCGGCCACTACCATCAGCAACGATGCCAGTAACAATAACAACACCAACTATTTGATGCGAAACGTTCCAGAGCGCCCTTTTAAGTGCTCTAGTTGTCCGAGCAGCACATTCTCGACGTACTCCAATTTAAAAAAGCACATTAGCTGCAAACATTCCACCAATGCCCAAGGAGATGACATCAAGGCGCAGGGGTATGAGGCGGGCAGCTCTGAGGATGAAAAAATTCCGAATTTCGAAATTAAGAATGACTGGGAGACGCAGCTGGCTTATAGCAAGTTAAACGTAGACCAATCACAAACAGTACAAAACTCTGATCTGCCGTTTAAGTGTCATTTATGTGAAGGGTCCTTCTCAGAAAGGCAAGATGCCTTGGACCACATCCGAGACAGGCATGCTTCTGAATATGATTTGCTTATGTCGAAGAATGCTTTGGACAACAATGCTACTACACCTGATGATGTATCTCACCAAGATGATGACGAGAGCGAGATTCGCGGGAAATTTCCAGATTACTCCAATCGTAAAGTCATTTGTGCCTTTTGTATGCGCAGGTTTTGGTCTGCGGAAGACTTGAGACGTCATATGCGCACACACACTGGTGAACGGCCATTTAGTTGCGATATATGCCGTCGTAGATTCACTTTAAAACATAGTATGCTGCGTCATAGGAAAAAACACAATGTCAATTTTGAAAGCGAGAATATCAACAGTGATGAAGATGGAAACAATATTTCTCCAATATACGATAAGTATGTTAAAGGGGAAAATAATAATTCTATGCAAAAAGCGGTTGAAAAAACCGACGAATCAGATGGTACTGAGGGAGGAGATCTAATAAGTAACCTTTTAGGGTTAAGGGACAGCACTATCATCGATATGGCCCTGGTAGCTTCGGCAGATGATGCTGCCAAACTATTAGGGGTCAAAAATGGAGTTAGGGAATAGTTTTAATTTATTTTTTGTATTTTATTTTTTTTTTGTTGTATCTGAATTTGTTTTTAAAATCAATTAAAAACTGTGTATATTTTGTACCTTTTTTAGAGAGCTATTGTAGGTTTAGGTTGTAACATAATCAGTCTAGTCAGGTTTATTCCAACGAATAGCATTAAATGCTAAATCTTGTAAAAAAAAAGTGAAATGAGTATAGACTAGTTACAATTGTATTATAATGATTTTATTGAATAACGTATTTTTAAATTATTATTTAATATATTTTTGTACATAACAAATTATGATACGGTCTAGGTATACCAAAAACTAATTTATTTTGTGTAATTTTCACTTTGGTCCTGGAGATCAATGAGAAAATTACCTCACACTAAGTCTAAACGTACTTTTTGCCTTATATAAAGATGTGTCTTATCTATGCCTTTAGAAATATTATACACTGTACACTAAGCAATATTTTAGAATTTATTATTTTAAAAATCCACTGACTTAATGTACATACTTTTGCCCAAAGAAAATGAACATATTTAAATTGAAAATGTGCTGAAGTTTCTAAAAGAATTTTATAGTTTTATTGGTTTGTTGAAGTTTATATGAATTTTATTTTATTTATCAGCCCATTTTGTCTTTAAATAGTTTATTATTAATTGTATATTTACTTAGAGGTTAATATAAATCAAAATTAGATTTAAAACTGCAACAATTTTGTTTAAGTGAGTGCTTAAGCAAAATTTGAGTGCTAACGCCTAGTTTTGCTGTGAGATTTGATATAATGACACGATTTTTTATTTTCCTGTGCACTTCTCGATTAGTATGGTATTTTTCACACATTCACGCTGTGTCTTAAAAATACATAGCTTTTGATATAAGCCATTAAAGCATCTCCATTTGTTACGGGGATGGAGGTTATATCAAGGAAAGCGATCTAGCAATTTTCGAAGCAATTTGAGTGAGTAAAATGTAGATTTAATCGTAATAAACTTAAAATTGTAATGGTTATTGTTAATGATGCGGATTTTTTTTTAATTTTAGACTTACGCCATATTTATGTAGAGTATTGTGTTTAGTTACAACTACAAAACATATCCATTTATTATATTGTAATTGTTTGAATATTTCTTTATTTCAATAAATTATAACGCTCAAAAAAGTTTTATTTTCGGAAAACACGTAGGCTTAATAATATAGAATTTTCACCAATCCCACAAGATATACTAAAATAAACTCGGATATACCATCCAAATTCTGGCATGATGATTTTAACCTACCTAGGAAATATATTACCATCATTAATAGGATGAAATTTGGACATGGTTGTTACCCCGCACATCTATATAGAATTGGAATTTCTCCTACGAATGAGTGCGAGATATGTAACGTTGAGAGTGACTTAGATCATATTTTCTTTAACTGTATCAAACACACAGTTGCAACAAATGAATTGTATAACAGCCTGTTAAAATTAAATATAGATACACCTTTCAATATATTATCTCTGCTCTGCCTAAATAAAACGGAGATTCTACATTGCTTAATATCATTCCTATATAAAAGTGGCATAAAAATTTAGGTTTAGAGTTGTTAATCCCTTGTTTAACCTCATGTAATCCATCCGTGGCCTTACCTGTGATGTTTTTTTTTTAAATGCCTTGACAGGCCCCTAGGCGAGAAGTGTGTGTCCCTGTTATTCCTTATCGTTTTCATCTAGTTATTATTCACGTTAGAATTAGGGTTAGATCTTTAGCCGCTTATAAATTTAACTGTGTATCTGGCTGTATGGACTATGTCCTAATGCCATTTAAAAAAAAAAAAAAAATATAGAATTAAAGTGTAACTAACTTCAAATAGTGGAGCAGATCTCGTATCGGAATAAGGAAACGTCCGATTGTGATTTTTTTTGCCAATAAATAAAGTTGAGGGGATGTCAAGGGGGGAGGGGGAAACAACATATTAAATGTATAGGAAAATGGTTTTTCGAAAATAACTCGGCGGCTTTTGATCTCACGAAAAAAATCTTCAGACCAAGAATAAAGAGCTCGTGACAGTAAGTAAATTTTGTTCCCAACCTCATCGACGTGGGGGCGAGCGTAGATGCGTCTTTACTATGTACATACTTTGATATGCGATGTAAAGCAACGTTAGGCGCGGTTAGTACTTGGATAGGCGACCGTTTCAAAGAAGACCGTGTCCTCACCTCACATATCTTCCAGCGGCTTGTATACCAATGTATGCGCGGAAGCTATGCAACCTTAGGCGAGGGTTGTGTAGGTGATATACCATCCTTCGGAGGGGATGTAAAGCCGTCGGTCCCTTGTCTATTAAATGTTAGGTTCGGCAAAATTCTTGGTTCGGGGCAGCTCGTCTACAGGCGTCGGTGATAGGCCTCAGTAGCGGAAATAGACCGAAGTTAAATAAATGTTTAAAAAAAAACTCATCGACGTCAAACCATTGATTCGCGAGATATCGCGAATCCAAGGTGCAAAAATTGAATTTATTTTTTATGACGAAGGAGTGGAGTTAAGGACATATTGTTTCTTAATAGAAGGGTATTGGCAAATATTTTGTTGAGCCTGAGGCTGGTGACGGTGGGATATTTAGGAGGAGAGGGAGAGGGGGGGGGAACGAAAATATGTCACATGCTGATAACTCCCCGTGTAATTAACTTATCACGCTCAGACTGACGTATATTTTTTATATTTTTTAACACGCTTTTATTAGCTTCACCTGTATGTATGTAACGGAATCTTTGAACGTGATTCTCACCCACTTCAAAACGTCAGATTAAACTGAAACTTTGCACACTTATCACGGACCGATACAATACAATACAATAATTTGACAATTTCTATTGTCGAGATTTTGCCGGAAGCGCCGCTGTTATTAATAACATCAGAGAGTTCCATGTAATGGTGATGCATTAGATGAAGTGATCAGATTACGAGATAATTCATAAAACAGCAAAAATAAATTATGGTTAAAAAAAATTTATAGTTTTTTAGTTTTTATTTTATTGTAAAAAGCGTGGGGTGCTTTTTACTATATTTATAATTCTACTTTTATCAATAGCTACCAATAACATATTTATAACAATTGATATCAAGCACCCCACGCTTTTTACAATGAAATTAATTTTAAACTTGTTTTTTACCTTTTATTTCGGTTTGCTATTAAAGCGTGCTTTTTTAATTTTTTTAAACTATAATTTTTTTTATTTGCTACAAGACAGCACTCGCATAAAATGATTTTTCCCCCACGCTTTCCCTTCGTGCCATAAAAGCTGTTTGAAAAAAACGCGCAATTTTTATTTCGTGCACCAAGCGTTTATTTGCGAGAAAAATCATTTTATGCGAGATCTTGTAGTAAATAAAAAAATGTATAGTTCAAGTAATAAGTTCCCGATACATAAAAAACGCAACAAAAACTTTACAACATAATTATTATCGCCGCGGGCCATAGCGGCATGCTGCATCAAATGACCCGACGCACATTAAAAACCTATAAAGGTAAGCGAGTCAATTGCGGTCGAGACAGCACAAATAGTAATGGTATTTTAATGAGGTCATACAGTTTTTGTTGCGTTTTTTATGTCTCGGGAAGTCCTTACTGGACTATACTTACCTCGATCTAATCGCGTTAAGTCAATTACACGGGGAGCTATCAGCATGTGAAATATTTTCGTTTTCCCGGCCCCTCTCCTTCCCCTCCTAATTATTCCACCGCCACCAGCCTCCGGCCCAACAAAATATTTGCCAATACCCTCCTATTAAAAAAGAATTGAGTATTCAACTCCACTCTTTCATGACAAAAAACGAATTCATTCATTTGCACATTATTGCATCTTGGATTTGCGATATCTCGCGGTTTGACGTCGATGAGGCAAAATTTGCTTATTATCATGAGCTCTTCGTTTTTGTCTGAAGATTTTTTTCGACAGATCAAAAGCCGCCGAGTTATCTTCGAAAAACCATTTTTCCATGCATTTAATAAGTCGCCAGCATAGAAGCGAAGTACTACTCTATTTGCCACGGTGAGCCACCTTGAATGAGCTAATTTGCCAGGATTACGATTTGTTAGATTTGATTGGAAGTCTCCACTTGATATGGCCTTGCAAATATCATATAGATACGATTGATCTGAACTTAATTTACTAGACTGTATTGTCAATTCTGCCAATTTACATTCAATTTTCGTAAAATTTGCGATTGGGAGACGTTCACATTTTTCTAATGATTTTCCAATTTTTCAAGAGATTTCACGAGGCCCTGTTGTAGCGCCATCTAGGAATTGGAATAAATGGGTAACTCGTTGACATGTAATTGGCATATGAACCATAACGTAACGGACACTTAAGTTCAGTTTCCATATATCTTATTACACCATTTTTATGGCCAGTGTTTACAGAAGTACCGTCACAACCGATCTATATTACTTGTAGCTAAGAAATCTATTATTGCTTTCCCAATCGACTGAGCCTTGCCTGTGATTGGGGTAACGTGACCTATGTACAGAGAATTCGGTTCTTCAATTAGGGATATATTATTATGTTCTTCTACAATAGTTCTCTTCTAGAACCCGGTACCTTTTTTTTCTTGCACTAAAGTTTTGTCCTTTCTTCCATCGAAGTAAAGACTGTTAATGCTTCTATTTGCAGTCTGGAACTCTCTACAAAGGATATTTCTGGTTTTCTGGCGTACTCTTCTCACTTTATTCTTGTCGATGATTTTAGAGGAATCATCTGCACTGACAATTCCCACATCTTTCAGTACTGCAGTAGCAATAGCAGCAGTTGATCTGTCAGAAATGCCAGATTTATCACATACAAACTGTATTACAATACCTAATGTGGGTAACTTCAGCCTCATTTGAGTGTACTTTGATGTTGAAGGTAAGTTTTGTCTATTAGTTATCATCCTCCGATGACGATTCAAATTTTGAAGACTTGTCTGAGTCTGACGGTAATGTGCTTACTTGAGTAGAAATGCCGGGTGTCAAATCGTAAGATCCGGATCTGTAATTTGTTAGTCTTTCCGTTTGTTTTGAGCGTCTATCTTTCTTGACAGTTAACTTTTTTGTTTCTATTTCTACATGATCAATATTTTCAATAGTCATATTTCTAAACGACCTTTGATCCAAAAGAAATTTTTGTTCTTTAGTCGGCAATTACCTTAATTTTTCACATTTACCTGCAGAAAATTCGCATTTACATGAACCAATGTCAAATAGTCTATTTTAAAACTATTTACCTTTAACTCATATTGCATATTCCGCTTGCTTTTGGGATATCTTATTAGGCTCAAATACTTGTCATGGTACTTGCGTATCAATTGTACGATGCGGTCCCTCAAATCTGTTGGAATTGATGCCATTTTCCAAATATTGGCAGTTTTAGGCACAAGTTCATTGGAAACTTCTACAAAACTTGGTTCCTTCCCGCACTGTTTGTTATATTTTATTACATACTGAATAAACAAATAACATCGAAGCATTTCTTCAATTGTCGGCAACGCAAGGTAGTTTAAATCGATGGGACTACCAAAAATAGGACACTCAACTTTACTTCTTGTTATGTTTAATTTCGGTGCATTCATTATTATAATTTCTAGTTTATTTTATTCACTGCACAAAACAAAATTATTGTAATAATTTTAACCTCTCCACAATAATATTTTGAGAGGTTACTAAAATTGGTTCAAAAACGAAAATTGAGATAACATCAAATCTTTACGTTTTGAGGTCTTAGGAACCCAAAAAAGTAGTGGTGTGTGTGTGTATGTGTGTTAGCACGATAGCCCCGAAACTACTGAACGGGTTTGAATGAAACTTTGCGTGTGCGTTTCTTTAGTGCCCCAGAAGATCTGAAAAGGTTTTAGTTGAGATCGGATTACGTTTAGTGCCATTTTGACGCAACAAGTTGATTATTTTATAATTACTTTCAATTTGCAATGGAACCATTGAAAAGCAGTTAAAATTCTGATTTCAACGATATATCACACTTCCACCGTTTCGATTTGGTTTCCCTGAAAAAAATTAAAAACAAAGCAAATATGGCATAGATCGCATTTCGCATGACATGATCGATGTGCGTAGCCGTTACGTCGTGAAACTCATCACATCACATGTCAATTCACATGTGAGGGTTTCTTCACTGCTCTAAAAGTAGAGCGGATTACGTTTAGTGCCGTTTTTAAATATATATACAGACAAATCGAAGAATTAAACTACAAATATTCCTCTAAAATCTAGTAAAATTACTGAAATGCTAATGTTTCAGTAGTCTGCGGTTTCATTTAACAAAGACAGCCGCGAGCGATCGGATGAGAAAATTTTGACGATTGTCATTATCATCGTTTGTCATCCGATAACATTGGTGTCATGTCATGTTAATAAGATTTCGGCATATTTGTAACTTTTAGTGGATTGTCACAAACATTAAAGGTAGATGTAACAATATCAATATCATATGCTTTCTGTAACTTCGTTGGTGAATTTATTATAGATTATCACTACCAATTTTCAGTTTGTTGCTTTACAAATCTGTAGTATTTAGGATAACTAGACTTTCTTAGTCGTTCAGGTGATGTTAAAGTTGTTAATATCCTAATAGTATATTATTCAACGAGCGATAATGTAATGATTGTAAATTCATTAAGTTGAGGGTTTTTTTAGTGCCCCAGAAGATCTGAAAAGGTTTTGGATGAGAGCGGATTGCGTTTAGTGCCGTTTTGTCACACAATTTAATGCTCTTTTCGGCTTCAAAAATCCACCGAGTGGGGAGGTTCCAGCCGCTTCCAGTAGCTGCCGATTTTTAAGAACAAATTAGATACCAGCACCAGCTTCAGATGTTATAAGGTTTTCTATGCTGTCATAGAACCCGTCAAAACTTGCAATATCTGGTTCAAAATAAACCGTTGCCTGTATTTAATGTTATTTTAAGATAAATACTTTGTTTAATTTCAGTTGTGTTATAACACAGACTACTTGTTTTAATTACTTTTACAATTATTATTACATAGATATGAAAGTACAAATTTGACACAATTATAGGCGGGATTAAATGGGTGTGGTAGAGGGCTGAAGATATTATTAAAAAAAAAATGGAGTGAATATACACAATCAAATACAATATTTGATGGGTATTGTAATTTTAATATTTTCACTTGTTTTAAAGATCATTAAAGGGGTGGTAGAGGGCTGAAGATATATTTTTTTTAATTTGAAAAAAATCACAGTGACTACACACTGAAATGCAACTTTTGATGGGTATAACAAATTAGAATTTCAAATTTAATTTTTTTAGCCCACCCTACTATACAGTGATTTGTTCTGTGTACATAACCTTTCTTGACGATGAATGATGATGACTTTTGGGAATTTGTAAATTATGTTGAAGATGATGTTTTTTTTACCTGTACCTAGGTAACTTTTTGCTATCAGGTATATATGAATTATTTTTGTAACGGTTGTATATTAACTTTAATTTGTGTTCTTTCAGAGAGTAGGTGGAGATATAGTATCCATTGACCAATCATCGGTTTGCAGAATCTACTGAAGTCAGTGAACGATTGGCAAGAAATTTACCAAGATATGTGAAATTTCCACAAAATGGAAATAAATTCAGTGACATTAAAAGATTATGTTATGTCATCGCAGGCTTTCCAGGAGTTATTGGTTGTATTGATGGTACGCATATTGAAATAAAGAGCCCAGGTGGCCCAATCGCAGAGGTTTATAGAAATAGGAAAGGTTGGATGTCATTAAAAGTATAGATATAGTGGCGGGCCCACGTTGTGAAATTCAAGATATTGTAATTCGTTGGCCAGGTTCTGCTCATGATAGTAGAATATTTAACAGTAGTTCTGTTCATATGCGTTTGGAGCGTGGTGATTTGCCAGGAGTTTTTATGGCTGATAGTGCTTATGCGCAAACAAGACATGTGTTTATGCCATTCCTGAATCCAGTAACCAGGGCTCAACAACGATACAATAGAGCTCAAATTGGCACAAGAAATGTGGTTGAGCGAACAAATGGTATATGGAAAGGAAGATTTCGTTGTTTGGTCAGCGGTTTGCAACTTCGATTAAGAAATATAACTCGTGTTATTGCAGCTACAGCCATACTGCATAACATTGCTATACAGCGCAGACAACAATTTTCTGAAGAAAATATTATGGACGAAATTGATCTGCCTCTTCCACCTCAACCAGTAAATATGAGAAGAAATGCAATTAAAGCAGCTTTTATTGAAAGATACTTTGCACATTAAAGTTTGTCAGTTAGTGTGGATTCGTCATTATTCTACGATAATGTGACTCGTTATTGCTTTTGTCATAGAAAATTATTATAATCTTTTTGTATCTAATGAGATATATTTATATTGCACAAATAATTATTGTATTTTGTATGAAATAGGAAAGTAGATAAGCCAACGAGAGCCAACAGCTCGAAACTGCAGTCTGCATGTGGTGTGGACGACTGGCACGAGAGCTACTTTAAGTAGGACCAGTCATTCGGCTGGTGTTTGTTGCAATCGAAGCATGAGCGTTTTGTTGGTAATACACAGTTATTACACTTAACGCGCCAGGCTTGTAACTTGTAATTCAGCGCTGGGTGGGGCACATAGCCCGGAGAGTAGCTGTTGGTTGCAGTCTGATTACGTTCCTTATAGTAAAATAAGGATTTTATAGAGGAGTCTTGCGACTGAAATATTATGTTTTAATATTCTGCCCTCTAAAAGCACCACATGCCTACCTTGCACTGACGAGAGCCAACAGCTCGAAACTGCAGTCTGCAAGCGGTGTGGGACGACTGGCACGAGAACTCCTTTAAGTAGGACCAGTCTTTCGGCTGGTGTTTGTTGCAATCGAAGCATGAGGGTTTTGTGTTGATAATACAGTTATTACACTTAATGCGCGTCTTATAACTTGTAATTTAGCAGGGCACATAGCCCTTAGAGTAGCTATCGGTTGCAGTCTGGTTACTTCCTTATAGTAAAATAAGGATTTTATAGAGAAGTTTTGCAACTGAAATATTGTTTTAAAGTAAAAAAATATTGAAAAATACAACTTGTTTTATTTTAAAACCTATAAAAAAATTAATAATATTAATAGATAGTATATATATTTCTCCGATATACACATAATGTGTTTACAGTTGTCACAGATTACACTCGAGTATGTATATTAAATTATAAAAAATTGGTATTATAATAATTACAAAATATATACATGATATAAATATACAGTGTGTTTCACTTCTCGTGAAGACACTCCTGTATCTCCTTTATTTGTGGCCGAATTCATTTCTAATTTTTATCAGATATACAACTCTATAAGGCGACTTTACATGACACATAAATGTCGTCTAGATCTAAAACGCCGGCCTACTGCGATAAAAAGAAAATCGCAATTTTCGAGAAATCATAGTAGGCTTAGAAATAGACAAGAATTTTGTTAATAAAAGTTGTTCAGAATCACGAGATATGCCCCCTATAAAATTTGGTGAAAATCGAAAAACTTTCAAAAAAATAAATGTTTGCTTCATTTCTCGTGAAGACACCCCTGTATCTCCTTTATTTGTGGCCGAATTTCAAGACTAATTCATGAAGTTATACAGCTCCATAAAGCGACTTTGTCCAACACATAGAGATAACTTTTTCCAACAAATGAAAGTCGTGCACAATTATTATTAAAATTATTTATTAAATAAAAGATGAAGTAAGTGTTTACAATGAATGACTATATTATTATATTCGGCTCCTTTCTACTAACCCACCATCAAGTGTAATACACTTCTCAATCCGCTTTCTGTTATTTATTGCAACTCTTCGCAATTCTTGAGCTGTAACTTCTAAACACGCTTGCCTTATCCTCCCACAAAGCTGCTCCACATTTTGAGGTCTGGTCTTATAAACTTTGTTTTTAATATGACCCCAAAAATAAAAATCCATGGGAGTGAAATCAGGAGATCTGGGTGGCCAATGTATTAGAGGGTATTTCATCCTATCCATCTTTGGGGAAAATGTTCATTCATCCATGCTCTTACTACTACGGAATTATGGATAGATGCTCCATTGAGTTGGAAATACAATTGTTCCAAAGGAAAATCGACTATTGCATTCTGCAGATCATTATTTAAAAATTGTCGGAAATGTAACACATTTATATTTTGAAAAAAGAAGAACGGCCCTATTATTATTTCGTTTAAAATTCCGCACCATACACTTACCTTCTGGGAATATTACCTTTTACAATTTATTACCCAGTTAGGATTTTCTACTGCCCAGTACCTAGAGTTTTGTGATGATACCACCCCGTTGGTAGAGAAAGTTGCTTCATCCGTGAAAATTATTTTCTTCAAGAAGTCTCGATTGTTTAAATAATTACCTTGGATCCATAAACAATATTCCAGTCTTCTCTCTTCATTACCTTCCTCCAAAGTGTGTAAAAATTTTGGTTTATACGGTTGTAGTTTATGGCGTTTTAAACATCTCCGAATTTTTGACACTGACAAATTCAGGTCACGAGCCATATTTCCAAGGCTGGTAGTGAGATTGGCGTTAAACGCTGCTAATATAACATTATCATCTTCATGCCTTCGATTAAGATGTACTCTCGGTTTAAGCACATTACCAGTTATATTGAACAAGTGACATATTCTTGCTATGGTACCATGGTGTATTGGTTGTCTTAGAGGATGTCTTAAATTAAATTCTTCTGCTGCTTCTCTTGAAGACCGTACATTTTCACCGACTATCTTTATTATTTCTACTTTTTCATCAGGAGTTAAAAGTATTCTAGCCATTATGAGTAAAAAAATCAAATAAGGAAACTAACAAACTCAACAATAGATAACAACAATCACTTCTGTCATAAAAGTAATAATATTGACAGTTAATTTCACGGCATTCTTAACATTTAAAACAAAAAAACCGCTCCTAAATCTCTGAGCCGATAAGGAGGAAGGATATGATGGAGCGTTACTTCTCAAGAACAGTGGCAACAAAAAAAACTGTATTATATTGTTAACTTGATGTGTAATAATAAGAAGTGACTCTTTTAGTCTTTTATTGAATCATGATTTTTGCTCACAACTTTCATTTGTTGGAAAAGTTATCTCTATGTGTTGGACAAAGTCGCTTTATGGAGCTGTATAACTCCATGAATTAGTCTTGAAATTCGGCAACAAATAAAGGAGATACAGGGGTGTCTTCACGAGAAGTGAAACAAACATTTTTTTTTTAAGTTTTCCGATTTTCACCAAATTTTATAGGGGGGCATACCTTGTGATTCTGAACAACTTTTATTAACAAAATTTTTGTCTACTTCTAAGCCTATTATGATTTCTCGAAAATTGCGATTTTCTTTTTATCGCAGTAGGCCGGCGTTTTAGATCTAGACGACATTTATGTGTCATGTAAAGTCGCCTTATAGAGTTGTATATCTGATAAAAATTAGAAATGAATTCAGCCACAAATAAAGGAGATACAGGGGTGTCTTCACGAGAAGTGAAACACATTGTATATACCGAGTGACACAGCAGACATGTGACACCCTGTAACTTTGTTATTTAAGACGTTAAAATTTTGAATTTAGATAAGTACAGCAATTGTATTGGACAAAAATAAAAGATAAATAAGTATCATTTAAGTAGGGCAAACAAAAGATGTGTTTCCAATTTTGGTTTTTATAATATTGTGGGTAGTTTAGGTTCTTTTTTGTAATAAGGAAATCTAGTTAGTCTGTTCAGCTACTATTATGCACAAAAAAATATGAGACACAAAGCTCCGTATCACTTTTGATATCATAGCACATCAATATCTACTAAAGTTCATATCATGGCCACCTAGACTTAATACAATAAAATGGCTATTAACTGTTTTTAAAAACAATTGTCATATTGCGATACATGGTTGAAAAAAAATTTAAAGAAGAATCAGATAGGTAGAAAAATATATATAAGTACAGGTTACCATTTAAAATAACAAAGTTTGGGTCACTTCCGCTTAATCCAGAAGTTGAAGAAAACGTTTGATAAGCTCAGAACAAGGACAATTATTTAATATACAACTCTCCCAAAATTTTAACTTCTGAAATAGCAAAGTTACAGAGTGTTACATATCTCCTGTGTCACTCGGTATATATTAAAAATATAATATAGTCTAGGGTCCGACGCCCCCTTTTTAATGTGATTACTAACAGACTGAATTTTCGTGAGTGGTTTCGTTTTTTGACGAGTCTTCCAACTTTTCACTCTGCGAAAATTCTCGGTAGAGGCATGCAAATTTGTATGCAGCCGCTAAATATGAACTGATACTTTCATGGTGTAGAAGTGGAAAACTGCCAGAAAATTTTGTAGGAAAATTTGACCATTCGATTTTAAAAATATTAATGAAACAATAGTGTGAAAATCAGCCTGTTAGTAATAAAATTTCAGACCTCGTTATTTTCACATATTTACAACGCTTTTGTAAGTCAAACGCAGCTCCCTGGTTTTTTTTTACACTAACGGGCTGATATTTACACTATCGTTTAATTAATATTTTTGAAATCGAATTGTTAAATTGTCCTACAAATTTAGGTTTTCCAGTCCTAGGCCATGAAAGTGTCAGTCCCACGACAACATGTTTAGCGGCTACATAGAACTTTATCTACCTCTACCGAGAATTTTCACAAAGGGAAAAGTTGGAACTCGTCAAAACGAAACCATTTACGAAAATTCAGCCCGTTAGTAATCGCTTTAAAAAAGGGGCGTCGAACCCCTGACTAATAATCATAATAAGTCCTTTTCACTTTACATATCCTTAATTAATTTTGCAGTTTTTATTTTTTCCTGCCGTAAGATTTCTTTGGCAATAGCTATCCTAATCTCTTGCTCCTCAATTTTTAATTTTTGTTCTTGGACTCGTAACATTTGCAGCTCATCATCATAGCGTCTTAAGGCAAGAGTTCTTTCTAATCCTGTTTCCAATTCCCGCGAGATTGCTGTTGACATGTAACTACGTTTTTTTGAGCATGGTGTTTCACAAGGTGTTTCTGCCACTTGGCTCGGCGGACCTGGGTTTGGTTCAAAATTATCTGAAAGGCAAATACAACTTATTAAAGTCAAGTGCAACATATACTTAAGTGATTAATTACTGAAATATTGAACTATATCTACCTTCTTCGGGCTCCGGACTTATAACACTTTCATTAGGCATTAATATACCCTTATCACTCGTGTTATAATTATGTTCATGGCTTGTGCCAGGTCTACTTAAAATTGTGATAATGTCACAGTCTATCGTATCTTTTAACTCAATGTCTAAGCTGGTGTCAATAAATTCATCTATATTTTCATCAGTTGGACATTCATATGGACCGCCACCTGTGGCCATACATGAGGTTTTTTCAGTGGACAGTTCTTTCCTCACTCTACTTTTCATGTTCGCGCCAATATCCATTGGCTGGATGTCGGTCTCGATAACTAGGGCCGAGTAGGACTACTACTCTTTGCTCCTAGATTATCTCTGTAGACCTGGACCGGCCTTCGTGATAGGTGGGCCCGCTTACTTCTACCAGACCCAGCTCGCAAATGCGAGGTGTGTCGTGGTATTTTCTGCGGACCTCCCCTGGTCCTGGCTGTTGAACCTCGCTGGTTGAGGTCTCTTCTGGCGCTCTTCTTGCCTTAATATTTTCTTTCTTCGCCAGCTTGCCACCCCCGGGGGTAGCCATCGGTCGAGTTGGGTTTAGGAAGTTTTGGCTGGGACTGACTGCCGGTACGTAGGACATCAATTGATATCCTACCCGGGATCATCGGAAAGGTAAGGATATGAGCTGTGTAGCTCGGGAGTGTGGAGACCCTAAGTGCTTATTTTAGCACTTTCGAACTCCACGGAGCAGGTGGGACAACGGGCGTTGGACGGTATTTTGTCCGACGCCCGCAAGGAGGTTGGGTTAGGGTAGAAAAACGTCATGTCTCTGGTAGTAATGGTCCGTCCTGGGGGTATCTGAAACAGATCGGTTAGCGGGAAATATAAGTTATACTCACCCGTTGTCCAGTAGATGTGCCCTCGGCCGTTTATGCCTCGGGGCGTCGGCAGGGTTATAATCAGAGGCCTGTCTGATCAGCGGGTTCCCATGCTCCTCGGCTTGGGCGTACAGCTTCTTCGCTCGTTCCCGGATGACTTCAGTGACCGTGGTGTACTCCAGGTCTCTGACGATATCTGCGGTTCTAACGTACCATGGGGCGTCGACTGCCGTCCTGAGGGCGATGTTTTCCACTGCCTGGATTTTCTTCATGTAGGACTTTGCCTGGTAGCCCCACGCTACCGAGACGTACGTCAGCTGCGGCCTGATGAGGGTCTTGATAAGCGTGAGCTAATAAGTTGAGACGGCTCCCGTTTCCCATCATCGGGTAGATGAGGGCTCTCGTGCGCCGGGCCTTGGCTGTGATAGCGTCCGTGTTCTGTCTCCATGTTAGGCTTCTGTCCATGACCACGCCAAGGTACTTGACGGTGTCGTGCCATTGGATGTCCTCGCCGTTTATGGAGATGTGTCCTGTGGGAATTTTTTTCCGCACTCGTCTGAAGAGAATGGCTTGGCTTTTGTCGGCGTTGACGGCGACTTTCCACTTCGTGCACCATTCTTCCAAAAGTGTGGCCGTTTCCTGGAGTTTTGTGGTTTCGTTCCTGGCTTTCCAGGATCTGGCAATTATTGCTGTGTCGTCTGCATACAGGGCCAGGGCTGTGTGGTCGGTCCTGGGGAGGTCTGAGGTGTAGATAGCGAACAGGTGCGGTGACAGCACCGAACCTTGCGGGACTCCCGCCTCCACGGTCCTGTAAGTGGAGAGTTGGTCCGAGATTTTTACCCTTAGCTGTCTGCGGTGCAGGTAGGACCTCACTAGTTTGACGAGTTCGATGGGGTAACCCATACTCATCATTTTAGCTAGGAGGCCGTCATGCCAGACCCTGTCGAACGCTTTGGCAACGTCTAGGAACGGCGCCGCGGTGACTTGCCGCTGGTTGAACCCCTTAGTAATCTCCTCGGTGAGGCGAAGTACTTGGAGTTCGGTGGAACGTCCTGTTCGGTACGCGAACTGTTCATCCGGGATGATATTCAGCTCTTCTGTCTTTTCTGTAAGCCTCTTCAAGATGACCCGTTCTGCAACCTTGCTCATGGCTGGGAGGAGGCTGATGGGCCTGTAAGAAGACGAGAAAATTAGTTCTTTCCCTGATTTAGGGATCATAATGACGTCGGCCTTTTTCCACCTGGCTGGAAAATGCCGTAACCTTAACATCGCGCTCACGATGTTGACTAGCGCCGCTACTCCTTTCCTGGGTAGTTTTTTGAGAGCGATGTTTCCTATCTTGCCACATCCCGGAGCCTTTCTCGGTTTTAGGCTCCTAAGGATTTCTTTGACTTCCTCGGGGGTAGTCGGGCGGATGTGGCCGTCATCAGGCAGGCGGTGGATCCTACGTACTCTGCGCTCGACGTCATCCACCCAGTCCTCGTCCTCGTCATCGAGCTCGTTCTCTCTACACTGCAGTTCTAGGCTGTCGGCAAACGCCTCGGCTTTTTCCTGGTTAGTGTAGACGATCCCTCGCTCTCCGTGAATCGGGCGCATAGGCTTCCTCCGGTTTCGCAGGGCACGTTGGGTATTCCACATGCTTCTGTCCTGTGGATCGAGTGACTCAAGGTGGCGTTGCCACCCCTCCTGGCAGTGTTCTTGGAGGGCGGCTTTCACTCTTCGGCTGAGGACTTTATACTCCCTTCTGTCGGCGGGGAGCCTCGTCCTCTGAGCCCGTCTCTTGGCGCTTCTTCTGTCCCTTATCAGCTGCCTGGTGACCTCTGGTAGGTTCGCCATCGGTGCTGGGTGTCTTCTTACTTCTGTTTCTGTCGTGCTGGCCCTTATTGCTCCCAGGATTTGCTCCTCTAGGGTAATGACGGCCCTCTCAACGTCCTCCACGGTTTCTAGTTTGGGAATTTGTGCGATGTACTGCTGCAGGTGCAGCCGGTACGATTCCCAGTCCGTTCGTCGCTTCGTGAAGGTAGCGTTGTCATCACCCGCCTGTCCTCCTAGAGTTAGGAAGATCGGGTTGTGCTCGGTAGATCCCTCCGTTCTGGTAGTGATCTCCGCTTCGAGGGTCATCTCCTTTAGGATGGCTATATCCAGTACGTCTGGCCTGTGTCTGCCGTTGTCGAAGGTGGGCTGGTCCGGTCCTACCACCATCAGTTCGCCGGCGTGCTGTCCCAGGAACCGCAGCAGTTCTCGTCCTCGAGTGTTGGTTATGCCGCTGTTCCATTGCTGGGATTTGGCGTTAAAATCGCCAATTGCGACGACCTCTGTGTCCTGGCGGGCAGAATTGCGTCCAGATCCCCCTCGGTAAGCGTGCTGCGGGGTGGCTGGTAGCATGAAACCTCTTGGACGTGGCTGTTTCGTGCTGTGGATACTACTACGGCGGTGGCATTCATGTTTTCTAGCTCAGGCAGTACCGTCGGATGGTGGGCTATGGTCTTTTTAACGAGTAGAGCCACTCCTCTTGCGGGTCGCTGAGGTATGTTTACCCAGTCCATCCTGTACGTGTGGTATCCTGGGAAGTTGATCTTTTTGGCCGGGGTCATCTTGGTTTCCTGCAGTGCCATGACGTCTATATCGTACCTGGTCAGGAGCTCTTCGACTTCAAGTCTCCTTTGTTGCAGGCCGTTTACATTCCAGGCCGCCATCTGCGGGAATTCCGGTTTAATCTGTAAAGGCATTACAGATTAGTAAAGTTTGGCATTTGAGCAAAAAATGCACTCATCGCTGAGCACATTTGTTGCATCTGTGCTAGCACCGCTGTGAGGTTTTTGGCCTCTGGCGATGCTTGTTGTTTTGAGGCAGGGACGGTGTTCTGTCCTGCCTTGCCCTGGGCTACTTTTGCGTAGCTCGTGCCTGGCGCTACGCCGCCCTTCTTTGTTGAGGTCATCGTCGGCCTCTGTACCGGCCTTTGAGTGGCGTTGGCTGATTGCCTGGGGTATTTTGGACACCCCTTGTAGCTGGCCGGGTGGGCCCCTTGGCAGTTCGCGCACTTGGCCGGTTCGTCTGCCTTCTTCTTGCATTCTGTCGTCCGGTGTGCCTCGCCGCATTTCACGCATTTCGGCTGCGCGGTACACCTGGATTGTCCGTGGCCGAAACGCTGGCAGCGGTGGCATTGTGATGCCGCTACCTTGGCTCTCTATCTCTCTGTCCTTACGACTAGAGAGCAGCACCTTGTGACTTGGAGTATCTTGTCCTGGTCCTGTGGGACTAGGACAAGTACGAGGGGCACCTCCTGTTTCGTCCGTCTTGATGTCATCCGTTGCACCGCGGTGGATGCGAAACCTTGGTCTTGGATGTCTTCTGCCACCTCTGTACAAGTAACGCCGCTCGGGATCCCCCTGATGACCACACGTAGCTGCCGCTCCTCTGGCAGGGCGTACGTGTGGTACTCCCTTTTCTCGTTAGCGAACATCCTAGTCATCTTGCGATAATCTTCGGATGTCGCGGGCTCGATGGAGATTCCCTCCGCGGTAACTTTAGCTTTGCTAAAGTTTATGCCGGTTTCGGTTAGACGACGGCTCACCGTTGTCCATGTCTCCTTATTTCTCAGCACTACCGGGGGTATGCGCTGGCTTCTTGTTCTTGTTTGAGGGGCCTCGGTCTCCTCTTCCCTGGCGTTTTGTCGGGGGACGCTAGCCTCCTGCTGGGGGCTCTAGATCCCGATCTGCTTCGTCTGGGTGGCTCAGACTCTGGGGGGCACCTAAGGGGCTCTTCGGCCACCTTCTTTGCCGCCTTAGGGGCCTCTTCGTCCGAGTCTGTATTGGTGGCGGGCGGGTTTTCCTCTTCCGCGTTTGCGATTCTCCTCGAATCGCACGCAGAAGCTCTTCGTGCTGGGACTTTTGTTCCCTCTGTATCAGCTCCAACCTCTCGGTGAGCTCGTCGATTTTCTTCCTGAGGGTTTTGTTCTCCTCTGTGAGACGTTTTATCGTCTCTTTGTCATCCCTTGGGGTTGGGGTACCCCCTCGGGAGCTACCGCTCTGGGACGTTACGTCTTCGCTGTAGTCCATGCTACCGTCCTCCACGGTAACGTCGCTGTGGGTGTCCTGCAAGGGAATACCTATAATATTATGGGAAAAAGTTATGATTAATGACAGTAAAAATGGTGTCTCCAAAGGAGGGAGGCTTTATTTATCTTTTATAGTACGCCGTCTTGAAAAAGACGTGTGTACTTCCTCTTCTTAGAGAAATGTCGACGACACTAACTGTGGGGCTGCCACTTCACCGTGCACTTTCTTGGCTCGGTGGTACGTCTGCGCTCGGTCACCTCTCGATGCACGTTTTCATGTTTTCCCAACATTTTCGAAGCTGTTTGGTTGTTCTCTAAAAATATAAAAATGCACATATAATATATAAATATACATACCTACTAATACTATAAGAAGAAATCAATATTAATTTTACTTACATTAGGATGTTCTGAATTAAATGTCGTTGTTATATCCGGCCATGTTCTTTTCTTCTTCGACACAGATATGGCATCAGTTTTTTTACATTCCACTATGCTCGAGTTTTCGCCAATGAGTTCTTTTAAAAAGACCTTCTCTTCTCCACTCATGTTTACACTTTTGGTCGTCATTTTTTTATAAATCCACTGCACACACACAAAAACAAACTATCTGATCTATGAACTGGATTCGACTGAATAGTAAATACAGAGTAGAGAATAATGAATATTTCTAACTTAATACTGAATATATTTGTTTACGATTTTAAAACATTCTTAATACAATGAAATTAGCTTTTAAATATTTTTCAATGCTACCAGAATATTTTTGTTAATATTTGCATTGCCAACCGTTCCCCTATTAGGTCGAAGGGTTTAATGCACACTCAACGTCATTTATTCATGCCTGTTTCTGAATACCAAAAGTGACTCAGAGAATAGCGCACCCTAACTTAAGTTTGGAATAATAATAATAATAATAATAATTTATTTCACCATTTAGAGAAGATACATTTAAGTATATATGGTAAGTCAGTACAATAAACATAATAAAAATAATAAAATAAAAAAACAGATAAATAACAATGAGAAAAATATAACACTAACAATGTATAAAAACGGATGACAAACAACATTTAAGCAACATGTATATGTAAAGTCATTTGACTAGATAAAAAATAGAATATATAAAAATAACAAATTAACACTAACAGAAAGTTAAACAAACAACATTCAGTATAAATAAAACAACTTTTATAATAATTCATGTGTTAGATATTCGCCAATATTGTAGTAACCATTTTTCAATAATATATTTTTAACAGTATTTTTGTATTTTGGTACTGTCATATTTTGTACGTTACTTGGTAACTTGTTATATAATACAATGCAATTATACTGAAGTGAATCTTTATATGTGGAGGTCCTATGTAAGGGGATGGATAATATATTTTTGTTCCGCGTATTATATAGGTGATGGTCCGATAAACCTTCAAATGTTTCTAAGTTGTTCTTGACATAAAGCAAGCATTTGTATATATAAATACTCGGCACTGTAAGAATTTTTTTATTTATAAATGTGGTCTTACAGCTCTCCCTGAAATTTAAGTTAAACAATAACCTTATTAATCTTTTCTGCAAGATAAATACTCTGTTAATATAGGAAGATCGACCCCAAATAAATATGTTAAGAGATAAATGTGAATACGCCAGAGCGTAATACACATTTACAAGTCCTGTTTCATTTAAATTTTCCTTAACTTGTAATAAGGCAAAATAAGCCTAATTCAACTTACTACATACATAATTAATATGTTCTTCCCACGATAAGTTACTATCAACTAAAGTGCCTAAAAACTTTGAACAGTCACTTAGTGAAATTCCAGGTAAGACAACAGGACGCCTAAGGTTAAAATTCATAAATACTGTCTTATTTTCATTCAGTATTAGCTTGTTACGATCACACCAGGTACTCATTTCATTCATGACAATTTGAACTTTATTATAAAGTTCCTCCGGATTCCCAGCCGATACCGTTACCGTAGTGTCATCCGCGTACATGATGGTATATCCGTTTTTAATAGACATAGGAAGTTCGTTGATATATATCAGAAATAGTAATGGACCTAATACAGATCCTTGAGGGACACCTAAAATAATATCGAATCGGTCAGATTGCACTTCATTATATTTTACATTTAGACTCCTGTCTTGCATATAAGAAATCAAATAATTTAGTATATGACCTCTTATGCCAATTGCCTCTAACTTACTAATTAAAATGTCTTTATTAACCGAATCGAAGGCTTTAGAAAGGTCAAAAAAGATAGATACAACATACCTCCCGTTATCCAATTCCCTGTAAACAAACTCAAACATTTTAGCAGATGCACTCTCAGTCGATCTACCCTTTCTAAAACCATGCTGAGAGTTTGTTAATAAATTATATTTTTCTAAAAATTGTATTATACGGTTACTTATTATTTGTTCTATAATTTTTGATATTACACTCAGTACCTACAGAAATTTGTCGGTAGTTATCTATGTCAGTTCCACAACCTTTTTTAAATATTGGACTAACTGATGAAATTTTAAGTGCATCTGGAAAGTATCCATTTATGATAGCTTTATTAATACAGTATACTAAGGGGTCAATTATATTTAATATTATTTTTTTTACTACATGTGCAGTTAACCCGTCCAGACCAGATGACCTTTTATTTTTTAGCTTCCTGACAATTTCAATCAATTCTAATTTTGTAACCTCATGAAAAAACAGCGAGTTTTCCATATTTACAGAAACTGTATGCGGTAACGATAAATTATAAGCAAAGTGATTATATATATTTTTTGAGGCCGCAGTAACAAAATGGGCCGCAAAACAGTTGGCATGGGAATGAGTGGGATTTGAGGTAAGTATGAGTGAAACTTTAGTGTTATCTATGAATTTGGCCCTTATTTATCTTTTATCTCTTTCTTAGTCTGAGGTTTTAAGTTTGTGACGATGACAATTATCCTGATCCCTACAACCCACATATACACGCAAAGTTTACCAAAAAGTCCGCAATTTTGGCGCTTATTTGCAAAATAGTACATTATACACTAAGGGAGAGGAACGTCTTATTTTTCCTGAGGTGTAATTTGAGGCCCGAAGGCAACAAATACATCGAGGGAAAAATGGCGGTCTCTCCCGAGGTGTATATACTATGTTTTCCACGATCGGGAGTAGAAAGATTTATTTCATAAATAATGAATTATAATAAATTTGAGCGAAATTACAATATTTAGAAGCCTTTGGGAATTTCCATTCAACGTATCATGGCAACAGATATTTGTTTACAAATACATTTGTCAAGTGCAAAAGTTGAGTTTTGGTATGGAAAACCAAGAAGAACCGCAAGATATCGTTGAAGCTGCCGGTGCGTCAGTTTTAAACTTATCACCCAGTTACCCACAAAATCAAGAAATTTGTATGATAAAGCGTACAATCAGTTCAGAGAATGGTGTAAGAAAAAGAAGGTACAAACGTACACGGAAAATTTTGTTTTAACTATTGGGCATGAAATAAAAACTCCCCTAGGGAAATTATTGTCTTATTTCGTCCCTAGAGAGTAAATGCTTTACTTCTGTCACAATTTTGATGCCATAGAAATCGATTTCTTCTCCCGATCGTGGAAAAACAATATTATATTTTTGTACAGTCACATCAAACAAGAAAACGTTCCCTTTTTTGAACTTACCTATTTTTGTCGCTGGAAAATCAATTTCAACACAAAACTGGAACTGCGACTAAATACTTTCCGACCGGAATTATAGAACTTCAAATAAAGGCCATGCAAACATGGATTTTCGTTTTAAACTTTTATACTTCTTGCTGCCACTATCGATTATTTAAGCACTTTTTTCTACATTTTAATTTGGGTAACTTGATTTGCTGGTGCACTTAAACTTTACCTACTTCCATTTTAAAACATCTGACGGCGGGCGCATTAGGGAAGAAATAATGCGAAATGTTGGCAGTACTGGAGCAGATATTTTGAAATTATTTAATAGATGTTATTTAATAAAGCACTCTTAAAATATTATCGATTATAATTTGAGCTATCACGCACATTTCTCTGTTTTGATGGCAGGATTTCACTAGCAGGGTGTAAAGTTTTAACAACAATTACGATTTTAGGCTGTTTAAATGCCTATTTTGATTTAAAATTTTAATCAAAAACAGACGTAAAAACTATACATTTTCCCGAAGTTTCGTTGAAATTTGCCCATTTAATCCAGAGAAATAGTAATTTGTTTAAAATCGCCTAATTTTGCAATATTTCAATTTTTGTAAATAATAACGTTAATCAGGGCGAATTCAAGTTTGTTAGTTATACGGACATGTTTCATCTTTTCCATTTGTCTCCTAGAATCTCGAGATATATTTTTAAAAGACCAATGGAAACACGCTCTAAAAAATTCAATTCAGTTCAATCCTAATTTGACTCCCAGTATATGAATGCTACAGAATCACATAAAAAATCTCCAGTGTAGATATGAACTAATATCTGTACATATTTTAAGGTCGTTTCTTGGAGGGAATTTTCGTCACTAGTCGAAGGAGGTAATAGAGCAAGGAATGTCAAGGATCATAACCACAAAAAGTTTATAGCTAATAAAATGAAATTTAATTTTCACTAGAATGTAGTTAAATAAAAACGTAATAGCTTAAAAGAGTTACAAGAATCTAAATTGTAGTTATAAAAAGTGTTGATTGTTTTGCCTCCAAGCAGCAACATTGAAAAATATGACGTCAGGTGCAGGTGTCCTATGTTTACTTGTGGTCGAGTATCCTTGAGCAAGTGGCATTTAAATGGCGAAGAAGATGACGTTATTAAATGTCTTTACATGAAGAATGGAGAGGAGTAAACCAAGCTTGGTAAACCTATAGGACAAGTACGTTATAAACAAGTTATTTCACGCGCGCGCACACACACACACACACACACACACACACACACACACACACACACACACACACACACACACATAAATCATTAACACAGAGACCTGTGTTTGATCTAAAACGTCTGTAGGAATTTGAATTTGTGTATTGTTATAAGAAGAAAATTTAAAAAAGGACAGCTCTTACTTTCATTTGGCTTATTTTGTCAATTATTGTAAAGTAAATAATACTACAGAAAAACACTGACTAGTACCAACAGTTCTTGTTGTTGAGTGAGAGAACTGTTCCATAAAGAAGACGTGTGAAAACTGTAAACAAGGACTTTTCAGCGCTGCGCGCTACTCATACTTTCTGACTAGACCCTATAAAATAGAGACTGGCCACTCGAGTGGGAGGCACTGATTGGTCCGTATGAAAAGTGGATGCATAATGGCTTTTATTTTGAAGAGCATAGTGTCATTAGACTCAATGTAATAGGTTAAAATTAAAATAACAGTATGTTATGACTGATTTGGTCATGAAACAATTAGTGGTAACGTTATTACTTACATATATTTTTCCACTTTGTCAAAACAAATACTGCAACCTGCTTTTGACACTTGCGTTACGTTGTAAACACATGCGCACTCGCTAGAGTCCCTATACACGCGCACACTGAAACCTTCGCCGCCATGATGCATCCAATTGGGTGGAGTGGTGGCCGAGGGCCAGTCTCTACTTTATGTGGTCACATAGAGTGTCTATTTCTGACCAAATAGCTGGATATGAAACAATCTGTTCTAAGTTCTAATATTTATGTTTATCAACCTTAGGAGTAAACATATTTAAGTTTAAATGTGTCCCTGAAAATGTAAAGGAAACGCGGTGCTATCGTATTATTTCGAGTGCGAAAAAATACGCAAGCGTAGTTATTACTTAATTTGAATCATTATTAGTGTCTGTTTGTAGTCGACGTGTCACCATTCCCATAAAAGTACCTAATCATTTTCTCTATACCTTGTTGTTGATATATCCCTCGTTATTAATATATAGCATGTTTACTGCTTATCTCTATTCTTCATGGTACATCACAAGAGCTAACTTCGTAATATTGGAGAGTAGATGGAAGATGTCAGTTGCGTAGGTTATCTTCTTCTTCTTCCACGTTTATGGCCTTTACCTATGAGATAGTAGGCCATGAAATTGTTCATGTGTTGGGTGATAGTAAACAAATATTAGTTTTCAATAATTTTTCAAGTATCAGTAATTAAAGGTATATATACATTGTCAAAGTACATTTTAAAATATTTGATCCATCGAATGTATACGTCTGTGTAATAACTAAATATTTTTAATGTAGAAATCAATGTTTATTTTCACGTTTGTTCATTTTAATTTTTATTTGTTAAAGATGGCAGATGTACGGGATATTATGGAATTAGAAAGACCTCCAACTCCAGAGATAACGAGAGAAACCATATTAGGAGCTGATAAATCAAAGAAACGTTCGTCGACTGGCCCGAAGGTTCCAAAGCGTCCTGAAGGAATGCACAGAGAGGTTTTTGCCCTTTTGTATAACGATAACAAAGATGCACCACCTCTGTTTCCATCAGATACAAGTAAGCATTGGTTTTTAAATATAAACTCAAAGATAAAGGTGGAATGAAATATTTTTGGAAGGTTGAGTTCCCTAATCATAACAGAATTTAAAGGTTTAAAAGCTATGAAATGTGTACTTAATATAGAAGTACAATTTATTTTATAAATATCTATATGGTTATAGCATTTTTTATTCTATAATTTAAAAAATCCCTAATCTCATAAAAGCTAAGTGCTGATTTTCTTAAAAAGTACATTGAGTAAGGCACACTCTGAATTAGTTTGTCCCATTTTCTCTCTTTCATTCCTAGTAAAATTTAAAGATGGGAAATCTGAGTCATTTGAACCGATTTGATTTCTTCAATTAGATTGATTTAAATGAATGAGTTACATATATTATTTGTTTAGTCAGTATATTGATTCGCTAACGTTCTGTACAGTTATAAGTTGTGAAAAGTGAAATAGAAAAAGTAACCAATTTTGTTGATTTGTACTGTATAATGTGCGTTTAAAAAGAGTCGTTCGTCAATCGGTATAAGTACTATTTAGTTTACCTGTGTTGAAATTACTTACTAATTTGTATTGCTTTCAGTTGGAAATAATGGCTATAAACAGACAAAAATTAAATTGGGAATGCGTAAACCAAGAAAGTGGAAGTGGATGGCATTTACTAATCCAGCACGATCTGATAATGCCACGTTTCACCATTGGAGAAGGCCGTCTGATGAACCAAAGGAATATCCATTTGCCAAATTTAACAAGGCATGTATCTTTACATAGTTTCTCTTTTACCTTAAAGCCGCTTTACATTTTGTAATTTTCATTGCCGGCAATTTGTATTGCCAGCAAGAGATTGCGGATTTGATGTTGCAGCTCACTTTACACTTGGCAATTTTTCTTAAAAAACAGGTATACCACATTTTAGATCAATCGGATGATTTATGTAGAGATTTGAGGTTATGGTTATTATTTTTCTTTTTTAAATGATCGAATACACAGACTAAAATTGCAGCAGCAGCATGTGCTTTGTTAATTGGCATGGCTGCACTACTACTACTTCAAAACCAAAGAGATAGAAGTTGGTGGATGAAGCCCTGGTTAAACACCGCATGAGGTTTAGATTTATTTACAACCTAAGAAGACAGACAAGTAATGGGCCAAAAAATGAAGCTATCCAAATAAGGGAGGAATTTAAGGAATATGTAAATGTCTGCGGTAGTGTTCCAGGGATAATATGATTTAAATTTTCATTAGGATATAATAGGCCATTTTATTTATTATGTAATATAAGAAGTAAAAATACGAATACGTGAATATTAACCGTAATTTCTATTCCGTTGGCTACTCGTAAATATCCTAAAAATATCACTAAATTGCAGCCACAATGCAATGGAAATCAGGCCTGGTTCTAATTTCTGCAGTGCAAGGAACATTGCCATAACTGATAAAGATGTAGTTGTGCGCAAACGCACAAGGTTTATTTTATTGCCGGCAATGAAAACTGCAAAGTGTAAAGCAGCTTTTAAGAATTTGATTGAGACTGTGCTATTAAGGTGATTTTATTTTATAATATTTCAGAAAGTAGATGTACCCTCGTATACCGATGTTGAATACCAACAACATTTAAAATGCGAAAGTTGGGCGAAAGAAGAAACAGACCATTTAATGGACTTAGCTAACAAATTTGATCTGAGATTTATCATCATGGCTGATAGATACGACACTGAAAAGTTCCCAAAGAGATCTGTTGAAGACTTAAAAGAAAGATATTATAAAATATGCGGTGTTCTGGCCAAGGTAAGCAGTTTACTCTTTATTTTTTTCATAGTATATGGAACATTTTAAAACAGCTTCTACATTAAAATAGAAAAAAAGTCATCTAACAAATTTTTTTTAATATACTTATTTATTTAACGCCAACCTATTTCCGCTATGGAGGCCTATCACCAACGCCTGTAGATCAGCTACCGCAACCAGGAATTTTGCCGAACCTCTTGTCTTTCGCAGAATAGAGATCTTTTACTTACCTAACATTTAATAGACAAGGGACCGACGGCTTTACATCCCCTCAGAAAGGATAGTATATTGTAGCGTATTCACTTACATAGGCTCCTTCAGCCATCTTCACTTTATATAGTTTTAAGCATCATGGTGACGAAAAAACAAAATAATTTTAATTTTCAGTACTCAATTAGAGCAAGATAAAATAAAAGTTATAGGTTTCTGGCCAGCGGAACTACACTGATAGATTTTTTAAAGGTTAAACATGCTATAGTAAGTGTGACAGTTTTGTCTCATCCTAATTGCAATGAAGGTGTGTAGCACTTACTTTATCTGTAGATTGCTCAAATGTATGTAGTTGTGCTGTATTTAGAAAACATTGGAAATTTGGCTACACCTTTAGCCTTTTCCTTTCACAAATTAAATGATGCTCAGAAAACATATTCCGCTTTCGACAAGGAATTGCTGGCATTATACACATCAATTAAATTTTTCACGCATGTTTTAGAAGGTCATATATTTATTTAGTATACTGATCATAAACCTTTGACAAAAGAGTTATTTTCAAATGCAGAAAAAACGTCTCGTCAAATACGACACTTGGAATACATTTCACAATTTACAAGTGATATAAGTCATATTAATTAAAGGTAAAGAAAACGTCATAGCTGATACTTTACATGCATACAAATGATTTTTCTTTACTTCAGCAACATACTATTTTAACATCTACCTTAATTTCTCCTGCAGATTATTAATTTCAATTTACAGTTATTGAAAGACGATTGTGAACTTTTCTCTTTATTTGCAAGCCAAACTGATACAAATTGCAAAGTCAAATACTCTTACAGTGAATTAAAATGACATTCTAATGATGAAATTTGGTGTGAAATTTCATTTTCTAAATGTCGCGCTTTTGTACTAAAATCTTTACAACGCACAGTTTTCGATATATTTCATGATATAACCCATGCTGGTATACGTTCTACCAAAAAACTTATAACTTCTAAATACTTCTGGCCCAAAATGAACACACCCTTGTGGACCAAGACTTGCATGTTGTCAATCTTCTAAAATCAATAAACATACGAAAATTCAAATCGGTAATTTTGATATTCCCAGAGGTTGTTTTGGGCATATCCATACAGATTTTGTTGGTCCCATACCACCTTCACATGGTCTTTCT
Organism: Leptura quadrifasciata; assembly: GCA_963675555.1. Lineage (NCBI taxonomy): Eukaryota > Metazoa > Arthropoda > Insecta > Coleoptera > Cerambycidae > Leptura > Leptura quadrifasciata. Next base: position 116,253,614 of record OY776674.1, on the reverse strand, counting down.
TACATACTTATTGTACTGGCCAGAAGCATACCCTATACCAAATGTTACTATTGAAACCATTGCTAAACCTTTATTTCGAAATTATATCTGTCATTTTGGCATTCCACTTCATGTCACTACTGATCAAGGAGTTTAATTTGAATCAAATCTATTTCATGAATTTTCAAAATTTTTGGGTTCCATCGAATTCGTACAATTACATACGACCCACAGAGCAATGGTATGGTTGAACGATTTCATAGTACCTTAAAAACTGCATTACTTGCCCGAGCTAATTCTTTTCATTGGTAGGATGAGAATTTTATTAGGTTTACGAGCCATGCCTAAGGATGATTTACTTTGCTAATCTGCCGGGCTTGTTTATGGCCAAACTTTACGTCTCCCGGGTGAATATTGTTATGTGCTGCCCTCTAACAGAGAGGAGAGTGTAATTACTCCCTGGCTAGTAGGGTGGCGCCATCTATGAGCCAGTTGACGGACAGTCACCTAGCACATAGTAGAAAACTCTGGAGGATTCTAGAATGTTATGGAATAGGATTCTGGTACATTCTATGGGTGTATATAAAGAAGTGAAGTTGAACAGGCAGGGAACAGTTCAGTTGAGTGTACAGTACAGTTCTAGTATACAGAGACAGAGTTGACAAGTGATTTAAAAGTAAAGTACAGTTGTGATTTAAAAGTAGTGAATTTATATTAGATTAAAATTATTCTTAGTTGTGTGTGAGTTTTAAGGATTAACTATTGTAATTTTAGTGATTAATAAAATAGTGGTTAGTGGAGATTCTTGTTGCAAGTTATTTGAACCTACAGAGTGTTTACTGAAGACTGTAAACGCGTAACAATATTTTATTAAATCACATTCTGATACTCAATTATATTAATAAATTGCAAAATTTACAAATCCTAAATGAAATTTTCTTTAAAACACAATTATTAGTTCTAACAGAAAAAAATTGATGGATATAAATTCAATGAAAATTCTATTTATTTTGTGGGTATAATATATCCACTAAGCAATCTTCGCCTAAGATTGCATAGCTTCTGCGCATATGCTGATATACAAACCGCTAGAAGATGTGGGGCAAGTACACTGTATTTCCTTGAAATTGTCACCCGGCCAAGTACTAACTGTGTGTAAAACAGAGGGACACTACCTTTATCTACTAATATTATTAATTATTGTGAAAAGGGATTGTTCTGTAAATAAATTAGAATTAAGAAGTAATAATTTTATTTGTTTTAGTTAAATGGAGAGAAAAAAATTTATACTTATGATGCAGATCATGAACGAAGAAGGAAGGAACAGCTTAAAAAATTATATGAACGTAAACCAGAGCAAGTATGTAATATTTTCCAATCTTGTAACCGTATCAAATTTGTTCAATTAATTTTGCCAATGTTGAGCCTTGTCACGTTAGGGAAAATTTGAGATACTTAAAAAAATTCTTTTTTCTCAGGTCTTCCATTTTCAAATACAATATGTACAAATTATTATTATTATTATAATGTTGTCAGGCGGCAAAGCCATTTAAACTTTTGGTTTACACAGGATATTAATGGTACGAGTCATAAAGGTTTTTAAATGCACTGCACAAACACAGTCATTCGATAGAGTTCCAGTCTCTATTTACTCTATTAAAGAGAAAATGTCCAAATCCACTGAATAATGGCCGTGTAATATTTTATAGGTTTCTATTGTCACGACCCCCTTTGGGAGAGCCGCGACTGACGGCCACTTGGCTTGTGAGAGAGGGAGATTGGGTAGTCAAAGTAGAAGACGAGTTTAAAACAAATATAATTTATTGTCAAAATAACAACAAACAGTGTCACAGTACAAACAGGCACAACAACAATAGTAACAAATTGGGGGGCTCTTACCAATATCACTGATGTGGGGAAATGCGTCAGGATAAGGAGTCGCACTTCTTAACACATTAAGAGTAGGACTGTCTTAAGAATTCGACTGTCGCCCGCGTTAATAAAATTCGTATTTATCATTTTACTAGTTGCTTACTTAGCAGGTTACCTATTGAGTACAAATTCGTATTTATTGTTTGTTTTTAATAATCCAGTGTCAGGTCTCGTTCTCAATATTTGTTTAATATTATTGCAAAGTATATCAATTTAGAATTTGGAAAAATAATTTGTATCAATATGTAACCTACTAAAGCTGATTTATAGTTTTCTCCTAAAATATGAATACTCCTTACGTAACACATTTCCCCCTTTTAGAAAGAGCTAGCCCCTAGCTCTAAAAAACACATTACTCAACATAGAAAAAACTAGGTTTTCAACCTAACACTAAAAAAAAGAAATTCATTCATTCATTTAAAAACTTTCATTCAAGATAACAAAATTATACAAATTGGTAAAATACACTTCATCAACAAAAAATTTGTAAAAATCAATAATTGTTCATTGCGAGGAAATATAGCTTTTTGCGGGCACACCTTGTCTAGTATTTTTGCAGTTACACTTACAGTCATTACTTATTGAGTGGGTCGGAGGTGAAGTTGCTGAGTTAGCTGTAGCAGACGCCTGGGTTGCTGATACTTGTAAACCATAAATAAACAAAACATTTGCTCGAAAGAAGTTAGCGCAGCTATGATGGGAACCTGTACTGCATTATAGCTAGATAGCTAGCTTCGGGAACTGCAGCAGAAACTTTAGCCCTTGGCTGGCTATAGATAAATGGATTATCCCTACGGCCCTTACTGGAAATCCATCGTCACCACCATGTAGTGGTTGGGGAAGGTTAATGTTTAGGTCCCATGTTGCTTCTCTGGACATTAACAATGACCTATATACTATGGATTGTCCAAGTGTTTATTCCTTGCTCTGCTCAGGATCCAACCCTACTCGTTTCGCAATGCCAACTGTCATCCTCTGGTTTTCAGTGCTAAGTGTGCCTCGCCCTCGTGCGTTTCATTACATGAAAAAAAAAATACAGTAAACATTACAATATAAATATTTTTATAAAAGCATTATTACTAAGCAACAAATTTCTTTAAAACATTATATACATCTTTTTATAAAAGCATTATTATTCCGGAAATATTGTTTATTTCCCAAAGAAGAAATGTATGTACATCTAACATTTTTTTTTTTTATTATTTCACCAGAGACAAGTAAATATAAATGAAAAATGGGGGAAGTTCTACTAAATTCATCAAAATATTTTTCTTCTTGAGTTTAAGTTAACAAATTATGCAAAATGTTTTCTTGCTTCCGAGTATATTAAAAGTTAGTTTTATCTTTTGGCATGAAATTTGACTTTTCTAGGACTATTTCCTGTATAAACAACTTTCTACTCAAATTTGTACCCTTCGTGTTAAAATTGAACTTATTGCATATAAAAAAAAATAACAGAACCCGTCTCACTTACGTACTTTTGTACAAAAAACTTTAATTGATGGGGCTGACGTTCAGTTTCATCGTGAAACCATCTTCCACGTCTTCCTCATCTGTCACGTTGCATCTCTTTGTGCAACAAACCTCACAAAATCAATATACCTCATAATATTCACCATAATAAACCTCATATTATTCATCATCATAAACTCCATAAAACACTTGCGTTTCTATACGCAAAAACCTCATAAATATACTTGCATTTCTTCATGCAAAAACCTCATAATAATCAACATTGTACACTTTTATACATAATTCTTGAGACGTTAGTTATTCCCTATGCACATACAAAAAACAAATTCTTTAACACCTAGTTTGGTACTGTGGCTCTTCTCTGTGTCTTTTTTCAAAGAGTTAATTCTGCCTTCCTAACTTTTTAATTTTACTATTATCTAATGTCCTTCCCATAATATTTTTGTCCGCAAAGCAATTCAACAAACAACGTATGCGACGTTGGCCACTGTCTTACTGTTGGTGTAAATTACTCATAGGTTTAAAAAATTATTTAGTTTTATATTGGAAACTAGGGAATTGTTTCCCCCTGGAAAATTAGTAAAAATAATGAAAATATTGGGAAATAATGATTTTTCAATTACTTCCCCGCAATATATTTTACGTTAATGCTTTTCTATTATTTAAGAATAAATATTGAAAGAGACTAATCAAATACGGCTTTTAAAAGATTTTAAATTTAAATGTGTATATTGAAAAATGAAAAATAATTTATGACGTTACTATTGAAAAAGAAAAAAATGACTTAAACTAGCACTTATCCCAACATTCCCCGACACCATGTGATATCAGCAAGATCACTCTCATACAAATTCATTGTTTCTACCTGTTGTACATATGACACTCCACAATTACTCTATTTGTTTTTTACCTACCATGATCCAGTATATTGTTACGTTATTATATATTTATTTATATATCCTAGTATATATATTTCAAAACAGTTTAATACATGTATACTTCATAAACCACAATAAAAATATTCAATAATCAATCAACGCATAATATTTATATTAACCCATATAATGTAACACATGTATACATGTAAAACAATTACAATATTTAATAAACGACATACCATTCATAATAACTCAATATATTTTATCAAATATAAACATATCCTGGTCATGGTCTAGTTTCACTACAATTATGCAACGTTTGCAAGGTTAATGAGACATCTAATTTGTTTTTTTTGTTTGTCAGCAACGAAATAGAATAGTTTAAAAGGAACTCTAGATATTTTAATAAAAATTAACTAACATACAATAAGGAAGGTTTTAAAACAAATTATTCGATTAATTATCCTCCGGGAAAGCAAACAACTCAATCTTAGAACCCCAAAAATTATATCCCATACAAAAGAAAAATGAAAAATAGGAAAATTAAATTCATTTGCTGACAACAAAACCTCATACTTTATGCATAATAAAATAAATAAAAACAAAACGCGATTATTGACTTTAACAAATTTTATGTTGTAAGCTCGGTCCTACCGTGACAGCCAAATCACCCCTTGTACAAAGCCGAAGCCGGCGCCTCCACCATATGTCACGACCCCCTTTGGGAGAGCCGCGACTGACGGCCACTTGGCTTGTGAGAGAGGGAGATTGGGTAGTCAAAGTAGAAGACGAGTTTAAAACAAATATAATTTATTGTCAAAATAACAACAAACAGTGTCACAGTACAAACAGGCACAACAACAATAGTAACAAATTGGGGGGCTCTTACCAATATCACTGATGTGGGGAAATGCGTCAGGATAAGGAGTCGCACTTCTTAACACATTAAGAGTAGGACTGTCTTAAGAATTCGACTGTCGCCCGCGTTAATAAAATTCGTATTTATCATTTTACTAGTTGCTTACTTAGCAGGTTACCTATTGAGTACAAATTCGTATTTATTGTTTGTTTTTAATAATCCAGTGTCAGGTCTCGTTCTCAATATTTGTTTAATATTATTGCAAAGTATATCAATTTAGAATTTGGAAAAATAATTTGTATCAATATGTAACCTACTAAAGCTGATTTATAGTTTTCTCCTAAAATATGAATACTCCTTACGTAACACTATTAAGTCACCATGTAGCTCCCTATCTGTTAGGGTTCTCAAGTAAGTATTGGCCTAATATATATTTTATAGATTTTTTCAAGAAGTTCTGGTGAGATATTCTTAAAAACTCGAGAGACCATATAAGTGACTGTGTTCACCTTCTTTATGATTTTTCCTATGTGAGGTGCCCATTTTAGGTCTTTACTTAGTGATGCCAAGGCCTTCTTATAGCGTTTTTTATTGTAGTGTTATATAGTAAAAACTGGTGGCAAGGATTATTAATGCCAACGTGAATGATACAGCCAGCACTTATTTTCGATAAGCGCAAGTGACCAAAGGGTGCACCATTCTTCTATTCTCCATAGGTCTGTAACTACCTCCTGCTAGTGGGCTAATGGATTGTTATATATCTTGGTATCATCAGCAAACATTGAAATCTCTGAGTTTAACCCTACTATAAGGTCGCTAAGGAAAACATTAAATAAGATGAGCCCCAGTACGGAACCTTGAGGGACGTTTTCCTTCTATTCTCACTGTACCATTCCTGCCAGACAGAAAATCCTCGATCCAACTTAACAAGTTTCCCCCTATGCCATAAAACTCCAGCTTGTGAATCAGTCTGATATGAGGGACCTGGTCAAAAGCCTTCTTGAAATGAAGGTAAATTATGTATATAGGTTCATTTCTATCCACTGATGCTAAGAGTTAACACACTCCAGCAGATTGGAGACCGTGGATCTACCTGGAAGAAACCCATGTTGTTTTTTGGAAGTAATATCCTTTTCGAGAAAGAATGTTGTAAGTTCTTCAGCTAGAATTTTCTCCATTATCTTGCAATGTATTGAGGTTAAGCTTACTCCTTTTTTTATAAATTTTGGAATGATAATGGACGTTTACCATTAATTTGGTATTTTTTCCTCCTTTAATGACAGTTTCATAAGGCTCGCTAAGTGGCCCACTAATGAAAGAATGTTTACAGGAAATATTGAATGGATACCATCAGGTCCTGGACTACAGTCCAATTTGATGCCCTTGAGTGCACTTATCACCTTATTTTCTGTTATGCCTACAGTAGTGAGAGTATTTGCTACTTTTTATTTGTAATTAATATCTGGTAAAGCAGTATTGGTTTTCACTCCAAAACTATTCATAAGTTTCTTTGCAAAGATATTTGCTACTACTTCCGGGTTACTTACTAATTCTCCATTACTATCACGTAATACGAGTGTGCTGACTCTAGACTGCAAGGTACTTTTGACATATCTGTAGAAATGCTTATTGGTCTTGTTATCCACTAGCTCATGTACATATTTTTGTGTATAAGCTAAAATGTGTTTCAGATTGAAGAAGAACAGTTCTTACTCGGTGAACTGAAGAAAATAGAGGCTCGTAAGAAAGAGAGGGAACGCAAAACCCAGGATTTACAAAAGTTAATTAGCCAAGCTGACAATCAGAATGAGACCCCAAGAAAGACTGATAAGAAACTCCCCAAAAAGAAAATTACTAATCCCTCAAGACCATCTAGAATTGATACAAACGTAAGTTTTTTTTGTTTTATTTTAATGTCTTCATGTTTATATAACATAATTTAATTTAAACTTTATATGTGCCGGTACATAAATTTATAGCCATTTCTTTCACAGAATCCAAGGTGTTTTCAATTAAATAAATGTCGTTTGTTTTAACAGCATATTTTGCAGGCTGTTGAGAGTGCAGGCATTAAATTTCCAGACTATAAAAATAGTGGTGTGTCGTTAAGATCACAAAGGATGAAACTTCCAGCTAATGTAGGACAGAAAAAGTCTAAAGGAATCGAACAAATTCTTCAAGAAATGGGTTTAGGTATGTATTTCCTAAAAATATTTTGAAATTAATTATATTGGCACTTGACGAGATAATTCAAAAAAACCGCTGCCCAAGGAATCACTACTTCCTTCCACATCCAGATTTTGTATCCAATTCTTATACACATTAAATCCCAATGTAATTTACTCCCTTTAATAATAATGGGGGGTGGCTAATGCCAAAATCAATATCAAAGGCCCTTGGTTCTCGTATACACATTAAATCCCAATTTAATTTTTTACTCCCTTTAATAATAGGGCATGGGTGGTAGAGGAGTAGCTAAAGCCAAGAAAATGTTTTGATACGTTCCGTTGTTGTATACATACTAAATCACATTTTAATTTATTTTACTCCCTTTAATGATAGTGTGGGGGTGATAATGACGGGTGGTTAATGCCAAAAAAAGTTTTGAGACCTTCACATCGTACATGCCCTAAATTGCAATTTTATGAACTCTTACCTGCTTGCTTTGCCTATTCACCCTTATTTACCCCCAAACCCTTCAACAGAATAAGATCAAAATATAATCTAATTCCAGAGTAAATGTGCGCACAAAAAAAGTTACAGACCGTCAAACAGACTGACAGACAGACACATTTTTTTTTCGCTCGAATTTAGGATCTCGACGTTTCATGACATTTTAAGCCTACCTCAACAAAAATAATATATTTTTTTGCGTTACTATATACTTCCACTGGACATGGAAGTAACATAGGTGTGTAAAGACTAAAATTATATTTTCCTATAAAATAATTTTCTCTTATCCCAGAATTGAATCCGACACCAACAGAAGATATTTCCCAGCATTTTAATGAATTAAGGAGTGACATGGTATTGCTAATGGAGCTTAAAACTGCCTTGGGAACCTGCGAATATGAACTGCAATCATTGAGACACCAGTATGAAGCACTTAATCCAGGAAAGGTAATAAAAAGCATCCACTAGATATACGAATTTACTAAACTTTTTTAGACCTTGGCCATACCATCAGAGTTGCTATCGAATGCAGAAACTGAAACGAAAGTTAGCACGGGTGAAATTATCGACGTTGTGGGATCCCCAGGAACTCCTTCCAATACCTAGCTAGTGAGGATACGGATATAAACATGGTGGGAAAAATGACAAAGTGTTTTCTAATTTTGAATATATTGATATGTTTCTGAAGAATCGCCATGTTAGATTTAGAATACGTATTAGTTTGTGTGGATAAATTGTTAACATTATTGTGCTAATAACATTACAATTTAAGGACCTAAACAAAATGACAAGCATTTTGTGTTTGTATGATATTTTTTTATGAGCTATTTTGTAAGTTTATTATAGCAATTGTGAATTATGAAGAAGCTGCATGAAAGACAATTTCTGGGCCTGCCCCCTCCTAAATATATGGAATCAAAAATTGCAGCATAGTAGGCTATAACACACTTTTAAAGAGCATGCACATAGATTACATATCCATTTTAGTCAGTAGCGCATTGTGTACTGTACTTCTGCCTTAATTAATTGTGCTGTACATACTGACATAAATAGCTTTATATAATTTAAACCAAGATAACATAGGCTAACAAAATTTCACTGACCCTCTAAACCAGATAGAGAAAGAGGTTTTTGACGTGCTCAATCCAAATCTGACCTCAGAATAGGGATGTTCACTATTTTTTAATTGTAATAAAAAATGATAGTTCTAAGGCTACAGAAACACGTAATAACCATTAAAACGCCTAAAAACTTTTTTCTTAAAAATAAACTGAAAATAAAAACTCCGAAATTAACAAGGCTAGCAAACGATCCCGGCAGTAAGAGTAGCGTGCCGTGACGTCACATCGCCTTAACAGCGGAACTCGTATACCTACGTGATATGGATTGTTTGTTTAATTATTGTTTTATCTGTGTTTTTCTAATGATTGGAGACTCAAAAAGTGTGAAAATTAATAACGATAAGTATTGTTTTGTTCCTGGATGTACAAATACATCAGTAAATAACCCAGAAAAGGTTTTTATGTCTGTGCCACAAAATGTAAAAAGAAGGAAGCTTTGGTTTAATGCAGCTAGACAAGAACATAAAAACGTTTCAATGAAAACCCATTTTGATTGCTGCGAAGACCATTTTAAGGTAAGATAAGAATAACAAGTTTTATTATATTGATTATATATATCTACTTAATTTTATTATTTTATCTAAGTCAATATTTATAGAGCCATTATTTATTTGGTTGTAGACTACTGCAGTACTTAATAACACAATAGTGAGTTATGTTTATTTATTAAAAAAGAACACAACACGCCTTCTTAACCAAATCATACTCATAACTTAGATTGACGAAAATGAGGAGAGGTATAAATAAAACCATGATTGAGATGAACAAAAATTAGGTGTTGTAAAAATAACTGTCCTACACAATGAAATCAAAATTTTCATACCTTTTAAAATATGATAAATGCAGGTGTTGGATACAATTTTGTATGGTACTCATGTGTTATGTTCTATAAGTCACTTGAGAAAACTTTTCTCGTGTAACTTATACATAGCAGTAGTACCATAAATAACTTATAGTATAGTTTATATTAAAGTAGACCATTTATTTGGTTGATATTTATTTATTAGGTAATATCTAATTTGATTGTGGTATTTGTTTAACAATATTTATAATAAAATATTTGTTTCAGCTAGAAGAAGACATGGAAAATTACTGGGAGTATAGATTAAGCAAAGTTAATATTCGCATGAATCCTGACTTAGTACCGCATATTTTTACTTGCCAACCGGATAAAAAAATTAATTATCCTCGTCAAAGTAGCGAGAAAAGAGTTTTTACACCACTAGACTGAGGCTGATTGAAGTCTTTCACCATGGCCAAAAATTCTGAAACCATGGTAACGTCCACAGTTGGCAGATTATGTGAGTCCGCGTTTTGAAAACCTGCCTCCATTTTAGTAGTATGCCTTAATTAAAATTAAAAGTCGCAAAACGAAGAACTACACAGACACAAGAGTTCGCAGAAGTCTGTAAACGCAGACTACTACTAATTCTCATATGAAACGTGCATGAAACCCTAGCCAGTATACTTGCGTGCGTTTAACTTCGGGCGAGCTGATGTCACACCAATCAAAAAGCGTTTCACGCATTTAAATGAATATTCATATTTCTTTAGGGGTTTTCCCATAGATCGGATTTGTTTATTTTTGTAAAACTTTGTAGATATTGTTGTAATACTATTTTTAACCATTTTATCATGTTTAACAGGATTTAATTTTTTTGTCAACATCCCTATTTCTCTATCATTTCAGGTTTTCGAGATATTCTAACCAAGAAGTGAAAAGGAAACAGTTTTTCACCATATTTGAGGTCATGCTACATCACGAGGTAATTTTTCTCCACAAAACTCATTACGGCATATAATAATAATAATAATAATATTTATTTGATTCAATTCTACTTTATAGTACAATGAAATATACCTACATAATTAAATGAAACATATACAAAACAATAATATACGATGCGATGTTATATTAAACTGGAAGTACATATACCAAATTCTAATTTTACCTGGTTAATGAATACAAATAAACAGAAAATAAACCGCAAAGGAAAGTATTATCCCTTGAACGCGGTATCACTGCTTACTAGTGATGGCAGCTAGTGCTTGCAAAACTAACCGTAAATAAATAATAAGTTTAGGATGCTTCCTGCATTTTGGATTAATACATATTAATAGATGCTCATGTAAGTTTTTATAAAAGTTAATAATTGCTTGGACATATTTCAGCCATTTATTGATTGATAATTATTCTTTATATCTATAAGTTGATGAATTAAATACCGTGGTTGATCATCCATCCATTTTTTCATTTTCTTTTTAAAAATAGAAATTGAATTTAATCTTTTTATTTCCTTGGGAAGTTCATTATAAATTTTTGGTCCCAGGTAGTAAAAACTTCTTTGCCCAATTGTTTTTTGGGCTCTGGGAATGGTAGTGGAATCAACTTTATACCTTGTATTATAAAGATGTTCGATAAGGTGACTACTAGATTTTATTTTATATTGATATAATAGCAGACATTTACAGAATAGTTGTCTAATATCGTATATTTTTGTAACATTATATAAACTATTCCCTGGGTACATGCGACTTTTGTTAAATATTATACGAATTATCCATTTTTGTACAACTTCCAAGTTCTTCAAACATGATTTTGTTGCCCCTCCCCATGCGATAATGCCATATATAAGGTGTGATTCAACTAATGCAGTGTACATTAATTTTAGGTGGTTTACACCAAAAAATTGTTTAAAATACTTGAATTTTGTCAACAAGGTACGCAATTTTTTTACCAAACTATTTATGTGATCATTCCATCTGAGATGCGAGTCAATTATGATGCCCAAGTACTTAACACACTTTGCAGATATAATTTCTACATCATGATCATCGCCTCTTATCTGGAGTTTACTAAATGTTGGCATGTTGTTTAAATAGGAAGTGAAGGGGAGAAAATTCGTTTTTTTTACGTTAATTGTGAGAAGTTTTGATTTAAAGAATTCAATTATAGTCCCAAAATCCCGTTCCACGTTTTCTTTTAAATTTAGCCAAGTTGTGTCTTTATAAAATACCGCCGTGTCATCTGCGAAACTTATAATATCACCAGCAACGTTAAGTTTAAAAATGTCATTTACATATATTGAGAATAGAATGGGTCCTAATACGGTGCCTTGTGGGACTCCATACGTAATAGTTCTTTCATCGCTCATAAAGTCGTCTATCTTTACACGTTGCGTTCTTCCTGTAAGGTAGCTTTTCATTAGTGTGTATGCAATTCCGCGAATTCCGATGTTTTCAAGCGTAACTAGCAAATCTTGGTGACTGACCGTGTCAAAAGCTTTGGCTAGATCGACGAAGATGCAAAGCGAAGGTTTACCAGCATCAACAGCTTTATACATATTCGTTACGAGATCCGCTATTGCATCTTGCGTCGATCGACCCTCCCTAAACCCATATTGTTTTTCTGACATTATATTGTATTTTTTCATAAATTTCGTTAACCTATCTTTAAGAACTTTTTCAAATATTTTAGATAAATTGGATAATAGTGAAATCGGTCTATAATTCGATATTTGAAGTTTGTCACCAGATTTATGCAAGGGCTTTATAATTGCAATTTTGAAAGCTGAGGGAAAGATACCAGCATCTAACGATTTATTTATTATATAAGTAATGGGTTTTACGATATGCGCAGCAATATTTTTCAAAGTTTCAGCTTTAAATGTATCTAACCCTGGAGCCTTCTTTAATTTAAGGTTTTCTATAATTGACCTAATTTCTCGTTCATTTGTATGTTCCAGGTAGATAGAATTTTGAATAGTAGTCCTTGGAAAATTTACTTTTTGCTTTGTTGCAATATTACTTGCTAATTTTTGCCCAATTTCGGTGAAATAATTACAAAATTTATTAGAAATATCTTTTTTATTTGAAATAATGATACCGTCATCATCTGCAATATTTTTTATGTCAGTAGTATTGTCCATATGTGGATTCTTAATGGTTTTCACACAGTTCCACAAATTTCTTGGGCAATTTAAATTTTTAGTTATTTCAGATTTGTAATATTTAATTTTTGTTTTCTTAATTAATTCATTTAATTTGTTTCTATAAATTTTGTATTTACTTAACATGTCTAAGTTACCAGGATTCTTTTTTACTTTATTAAACAGTTCATCTCTTATCATAATGGATTTTAAAATTCCATTTGTAATCCACACACTTCTTTTTACCTCTCCTTTTCTTATTTTATATTTTTTTGTACATTTCTCTATATATAATTTTAGCTTATCAATATGAAAGTATACTACTGTTCCCCTTCAAAGAAATTCAAATACCGCAGCTATTAATGTAATTAAGGTGGTCTGATGAAAAGTCATGTCACATTCAAACATCCAAATCTTATTCATTTATTTGAAAGATTAGTACTGTCTGCATCTATAAAAAAAAACAAATTTTTTTTGTATGGTGTAGTACAGATAACAAAATAAAACCTTTATGAGCTCATCATTATCAACATAACAAGCTGATGCACATTAAAAACCTAGAAAGATAAGCTAAGCTAGTCAATATGCGAACGTAATAGTACAGAGCCATACTTAAAATCTTATGTATTAGAGTGTACATATTAATAATACTAGATTAACGCACTGTTAAAATTGAATGACTGAGTTGCTGATCTAAATATTTCAAGAGCGGACCTAGGCGCAATTACTTTTGCGACTAGTTTAACGGTATTTTAATGAGGACGTAAAGTTTTTGTTGCCTTTTTTGTGTGCAGTGTAAATCTGAGCTAGACTATATCTAGTTTATTAAACATTTATTATTAAAAATTCACAAAAGACAACAGGAGTGAGGGATCATTGCTTGAATAGTAAAATATGTTTTTTTCTCGAAAATTAATCAATAAACCTTCACCTAAAAACTTATTAGTAGTATTGCAGCTATTTAATGTTTCAAAAATTTAATGACAATGATGACGATAAATATATTCTAATATTTATGAAGTGGAAATTTAGGTGTTTGTCATTCGATTCTTCTGTCTTCTGAAGTCTTCGCCTGATACTACTCAATTTCTGAATATCCACTGATTTGCCAGTCATAAATTTCAACTAACAATGTGTCTCACAGAGGAAAAAGATATTGGAAAAATTTTAAATGAATTTTGAAGGGGTATTTTCAGATGTCGTGACGAGTGTTGTGAATAAAAATTACCTCGTGATATCATAACCTCAAATATAGCAAAAAACGGGTCGTTTTCACTTTTAGGTTAGGATCTCTCGAAAACCGGATGTGATGGAACAATTATGAGGTCGGATTCAGCATGTCAAAAATCTTCGAAAAGTAATGTGAAAAATGCTGTTATCTGCTCGTACCAATCAGAGTGACAAAAAGACTTATCTAAAATAATTTTCGGCACTAATTATGTATGAGTGATGTACAGCTTCAGAAAGAACTGGCAAGAGTATTTGTGTCAGGGGCTTCTTCATAATTGGCGATTGCTTTATTATTATTAGTGATGTCTAACATTATTATGTACTAAAGTAATTAATAATTATTTTCGTCTTGTCTTTGTGAAATTTATCTAGAACACAAAATTTTTAAGTTGTTGAAAGCAAATAAGAAATTAATTTTAGGCTTAGACCATTCAATAAGCCGTTTTCTCTTATGGACTGCTATTCCGTATACCTTCTAATATATTGAGAATATTCCAACATAATAAAGCATATGATATTGGTTGTTTCTTTTTAACCGGAAATTTCATGCAGCATTTGCATCCTATTTAAAATACACCGCACAGCAACACAGCACACAAACCCCTTTACTAATTTTGTTCAAATACAGCATGGAAAATGTATATAAATTAATGTAAATGTGTAAAATATACTAACACGTTCAAAATACCTTGAGAGACTGTAAATTAAGATTACAATTTACCACATTACATTGATACTGAGATGGTGATGTCAAAGATGCGAAATACTCGTTAAAAGGTATTTGTTACTGGGAGAGATCCGAAGTATCTAATATTTGTTTATAAAACAACTCGTCATTGGTTATTTTTTACTAGGTGTGGTGTAGTGCCGCAGTACAGACAAGTTGCATGGTAATTAATTGGATGTTATATTTTACAATGAAGATTCACCCCTCCTCCCGTTTTTTACATTTTCAACACAAACGCTTATTCTGTCTACAATATTGTTCTCATAAGAATATGGATAAAATACTTGCAAGTACTCATTTACTAGTTACAAAGAACCGAACCATGAAAAGTAATGAGTAGTTCCAGATACTCATAAGTACCTAGTATTCACACAAGGGCGTAATGACCTAACAGAAATATATGCGATGCTTAAATCAATTAATTTGTTTGTTTCTTTATTTAGGAAAACATCCACAATCTACTTATGGATTTTATTTGAGTAATTCGTATTTGAAAAGATAAAGTAGTTCATCATTAGTTAAAAGTTAAATAGTTGGGGGGGGGGGGGGAGGTAGTAATCCCCCCCCCCCCGAAGGGCTAGAACATAAAAAGTTGGGCGAGAGTTAGAATGGATTTTAAGGTTAAGAAGTTTATCATAAGCCAGCCACCTTTGATACGTTTTTTAAACATCATTTTCATTCAAAGATTTTAAAACAAAATGATTGAATGCCACAGTTTATTTTCACTCCGATCTTTAATGATGAATTTTTTCATATTACCCCCCTAAAAGAAAAATGTATCTATGCCTTTGTATTCACATCACTGCCAAGACAGTACATTTCGCTTATTTTAGGGGCATTTTAAGAAATACCATTTAGATATTAATAAAACGATTATCAAAACTCAAGCATCCCAACTAAGATAAATATTCATTTTCAGTTTATAAATCGGTAATAATTTCCGAAGCTGCAGATTATTTAATCAAATTCCATTAAAATATGAATTTCCACTGTCAGTGGATAAATATGCGTAAATTCAGCAATGTGGTTAGAACTTGACTAAAGTTCACCGTTATATACGTCTACTTGCTTACTCTCGTTTCTGGCCAAAAGGAGAAATGAATATATTCTATGTCGATAACAGGAACAGTTTTCACAAAGGTATAGGTGTAGCAGCATATTCAATGATCTAAGATTTTGAATAAAAATAGTGATATGAGTTCCCATTGTTTGAGAATTTATAACATTTTTCAAAACTCAATTTTTCCAAAATTATTTTTGTTTAATTTTATTATATTGAGTACTTTTCAAAAGCCCACATGTACTTTTTCTATAAAAACTGGGGGAACATCTGGAAAATCAAAATCTGAATTATAAAATCTTGTGGCTTGGCATGATTGTTGAATAAATTTCTTTAAGGCATAAAAGCATCTATAAGTATGTGGTTTTAAACATAAAAATCAAAGTTCAAACAATTAAGTGCTAAAAAATACAGAAAGTTGTTTCATATTCAGAGTCAAATAATACTGGATTCAACTTTATTAGCTTATGACTGGTTTATCAAAGTAGACATCTAAATAAATCGATAAAATAAAGTAGTAAAGCTCTATCTGTTAACAGTTTAGTCCACCATACCACTGATACATAGGTTATCATGGATATTGCTACCTTAGTGCCTGCACCTTCCCAGGACAATTGTTCCTTTTCATGTGACTCTTGGATGTGGGCATTCCATGTTAATTTTTTGGTTAAAACTGACTCCTAAATATTTTTCCTCACAGGCAAATGAAATTTTCACTCTATTGAGCATTAGCAGCTTTAGGCCTTCCAGTGCTTTTTTCCATGTTAAAGTAATGACTATGGTTTTACGGGGATTTATAGAAAGTCCTTCCTTACTACACCATCTGTCGACAATATTTAAAGCTTTTTTGTGAAGGCTCTGGGTGGCTATTCTTGAGTTGCGCGATCAACGTTCTCATGAGAAACTGGGCGGAGTTAACATGAAAATTTGCCGCACAGCAAATTTGCTATTCTCGAATCGGGGGAACGATCGCATCACCAGTTTTACATGGGAGCACTGTTCCCATGCTATTTTCGTGTGTTGAGGATGATCACGTGAAAATATCTTTGTTTTGACATTTATTAATGTCATAATTAATATCTAATTTCGATGTCAGTTATAATTATTAGTATCTAATTTATCCTATTTGGTGGATGTGTTGCAAAAACACGTTATTATTGTATAATTCTATGCTGTGATAATAGACAAAATTACTGAAGAATTTAGTCAAAGTAAGTACCTTTTTTTAGTTAAGAAATTGACTAGCTTTACAACAAATTGATTTATATTCTAGTGTGTAATAAGTAGTGATGAACACCAATTTTAATTTCTATTAGCATAAACTCCCATAAGAGATCTTTAGAAACTTAAATAATGTAATAAAATAAATCATCAAATGATCAAGTAATGTCTCGATATACAATAGAACGACTTTTTTAATTACACTTTAATAATAAGGATAACTATATAAGGATTGCATTACTTTTTCTTTCAGCTTTTGAAAATGGAAATTATTGACCAGTTCTTATTTGATCAAGTCCTTGTAGATTTAGAAGATGCACAAGAGCAGGCAGATGAACCAGGAAGGGAATTTATTAAGTGGTATCTTTTTATTGAGATGTAATGGGAGTAGCACGAGTAGACATTTTAAGGGCTTCTTGACAATCCATAATTGAGTAACAAATGAAACAATACCAGCAACAGTGATTCTTTTTATTTTATAATGGAATAAATCGACTCACTCAATAAAATTTATGACAACTGACTGTTATTATATTTAATACAATTGCATTTTATAAGAATATCCGTAACTATAGCAATATATTTGCAGAAAAAAACGTGCCGCATTTAAATCTTATTCTAATTGGCCCAAATACCGGATTAAAAGTGGTAACCATGTACATTTCGTTCTCATGAGAACAGGGAAACGATCGCATCACGCCAAAGTGACATTTGTCCAAGAAATCGCATTTTGTCTGTCAAGGGAATGCCATGTGGAGCGATAACATCGCGT
Source organism: Leptura quadrifasciata (assembly GCA_963675555.1). Classification (NCBI taxonomy): domain Eukaryota; kingdom Metazoa; phylum Arthropoda; class Insecta; order Coleoptera; family Cerambycidae; genus Leptura; species Leptura quadrifasciata. Next base: position 116,235,760 of record OY776674.1, on the reverse strand, counting down.
CAACTGCAAAATTCATCGCATCACTTGAACTCGAGAATATCTGATATCTTGTTCACATATTGCGCCTTAACTATTATTGGTAGATCGTCAGCATATGCTAGGCAGTAAAAGCCTTCTGCTGACAATCTTTGTAGTAGTCCATCAAGAAGGATACCCACAGCAGAGGAGATAATACTCCTTCCCGGGAGGAGGGACCTTTGCCCTAACGGAAGGTCTGTCGTCCTCCCTGTCTAGTATGCATATTGGCACTCACTAAAGAGATTTTCTCTAAGTATTTCGTCTCTAATGTACATACCCAACAGTCTTTCCAACAGCCAAAACTGTTGCTACATCGTCTTCGTCCAATCTTTTCTTATTTATACTCACTTGTAAAATTTTGCGATAAAAAATGCCCAATATATTTTCTTGATTTTTCTTGTATTGCAGCAGGCATTGTATTTGTATTGGATACTAAGGAATAAGTGAGAGATATGAATATTAGGAATGTGGAGAAGCAAGCGATTCCTTATAGTAAAATAAGGATTTTATAGAGGAGCTTGCGACTGAAATATTATGTTTTAATATTTCTGCCCTCTAGAAGCACACTTGATCTATGCTAAACCCAGTCAGGCTATTTATTTTTCGATTGCAACAGACACTGGACCGCTAGATGGCGCCTGCTTACTATTTTAGATGTCGCTATCGTAAAGATACCGAGATGTACCAAATAGTCAAGGGATCCTTGTGTCGTTCGTCACATGCCTACCTTGCACTGACGAGAGCCAACAGCTCGAAACGCAGTCTGCAAGTGGTATGGGATGACTGGCACGAGAGCTCCTTTAAGTAGGATCAGTCTTTCGGCTGGTGTTTGTTGCAACCGAAGTATTAGCGTTTTGTTGGTAATATGCGATTATTACACTTAACGTGTCATGCTTGTAATTCAGCATTCGGCGGGGCACATAGCCCGGAAAGAAGCTGTTGGTTGCATTCCTTATAATAAAATAAGGATGTTATAGAGGAGCTTGCGACTGAAATATGTTTTAATATTTCTGCCCTCTAGAAGCACACTTGATCTATATATAGGTATATATATGGAACGTACAATTTTTGATATAATGACAAGTTTACTTAAGTCCTTCTACGACTGTGTTATTCTAATTTGTAGATTATAAAATATTTACAATTGACACTAACTTGGTTCAATGTATGCCTGCCACTAATATGAACTGAATCACGCAACTGGGGAAAAGTGTAGCGCGAGTATACAAACAGTAACTAATAGGGATTCTGGCAAGATACTGTATTTGAGACACAATATTGTTGTGTAAAAGTAACCTTAGGCTTAAAGTCATCACATCAACTGATCAAATTTGAATAAGGTCATGTAATGTGGTATATGTCAGAACTGAGATATAGGTTCGGGACGTCTACAATGCAGGATATTGCTTTTTGTATCATATTAGGTACTATAAAAGGTTGTTTTAATCTAGACCCGCCATAAGAAAATTGGGATATTAGAGTTATATTCACATTGCCTTAGCCACTGAACGATTCCTTAGCCTATCACTCTTCCTGCCTTAGTTTGTGTTCTTGTTTAGCTCTTAGATTTGAAATTCAGGTTTAGATCAGTTTGCAGTGGGCTTTTTGTTTTTCTTGAATTTAAATTATGCTATTCACTATGAACAGTTTGAACAACAATTTTAGAAAAAGAAGTTCAAAACAACATCAAATTCTAATCAAATATATCTTTATTGATCTGTTTCGTACAAATAATAAAAACAAACACCAAGTTGTTTTTGGTAAACTGATTGAATGGAAATATATTTTATATATTATAAGTTGTTTCAGTTATAATATTTTGCAATATAAACCAAAATGATATAACAGTTGTTTTATTTTATCCAATTACAAATCAAATTAATACTCCTAAGGAAAAAACACACATACAACAATTCAGGATCACACATACATTTTGAATTTATTATTTGGATAATGCTGGGTATACATTGAGATACATATTAGAGATTTATAAAATGAATAAAAATAATAGGGCAAATTTTCTAATTCATGTGTTTAGTGAACAAGTTGCCTCTCCTTAGATATTCCACTAGTGAAAAATGCGTTACCGAAGCTAATTTAGGTCACTGCAAATTTAAAAATATGCACTGGTTATGAGTGGAGCATATGGATTGCTGCAAAGATATTAATTACATCTGATTCGAGTAGAGATTTACATCATCAGTAGCAGGAGTGGATTTAGAAAGTAGAGGAAGGAGATATCGTTTTGCCCTGCCACTGCAATTCAAAATCTTCATGTATTATTGGAAGCGCAAATAATTAAACATATTATTGAGGTAAAATACCACTTTTTAAAAATGTCTGATGCAAATTTGGCACAAAAAATAAAATTACATAAACCTCCAATTTAAATTGAGAAATAACCTAGATATGTATTTAGTACATAACTACTACGAGGAAAACCAATCAAGTTTAAAACATTATCAATAACAAAAACTAGCATCACTTAGTGAAATATAAATAGTAACCTATAAAAAAGACGAGTAAAAAATGTGTTGATGGAAGAAATTAATTGTCACATTAAATGAGTAAATGGTAAATTCAGAAGTCGTTCAAATTTCTTACAGTTTCGCGTAAACTATCTCTACTATATTCTGTTCTTGGCCTTTTCCTAGCTGGTTCATCAGACTGTGGTGGAACGTCCCTTTTCTTTACGGAACTCTGAAACAAAATTATAATGAAAACACAGGAGCAGTTTGTGACCGAAAGAAATTAAAACTCTGATGGTCCTTTTTCTTTCAGCCAATTTTTGAACACTTAATAATGTTATGTGCTGCCCTCTAACAAGGAAAGATGTGATTAAGTTCATGTTCAAAGTTTTCCTCAGAAGCTTAGTTACTTCCCTGACTAGTAGGGTGGCGCCGTCTATGAGCCAATTGACGAACAATCATCTATTACATGGTAGAAAATTATGGAGAATTCTAGAAAAAAGTTCTAGAAGGATTCCAAGTGTGTATATAAAGAGGTGACTCTAGCAGATGGGGGACAGTTCAGTTGAGTGAAGTATGCAGTTTAGTGAAGTAAACAGACAAGAGAGTTTTTAGGTTAGACAAGAGTTGACAAGTTTAAGAAGAAAAGTAAAGTGCTTAGTGTTTTAAAAGTAGTGAAATTATATTAGATTAAGTTATTATTAGTTGTGTGATTTTTAAGTATTTGCTAGTGTAATTTTAGTGATTAAATAAATCAGTGGTTTGTGAAAATTCTTGTTGCAAGTTATTTGGAATCCACAAAGTGTTTACTGCAAATTGTAAGGACGTAACAATTGGTGTCAGAAGCGGAATTGCAACAGAATTTCTGAAGAATTTGACGAAGTTCCATAGTGTTCTATTTGGAAACCACTGGAGATAGTGAAGTGAGTTGAACTGGGAAGTAATAAACATTAGACAAGACTAATTTGTGTTAGTGTGACTTGTACCTGGCATAGACTGTAAATAAGGCTTGTTAGTGTTGTTTGTTAGTTTTTGAATGGAAACAAGAAGCATGGCTGCTGAAAAACAAATGCAAGACATGTTCGCCGCATTTAGAAAAATGATGCTAGAGGAAAAAGAGGAACAAGAGAAACGACGCCAAGAAGAAAAAGAAGAGCAAGAGAAACGACGCCAAGAAGAGAAAGAAGAACAAGAGAGACGTCAAGAAGAAAAAGAAAGACGACATCAGAGAGAGAAAGAAGAACAGGAGAGACGTGAAGAAGAAAAAGAAAGAAGGCGTCAAGAAGAAAGGGAAGAACAAGAAAGAAAACGACAAGAAGAAAGGGAAGAACAAGAAAGAAAACGACAAGAAGAAAAGGAAGAATTGAGAAAAATTATACAGGTGCAACAAGATGCTATCTTGTCAGCCACTAATGAGGTCAAGGAAAAAGTAGATAAAGTTGAACAAAAAGTGACTGGCGTCGAAGGAAAAGTGACCGCAGTCGAAGAAGAAGTAGGTGATGTCAAAGGAAAAGTAAATAAGGTCGAAGGGGAAGTTAGTGGAGTTAAAGGGAAAGTTACTGATATGGAAGAAAAATTTCGTGCAGTTGAAGGAGAGGTAGAACGACTTAAGCGACTGTTAAGAGAACAAGGGGGCCAGCTGGTATTATCATCGTCAGGCCCTCGATTACAACCGCCTTCCTTTGATGGTCAAACTTCTTGGTCAACTTACAAGAGACAATTTGAGGCAGCGGCATGCGCAAACAATTGGAGTAATGAAGACAAAGCTATGGCATTGGTGCTAGCATTAAGAGGTCAAGCCTCAGAGTTGCTTCAGACTATCCCAGTGACGCAGCAAAGGGATTTTAAAGTTTTGGAGGCTGCGTTAGATCTAAGATATGGCGACCAACACCTCGCCCAAGTATACCGGACTCAGCTCAAATCACGCACACAAAAGGCTGGGGAAAGTTTACAAGATTTTGAAGCAGCTGTTGAGCGACTGACATACCTGGCTTACCCGGATGCGCCCAAAGAATTCCAGGAACAATTAACGGTTGGTACTTTCATCGATGGTATAAGAGACGAGGAGATCAGGCGAGTCCTTAGATTATCTCGAGATAAGACTGGTAGTGAAGCCTTGATCCATGCCCTCGAGGTTGAAGCCGCTTACAAAGAGACTGCACGTCCGAGAGTACGAACCATGAAGGTAGAGGAAGAGGACCGTTTAGAAAAATCAAATATGGAATCTTTGATGGCTGACATGCACAAAATGATAAGCCAGTTGATGACAAAACCAGATGCTCCAAGGAAGCAGGAAAGAGAACAGAGTGATGAACAGTCAAGGAAGGTGATTCGGTGTTATAAGTGCGGCAAACCAGGGCATATTAAGCGAAACTGTCGGCAGCGGAGCCCTGAGAGAGTAAATGCCGCAATGACTGAAGAGCCGCAGGAAAACTAAAGATAGCCAGCACCTTGGGGGCTGTGCTGGCTGGTGAACACGGTGCCCCCAGAGAGATACGGGTTTCCCAGATTAGAAGAGTCCCGAGTAGTCTGCTTTTGGATGGCTATGTAAACAAAAGGAGATGTATCTTCACTATCGACACAGGTGCCACGTCGTCAATAGTGCGGCCCGGATTTTTATCAGGAATAAAAGTTGATAAAAGCCAAAATGGATTGGTCGTTCGAACAGCCACAGGAGACAGGGTAAGGGTTCATGGAGAAGTTGACCTAGATCTGCAGTTTGGACGCCTGTGCTTTAGTCATAGGGTTATTGTGGCTGACATCACTGATGATTTCATTTTGGGGCTAGATGTTATGGGAGTACAAGATCAATTTGTACTTAACGTGGTAGAACGAGTCCTAAAGATTGGAAATGAAGAATTTATTTTGTCAACAGCAAATGACCGATTTCAAAAAGTGAGGCTACTGACGGCTCAGACAATCAAGATTCCTGCTCGTTCTGAACAAATAATCGAGGCCATTCTGGAAGGAAACTCTGGTGGATACCGTGTTGGCCTTGTTGAAAAAGATGATTCAATTAAGACAGAAAACGTAATCTTAGCAAGAACTCTGACCCGGACAAAAGACAAAATTCCAATTAGAGTGGCTAATTTAAATTCCCACTCGGTAACTTTCAAGGAAGGCGAGGCAATAGGATCCTACGAACCAGTCCAGTGGATAGCAAGGTGCGAGGAACAAGGGGAGAAATGTTTGTCAACCAGCATAGACAGGGAAGTTGTGACTTTGTTGAGTTCCCAGTTTGAACACCTATCTGAGGATGAACGTAGAGAGGCAATCAAGTTTTTGGAGAAAGAAAGTGCGGTATTTGCCAAAAACACAGACATCCTCACGAAAACTGATATAGTACAGCATCGGATAAATACTGGTGATTCAGCCGCAATCCGCCAACAACCTAGGAGGTTGCCACTAGCTAAACAGGAAGAAGCTGCTGCGATGGTTCAAAAGATGCTACAAGATGGAGTAATTGAGGAATCAACCAGTCCCTGGTCATCACCGGTAGTTTTAGTTGCCAAGAAGGACGGAACCTTGAGATTTTGTGTCGACTACCGGAAGCTGAATGATGTTACGAAGAAAGACAGCTATCCACTACCACGAATTGACGATACATTAAGTACGCTGGCAGGGTCACGATGGTTTTCAACTCTAGACCTTCGAAGTGGGTATTGGCAGGTGGGACTTCACCCTGACGACAAGGAAAAGACTGCCTTCTCAACAGGTAGTGGTTTATATCAATTCACCGTGATGCCTTTTGGACTTTGCAATGCGCCAGCTACTTTTGAAAGATTGATGGAATTTGTACTCCGAGGACTAACTTGGAAGACGTGCTTAGTTTATCTTGATGACGTAATGGTTATGGGACGAAACTTCAGGGAACATTTGGAAAATCTTCAAGAAGTATTTGGGAGAATCAGAAATGCACATCTAAAGTTGAATCCAAAGAAGTGTCTACTTTTCCAAAAAGAAGTGAAATTCCTTGGACATGTCGTATCTTCGGAGGGAATACAGACAGACCCGGACAAGATCTCTGCCGTGCGTGATTGGCCAAGACCTTCAAATGTACACGAATTACGAAGCTTTCTTGGCCTCTGCACTTACTATAGACGTTTTGTGAAACGATTTGCGGATATAGCAAAGCCACTACACCAGCTAACGGAGGAGAAAGTTAAATATCAGTGGACACCGGAGTGTGAAACATCATGGAAGAAGCTGAAAGCAGCGTTATGCAGTAGTCCTGTGCTAGCATATCCCCAACAAAAGGGCCTCTATATTCTTGACACGGATGCTAGCAACTCCGCAATTGGATGTGTACTATCTCAAGTCCAAAATGGAGAGGAAAAAGTAATCGAGTATTTCAGTAAGGTACTGTCCAAACCAGAGAGGAATTATTGTGTAACAAGGAAGGAACTATTGGCCATTGTTAAGTCCGTGGACCATTTTCACAAGTACCTCTATGGTCAACATTTCAAAATCAGGACCGACCATGCTGCATTAAAATGGCTACTGCAGCTGAAAACCCCAGAAGGTCAACTGGCTCGCTGGATAGAAAGACTGCAGCAATATGACCTCACAATCGAACACCGACCTGGAAAGTCTCATAAAAATGCAGATGCTCTGTCAAGAAGACCGTGCAAAGATGACTGCAAGCACTGCTATCGGGTTGAAAAAGCACAGGGCACGGTGATAGTAAACACAGTTCAGGTAGATGTTCCAGATGATTGGACAAAAGAAGTTCTAAGACGAGAACAAATGGATGACAGCGTAATTGGTCCTATATTAAGGGCAAAAGAAAAAGGAACGCGACCGGAATGGAAGGATGTTTCGGACAAAAGTGTGGAGCTGAAGGCATTGTGGGCACAATGGGACTCCCTTAAGGTTGTAGATGGACTATTAAAGAGAGCATGGGAAAGTCCAGATGGGAAGGAAGTTACCATGCGTCTGGTGATACCCAGCTGTCGAATCCCAAAAGTACTTCAGGAAATACATGACGGAGTGTCCGGGGGACATTTTGGTATGAATAAGACATTGGCTAAAGTTCGGGAACGATTTTATTGGATAAATAGCCGTCAAGATGTGGAAGCTTGGTGCCGCAAATGCAAGGCTTGTGCAGCTACCAAAGGGCCACAGACGAAGAGCAGGGGCCAAATGAAGCAATATAACGTCGGAGCTCCTTTTGAGAGGATTGCTATAGATGTAGCGGGCCCATTCCCAGTGACAGATGATGGGAATAAATACATCCTGATCGCTATGGACTATTTTAGTAAATGGCCGGAAGCCTATGCCATTCCGAATCAGGAAGCAGTTACTGTTGCTCGAGTTTTGGTGGATAACCTTGTATGCCGATTTGGTGTACCCCTGGAGCTACATTCCGATCAAGGGAGAAACTTTGAGTCGGGGGTATTTCAGAAAATTTGTGAGTTGCTGGGCATTCACAAGACTCGGACAACCCCTCTCCATCCCCAGTCAGATGGAATGGTGGAACGACATAATAAAACCATGAAGGAACATCTTTCTAAGGTAGTTCACAAGAACCAGCGAGATTGGGATCGACATATACCACTTTTCTTAATGGCATACAGGGCTGCCATTCATGAGACGACTAAACAGACACCGGCTCGTGTAATATTTGGGCACGAGATCAGACTGCCATGTGATTTGATGTTTGGTACACCAGATAAGAAGCCACTGTCCGTGGATGACTACGCAGACGAAGTTAGTCAACAGCTGAGGAATGTCCACGAATTGGTTCGAAACCAAGTTAGCATAGCTAGTGACAGAATGAAGGCTCGCTATGACCGGAAGGGAACGTCAGCAGGATTCAAGGAGGGCGATCTGGTTTGGCTATATAACCCACAGCGAAAGAAGGGAAAATCTCCGAAGCTTCACCCACCCTGGGAAGGACCGTATTCAGTCATCACTCGGATCAATGACGTTGTTTACCGAATTCAACGTAGTAAGAAGTCCAAGATGAAGATCGTGCACTTGGATAGGTTGGCGAAGTATGAAGTATGTTGGGGAATCTGAATTGCCTGACCGGGACGTTCAGGCTTAAGGAGGGGGCAGTGTTATGTGCTGCCCTCTAACAAGGAAAGATGTGATTAAGTTCATGTTCAAAGTTTTCCTCAGAAGCTTAGTTACTTCCCTGACTAGTAGGGTGGCGCCGTCTATGAGCCAATTGACGAACAATCATCTATTACATGGTAGAAAATTATGGAGAATTCTAGAAAAAAGTTCTAGAAGGATTCCAAGTGTGTATATAAAGAGGTGACTCCAGCAGATGGGGAACAGTTCAGTTGAGTGAAGTATGCAGTTTAGTGAAGTAAACAGACAAGAGAGTTTTTAGGTTAGACAAGAGTTGACAAGTTTAAGAAGAAAAGTAAAGTGCTTAGTGTTTTAAAAGTAGTGAAATTATATTAGATTAAGTTATTATTAGTTGTGTGATTTTTAAGTATTTGCTAGTGTAATTTTAGTGATTAAATAAATCAGTGGTTTGTGAAAATTCTTGTTGCAAGTTATTTGGAATCCACAAAGTGTTTACTGCAAATTGTAAGGACGTAACAATAAGTTAATTTACACCTTTTCAAAATACTACAACGAAACAACAATGAAATTGGTCTTGTTTGACTGGAACTTTAGGACATTTTAAAGTACAAAAAGATACATTTTTTTCTCGTACTGTAAAGAAATTTTTAATAATTTTAGTTTCTGATTTTTAAACATCACATTATATTCTAGGAAGTAAGCTCAACATGAAGTCAGTAGCTTCTATAACTATAAATAAAAACATATCAATACTGTTACAATATTGTGGAAGTTGTAATGAGCACAATGGTGAAGAACAAACACGTTAATTAATAGAGAAATCACCGCATTCAAATTTCTCTCATGAAGTGATATTTAATATCTACATTCTACATGTTTGGTACGGTAATGAAACTCTGGGTTCCGAATTAAAAGAATGGCATTTTGATTGTCTATATACAAGACTGTGGGTTTTTCTACACATTCACCGATATCGCTTAGTAGTCTCTGCAACCATATAGCTTCTTTTGTTGCATGACAGGCGGCTGTGTACTCAGCTTCTATCATTGAAAAAGAGACAGTTGACTGACGCTTACTAGTCCATGTAACTGGTGCCCCACAAAATTGAAAAACATAACCACTAGTGGAATGTCGGGTTTGCAAGTCGCCAGCATAGTCAGAATCTGAGTAACCCGTTAACTGATTCGATTTATTTATCATATTTAATACCATAGTTTACAGTGCCGATTAAATACCTGACAATGACTTTTGCTGCATTCCATTGTTCTTTGGTGTGTTTGTTCAAATATCGACTGACTACTCCCATTGAGTATGTAATGTCAAGGCGAGTAACAATGGCTGCGAACATAAGTGAGCCCACTAATTGTCTGTAAGGAACCTTGTTTTCTTCTAAATAAGCACTATTCATATTGTTTGACGAGTTTGGTGGGTGTTGGGATCAACGTTTTGTCAAAAAACACAATTTTTAATTTGCCGACGTTTCGTTTAATATTATAAACATTCTCAAGACAATTTAATTTGTTTTGATTCATATAAAATACATAACTTCTGGGACATCACTAGATAACAGTTCTTAAAAACATTCAAAATTGTAGAAAACAAAAAGTATAACAGTAGTCCTATACATATAAAATCTTGTGTCTAAGCCAAAACGTATTATTTGTCGAATATAAGCTTCTTGACTTATAAAGATTGACCCATCAGTGTCTCTTTTAATTTCAATACCGACAAAGTAGTTTGCTTCACTGATTTTTACTTCGAAAGTTTTTTGTAGTTCCGAAAGTACTGTTTCGATGGCTTATTTACTTAGCGAGATAAGCAATCTGTCATCAACATATATGACCAGTAAAACTTTGGTTTTATTAACGCTTCCACTGTACACACAATTATCAGCACTCGACTGTTGGAAACCATAGGTTTTTAGAAAATCATTGAATTTGTGGTTCCAACAACGTGGAGCCTGTTTCAGCCCACATAGTGTTTTGCGAAATTTACAAACTAGGTCAGGTTTACCATTCATATCATCTGGGAGTGACATATCTTCACACAGATTTCCATAAAGGAAAGCAGTTTTGATATCAAATTGGATTGGATTTCATAATTATGAGCTGCTGTGATGGCTAAAAGAACTCTTATGGACCTTGTGGTAGGAGAGAATATTTCACCATAGTCAATATTGTTATGTGCTGCCCTCTAACAAGGAAAGATGTGATTAAGTTCATGTTCAAAGTTTTCCTCAGAAGCTTAGTTACTTCCCTGACTAGTAGGGTGGCGCCGTCTATGAGCCAATTGACGAACAATCATCTATTACATGGTAGAAAACTATGGAGAATTCTAGAAAAGAGTTCTAGAAGGATTCCAAGTGTGTATATAAAGAGGTGACTCCAGCAGATGGAACAGTACAGTACAGTTTAGTGAAGGATAAACAGTTCAGTTTAGTATCCAGTACAGTTCTGGGTAATCTGTGGTTCTGGTTACAGAGACAGTTGTAGAAGAAGATTTCAGTTGAGTGAAGTAGGCAATAGAGTTCAGTTCAGTGAAGTAAACAAACAGAGAGTTTTTAGGTTAGACAAAAGTTGTCAAGTTTAGAACAGAAAAGTACATAGTGTTTTAAAAGTAGTGAATTTATATTAGATTAAGTTATTCGAATCCACAAAGTGTTTACTGAAAAGTGTAAGCACGTAACAATTGGTGTCAGAAGCGGAATTGCAACAGAATTTTTGAAGAATTCGACAAAGTTCCATAGTGTTCTATTTGGAAACCACTGGAGATAGTGAAGTGAGTCGAACTGGAAAGTGATATCGATATTGGACAAGACTTATTTGTGCTAGTGTGAGGATTTTGTGGACATATTTGACGTATACCAGATATAGACTTTAAATAAGACTTGTTAGTGTTGTTTGTTAGTTTTTGAATGGAAACAAGAAGCATGGCCGCTGAAAAACAAATGCAAGACATGTTCGCCGCATTTAGAAAAATGATGCTAGAGGAAAAAGAAGAACAAGAGAAACGACGTCAAGAAGAAAAGGAAGAGCAAGAGAAACGACGCCAAGAAGAAAAAGAAGAACAAGAGAGACGTCAAGAAGAATTGAGAAAAATTATACAGGTGCAACAAGATGCTATCCTGTCAGCCACTAATGAGGTCAAGGAAAAAGTAGATAAAGTTGAACAAAAAGTGACTGGCGTGGAAGGAAAAGTGACCGCAGTCGAAGAAGAAGTAGGTGATGTCAAAGGAAAAGTAAATAAGGTTGAAGAGGAAGTAACTGAAGTCAAAGGAAAAGTTACTGGTGTCGAAGGGGAAGTTAGTGGAGTTAAAGGGAAAGTTACTGATATGGAAGAAAAATTTCGTGCAGTTGAAGGAGAGGTAGAGCGACTTAAGCGACTGTTAAGAGAACAAGGAGGTCAGCTGGTATTATCATCGTCAGGTCCTCGATTACAACCGCCTTCCTTTGATGGTCAAACTTCTTGGTCAACCTATAAAAGACAATTTGAGGCAGCGGCATACGCAAACAATTGGAGTAACGAAGACAAAGCTATGGCATTGGTTCTAGCATTAAGAGGTCAAGCCTCAGAGTTGCTTCAGAGTATCCCAGTGACGCAGCAACGGGATTTTAAAGTTTTGGAAGCTGCACTAGATCTAAGATATGGCGACCAACACCTCGCCCAAGTATACAGGACTCAGCTCAAATCACGCACACAAAAGGTTGGGGAAAGTTTACAAGATTTTGAAGCAGCTGTTGAGCGACTGACGTACCTGGCTTACCCGGATGCACCCAAAGAATTCCAGGAACAGTTAACAGTTGATACTTTCATTGATGGCATAAGAGACGAGGAGATCAGGCGAGTCCTTAGATTATCTCGAGCTAAGACTGGTAGCGAAGCCTTGATCCATGCCCTCGAAGTTGAAGCCGCTTATGAAGAGACTCTACATCCGAGAGTACGAGCCATGAAAGTAGAAGAAGGGAACCATTTAGAAAAATCAAATATGGAATCTTTGACGGCTGACCTGCACAAAATGATAAGCCAGTTGATGAACAAACCAGATGCTCCAAGGAAGCAGGAAAGAGAACAGAGCGATGGACAGCCAAGGAAGGTGATTCGGTGTTATCAGTGCAGCAAACCAGGACATATGATGAGGCAGTGTCAAGAACGGAATCCTGGGGAAGTAAACACTGCAAAGAAAGAGGAAGTTCGCTCTGATAAGAGGAGATTGATTGTTATGTTAACAGACATACAGAAAATGGTCGCACAATTACTAAACGAATTAAGTTCGCGACCGGAGCTGAAACAGGAACCGCAACCGCCGAAGCAGCAGCGAAGTGCTGGAGGTCCGACAAAAGTAATCCGCTGTTATAATTGCGGCAAATTGGGGCATGTCAAGAGGTACTGTCGCCAGAGGAGCCCTAATGAAGTGAATGCCGAGAATGTAAAAACGCAGCAGGATATAGCAGAAGTGAAGGCAGTTAAGATAGAGGTTCCGAAGGACTGGTCAAAGAATGTTCTAAGAGAGGAACAACTTAACGACGATGAAATTGGACCAATGTTGAAGGCGAAAGAAAAAGGAATCCGCCCGGAATGGAAGGACGTTTCCAGTAAAAGTGTTGGACTGAAGGCTTTATGGGCGCAATGGGATTCACTTAAGGTTATAGATGGACTATTACGGAGAGCATGGGAGAGCCTGGATGGGAAAGAAGTTACCATGCGGTTGCTGATACCCAGGTGCCGAGTACCAAAAGTACTTCGGGAAGTGCACGAGGGAATATCCAGGGAGCACTTTAGCAGAAATAAGATTTTGGCTAGAGTACGGGAGCGATTTTACTGGGTAAATAGCTGTCAGGATGTAGAGGCTTGGTGTCGCAGTTGCAAGGTTTGTGCGAATGTGGCTGCCAAGAGGTCACCTACAGGGAGTGGTGATCGAATGAAGGCTAGATATGACCGCAATGCCAGTTCAGCAGGATTCAAGGTGGGAGACTCGGTTTGGCTGTATAACCCACAGCGGAGTGAAGAAGGATTCTCGAAGCCTCGCTCACCTTGGGAAGGACCGTATTCTGTCATCACTCGGATCAACGACGTTGTTTATAGGATTCAACGTAGAAAGAAGTCCAAGATGAAGATCGTGCACCTGGACAGGTTGGCAAAGTATATTGGGGAATCTGAATTGCCTGACCGGGACGTTCAGGCTTAAGGAGGGGGCAGTGTTATGTGCTGCCCTCTAACAAGGAAAGATGTGATTAAGTTCATGTTCAAAGTTTTCCTCAGAAGCTTAGTTACTTCCCTGACTAGTAGGGTGGCGCCGTCTATGAGCCAATTGACGAACAATCATCTATTACATGGTAGAAAACTATGGAGAATTCTAGAAAAGAGTTCTAGAAGGATTCCAAGTGTGTATATAAAGAGGTGACTCCAGCAGATGGAACAGTACAGTACAGTTTAGTGAAGAATAAACAGTTCAGTTTAGTATCCAGTACAGTTCTGGGTAATCTGTGGTTCTGGTTACAGAGACAGTTGTAGAAGAAGATTTCAGTTGAGTGAAGTAGGCAATAGAGTTCAGTTCAGTGAAGTAAACAAACAGAGAGTTTTTAGGTTAGACAAAAGTTGTCAAGTTTAGAACAGAAAAGTACATAGTGTTTTAAAAGTAGTGAATTTATATTAGATTAAGTTATTCGAATCCACAAAGTGTTTACTGAAAAGTGTAAGCACGTAACAATATTTTTCTTCTGAGCAAAACCTTTGGCACAAAGTCGGGCCTTGTATTGAGATATTGATCTGCCTCTTTCTCCATCCGTTTCTTTTTATACGAAACGCCCATTTTGAACCTATTGCGTTTCCCCCAGGTGGCAATATTGTGTCTTCCCATGTATTATTTCTCTTTAACGCCTCTAGTTCCTCATTTATAGCTATCCTCCAATTGTCTGCTTTGTCACATGCAAGAGCTTCTGCGTAGGTCGTAGGTATATCAGTTTCTACTGGTGATGGCAATACGACTGTTTTCAAAGATTCGTATCGTACTGACTCCGTATACAAAAAGATTCGTATCCGTATTTCGTACTAAACGTACCTAAGCGCATGTCGCATCTCACGATGCTTGTACTCTAGGACACGAAACATGAAAATATCTGTATTGACTGGGTGATTTATATTAGTCAATCATAACTCGAAGTATCCTAAACAATGACTCATCTCAACAATATACAAGTCAGTCAAATACGAAATAAATATTGTTATGTGCTGCCCTCTAACGGAGAGAGATGTGATTAAGTTCCCGGTCAAAGTGAAGGGAAACCTGTTATTCCGGTAGGTGGGGCGGCGCCATCTATGAGCCAATTGACGAACAGTCATCCAGCACATAGTAGAAAACTCTGTAGGATTCTAGAATGTTATAGAATAGTATTCTGGTACATTCTATGGGTGTATATAAAGAGGTGAATCCAGCAGATGGGGGAACAGTAACAGTTCAGTGAAGTATACAGTACAGTTCTAGTATACAGACAGAGAGTTTTTAGGTTAGACAAGAGTTGACAAGTTTAAGAAGAACAGTAAAGTACATAGTGTTTTAAAAGTAGTGAATTTATATTAGATTAAGTTATTATTAGTTGTGTGATTTCTAAGTATTTACTAGTGTAATTTTAGTGATTAATAAAATAGTGGTTAGTGAAGATTCTTATTGCAAGTTATTTGAACCCACAGAGTGTTTACTGAAGACTGTAAACACGTAACAATATTATTATTATTATTAATATACTACAGTCTACCTCAAGTACGTACGAATTATATCAATAGTCTGTGGAAATATGAACCAGTAGTTTGTTAAGTTTATTTTTTACAGCAGGCGTTCTCGTTCGGTCAGTGTATACTCTAGGTACAAGTGGTAAGAAATGTACGAATACGAAACTATATCAGTTGCAAAGATTCGTATCATATGATTCATAGGAAAGAGTCGTATTATTATACGATTCATATGAATACGACCCATCACTAGTTTCTACATAATTTAGGTCATATTCTTCATATTTCTTTGGTAAACGTATTTAACGAACGGGTCTGAGGTTAGGCTCGTGTTCTTATCTTTCAAGCTCTGTCGCTTCCTCTACTTCTTCTTGTCTAGAGGACTTGTCACCGTCTTGGATCATTATATTTCTTTCACCTAGCCTAACTTCATTTTCAATGTTGAAAGTTATAGGGATCGGCTGGTTTTGATTTTCATAGCCCTGATTTATTTCGTTACATATAACATTACGGGAAACTGTAATTTTCTTTGTAGACAAGTGGAAAAGCCTTTAGTTTTCGCTGTTATTTTCATACCCAACAAGAATTTTTTTTCACTTTTTGGTTCAAGCTTCGTCCTCTTCTGATCGGGAACAAATATGTATGCTTTGCAGCCAAAAGTTTTTATATGGCATAAAGAGGTCTTTTTGCCAAATCACAGTTCAAATGGAGTCGAGTTGGGCGCTTGTGTTGTTGGCGTTCCATTTAACAAGTAGATAGTCGTGTTAACAGTCTCAGCCCACAAGTACTTCGGCACTCCTGCTCCATATATCCGAGCACTCTCCATTACAATCCAATTGTCCCTTCCACCCTACCATTCTGTTGTGAAGTGTAAGGCGCTGTAGTTGCCAGTTCTATTCTATCTGTGACCCAAATTTATTTTTTATTTTACTAGAAAATACTTTAAAACAATTGAAAATATCAGACTTGTTTTTAACAAAGTAGCAAACGCGAAAACCCGAAAAGTCATCTTTAAATAACAAGAAGTACTTGGAGCCTTGCATGGAGGGCGTTGACATTGGTCACTTGTTCCTTTTCTGTTCTGTTGTTTACTTCACTCTCCACTCGACTCCAATATCGCACTGCTGGCGCGCTCTGGATCTGCTAATTTTAGACCTCCTGAGAAATATTCTGGAAGGCACTCGATCAAAAGTGTAAAATATTCTGGTTCAGGCTTGATCATTCTGTACTTTTTCCATCGTTCCAAAACCAACTAAGTATAAAATTCTTTGGTGGAACCAGTAGCAAGATCTCTAGCCCAATTACTGAATTCACCATCACTCTAACCATAATGCAATGACCCAGGCATCTACTGTGATAATACAAACCTCGGTGACAGTATCTTGTAAATAAATTCTTTTTTTTTTTTTTAATACACCTATTAAGCACCACAATAGGTGAACATTGTGAACCAAAGCAATTAATATCTATACTGAGGCTGACATATAACAGTTCTCACGTATAATGCACCCTTTCAATTATATATGGATGGATATACATAAATGAGTTTAATCATAATCAACTTCATTTGTAAGAGTAATTTACAAACCCAATGATGTATGTTACGCTTGATTTCCTTCACACAGTTGAATCCTGCTAGTTTCGCGACTTCTAGCGATATCTAGTACACAGTCTAGATGCTTTATATTGGACTACCCTTTTTAATTGCTATAATGGAAAAAAGTTTCCTTCCCATTAATAATACTGGGCCTACCTCAAACTATACTCATATTTAAAACCCATTAAGTAAAATTGTGCAATTTAATGAAAAAAGGTGACAGACACATAAACCTTTCCTTATCGCTTATCATCTTTCTGTAAAATAATTTAAAACCTAAAAAAATGAGTAACAAAGTACCTACACAATCATAAATTCTAGCAAGTCCTAAATATTCTACAAAAAAAATAAATAAACAACACTTACATTTACCTTTTTGTCCCAATGCTGTTGCATGTATTTTAGCAATATACTGGTCTTTTCCGTTACAATTACTAAAAGATTAATTTATTAAAAGATTAAAATAAAGTATTTAACATTTCATTTCATTACACACTTACTCTGTTCAGAGGGGTAGTCCTTTGTGGGGATATAAACTGAAGGCCTTTTTAGGGGCGATCTACTATTGGTATCCACATGGAATTTTGTAAAGTTATTTTCGTTATACGAAGGCAGACCCTCCAAAAACTGGGCGACGGACTAAAATGACACTTTTTTACGATTTCCTAAAATTCATACATTTACTTATCACTTACCATATTAGCCTTTGAAATTATCTTGTTTATGTTCCTATAGAGAAATTTTTAATAGACTTGCTGTAACATGGAAAATATATCAATAAAAAGAAGTGAATGAATGAATATGAAGAGACCAAGATACACAGTATAAGTACACTACAGTGAATAATTGAAACATCGGCAGACGGCAATAGTGGCAATTCTGGTGGACCTGACTTGTCTGAATGTAGGCCTTGCATTCATTTATTTTGACATTTAGTTTTGGGCAAATTTTTGCGACTTACCAGTTTTATCGTGAACCACTATATTTTCTTGGCACTTCGGCATAGGGTAAATCCGCACGATAACGTTCTTGGAACTGGACAACTGCTCGGTCATAATGGTCAGGTGTTAATATTGAAATCTTTTTAAAATAGTTATACTACTATAGTGTACGGTCGTGAGCAAAAAAAAAAATAGGACGTCTTATAACGGATTTTGCTAAAATCTAGTTGTGTACATCTAACTTTAATTTTTGTAACATTGTCAGTTAGTTGTCATAATTTATTGCAAGTGTGCAAAAAACTAACATGCCTCATATAAGCAATTTAGTTCAATCTGGAGTTATTGCTAAATGGATGGCCAATGAGACTGTGCATTTTAAGAAAGTGGAGAATAAACGGTATGATTAGTAGAAATCCTGGATCGGGGCGATGAAGGATATCAACTCAACAACAAGATTTGCAATTGGTAAATGCTATAGTAGAAAATCCATTTTACTCAGTTATTCAGGCTGCTGAAGAAACGAATTTTCCTGGATCGAGTAGTACTGGTCGCCGGCGAGTAAGAGAATCGGAGTTACACTATCATGCAGCAGCACAGAAATACTTACTTAAAGCTGAATATAAAGAAGCTCAAGTAGGATTTGCGCTTGAATTTTTAGCGCATGATGTAAATTTTTGGAACAATGTAATCTTTACAGACGAAAAAACTTTCCAGTCAACCCACAGCGGTCGTATTCGTGTTTATTACCGCCCTCCGAATACTCGATTCGATGAGAAATATACATCTAACAATGATAAAAGTGGTATATTTTCCGTCAATATGTGAGCTTGGATATCGGCACTGTACTGGTGTTTTGTGGCATATTGACGAACAATTTAATAGTGAAACGTATATTAGGATTTTAAACAATATTATGCTCCCTTCTGTGTCACAATTATTTCCTAATAATGAGTTCATATTTCAACAAGATAATTGTTCCGTTCATACTGCTCATACCGTAACTATAACTGGTTACAAGATAACATCAATGTTCTTAACTGGCCCAGTCATAGTCCATTTTGCATAAAAAGCGCGTGCTTCACGTAAAAATGCCGTTGGAAAAAGTTTTTATATTTTAAACCATATTTTCACTATGCAAAAATTTCAGAAACTCATAAAGGAGTGTAATTTTAGAAAGCGTAGTAAATGCCGCTGCACGTGGCCCCAACCACCAAAATTTAGAAAGTGTAACTAAAATCGACTTAAATTTCAAATTTAAAAACTCTTTTACGAATCCACGTTGTGTAGCACTGCAGCTCATGCGTTGTGTTAAATATGAGGACAAGTTAATCCAGTCTATATTCAAAGTATACCGAGAGTTTTCGCAAAAATAGCCTTTATAGCGACAAGGGTGACCATTCATTTTCTAGCAGTCGATTTTGACGGGAAAATGATGGATTTTAACGGGATTTGCCCTAAACCGGTTCCTCAGTGATTCGGTGTCAGAAAAGTATAGTTATCATGTACTCATATGTGCATGGGACCGCCTTGCCTGAACGTATGAATTTATAATGGCTATTCAAGCATTTTTAAGCTCTGAGGAGCGAATCAAATTATAATTGAACTAATAATACGTAAACAGACAGACATTTTTAAACATTGAACTTTTCTTGAATCTTTTTCTGTAATCGTTAGCCATAAACCGCATATTGGATGGTAGTTGGTACATTATAAGTCGTCTGTTCCTTACCATGTTTTGTACACGGGCCAGACTATAGTATGTCAATACATTTTTCTTGAACTTTTTGTAAAACATGAATTTTTAAAAGAGATTTAATATACATTTTTTGAACTTTATATTGTCTTTTTCTTTTGTTTTCAAAATTCCCTTTCAGGTTTAATTTTAAGAAAGTGTTAGTACTTACTGTGTTAGATTTATAGTGTTACGTCCAATTGGTACCATCAGTGAAGCAGTTAAGCATAAACGAACAGAAAGTATAAATTTTGTATTATTCTCAGTCTGAAACAGTCGTTTTGAACCCTTTTTGTGAACGTTTAATATTCATTTTTGAAAAATATATTAGAAGTCCTTCAGACGCGAAAAGATGGATCGTTCACATTAACTGTGGTATCATTGCAGCACGAGATGTTGTTCGATAATAAACGAATATTTTAGTATTTATATGTTAAATTACTCCTAAATAAATAATATGTTATTTCTGAATCTGATACTGACTTTTGGTTTTTTCACATTCTTTTGTTTGGTCCATGTAGTAGTCATTATTAGAAGTAATTTGTGTATAATGTTGTGCAAATTACAAAAAAATTTCCCTTGTCCTTCTCGCAAGGAAAATAAACTACCACACAAAAGGCAAGGGAAATTTTTTTGTAATTTGCACAACATTTCAATATACACAAATTACTTCTAATAATGACTACTACATGGACCAAACAAAAGAACGTGAAGAAACCAAAAAGTCGGTATCCTCCGGAATTACTATGAATCTGAATATAGCATCCATCCCCAGATTATAGCACAAGCAGGCGAAGTTCCAATGATTTGAATCATCGTTAATATAAGATACATGTTATAGAATTTCTAAATATATATCTTTCTTAATATATCATCTTTCTTTGATAGACCGCGAACTTTCGCCTTACTGTGTATTTTGGTTAGAAAAGCAATACATTCAAAAAATGCTTGTTGATCGATAATAATTTTGGTTCCGTAAAATTTGAATGTAGGTGTTGAGAAAGAAAATATAACGAATGCCTTATTCAACCAATTACTGTTCAACCAAAACATTGTTACTAATAACGTGAATACTTACAAAAATATGATCTTATAATTAAAATAATATTGTTCTCCACACTCAAATGTAACTTGTGATAAGATAGGAGTAAATGTTTAAATGAAACAAAATTTTATAAAATATTTTATTGAATAAATACAGGATAATTGTTAAATGCAATATAAATAAAAAGTTAGGTACAATCTTAGAGTTCTTAGACCATTCAATGTACTCGCTTACGCTTAGCGGCACACTGAACGGTCTAAGGATAAAATACTTATTACTTTTCCCAAAACTAAAACGTTTGAATCGAACTGCTTACGCAATTTTTTTTTACTCAACTACATACTGGTTTATATGCCTCAAGACCTATGCCTATGCTTTCATTTCGTCCATCGCACGGTGTAGTATATTAGGTAGTCCGACACAAGGATTTATAACAATCCTTGGGTCCGATACACGGCACTTGCCATGTTAATCGACAGCTTCATAAGTGCTTGATTTCTATTTACTTCAGTAGATGGCGCCTGGAATATACCCCTGCAATTACCCAAGGATTATCCTTGGCAATTACCTAGGCATAGATCATGGCATAGATAGACGGATTTTCTTTGATGCATGTAGTGTTGCATATATACACAACTAAACGGCACTAAGACAAAAAGAACGAACTAAAAGGCTCTTTAAATTTAAATAAAACAAATCTACAGAACATTAACTATTGTATGTATGTAAACTGTATTTCTAATATTTCTATGCGTAAGTAACGACGAGACTTTATATTTGTCCTGCCATCTATTGCATTACACAATACACACAACTAAACACTTACGAAGACATTCGTAGGGGTCTTATCGCATCACCTAATATACTACACCATGGTCCATCGCAAAGGCAATTTTAGAATATGTAAGATAGATTCCTATGTTAGGGTATAATATTTTGGGGAAGTCTTCTATATCCGCAAAACAATTTTCTAAACAAAGTGTGTATGGATCACGGTGTAATATATTAGGTGATGCGACAAGACTAGTACGAATGGCTTCGTGAGTGTTTAGTTGTGTGTAGTGCAATGGATGGCAGGACAAATAAAGTCTCGTCGTTACTTACGCATAGAAATATTAGAAGCAAAGTTTACATACATACAATAGCTAATGCTCTGTAGATTTGTTTTATTTATATTTAAAGAGCCTTTTAGTTCGTTCTTTTTGTCTTAGTTTTGCCGTTTAGTTGTGTATATATGCAACACTACATGCATCAAAGGAAATCCGTCTATCTATGCCTAGGTAATGGGGAACACTCTCTTTTATTTTATCCACCAGAGTGCACCAGCTGTACTCGGTTGTTTGTCCGTCAATGTCAATACAAAAAAATATGTCTTTGAATAAATAAAGTTAATAATTAGGATATAAAATGAAAACTTGTTGCTGTGTACCAAAGTGCTCTAACACAGTAGGACATTTATTTCCTAAAAATGACCGTTTCCGACAACTCTGATAAATCCGGTGTTTTAAAATTGTAATCTATATCACAGAGCAGAGCAGAGAGTCTGTGATCTATATCTTCAAGTGCGTACTAACTAGAATATTGTCATAATTGATTAATCTAGAATAAACTTTCATAAATGTAATTGTATACCTTTCAAACAAATCAGCTTTTTTTCCATGAACTCAAGCATCTGTTTTTATCAGCTCCGCTTTTAAACGATTTAATGACCAATTATCGTTATCCTTTTTATCAATTTGGCTCATTTCTACGAATAAGAGATTGGAAAACTCTCGGAAATCGGGAAATTTAATATATTTAAACGTTATATATAATACAAATTGAGAATGATATTAAACCGAGTACGCATAGTGTCATCTATTGGATATATTGGGAACAGGCTTGGATTGTCCCTCATTCTTTTTATCAATTTAGATCATTTCTACGAATATAAGAGATTGGGAAACTCTACACATTAAACATTTGTATCATATATTATATGATACAAATTCATATATTATGTGATACAAATTGAGAATGACATTAAACCGAGTACGCATTGCTTCATCTATTGAATATATTAGGAACTGGCTTGGATTGTTCCCCCATTGCAGGTGTATATTCCGGGCGCCATCTACTGAATGAAATAGAAACCATGCACTTATGAAGCCGTCGATTAACATGGTAAGTGCCGTGTATCGGACCACCTAATTATACTACACCGTGGTTGGTATCTTGCTACTAGTACTTTCATCTATTTTGCCATTGGTAACTGTGTCGAAGTTGGGTTGGCAGGACTGTGACAACAGATTACGGATTGTTATAGATGTTCCATAGATTATCAGTTTATCATCATCAGTAACTGTGACAGTTGCTGTTAATTTTTTGAGTTTATTTTGCTTCCATATTCGTAAGTAAACAATTTTACTTTTGACGTTAATAGGTTTACTTACACCTAATCTGTGGTTATAGGGTCAGTAGGTAGATGGTAGATTACGCATGTGCGATTAATTACGATCAAAGTTTTTTATTTACTTCCACAAAAATAAATATAAAATAAGACGAACGCATGTCCTAAAAAATTTATCTGGACTGTAATGTTATTTTTATTAAACAAAATATTTTATAAATGCCATTTTTTTCTATTTTAAATTAGACTATAATAAATTACCACTAAACAATGTTAATTTAAAATATCTGGTTGAAAGTTTGGCACAGTAACACCTACTTGTTTGATAATATGAGAGGCCGAATAACAGCCTATTTTTATACATTCTTTTGTAGGCTTATTTTTACATAGACCTGCTATAAATCCTGCTATGAATGCATCACCTGCACCAGTTGTATCTACAATGTCCTTTTCTTTGATTAAAGGAACCTCAAAACGTTCAATTTTTCCACCTTCGTAAATAAAGTTCCTGGATTTTCTCCATCTGTTATTATAATTATCTTGCCATATTCGTTCATTTTAGTTTTTCCATGTACAAATAATCTGTCTTTTAATTTTTCTATGCTTTCAAGATTCATAATTTTTAACAAGGCCATATATTCCACCTTATTTCCAAAAACAATTTCAGCATTTTCAACAAAAAGTTGTACTATTTCTGGATACAAGTCACAGACATATGTACCACAAATATTGAATATCACGGTCTTATTATGTTTATTGCAAAAATCCAGTATATACTTAGCGGTTTCTGTACGTTTAGTTAAGAAAAAACCTTCCACATAAATGAAGTTTGATTCTTGTAGTAAAGGATGGACGTCTTGAATTTTTATTAAATCATTTACTGAAAATTTCTCCGCTGCTCCAATATAAGCTACTAAAGATCTAATAGAAGCACCTTTCACTAGGCCAATTGTTCTTCCTGTAGGCAGAATGTCGTGTAGAATATATCTAAAAAAAAACTGGCATCAAAAAAATTCGTTCAGCAAAAAGATTTTCTCCAGAATTGTTACAATTTTTGTTAAGATTACGACAATCAAAGTGCAAAGCACCACTGCCTTTTATGACATTATTGTTTTAAATAAATTTGTACACCACAAGGAAATAGAAATAGAGAGAATAGGTATTTCCGAAACCCTTATGTTATCAGGAATACTCTCAAGCAAAAAAAAATTAAGCTACAAATAAACATTAACAAACTAGCATTGTAATGTTCTTATTAATTACTTATTTATCATTCTCATTTCTCTGTCAGATATAAAAACATATTAGTCACCGTTTATTTTCAGATAAACAAAAGTTTGTGAATCAGAATCTCTCAATCAAAATGTCAATTAAGTGAGGTTATAGGAATATTAAAATAATCTATATTCTCTTATTTCTCACCTAGTTTGCACACCATCTCTATGTAACAACTGTTTTAAGAATACAGCGTCCTTGTCTTTACCAACAGATCCAAATACAATCGCTTTACATTGTTTTTGTAATAACCATTGCAAAAGTCGTAGTGAATTATGCGCGCATCCACCCGCACTAGTTGTCTGTTCATATCTAAAATGCAACGAGAACGTAAACAAGCAGAAAACAAAAAATAAACAAATTATTTTACCCGGAAATGTCCTTAAAAAGATTTCGCATTTCATTTTGTGGGACTTCCTTTTGGTCGTTTTCATTAAGTTTATATTTAGTCAATAACGAAGTGTCATCGATAAGGACCGTCGTGTCCAGTAACGGATTTCCGAAGGAAATTACAGTTTTCATCCTTTGTAGCAATCTTGGGATTCCCCGACCTTTCATTGTATCATTGCGTATAAATAGAACATTGTTTTTTGATGTAGAATGTGCCTGAACTGGACAGTGAACACCTATACTTCGTCAATGTTAGGTTATGTTAGATGAATGATAAATATGGCGCTGTCATAATTATCGTTGGTTTTCTCTCCGTGCATACCTACTATACACTTAAAAATTAACTTATCAGGTATTATTGTGGAAATATTGAATCAAATTAAATGACTAATTTATTGAAATCTATTTTAAGATAACCCCCTCCCCCGCCCCTAATGTCTTATATTATATGTCAACTTGCAGACAATATATATATTATTTAGTGCTGATTAACAGTTTTACTTTATCTTATCTCGATGTTTTAGTACTTATATCAAATAAATCGCCAATGTAAGTTAAGTTGAAAAAAATATTTTTCTAGAAAAAAATGGCGGCGAGTAATGCTTGTTCTTTATCTACTGGAAGCTTCAAAATGCCCTCAGAACCTTGTCCTCTCCCTTCATTGGGATCTGATGAGGAGTCTTTTGTAATTTTATGGAAAGATAGTAAGTCGCCCATCGAAGAGGATCATGAGTCGGGCACAAGTATTGTCGAAGAAGCTAAGGAGTTGATAAATAAGGAACTATTACAAATGGAGCAGTTGAGTTTGTCTCATAAAACTGAGATAAGTCCCCAAGCTGAACAGTCTCCTTTGCATAAGAATCAAGAAAATTCTAAAGTAGAGCAAGATATTCCTGATAACACTCATTCAGTGTCAGAAATGGAGAAATCCACAGTTCTGCCGAAGATGCCACGAGTGCAAAGGGGCTTTGTAAGTTTTCATAGAATTCTTTAAATAACATAT
Organism: Leptura quadrifasciata; assembly: GCA_963675555.1. Taxonomy (NCBI): domain Eukaryota; kingdom Metazoa; phylum Arthropoda; class Insecta; order Coleoptera; family Cerambycidae; genus Leptura; species Leptura quadrifasciata. The sequence goes on along the minus strand of OY776674.1, from coordinate 116,210,137 downwards.
GATTAACATTATTAACAATAATTATTGGGTGGTTTGGTGGTTATTAAAATAATACATTCTTATTTGCAATGTATTGTAATTCATTTCAAAAATTCTCATTTGCCGCATACTTTCTCAGAACCTTCCCACAAAGTTCAATTCACTCTGCATGATCTGGAGGTTCTAGGGCTTAGACATATTGACACACATGATTTGCGATATTGCCTATGCTTAAATTTGAATCTTCTGAGTTCCAAATGCTGAACCTTCACTTTAATTACCCTACCTTTATTCAAAGCAATGATGCGTAGATGTAGCCCTTGAGAGGCAACCGGATGGCTCTTGGTATTTGGAGTCCTGAATTAATTCAGAACCCCGCTGCATTATCCGATTCGTCCCGAAATGGACAGGGGCGTAGATTGGGGTGGAGGTTTAAAAAAAAAGAATGATCACGTGGCAACCAAATAAAATTGCGGATCCTGAAAGTTTATACCCAGTTTATATGATAAAATTTTAATGTCATCCGATACGTACGGGCCGTTTTTCGCACGCGCGAATGTAAAAATAAAAAAGTCGTCAGGCAACCGCTTGAAAATTTGAGAAAAAAAATTTCGATCCGTGTTTGCCGGGCAGTTTCCGAGAAATAACCATTTAAAGTTGTCCAAAAATTGCATTTTTCGAAATTTTTAAAGAAAATTCTGTGAAATACGGTTAAAACCATTTAAATCGGATGGTATTCACACTCTGAGCTCTTATGGGTATGAGAAATGATATGTATCAATGCCCTCCATTTGCGATGAAATTCCACCTCATTTTCGCCACCCCAAAAATCGTAAAAATTAAAATACTCGATTAAAATGTTTCGAAGTCAATATTAACAATGAATTCTAACCAAAATAAACATTCATCAAGATAATTCTCTGTCCACTTACCAGTCACACCTTCACAACCCCTGTTGAGGCATGTTACGTCACGGAAGAGGAGGTGGGTTTCAAAAAAAGTCAACAAAAAAACAAATCACGTCTCATAAAATGTACTTTAATATTTAATTTAAAATAAAAGACATCATGAAAAATATTTTAGTGTATCATATATTATTTTCAAGAAAAAAGGTCTCTATCTTCGCTATTCAACAGACGTTCGTAATCGAGGTCTTCGGGCTCATCCAAGGCATCTTTGTCAGTTGTATCTCCTGGCCGCATTGCTCTTACACAGCTGTCTAACTCTGAAACACGAATATTGAATAATTTTTAAAAATAAGAGAATAATAGTCACATCAACTTTTAAATTAATTTTAATAGAAGAAACTGATACATTAGTTAATTTGTTTTCTTCATTTTCTTCAGAATAAGCACGTGCATTATACACATATCACGCTTCTTAACCTCAATTAATTTCATTCTTGGATACCTTGATTATTGTTTTTCTTAATCTCATAATTGTTTGAAAGACACTATTACAACAATTTTTCAAAAGCATAACCTGCAATATTCTAATGCTTGCTGAAATCTAATTGAAATTATTGACATTCAAAGATTTACAAATCACTAAACAAACTACGTGATCAGTCTAAGCCAATCGAAGCTCCAATAAATAGGCTTCATCACATGAGCCATTAATCTTTTAAGAAGGATCATTTTCTAAATATTAAAGTATATTTTATGAGACGTGATTTTTTTTTTTGACATTTTGAAATCCACCCCCTCCTCCGTGACGTAACATGCCTCAACAGGGGTTGTGGGGATGTGACTGGTATATTGACAAAGAATTATCTTGATGAATGGTTTATTTTGGTTAGGATTCATCGTTAATATTGACTTTTTTGACGCGTAATCGAGTATTTTAATTTTGACGATTTTTGGGGTGGCATGGGGTGGAATTTCATTGAAAACGGATGGCATTGATACATATCATATCTCATACCCATAAGAGCTCAGAGCGTGAATGCCATCCGATTTAAATGATTTTAACCGTATTTAACAGAATTTTCTGTAAAAATTTCGAAAAGTGCGTTTTTTTTTAAATTCGCGTGTCGGTCCGTACGTATCGGATGACATTAAACTTTTATTATATAAACTGGGTATGAATTTTCAGGCAACCGCAATTTTATTCGGTTGCCATTCTTTGGCGGTGATCATTCTTTTTTTTAACCCCTACCCCAATCTCCGTCCCTATCCACTTCGGGCCGAATCGGGTAATGCAGCAGGGTTCTGAATCAATTCGGGACCCTAAATACCAGGAGCCATCTGGTTGCCTCTCGAGGGCTACATCTACGCATCATTGCTTTGACTATTTCATGTTGTGGACCTCATTCTCTCTCATATCTATTGAGACGACCTATCTCCCAAAGATGCTGGTTGTGATGTTTCAATTAACATTAAATCCAACACACAGTAGGATTTACGCCATATAGTGGAGTAAAATCGCTCCTCTATCTCGCTTAGTTCTGGTAATTTTGGCCATCCGAAATGGATTTCTACACTTTTTTTAGTAGGGCCGAATTTTGCAATATCACTTTTTTCATGTCTGAGCAGTAATTTGAAGAATGTGTTTTTAAAATATACATCTCGCTATTAAATCAATGGTTTGAGCTATGATTATAACTAAATATAGCGCTTCTAATGACTCTCCAAATTTTCAAACTGTATGGCCTTTTCCAGAATATAAGCCCCAAAGTCTCCACTAGGAAATCTGTGCATTAAAAACTTCACCATGCGAGACCGGTGTGAAATCATCCACAACCATATTCTGATGTAGGACTATAATCGATAAAGTCATGGTCATTAAATAATACCAACTATTTTACTTATTTTAATTTAATTACAGTCATTTCTCGTCTCTTAACTAATGCAAAAAATGTAAAATTTCACGAAACTTGCTTGTTTTAAAAATGAACATTTTTTTATGAAAAGGGTAAAAGAAATACAATAAATAGTTCTAAAACTAAAAATTCGTAACATTTTTGAGGTGTCGAAATTTTAACGTAGACCTGTTACTAATAGAGTAGTGGATTGTTTCTAGTGATTGAAATCATTTGTCAGCCCATCTAAGGGGGTGAACCGAGGGGTTGAAATGTTAAAAAAATCGTAACTTTCTATGTGTCAAACTTTTAACGTAGTCTTGTTACCTATAGAGTAGTGGACTGTTCCGAGACACTGAAATGATCTGTCATCCCGTCTAAGGGGGTGAAGTGAGAGGATGAAATGTTTAAAAAATCGTAACATTCTAAGTAGTTGTCAAAATTTTAAGGTGGATCTGTTACCAGTAACAGCTGTGGATAGTTTCTAACAATTACCCCTTCTCACCCTCTCAAACCCCCTGACAAATGATTTCAATACCTAGAAGTATTTCTTTAAAATTTTATCTTTGCAAAACATTTCCAAAAAAAGAATGTTTTTGAAGGTCTACTAAAACACCACATTTTTTTCTGTTAGAGCCTTTGTATTATATGGTTTTGTAATCATTTATTTCTAATTAATATTTTCAATCAATTAGGTACGGTTGTGAGCAAAAAAAATAGAACAAGTCTTATAACGGTATTTTGCTAAAATCTAGTTGTGTACATCTAACTTTAATTTTTGTGACATTGTCAGTTAGTTGTCATAATTTATTGCAACTGTGCAAAAAACTAATATGCCTCATATAAGCGATTTAGTAAAATCTGGAGTTATTGCTAAAGCAGAAGATGGATGGTCAATGAGACAAATTGCACTGCGTTATAATATTGACAAAAATTCGGTGTGTAACATTTTAAGAAAGTGGAGAATAAATGATACGATTAGTAGAAATCCTGGATCAGGGCGACGAAGGATATCAACTCAACAACACGATTTGCAATTGGTAAATGCTTTAGTAGAAAATCCTTTTTACTCGGTTATTCAGGCTGCGGAAGAAACGAATTTTCCTGGATCGAGTAGTACTGGTCGCCAGTGAGGAAGAGAATCGGAGCTACGTTGCCATGCAGCAGCACAGAAATACTTACTTAAAGCTGAACATAAAGAAGCTCGAGTAGGATTTACGCTTGAATTTTTAGTGCATGATGTAAATTTTTGGAACAATGTAATTTTTACAGACGAAAAAACTTTCCAGTCGACACACAGAGGTCGTATTTGTGTTTACCGCCCTCCGAATAATCAATTCGATGAGAAATACATATATATCTAACAATGATAAAAGTGGTAGATTTTCCGTCAATATGTGGGCTTGGATATCGGCACGTGGTCCTGGTGTTTTGTGGCATATTGAGGAACGATTTAATAGTGAAACGTATATTAGGATTTTAGACAATATTATGCTCCCTTCTGTGTCGCAATTATTTCCTAATAATGAGTTCATATTTCAACAAGATAATAATTGTTCCGTTCATACTGCTCATACCGTAACTAACTGGTTTCAAGATAACAACATCAATGTTCTTAACTGACCCAGTCATAGTCCAGATCTTAACCCTGTGGAAGAAGTATGGGGACTACTCGTAAGAAGTATCCAAAAATGAAATGTGAGACCACGGAATGCTGAAGAATTACTGGAAATAGTAAATAATGCATGGGAAAATATTATTACTAATGATTAATGTATAAGGTTATTTAATTCTATGCCAAACAGACTTATAGAAGTTATAAATAGAAATAATTATTGTTAGTTTCTTGTTAAGTAGGATATCCTTTGTCCTTTGATCCAGGATTTCTACTAATTGTACCGTTTATTCTCCACTTTCTTAAAATGTTACACACCAAATTTTTGTTATAACGCAGTGCAATTTGTCTCATTAACCATCCATCATTTACTATAGCAATAACTACAGCATTAAAATAAAAAATAAATTAAAAGTGATATCTGTTTTATTTCGGCTACTCATTACATATTCAAATAGAGACAGATTTACATTAGGAAAAAAAGTTGTCCTATTTTTTTCTGCTCACGACAGTACAAGGCAACCGAAACAGGCGAAAATTTTAGACACTAAATACCACAAATCATGTTAGAGCAAATATATTTCATACAAAAATATAGCTGCAAGAATTAGGCAAAAGTCGAATAAAATTTGTGATCCAGATAAAGTTGCTGATAATCTTAGATCCAGTAGTTCAGATGAGGAATTTTCACACTATACTCCTTTTTTAAACCTCTCTGACAATCAAATTCTTCATAGAACTGTGGAAATTTTGCAAAAACAACAAAAGCGTTTCCCTTTCTTAACGAAATGACAAAAGAAAAATTCAAAGGTCATGTTCCTGATGTTTTGTTGACATTTTCAAAATGAGAATAGATAATAGGGATTGTTTAACTCTTATCAAATTTTATCATCCCAAGTAGCACAAATTGCTTTTTAAAAACTCTATGACTATCTACTCCACCTTTTTATAAAGCTTAATACTTTATAATTAAGAGTTAACAACAATAGTCCAGTATTAATAAAGTATCTATATACCCAAAATAGGCACAGTTTATACAGCCTGGGTAAACTCTGTAAAAGGTACATAAATGTTTAAAGTAACATGGCAACCTCTTTGTTTTGTCTTACCAGCTATTATAAATCATATGACTGCTAAGAAGTTGTTATATAATTGCTGCAAGTAAGTTTTTATACAGTAAAAATTCCTCTAAATGTTAGTTACTGTTTGCAGTTATAAAGCATCGATATCACAGTGTCTCTAGCAGCTTCAATGTAATAACTTTCTTAAGGCAAATTATTAGGAAGCTGAAATGCTGCTGAAATGTGCTATTCTACTTCGAAATAAATAGACGCGCCTCCAAAACTCCGTGAATTTGATAAGTTGAAAATTATTTAAAAAAATAAATTTTTAAAGTTTTTTCTATAGAATTATTTTAAAATGATAAGTCACGTATTTTGAACAACACCCCCATAAGTGATTGCTGTAAATATTTTGCAAGGTGTTCCTTTTCAAGCGATAAAAAGTTGATTATACCTCAAACCGGTAACAATGACCGCCCTGTCATATTCACTTTTAGAAAATACAATATGGTTCCCTATAAGTATCCAAAGAAGGTCACTACAGAAGCAGTTACAAATTCTTAAAGCAGCACTTTGGCTGTGTAGAAGTAGTAGTGGAAGACAAAATCCTTGGACAGGTGAATTTACTATGATAGAAATCCACATTTTGTGCAATAATTGAATTCATGATAACATCATTTTGATTTTAAGGGAATTTTGTTTGAATTTCAGACCTAATTTTTTTATTGATTTTGTTGGATTTTTGAGTTTAATGAGAAAATGACATAATTAATGCATAATTTTTTTTAAATAATAATACCACAGGTAATTACGATACCCTGGAGAAGACTGGAGAAGAGTGTGGGAGAAGACTATACATTTAAAGACAAAAGGGATACACCAAATATCCTAGTATAGTGAAAAAATCCCTATCACAGTATTTTCCACTGCCACGTCTGGGAATCGAACCCAGAACTTTTGGGTGCACTTACCTCTCTACCATCAGTCATACATAACAAGAACAAGTCGAAAGCAATTCAAATGATATTGGAGGTTATGAAATGGAGTAAATCTAACTGTATAAGAGTTCTATAAAAGCGGAAGATTGCAGCTACATAGCTCCAAAACAGAATTTCAGCTGAATAAATGCTTTATAAAATACTCCTTCTACTATACGTAAAAAGCATTTATAAATAATCTATAATCGAGCTGACGTAAATGGCATTTGGCTTAAATAACTACATTGCTGTAAAATTTTGCTTTAAAAACTTTTAAAACTCAATGTTATAAAACCGTTATAGAGAAATTGCTAAACTGTAAAACGGATGTATAAATGTTATATAGAGGTTTATACACATGTTATCTGTATACATAGTGTGTATCTGTATAATAGACCTTACTAAGCCTCTTATAAATTAAAAAGCTGTATAAGATGGTTTAATAAAGAAGCTTTATGTTTATGCTGTGCAAGCATTTTACCAGCAATCTTATTCCGCCGAGTTACTTTATAAGCAGTTTAGTGTTGAATAAAGCTTCAATATAACTAATTTTCTATACAAGTTGCCATAATGTATTATTTATAAAGTTTTAAGTGTAATAAGAGGGTGACATGTGTTACTTGGGATGAGCCTTTACTTAAAACAATTTTCCAAAAATAATTTGCTGGTTGGTTTAAGTTTATATCTATATAATATCAGAAGCAAAAAAATTATATAATTAATTATAATAATATAATTTAATCTTTTATTATTCATTATACAGGGTGATTTGTCCCCACCAAAAAAAAATTAAGAAATAAAAAAATTTGGAAAAAAATTACCTTATTTTTTTTTGTAGAAGTGCGCCGCCTATGACTAACCAATCTGACGTAATACAGTGCAACGAAATCACTTCCTTTCTTATGTGGTATGGGCAAAAACGATTCTCGCATATAGGGTACTTATTGAAGGGTCTTGTTCTAGTAATTCCAGAACTTCTTCATCTACTTCAACAGGACGATTTACTACATGTTCTCTGTCACCTAGTAAACAGAACCCGGTGTCACGAACTCGTTGCGCTGCACTTAAATTTTTTCTCTCATAAGTTTGCGCCTATGAGGAAATTTTCTCCCGTTTTTTCGTACAGCCCCTGCAAGACTTTCATTCATTTCACCATAGGTTAATATCATGTCGCAGTACTCTTACGACGTGAACTCTGGCATAATCGATATTTGCGAATACAGTTTAAAATTTAACAAAAATGGGAAATGCTCTAAACGGAAATCGAAGAGTCACTGAACTGAACAGTGAACGCGTGACGCACTGACCGTAGACAACTAAGGCATCTGATGTTATTACCTGCTAAACAAACAAGCGACACGTATGTGAACGCGTCGAGATAGCATAGCTCACCCGTTCAGAAGCGTATCTTTGCAGGTTTTAATGCAAAAAAATATAATAAATTACCTCGGATCCCTTTAAAATTTTACAGAGGCTTTCCCACATAACAGACTTGTATACGATTTTATTTTCCGCATGTTTACATAAATCACCCTGTATACAAACATTTCAAATTTGTGTTAATTTTTATAAAATTCTTATATAACAAATGCTTAGATTTCTTATTGTTTACTGTTGACAATTTTATTATTTTCTAAATAGGCACATGGTAATAGTATATTAAACTATAGAGTACATGACAATATATGAATCAATTCTTCTTTCACTCTTATAAAAAATAATGATTACCATGTGATTCAAATTATTTATATTTGCATTTTCATAATCGAACAAGACAGTGACTTGGTTTTTTCAATTAGAAATATATTTTTTATAAAAGTGAAAGAAGGTTTGAATCGTATATTATCGTGTTTTTTCCAGTCTGGAAACTGGACTCCAGTAACAACCGCATAGGTTATACATACTGTTACGTGTTTATAATCTTCAGTAAACACTCTGTAGGTTCAAATAACTTGCAACAAGAATCTTCACAAACCACTATTTTATTAATCACTTAAATTACAATAGTTAATCCTTAAAATTCACACAACTAATAATAACTTTAATATAAATTCACTACTTTTAAATCACAACTGTACTTTACTTTTCTGATCACTTGTCAACTCTCTCTGTATATCAGAACTGTACTGTATACTCAACTTCTCTTAGTCACTACTAAATGCGGTTCGCCAGTTGGCTCACAGATGGCGCCACCCTACTGGCCAGGGAGTAATCACAACTCTCCTCTCTGTTAGAGGGCAGCACATAACAATACTATTTTTCGGATTATAAAAGTATCTTGCAAGAATTGGATTAAAAATAACTTTAACATTAGCAGTCATATGTGATTTTTATTCGATTGACAACCGCACATGTATCGCTTAGGAATAATAATTATAAAAGCACTATGAAATTTGTTTTCTATGGAAATGAATGACCAATATGAAAAATTCAATTTGCAGGGCCTATTAACAGTATAAATAGCAGTAAGTAATAATAATAAAATACATGCAACTTGCGAAAATACTATTGGATTCTCTGCCGCGCCATAGGCAGATTGTTCATACAGTGCGACTCCGAGCGCAAATGACGCTATGAAAATGAGGCGTATTAAAAATTTGATTACTCGAAAACTATGAGACCTAGTGAGCTGAATCTATTTTTAAAAACTTTTCTATGGTGTTGTCTACATTTGACTTCATATATACATACCATATTTGCTCGCATGATGAAGTTTTCAATGCATATATTTACTAGTTGCGAATTTGGGACTTATTTTCTCGAAAAGGCCTTACAATTTGAAAATTTCAAGAGAAGCATTAGAAGCTCTGCAGTTTTTTGAATAAGTTTACAAAAATTTATAATCGTAGCTCAAACCGTTGTTTTAATAGTGGAATGTATGTTTAAAAAAAAACACATTTTTCAAATTACTTCTCTGACATGAAAAATTTGATTTTGCGAAATTCGGCCCTACTAAAAGAATTTCGAATGGAGAAAATTATGTTCTACAAGATGGTGAAGGTCTCATTTAGTTATACTTTAATTTTTTTAAACGGCATAATTGCTGGCCGATTTTACTCCACTAATAATACTTTGTTACACTTGGCAATATTAAGAAATGTTCGAGAACGAAGATGGTGTCCCTTGAGGAATATTTCAGCATAAAGATGTTCTGCAATACCTGCATTTCCACGACATTCTTACAATATATCCATATCTGTGAACTCAAAATAAGTGTAATTTTCTACAGTACCATTCAGTTAAAACCACCATCTTAAAATACTGTCCAAGAGGATCAGAATAGCCCGACCATTTACAGATGCAAATTTTTATGTGTCAAAAGTAGTCATAATGGTTGCTACATTTAATTTATGATTAAATATAATTGTTGAGAAGTAATCATAGTGGGACTGTATTTAATTATGATTAAATACAATTGTTTGAGGTATACATACCACTTTTATTTTTAGTACTTATTATATAATTTTTTTATTGGCATAATTTTAACTGTATAGAAATAAGGTTCTTTGTTCTTAGGATACCTCAGATGTCATAAGCATTACTACTTTATCTACAGATTTGAGTTCAGAGGAAGTACAAAAAAAAGTATCACAAATTGTCGAGGAAAATATTTGTCTTAAAGGTAAGGAATTGAAAATTATTAATTATGAAGCAGCAATGTAGAATTAGATTTAAGCATTGTACAATACATTTTATAAGAAATTTGTCCTCTAATTTGACGTTTATTTTGTGCATCGACATCGCAGCTGCAAGTGTCCCCATGGAACACTTTGGTCATCGACCCATTGTACAATCCCCCTTAATGCTTCATCTTCCTCTGCCAGGTCCTCCGCTGGGCAGAAGCCTAGTTGCTTTAATGAGATTCAATCGGCTTGTTACTGAGAGCTTAGTGAATGAACACTTGCCCTTACTCTCGTAAGACCCGTGCATTAGTACTAGCACTAAAAATGCAAAAGTATTTCCTCCCCTGATCTGTATATCCTGGACTAGCTAATCTTTTAGAGTCCTAGTAGGTGCGTGAGTTTTCTCAAAACATAGTGTTCTGTCAACAGTCATTCATATTATAGTTCAGGTCATCAATTTATGTACTTATCAACGACATGCGATTTTTCTATCTTTGAAAATAATACAAAGTGCGTAGGATGTAAGTAGCAGAAAATCATATATGTTGAGGCTATAACAGAAGTTCCAATCGTAACGTTGTAAATGAATAAACCGCTAGTTATAGCAGCAACCAACATTAAAAATTCTGTCATTTCTCTGTAAATTCGGTATACAGGGTGATTTACCTAAACATGCGGAAAATTATTCAGTGGGTTGTCCCCACCAAAAGGAGTTTAAAAAATTAAGAAATAAAAAAATTAAAAAAAAAAATTACCTTATTTTTTTTGTACAAGTGCGCCGCCTATGACTAACCAATCTGACGTAATACGGTGCAACGAAATCACTTCCTTTTCTCAAAAAAAATTTAGGTTTTTTTGAAAAATGCCTGATTTGAAAGTTTTAGATTTTTTTATTATCTACAACTTCTGTAAAAGGCATTTTCCGCTAGGAAACCAGCTAGGCATCAGCCTACCAGTGTATATTTCGATCTAGTTGTTATTAATTTGTTTTCATTATGAAAAACCGGTTTATTGTGTATTAATTATTATGATGTCTTTTTGATTAGGATATAGTTTTTCCAAATTTCTTGTAAAATTTTCATTTGCTGATAAATAGTACATATGTTTGAATTTTTTGTTGATGATTTCTTTAATTTTAGGAGCAAGGTTATTTCTGTTTTTGTTGGATATCTGTTGTTAGTTTTTGTTCACTAAGAATGCTTCTACAGTTTTTTGGGAGTGGTTATCTCTATCTAGTGGTTTTTGTAGTATTAGATTGTGGATTTCCAAGTAAAATTTTATTTATATCAAGTTGTGTAACTTTTTTTGTTGTTTTAGGTTTGTTATCTTCAGGTTTATTTTTTCTTATGTCTTTATTGTCCAATTATCAGAGTTGCCACTTGCATCTCATCACAAGATCCATCACTTTCACAAGACGTTTTAATTAAAAAAGCGACAGTAAATGTCTTTTATGGGGCTAAAAGTCTTTACTGCCACTCACGAGCAGCACTACAAGTCTTTGAAGAAAAAATATCTATTTAATTCATATAACGATATTTGTGGAAAAAATAGCATCTTTTATGTGGAGTAAAATTGATTTTTTGTGTCTTGGCTGTACTTTTCGTCAAGTACATCTTCTCCATATAAAAAAATATACTACTTTTTAAAAGTCTGTCAACAAATTTTTCTTGTCCTGAAAAAAATAGTTCTGCAAATATTTTCCATGTTTAAATACCGAGATATAACTAACCTAAATTTCAGGGGCTGCCACTGCTTTAAGAAATTGAAAATTTGTTATATTTATGTGAAAATACTATGAAGGTATATACAATTCTAGACCTTGAAAATCTCAAGTATCATTTGAACACATGAGTATCATATAATGTCAGTGCGGGAACTACGTCAGTGTGGGGGAACTACATAAACAGCTATTAGCCAACATTATGTTATGTCTGTGATTCAGTATTATCAGTATTATTAATGCTGTGGTGATATATGTAGGCAGTTTCATATTGTATTGATTGTAGATTCTTTAATTTTTTCGCAAATTAATTTAAAAATTCTCTGTTTTAACATTGGTAGAATTTACACCATATTTTTATTTGTTCCATATTAAATTCGTTTTAACATTGAAATTGGTAAGTTGATCTACTTATGTAAGTATTGTGATATTTACTGAATAGCTGATAAATTTTAGATAATTTTTATTAACTTCAAAAAAAGTTATCAGTTCGATGCATAATGTATGTATGTTGTACTTACATCTTTATCTTTGAGTTTGTCCGAAACTAATATTGGATGGATTTCGTGAAACTTGTTGCATTTGGCTTTGCATCAGTGGTATAGTGGACGGACTCGCGATGAGGGGGACCCCCCCAAGTTTAGATACGAAACTTATAACTCGAAAATATCATTGAAATTAAAAGTGACAAAATCTTACATACATCTTAAACATCAATCTGTCCAATCTTCTCCAAATGATAGATAAATTATTTATTGCATCAAATACATATATACATCGAAAACAATGTACAACAATTTGAAGAGGCATGAAAAAGTAAGGCAATATAAAATTGCCGTAAATATATGATTATAGCCAATATCTGGTTAACTTTATTATTGTTGGTGTAGGCACATAAACTATTTCTAATATATTGTATTTATAATTAATGTAATGCTTTGAAATTTTCAATTCGATGGAAAAATTAAGAAAATGTAGAATTTAACACAAGCAATTTGCATTAAATAATTAAATAATTTCCTGTGTCCTACCTATCTTCTATAAGTAGCCTTAATATAGGTTTAAAACTACAAATTGAAACTACACTCAGATTTTAAAGAATGCAGGAATATTTTACATAGTAATATCTAATTGAATTGATAATTAACACTCTATAACATTCCTTGTATAATGTAGTGTACTGATCTATTTATTACGATACAACTTTCAAATATTAGGTGAATATTTTTACTTTAATTGAATGTAAGATCAGTAGCCACTCTTCTTACTTCTTATTTGTAAAATGGGTAATTATATTTTCTTACAGAGTTTATACATTTGTATTTTCTAACTGACCTGTAAATGTCAAATATTCGATGAACTTTTATAAAATAAAAAGTGTGGTATTGTTCTTTAGCTAATAATGCTTATGAATTCTGTCATGTCTAATTTGCTACTTTTCAGTTTTAGCTAACACAGTAGCTAGTCATTAAGAAATCGCTTCATCAGGAAAAAAATATTTTCCTCATCTGTTTTCTCATTAAGTTTTTCAAGTCATTTATTATCACCTAGTGGCATAAATTTGATCTTTAATTTTAGATACCATTCTCCAAAACAACATGAGCATGAAGTCACAATATGAGAGAATTGTAGCTTGGCAGGAGGATGTACAAAAAGTTCACCAAACTCATAAAGAAAAGATTATAGAAGCCAAGGAATTTATTGAAAGGGTAAGGAGATGAAATTGTAATAAGCATCTAATAGTAGTTCGATATTCACTCAGTGGAATTTCATTAGCAATTTTACTCCACAGCATTAAATTAGTTGCAATCTAAATAAAAATGTAGGCTAATTATATTCCTGATAAAATTGTTTTCATACATATTTGTCGAATTTCCAACGGTTTTCGAGATATACGTTATTGAAAATCGATACTTTTCGAAAAAATCATTTTTACCTAACTCTTTTTGTCAAGCATTTTCTTCTAGTGCCTCCCACGATCGTTTCTCAGAAAAATTGTAGAGCATTAAATTTCCTTCATTTTGATATACACTTTTCCTACTTCATCTTCAACCAATCAAAAGTTATAGAATTTCTAACATGTATGCTCAATTTCAACGTTCCTCTAGAAATGAGTATGTTGACGCTACCATGATGATTAACAACATTTTAACAACAGAAATAAGGTAGTTGCAATTGACACACAATACTTTTTTTTTATAATTATAGCTGTTATTATGTTATTACGAATCATTAAGTATTTACATGGACTGATAGTAATTAAAAAATGAAAAAATAAGCATTTAAGGTGACATCTTGTTTTTTTTTTGAGGCGGAATGGTCGAGGCTCATTCATCTTCGTCAGCAGTGGAGACATTGTCCAAAGAGATTGGTAGATTATCGATGTCATCTCCGTCGCCTTCTTCTTGAATTAATATTCTGACTTCATTGTTGCAACTGCCCTTGCAATTCGGGCATGTGACAGAGCACTTTAATAATGCTTTTCTACAACCACACCTGCCACTGTCACATCCTTTCGTGCATCAGTAAAAATCATCTTCAAGATTTCATCAGGAGCAGCATCCAACTCTGACAGTTTCGGAACTAGTTGGTCATTCCTCCTCTCCCAACCCCAATTCGGCGCCCCACCATTAGATTCCTTCCGTAACCACAGATGTACTTGGTGGTACGTCCAAAATGCATGCTGCTTAACAGCTCCTTCAGTTGGAGGGAGAGTCGAGAGATCAGGCTTCATGTTTGCAGCTCCTTTGATAAATGATTTGTAGCGGAACTCGTTGAGGGATTTTTCTGTGGCTGAAACGCTATACTACGAGCGAGTACTCATGATCTCAGCTATCTCAATGGAGTTAGGAGAAGAAGAACCACTGGCAAATACCTCAGCTGCATGTTGTATGATTTTGGGCTTCTGGTACATTTTGACAAAGCCCACTTTACTGTTGCGATACGCTGCGGATGTTGAGTCACAGCCTGAATGCATGTAAGAATAACAAATGGGCATTGTCCTTCATTTTCAACTTCTGCTGCAGCTGTTGTGAGGAATATACAATAGTCTTGACCTTTCCTCTTCCAGGTTTTACCAGAAGAATGTCACAATCAGTTGGGGTTTTGGCTACCAAGAGAACACCCAAGTCGACTTCCTCTCCCAATAACAGCTACCGAGGAATTTTGCGATCTGTTGATAGCTGTCTTCACAATTTCAGCGTCAGCATCACCTAAAGCTTGGAGCATATTTATCTCATTTTTCTGCAGTTGCATCATCAGCAGGTTTATCAGCTGACTCTTATTAAGAAAGTTGGAAAGAAAATCCTCGTTTTAATTTTATTTCACTTTCCAAACTGACATTGATGTCCACACATCTCCTGAGCTGATATCGTCGAGTTATGTATTAAGTTATGAGGGAACAAACTTGCAAATAACTCTACAGACGTTTTAATAATATTATTTAATAATAAATAATTTTTACGTTTTCAAAAATTATCTATTGTCATTGACATACCTATACCTCGAAAATCGTTGGGAATTCCAGAGATATGTATGGAGACAATTGTATAGGAAATTTAATTAGCTTTCGTTTTTTGAAATTGAGCATACATGTTAGAAAATCTAAAAAAAAAGTATTGTATGTCAATTGCAACTACTTTATTTCTGTTATTAAAATGTTAATCATTATGGTAGAGTCAACAAACTCATTTCTAGGGGAACATTGAAATTGAGCGCACATGTTAGAAATTCTATAACTTTTGATTGGTTGAAGATAAAGTAGCAAAAGTGTATATCTAAATGACAATACTCTACAACTACGTGACAATTTTTCCGAAAAACGATCGTGGGAGGCACTAGAAGCAAATGTTTGACAAAAAGAGTTAGATAAAAATGATTTTTTTTACAATTATCAATTTTCAGTAACGTGTATCCCGAAAACCGTTGGACATTCGACAAATATATATTGAAATAATTTTATCGGAAATTTAATTAGCTTTCATTTTTATTTAGAACATATTTTTTCCGTCCACCGTTTTCGAGATATAATTGAAAAACCCAAAAATGGGACATTTCCCCCCTCCCAGAGACGGGGACTTTTAGTATGTTTACCTACTAACTACTCCTAACAAAGTCCTGAAGTCAAAAAGTCTCGCATATTCCATGTACTCTACACCCCTCTTTTGAGCATTCATTGACTAGAATATTTTATGAGAATTCAGTTTCAATTTATTACCACATGCCAACCATTCAAAATATCAAGTTTGTTATTAAAAATGTTGGTTATATCATCAATTTTTAACAATGCTGGTACATGTCCTGTTTCTAACAATATGTTAATAATATTTAATAAAGTGTAACCAATCACAGAAAACAAGTCTTTAAACAATTTAACATTAAACTCTTCCATCACCAGTACCTTTATGTTTAAACTAAGAACGATTGAAGTTTATTGCCTTAAATGAAGAAAATTTAATTTGTTCATTATCTGCCTCTATTCATACATCAAACGCTTTGTTTTCAATACTGTTAGCCATGTCTTTATACTTTCATAATGAAAGTTGTTAAAGTTTTCTTCCAGTGTGTTTGATTGCTTATCGAAAATAAATTTTCTACGTTGATATCTCCTGTCTTCGTCTTGCTAGTTAATTCTCTAATGGTACGCCACAATCTTTCATTATCACCTCTACATTTATCAATGTTCTTTTCATAACACTTTATCCTTTCTTACCATATTACTGTTGTCACCCGATTTATTTTTAAATTAAATTCTTCCCAATGATAATCTGATCTTGTTAACTGCTATTTTTTTATGAGCCTCTTTCCTTCTGTGCCTGTTTCACGTTTTGTTTATCTAAGGTGTAATTTTCATTAAAATTATCTTTTATATGCATGTTTTATTTATCAATGACAATATTCCCCCTCATTTTTATATTATGTCTTACATTGACTTGGTGGCTGGTTGGTAATTAAATCGTGGACGTCCTTAGAGATAATTTCTTGCTTATTCGATAATTTTCTTTATTAATTTCATAATATGATACATTTCTGTTCATTATTTTGTTTAATTTTTTTTATATGTACATTTAATTTGATGTTATAACTGTAAATTTGTCGATTTAGAGTATGATTCTTGGTGTGCAATACTGAAGAAAATATTAGTTTATTCATTGATTATAAATCGTTATTGGATTATATCTATGATTTGCCATTTTTAGTTGAAAAAGGAAAACTACAATCTTACTCGAGATTTAGAAAAGCTGAGGGAAATCAAAAACTTGCAGGATGAGGAATTGATTACTTTAAAAAACACATTGAAAGAAAAAGAAAAGATAAGTAGCGAAGAATTAATCAAAACCACAGATGACAATATGAAAGAGTTTGAATTAGATATTTCCACTAAGAAAGTGAAAGAACTGGAATTGGCAATGCGAAATATGACCTTAGAGAATGCCAACCTTAAAGAAGATAGAGAAAAATTTAAAAATGACGCTGCCAAAATTGATCAGTACGAAAAGCAGATTGAAACTTTACAAGAGGCGCTGCACATTAGCAAACTACAAATTGAAGAGGTAATTTAGTTGTGTAGTTAGAGGACTAATGATCTTTTTGGTGGCAAATTAGTGTCTGGTTTAAATGTCGCTAGTTCAAAAGATAGTGAATCTTTTTTATTATCACAAATTTTTCGAGAGCCTTCACTTGCATCACTTTTTAACATCAAAACTGTAATCTTAAATATTTTGGCCTTTGAGCAGGGAAAATGTCTTCTGATTAGATAATTGTGTTCTAATGTGATAAAAAAATGCGCATACAAAAAAATTTAACTTAGAGGCAGACATGTTCAAAGAAGAACTGCTTAGAATCCGGTGACAACTTATTAAAATTCATTAATAAATTATATCTTAGAGTAGAGTAGAATTTATTGGTGTTATTGATTATACAATCATTACACAAGTCAGTAAAATACAATAATGAACTTACAAGTACACAAAATAAAATTGCAACTACACAATTACATTATATATAAAGAGGGGAAGTTTACAGATTGTAGTAATTATGAAATTCATTCAAGCTACAGAATGCTTTGAAAATAAGAAATTTTTTTATCCTTATTTTGAATTAGTTTAGAGCCAGTATTCTAATTTGGAGAGGTAATTTATTAAGGATGTTTCCAAAACGCAGGTGTTCTCAATATATAAATGGATCTCCCCTATGTAAACTATCATGCTTACAATAAAAACTTGTTGACAAGCACTGCACTTTTTCGCTCCACTTCCTCTGCGCATAAGCACAGAAATAAACTTACTGCGTCGCTTGACTCAATCTGGCAATGTATCGTTTCTATATTCATAACGTGAATTGTTGCTTTGGTTTAGAGTGCATTATCATATTTTGCGAGGTTAACAATATATTTGTGATTTTTAAAGAGAAAATATTCCTCTCTCCTTCTAATAGCTCTCAGATTTTGAAGAAAATCGTAAGAAAATTATCATTGTTATTAAATAAAACATAAGTGAATATGAGATTTATAAGACATTAGTGTGTTAAAGTGGGAATTTTAGGTGCTAATATTTACAAATTTAGTACCGCAACAGGTACTCAAATTTTTCCCACATATATAAAACATTAATAAAAATATATGTATACATTTTCAAGATAATCGTAAGAAAACTTTTTTGTTGGGAACGTCTTTAAAGAATAAAGGCCCATAGTAATCACTAGCAGGTCTTGATTTTTTTAGTCTGAGATGTTCGATAAATAAATCATTGTTACGTATGTTGTAAGTATGGATATAAAAAATGTTTAGGTACATATTTATGGATGTATAGACTTGGGACCGTCATGAAGCCAAGGCTAGTAAAATGATTTTTTACATCTTCTCTGTAATTTAAACAGAGTAGGATTCCGACTGCTTTTCTTTGCATATTAAAAATTCTTGCGCAGTGAGTAGAATTAGAATTAATATTCCATAGCTAATGACAGAATTAAAGAGGGCATGATAGGCCATTATAGTTATTTCTTTTGAAGTTGTTTGAGTTAAATTTTTTAAAAGGAATAGGTTTTTAGCTAATTTACCACAAGTGTAATCTACATGTTTGTTCCATTTTAAGGTTAGGTCGAAGTGAAGTAAGGCTATTCGAAGCCAAACGACCCCATAAAACAATCTACAAGGTTAGGTACAGCATAATTCCTAAAAATTTTACTGTGTTTGGGTTATTTATTTCTTGATGCTTTAAAGTAAATATCATTTTATCAGTCTTGTCCTCATTTAGCTTCAAGGAATTTGCTATAAACCAGTTAAGGGCTAGGTTTTGGGAGGTTTCCATATTGTGTGTAAGAATTTCAAAATCACTATTGACATCTATTATAGTATTGTCATCAGCGTATAGCACAAAGTTATTACACAATCTAACTGTAGGTAAATCATTAATATAAATTAAGAATAGGATTGGACCGAGCAGAGAGCCCTGTGGTACACCATGATCAATCTTGGCAAGTTCAAAATATTTGTTTTTAAAGTAGGTTTTTTTGGTGTCGGTCAGTCGGGTAGCTCTTTATTAGACATAGACTGTCATGTTGAAAACCATAATATGTCAGCTTGTCAGTTAATGTCTCGTGAGAGACACAGACGAAGGCCTTACTCAGGTCACAAAAAGCTGCCCCAACGAATGTCCCTGATTCAAAGTCCTCGACAATGTCCTCTATCAAGTCATTTAAGGCACAAATAGTCGATTTATCAAATTATTTTGTGTAAAAAAATCAGTCATTTGATTTTTTAATAAATATTTTGAAACCACAAGTATTAAAGAGATTGGCCTGTAATTATTTAAGTCCTGGGTAGAACCTTTTTTAAATATGAGTATAACTTTAACGATTTTAAAGCAAGTTGGGTATATTCCATTCTTTATACAGATGTTGACAAGTTTAACTAAAGGAGCAATTAGAGTATTTTTAAAGAATTTTATTAATTTAGTGTTCAGGTCATAACAATCTGTGCTATTTTTTGGTTTGATATTTTCTCAAGCTTCAGCAACCTCCTCGACACTTACTGATATTAAATTGAATGTTAGGTCATTTACCATGATATTAGAATTCCTCAAGTAATTTGCAGAAGTTGTGTCAGAATCTGGTAGATCTTTTATAATGTTTGGAGCAATATTTGTGAAAGGATACGAAAGATTAACTTGGTCATGAGGATATTGTTTATTTTTTAGTTGTCTGTTGTCATTTGCGACATCCCACATGGACTTTACAGGATTCCCGGAATATAGTATGTAATCATCATTTGCTTTTCTTTTAGATAAGTTAATTTCCTCACGGAATTTTTTACGATAATCCGTAATTTGTATTAGTAAGTTTGGAGTCTGATATATTTTATACAAGTCCATAAGCAAATGTAGTTTATTTCTCATGTCCCTTAGTTTGTCATTGAACCAACTTATTTTCTTGCCTCTAAACATTGCTTTTTTAACTATGGGGATGTTGATAAAAATGTTTGAATTCAGGTCATTAGTATTAAATTTAATGTTAAAATCGCCATTTACAATCACTAGTCTATTTGTATTAAATAATATTTATAGTATTTGATAAATAATGCCGAAAAACAGATTGCCATTCGGAAATCTGTAAATTGTTACAATAATTAAGTTTTTTTGATAGTATTTCAATTGCAAAAATTTCAGTCTATTTCTGATGTAAACTTAGTGATTTGGCCAACACTGCAATAAAATTCTTAGGTTGAAATGGCTGTTACTTGTTAGACGGATTAGAAGCATCCTGTATCCTCCCATTCTCTATGAACAAAGCATAAAATAGTAAACACAGTTCATTTTGCCCATTTAATGTACTTTCTATGAATTGTTGAACTAATAAAATTAGGTCATTGAATTCATAATTTCCTTCATTTTAATTAACTAATCCTTATCTTTATAATAGACAAAAATGGAGTTACTTAGGGTAAAATCGGTCGATGATGAGAAGCAGAAATCCATGAGCGAAGTTATTGAAAGCTTAAGATCTAAATTGCAATATATGGAACAGCAAAGAGTAATGGTACCCTCTCCAGAGGAAATCATGAACATCCGCCAACAGCTTATCAACACTCAAGTTACATTGACACAAGTGGAACATAGCAGAGCTGCAGCCTATGCACAAGTTGCATCTCTGAATACAAAACTAATGGAGCAAGCTGATTCACAATCTCACAAAGACGAAATGTATGCCCTTCAAACACAGGTATTTACTTTATAACATAAATTCTTATCCACACGGGTTCTAGGCCATGTTTTATTAATCTTTTAATTAATACAGAACATTTTTTTATAAATAGTGCGTCAAAGTCCAATATCGGTATTATTAGAAGACTTTGGAAAATTATTGGTATAGTGTCAAAAGGCACATATTTTAAATATATTTTGAAATATACAGGGTGTGACTCGCTACAGCGGAGCATCTTCAAGGTCATTTTTTTATGGAAAACCTTATATATTTTTACATTTATGAATTCAGCCGTAAAATTACCTTTCCAACGACCTCCAGATTTTTGGCCTTTGACGTGGTGTTGCCGAGTTATTCAAAGAATTATGGAAATTTTGGTCGTAACAAGGTTTAACAAATTAAATCACTGTGTGTGTATTACTATTAATTAAGAAGATTTATTTTGCAATTATGTAGACAAAGGATGACACAACCACCAAATATTGATTATAATTATACAGGGTGTATTTTACACTAGCACTAATTCAGGATATTTCAAAGTAAATTTTCTCAGTTTTTTCAAACGGAACACTCTGTATATTATTGTATTTTTGAATTGGCACGTTAATTCTCTACGATTTTTGTGAATAATATCCTATACCTAAAAATCGATATTTTCAGAGGTATTTTTATTTTTTCATTAAAACCCGTTAAATTATAATACTTTTCATTTTTTAGCCCTTTTTAGCGGTATTTTGTAAAAATGTTTGTAATGGTTGGATCGTGATGGTTCCGATTTATTCTAAATGACCCGTGTAATGCTACAAAAATCGAAATTCCGTTAAAAACACTAAAATACATGATTTATGAGCAAATAAAATTCACCAAAATTGTTTTTGGGGCAATTCTCAATTTTTTTAAATGAAACCATACTGGTATTGTGGTACCATTTATAGTACTATTAATAAGGAATTTATTCATATGTCGTATTAAAATATGCAATAAATACAAATAAAATTACAGCTAAAAGAAAATAAGAAAATACAATTTTATTCTAATTACCTTGTTACATATAAGGTGGTTTTGGAATACAAAAAATTAACACAAAACATTACAACAGTTGTTCAAAATGCTGTCTTTTAACGTCAATGCACTTATGAACTCGCATAGCTGTTTCTTGCAGAACGTTCTCAAATTACTGGGCCGTTATGCTATTAATTACTCGTCTTACTCATAGCTCCAGGTCTTCACGGGTTGTAATGGCGGTTGCATAGACAATGTTTTTTAAATGACCTCAAACAAAGAAATCAAGGGGCGTTAAATCAGGTGACCTTGGAGGCCACCTCACAGGACCATTCGTCGAAATTACGTTTTCTCCGAATCTCCGTTGAAGGTAATCAATTACTATCCTTGAATTATGGGGAGGAGCGCCGTCTTGTTGGAAATTCATTCCCTGTCCTAAATCTAAAGGTAACTTATCTAAAATGTCCTCAATCTCATTTTCCAGGAATCTCAAGTATCTGGCACCAGTCAGAGGCCCTTCAAATATTATTGGACCAGGATTCTACTACCGATTATTCCAAGCCAAACATTGAAACTGAACCGCACTTGAAAGTTACCCCCTCATAATAAATTTCGATTTTCTTGTAACCAATATTTTGTATTTGTCGGTTAAATAATCCCAAATTTGTAAACCTAGACTCGTCGGAAAATAAAATCAGTCCCAAAAAATCATTGTTTGGTTGCACATTATACAAAATCCAATTGTAATACTTCATCCTACGTTCGTAATCACTTTCGTACAAATGCTGGTGCAATTGTTATTTAAAAGATTTATAGTGATATCTGTGCTTCTATTCGAGCCAAAACATTAATTTCTGTTCCTTCGTCAATAATGAAGTTTTCTTCGGGATCATTATTGGGCTCTCTTCGGAATTGGTTTTCAACAGGTTTAAAATAATTTTGCGCTATATATTGTCTATCGGGATATCGTTGGGCATAAAGGTCGGTAGCCGCAACTGCATTTCATTTACATTCCCCATAAATAATTAACCACTTTTTCATTTCTTGTATGAATTTGTGACATTTTGAACACAATTAATAAGAATTTTAAACAATTTTTAAAGACACAGTAAAAACACCGTTAAACCAACAAATGTTTGATAAGCTAAATATTTCATTGTTTTCAAAGCCACCTTAGTTACTTCTTAACGTTTAATTAGAATAAAATTGTATTTTCTTATTATCTTATCTTATTATTTCTATTTTCTTTTAGCTGTAATTTTGTTTGTATTTATCGCACATTTTAATATGACATATGAATAAATTTCTTATTAATAGTACTGTTATGTGCTGCCCTCTAACAGAGAGGAGAGTTGTAATTACTCCCTGGCCAGAAGGGTGGCTCCATCTGTGGGCCAACTGGCGAACCACCATTTAGTAGTGCCTAAGAAAATTATAGAGAATTCCAGTATCTTCTGGAAAGTTCTACAATGATATTCTGGACATTCCAAGTGGGTATATAAAGAGGTGAAGCCAGCAGATGGGGAAACAGAACAGTATAGTTTAGTAAAGTATAAAGAACAGAACAGTTCAGTATCCAGTACAGTTCTGGGTAATCTGTGGTTCTGGTTACAGAGACAGTTTGTAGAAGAAGAGTTCAGTTGAGTGAAGTAGGCAATACAGAGTTTTTAGGTTAGACAAGAGTTGACTAGTTTAAGGAGAAAAGAAAAGTACATAGTGTTTTAAAAGTAGTGAATTCATATTAGATTAATTATTAGTTGTGTGATTTTTAAGTATTTACTAGTGTAATTTTAGTGATTAAATAAATCAGTGGTTTGTGAAAATTCTTGTTGCAAGTTATTCGAATCCACGGAGTGTTTACTGAAAATTGTAAGCACGTAACAGTACTAATAAATGGTACCACGGTACTGATTTGGTTCCATTTGAAAAAATTGAATTTTGCCCCAAAAATAATTTTGGTGAATTTTATTTGCTCATAAACCACGTAATTTAGTGTTTTTAATGGGATTTCGATTTTTGTAGCATTACACGGGTCATTTTAGAATAAATCAGAACCGTCATGGCACACTTAAATGGGAAAGTAAATATTATAATATAAAGAAAATTGATGTTTGAAATGTCACTTATTTGGCATCGTTGGATTCAGAAAATTATGCAGAATTCAAAAATGCAATAATATACAGGGTGTTCCATTTAAAAATCGAAAGTTAGTGTTACTTCCGGCGAAACCGGAAGTGAAAAAAAATCAATTGTATGTCAAAAAGTGCGGATTATTATGTATGTAGTATATCCTAAATTTCAATCAATTATCTTCAAAACTAAAGGAGAAAAGGGGGTATACCACGATCCTGTTACACCCGGTATACTAAGAATTTTCCAATGTTATTCAATATAAATAATTCAAAAAACTAGGACAAAGTAATATCCAGTTTTAACTTCTGTGATATGATGTGATTTATTGATATGCAAAAAGGGCCAACCGATGTCGCTCTACTTTGATTATTGATCGTTCCTTCCGATGCTGAAATTTCATAATTTTCACTGCCATTTTAGTACCATAAAATTGTCGTATGTATACATGAAAAAAAATTACAAAATATTACATAATAGTTCAAAACTAGAACACAAATGGGAAAAGTTCGGCATTTTGTGTCAAAATTTACAAAAACTTCATCAAGTGTCTCCATAGAAAAAAAACTCTGATGGCAGGGGCCAGTCGGAAAGGTAGATTTCATCCTATATTGTTTTGCACTGCTTTAGGTCTCTATTATTTTAGTAAATAAATGATTAAGTAAATAATTAAGTATATCTTTATTAGAACTTCCCAACTTCAATTTATTGTTATCGATTCATGAATTAATAGCACGTAGGTAGTCTTCAAAATATAAATGTCACGCTTTTTTTTTTAATTCTATGCGTTTTAGCAAAAAATGTTTTAGACAAAAGTTGTAGGGCTAGATGAGCATTATCCAACGATGTATCACTTGTATATATGATTCGAAATAAAATTTTGAGAATCTTTTTAAAACTTTGAACCGCCGCCATGTTGAAATAAAGAAGGCGATTTTGCCCATCTTCGACTTAACCGAGATATGAACCCAAAGTATATGCTTGCCAAATTTTATTTTGATCGAAGAAACTATAGTGAAATTTTCCCGAAGTCGTGACATGCTGCACACTGCAATAAGTAAATGAGAAATCTACCTAATAAGCAAATATCACTGAGAATTAATGCATATTAGCAGAGTTTGCACAATTTATTGAAAAATAAATTAGCGAGTGGAGGAAGTGGAAGGGTGGTGCAAATATTATTAGAGGCCTCTGTCATGAAATTTCATTGGACGGTGCTATTCGAGATGTAGGACATTTAGCAAACATGCGCTTAAGAGTGACCATTTTTATGACTTCCCTCTTTTGTCTGTCTGAGACTGGCTGGACCGACAATAATATAGACTTTTTTGCAGGTACTTTTTAAAAAATCATACGTATGAATATTATCAAAATCAACATGTTTAGTGTATGAGAACCACTTTAACAAAACTGCAAAATTGAACACTACACTCGAATACACTATTTGATGCGTGATTGCTAGTCATGTTAGCATCATCGGGGGATGATAAAAACTGGTTTTTAACTTTTTATGTAGTAGTATTACCAGAACCTTGATTTATGCTGAATTTAACTGGATGCTAATAAATTTGTTGGGAGTTCAGTGTGTCACTTTAGTACTTACAAAAAACGCACATTTTAGTTAAAAGTATTATTTCCTACACATTTAATTGAAAATGGGTGTTTAAAAATTTCAACAACAAGGCACAATGAGACTACAGTTGCCAACAAATGTTTGTTTTATTGTCAATAGGGCCTGTATTTGAATAAAATTAGTTCATGCCGAAAATCCAAAAATAATAATTGATTAGCAGTATTTACAGTTATATCATTGTTTTTTAGCTGGATGTGTATAAGGCAGATTTTGAGGCGGAGAGAAGTGCCAAAGAAACCCTTAGAGCAGAGAATGAAAAACTCTCTGAGGATATGCAAAATTTACATAGACGAAACCAACAACTTCAGGAAGAAATTGATATGATTCGAGAACGTGATTACGTTGTTTATCCACCACATAGAAGGGATCACGGAAGTGCACCTTCATCTTCTTCTTCTAATGATGTAAGTACTAAAAAGTGAAGTTTCAACTTATATTTTGCTAAAGAACGGGTTAAATTACTCAGTTAATTTCATTGGTACAATCTTAAAGGTGGTCCAGCACATCAGTATTGTCTTATCGATTGTTAAAATAGAAATATGAAATTTGCATCAGTGTACTATCAGAAAAAAAAATTGGATCAAGTGAACTTACCTTAAGTGATATGCGATTTTAATTACATGGAAGCCTCGTTTTAAGAAATATGTAGTATTCTCTCTTTATGCCAGGTCGTCACTATTTTCAAAGAATAAACATTTTCATCATTCCATCATTGGGTGTTTTCACAAATTTTAAAATCTTTTTGAGTGGGAAGGTAATACTTAATTATAGTTCAAAACACTTGAATTTACACTACGAGTCAGTTATTGCCTTTAATTAAGCATTTTGAAATTTGAATTGAAATTTAATTGACTGTTGGTAAGCAAATTAATAATGACAATAATGTATTTATTTGCGATTTAACAATAACAACTCCTTTGATTATTTTATAAATTAATGTTATTTTGCAATGTGTTAATGATTTATAATAGAAAACAAGTGGTGTTTTGTGCCAGGATGCAAAAATACATCCAAAAACTCACGTTTGTGTGCTTTTGTGACAGTACCAAAACAAGGACAACGTAATATAAAGTGGTTTAAAGTTGCCAGATGTGATCCACCTACAACAGCATCAGTATTTAACTGCCATGAATATCATTTTAAAGCGAGTTATTTCCTTATTTTTATCTACAATTAACACTGTAGATAAACTTTACTTCGCACTTTATGTTCTAGACATATTCGGCATTTAACTGTACATATGGAGCCTTCGCGCTTTCATGCCATATAACTAATAGCACTGTCTCCATAATTCTCCAGTGAAGTTCTGTAATTATTAAATGAATGCAAATGTCTTTTTTAATAAGGGTACCTACATTGTGTAGAAATAGGAAACTGTTTAATTCGAATGTATATTTTCCTGACAATTTTTTGTGTACATTACACGTTTATGAGCCGCATTTGTAGTTTATATTTACTATTTACATTGACAAACCATAATAAATATTAGGTACATTAAGTAATTGCAAACGTAATTATATACAATATACGAGTCCACTAGATGAAAAACTCTCTAATCGACAAAAATGTAAAATATTAGTTATTTACAAGATTGTGTTTGTCTGAATAATATCTACAATATAGGTGAAGGTTTCGGTGCAAAAGACGCTTAATAACACAGAAATTCAGTGCCAAAAACTATGACTCAATACAAAACTCGTGTTGTGCTTAGCAAAGCTGGATGCAAAACTCGCTTTTCACATCACAGCCAATCATCGTTAAACAAATGGTGAGCGATCCAATAGCAAAAGATGCAATTACTTGTGGTATGTTTTCCCGCCATATGTTTTCCCGCCATTTGTTCTGTTGTTTGTGTAGTGTTATGTCCAGTTCCAAACGTTCATAAATGTTTTATTTATTTTAGTCAGAAAATATAACTTAACAGTTGTCCATGATTTATCAACAGCATCTTTGAGTCCAGAAAATGTTTATATGTATGGTCAGAGGTACACTTCCCCAAAAATTCTAACTCAATTGCTTCAGCTATCTGAAATATACTGATTTTAATGATACAATAGATACCATCCATTTATTGCCAACGGCTGTGGGGGTCAAAACAAAAACATTATAATGATGACCATGAATTCTGTTTGGCTTCAGACAAAAGTGCCTCACCCCAGATAGTCAGTTAGTATAATATTTCCAGTAGTAGGACATTCTTTTCTACCATCCGATCAGGTATTTAGGATAATTGAAAGAGAATTGAAAAAAAGATCTGTGCTTGTAAAATCTTCTGACTATGATGAAATCATAGGTCATAATTCAACAATTTGCAAATTAAAAGTAGATTGGCAGGTACAGGACTGGAGAAATGAAGCACAACTAAACATCGAAGCTCTCACGGTCCTGGCATTTTCAGTTCAATTAAGCAAAGATAATTATTTCCACAAAACGTAAAATGAATGCCTTAATACAGGATGAACCGAATTATTGTGTTGATGTAGGTGAAGCAAAGTCTGTTGTAAAGAAAGGAAGGAAAATATCAAATATTAATCCTGAGATTATTAGCTGTAAATTGATAAATCTACAATGATTTATCTTCTTAAAATACATTACGGTGATACCTGGGAGAACAATGCTGATTTACATTTTTTTTTGTCAACATCTTATCAACCCTAATAATAATGAAAGTACTTCCAATCAACAAACTGATATTGAGATTGGTTGCTGCGACTTAAGGCCATGCGAAATTGATCTACCTGTATAGTGTATAAACTTATAAAATGTATTTTTTTTGACGATTAAATATTTAAACTCTCTTTTTGAAAATGTTTGGCGCAAAACTCACCAAATGCATTCTATTTTTTTAAATTGCACAATATTCTTAACTAATATTTTAAAACTGTTTTGGGGATATATAAAAATGAATTTAATATGACGATTATAAAAATATTCCCCAATGATTGGTCAAAAATGACAGTCCTAATACGTTTTTTTGCACTTTTTACAAATCACCGTTTAATGCAATAAGCGAGTTTTGCATCTAGTGGACTCAATACATAATATAGGAATAACTTATTGCTTTAAAATGATAATACATGAATGCCAATGATATATTTTTTTTTTCTGGCTTAGGTTGTCTCCATTGCCAATGATATTAAATAGATAGGTACTTACATTGCAGCTTTAGATCCCTTCACAATCAAAACAGTTGTCTTTTTTCATAGATACATCCACAACAACTGTTAAATTTCCCGAATTAGCTTTTACAAATCCCGTATTAGCTATTTCTTTATATAATCGCACGTAAAACGTAAATAATGTGTTTACCACTTATTTAGTATGTAGATAAGTATGGTGATTTCCGCCATTAATCCAAGCAATGATGTTACACCAATCACAGGTCGTTCTGCCTGCCCCTTTTATTATTCAAATTTTATATTATTTATTTGTAGGTATCTTAATATACTACATAATAAAATGATGTTTAAATGTTGGGAAGTGCAGTTAGTACTTCATTTTAATAATATCAAAAAAACAAATTTGCATATAGTGAAAACAACGAATTCATTCCTTATATTCACTTATTTTAAAGCTAAACAGTAGCAATTGCAGGTTTGGTTTGGAAGATTTGGAAGGGTATTATTTCCTTCATTGAGGCTTCGAAAAAATTCTGATGGAATTTCACTTAAGGTAAGGTCATTTGATGTAATAATTATATTTCATCTTTTTCTTGTGAATAATATATAGATGATTAAAGTGAATTGTGACAATTAAAAGGCAACTGCATTGTTTATCCTTAATTTTTGTAGGATATAACCAAAATTAAAACTTAAAAAACTATATTTAAAAAAGATCTTAAATTATTAGAAATAAAAGTAGAAGTGAATAGTGAATCTATGGTGGAATGAGGAATTGTTTATACTTTAATAATAAAAACGATATGGCGCACACTTAGTTTGATAACAGGGTACTTTATAGTTACATTAAATGAAGTAGTAGATTTTTTTTTAAATCTTGTATATATTATAGAGAATATGTAGAATCCAAGTTCTAGACCTCCTAACCCTTGGCAAATTTTTGTGTGGCCAAAAAAACCACGAACTTTTGGCACTTTTTTCAGTTTGTGGCCTATAACTTAGAAACAGTGCATCCAATCGAAAAGTCATCTATTATCAAAATTAAAGAGCATTAAATTTTACTTGGAATGAGTACCTCAAAGCTGAAATTTCATCAAGAGGTATGGGCGGCGTAATTGGCAGTCGAATAACAACAATTTTCACCAACTTTTAAAAAATTCACACTGGGTAACTTTTTAAACGTCTTCAGCTCTGAAACGGCTAATCTAAATGAATAATCCATAGAATGAAAGTTGTAAAGCATGTAATTTCAAGTTTTTACAGTACCTGAGTAACATAACAATGTAAAAAAATATTAAACAAACATGTAGGTACAGAGTGCAAGAAAAAACGGAAATGAAAAAAAAATGAGTTTTGGAAAGCATAATCTGTTATAGGAGGACGAAAACATATGCAGAGTTATTTACTGATCTTTGGTTGTAAAAAGTCTCGTTTTCCTAACAGGCCTCGTAAACAAGTACGAGAATTTGTACTTACTTCCAAACCAGGGAAAGGGAAAAAAAGCAGGTTTATGGTACACAAGCACTTCCTTCAACTTTGATCCCAGATATGCCCTCTTCATGCGTGCATTTACTGGGTGTGACACCACGTCATCATTTTTTTGGTCACGGGAAAGGAAAATTTGTATCCCTCATTGAGCAACATCCATACCTAAAAGCACAAGCAGCTACATTTCTTGAGCCATCTGTTTCTCAAGACTTGATAGAACAGGCAGGGGAACAGCTGATCTTGGCACTGTACGGACAGATACACAGTCGGCCTCTGGATGAGCTAAGATACGAGCTTTTTATAAAATCCTAGTAAAAAAAAATCGTTCAACCTAGCACGGTTGCCACCAACATCGAATGCAGCAATGTGGCATTCAAAGCGCGCATACCACCAAGTGCAAACTTGGCTGGGAAACGTAACAAACTCATGCTAATGGGGTTGGAAGAAAGGCTCGTCAGGCTTATTGCCTATAACAATGTCAAAGGATGCTGCACCCGACATGCTGCTGAAAATGGTGTCGTGTATGTGCGAAAAAGGTTACACTGCAGCATGTAGCTGTAAACACTGCTCTAGCCTCTCATGTCAGAACGCTCCTGAGATTGACGACGACGAAGATTGCTTCGAGCTTGAGGGAGTTAGTGGTGCTGCTGCGATGTATCAGGAAGATAGGATGCAGTACGAGGGCATTAGTCAGCCCCAATCCAAACGGATTTGACTACTATAACCACTACACGCAAAGAATTCGTTTTTCCAAAACTCATTCTTACTTCATTTCAGTTTTTTCTTACACCTGGCATTGTTCTTGCACTTTGTATTTGTTTAATTTTTTTTACACTTTGTTGTATTACTACTATTGGGTAAATTTTTATTTTTGGTTAATAAACTTTGGGCCTTTCTTTACATTATGCTTTTATTTCGACAACCCATTTGCTCAAATTAATGTGAAAAAATTAAATAAAAATAATAAATATATTTATATGTAGGACATTTTGGATTTTGAATGTTCTTTGCTTAATATTGATCAAAATTGGAAAACCAGATAATCTATGAACTTGAAATTACATGCTCTACAACTTTTATTCCATGGATTTTTTTCATTTAGCATTTAGAGCTGAAGACATTTGAAAAGTTACCCAGTGTGAATTTTTTACAAGTTGGTAAAAATTGTTGTAATTCGACTGACAATTACGCCCATACCTCTTGATGAAATTTCAACTTTGAGGCACTCATTCGAAGCGAAATTTAATGCTCTTTAATTTGATAATAGATGACTTTAGATTGGATGCATTGTTTTTAAGTTATAGGCCACAAACTGAAAAAAGTGCCAAAAATTCGTGGTTTTTTTGGCCACAAAAATTTGCCAAAGGTTTGAAGGTTTAAAAATTCTACATACTCTCTATAATATATACAAGATTTTAAAAAGTCTACTACCTCGTTTAATGTAACTATCACAACCTTTCAATGATGCCGTTCCTGGACTGACTATATAATATTTATTTACAAGATGATAGTATCCAAGAGGTTATATCATTTAACTTTATTGGAGAATCAATGAGAAAATAATTTGTTTTATTTAGACAATAATTAGGAAATTTTATTAATGTTTAAATTAATTCATATATAGAATTTGCCCAAATTTAGTAAATTAATATTTACTTCATTGAAATGTTACCTTTTTTAGGCTGGCGTAACATTTTGGGTAGGATTTTTTTGGTAGCGTAAGGGAGGGAGAAGTTTAAAATCGAGTTTTCGATGTCGACGACCAGCACATTTGGCCGCCATCAAAATCTTCCTTGACTTATAAATTTTTTATTATTGAATTTTCGACGAAAAGTTACTCGTGTAAAGTTGTAGAGAATTCGATCCCCAACAAATAACCTTTCTACAAATTTTTTGTAAGATGCAGTTCTAGTATTTTATAGATTCGGTGATTTGTTTTTAAAGAGGACAATACATGTGGTGGAAAACCCAAATAAAAAGAAAGAATGTTATGGAGATATTATGCAAAAAGTGTTTGTGAACTCATTTTCAAGATGGCGGCCATATGAAGTGGCTACCATCTCTGAAAACTCAAATTTAAACTTAGAGTGGCGCCCTTACGCAACAAGACGAATCGCGTCCTACCCTAAATGTAACGTTTCAATGGACTAATTTGGAAATTAAATTGATGAAGCGGTTCAAAAGATACAGATTATTTTTGATATTTCTAATATATTTTATTATGACTAAATGGTTATGTATTAAGTGCTAATATTTGATAAAATTGTAAATACCACTGGGAGCAAACTGTCCAAAAAACGAATGTCATCCGCGCGAGGACCGTTAGATCCTTGATTTGAATGTCTTCAAAATCTAATATTCAATTTGTTTCTTACCTAGTCCCCACCTTTAAGAAGATTTGCATGCCCCATTTGCAATTTGAAATTCCGATCTTTGAAGCTTGTTGAAGATCACGTTGAAACATGCATATGCAGCCCGTTCTAATAGTTGGTATGGAAAGAGTTTTTTGTGCATTAGCTTTATGATTCTAACAATTTCTTATTATTCTAAATCTATTAACTTAATTGCAACTGCCATTGAGATAAGATGCATGATTTAGTATATTCATAAACATCGATTTTCACTGGTTGTTTGTTTAGAATGGGAACAATAATAATTGTGTGTACCCAATGTAATCTCATTTGTGAAGATCTACATAAAAATTCCTTTGTTTATTTTATTTATTTATTTATTGCATACACTGTTCAACAGGTAAGGACCCAATTACAGAACAGGGATAACAGAGTAAAAAAACATAATATAGGTAAAATACATAAGTGACAAGTGTAAAGTAATAAAATTAAACAAAAACAACTATTAAGAAAAACAAAAGAGTAGGCAAATAAAGAACTACTTATTTAATTTGAAATTTGAGATTTTATATCCTTCAGACGGCAGTTAAAAATATCAAGGGCACTGGACAATTTATTTGTATTATTACAAATGGTAAATGAAGGCGAGTTTTTTAAAATATTGGTATGTGGGGTGGGCAGATAGAAAACTTGGGCATTGCAAGAAGCCAATCTAGGGACTTGAAAATTTAATTTGCTGATTACTTCAGGTGAGTCAAAATCGTTGTGTAACACTTTAAATAAGAAAACTTGAGAAAGGTGTAATCACCTGTCGTCAAGTGTAGCTATGGAAAACCTTTCAAGTAGATCTCTCTGCGGAAAACCTATGACAGGGTAAGTACCATCTGATTTGAACCAGAGCAATTTGACAAATCTACTCTGCACTGCTTCCAGGTTAGTTTTATGTACCTCATAGCTCGGACACCAGATAAGTGATGCATACTCAAGCTTCAATCTAACAAATGATTGGTAAAGAATTTTTAATGTATCCATATCAGTGAATTCACAACTAGCGCGGATATTGAATCCAAGTCTCTTAAAACCTTCAGAGATAATAGTGTCAATGTGGTCAATAAAAGACAGCTTTTTGCCAAAGATTACGCCGAGGTCACGAAACGTTGAAGGTCTCTGAAGTGAGATGTTATCCAAATGGTATTCAAAAATAATTGGTGATGTTTTTAAAGAAAAGAACAGTACATTGCACTTACCAGCATTCAAGTATAATTTATTTTTTATACACCAGTTGTTTACTTTATTAAGACACGCTTGAAGTTGAAAACAATCATCGATATTATTTATAACTGTGAATACTTTTAGGTTATCAGCATATAGCAGGCAAGGCAAATCAATTTCGTCTGTTATGTCATTAATAAATATATTGAATAACAGGGGTCCAACAATAGATCCCTGGAGAACTCCAGCGTTGGCAACAAATTCCATTGAGGACAACGTACTGAGTCCTATTCATTAAATAAGATTGAAATAAGCGGAGTAGAGAATACGAGAGACCAATTTTTGTCTAATTTATCGAGAAGTAGCCGGTGATCGAGTCTATCAAATGCTTTGGGAAAGTCCATATATACAACATCTGTTTGTCTGTGCTCATCTAAGGACTCAGAAATATACTGAGTGACACAGAAAAGATTTGTTGTTGTCGAACGCCCTTTCATAAAACCATGTTGGTAAATAGAAATTTTGGTGTTAATTGAGTAATATATTCTGTCATACAGTAGGATTTCCAAGACTTTGCAAAAGTTACAGATTACAGAGATTGGTCTGAAGTTCTGAATATCTAATTTGTTCCCTTTTTTATAGATTGGACACACTTTGGAATATTTCCATAAGTCTGGGAAGTGACAGCTTTTTAGTATTAAGTTGAAAATTAAGGTTAAGAGATATCCAAATATAATGCTGCAATCCTTCAATAAGAATGCCGGTATGGAATCAGAGCCTGTTGTCATTTTAGGCTTAATTCTTTTAAAGCCTGAATAACCTCGACCTCTGAGAATGAATTTATATTCACAATAGGGTTATTAAACATAATATTTTTAGTCGCAAACTCCTCTATAAATCCTTATTTTACTATAAGGAAAGTAACCAGACTGCAACCTTACTTTCCTTATAGTAAAATAAGGATTTATAGAGGAGTTTGCGACTAAAAATATTATGTTTAATATTCCGCCTTCTAAAAGCACATTTGAACAATAGGGTTATTGTTCGGGCAGCCACTTTCAGTGAAAATATTCCCGGTGTCCAATGAGGAGTCCGTATAGGATTGACTAAAAAGTTTCGCAAAAGCATTCAATTGTCATCAGGATCTTTTAATGAAACTCCATCCAAATACATTTCTTCGGAGACATTTGTTGACCCTTATTTATTATTGATGAAGGCCCAAAATTTGTTGAGATCACTGTTTATTGTGCTTTCAGAATCTTTCACGAAGTTACTGTATGCTATATTAATATTGCACTTTATTTCATGCCTGACATTTTAAAATTCGTTATAAATAAGGAGATCACCAGTTCTTGCTACTTTCTAAGGCTTTCCTTGACTCTGATTATATTTATAATGGTGCTGTTAAACCAGGGAGGGTATTCCACTACGAGACACTGATTTCTTAGGTACACAAGATGCAAAGAAGTCAAGTTTATCATAAAATTGAGTACATGCTATTGACGTAGTTAAAAGATGAAAGAAAGGACCAGTCGATGCCAAGAAGATTATCATACAATTTAGACAGATCGCATTTACGAAAATTATAACTGTTATTATGGCAAGTTGGAAAGTGATTTGAGATTTTTGGAGGCGTTCATATCGATTGATATGTCCAAGGCAGGGTGGTGCATATCTTCTATTGTTAAAGGATCAATAGAACGGGTAATAATAATAATAATAATAATAATAATTTATTGATCTCAAGAAAATATAAAATTTTATAAACAAGTCACAAGCACAAATGTCACATAAATTAAAAGAGTAAAATTAGAAATCAAAATAACGTTTTCACTACAAGGCAATACATTACAACACATTAAAAATTTATTTATTTTTGCAATAACTAGTCAATTTCTAAAAACGTGTAATAACTACAATAATCTTGTAATAACAGACAAATTTACATATATTAGATAATTTATCACATAATATATTTTTACGATCCAGAAACGTTTCAGTCATCAAAATCAATATAGAAAAATTCATTTAGACTATATAATGGATTTTTATTTAAGACATCTTTTATTTTATTTTTAAATATTTTCAACGGCAACCTGCGCCAATTCACTGGTAGGGAGTTGTAAAATTTAATACCAATGTTCTCCGTTTTTTTTAAATCTAGTCATTGGGGGGACAAGATTCATTTTATTACGTGTGTTATGTTGATGAACATCCGTGTGAGTACAATAATCATTTAGATTTTTATGAACATTTAATAGGGATTGATATACTATTGCTGAGAACACAGTCATTATTTTCAAAGATGCAAAAAATGGCCTACAACTTTCTTCATAATTAGCTCCTACTATACTTCTCACAGCTGATTTTTGAATTACTAATATTTTATGTATAAGAGTATAGGATGCATTACACCATGTAATTAAGGCATAAACCATAACTGAATGAAAAAGTGAATGATAAGCAGTTAGAGCTGCATTTTGATTAACAGTCATCTTTATTCTTCTAATTGCATATACGATCTTACTTAATTTACCTCGGAGGTTTTCAATTTGTTCAGTCCAAATTAGATTGGCATTAATTTGAACCCCTAAAAATTTGACACTTTGCCCTGTCTCGTTATTTTTTTTTGTTTCAAAAATTAACGATAAAGTTTTACCCTCGTTTAGTAGTAGTTGATTTGGTGTAAACCAGGATTTAGCTTTGTAGTATTTCAGTTAGAATATGTTGAGGATTTTCTTCTTTGCCAATCTTTTTGCTTAGTGTTGTATCATCTGCAAACATTGTTGTTTTGATATTTTGAGAGCTGAACATGTGTGGTAAATCGTTTATATAAACAAGAAAGAGCAACGGACCCAGTACCGAGCCTTGGGGTATGCCTCTGAAGATTTGCAATTTATTACTTCTGACATGGCAACTTTCGACAACTTGATACCTATTTTCTAAGTAAGAACGTATAATATCTAGACATAAACCTCTTACACCATAAAAGTGTAACTTACTAATAAGGATTTGATGATTAACGCAATCAAAAGCCGCCGTTAGATCAGTAAAGACACCAAAAAATTTATCATTATTTTCAAAAGCATCCTTTATATACCTAGTAAGACTATATATAGCGTCTGATGTCGATAGATTATTTCTAAAACCAAATTGATGCACACTTAAAATATTGTTCAGTTCAAGATAATTTGTTAACTGTTCGTAAATTATCATTTCCAGAAGCTTGGAAAATGTTGGCAAGATAGATATTTGCCGAAAATTACTTGGATCTGTAGTGTCTCCATTTTTGTATATTGGGAGAATTTTGGCAATTTTCAATTCATTTGGGAAATGTCCTTCAATTAAACAGGAATTGATTATATCTGTTAATGGCTCAATTAAATAATTTGCACATTTTTTAACAACAAAGGCGTTTACTCCATTTATATCTTCAGTTTTTTTATTTTTTTATTTATTTATCATTATTCTTATATCATCTGGGACTACAGGCCTGATAAACATAGAGGAATCATTATTGTGTTTATTGACCATAAGATCTATGGCACTTATTTGAGACGGAGGAAGATTTTTAAGTCTGTCATTCATGTTGTTAATAAAAAAATTATTCAACTGATTTGCTGTTATATTTTCTGGATAAGAGGGATATTTATTAACTCGACCTGACTCAGTGTTAATAATGTTCCAAACTGTTTTACTGTAGTTATCCGTATTATTTAGCAGTTTATGATAATAATTTTGTTTGGCTACCTCTAGCTTATTATTGTAGTCTTTTTTGAAGTCGTTGTAAATTTTTTTATTTTGGTCAGTAGGATTTTGTTTTTGGAACTCATATAGAAACATTAGATTATTTTTAGCAGTAGTTACTTCAGATGTTATCCATTTTGCTTTATTTAATTTTCTTGTTTTAACTTTCAATAATGGGAGACATATATCATAGTAGTACATAAATAAGTTTTGAAATATACTATATTTTTCCTCCGAAGTTTGTGCCAAGTGTACATCATCCCAATTTTCATTTCTTAGGTAGTTATTTAAAGTATTTATGTTGCTTAAACTTAAGGATCTGATAAATTTTGGCTTAATAACAGTTTTATATGCAAGATTAATTTCAATATCAGCAGTAAGGCCAATATGATCAGATACTCCCAATGGTAAAGTCGCAGCTTTCACACAATCAAAATTACTAAAAATATTGTCTAGGCAGTTACCGCTTTTATGGGTAGGTTCATTTATTAGGTGATGTAAACCATATGACTGAAAGAAATCAATCACCTTTTGCGTGTTTAGATCACTGATATTATTAAAATGAACATTAAAATCACCTCCAAGAAGTACAACAGAATCTCTGTAAAATGTTTCAATATACTTTAAGACATTGTCCATTTTCAGCAAAAATACATCAACTGATTTAGTATTCGGTGATCTATATACATTTATTACAATTAATTTTTGGGATTTTACATAACAAGCTGATATTTCACACGTTTGTTCTTCAGACAATTTAGTTAATAATGCAACAATTTCTGTTGCGCAACACTAGGTCAAGAATATCGTCATTGGAATTGTGAACTAAATTATGCTGGGATAAGTTATTAGCAATAAGAAAATTATTCATGGCTCTAATTTGACCATTAGGTTGTAAATCTTCTAAATAAGATACATATTTGGCAATATTAAAGTCACCTATGATGAGTATATTGCCACCATCATTATTTTGTAGATAATCTAAGGAACTTAGCGTCTCAAATAAATATTCATAGTCAGCAACAGATACACCAGGTGGTATGTTAATGACAAATATATAAAAGGACTGATAATCGACCAATACATTTACTCTCAGAATATCAATGACAGGTATGATCTCAAAGCCTACAGAATCCAGGTTTAGTGTGGACGAAACATATTTCGAGTTTACAGCTAATAGTACACCTCCACCCCTAGAACGATTAATAGAAGCAAAATCCCTCAGAACGAAAAACATTGAACTCGTTGCAAAAAAGTTCTCTGTCAAAGATGGAGGAATCTAACCATGGTTCTGTTAACGCTATTGCGGAGTATTCGGAGTGCACTGATGCATTGAAAAGTTCAACAGACTTGGTTCTGACACCTCGTGTATTTTGATAATAGATAAAAAAATTCTTAATGCCAACGGTATCATTAGAAATTGTAAAACGAGCCCCTGTGGAGGGGATAGCCGTTGATAGCTATTGGACAGCCAACGCTAATATACCAGAACAAAACTTGTCACATGCTCGAATATATGTGCTACACTTATTGGTGTCCCAAGCTGCATGATCAGCTGGTACATCTTTTAGTTTCGAGCAATTAGAGCATAAGTTTCCGATTTGCATAAGTGAACTGCATGATTTTGAGCTCACCTTGGGCATGATACTGGTTATCGCAATTACGAGAAGAATGGTTAAAATCATTACATGTAAAACAGCAGGAAATATCTATAGCGTCAAAAACTACACAACTATCATATCCTATGAATAGATTGCCTGCCTGAATGACTTTATCGTAGGATAACCTATCAATTTGTAATATAGCCTGATAGATATTATTGTTTTTCTTAGTAGGAAAAAATTTGATAAGTTTGCAATGACAATTTTCAGAAAATATATCAGTATTTAATTTTTTTAAATAATCCAGTAAAACATTTTCCAGATACTGTTCGTAATTCCTACGACACGATTTCTAGGATTCACACCACTCACTTCTCTGACTTCGTAAGAGCCTGCCAGTTTTTTAAGTTTGTCGTTATTCGCCTTACTTTTACATCCGATTAACCACCATTTTTAATATTTTTAACTTTTGATAACTGCAGTTCTGATGCCAGAGGATCAATTTTATCGTATATATCGGACTTGGTCTGATCTTGTTTTTCTGGGTTGAATAATAACAGCAGGTTGAGACTTACTCCTGACAACATCTGAGTATTTGGGTTGGTGAGCGACTTTGATCTCATTAAGATTAGTTAACTTCTCAGG
This sequence comes from Leptura quadrifasciata, assembly GCA_963675555.1. Lineage (NCBI taxonomy): Eukaryota > Metazoa > Arthropoda > Insecta > Coleoptera > Cerambycidae > Leptura > Leptura quadrifasciata. The sequence goes on along the minus strand of OY776674.1, from coordinate 116,170,236 downwards.
AGTGAGTTTTAGGAAATCATTTTTCAGTGAAACAAATGTAGAGTTAAGGGTTGGTTGACAAGGCAATTTCAATTTTTTCTTTGAATAACTTATTCAAATCACTCTGATTAACTGTAATGTAATTTTTGATACAACCATTACAGGTATTCCAATTAATTTGTATAAACCCTTTTTAAAATTTTCAAATTAAGGGTTTCATCTTGTTTTTTTGTTACGTAAAGGAATTTTTGTGTAACTTCCCGACTTTTGCTAGACACTTTATAACCGGATCGTAATAGAGCATTTACCATAACTCACTATCATTTAAATCCGATAGAGGCCCTAGTGTCAATGTTTGGTATTGCTATCCTTATTCTGCCGCGACGTGCGGTTATTTGAATTATTAACGTCTTTGCGTTGAATATTTTCAAAATGAAGCTTGCAGAGCTACAAAAAGAGTTGTCTTTTAGAAGCAAAAACTACAGGATAAAAAAAATACTTGAAAGGTGGTAAATATCTTATTTATGTTATCTTAACCTTATCTTACATTGGACTTGTTAAAAGTATGTCAATTATATTATTAAGATATTATTAGATGATTCGTAATTTTTTAATATCGAAACTATACTACCATTTCTCAAATTAAAACCATAACAAATTCTGATATATATTTTTTTACAAAACTGTCTTTAAAATTACACATCATAAAATAGTTATACACAATTTCATTAAAAATCCTATTAAATTTTCTACAATGATTCTACGATTTTCTATGATTCCCGTTTTCATTACATCTGTTTCAGATAACTGAGTTCCTCTTTTGAAAGGTGGAATGTTTAAGTACACACCTTTTTATTCTAAAATATCCGAGATGCCAAATCCACGATCTGCTAGAACAAACTGTCCATCTTGCAAAACATCTAATAATCCAGATGCTGCAGTAATTATCCTGTTCGATATACTGTCTCCATAAATATTTGATAAAAATGTCACTTCTTCATTTTCTGAACATCCAATGAGCAATTTAAAAGTAGTTGTTCCATAATATGTTGAATAAGTAACTTGCTGAACTACGCAGTCACTACCGACTTCGATACGAAATTCTGTGCAATCCAAAATTAAGTATACCGTCCAGGTGAGATAGCAAAATTCCAAAAGTCTATTTGTTGGAAATGGAAATGTTTACTCCAATTCGCAACTATTTTTGACACAGTGCGATTATTGATGTCAAATAAGCTTGCCCAAGTCGCATAATAAAGATTTAATTTGAATTTCATTAACGTTATTTCAATTCATTTCGTACCGATAAAGCAGTATGTATTTTGCAATATGTACCAAAATGTTCACAAAAGAAGTTAAAAAGGTTTCTGGAGAGTTCTGTCATATGTTTTAAATCATTTAAAAACTCATGCGGTATAAGTTGAGCCCTCTTGTAACTAATAACTGTTTGAACTTGCATATCACATATTGACAGTTTGCTACAACTATGATCACCTCATATGTTTTCCGGATTAGTATTGTCATTGTCATATATGTAATTTTCAATCTGGTTAGGAACCAAATCGATTGCATTTAGCTTATTGTTCAATTTTTTTCGTTTCTAAATCTTTCTAATTTTTCTTTCAGTTTTCTTCTTCCCATATAACTCCTCTTTTATAACACTAACATCATATTTTCGCATAGGTAAATGCAATGTTGGAATGGCTGTTTTCTTGAGAATTTTCCATTGTCCTAAAAATAAATACACAAAGTATGTAATGAAATCATGGCATGGAGTAATAGAATAACTATGTACTAAATACTTACTATTACTATAGTACAGAAATTCTCAGCAAAATATTTTAAGCAGATCTTGCTGTGCTTGTTTGGTTTCTTGTCAGATTTGGTTGATATTAACCATTTCTTTCGTATTGATACACTATTGGGGAACTTATGAAACTTTAAGTCTTTGTGTTTGTCCGTAACAGAAGAACATTGAGGCACACAACAATTATACGGCATATTCCTTAAATAACATAAAACTGCAAACAAAAACGACAAAATTAAAAGAATTGTGAGGTTATGGTTGATACCAAACATTGACTGTGGCGCCGTCTACATGTAAATGATCTATTTATACACCGTTTACTTACATATCTTTGTAAGATGATTAAAATTATCTCAAAATATTAATGAACAATCATGATATACAGAACGGTACAAGAAATATGTCTAATTATGGGCAGTACACTATTTTACTTTAATTGAAACGTTGAAACACAAATGATTCTCAACTTTTACTACGTAATTTTGAGATATAAGGGTGGCTTCATGAAAAGTGAAATATGGTGTATACAATGTCTCACTTTAACCGGAGCCACCTGAATATGCTTGTTAATTAACAAAATCAATCATGCAGTGAGCCTTTTTGCCATATGAAAAGTGTGAGGTGTCACACGGTGTCTGTTTTAGTGGTTTGTACATAGAAAAACTCTTACCAGTAAAATAATACAAATGCAAACAGTTTTTGGGACCTCAGATTTTTTGCTTTGAATTGTAACATTTTAGGTATTTTTAAATACGAAGAAAGTTTGAGCGAATATCTTTCGGGGCTTCCGGTTTTTTACATTTTTCTCGAAACCATTAATTTCTGTGAAAATTATTAAGTATAATAGACCAAGAGCTACTGAATTTTTCTATGGGTATCTGAGAACCTCCTTCAACCTGGTCATGTTTAAGGAGACAACCCTAAACTGGGTCCTGGTCCTGGCAGTGGGGCATTTTCGTATGACGTCCATTGTAAAATTTGATATTTTTAGCGCCGCCAGAGAACCACTTAACATTTGTAAAGAAGAGGTCAGTGGAGGATAGCTGTCAGTCATTTAATAAACGAGGGGGGCAGGCGTAGTGGGGGGGGGGGTGCATTAAACCAGACCCAAAAAAAGTGCATCTGAGAATCACTTAAGGATGGCTTCATTATCTTTATATGGATATGGAATAGCAAGAAATTATGTGTGAAGGATTAAAAATTACCATTTTTAAAAAAAATTATTTTAAACCACTGAAAAAATTTGTTGCAGCATCAAATTTCCTTCAAATAGGTTCACATCATCAAATAGTGGAAAATTCCATTTGAATGAATTTTAAAATGTATTCTTCAGCATTAGATATATTATTTAGAGTTGTAGCAACATAGTAAATTGCCCTGAGAGGGTCGCCCTTGGGAAATTAATTAAGGGATTGATATAATCTTTTTTCAAGCCCAAAAACGCTTATTTTACTGTGGTATCAGTTAATATTAACCGAAATATCTGTCTAATAAAAAACTCTTCATTCAAATTCATCAATAACCACACCAATACCTTAATGGTTTCACCTGACTTTTGAAGCAATAATGTGCATGTTGAATTTTTGATCTTTACAAAATAATTATTGTAACTCGGTTAATTTGGTACGAAATAACTGTTAAATAAGAAATATTTCTTCTTTCAGCACCCAATGAAGTGTCCAAAGTGCAGTTTTGGATTCAAAACTTTCCAGGCTTTAGAAAACCATGTTAATAGGTGCATAGATTTAGACGACAGTTTGCCATGAACTTTACAAAATGTTTTATGTCCATTTAAATATTCATTATGTATTTAACTATGTTTATTATGTAGGTTACCAACTTTTATTATTCTAACTGTCGCGAGTTAAAGAAATGCATTTAAATTAGCCAAATTACAACTTATGATTTATGGAGTGAATTTGGAAAGGGAGTGCCAATTTAGGCAATTTTTTGGTTGTTATTCTTTAAAAATTTTATTTTTATATTTCTAGATTTTAATGCATTTCATATGACCACAGTAACTTGTTTTATTTGTTTGTATTGTAGTAGTAAACTACAAAAGTTTTTAATTAATTAAAGTTAAACATTTATAGACTTGATTTGTTAGATGCAAGTGTATTAGTTTTATTTTTCATTTTGCCATAATATAAGCTTTGTTGAGATGGTGTGGTAAAATCTAGTAAAACTACTAGGAATAATAGTATTAATAAGCAAACCACACTTATCATACTATATAATACACGTTATGAATATACTATATTTTATTCGATGATCTGTGATGTTACAGACTTAGTGATAAGCAAAAAATATTTTGTTTTTGTGTTAATATTATTAGTGACATATTTTTTGGAAAGGTTTATTTTAGTAGATAAACATTACGATAATCATGAGTATTTGTTGGTATGTATCTTACAGTTATAAATAAATATTTATCTCTACATATCATTTTTCAATTAAAAATTACTTTTTCATCTACCTTTGTCTTAATTGTGGATACAAGTATACATTCTGTTTTGATTGCTTTATGCCAACTAGGGTTTGCAATCCCAGAGTAATAATACAATCCTGGGATTTTGGGATCAAATTTACACGATCTTGGGAATCCCAGGATTTCGGGATTAGAAAACAAAAAATTATTGATGTAGATGTATTATAATGGATACATAATAAGAACAAAAACAGGTGAAACATTTTTTTACTGATAGTGTTGACTGAACCAGTAGCGTAAAAAATCAACTTGTTAAGAGTATCTCCAAGTTGGGATAAGTGGGCATCGTGCGGATTCGTCGGAATGTCTGCTATATAGGAAAGCGCTGAACGGGGCAGAGCATGAGGAAGAGGGTAGGCTGCTGCGTTCAAAGTGAGGCAGGTTAACTTAAACAGGTGCCAGGCTACCCAAGACCTGTTGTGGGCTATGGGTAGGCAAACGGGAGATGAGGTCCTCATAGTAAGTGAGCCAAACAAGACAATGATAGGTAATAACAGACCTGGATGATATACAATGTTCTTTAGACTTGTTCTACACTAAAACATGGTATTTTTGGTTGCAAACTCCTCTATAAAATCCTTATTTTACTATAAGGAATGTAATCAGACTGCAACCAACAGCTACTCTCCGGGCTATGTGCCCCGCAGAGCGCTGAATTACAAGATACAAGCCTGGCGCGTTAAGTGTAATAATTGCATATTACCATCTTGCAGACTGCACTTTCCAGCTGTTGGCTCTCGTCAGTGCAAGGTAGGCATGTGACGACCGACACGAGGATCGCTTGACCATTTAATACATTTCGGTATCTTTGGGATAACGACATGTAAAATAGTCAGCAGGCGCCATCTAGCGGTTCAGTGTCTGTTGCAATCGAAAAATATATAGCCTGACTGGGCTTAGCATAGTTCAAATGTGCTTTTAGAGGCTGGTGTTTGTTGCAATCGAAGCATTAGCTTTTTGATGGTAATATGCAATTATTGCACTTAACGTGCCAGGCTTGTAACTTGTAATTCAGCGCTCGGTGGGGTACATAGCCCGGAGAGTAGCTGTTGGTTGCAGTCTGGTTACATTCCTTATAGTAAAATAAGGATTTTATTGAGAAGTTTGCAACCAAAAATATTATGTTTTAATAGTCCGCCTTCTATATTTGAACTATGCTAAGCCCAGTCAGGCTATTTATTTTTCGATTGCAACAGCCACTGGACCGCTAGATGGCGCCTGCTGATTATTTTATATGTCGCGCTATCCCAAAGATACCGAAATGTACTAAATGGTCAAGTGATCCTCGTCTCGGTCGTCACATGCCTACCTTGCACTGACGAGAGCCAACAGCTCGAAACTGCAGTCTGCAAGTGTTTGTGACGACTGGCACGAGAGCTCCTTTAAGTAGGATCAGTCTTTCGGCTGGTGTTTGTTGCAATCGAAGCATTAGCGTTTTGATGGTAATATGCAATTATTACACTTAACACGCCAGGCTTGTAACTTGTAATTCAGCGTTCGGCGGGGCACATAGCCCTGAGAGTAGCTGTTGGTTGCAGTCTGGTTACATTCCTTATAGTAAAATAAGAATTTTATAGAGGAATTTGCGACCAAAAATATTATGTTTTAATATTCCGCCCTCTAAAAGCACATTTGAGCTTGTTCTACACTGTTTTACATGTTATTATTGAATAAAGGCTATTATTATTATAGTTATTAACAAAAACCACCTTGAACTATCAGCTTTTCGATGCTTAAATTGCAATCTTCAAATCGTTGTAACTTGAATAATATTAATCCTCATAAAAAATTATATAGTATTTTTTTGCTTAAAATTTGATACCCTATCAGATTCAGTGATTAATTTTTTATTTTCTTATTCACTGGAGTGTGAGTCAACCGAGATGTAAACTTAACGTCATCTGCTAGAAAGAAACTAACCGTGAATATGTGGTTTTTAAATTTTCTACCTCTAAATTTTTTGTTAGCAACTAAATTTCTTAATGTCATAAGACTGTCAAGTCACAAAAACTTTTGTATTTTCAAATTTTAAGTAAATCAAAATTATTAGTAAAATAAAAAAATACAATGGAGACATATCCCGCAAGAATTTCCACAGATTTTATGGGAGCACCTATTCCCGAAAAAGTTGGATATGGCCCCACTGGAAAAATGGAATATTTTCAAGAATACCGAAATGAGACTATATCACGTATACAGGTACGTAAATATTTAATATGTATGAAATAATTCATTCCTCCCACTGCCCTCCTCCTCAGTTTTGGAATCGAATTCGTATTCAATTGCATCTATTTTTAAATATTAAACTTAAAAGTCACATCTATATATACATGGAACCTAATAATTTTTAGAAAGTTATGAAAACATTCATTAAATAAATGTAATACTTTATAGCTAATAATATTTTGCAGTGTAATAAATCCTGTAAAAACAAATTTTTACGCAGGGAATTGGCAGTAACGAAGAAATTTTTGGCCATCAGTTGTAATATTTACGTCTCTAAAATATGGAGTTATGTGTTCCTAAACTGGGGCACTATAAGCCAATTGCACACAACAATTTTGAATAACTTATAGCTGTTTTTTGCTTACAAACTTTAAAGATGAATATACAGGATGCCGGAAATATCCATTGTTAATTTTATGTTATGATAGTATTTACAAAAATGTGAGAAAAAGTTCCTATAGCCCTTTGAAGGTGGTATGCTAATATTTTAGGAACCCTTTATTCTACAGCAAAGAGGTTTAGTATATTATTTAGTTCCATAAGAGCTATTATTTCATTTCTAAAATCCGGTGATGATTCGAACAGGCTATTTTTAAATATTAAAAAAGGGATAGTCATTTATTTTACACCAAAAATGAAACAAAGCAATGAGAGTTACCTATTGATATACAATGAGAAAAGCATATAGAGGAAACAAAATTTATAGGTTTACATATTGATAATAGTCTTAGGAACCTCATATAGAAGTACTATGCAAAAAGGTGTTGCCAGTCTGTTTTGCCTTTTACAGCCTAAAACAGGTTGGCAATGCATATATATTATGTTTTACTATTATTATTATGCAAGATTAAAATAGGGCATAATTTTTTGGAGTCATTCTCACTGCAGCAGACTATTCAGGTTTCAAAAACGAGCTATTAGATGTATTGCAAATGTTCCTCAGTTTACATCATGCAAACCTATATTTAGAGAGTTAAAAATACTTATTTTGCTGTGCATCTATATAATGGAAATTTTATTATTTGCAGAACTTAACTGTGACAAATTATTGAAAAATAATCATTAACATATCTACAATACCAGAAGTCAGGATTTGTGTTTACTAATTCATAATTTGGCTATTTACTAAAATAACTGTGCTTATATCAGGGCTGGGCTGTATTCGAATACTTTATGTGCATTTGACGACTATATTCCAATACCTTTCTGAATTTTGTACCCGCTATTCATATTCGTTACTAATATCCAAAGTATTTTGTATTCGATTCCATTTTTCTGGTATTCGATTACTTTAAATGTAATCGAGTACAATAAGTATTCGAATATAATTTCGCAAATTGACGGATACATTATTTGAGCCAATCTATGCATGTATTAAACTGCTGTCTTATTGGCTAGATGAGATGTGACGAGACGAAGAAATACAGTGCTGCGGAGTCTATTTTTAGACGAGATTAGGACACATTACTTGTTTGTCTATATTTGGGCAAATTAATTTTTGTGGTGAGTGCTGTTTTTTTATACTGTTACGTGCTGCCCTCTAACAGAAAGGAGAGTTGTAATTACTCCCTGGCCAGTAGGGTGGCGCCATCTGTGGGCCAACTGGCGAACCGCCATTTAGTAGTGCCTAAGAAAACTAGAGGATTCCAGTATATTCTGGAAGGTTCTACAATGAGATTCTAGACATTATGTATGACTAGTGGTCGACAGGTGGGCGCACTTGCCTCTCACCCAAAAGTTCTGGGTTCGATCCCCGGTCGTGGTAGTGGAAAATACTGTGAGAGGGATTTTTCCACTATACACGGATATTGGGTGTGTGTCCCTTGTCTCTAAATGTGTAGCCCCCTCCCACACAAGGCTCTTCTAGAGCCTTCTGGGATAAAGGAGGTCGTAATTACCTGTGGTGTTATTTATTATTATTTATTTATTATTCCATGTGGGTATATAAAGAGGCGAATCCAGCAGATGGGGGGAATAGTACAGTTCAGTTGAGTATACAGTACAGTTCTGGTATACAGAGCCAGTCTTTTGGTTAGATAAGAGTTGACAAGTGATTTAAACGTAAAGTACAGTTGTGATTTAAAAGTAGTGAATTTATATTAGATTAAAGTTATTATTAGTTGAGTGATTTTTAAGGATTAACTATTGTAATTTAAGTGATTAATAAAATAGTGGTTTGTGAAGATTCTTGTTGCAAGTTATTTGAACCTACACACTGTTTACTGAAGATTCTAGACACGTAACAGTACAATTTGTGATTTGCAATATAGAATATTTGTGGTACCATGATAGACACACCAAGGCAAAATGCATTAACATGTTGAGCTCCGTTGTCGAGTTGTCAACTCGTGGTCGACATAGCTATTTGTCAATGTACGGCCAGTGTCGACCTAGGATCGACATATTTAGGCAGATCCCCACTAAGTCGGCTATTAGAATACATTCTTTTTACAATTCTCCAACAATAAACTTTTCAATTTTTTTGATCTTTTATTTTTTCCGCTAATATGGTCAATCATCGACGTCTAATGTTCATATACGTGGTGTTGGTGACTGATATCATGGTAGTGGAAATTGTAGTGTATGGCCTGTGTTGGTCACAAGTCGACACCATGGTATGCCACATCGGCTAGTGCTCGGGCTCACGCGATAGCGAAGCGGAGTTCAACGTGTTAAGTGATGATCATTTTGAAGTACTTGTGCTTACAAAGACAAATTCAAATAAGACTTATAAATGAATTAAGTATTCCAAATAAATGAAAATTCATACTATGTATTATTAATTATTATTAAAATTTTTTTAGTGTGTATCCATATTCTAATAAAAGAATTCGAATACATTTTCCGATAAAAGTATCAGATTTTTTGTATTCGGAATTTGAATACAATTAATGTATTTGTATTCGTTATTCGAATACATTTTACCTGTATTCGAGCCCAGCTCTGGTGTATATTGGTATACAACTATTCAGTAAGTTACTGGACAACATAAAATATATTGATATAAATTTCTTTAAGAAAATAGTTCGGCTGTTGTTCACAGAATACCTGAACGAGACTAACGAGAGTAATATATAAATTTAATAAATTAATTGATTAATTATTGTAAGATATACCATATATTTTTTTAATTTTTTTTATAATGTATATCTGAAAATGAAGATCAGAAAAGTGCCTATAATTTCGTATATCTATCTAATCTTTTCATGATTCGCTCATCGCTCTGTCATCTAAAATTGAGATATTTTCGGACATCCTGTGTACAAACTCTGCAATTTAAGCATTTGCAAAATTAAAATTTCCATAAATTGATGTTTTATCGTTGACAGATCTGTAAATTGAGAGATATATCGAAGTTTCATGTAAATACATGGCAAATTTTGGTGAATGACAACTCCCGACTCAAAAAACATACCAAAATTTTTTACATTTTTGTGAATTTTCAGTTCGGACTTAGGTACCTGATTTTAAATAATCTTAATCTCTGTTATGTTAAACCAAAAATCTTTTACTGCACTTTTTAAAATTTTTAGGTGCCCTCCTATGACTGGGGTATGGGGCATATTCCTTATAATCCGCATCCAGATGTCCATATAGCCGTGAAATCTCTAGACAAATATTTAAAATTTCCACCACCAGAGTTTAGTATGTTGGATCCTGGCCGACAACAAGAAGTTGAAGATTTCTACGTTGTAAGACCAACCGGTTTATTTCTAGAATCTAATTTTAAAACATTAATTAACGTCACATTTTTATACTGTACTCAGCTCTCCTTTTCCGTCCTATTTTTGCTACTAAATTATAATTTGCCTATTAATCTCTATGGTATGTCAGAAAAATTTCGTTTGGTTAAAAGTCGATTCAGCTACTAATTTTGGAAGAAATGCTTCCATGATAAATAACATAATCAGGCAACACAGGTACAGCAATTGGACAAGGTCATACACAAGACTGTGTCTGCAGTTGTTTCAGTTTTTAGTAGCCTAGTAACACTGGTGGGTACATCCCTCTGCAAAATCGAATAAACTGTTTGTGTAATTGTATAACAAGGAAGGAGCTATTCCATGGATCATTTTCACCAGCATCTTTACAGACAACACTTCAAAATCAGAACTGAACATGCTGCGTTAAAATGGCTATTGCAGCTGAAAACCCCAAAAGGCCAACTGGCTTGTTGGATAGAGAGATTGCAGTAGTATGACCTCGAATCAAACACCGACTTGTAAAATCTCATAAAAATGCAGATGCTCTATCAAGAAGACTGTGTAAAGGTCATCTTTACACAGTCTTCACTACTATTACGTTGAAAAAGCACAGAGCATGGTAATAATGCACACAGTTCAGATAGATGGTCTAGACGATTGGACAAAAGAAATTCTAAGGCAAGAACAACTGAATGACAGCATAATTGGTCCTATATTAAAGGCAAAAGAAAAACGGACGCAACCAGAATGGAAGGGTGTTTCAGACAAGAGTGTCGAGTTGAAGGCATTATTGGGCGCAATGGGACTCCCTCAAGGTTATAGATAGACTGTTAAAGAGAGCATGGGAAAGCCCAGATGGGAAGGAAATTGCCATGCGTCTGGTGATACCCAGGTGCCGTGCCCCGAAAGTATTTCAGGAAATACATGATGGAATATCTGGGGGGTTTTTTGGCATAAATAAGACCTTGACTAAGGTAAGAGAACGATTTTATTGGATAGATAGCCGTCAAGATGTGGAGGCTTGGTGTCGCAAATGCAAGGTTTGTGCAGTCACCAAGGTCACATACAAAGAGTAGGGGCCAAATGAAGCAATATAATTTCGGAGCCCCTTTTGAATGAATAGCTATTGATATAGCGAGCCCATTCCCAGTGACAGACGATTCCAATAAATACACCCCGGTTGCTATGGACTGTTTTAGCAAATGGCTGGAAGTTGGATTGCAAATCAAGAAGCAGTTACTGTTGCCCGAGTCTGGTGGAAATATTTAAATGTTTATTTTACATTAAAATTTTATAACTTTGGAACTAAGAAAGTAATTTTCAATATTAAAATAATTCTTGAAAATAAAACAAAACAACAATCCTTGCCTGCGCAAAGTATACCATCCATTGTGAATTGTAAATTTTCCTGGATTTTCCGTATGATGGAACACCATTTTCATTGTCTGTATGTGGAAGGAATGTTTAAAGGTTGTCATCATTTAGAAGAGGAAATTACAAGAGCAATTATAAAAAGGTGAAGGCAAATAATGTTCAGTTTTTATTTGTTTACCCTAGACAGCATTGTTAGAAAAAAATGAATAAGGAAATGTTATAGGAAGAACGTTTTTGTGATTGACAATAAATATATTTGCTTGAAACATTTTACTCCGGAGGAGTATAAAGATCACATCACATTCACCTTGAAAGGTATAATTTAAGTGTAATTAGCAGAATTCGGACATTTCCTTTCTGTGACGTCACCACCAAGGTTGGGTTTAGGTTAGCACAGAAAAATACACATGAAATTTTTCACCACCTTTATATAAGTAAAAAAGTATATTATTATTTGTTCTAAATCTTCCGAAGTTAAACTTCGGCGCCTGTTCCATTTATAATTAGAAAAGGACCTTTCTATATCAACAGATGTCATTGGCGCATACATCAATATTGGAACTTTTACAGTCACCACATTCATGCCTGGTATAGCAAAGTCTACTTCTTTGCTATATAAAAGGTTCATTACACCTATCATCGTAATAGATCCGGGATTATTTTTTAAAACTATTTGAAATTTTCTTTACCCTCTCAGCAATTTACCAGGTAAGTAAAAAATATAGTGTCTGAGATCGAACACAATGTTTATTGCATCAATGCCATCAACTGTGGTAAATTGTGATGTTGGTTTATGTTTAAGTTTCTATATGATAAGAGAAATTTACCTTCTTTGAGAGTAGACCATAACAAATAAAATAATAATCCTAATTCACTTCCATTAGTGAGTCAATTCAATAAAGTGTGGTGGATTTCTTTAAAATCAAAGACACCATTGGTAGCATTAGATTTTGAAACAAGATCAGTTGAACCACTGCTATCTATATAGATCATGAGAGTCGACAAATAAGCGATAAGGCATATGCTGGCCCACACAAAGGGCACTAGAACCTCGCAGAACTTTGAAATTTTAAATTACAAAAAAGGTTATGTATGACTGATGGTCGAGAGGTGAGCGCACTTGCCTTTCACCCAAAAGTTCCGGGTTCGATCCCCGGTCGTGGCAGTGGAACATACTGTGAGAGGGATTTTTCCTTGTCTCTAAATGTGTAGCCCCCTCCCACACAAGGCTCTTCTAGAGCCTTCCGGGATAAAGGGGGTCATCATTACCTGTGGTGTATTTATTATTATTATTTATTATTTTATTATGTGGCTTTAATAAAAATACAACTTCAGACACTTTTTAGGTTATTTTCTGGGGCCCTAAAATTCTGCCAGCACTCGCCTGAAAGGGAGTGTTGGTTCTAAAGCTGCCTCCTGAGAACTACAACCCCGTTGCCAGCTACAGATTGTTTATACCATTGCGGACCAACAAATTTGAATTTCTCTTGAGGGGTTTCAAAATTGTTAATCAGTTGTTCTAATACATTGGATATGTCAAGATTATGTTTTCTTCTAGGGTTGTCAGATGCATCGTGATCAATATAAGGACTACTCAGGTTCATTACATCCTCTGAGTTATTTCAAAAATGCAGATTATATGTATCAGTGTCCTTCAGATCCAACAAGGTAATAGGTTTAACTTGCTTAATATTTTAATTGGGTTTTTGTATGGCTGTATGTATCTCAGAAATTGAAAAAACTGTTCGTTATATCAAATTCTTTCTCTGTTATAATGCAGTTACCAACCTTATAGCACAGCATAAGGAGATATCTCCTTATACTGTGCTTATAGCTTAATGTCCTGTTGGATATCAGAAAAAAGAACTATAATTATTAAGAGCTGTATTTTGCGTATAAATTTTTGTGAGAAAAGTATGCCCTTTTCATGGATTTTTTATAGTGAGGTGGCTTATTGAAATTACCATTACCTGGTGGATAAAAGCACCAAGGTATGAAGGTACCTTAGGGCGTACTAATAAATGTTAGCTTAGGAGCGCTCTGGAATTTCTAAAAATTTTCATGTACAGCACAAATACGACAAACTATCACATGTGAGACTTTCTTTTCGAGGCACCACTACTGCAAAAACCATGTAAAGTGGGATTTGTGATGTTGTGTTGCAGATGTTGGTCATCTTGGATTTCATTCCTGTTTATGTAGTGTTTCTCACAGACTAAATTCTAATTACCATTAAAGGTAGTTGTAACCTTACGCAACATGGCGAACATAGGCAAACGGCAGTATCAGGATTTCATCAAGAATGTGCTTGGCTCTCTCTATACATGACCCAATCAAGAGAAATTCTCTTACACTCTTCAAGAGACCAAAGCATAAAGGAACAACTCAGCAAGGGAAAAAGCTAGAAGTGCTTCAGAACAATGTGGAACTGTTTAGTGAACTATATATATCTATGCAGAACTGGGACTCTGATTTACATGAGTTTCTGCATATGATAATAAACATTTATTGTCCACAAGAATACATAGAGTATTACAAGACTAGTCAAAATATAGGAATAAATACAAAGAAAAAGTACAAAGATTTGTACAAGTGGCTGATGGTACAGCCAGACATTAAAACATAACATGACATTTAAGACATAAGAAAAGGTGACTGACAAAACAGACTAAATGGAGTGACCGAAATTTTAGATCGTAGTTTGTGTGTGTGTAAACACACAAGCTGAGTAACAGAGCTGTTATTTCCTTATTGAAGTACTTTAAGTAAGAAGTTTTTAATATTTTTTGGAAGCTTATTAAAGAGATTTAATCCCAGTATCACATGGGATCTATTTGTGAAACTAAGGCGGTGTGTTGGAATGGTGAGATCATTTCTGTTACGAGTTTCATATGAGTGGAAATTACTGTTTAAATTAAGATCATTTTTATTGATGAAAACATACTAAAGGAGATTATATATATATGCTTTAAAAACATTTGGCATTGATGCATAAGAGCCCCAGAAACAGTCTGGATTCCACTGGGGAATAGTAGAATGAAATGAGCATTTCCTCATTAATAATGTTATGTGCTGCCCTCTAACAGAGAGGAGAGTTGTAATTACTCCCTGGCCAGAAGGGTGGCGCCATCTGTGGGCCAACTGGCGAACCACCATTTAGTAGTGCCTAAGAAAATTATAGACAATTCCAGTATCTTCTGGAAAGTTCTACAATGATATTCTGGACATTCCAAGTGGGTATATAAAGAGGTGAAGCCAGCAGATGGGAGAACAGTACAGTACAGTTTAGTGAAGGATAAACAGTTCAGTTTAGTATCCAGTACAGTTCTGGGTAATCTGTGGTTCTGGTTACAGAGACAGTTTGTAGAAGAAGAGTTCAGTTGAGTGAAGTATGCAGTTTAGTGAAGTAAACAGACAAGAGAGTTTTTAGGTTAGACAAGAGTTGACAAGTTTAAGAAGAAAAGTAAAGTGCTTAGTGTTTTAAAAGTAGTGAAATTATATTAGATTAAGTTATTATTAGTTGTGTGATTTTTAAGTATTTGCTAGTGTAATTTTAGTGATTAAATAAATCAGTGGTTTGTGAAAATTCTTGTTGCAAGTTATTTAGACCCACGGAGTGTTTACTGAAAAGTGTAAGCACGTAACAATAACATTTTTGAGGTTCCTTATCTGATATCAAACAGTATTCAGCTTGGAGATCAGATTATTACAGTGAGGTTTCCAAGTTAAACACTCATCTATAGCAAGCCCAAGAAATTTAACAGATTCCATTCTTTCCAGAGATATGTTATTGTAAGCTATATTTAAATCCATGTTGTTTTTATTATGATTTGTATGAAAATGTCCAGTCTTTTCTATGTTTAAGAAATAGTCCATTCTGATTAAAAAACTGAGATAACTTGTTTACGAGGAGGTTACTTTTTATTTCATTTTCATTGTTATTGCTACTGGTGACAAAGAGTGATGCATCGTCAGCATACAATACGATTAAGTAGTCTTTTACAAAATCGGGAAGGTCATTGATAAAGAGTAGAAATAACACAGGGCCTAAAATATAACCTTGGGGTAGTCCCACTACCGTGCTAGTTGTACCCGAGTTAAACTTTTCATAAACGCCATGTGTTTTATGGCTGATTTCAACAAACTGCGATCTGTTTGACAAGTAAGAGTCAAACCAGTTTAGGGCAACCCCACATATGCCATATCTCTCTAGTTTAAACAAGAGGCTGCTGTAATCAACACAGTCAAAGGCCCTGCTTAGGTCGCAAAACATCCCAGCAGGGCTCTCACCTGCGTCCAAAGCAGCAATCACCTGTCTAAGAAAGGAGTCTACAGCAGTCATGGTAGAATGGAATGATCTAAAGCGATGTTGAGTGGTAGAGAGGATTTTATGTTTATTCAAAAATTTCCATAGCCTATCAATCATACTGTATTCAAAAATTTTTGAGAGATATGATGCCTCAGCAATTGGCCTATAATTTTCGGCTTTCGTTTTATTAAGCTTCTTATAAACAAGATTAACTTTACTAACTTTCAGTTTGTTAGGGAAAGAACCGATGGATAAGGATAAGTTAATAAGGTAAGTTAAGGGTTTTAGGATGTGACTTGAGATGACTTGACTTGAGATGCAGTCATTCCCTCCTTCTATTTCAGACTTTGGTAAGCTTCATTTGCCAACCAACAAGGTAAACAGTCAGGTCAATCAGTTCTGGATGGTGCCATCATCGTCCACTGCCTGCCCACTACTAGTGTCGACACCTTCAGCCAGAATGCTGATATTTCTACCTTACCTTCATAAGCAGCTGGAGAATTCCCTAAGGTTAGATGTGGTTTGGGACATCTACATTCCAGACAATTTAAATGAGTCTACCCGGGAAAAAAGAGGTGAGGAGATTCAAAGGAAAGTGTCCGGCAACACCAAACTGCCATGAAATTGGATGGACTTTCCCTGTGACTCAATGAACAAGAAGAAATTGTTCAACTTTTTGACTTCCAAGGTCAACTGGCCACCAGGCAAAGATGTATATGTCCACAACAGGAAAAGCAGTTGCACAAATTGGTTCGAACACACCCATGGAAACCGCAATCATGAAGAGGCAGACACGAGGCTTGTGGTTCATGTACTCCATTCACTACAGCAAGGGGCAAAGAGTATCCTTGTGCATACTGTAAACACAGATATGATTGTCATCCTTGCTGGCACAGTCTATAATCTAATAGTGACTCAACCTTTGGCCGATGTCGGGGCGGCCTTTGGCACGAGCAAGCATTACAGGTTTTACCACATCAATGCCACTTGTACAAGCCTGGGGAAGCCAAAATCACAAGCACTGCCTGTGTTTCACTCATTCTCTGGTTGCGGCACAACCTGCGCCTTCAAAGGTAAGAGTAAGAGGTCCATTTGGGAAGCATGACAAAAGCTAAAATTAACAGTATAATATACTGTGGTAAGTGATATTTTGCCATATTCGTCGACCATTTGGGATTTTAGTGCTGTACATGAAAACTTTTCGGAAATTCCAGAGGGCTCCTAGGCAAACATTTATTACCTAGCTGTTATCCGCCAGGTAACAGTAATCTTGAAATACAGCTTTAAGCTACCTCACTATTAATGGCATATGTAAGCTTTATTGTAATGCCTAAAATAGACGGTTTTTCACGCTTTCGATAATGGAGGGCAAAGCACTTTAAAAAAATGCAAAAAATATATATTAATTGTTTTCAAATTAAAAATACAAATAAAAACTGTTTTTATGTCCAGTTCCAATGAATTGGTTGTTAAAAACCAATAGTTTTTTATATAGACTTAACAGGTTGAGCATATTAAACTGGATCTTAAACAATCCAGAATTTTATGTAAATTTGAATAAAACTATGCTATAAATTTTATCTCACATTGCTTATAAACATATTAACCATGATACTGCTGCAAAAATGTCTCTCACTAGTTTTTTTGGTGGCTATTTGACAATAGGTGCGGGGGGAGTAGAAGTCATAGCTGAAGGAGCGATCGAAGTGGTCAGGTTTCTTATTAAATTCGAATTGAAATTTGATATCTGATGTTTAAAGGGCTTTTTTGCTGTAAATTAGCACTTAAAATGGCATACCTATATAAAACCCATTTTTAATTTAAAAAAATAACATTCATAAGACCGGACCGTTCCTTCTAAACTAAAATCAAAAAATCGTTTTGTGGCACAATCACACTGAACTAGAAAAAATTTGACTATACATGAAATTATATACATATTACAGAAAATACTTAAAATCGTGTGTTTATTTTAAGTCCTAAGAAGTACTTATATAAGAATTCCTTTTTTCTCAGAGTATAAATAAAAAGTACTTATAAAAATTAAGCATTTAATAGGTACAAGTAACAAAAGCAACAATTAACAGTTTGAGTACCGGTATCTGTGTATTTGTTGGGACTTAACGTACTTAAGTACAAATTTTAAGTACTCAAGTAATTCTGTACCGCAGCTCTGTATATTAATGCTTTACCATGGTTATTTTACTTATTCTAATTAAAAAGTACCTCCTTAACGTTTGTATAATAATGCCCAACACCAAATACAAAATCCAATGCAATTATTATTAAATATCATTTCTGATCCATAAATTAATGTAATTTTTTTCAGCAAATATATGAAGTATCCTGATTTTTATAATAAGTACAAACAACCCTTGGTTCTTCCCCTGACACTTGAGCGATCCTTAAAAACTCCATACTTACCAGACCGAGCATTAACTGGCGTCTACAACCCCAGTAGTGACAACGCTTTTAAAAGATAATTTAATTACATCTAACTTTCCTTTTTGTTTCTTGTTGTTATTGTTAAAAAATATATATTATTTGTAACTTGTAAGAATAAAACTTATGGTTAAATTAAATACTAGTTTATGTTAACCATCTAACACTCAAAGTGACTGTCAAATGGTTATTGACATGGCCGTGGTTAGAAAAGTTCCATAATATAAGCAAATTCTCACATTTAGTGGTAATTTAAAAAGTTTATTTTTTAATTACTTTACAAGGTTTTTCATTGTGCAACTCTTTTAATTTTTAATGTATAGTTCAGTTTAGAGGTACAAATCATATAAAATAAAGAAATATAAGAAAATAAAAAACAAAACCAGGACTGAGTACATAAATATAAATAGGTATGTACATTTTATTTTTGTTATTGTTAGAAAAAATCTAGGCCACATTTTCTTAGATAAGATAAAGATATAAAAATAATCAGTAAATACAACAACAACAAATGGTAAATACACTCAAACAATAAACTTACTAATAAATATTGTATAAAATATGTAAAGAATGTCTAATATAAAAAGCAGCTATTATTTAAACCACTACACACATCCAAGCGAACATTTTAAATATGGAAACAAAAAGAATGTGGAAATTCAGACATTTTTCCAACAGCGTGAACAAATTCAAGTTGACCGACACTGCCACTTGAGGCCAGATCCATTTCATCCAGTAACTACAAATGACATTAATTTGTTAAACAGTATTATTAGTAGTAAAGACCATATAATTAAAGATCATCAATTTTACTTAAGTCATTAACTTTTCTCTCACTCTTTCTCGCTTGTGGAGAAAAAATTTCATATTATTGTTATTGGTAGAATTTTGAACAATTCTCAAAATGTTTGTCATGCAATTATAAGTATAATAGCTGAAGAAGCAATTAGTCCTATATATTGAAGTAATTAAAAAATATACATGAATAGTGTTTAATAAACCACTGAGAGAATTCAACCTATTAAACTATCTTACTAAAAAGTTATTAATAAAGATGATTGCAACCATTATTATAACTTTAATACTTACAACGTTTTAAAGTACTAAGAGCTATTGAAGTCATTTGCCTAAAACAGTATTATTATGGTTATCAGTTCTCTAGCTACGGTAACTAACATACTGTATTGGAGTAAATGGGTATTTTTTAATAAAAAGAAGTTGCTGCTAATATTCTGTTACCTTAATAATATTTATTACGCATCTAACAACCTTTGTTAAAGTTCAAGTTGATGCTATTATAGGGGGCTTATAAAATATTTCTTAATTAGTGGTATTAGTCCACTACCTATAATAATCGGGAATACTATGTATATCAAATAAGCTTCGAATTTTTTTTTATTCTCGGTAATATTCAATACTGATCGTATGAACATAATTGTACATAGTGATATTTCGCACAGACAGGCCTCAGCTCTCGCGAGTTGCGATCATCACACCACATCGTCGTTATAATATTTGGTGTCTGTTCTTGTATCTCCAATGATACGAGAGTTAAAGTTATTAATGATGGCTTACAAATTATTTCAATTATTTTTATTGTAGTGGGGTCTAGATGCAGTAGAAGATAAGGGTACAATTTCCGTAGAAAGAGTTTTTGTTCCGGATATAAAAGATTAGCTTTATTATGCAAGGAATCATAAATATAAACACTGCGACCATCATAATAATTGCATGTCCAATGATTTAGACGATGCAAAAGTTGTATATGGTCTTTTCTAGGTGGGATAAGGTTGAATCGCATTATAATTTTCCACATAATTTGTAATTAGTATTTCGTAATGAGCATTTGTACGTAAAATGTACGAAAAACAAAAGAAAGCCACTGACCTTCTTTTGAAATCTGTTTTCCTTAATTCTCTGCACACAAATTCTTTATCCATATTGACAATGAAAAAGAAATCAGAATGTAAAAAGACAGTCACGCACTTAAGTAAATATCCGGTGCAAACGTAAACTCTACCGACGGTCCCCTAAACATCTGTAAAACAATGTATATAATACTTAGAAAATATCTATTTCACAACCTATCCGGCACGTAATCCGACACGACACTCGATATGTGTCTTTGCGATTAAACATTTCCATTTTTACATCAGATAGTTACACTTTGTTATTTTGGATATTTTTAAAGTTAACACAATTCGTATTTTGGTGTTTGATTGAGCCAAAAATCCGAAATCAAAACTGCACAAATGTGATTAATACTTCGTATTATTTTGACAGATTTCAAAATTCAAACATCAATATAGCAATGCCATAATAAGATGACAAGTTAAAGACAGGTATTTATTTGAAAGATGAAGCGCGATAAACAACTCATTTCGCATGTAATTACCAATGTTAAACGATTGTTTTTTTATAAAAGAAAGTCCAGATGATGCAGAAAGCAACATCTTGCTGTATATGAACCCCGGTCTCGTTTCGTTTTCACATGGGAAAGAGAGAGAGAAAATTAACTGCGAAACCCAGCCGGGTTCCTTCATATATTACGAAAAACCAAATATTTCCTATTTCCTATAAAAGGAAGTAAATTCATTGCCATCAAGGTCTATTAAATTGTTTAATACCTGTAGTTCTGTTAATTTAGCCAAACCAATGAAGCTATCTAATACTGACTAAAAGGTCATTTTGTAGTGCTGATAAGAAACACTAATAAATTCAGCATAATAATGATAATATATAGGTCCATAAGAAAATAAAAAAACTGATGCTAATACAAATGTTATTATAGAAAATGTTCATGATCTTTAGTAAAGTAGATGTTTTTAGGAAAATGACTTTAATAACCATAGCAAAGCAAATGACTCTGCCTGTCTCCTATTTAATTTAAATTGTATGCAAAGGTTATTAAATTTTTAATAATGGCTAATATAGATTTTCCTCTCAGTGTATTGTAGAGAAACAATAATACTGCATAGTACCTGAACTAATAAGTGTTTCACCAGCCTAGACGGCAAAAAAATTAACTCATTTTCAAAAATTACTGAAACAATAAAATTAACGAAAATGACTGACTTTACTTTTAATGTTTGACAAATATACATATTTTCAATTAAATTCTTTTTCTGCCACTATAGTTTGTTATAACTATTGTCAAAATATATATAAGAGATAATACATATAATTATCAGAAGCTATCTTTAATATTCACCACCCCATGAAGAGCTGGAATCTCTATCAACTAGTTATGAGTTGTGAGAAAAACCCACGGTTTTTCAACCAGGCAACTCGAGCAGTTTCATCTTTTCAAGGGTTTACCTGAACTACTCATCCAAGAATCCATCAGTTTCTCATCAGTTAGGAGAACTATGTCTCCAATTTTGATGAAATTGCGTTTAGAGTGCCATTTTGATCTTTGCATTAACACAGATCTATATTTTTGATTTCATCAATTCCAATAAAGATCAGTAAATGACTGGGCAATATATCAGTGTAGGAAAAAGAAAATGATGTGGTGAATGAATATCACTTCAGGTTTGGTAAGATCAACAAAAATATGAGTTCTTACTCATATTTAGAATCTAATATATATTCCACTTCTTGGTTTGATTTCAATACAATAGAATTTTTGCTTCTTTGGCTATTCTGCTTACAGAAGTCGTGACGAACGGATGGACAGATAGAAGAGCATTTTCATTTTTTTTGTAAGAATATCTGAATTTTTAAATATTTCACGGGTTAGGAACTGTTCTACATTGTTTATAAAGGAACTTGGATTTTGACATTACATTACATTTTACAAATTAAACAAACTTAATATTCATATTATTTCAACAAGAAATGATGCATCATTAGGGCTAATTAACAACATTTTCAAACAATCAATATTTACTTATATGTCCAGTTACTTGTTGCAATTACATTATGTATACTTACAATTTTAATTATATATTTCTGGTGTTCTATGTCAATGATACCTGCACTGCTTGTTAGTTTACTAATAACTTCTATCAAGTCTTCTTCACCAACAGCATCATCCTCGTCAAAATCTGAAAAACAATTATGTTAGTTTGTTTTTAGTTAAAAGATATTATCACATACCAAATATTTTAAAGGCCCAAGCTGCCTTAATATTATCTGGACACTTATCCGACATGACTGAACACAAATCTAACATGTCTTCAAATGAAAATTTGTCATCTTTGTGTGAAGAAAAGACCCTGAATATTCTATCTTTAAAGGGATTATGCTGAAAAATAAATATGTTAATACTATGCTTCATAAATTTCGTCACTCATATCAAAACTTTTTTTTTTTTAAGAATATGTACTAATGCCCCAGCCGTCAGGGTTTTTTTTTGTTATAAAAATTCCTAAGAGAGATTTTTTTTCTTTCACTTCTTGTTATGTTTAGAAAGAGATGTATTGAAAATGCCCCCTCCAATTCGGTTCGGAATATATTTTTTTAAACAATTGAAGGTGGAAATTTTGGCGTTTTTTTAAATATCTTCGAATATATCAATAATAGGACAAAAAATCAAGAATAGAAATTTTTTCTCCACTAAATTCTACATTAAAAAGGGCTCTACATTTTTTCGACTGGTGTGATAGTTTTGAAGATAGAACCTTGTGAAGAAACGAGTCGCGGGTTACATCAGCGCGCAAAAAGTTGAAATTATTATGAATGTGGTAGCAGCGTGCACGCGAGGAGATTCGGGCACACTCCTTCGCACGGTTCTGTCTTCAAAGCTATTACACCAATCGAAATTTATGTAAAATTTAGCGGAGAATGAATTTATATTCTTGATTTTTTGTCCTATTATTGATATTTTCGAAGATATTTAAAAAAACGCCAAAATTTCCACCTTCAATTGTTTAAAAAAATATATTGCGATTCGAATTGGAGGGGGCATTTTCAATAAATCTTCTTCTAAACATAAAAAGAAGCGATAGAAAAAAAACTCCCTTAGGAATTATTCCTCCGGTGATATTCAACCTCTGACGCCTGGGGTATAATATAGTTGATGACATTAGGCATTCATAGATTTAATATTGTCTCATTTATTTATATATACATGGAAAATATAACCAGATATGAATTACTGCTTTACGCCTAGACTATAAGAATAGGATTTAACAACGAGTTGCCTATTTGTCCTCATAACTATAACCATTAAAGAAATTTCATATTTTGCTTAATGAACTAATAGTCCGGTTCCAATTCGTATTCCATTTGCAGATTTGTGATACAATATTGGGCGATACCTTAAAATTTTCAGAATACCCCACAGATTCTGAGAATGGATGGGCCGTCTTTCGCAAGTGCGTCTGAGGGAAGAGACGACCCCCTATAACCACCCCTTATAAAATAATGTAAATTAGCTTAGTAAAATGTATTCGAACATATCTTAATTTTAACGAGTAGTATATATTAATATAAAAAAGTTTTTAGAACTTGTAAAGCCTTCCACTAGCTCCACCCCTAGATCATTAAGGGTTGAAAACATACAAATGCGAAATCCCTAAATTGGTCATTTTAAGAATAATATGGAGTACGGTCATTCGAAATAAAGAATTATAAACGTTAATCTTGTTCCAAATAGTAATAAAAGTAAAAACATTTTTAAAAACTAACCCTTGGCTATATTGATGTTTATAGAACGATGAATGTTTATTAATGTTTAGATACCAAATAAAATAGATATAGAGAAATGTATTTTAAATTATGCATTTTTGATAGTAAGAATTTCATCCAACAGTCTAAGACGCATTATCCGATGAATCTTCTGAATCCAAGTTGGTTTCCTCTAAAACCCCGACATTTCAACAAAAATCAAAATTTCCTTCACATGCGCACATCTCTGTGCACACCACATTTAAAGTGGCACATTTGCAGCGTTAGGAACAATTATTCTTGGAACACGAGCATCTTACTAAATTTAACACTTCGTCAGGAGCGCACGGAAGGTCACATATTATGGGTTCAAATTCACCATTAACCAATTTACACCCATATTTCCCTGTGGGTGGTAAACATGAATGGGGAAGTATGTCTCTATACCATTCCATGTACTGATAATGACATCTTAATTGCTGGTTCTAGAGCTGCTAGGGTGGGTGGCATATTATCACTGGAACTTTGTCCGCCGTCTTAGGTCGGATAACTTACTAATGCTTTTCTTGGTTGGTGAATACACACTGCGATTTCTGGAAAAACCGATACATCTAATATTTCATTTTTCCCAAGGGTAGCTAACGCCTGAAATGTAGATATGGGGAAGCTGATACAAACTTCTTCCAAAAGCTAATTTTTGACTTGCCTTTGAATGCACTGTACTCAATCTGATGCTTACAAAGTTCGTATCTTCTGGCAACAAAGTAACACATCCTAGAGCAAGTAATAAAACGTCACTACCTGGCGAAAAACAGAATGAAGTATTAATTTTGCGTCAGCTTCTTCGTGCAAGCTCTGCAAGTCCATCATATTATCACAAGTGGTTGTAGTCATTATGGAATTTTCCAAGGAACAGATCGCTTCCAATTAGTTTCATTTCCCAGTGATATTAGACTTTTGGGAAACATTGAGTAATTTCCCCTTTCGTTGATGTATGAGAGAGCAGCTTTTTTAGATTTGTGTTTTTAAGGCTAGTTTTATCACTAACGATATATTGTATAGGGTCTGTCCCTTTTTGCCTTCTGACCCTTTCCATTGATTTTAAAAAGTTGTGCTTATACGAGTCAAAAACAATGTGAATTTCAGAATATGCGGAGTATTCCTTTTAAATCAGAAAAGTACCCTACATTTTTAAACAATAACATTTTTACTTCTGCCATACCACTAACAACCGCTATAGTGTAAAGCTGTTTTAAGATATCTACATCCACATCACTAACTTTGGAATCATTTTGAACAAGCTCTCCCAGGAGGTCTTATTTTACTTTTTCCTTGTCCATGAATCATTGAGCCATCAGGATAAAATAAAGACCATGGCAAGGCAGTTAGTTCATATTTTCCAATAATCTCCTTTAAGTTTAAATCAGCACGACTTATATATATATATATATATATATATAAGAACGTATCGTGAGAACATAATTAAATCTTGCGTAAGTTCTACTATCCCTGACTTGGTTTTAACAACAATCTTTCTAGTCATAGATTTATGTAAATTAATTTTGGATTGGGGGTAAGAAAACCACATTCATATGTTTTTACAATTCATTTAAAAAATGAGGTTGAGGGGCAAGAAAACTACTACCTATATTTATTTATTAAAACAAAAAGGAAAATCTTTTTAATTTTAGGGGTGACATATTATAAGGGGTGAGTCTCACCGCTCTGTTACTCCGGCAAAAATTTTCATTTAGATTTATTTAGAATTTGAAACTTGAAAACAATATAGTTATTTTCAGGTTACACATGGACTAAGAGTTACCCCTTTATGACACAAGGGGTAAAACTTACCCCTATGTCACTTTTTAAATCATATTTTCTGTTATCTTAAATAAAAAAGTATTTTTTTTAAATTATGCAACAATTTGTTTACATAATTTTATATCCATATTCTACAAGGTTTTCTGAAAATTTTGACATATTGCACAATATTCTATCACAAATCTGCACACGGATCCCATATTTGACAAATTGAAACCTTCGTAAATGAATTCCACGACATTGACGCAATCATCAAAATTATTTATTGGACTAGCAATTAAAGCCCATAACAAATGTATTTTTGTCAATGTAAAACAATGTTCTTGTAGTTTATATACAGGACTCAACTTTAGGAACTATAAAGTTAGCAATGTTTTTTTACCTTCAACTGAGGAAATAAGTGCTCGATGACATAAACTGGGAATCGGTACTCCAGATTTTGTAATAAACCCTGTTCATCCAAACTACCAAATATTTTGTATAAACTAAAAAAGAGTAGAATATGTATAAATTAGAGCAAACAATAAATATGTTTATATTGTGGGCGTATCCCATGATGATGATTTTAAATACTTATATTTAAAATGTCACCACTTCAGAAATACATGTTAAAAATAACTTTACCAATCCATATGCTCTGAACTGTAGATAAATCCTTCCCAATTTTAATAACATACTGTTTGTTAGGCATTTCAAATAAGTCTTCAGTAAATGTTTAGTTAACTTTATCCTGTATATACAAGATGATTTTAAATTCTCCATACCATATTGCTTTTATATGCTCTACAAAATGTTATTGTCTGGTGTATTAAAATTAATCAGATTTTTGACAAAATTTTATTTGAAACTAGTGTTCTGCGGATTTGTCCCTGTAAGATTTGAAAGTATCTAGTACACCCCCCCATACTTCATAATGAATAACATATTCTTTGCTTAAACCAAACTGAAAGACAATAACAAAAAGCGCTTTACCGTTATCGTAGTCCCCTGCACCTTCTGACCACCTTTACTTTCTGATACAGATTAAAAATTCATGAAATCTCATTTTTATCCTTATTTATTTTATTTTAACAGACTAATATTTCTCCTATTAATGTGCATTGACGGTGGTGAATAAAATATAACAAAAATTGCTTTACTGTTGCCACAACAAAATACAGATTAGCAATTTATGAAATCGTGTAGAGCTGATTTGAACCCTTATTCATTTTAACAGACTAAGTTTTTTTCAATTTTTCCTATTAATATATACTGATAGATGGATAGATGGTAAGGAATAAAATATTACCGATCAGAAATGCCTGAAATCATGTACAGTTAATGTTTCAACATTGTTTTCATAAGAATACAACAAAAAGTCTGAAGCTGGATTTCACAGTTGGAATCTAACACGGGACTTGTTGGAGAAATTTTATTTTCCAAACGTAAGTAAATAATTGATTACTTGAATTTTTATTTTGTCCTTACTTCTAGTAGTACTACCATAGTAGGGGTACCTTTTTCGCTGGCTGGGATAGCCATTGAATTATGCAAGAAAAGCAGCAGCACAAAAGCTTCTTGTGCCTGTTAAAAAAAATCATGTCCGTTTGTTGCTAGGAATTTTCAACCTGCTCCGAGTCATATCGTCGTCAGCCTGAAATCCGACACCTTCAGCACCTGCATCTGGTCTACAATGCACCCCTATCAATGCGTGTGTTACAAGAAATATAAATATATGCATATGACCCATGCTCATAAACGTGAGTCAATTAAAAGTATATAAATAAAATTTATTACAAATAAAATTAATACTTTAATCCACTCAACAAGTACAGTGAAAAAATGAGTAGTGCTAATTTTTTCTATTACATATGGAAAGTGTTTTGTGCTGCTGCTTTCCTTGCATAATTCAATGGGTATCCCAGCCAGCGAAAAAGGTACCCCTACTACGGTAATACTACTAGAAGTAAAGACAAAATAAAAATTCAAGTAAAGTAAACAATTATTTACTTATGTTTGAAAAATAAAGCTTTTCACCAACAAGTCCCGTGTTAGATTCCAACTGTGGAATCCAGCTTCAAACTTTTGTTATTGGTTTGGCGTTTACTTCGCGGAAGGCGGTATCGGTACCGATTTCTGTTTCGAAGAAAAATATAATACAATAAATTGACCAAAATCATTGTCGCCTAGTACATCAAAATTTCAATCAGTGGGCGACTAATTTTTCCAAGTGGGCGACATTTGTGTTGCCCACCTCATTAGTTAAAAAATGCTCTGATCCAATGTATCACGCTCTAGTATCATTCCCTTTATCGAATAGTCGTACTGAAATCTGTTCTTCTTTTTCGTATATGATACAACTTTACATTTGCCAACATTCAGATCCAGCTTAATAAGTAAACACCACTGACAAATTTTGTCAAGTTCCTTTTGAAGTTATCTCCAGTCATCTTCAGATTTTATATTTTTAAAGAGTTACAGATCATCTGCATATATTAGTTTGTCACATTAAACAGTTTCGCATAAGTCATTAATAAATAATAGAACTAACAAGGGTCCAAGATTACTCCCTGCAGTACTCCAGATTGTAGAATACAAACTGATATCTATCCTCCAGATATGATCCACAGAACAATAACAGCTGGTTATTAAAACCAAAGTTCTCTAATTTGTTCAGCAATATTTTATGGTCAATTCTATTGAAAGCCTTAGAGAAGCCTGTGTACAATGCATCTACCTGTCTTTGATCAATAGTGATATTTGACACATTTTGGGTGAACAGAACTAAATTTGTGATGGTCGATCTCTTAGCCATAAAACCATGTTGATATGGTGATATAATTGTTTCCGTAGTCAAATAGATGTAGTTATATACAAGATCATCTGAAAAACCTTCACGAAGTTATTCTTCTGAATAGAGATTTGTCTGTAGTTATATTATATATAGTACATGCAATGTTTCAAATTTCAATAACTTATCTTTAAAACTAAAGGGAAAAGGGGGGTGTACCATGATCCTGCTACACCTAGTATGTAAAGAAATATTATTTTACTTAATGTAATTGCATAGGGAGGCGTAGTTCTGCAAATTTTGGATTCATGAGATAACAACCACCATTTCTTTACTAGCTGTACAAATAAGTATTTCTATACAGAATGACACTTTCTTGGTGTCACCTTTACTTTTTAAACTATATAATTTCCAATTTTTACATCACATTAATACTATAATTCTAGAATACCCAGTGGGTAAATTAATTTTTCTTTTATTAATAAAACTTTCGGTACTTTGTAAATCACGGTTCAAGGTTTTAATTTAAATAAAAATACCAACAAGTTCATCATTATGGTTTGTTTTATATACAAAGTACACATGTAATCCTGACTTCTCAGAATGTTCCATGATTTTTCAAAGAATTTTTCCAGATTTCCCATTCACATTGCACTTGGAGAATGTGAATTAACTTGTTTTAAATCAAACAAAGCTACTAACTATTATATTACTACTTTAGATTTAAAAACATGTATATAAGCAGTATACTTACTTCAATATTTCTGCTTTGCTCAAATAGGTTAACATAGTGTACTCTTCTAAGATATCTTCAGTTAAAACGGACAAAGAACTACCGGAAGACCCCATTTTTATCTCGACTTATAACAAAAGAACCCACTCAATGTAGCCGATATAGCGCGTATATATCACCAAGTGAGAATAATAATTCTAATATAATAAAGATAAGATAGCAACTTAATCTATCTAAAGCCTAAGATGCACTATTTCACATATTTTAGTATTGAATTAAAACAATATTTTTATCATTTTATCTTCAGAAATGATGTACTATTTTTGTTCAGCACCAGATAACTGTATTTTGTTTTTTATTAGGCTTACTAAATTTTAAACCGATGAATAAGTCATTATAATATCTTTCCGATTACAATCATAATGTACGGAAGTGATAGCCTCCTATCTCTTATTTATAATTAATCAGTTAAAACAGATATTTTTTATTTGCAATTATGATAAGTGTCACTTATGACAGTTTACACAACAATTATAAATTATCAATGATAAAGTGGTTAGTGTATTATCTGATTTATGCATGATTGATGCAGAACAAATTAATATTGGCATTACATTCTCTAATTTGCTACACCAGTCATTAATGCCATTTGATTTGTAGAATTGTTTTGGAATCTTCTGCATTCTCATTTTGAATATTTGACATTTCTACCATCTTGTCACGGTTGAAGCGAAGTGAATTCTGTTGGAGTGGCCTGCTCAACATTTATGGAGAACATTAATTTCCATGTCATCAAAAGTTGTACGATTAAAATTACTTGGATTTTGTGTATTTCTATGACTCTACAGCTTATTTTTGACATTTAATATCTTGCACGTTGAATTTTATACATTTGAATAGCTTTAACTACAGATTTTGTATGACTGATACGTTCTTCAAGCCTGCTGCTTACATGTCTTTTAGCATGTCCAATATAAACTAAATACTATAAACTCCTGGTGAATCGAGTTGCTCTGGTATTTAGGAAATTGTCTACTTTACATATTTTTAATATGTATTTGTTGTAAAATATTAACAAAGAAGTTTTGTAGAAGTAGTTCAGCTATAATGTGCTAAGCAAGAATAGAACACGTTTCACAAAGTCCAAGGTGTGCTACATTGAATTAAAATGTTTTTTTCATACCAAAAACCCTTCCAACTATCAGAGTATATACGTATAAAACATTTTATACACAAACTCCCTGGTTACTAAAAAAATTTGGAATCTGAAAAAATCAACATCCAATTTCCATTAAAACTTTTATTTATCAACAACATGACAACCGTAATGTACAAGCAGTCTTAATTTTACCATTAAAAATAAATTAAAAGTTGTTCCTAGATAATGCTACCTTAATACCAAAAAAAGTAAGGAAACAATAAGTAAAATAAGTGCATTTAATATTGCACTACAAACCTGCAATTTAAATCGAAAAGAAAATTTGCTTTTGTAGACTAGAATTCATAACCTCTGAGAAAAAAAGTATAGCATAATAATTTGTCAAAAAACAGCAACAGTAAATATTTTGAAGGCCTTAAACATCACTTTATGAATGTAACTATACAAGTTGTTCACAAACCTATGGCATAAAATTAGATGGGTAATAATTATATTATTGATAAAAAATTATCCCTAATAAAAATTTAATATGTACTAAGATAAATCTTACTCTTTTGTACATCGTTTGAGTACCACTGGTTTAAAAATTCAATATTCCAACATCTCAGCTTTCAGTAGCAGCTGATGCCAAACCAAAAACCCTACAAAACCCTAAAATTTACATGAGAGGCTGAAGCATTGGAAAAACTTTTCTAAGTAGATATGGCTATTGATATGATCGGGTAAAGGGGCACAAAGTTATGTTAACAATTATTTTGAAATTAATTGAGGTTGTTTACAAGTATACAAATTTAATTTCAGACCTTTACTGTAAGGCAGCGGTCCCAAGTACATGGAAAGAGATAATTTTTTCTAAATTATATTGATTTCACAATTGTTTCTAATGTTTTAATAAAACCTACCATTTAATTTAATACCACAGGTAAACACCCTGTACAGTAACACCTCAAATATGTTGCGATGAAATAAAATATAACCTTATTCTCCGTAACACTCAGTATTAAAAAGATATATCAAATTTTATTATGCATGTAAATGTCTTAAAATGTTTAAAATATATATTTTCTCAACTACCAATAATGCCAAATATCGGTCAATATGGTATGAAACAAATTCAGTAAAACATCATTGGTACATTTACGGAGTAAATCCTGGAACAGGTCGATATTTATTTTAAAATGAGCATATTTAGACTACACATGAAATCATGTAGGATGAACCATGCTGGACATACAATATTATCAGTAATTATTTAAATGGCGCAACCCGTGTTTTTTTTTTGTATTCGCTTAGCGCACATTATTTCAATACTGACCATACCTTATAGACCAAAAGCTCCAGAATTTTTCAATAGGTGCTTCAGAAACTTCTTCAACTTTTATGTTCTGGCTGATACTTTTTTAAGGAGACAATCCTACACTTGGTCCGGTGGAGGGGGTTTTCGTATAACACCCATTAGTTTTAGTGTCTGAGAACACTTAAAATTCCGAAGGGGTGGGCGCAGTACAGGACCATTTAAACAAAGTGCAAAAAAGTATAACTGATAACCACTTATAATTGGTTTACATTCTTTATTTGGAACAAAAAGACCAAAAAATCATCTTCGATGGATTTTTTTTATGAATCCCTAATTAGTTATAAACGGCAAGTTCAGAATTCTTTCAAACAGGTTCATGGTACAATATGGGTATTAAATTATAGAAAATACCAGTTCAAACGTGTTAAGAAATGCAACAAATATACTTCCTAACAACTTTCATTATGTCATTAACAAATTGATATTAAATTTTCTCGTGTTTTTGATTATTTGAGTATTTCAAAACAATAATTTAATGGTTATTCTTTTGTTTATAAGATATGCCAAATAATCAAAAGCACGAAAAAAATGAATTTGTTAATGATATAATGAAGGTTGTTAAGAAGTATATATTTGTCATAGTTCTTAACACGTTTAGGCGTATCTAGCAGGGTGTAAGAATTACCAAAATTTCTTCAAATGAGCTTTATGGCTATTTAATATCAATGTTACACTGTCAATTTATTTGAAGGGATTTTGATGCTGTAAAACCAATTCTTTCAGCAGCTTGAGAAAAAATTTAAATTTCGTCAGTTTTTGCGACAAACGCTGTTAATAACTTCAAACATGATTTCTAAGTCTTTATGTTTCAAACAAAGATAATTTTAAGTGGTCTCAGACACACTTTTTGCATTTAATTTAATATCGGCCCCAACTGCATTCGTCCCCTCGAATTTTCCTGCGATGATTGGACACAACTCTCCTTTGGTTGACCAATAATTCTTCATAACTTCTAAGCGGTTCTCAGACACTAAAATGGACATATGAATGCCCTCACCGCCAGGACTCGGACCCAGATAATGGCTGTCTCCTTAAACAGAACTATGCACCATACAAATTGAAGGACGTTCTCAGGCTCCCATTTAGAAATTCAATAGTAACTCTTGGTCCATTAGTATATTGCTAAAAATAGTTGTGGTATCAACGGGATGGAGTTCTCCCATATTATCCTCAAATTGGATTGATTATTCAAACTGAAAAATCACCTGACTGTTTAATACATAATCAACTTCCTGGAAAGCAGACAATTACAAATTAAAGCAGACGACAGCTGCTCAAGGGAATTTACCATTGAACAAGAACTTCCCCAAGAATATTCTTTCTCACCATTGTTGTACAATATTCATTACAGTACCTTAATGATCATAGAACCAAACGAACCAGAAGTACATACATATCTTATATGCTGATGACACAGCTCTTACATCACATAAAAAGAACATAACACCCACTACAGAAAAATTGCAAACTTTAATGGATAGTAATAATACATGGAACTAATTTAAAGAAATTAAGATACAACCCAATCCTACAAAACCTCAATTCGTAATTTTCAAAATACTTCTCCAAAAGTATCTATATGGAACCAATTATTACATCGGTAAAATATCTCGGTATTCACTTAGATAATAAATTAAATTCCATCTTCACATGAGAGCGAAATAGTTAAGATATTTAACATATAAAAAGAAAAGTGAAGTACTTTCACCGGATGCGAAATATATGACATAGGGTTTCTATCCCCGGAATCCCGGGACCGGATTTCCCGAAAATTATGTCACTTTTTATCTACTGAATCACTGATTCACCGAAGACGTAGAAGAGTGCGCGCGTTCTCGAAGTTTCACCGAACGAGCTCGTCGGACGTGTTCTCACTCATTCGCATTATTTAACGTTTTTAAAATCATTATTTGCCGCAAAAACAAAAACATAAGTATGATTTTTTTTTTTAAGAAGAGTTTATTTTGTTTCGTGTTTTGTTATTGTATATTTTATTTTTTGTAAAGTTTAAAAGTGTTTTTTATGATTAAGAGTGTATCTTTGGTTCCTAACAATTTTTATTTTATGTTATTTCATTATTGTGTTATTTCCTGTAGTTATAATGCAGTCAAAATAGGATTTGAAGTTGAACCTATTCCATAAGCAATTTTATGGTTGAATCCTGTTGGGGAGGTGCTAAAGGAGTACCTAAAAAATTTTCGTACTTCAGAGACCCTGTTTTTCAATTGTTATTAACAATTTAACGTTTTTAACCACGTTTTTCAGCCTAAAAATGTGAACAGCACAAGATATGTAGGTGCGATCAGGATAAAAAAAAAACAAAATCTTTGTAAACAAATTTTCTACAAATCTATGTTTAGTGTAGGTCTTAGGAACGCAACCATAACCTACAAACCATTTTTTTTTCACTTTTGTAAGTTATGGTTTCGCTCCTAAGAAATACAGTAAACATAGATTTGCAGTAAATTTGATTACAAAGATTTTGTTTTTTGTCCCGATTGGACGTATATATCTCAAGTTATTTACATTTTTAGGTCGAAAAACGCCGTTAAAAAAATTAAATTGTTAACAACAATTGGAGCACAAGGTCTTTCAAGTACAAACATTTTTTGTGTTCTCCTGAGCACCTCTCCAACAGAATGCAACCATAAAATTGCTTATGGAAAAAGTTCATTTATATTGATTTCTTGTGCTATTTTGACTGCGCTATTAGTGTTGTTGTGTCTTCTTAATTATATATAAAACAAAACAAAACTGACAAATTTATTTTTTGAAGAAAGGAAGAAAGAGAAAAAAAAACATTTAAAAAAGGAATATTTGAATGGCGTGACATTTTGAAACAAAAAATTTGTTTTTTAAGAAATATATGAAAAATTTAATATTTTCCGGGAATCCCAGTAGCGGCAATTTTTATTTCCCGATTCACTGGAATGAAAAAAAGTCGGGAAATCAGAAACCTTAATATGACAATTTGAAGACCTATGAATTTGATTAAATATGCTCATATTTTATATCTAAACCTGTGAAAGCTGAAAAATATTCAAGGTGCAGAAACACCATCCCTCACAATAAAACGACACTCTACAAACTTCCTTAAGAATCCTTCAAAATAATTATTATATAATAGAATTAAAATATAAAACATAATAGAAAATGTAAAAATGTCAATTAAAGGAACCACCTGAAATTGGGATATCTTGTTTTATAACTTGACGATTAACAATATTAATGGGCATGATTTTCAACAGTGAACAGTTTTTAAGATGTAGATAGTCAAAAGTACACGATTTCCCATCATATTAGATAACTAAGAATTTTTGCTTTAAACTATATTAACTTTTAGAAAAAGTGCAGAGGTTAAGAAACGTTTATGTCCAATAATCATTTAGAAAATTTTCAGAATTTTACTATCAAATTGTATTTTTCAGTAAAATATATATACAGGGTGTTTGTCTTCAACCTACCCCTAGATGTATCTCTGGACTGAATTGAAATATCGCTTTGAAATTTTGGTTGTATGGGTTTTGGCAAACTATTTTTGAACTTTTATCATTTCCAGTTATGCCGAAACTTGGCATCAACTACTACGTTTTTGGATTTCTCGTTAAAATTAAGGATAAGTTTGATAATACAACGATACCTCCATTCTCATTGCAACTCTTTAAAATAACATAAACATTTCTAAAAAGTCACAAAATTAAAATCTTTATTTATCATTAATAAAAAGTGGCTAAAATTGATGTCTTGTGAAAAAAATTTAAAAAACTGATTCTTTATTTATTTTTTTATTCTGCAAATGTTTTTATTTAATTAACACAGAAGCTAACAAAAAAATAATAAAAATGTCTTGACAAGCCATGAATTTTAGCCACACAATGCCTTATACCTTTTTTTTACAAAGGATTGGATGATTAACACAATATAAAAAATATGGGGTGCTATTTAAAACAATTAAGTGTTAAATTTATGATATTCGACATATTTTTAGGTTAATTTTATTTTTTTAAACTTTTTGGCAGTTTGATAATTTATTAAAACATTAAAAAATCATTAATTACTGTTAATTAATTTTGAATGCAATCAAAACAAAAGGAGGAATTACAAAGGCAACAAATTTTTAAAAAATTATAACTAAAAATGTTTGTAAAAATAGTTGAGAATCAAGGTAGGGCTGTTTAGTCAAACTTACCCTTAATTTTTTTGAGGAATCCGAAATGTACGAAAAAATGGGGTGGTTCTATTTATAGAATAACCAAGTAGGTCTCAACTTCCATAAGTGATGAAAATTCGTAAATATTTTAAAAATGGTTAAGTAGGTATTCCGAAAATCCATAAGAACAAAATTTCAAAACGATATTCTAATTCAGCCGGGAGATACATCTAGGGGGTGGGATGAAAAGGAACACCCTGTGTATATATATATATATATATATATATATATCACATTTTGCACTTTTTCCCTAAAATTAACGGTTTATGTGTTAAATGACGAAAAATTGGGTAATTCTGACAAGCTATATCTCAAAACTGTTCATTTTTTAACCCATCCGTGCTCATTGAGATTTGACATACTACTTTTCCATAAGATTCAAATATCCAGAATATGCACTGAAAGAAATTTTAATGTTTCTACATGAAGAACATGTACCTCGATAATAAAAATTTTTACTACCCATTTTACAGTCTTTTTTTCGCCAATATAAATATTTTACCTGCTTCTTACAAAACAGTAAAATTAATAAGCGTGTAGTTGTAAAATACTGGCTGAAGGACTTCGGTCAATGGCCAATTGGTATTTTAACTATAATTTACCAAAGAGAGCTGTTATTATCATTATTCTTTTCCAGTAATTAACTTATCAAAGCCGATATGGTTGCATTCACATTAATATCCTCAAATATAGAAAAATATACGAATGTCCCATAAAAAAATAATAAAAAAACAAATGACATCATAACTGCAACATTTCTTGGCCAATACGGTTATGAGTAGTAGACATCCAGCCCAATTGCCAGGGGTTT
Source organism: Leptura quadrifasciata (assembly GCA_963675555.1). Taxonomy (NCBI): domain Eukaryota; kingdom Metazoa; phylum Arthropoda; class Insecta; order Coleoptera; family Cerambycidae; genus Leptura; species Leptura quadrifasciata. The sequence continues at coordinate 116,133,433 of OY776674.1, read as the reverse complement.
TAAGTCAGAAACAATTGTTACCTCGCTAATTTTTTCATGAAAGGCTAGTTTTTGCTAGTAGAAAGTGACTCAAAAAAGTTTACCAAACTTTACCCCCACGAACCCTTATAAACAACCCTCTGAAACGGGATAATTCAGTTTTTTGGTAATATCTCGAAAAATAATGAAAAAAATAAAAAACGGATAGCACCACATGAAAGAGCGAGAAATTTTACAAAAAAATAGTATAAAAGTTTTTTTTAAATAAATTTTTCCCTTAGCATGACAAATTATTACAGTTCGCTCAATATTTCAAGCACGTTGCACAGGGAAATGAAGTATTTCTAGATCACCGCTGCATAATAAAGACAATTTGTACCCATTAAAAACGAAACAAAAAAAAGGTTATATTTTAAACAGGAAGAATTCAGCTTTCCAATGGCTTGTAAGTAAAAAAAAAATATTTTTTTTTACCTACAAACCTTTTTTGACCGTTTTAGACAAGTTTCAACAGAAAATTTCCTAACCCTAAAAAACGGAAAGAATACCAATGATTTGAAAGTTAATTTTTTTTACCCTGGGATACCTTAGGACATAAAAATTAATCTTAGATTGAAGTTTAAAGTGTAAACAAGCTACATCTACAAGGATTTTTTTTAAATAGTATTTTATTTAATATTTATTTATTTTAATATAGAATGGAAAAAAAAGGATAAACCTTAATTGTCACGTGCAATTTATAAGAAATAAAAATTATAAAAATTAAAAGTAAGTATACCATTGGAAAGCTGAATTCTTCCTCTTTAAAATGCTACCTTTTTTTTTTCTTTCATTTTTAATGAGTTCAAATTGGTTTTGTAATGCAGCGGCAGTCTAGAAATGCTTCATTTCCCTGTGCAACATGCATGAAATATTGAGCGAACTGTAATAATTTCACATGCCAAGGGAAAAATTTATTTAAAAAACTTTTATATTATTTTTTTGTATTGTTTCCCGCTCTTTCACATGGTGCTATCCGTTTTTTATTTTTTTAAATTATTTTTCGAGATATTAGAAAAAAACTGAATTTTTCCGTTTCAGAGGGTTGTTTATAAGGGTTCGCGAGGGTCAATTTTGGTAAACTTTTTTGAGTCACTTTCTACTAGCAAAAAACTAGCCTTTCATGAAAAAATTAGCGAGGTAACAATTAATTCTAACTTTTCATCAAAATTAGCCTGACAACTGGGCTAATCTAGGTATTTCAAAATAAAAATTGATTCGTTTGACCATTTTTCTTAAAACCGTACCAAATTTCTTCCATACCTTATCAACACCCTGTATAAATACACTTTTAAGAATATTATACTATCATGTAAGGCACCCAATCTTTGTAAAGAACCCCGCAAACTTCTTGTGGAAATCCGGCTCCCATTAATGTTGCTCATTTTTTGATATGATATTTTCTATACATCATCCAGATCAAAAGTTCCAATGAGCAGACAAAGATCGGTATTTTAACAATACGCTAACATACGTGCTTGAAACTGGACTAAGTAAAAACAGCGAGGTAGCATCCAGGACATTGTACGGCAATTAAAGTTTTTTTTCTAATAATACTTTAGTGTATTTTCTAGTAGTTTAACTAACGGTACTCTTGGCGGTACTCATGGTAGTACTTATAAGAATACTTTTTGTTTTTGGTAAAACTTTTAGCGGCAGTTTAGCAATTTCATTTTTACGGCGCACTTGTCAACATTATCACGGAACGTTTTGTGAGTAACTTTAAGGTACTTTCAGCAGTAAGGGATTTACGTAGAACTTTTAGCTGCAGTTTAGCAATACCATTTTAACAGTACTGTTATAAGTTTTACCGTGGGACGTCATACGAGAATCTTCGAGGTACCTTTAAAAGTACGCTCTGCGAACTCTTAGCTGTGCTTTTACAAAAAGTATATAAGCCTACACTTCGATAGTACTGCACCTTAAACTTTGGACACACTGCGCAATCTCAACGTGGTATACCTTGGGTCATGCTGATCCCAGCGACACATTGCTCATAAAAAGTATTAAATAGTGTCCAAAGTTTAAGGTGAGGTACTATAGAACTATGGGTTTACATACTTATTGTCAAAGTACAATTAAGAATTCGCAGAGAGTACTTTTAAAGGCACCACGAAGATTCTCGCATGACATCCCACAGTAAAACTAATAATAGTGTTAAAATGGTATTTCTAAACTGCAGCTAAAAGTTCTACGTAAATCCTTTCAAGGGTACTTTCAAAAGTACTACTAATAGTACCACTTGGAGTACTGCTAGGAATAATACTAGAAAATATAGTAAAATATTAACAGTGTAAAAAAGTAAATGTCCTATATCGAATACCTTGCTCTTTCCATTGAACCATGTTCCAAGCATATACGTAATGTAATTATAAAAGTATTCAGAGAGTAATGCTACCTCAAAGTTACCTGTAAAATGTTTCGTGATAATGTTGACAAGTGCGCCGTAAAAATGGAATTGCTAAACCGCTAAAAGTTTTACCAAGAATCTCACAAAAAGTACTCTTATAAGTACTACCACGAGCACCGCTAAGAGTACCGTTAGTTAAACCATTAGAAAATACACTAAAGTATTATTAGAAAAAAACTTTAATTGCCGTACAATGTCCTGGATAGGCTACCTCGCTATTTTTACTTAGTCCTGCTTCAAGCACGTATGGCTAAAATACCGATCTTTGAAGGTCTGTACCACAGAACTTTGGGGTCCAAGGACTTTCTACCCATTGGGGCTTGATCTGGATCATATCAAAAAACGAACAAAATTAATGGGAGCCGGATTTTCATAAGAAGTTTGCGGAGTCCTTTCTTTTGATAAAGAATATATAATAAATGTCAGCATACAGCGGCACATAGAAACAAATAATTACATGTATAGTACTAGTATGTAGTACTCCTTTAAATACAGAAAGCGATAGATGAAGCAATAAAAAGTACCACCTCATTTTGTTTATTATATATCGCTTTCTAAAACTTAAAAAAATTCTTTTAAAAACTATTTAATATACATATTTAGTTCTAAAATATTTGTCAAGAGACCAAACATGAGGAACATATTAAAAAAATTATAATTAATTGTTGGTTAAAGTTTGCTCACAGTGGCAGCCAACTGACAACAAAATATATAACCAGTCACTTATAAAAACTATAAAATACATTTTATACTATGACGCCAAAATAATTCATAATATCACTGTTCATCTCAATTTTAAATGCTATATTGAATAATTCTCACATATACTCATTTAACAGAACTTTATTACCGCTTTGAACACATTTCCACTCATTACAGGCTTATGTACAAGTCTTGAAAGATTCCGATTAATTCTCTATTCCCTATTCATCTACTGTCATCACCGAAATTTATAACTTTGCGAATCCTATCGATTCTACTTTCATTTTTCGCCATAGGTTTACTCAAATGTTCAAGTTTCTTCCTCTCTAAACTTTCTAATGTGTTACCTCTGCTTCTCATTATGTTCTCCTTGTTTGTGACCATTTCAGTTTTCTTCTCGTATTCCTCAATGCCCACATATCCCTGAGGTTTGACATTTCTCGGTCTGGATTTTAAATACTCGCTGATGATTTCATCCACAGATTTGCCCTTGACAACTGCATAGACATGGTGGCGAGCGATACGGAGCATTCTATCACTGGTGCCTCCTTCTGGTCTAGGAGCATTGCCTGTCAAGTTTGGAAGGAACCTTCTTGTCACACGTGCCAGAATTGATGCAAATATTTTGAATTGGGTATGGGCAGGGGTGATATTCTGAGAGCGGAGCGCTTCATATACTGCCCATTGAAGTTTCTGAAAGAAAAAATAATAATTTCTGGTAGTTTCAGATGAGATTACATGTGGCCACAAATAATTTGTATACAGAAGACAATGTAAAGAGCGAGAGAGAGTTTATTTGTGTCAGACAATGTTCCATTGTATACACACGTCCAGGATATGACATAAAATATATTACATATAAAACGGTAAAAAAAAAACAAGCACCTAACTGAAATATACAAAACTACATTAAAATATTATTACTAATTTACAATTAAATACAAATTATTAAAATGCAAGTCTAAAGTGGTCAATAAATATTCTTGGTTCTCATAACACATTTTCTTTTAAGAAAGTCTTAATTTTTCGTTGAAATTTATGGTGTGTTAACTTTTTTCATTCGATGGGTAATATGTTGTATAATATTATGGAGATATATCTGAAGGAGTTTATATTTTTTGTCAGAAGGAAATATGGAGCAATTATAAGGTTCAGTCTTGACTTCTGTGTGAATTCTGGATAGTTGTATAATTTTTTTCAGCATAGTTTAAACACATGTAAATATATTGATTTGTTACAGTAAGTATACCTAACTTTTTAAATAATGGTCGACAGCTTTCACTATATTTAGCATTTGTGATAACTCTTACTGCTCGTTTTTGGATACGCAATATTTTAGAAACAAATGCTGAGCCACCCCACGATAAAAGACCATATGACATTACGCTATGAAATATTGAATGACAGGCTAGCAGAATTGTATTTTATTTATGAGATTTGTGAAATTTTTCAACAGGAAAACATTGCTTGATAGTTTTTTTTTTGTAAATATTCTGAATGTGCTTCCCAACTTGCTGTCAAGAAAAACAACTAGACATTTTGCAGGATGTGTGTCGGTATTTAAGTGTGTGTTTAAATTAAAAATTACAGTTTGTTTTTTCTACATTTAGAGATAATTTAAGTTTCTTGAATTAGACATTTGCTTTTGAATGCGTAAGAGAGCTCATGTCATTACTTACTGACAGTAGGGATGGGTCATCAGCATATTCAATAGATCTAGATTCAAAAAACTCTAAAAATCATTTCAAAATCGACCTCTGACCTTTTACTTTTACGCATTTATATTATATATATATATAAGACAAAGCTGGAAAGACAAAGTTGCAATTGCCACTTTAGTTTGATAAAATCAAAATTTATATCGGCCTAAATTCATAAAGTTTTGAAAATTGGTAGAAATGTAAAGGATCACATAAGAATTACTAAACTCAAAAGTTCCCACTCCTAAATAGTGTGCTTCATCCCCTAGGACGTCTTTTCCACTCCCATTTCGAGGTTTTCTAGACTATCTTGGGAACGGTGCACTTATTTATGAAAATACCTATATACAAAATTATTCCTTATAAATTTCTCTATTAGAAATGTATCTACACTTTTTTTCCTAAAATGAATAGTACTGTGAGAAATAAAGCGCATAAGGGTTGGTTCCGGTTAACACAATAGGTAAGTTCAATGTCTAATGTAAAAAAATTTTTAAAGGCCCTTGGTTCTCGTATACACACTAAATCCCAATTTAATTTTTTACTATACTAATAATAGGGTGGGGGTAGCAAGGGGGGTGGTAGAGGGGGTAGCTGACGCCAAAAAAAGTTTTTGAGACGTTTCGCTCTTGTATACACACTAAATCACATTTTAATTTTTTTTACTCCCTGTCATAATAGTGTGGGGTGTATTGGGGTTTTGATGAAATTTTGATACCTTGACTTTTTGTACATGCCCTAAATTGCAATTCTATGGACACTTACCTGCTTGCTTTACCTATTTACCCTTATTTACCCCTGAACCCTTCAACGGAATTAGATCAAAATATAATCTATTTCCAGATCTTGTTATAATACATAAGTGTACCAAATTTCAAATCAATATCATAAACGGTCAGAGTAAACGTGCGCACAAAAAAGTTACAGACGGATAGACAGAAAATTTTTTTTCGCTCAAATTTAAAACTTCGACGTTTCATGACATTTCCACTGGACGTGGAAGTAATTAAGTTTCCAAAATTTTCAACGCAAACCACTAATTCGTCCCAAATTGACCATAAATTGTTTTATATTCTACAAAGGGACTTAATATTCAAATGAAATATATGATGTATAAAACAAAATAACATGAGAAAAAGCGAAAAGTCTGCATAATATTTGATTCTATTAAAGTATTGTGTCGACCACGAATATGTTAAATTTCGTGTAAAATTGTTGGGCGTTTTGCTACTACATGGTAACAAGCATAGCGGTGAATTGCTTTGTGTGTCGCAAAGCAGGGTCGGGCTCATAATTTGTCATTTTTAGTGTTTGAAATATCGTTTAAAACTTGGTTTAATTATTTACTCATATTAATGTTAAGAAATGACATTGTCATTAAAAGTATTGCTGATTATATATTTTTGGGATTATTTACTTATATTTATTAGAATAGAAGTTTATTGGTGTCAAATACACAAAGTGTTTACACATGTCAAAAATGATAGGAAAAATACAGTTTAAAATAATATACTTAAAAAAACACCGACATATTAGGTCATAAAATAGGTATACTTATTCTCTAAATCACATAATATGATAAGACATAAAATTGTATAAGACAAAATCATTAGAACAATACAGTCGACAAAATAAGAAATGGGATACATGAAAATTTTACTGCTGCTTAGTAGTAACTACCCATGGATTTGTAAAAAAAAATTAATATACTCCTGAAAGACCGCAAATAAACATACACAGTTTTATTATTCTTTATAGGTAATGACTGTTAAATTTTAGTCAGATCGCTCGTTAAGAATTCATTCATACTATAAAAGGCATCTGTAATAAGATAGTTTTTTATTCTATTTTTGAAATATTATTTTTAAGAGTTTTACATTAGGAGGCAGTGCGTTGTACAACTGGATGCCATAGTATCCAGTGCCATCTCTAGTTTTATTAAGGCGTAGAAAATTTTGATGAATATTATGTTTGTTTCTTATATTGTAGGAATGTACTTCATTGCAAAATGAATATTTTGTCTAAGTTGTTCTTAACTTAAAGGAGACATTGTAAAATGTAAGTACAAGGTACTGTAAGTATATTTAACATTTTGAACTGTTCTCTACAGTCATCTCTTAAGATTGACAGTACTTTGATCTCTACCACAATACGAAAAAACCTGTCCAAATGAAGTAATGGCTATTTATCCTTTTTATTTGTTCCCTGTTTCTCTGAAGAAAAATAGGTAGTTACTGTGTTTTTTTATGATTAAAACATTTAATAATAAAAAATTTGCAAAAGACGCACCAGTTTGTATTCATTATATTAGAACACTACAATTTCATTCAAACTTACTACACAATTCCCGAATTAATATGTAAATAATATACTAAATCTTGGAAGGAATAAGATTATAAATTATATAAAATTGTCGATTTTAGTAAAACTAATGTCTGCAAAATAGTTCTAATTTATTTCTGTTTTGCGGTATATTGATACAAACTATTTAATTTTTTGCACTCCGCACTCTAACAGTGCGCTATTGCTATTATAATAATCACTCTCAAGGAAAAGTACAGATCTCTTTTACTTCTCGAGTGACAGAACCCACATTCTACACTTTAGTCCCCCTCAAAAATGGCAATTAAAATAGCACTCTTAGATCACAGAATACTAAAATATTGTTTTTGAGTTAGAGAATGCTCAAAAGTAATTTTTTTATTTTCCATTGTGGTACAGATTCTTATTGTACAGAAAAGTATCTATGTTTTGAAATGTTTTTTTAACCTCCTCTCAAGTTACGGAAGTAACCCCCTGGAAGATCTCAAGGATCTTGTGCTAGGTAAAGAGAGATGAGACCCTACAGTTTAATGTGGACTTCGAACCACTCTTGGGGCAATTTTTTTAATGAAAAATTGTTTCGCCTTGCGGGAATCGATCCCACTTCGCTAGGCAACTCAGTTTACTAGCCAGACGCTTTAACACGCTGAGCTCCGTCCCCCGTCTACGTGGCTCACTAATTTCCTCTTTATTAAATAATTATAAACATTTAAGTATTACACACAAACATGAATAATGTCTGTACATTTCCTGGTGTTCTAAATACCTATGTATTTATTATTCAAACTATACTTATATCAAATTATACCATAGCACTTATGTGTTGCTGATAGCTAAATTCGGTGATTTGCTAATATTTCGTCTTTCATGCCAACTAAATAAGTGCAACCCACAATACTTCAAGATGTTCTGTTTCACCGAGGTTTTGCAAAAATTTGTTGTAACTGGTACATATAAACATAAAATCGCGTCGCGATTACAGTTCGTATGGTTCTGTATGCCGAATCTGTTTCCTAGACTGGTGTGGCTTTCTGTGTTATCGACAGGACGATGTAATTCGATTACTTACAAATTTACTCACGATTGACTGGTGTGTGCAAACAGTCTTAAAGTAGCTTACAGTAAAGATTACAATTTATTGTGTTATCCGGAACCAACCCTTATATGTGCGCCTTATTTCCCACAGTACTATTCATTTTAAGAAAAAAAGTATAGAGAAATTTTTGATGGAGAAGTTTTAAGGAATAATTTTGTATATAGGTATTTTTATAAAAAAGTGCACCTTTCCCGAGATAATCTAGAAAACTTCGAAATGGGGGTGGAAACGACGTCCTAGGGGATGAAGCACACTATTTAGGGGTGGGAATTTTTCAGTTTAATAAATTTTATGCTAACCTTAACATTTCTACCAATTTTCAAAACTTTTTGAATTTTGTCTGATATATTACAATTTTAATTGTTATTTTGCTGCATTATACCTAGATACTCGATATTTAGATGCCTTAGATATAGTTTCTAACATCACATTGTATTTTTTGTCCAACACCGAACCTTTCTCTTTCTCTCTTTTACAGTTTCGCCACGCGACTCATGACAAGCAATACATGATGATTTGCTAGAAGTATTTTCAATACGATAATTTCATCTTAAATATGTAAATGCCCAAAAATTTTCTACACTCCGTTGCATTTATCTTAGTATTTTTAGAGTTAACAGGAACAATGCTTATTTAATAAGTAGTTAGAATAGAATATCAAATATCTGGTATGGTCGATAGCCGGATTGGTTTAGGCGCAAGGTGGCAATCGCGATTAATCACACGGGCATCTCACCACCGGGTTCGAATTCTGGCTCCGGCACTGGTACTGTCTGAGGAAATGGTTGTATGTCCGCGTTTTTTCGATGTGTAACCCCCTTCCGCACAAGCCCCTGGCCTCTGGAATTGGGGGTTGTCTAATTTCTGTGGTGTTTATTATTATTATTATTATTTATCAATTCAACAGAATCGATCATCACTTGGGTATTAACTTACTTATACTTTTCCCTTTATTTATTGTTACCACGAGTGTAACTTATAATTATTATTGCATTTCATTAAACACAATCAATACCTCTACCTTATTAATCTTTTATTTAGATTCTAATTTTTATGCTAAATTTTAACCTTCTTAAAAATATTTTTTATTAACAAAAAAAAACATCAATAACCAAGTAAAACATATCAAATATCATTTGAAGTCCAATTAAATCATTTATAACATAACATCAAAAAGATATATAACATCAAGGATCCTAGTATATACAGGGTTACTGGTAATTCGATACATTCCTTTGGAGATGTGATGGGGCATGATCTAAGAAGTAAATTTGGCCCTAACATATATTATGCAAAACTCAATGGTTTTTGAGATATTTAATTTTTTTTGTTTTTCTCAAAAAGTAGATCTTAATGTCCTAAAAGTTAATTTTCGAAAAATCTATTTGACATTTTTAAATTTTTTTTTACTGGATTACTTGTCCAATATTATAGATATCCGTTTGGAATGAAAAATATCTGGAAACATTTCGATCATGTGAACATCTGAAATAAAAACTTAAAATTTTTTTTTTTAAATCGGCCATGAAATTTACCTATTAGGTTTTTTCAAAAAAATATTAACGTAACACGCGTATAAATTATTATAAAAACTGCCTTATTTCAATAGCTATCTAACAAGGTACAAATGTTCAATGTACCCTTAATAATTCTAAGAAAATACTAGTAAAAATAACACAAGTAGTACGAATTTTATTTTTAGATAAACGGTAAAAAACATTTTAAAAGTAGAGTTTAATTCTTCATTAATTTCCAAGTTGTACTTTATTTTTTATGTCTTGCTCAAAATGGGAGCCCCTATTCCGTATACAGACACGGCAGCGTCTTCTTATTTCCGTCCTTGTTACTCTGGTTGTCAGATTATGCCTTATGTGTTGGGCAGCATCGACTATCCTTTGTCTAAGGTTTTCTATAGTATTGACTGGTGTGGCATAGAACCATCTCCTTCATATGACCCCATACGTAATAATCAAGAGGTGTTAAGTCAGGGCTTCGCGCTGGCCAAGGTATTGGGCCCGCTCTTCCAATCCAACGGTTAGGGAAACGTTGATCAAGTAACTGTCGTACTGTCAGCCGATAATGTGCTGGACAACCGTCGTTCTGAAACATCATTGGCTGTCTGACGGCGAGAGGAACATATTCTAAAATCACCGCCAAATCATTTCTTAAAAAATTTTCATAGATTTCCCCGTTTAAATTTTGAGGAAGAAAGTGTGGCCCTATTAAATAGTGGCCAATGACTCCCATCCACACATTAACAGAAAACTTCATTTGGAAACTAGTTTCACGTGTTAACTTGGGATTTTCCTCTGCCCAATAATGTAGGTTGTGGAAATTTGTTATACCCTCGCGATTAAATTTCGACTCGTCCGTCCATAAAATACTTGTTAAAAAATTTGCACTTTCTGCATCTGAATTTAACATAAAGCGGCAGAATTCCACTCTCCTTCCAGGATCACCTTCCTCCAAGCCTTGGACAGGGGTATAGTGGTAAGGATGACATCCAACTCTACGTATCGTAGACCAAACTTTCCATTGTGATGCTCCGGTTAGTCTTGCGACTTTATTAGTTGAAATAGTTGGGTCTTCCTCAAAATACCTCAATATTTCTTCCTCATCATCTGGTTCATAAACGGAAGGAGCACCAGCGTCACTTCTTCTACATTTCACGGAGCCAGTTTCAGCGATATTTCGATATGCCGTACTGAATACACATGCATTTGGTAAGCGGCGGTTAGGGTACCAAAGACCATATTCTCGGCGAGCTTCAGCAGCATTGCCGCCACAGTATCCATGGACAAACAAGATATCAACGTATTCTGCGTTGGCATATGCGGCCATGGCACAGAAAATACAATAACAACAACTACGAGCAAAATCAAAATCTTCGATAACTAATTTAACAAGACCAACAAACCTAAAGGGACACGGAGATAAGAATGTCAGTTAATGACATATATGCACAAACGTCAAAGTCAAGGACTGACTGACTTAAATGAAAATGAACCATTAGTCGTTTAATAAATTCCGCCACCAGCATTATCTTTACTAATTTTTTATTAGAACTATCAAGGGTACATTAAACATTTCTACCTAGTTAGATAGCCATTGAAATAAGGAAGTTTTTATAATAATTTGTACGCGTGCTACATTAATATTTTTTTGAAAAAACCTAATAGATAAATTTCATGATTTAAAAAAAAAATTTTTACAAGTTTTTATTTTAAATGTTCACATGATCGAAATGTTTCCGGATATTTTTCATTCCAAACGGATATCTATAATCTTGGAGTAGTAAGTAATCCAGTAAAAAAAAATTTAAAAATGTCAAGTAGATTTTTCGGAAATTAACTTTTAAGACATTAAGATCTACTTTTTGAGAAAAACAAAAAAATTTAAATATCTCAAAAACTATTGAGTTTTGCATAATGTATGTTAGGGCTAGATTTACTCCTTAGCTCATGCCCCATCACATCTCCAAAGGAATGTATCGAATTACCAGTAACCCTGTATATATCATTCTAATAGGATTCTAAGAATAGTTTACAGAAAATGTATTGATTTACCTAACCATTGTTTGATTGTTTTCAAATTAAATATTAATATTATGCTGCCTAATAACTTGAAAACAATACATTTACAACCTAATTTAACTGATTTCATACTGCAATAAAGTAACCAGTTATGCATTTTGTAGACTTGTCTTGCGTATTCTAACAAAATTGTCTTAATAAAAAAGAATTTAAATTATTTTGATAAGCTAATGTACTGTTAATAACCCTTAGTGCTTAAAGACCCAATTTACAACCAGATCAAGTTTACGGAAAAAATGAAGTTTTCTTAATTCGATGTTGTCGCATACTTTTTTGTTATATTTTATAAAAGGCTCAATTTAAAATAAAAAAATAAAAAAAAAACTCATAAGCAGCGTAATTAGGAAGTCAAAGGTGTGTTTTATTGACCAGTAAAATAGAATTAAATTAGATTCTTGCGCCATTGAGGACATGAGGATGATGTATAAGTATAAACATAAAAAAATCATTATCGGGCAAAATGGGGGCTGATTGAAGTAAATTAAAATAATGTACATAGAACTATTATAGAAAACTACACAAGCAAAGAATATATTTAGTTTTACATACAAATTTTTTCTAAATAACTTTTTGCATAACTCAATTCAATATAGCTGCTTAGAACGCCAATACCAAGTTTATATTTCAAAATATCCTTTTTCGCCACATGTTGCACTACTGGTAAATTTTCCATGTTGCTACCTACCATTGGCGAAATGGGACTCAAGGGATTAAAGATAAACTAGTTTACTTACACAAAAGTATAAGCAAGGTACCATTCACCATCATGTTCTTAGTACCATAACTTTTCACATTAACCTTACTACCTTTCACCACTTCAAAATAAAACTACCAATTTTTTATACAATGATATAACCTGCAAGATCACAAATCCCAATGTAGTTAAAAAAAAAACTTACCTTTTTATGTATAGCACTTAATTCCCCACTTTGACCACTCTGACTCCTATTTAGAGAAGTGTTCAATTCAGTTCTTGCTTTGTTGCACTTAGTTACATCTTCAGACTCAGACAGACGGAAATCCTTAATTCTAAGTAGTTTTGGGGGAGGCGAGCCACCTGACTCACTACGTTTCCTTTTCTTATCCATGCCGAGGTCTAAACGTTTGAAGGGAGACCTTTTAAAAGGTGAATTCTTCAAAGGAGACTTTTTACTCGGCGACATAAAAAGAGCCCTCTTTGTAGTAGGTTTTTTTAATTCATTTTTAAAGCTTAGGCCAGACGTACCTGAAAAAAGGTTAGGATTAACTGAAAATATTTAAATCAAAGGCACTCTCATTACTTACTGGGCATAAATAGACTAGATTTTTTATCACCATCTGGACTTGAGAATACCGTTCGCTTTGAAGACATAGCTAGGCTATTGGATATGTTTGGTACTGTTTTCTCGATTTCGCCACTGAGTTCACGGAAACGCATGGCAAGTTTCTTTTTTGCCGAGCTGCTGGGAGTACGACTCTTAAGTCTTGGGCTTTTACTCGGTGTTTTCTTGGGCGTTTTTCGAGGGCTTTTCCTTGGACTCTTTCTTCGGTTTAACAAATTCAATTTTCTAAGAAAAAAAGTATTTATAATTATAATTGTTACATATAGTTGAAATCAGGAATGTTGTCGTGCACGTCATCAATTTATGTATATCAGCGATATGTGAAGTTTCTATCTTTGTAAATACAAAGCGCATAGGATGTAAATAACAGAAAGTCTCGTCTGCTATGACGACTACTATTCAAAGCATAATGATCTGTTTTACAAATGAATAATAGAACAGCTAGTCGTAGCCGCAACCAACGTTCAGCATTCTGTCACTTCTCTGTCAATTCAGTAGCATGTAGGGGATGCACACATCGAATTTATTGACTGCCTATTTCTTTTCGTTTTTTTATAAGTTTTTAGCGTTTCTTGCTGTGATATTTTAAGTGTCCTGTAATTAGATAAATAGTTTGTGAGTGCTTTAGTTTTACTGTATGTGAAGAAACTAGCCTCCAAATGGCGGCAGTGTATGGTAAAATTTATTGTATTTTCATTACTAAATACCTGTCTTTTGCATATGTTGATATGCCGATGCGTGCCATTCCGAGACCCTGACATGATTTGATTCGGAAATTAAAAAATGATGACATGAACAATAACATTCATGATCTAAACTAGGTATACAAGTTGTAATAAGCTCAAACATACTTGGCGTCCACAAGAATTTGCCTAGCCCTGGAACCAGCTACAGAACTTGCCCCCGCCTGCAGGCTTGCACTGGAAAACGTTATTCGTCTCCTAGCAAGATGACTGAGTCGCCTTCCAGGCGACTTCACAGCCCATCGTTGTTTTAACTGTTTCCGTTTGGTGGGGCTAACGAAACTGGTCTCAAAAACAGTGCATGATGATAGGGTCTCTGCACCAACATATCGCTGACCATATTTTGCACACACATCTTCAAATTGTTCGGAGAGTTTGCTTCGGTTATGACTAGAATGTTATAATACAATTTATCAGTTTTCTATAATCATACGGAACAATTGGAGAAATTTAAATCGATTTTTTAAAAATAATCAAAGTATTTTTGAGCATCAGAATGATTAGCTTGTCTTTTCTTTAACAGGTTTAATTTAGAAGTTAAAAAAACGTATAACTCTATGTTCAAAATGGTGGTGAACAAAAATGAATTTAAGTAAATTATCTATAAAAAGCTAAATTTTTCCGCAGACCGATATTTTCAAGCAATAATAAATGAAATAAGCTTTACTTACATACTTAAAAACTATATAAAAAATGTATTTTCTGTGTATAATCTCTACTTAGCTTAGGTGGAAAAGTAAAACTGAAAAGTGGGTAAGTAAACTTTTCTAACTTATGGGAAACAAAAATAAAAATAGAAGGTAAAATTGTTGGAGTCTATGGGATCACTGAAAAATCAAAATTAAATAATGCCACATCACCTTGGAGCGAATTCATTTAACACCAATTATATAATCTTGAAGGATGGTTTGAAACATGTTGATTGTTTTGACTGCTACGTGTACTATTCCAGTTCGTCTTTTCTCAAAATAAACTGACAAGTGTTCAATGTTATTACTCAATTGCCAACTAAATATTTCTGCGGTATTGGTGGTATTCCACCATGTATACTCAAGAAAATAGCTGAATATATATGTGATGCTCTAACAAATATGATCCTTGAATTCTTCATATCACGTATATTTCCAGATGATTTAAAATTAGCAAACGTAATTCCAATATACAAAAAATCAGTCCGCAACAACCCGGACAAACTTGCCCATTTAGGAGTAAACCACCCCACGGGCCACAGCTTCCCTCCCTGCATTTTCAACAACTGGTCATGTCATTTCATACCAGTATTAGGGGAGTGTCAATATGCCAAATTTAATAAAAATTGTTAGAACCGTTTTAGAGGAAAAATTATTTTCTATTTTTTTTCTCAGTTTTTAAGGGTTTTCTCCCCCCACATTTGAGCTAGGATCGATTTTGCGATTTAGCCTCGAGGTGTAACCGTCTTGAATACATATGTAAAATTTGAACAAAATCGATCCAGTAATTTGCGCTCTAGGTGCGACCACAAACGGCAGACAGACATCTTTTAAAAACCACTTTTTTGGGTTCAGGGGACTTGAAAACGTGTAAATCCATCAAAAACTCAAACTCGAATTTTTGCACGATCAGCATACTTTCCTTATACAGGGTGTCTCACCGGGAACTGAATCGATCGATATAGAGAAAAGTACGCATCAGAAAATTTTGAAAATTTAGACAATTACTAATGTCGGTGTGGCCAATCCAACTAAAATAATTACAAGCAGCTGGCACTTCTGCTTATACCGGAAGTCGATACCAACTTGCTTATTTCAAATGGAACACCCTATATATTTTAGGGTTTTCGAAAAAAACAAAAAATTCTGAGTCGAAAATATGTAGCATATCTTATACCTAAACCTAGCCGTTTCAGAGATATTTGACATTTTATAGAAAATTTGACAGGTGCAACGGTTTGCAAGAACTGTTATAACTTTCTTCGTGTAAAAGATCCTCATTTGCTTCTTGTCACGCAAAAAGAACACAAGGAGAACTATGTTCTACAACTGATATAAATTCAATAATATCATACCAAGTGTTCCGTTTTTCGCGTTACATTTTGTCAACTTCAAACCGCGAAAACTTATTTAGGTTAAATGGAACACCCTGTATTTTTTTACGTCAAGTTGTTGGCGGTAGTAAAATGTAAACCACACAATTTTATAGTGTATTTCTTATCATTGCTTGCCATCCAAATGTTTTGTTTTTGTAAATGTTTGTTTGTTATATATTATTATAATCCAGGCGTTTTAGACTTTTACTATCAAATTCGTGCCCTACGGCGTTTTTTTTTATTGTATTTATTTGGATATCTTGAATAACACTTAATAGTTATGCCATGAAACACCTGGAAGATATCGTGAAAACCGCGTCGGAAGGTCGCGAAAACCGCGGATTCGCGATCAACTCAGTTTTTATGGCCCAAACGGGGACAACACCTATTATGAAAGTTGTACATCTGTAAACTCTCTATCTCAAAGGTTCCATACATTTTTTCGTACGCCTAATCATTTTAAAGATACGACGCGGACTAAGTGAAAAATGCATTTAGTTCCGCCCAACCTCTTTCGCACCACATATTTCGAAATTATCTTGCTTTCTATGTCTCAGAATGAATATTAAATATTGCTATTATAGAGCTCGGTGATCTTTATTCTCCACTAGAATATCTTACACATTTATTTACAGTGAATAAGTCAAAAAATGCATTCATTTCCGCACCACCATAGAGGTAGAATGCTCGGCAGGCTTCTTACTTCCACGTCTAGTGGAAGTATAGTAACGCAAAAAACAAATTTAATTTATTTTTTTGTTGAAATAGGCTTAAAATGTCATGAAACGTTGAGGTTTTAAATTCGAGCAAAAAAAAATTTCCTGTCTGTCGGACTGGACTGTCTGTAACTTTTTTGTGCGCATGTGTAGTCTGGAACCGTTTATGATCTGGAGCTAGAATATATTTCAATCTAATTCCGTTGAAGGGTTCGGGGGTAAATGTTGTAAATAGGCAAAGCAAGCAGCTAAGAGTCCATAAAATAGCAATTTAAGGTATGTATAAAAAGTCAAGGTCTCAAAAAAAATTTTTTTGGCATCAGCCACCCCCCTCCACTATCATCCCTAATACCACCCCCACACTATTATGAAAGGGAGTAAAAAAAAATTAAAATGTGATTTAGTGTGTATACAAGAAGGAAATGTCTCAAAAAATTATTTTGGCGTTACCCCCTCTACCACCCCCACCCTATTATTAAAGGGAGTAAAAAAAATAAATTGGGAATTGGTGTGTGTACGAGAACCAATGGTCTGTAAAATTTATTTTGACATTAGTTACCCCTCTCTACCACCCCCACCCTAATGTTTATGAGAATAAAAAAATAAATTGGGATTTAGAGTGTGCACGAGGATCAAGGGCCTCTAAAATTTATTTCGGCATTAGTCACCCCCTCTACCACCCCTGCTCTATTGTTTAAGGGAATAAAAACTCAAATTGGGATTTAGTGTGTATATGAGAACCAAGGCCATCTAAAAAGTTTTTTACATTAGCCACCCCCTCTACTGCCCCCACTCTATTATTAAAGGGAATAAAATATTACATTGGGATTTAGTGTGTATAAGACTTGGATACAAATTATAGATGTGGAAGTAGTGATTCCTTGGGCAGCGGTTTTTTACATGGTTTTCCCAGGAGCCCTAATCCATGCCGGACTCAAGGCTGGATCTTAAATTAGTCAATATTTCCGACTTCTTCGGTATCTGGATCGTTATTATCCAATGACAAATCGTTGTCATTACTTTGATTCTGATAAGATTCTATGTTTTTCATTTCCTCATTCATAGCAATTATAGGTACGATATTCAAGCAGGAGTGACCGTAACAATGTCCACAGGCTGTTGAAAAATTTTCAGTCCTACTTTCCTACTGCTACATTTTCCTGCACAACCCTTCGTACAGTTGCAAAAAATTGAATTTAACAATGTCTGGTCCTGGTAGTAACTCCTGCAAAATATCGTTCTTCCTAATCCAACCCCACTGCTCAGGATCAGTGTCTTTTCCCAACCATGTTCGAATGTGTCAACAATTCTGTGCTGTACAATATAACAAAAATATTTAAAAAATATAAAAAAAAAAGGAACTAAATGCATTTTTCACTTAGTTCGCGTCGTATCTCCAAAACGTTAAGGGTACGAAAAAAATTTATAGGATATTTAAGGTAGAGAATTTACAGATGTACAATTTCTATAATAGATGTTGTTCCTGTTTGGACAATAAAAACTTAATCGCGAATCCGCGGTTTCCGCCACCTTCCGACGCGGTTTTCATAAAATCCTCCAGGTGTATCATGATGTAACTACCAAGTGTCATTCAAGACGTCCAAATAAACACAATGAAAAAAAATTTCGTAGGGCACGAATTTAGCACAGAGGTCAATTTTACAGCTAAAACATCTGGAGTATTATTATGTGTGTGTGAGTATTATGTAGTTATTGCAAATAGTGCTCCTAATTCTTCTATTTTTTGACATTGCTGTATCCTTGATGATTTTCTAGGAATAAAGGTTTATCTTATCTTAAAAAGGTTAATTTGAGAAAATAGACCATGGCCAGTTCTTTGCAAGTGTGCCCGTTTTGGCTGCGACGGCCTTGCTTCATCTTGTAAATTCATTATTTGCATGTAATAATGGTCTAAAGCAAACTAAAATACTGCACTATTACTATAAAACTGTATAAAACAACAAACGCTACCCTAAATGTGACCAGTTTTTTCTAAAAAAAAATTGCGCTAACTGGCCACGTAAGTGGTCGGTTGCACAGGCAGATAGAGCCGAGCGTCCCTGTAAGTGGCTGGCGGCAGCGAATGTGTTAAAAGAAAAAAATTCAAACTTACTGTAAGCCATGATAACGTTCCTCGAGTACGTCTGGCCATTTCTCTTTAACACAGTCGTTGAATGTTCGTGTAACAAGGAACGATTTAGACTCCTCCTTAATATTACTTTCATTACTGGAATTCAATTTATCTACATTTTTCTTATCACTGTCGGTTGTTGTAACTGGACAACCGCTTGTCCAAAAATAGTCTTTATTTCTCTCCAGCCTGTTCAACATTTCATCAATTGACAATTGCACTACAGTTACACTAAGAGGTGGCAAAACACCCTTCAAACTGTTTTGAGCCCTTTTTAAAATCCTGTGATCTTTCTTAATTATGTATTTCTCCTCTGCAGTAAAATTCGGAGGCTGCATTACCTCTTTCATTGCTTTTTGAAGAGTTTCTTCTTCAAGAAATAAATCTGGACTGATGTTGGGATCTACAAGATTTTCATATTTCTTTTCTGGAGTAACGGAATTTTCAAGGCATTGAGAATTTTCTAAGACACTCTGGCTGTCCCTTGGGAACGATTTTTCTTGAGAAATCACTCTAAAGCTTTTCTCAGAACTCTGCATTTTCTCCAGGACAGCCGGTTGTGTTGGAGTCAAATTTTTTTCTAAAACAACATTTCGTTCTAGATCTTGTTCTTTATCTGAAACTTCTTTTAATAATCCACATTCTGCATAATTTTGCAAGCTTGTTATTATTCTTACGGGTGAAATTATTTTTTCTGGAGTTAAGTTTTTCTCCAGAATTTTATTAAGTTTTTCCGGGGTTGCACTTTTATCAGGCGTGATGCTACGATATTTCCTCTTAACACTATAAACATTTTCTTTATTATCCTTGGTAAAAACAAGAGTCAATTTTTTTTTCTCATTAGTGTTTGACGTATTTATATTTGTAATGTTATTTAAAGATGTACAGCACTCTCCATTTTCTACAGGAAATGCGCCCTGTGGAAACGCATCATGATATTCATCTGACAGAATTTCAGTCTTCCCTCCCACATTAGAATAATCATTGTCCAAAGCATTATTTTCTTTATCTGATATATTTATACAACCAGGTTTCGGGAAATATTCTGTTTGAACATTACTGATATGGTTACTAATATTTACACCACAATCATTACTACTGCAGTGCAAGTCACTATCTAAATTTAAACAAGTCAGTAGTCCTACATTACCTGTCTCCGTAATAATCTGATTTACTTTGGGTATTTCTATTGACATATCAGAATCAGAGTCGTCATTTTCAAATCCACTGTAAGTCGTTCTTTCACTTACAACTGAACCAGGTATCACAATATCGGAGGAATTAAGATGTTTGGAGTCGTCACAATCTTCTTTTTCACTTTCAGTGGTGATGTTGTGGAACTTAATGTTAACGTCTGGTTTCTCTAAAAGGGCATCTTCACTTAAATATATTGGTTTGGAGGGACGAGACTTTGTTATAGTTTCACTCAGATTTTCCAAAGAACAATCAGAATTTGATTCCTGATTATGGGAAATATACCCACTATCATAGTCCATGGTAATACAGAAATTAGGTTCATATTTGGCAGCACTTTCATAACATTTGGAAAATGAAATTTCCATTCTAGTTCCTCTTCCCTTTGGAGTACTTGTTATTAATTTTATATCACGTTCCACACTATTAATTACGTTTGTCAAAACTCTATTTATCGTTAGACTTTTTTTGGCGGCATCTTTCGTGAAGCCAGTGAATGCAACATTTGCATTTTTCATAATAAATAAAACAAAATTAAACCATAGTTGATTAGTTTAGGAACCGCTAATTTACCAATAACTGAAATACGTTTAGGTAATTCACCGTTTTACTTATTCTACTTCATAAATAATCTAAATCACTGATGACACGCCATCACATCAACACAACGGACGTTAGTTTCGATTTTTAACAAATACCTCCTCCCCTCTTCGTGACTCCTGACCAATAAAACGAATAGCGAACAGCTGTTATCTCCGTTATCTGCTACACTGCCATATACCAAAAGGCAATGTTGCCAATGGCGAGTTGGTGTACAAAGATTAAATATATTTACACAGACTTGTGATATTTATAAAGATAAGAACCTATGCACACGGCCACACGGGGTAACATGAAAGCAATTAAAAGTCACTAGGTGATGTTGGCGATAACGGTGATATAGGAGATATTGGTGATCTGAGCAACAAGGGCATTCGCGGGGCAATTTTAGACAGTCAACTTTTACCTTCCAAGTACAAAATACCAATTTAATATATTGCAGTAGTTGGTTTTTAAAGGTCCTACATCTTTTTCCATCATGTCGAGTGAGTCAAGTGAAGAACTGTTCCTATACTATAGGTAATAAATTATTTTGTAAAAGAAATTACTCTACATGCTTGACAAATTGACTTCTGCTGCCACCTGATGCCATGTTTTGTCTGTGAGAGTAAAATCGTAGGAAATGGGGTGTTTTCCCCCAGCATCCACCAATTTTACATTAAACGCCTTCATATCATATCAACAGGCGATATGAAAAGAGTTTGCACAGATCGCGCTTCGCTGCAGGTTGCCCGGGTTGCTCAGATTGCGCAAGTTGAGGAGATAGATTGCTTTCATATCGTCCCTTTGATGGGTTCCCATTCTTATACCTAGAAAGTGACAGGGAGGAGATATATCGCTATTGAATTGCTTTCATGTTGCCCCGTGCGCAGAGGCCCTAAAGAGTGTATTCAGTGTCCTCGTGGTAGGATAGCCATAAGTTTACAGTCCTTTAGCTACAAGGATAATAGTTTATAATCCTTGTAATAGCCACGTGCAGTTCAAGGAGGGTAAACAATATATTATATAGTTTACCCTCCTTGCGTGCAATATCCATAAAGACGAATGTTCATAATATAAGACACATTTATGCATTCATACCATTTACACATGACACAAAATTTGTTACACCTTCTATTAGTTAGCCAATTGAAACTACAGAAATAATTGGTACAGGACTTTCATTAGTTAGCTATTATGTTAGCTTTATATAGTTACATCGACCTGAGTCAGGATTCCAAATGCTGCATGCACATGCGCAGTATACATCAAAGCCTTTTAAAGGTAGAATATTTTTATCTTTCTCCAAAATATGTTTCTCTTTCCAAGTGTCGGTCGTATTTTATACAATATATTATTTAACCTTGGGCTGATTTTAGAAAAAAGTCCGATTTGAGATTACTTTATCCATATTCTTATAAAAGCAATACTGTATAGGCCACATCGTTTATATTCAGAAGTGACCAGCGGGGGTGAGAATTTCTACTTTAGTTGTTTCATTTCATTTATAATCCAAGAAAATCCTAATATTTTCGAACTATTCTACTAATGAATACTTTATAATCCAAAAACAGACAATGTTCAAAATATTTTAAATTCGGAGAAATGTCCCCAACATC
This sequence comes from Leptura quadrifasciata, assembly GCA_963675555.1. Taxonomy (NCBI): domain Eukaryota; kingdom Metazoa; phylum Arthropoda; class Insecta; order Coleoptera; family Cerambycidae; genus Leptura; species Leptura quadrifasciata. Next base: position 116,111,223 of record OY776674.1, on the reverse strand, counting down.
TAAAAAGTTCGCAAATGGGACCATTGTCCACTAATTTGGCAACACTGCTAATACGATAAAGAGAGCAAGGATTAAAAAGTTAAATTTTTGCGATTTCGCGGCTTACACTAATGTCTCTAAGCGCCTTGAAGCGTTACGTCATTTTCTGGCATACTCCTGAAGCCGCGCGATACCGCTGTAAGTGCCTTTAAGCATGACGTCATAGCTTACTCGCTCGAATGGCACCGCTTATCGCGTCTAACGCGCAAAAATATAGCTTAAATTTGTTTCCTTGGGAGACGAGGTCATTGCTGTCACTGAATAATAGTAAATACTAAATATAACATCGAAAGATCAAAGAATACCGACAGATAGTGTCGTACCTTTATAAATATATTTAATCTTTGGCGTACCTAAAATGATAATTGTTTTTTTTTTTAGAGATAGCAACACCACCGAATACCCTGAAGTGTAACTTTTGTAAAATAACACTAGAACAGTTGTGGCAAATTTTCTGCGGTACATTATTAGAGCCGGCTTCGCACAAACGGAATGACAGAGTCGGCTTTGTTTCTACAGTCTTTAGCAGCACACACATTTCTACCTTTCTTCAAAGACAGTTTATCCATTGTTTGTAAAAACACACCCAAACAAATCAAACAATAATGACAGAAACACTAGCTGGAAATGTAAAGAATCACATAAACTGCTTCTCACACAACTAGGCAACTGCGACTGAAAATAATACTAGGCAACTGATGAAATGCACCGCACAAAATGGCCATTTCACGTGCGCCAACTTGGATACGTCAACTCTTCCCGCCAATGACAGTTACACTTCAGGGTATTCGGTGGCAACACCACATGCGTTTCCAAAATTTACATGCACATTTATATCTATTATGGCGCTGGTCGCTGAATAAAATAAATAATTAAAATATATATAGCGTGGGTCTGGTTGAAGTTTTCTTGCAGCAATAAATGGGGAACAATCCAAGCCAGTTTCTAATATATCCAATAGATGACGCCTTGCGTACTCCGTTTAATGTAATTCTCAATTTGTATCGTATAATATATTATGGTACAAATTGAGAATGACAATTTAAAAGTTATATTATAACTTTTACATTGTTTAAATTTCCCGATTTCTGAGAGTTTCCCAATTTCTATCCGTAGAAATGAGCCAAATTAATAAAAAGGATGAGGAATAATCCAAGCCAGTTCCTAATATATCCAATAGATGACGCCATGCGTACTCGGTTTAATGGGTTTAATGTTTTTCTTTTATCATATATAGCCTTTAAATAGTTTAAATTTCCCGATTTCCGAAAATTTACCAATCTCTTATTGGTAGAAATGAGCCAAATTGATAAAAAGGATTACGGTAGTTGGTCATTAAATCGTTTAAAACATTAAAAGCGGAGCTGAGAAAAAGAAGTGCTATAGAGTTCATGGAAAAAAAGCTGATTTGGTTGAAAGGTATATAATTACATTTACGAACTTGCTGAATTTTTTGTTTATATATCCTATTTTACTCTAGATTAATCAATTATGACAATATTTTAGTTAGTACACTTTGAAGAACACCGCCCTGGGGGGCGTCCTACTTTAAAAATATGTCTTAAATTTGTTTTAAATTCAGGGAAATATCGCTTTTATAACTACAATTAACCAGAAATTATTTAAACATTACATTCTTAATTTCATTTCCAAATTTATACAAATATTTATTTTTACAACAGAAATTATGTTCTCAATAATAGCCGACTTCAGGGCGCCGTTACGTTTTAAATTATTGGGGTAGAAAGTTGTACATATGTCAAGTGCCACTTTAAAATAGCTTGTAACATGGTTATAAATTCTTATCTAAAACTTGGCAGTTTTAAAAACAAGACTAATGCATTAGCAAAACCAGCAAAGCGTCGAGAGTTGTGTATGAAGTGAATAGGGCGACTTTATGCAAACGTATAAGACGAAGATAGGGCAGGATACCGAAGCCACGTCTCATGTGTCAAATATACAAGCCACGTTCAGCTAATGGGAGAATTGGCACTGTGATTTTGGAACCACGTTGTTGGAAGAACAGAATAAAAGCCAGGCGATGCTATACCTCCTGGCAGTGTGCATCGAGAAGTGAAAGCGTACGGACGTACACCGAGCCATCAGAGTGCACAGTGAAGTGGAAGCCCCACAGATAGTGACGTCGATAGTGTTGAAGAGGAAGTTCACACGTCTTTTTCAAGACACCATTTTCTGTTATTAATCATAACTTTTTCCCATAATAATATAGGTATTCCCTTACAGGAAACCGACAACGACGTTACCGTGGAGGACGGTAACATGGAGTACAGTGAAGACGAAACATCCCAGAGCGGTAGCTCCCGAGGGGGCCCCCCAACCCCAAGGGACGACAAGGAGACGATAAAACGTCTCACAGAGGAGAACAATGCTCTCAAGAAGAAAATAGACGAGCTCACCGAAAGGTTGGAGCAGATGCAGAGGGAACAGAAGTCCCAGCATGAAGAGCTTCTGCGTGCGATTCGGGGAGAATCGCAAACACGGAAAAGAAAAAATCCGCCCGCTGCCAACACGGACTCAGACGAAGAGGCCCCTAAGGCGGCAAAGAAGGTGGCTGAAGAGCCCCTCAAGTGCCCCCCCGAGTCCGAGTCACCTAGACAGAGCAGATCGGGATCCAGAGCCCCCCAGCAGGAGGCTAGCGTCCCCCAACAAGAAACCCGGAAAGAGGAGACCGAGGCCCCTCAAACAAGGACAAGAAGCCAGCGTGTACCTCCGGTAGTGCTGCGAAACAAAGAGACGTGGACAACGGTGAGCCGTCGTTTAACCGAAACCGGTATAAACTTCAACAAGGCCAAAGTTACCGGGGAGGGAATCTCCATCGAGCCCGCGACGTCCGAGGACTATCGGAGGATGACAAGGATGTTCGCAAATGAAAAGAGGGAGTACCACACGTATGCCCTGCCAGAGGAACGGCAGCTACGTGTGGTCATTCGAGGGATCCCGAGCGGCGTTACCTGCAAAGAGGTGGCAGAAGACCTCCAGGACCAAGGATTCGCACCTACCGCGGTCCAGCGAATGATGTCAAGACGGACAAAACAGGAGGTGCCCCTCATGCTTGTCCTAGTCCCACAGGACCAGGACAAGATACTCCAAGTAACGAGGTGCTGTTCTCTAGTTGTAAGGACTGAGAGACAGCGAGCCAAGGTAGCGGCATCCCAATGCCACCGCTGCCAGCGTTTCGGCCACGGCCAATCCAGGTGCACCGCGCAGCCGAAATGCGTGAAGTGCGGCGAGGCACACCAGACGACGGAGTGCAAAAAGAAGGCAGACGAACCGGCCAAGTGCGCGAACTGCCAGGGGGCCCACCCGGCCAGCTACAGGGGATGTCCAAAGTACCCCAAACAATCAGCCAGCGCCACCCAAAGGCCGGTACAGAGGCCAACGATGACCTCAACACAGAAGGGCGGCGTAGCGCCAGGCACAAGCTATGCCAGAGTGGCCCAGGGCAAGGCAGGACAGAACACCGTCCCTGCCGCAAAACAACAAGCATCGCCAGAGGCCAAAAACCTCACAGCGGTGCTCGCACAGATGCAACAAATGTGCTCAGCGATGAGCGCATTTTTTGCACAAATGCCAAATTTAACTAATCTGTAATGCCTTTACAGGTTAAACCGGAAGTCCTGCAGATGGCGGCCTGGAATGTCAATGGCCTGCGAGAAAGGAGACTTGAAGTCGAAGAGCTCCTGACCAGGTACGACATAGACGTCATGGCATTGCAGGAAACCAAGATGACCCCGGCCAAGGAGATCAACTTCCCAGGATACCACACCTACAGGATGGACTGGGTAAACAACCCTCAGCGACCCGCGAGAGGAGTGGCCCTATTGGTGAAGAAAACCATAGCCCACCATCCGACAGTACTGCCTGAGCTAGAAAACATGAACGCCACCGCCGTAGTAGTGTCCACAGCACGAAATGGCGACATACAAGTGGTCTCATGCTATCAGCCACCCCGCAGCACGCTTACCGAGGGGGATCTGGACGCAATCTTGCCCGCCAGGACACAGGTCGTCGCAATTGGCGATTTCAACGCCAAATCCCAGGAATGGAGCAGCGGCATAACCAACACTCGAGGACGAGAGCTGCTGAGGTTCCTGGGACAGCACGCCGGCGAACTGGTGGTGGTAGGACCGGACCAGCCCACCTTCGACAACGGCAGACACAGGCCAGACGTACTGGACATCGCGATCCTAAAGGAGATGACCTTCGAGGCAGAGATCACCACCAGAACGGAGGGATCTACCGAGCACAATCCGATCTTCCTAACCCTAGGAGGACAGGCGAGTGAGGACAACGCCACCTTCACGAAGAGACGAACGGACTGGGAATCGTACCGGCAGCACCTGCAGCAGTACATCGCACAAATTCCCAGGCTAGAAACCGTGGAGGACGTTGAGAGGGCCATCATTACCCTAGAGGAGCAGATCCTGGAAGCGATAAGGGCCAGCACGACGGAAATAGAAGTAAGAAGGCACGCAGCACCGATGGCAAACCTCCCAGAGGTCACCAGGCAGCTGATAAGGGACAGAAGGAGCGCCAAGAGACGGGCTCAGAGGACCAGGCTCCCCGCCGACAGAAGGGAGTACAATGTCCTCAGCCGAAGAGTGAAAGCCGCCCTCCAGGAACACCGTCAGGAGGGGTGGCAACGACACCTTGAGTCACTGGATCCACAAGACAGAAGCATGTGGAACACACAACGTGCCCTGCGAAACCGAAGGAAGCCTATGCGCCCGATTCACGGAGAGCGAGGGATCGTCTACACTAACCAGGAAAAAGCCGAGGCGTTCGCCGACAGCTTAGAACTGCAGTGCAGAGAGAACGAGCTCGATGACGAGGACGAGGACTGGGTGGACGACGTCGAACGCAGAGTACGAAGGATCCGCCGCCTACCAGATGACAACCACATCCGTCCGACTACCCCCGAGGAAGTCAAGGAAATCCTGAGGAGCCTAAAGCCGAGAAAAGCTCCGGGATGTGACAAGATAGGAAACATCGCTCTCAAAAAGCTGCCCAGGAAAGGAGTAGCGGCGCTAGTCAACATCGTAAACGCGATGTTAAGGTTACGGCACTTTCCAGCCAGGTGGAAAAAGGCCGACGTCATTATGATCCCTAAACCAGGGAAAGACCTAATTTTCCCGTCTTCTTACAGGCCCATCAGCCTCCTCCCAGCCATGAGGAAGGTTGCAGAACGGGTCATCTTGAAGAGGCTAACAGAGAAGACAGAAGAGCTGAACATCATCCCGGATGAACAGTTCGCATACCGAACAGGACATTCCACGGAACTCCAAGTGCTTCGCCTCACTGAGGAGATCACCAAGGGGTTCAACCAGCGTCAAGTCACCGCGGCGCTGTTCCTAGACGTCGCCAAAGCATTCGACACGGTCTGGCACGACGGTCTCTTAGCTAAAATGATGAGTATGGGTTACCCCATCGAACTCGTCAAACTAGTGAGATCCTACCTACACTGCAGACAGCTAAGGGTGAAAATCTCGGACCAACTCTCCACCTACAGGACCGTGGAGGCGGGAGTTCCACAGGGATCGGTGCTGTCACCGCACCTGTTCGCCATCTATACCTCGGACCTCCCCCGGACCGACCATACAGCCCTAGCCCTGTATGCAGACGATACCGCCCTGATTGCCAGATCCTGGAAGGCCAGAGACGCAACCAGAAAACTCCAGGAAGCGGCCACACTCCTGGAAGAATGGTGCACGAAGTGGAAAGTCGCAGTCAACGCCGACAAGAGCCAAGCCATCCTCTTTAGACGAGTGCGGAAAGAAATTCCCACAGGACACGTCTCCATGAACGGCGAGGACATCCAATGGCACGACACCGTCAAATACCTTGGCGTGGTCATGGACAGAAGCCTAACATAGAGACAAAACACGGACGCCATCACAGCTAAGGCCCGACGTACGAGAGCCCTCATCTACCCAATGACGGGAAATGGGAGCCGACTTAACTTGAGGAACAAGCTCAAGCTTATCAAGACCCTCATCAGGCCGCAGCTCACGTACGCCTCGGTAGCGTGGGGCTACCAGGCGAAGTCCTACATGAAGAGAATCCAGGCAGTGGAGAACATCGCCCTCAGGACGGTAGTTGACGCCCCATGGTACGTGAGAACCGCAGACATCGTCAGAGACCTGGAGTACACCACGGTCACTGAAGTCATCCAGGAACGAGCGAAGAAGCTGTACGCCCAAGCCGAGGAGCATGGGAACCCGCTGATCAGACAGGCCACTGATTACAACCCCGCCGACGCCCCGAGGCACAAGCGACCGAGGGTTCAGCTACTGGACAACGGGTAAGTATAACCTTTATTTCCCGCTAACAGATCTGTTTCAGATACGCCAGGACGGACCACCACTACCAGAGACATGACGTTTTCAACCCTAACCCAACCTCCTTGCGGGCGTCGGACAACATACCGTCCGACGCCCGTTGTCCTACCTGCTCCGTGGAGACCGAAAGTGCTAAAAGAAGCACTTAGGTCTCCACACTCCCGAGCTACACAGCTCATCCTTACCTTTCCGACGATCCGGGGTAGGATATCAATTGATGTCCTACGTACCGGCAGTCAGTCCCAGCCAAAACTTCCTAAACCCAATTCGACCGATGACTACCCCCGGGGGTGACAAGCTGGCGAAGAAAGAAAACATCAAGACAAGAAGAGCGCCAGAAGAGACCTCAGCCAGCGAGGTTCAACAGCCAGGACCAGGGGAGGTCCTCAGAAAATACCACGACACATCTCACATTTGTGAGCTGGGTCTGGTAGAAGTACGCGGGCCCACCTATCACGAAGGCCGGTCCAGGTCTACAGAGATAATCTAGGTGCAAAGAGTAATAGTCCTACTCGGCCCTAGTTATCGAGACCGACATCCAGCCAATGGATATTGGCGCGCGCGACCTCCTGGCAGAACTGATAGAGGACGCTTGCCGACGATTAACTACTCGAGCCCTCTCGGTTTGCCCGGAAGAATACTTATTCCAGTAATAGCAAATTTCATCGAGGATGTTTGTCGTCGATTTTCGAACCCTCTGAATTTGCTAAGAGATACTAATTGCCGGACGCTTGTCGACGATTAAATACTCGAGCCCGCCTTAGTTCTCTAAATACATCCATAAATTCTACGAATAAATCCAGGCTGGCTACTGAAAGATTTGGGCTGCTAGAACATAACTTCGCAATTTACACGACGAAAATTTCACCAACATAACTATCTAAGTATCAAACCTATTTACTTCTCTGCGTTATTATTTAATATTGACTTTACATTCTGGTTTGGGGGGATAGGGGAAATTGGCTTATTTGTGGTACTAAAGGAATATTAGTTTTTTTATGAAATACTAGCTTTGATTTTTTATTATAAAGAATATTATATTACCAGTTATTCGGTTATGATTTCATTCACGAATTTAATTCATGAAATTTCACATATTGAATGTTTTGCTAGGAAGATTTACGTTTGCACCCTAACAAGTTTATATTCTAGAACTATATATTTTCAGAGTTTATGCAATGACAAGAGACTTTAGCTTCCATTATACTTCAGTTGTTTACTATCAAGGGCTTGCCGTGTGCCTGGATCCACCTGTAAGGTTTCACTAGAATATTTCCAGTCAAACTATTGTGAGATATTTCTCACCTGCGAATGCCTAGTTTTCTATGGTTGTTTAATAACGATCCATCAAATTAATAAAGAGTTCTCTGGCTCTAGTACAAACACCGCGATCGTGGGTTTGTACTCAACTACGTTTCTACCTTACAAACTACAAACTGTTCAGGCCAACGGTCAGTACTGGGTCCCCGCACCCTGTATACTTGTGTCTCATTATTACTTACATTCTCTAATGCACGAACAGGACATAATTCTGGTCCTCTGTTTTGCAGTAAACTTATTTTATCAGAGCGATTGCTAACACCAAAATTCCAATTACATTTTAATCGGCTATTTGCCGCATCTTTAATTACACCTACAAATAACACGGCCTACGATTGTGTTACCTTAGTACTTGTTATTGCATAACCAGCTTTGAAATATGTATAGTATGTCATTACTATAGCGACGTAATCCTTCCTATATAATATTTAGGCAATTGTCTCAAATATTTGGATTGTTTTGATTTCATGTACGGCTATTTGCCGCATCAATTTATATAAAATAAAAATGGGTTTTTTTTACTACTTTTTCCCATCAATTATTGTATTTTCTTTTACCTTTACCTTTTTCATCACACGAGTAATAAACTAAATAAATGATTTCAGTCTAATCAAATAAATTAGAAAACAAACTTCAACTATAAATGTACAGGGCAATCTTTAGTAATAAAACATCACATAAATAACATAAAACATTAACTAGGTTTCTCAAATAATAGACAGTGTATCCAAATAGACAGTGTATTTACAATAACAGAGTGATTAATTTTCTCAGTTACAGTATCAGACAGAAACAAGTAATACCAAACTTTAAATCAAAGAACCTGGGGTAATTATAAAGGGTTACTAAACACACACAACGTAATTAAAGTCCTAACCACATAAAACTAGACGATCACGTAAATGGCCAATTTGTTTATTTATCTTGACATAAAATTGAGATAAATAATTACTGGGTAGGAATTAATAAGTTCTTGATTGCTTCACGATCAAGGATTTTGATATTAATTAACACACCTGGGGTTGAGATGTTTCACTGGTTCACGTGACCAGGATTTTTATTTATAATTCATTGAGGGGGGGTGGGGGTGTTTCAACTTGAAGATGAATATATATAGATTACAATTTTAAAACACCAGATTTATCATATAGTTGTCGGAAACGGTCATTTTTAGGAAATAAATGTCTTACTGTGTTAGATTTGTTAGAGCACTTTGGTACACAGCAACAAGTTTCCATTTTACATCCTAATTAACTTCGTTTATTCAAAGACATATTTTTCATATATATATATTATATATATGATATTTTTTCGTATTGCCATTGACGGACAAACCGGACAAACAACCCAGTACAGCTGGTGCACTCTGGCGGAAAAAATGAAAGAGAATGTTCCCCATTAGGAATAATGACCACAGAGCTCTAACACCAAATACCCAGAGTGTAACTGTCATTGGCGGGAAGAGTTGACGCATCCAAGTTGGCGCACGTGAAATGGCCATTTTGTGCGGTGCATTTCATCAGTTGCCTAGTATTATTTTCAGTCGCAGTTGCCTAGTTGTGTGAGAAGCAGTTTATGTGATTCTTTACATTTCCAGTTAGTGTTTCTGTCATTATTGTTTGATTTGTGTGTGTTTTTACAAACAATGGATAAACTTTCTTTGAAGAAAGGTAGAAATGTGTGTGCAGCTAAAGACTGTAGAAACCAGGCCGACTCTGTCAGATCCGTTTGTGCGAAGCCGGCTCTAAATAATGTACCGCAGAAAATGGCCGACGGTCACGGAGATTTGCCACAACTATTCTAGTGTTATTTTACGAAAGTTACACTTCAGGGTATTAGGTGGCTCTAATATTAAAATGGAATGTTAATACTAATTAATGGCCTCTGAGCAACTAACAAAAGCAAGAGCATTAGTATTTAACTAAAAGCTACAACGCTTATACCTATTACTCCCTCAGATTAAGAAGTCTGAGATTCCTCCAGATTGTCAACTTGCTCCATTGCAGTGCGAATAATGGGGAATTGGGGAACATTCTCTTTTATTATATCCGACAGAGAGCACCAGCTGTACACGGTTGTTTCGCCACAGACTAATACAGACGTCTAACTCTCAGAATATTCATGTATTAGGTTTCTTTTTATGCCGCATTCGAGAAAAAGTTGTTTACTACCTCGCGCCGATAACATATTTGGATTGACCAATACAGGCGTAGGCGCATCAAAACTGAGAACTATGTCATACCCCTGGCGCCTTGGAGCATTAAATGAAGACAAAATATCTGTAAAAATACCTTCAAAGCGTTCCGACAGAGTTGGACGTCTGTATGTAGTCTACGGTTTCCCCGTCAATGTCAATACGAAAAAGTATGTCAGTTCCGTTTTTAAACGATTTAATGATCAACTACCATAATCGTTTTTATCAATCTCGCTCACCTCTACGAATAGGGGATTGGGAAACTCTCGGAATCGGATATTTAAACTATTTTAAAGGTTAATATGTTGAGAATGACATTAAACCGAGTAGTATGGCGCCATCTATTGGATATATTAGGAACTGGTGTGGATTGTTCCCCATTCCTAATTCATTTTTTGTGTGTTCATAAGTTATATTTATATGTTGTCTAATGAAGTTGTGGATTCGTTTACTTTTATTTTTGCATACTTATTCAAAATTAAAGTTTGTATTTAAGTTTTTACGTTTAACTTTTAACTTAGCGGTAACGCCTATATTCGTATTGAGTAGTCTGTTGATAATGCGCATGTATAGTACAAGTAATAAGTTCCCGAGACAGAAAAAACGCAACAAAAACTTTACGACATAATTATTATCGCCCCAGGATATGGCGCTAGTTGAAGTAAATAGATCCCAGTAAATAAAAAACGCAACAAAAACTTTACGACATAATTATATCTCCGCGGGCCATAGCGCCAAGCCTGGCATTAAACATTCCTGATGCATTTTAAAAACCTGTAAGCGAGTCAATTTGCGAACAGCACTAAAAAGAGTACCGGTATTTTAATGAGGTCGTAAAGTTTTTGTTGCGTTTTTTATGTCTCGGTTTACTCCTAATTGAACTATACTAAGGACCCATTTGCAGTTTCACGCAGGTAGTTTGTATGGAAAACTATTCTATTGCTTTGTTTTGCACACAGATCACTCTGTTGTTTTGCAGTTTAGTGTTAGTAGTCAGCAGTGTTACCAGATCTACTGTTTTTGCAGTAGATCTACTGTTTTGCAACTTGCCCTACTGGGGTATTCCCTAATATAATATGTTTACGCTGTTACCTATTTATTTCCCTTGAATTTGGAGAATTTTGACGAATAACATCAATTTCGAAGGAATGAAAATCTTTGGATTGAGTTAACTATGCATGAACGCCATGAACTACCATATTTTAAATTTAAAATATTATGCTCTAATCTGGCAACATTCTCCATGTATTCAGCGGTGTTTGGTGCGTTAAACGGTTATAACTCAGCTTAAAATCAGTGTACATAGAGTGCGGTCGTTTATCAGTTGGGCGGAATTAATTTGTTGTTTATAAATTACGTATTTGTGGTATCATAGTGCCTTAAAATTTTATTTCGTGTGAAATATTTATAATGTGAATTGTTTATGAATTGGACGGCATTAATTTTTGTTCATAAATTACGTACTTGTTGTATCACAGTGCCTCAAAGTTTTATTTTGTTAGTGCTTTAGTGAAAATAAGTGTAATAATTGTAGGATATCGTAATATTTTTAAATGTGCAAAAATGGAAGCGGTTCCCGGTTCGGGCAATTAGAGCTGCCCGTGAAAGAAAAAGAAAATGCTATTATTTAGATGAGACGTGGTTAAATGAAGGACATATTGTAATGCAATTTTGGCAAGATAGAAATGTAAAAAGTGTGTTCGTCAAGGCGATATAGAAGATTGGTCAACAGTATTAAAAATGCCAACAGGAAAAGGAAAACGCTTAATAATAACGCACATAATTCAGGATTCGTGGAAGATGGACTTCTATCGGTCGTGTCGAAAAAAAGTGGCGATTATCATGAGGACATGAATGCGGATGTTTTCAAGGAATGGTTTGCAAAAATTCTCGCTAAGATTGAACCCAGATCTGTCGTTATTATGGATAATGCCCCATACCACAGTCGATTAATGGGAAAATAACCAAGCAGTGCATGGCGAAAAGCGCAAATTCAAGAAGGGTTAGATGGTAAAGGTATCCTATTCGATAGTGCTTCGCTGAAAGCCGAACTGCTAACCCTAGCGAAACAACATTCGCCGATATATAAGAAATATATTTCAAATATGCTTTTAGTGGGCGGCATATTAAAACATAATATTCTTAGTCGCAAACTATCATTACATGACATATTTACATTTACTCTATGCGGTCGACTAGGTCATTAAAATTGTTTGTGGTAGTTGATCTGTGGTCGTGGTTTCCATTTCTAGTAGGCGGATAAAACTTAATATATTTCTCTCGATTCAATGGGGATTATATGGTAGAATGAGGTGCCGCTTTAGTATCAAATAAGAGCTACTATTCTTTGTCGAGAGTGCCGCTTACTTTTTGCGTTACTGACTCGAGTTTTGGCCGAAGTATAATATGAAATTAAATAATCATAACTAATCTTGAACTCTGTCTTCATGCGATCTAATTTGCTGATAATAATGAATTTCAAACGCAATGAATATGAATATAGGTACAAACAATCCAATACCTGCATGTTGCTACATCTCTCATCTCTGTCTGTGACAGTCTGAGTTGTAATTCTCTATGCAACCGCTTAGGCTTTGCTTAGGCTTGCTAGTTGAGCGTCTCTCTATTGTTTTTCCTAGAGTCCCTATAAACTAGAGTCCACTCTGTCTTTGTTTATCTGAGGTCCACTCCACCAAATGGATACAAAATGGCGGCTATGGTTTGTGCGTGCGCATGTGCATCAATGTGTTTAGAACGTATCGCAACTGTCAAAAGCAGGTTGCATATAGTATCTTTAATCTGTGGTAGGTTGCAGTATTTGTTTTGACAAAGTGGAAAAATATAATATGTAAATATAATAACGTTACCATTGGTTATTTCGTCACCAAATCAGTCATAACAGACTGCTATTTTAATTTTAACCTATTACACCAAGTCGACACTATGATCCAAGGACTGTTAACAATCGTTGACTATGATCGTCAAAATAAAAGCAACTCCTATTATTATGTATCCACTTTTCATACGGACCAATCAGTGCCTCGAACTTGAATAGCCAGACTCTACAGGGGCTCTAGTTTTCCCACCTATTTTGTTCTTTCAATGCATATATCTGAAATCAGTGAATTCTACATTTTACATCTTATATCATATACGCAAATCTGATTATTTGATTCTCTATTTTTATAAAAGTCATTATTAACGGCATAATATAAAGATATGTAAAAAAAATTTCGACCTGACGTATTTCGATTGATGATACCTATACACTTAGCCAATTAGTTCAATTAGTTCAATTTGAACTTGGTGCACCCTGTTTTCACTAACGAGGCTCTAACGACCGAGTAAAGGCGGAATAACCCTTACCTTTTGCCGTGAGCACATCCACCTTCTCACGAAGAGTGCGGTAAAAATAACCCACCGCACACAAAGGTGGCTTTTGGAATCGTTTGGTTACCCCATCGTCGCAGTCTCCTTCTGTGCCATGGGACCACACCACTCGCCTTCCGCAACCGAGCTGGTCAGTTGCATACCTGCTCCAGCTAAAACTTCAAATGCAGCTTCGTTTTCAGTCGATTAAGGCTTTAAAAAAATGATGGAGCGTTCAAGTGGGGCAAAATCATCCGGAGGTAAAATACCCTCCCGATCGGATCTCCGGGGGAGGGTGCCCACAGGGACGCCTCATCGAATGTCGAAAAAACACCGACAAGTTAAATCCAACAAAACTAATTCTTTCATCTACGGCGCTTGGAATGTTCGTACTTTGAACGACAGCACTCGCATCGATCGGCCTGAAAGAAGAACTGCTCTAATAGATAGAGAACTTCACCGACTCAATGTTGACGTTGCAGCTCTCAGCGAAACTCGATTTTTGGAGGAAGGCTCTCTCACAGAAAAGTACTACACCTTCTATTGGAAAGGCCTTCCCACCAATTCAAGAAGACAACATGGAGTAGGATTTGCCGTTCGGAATCAACTTGTATCCAACTTAACACAAGTACCACAAGGCCTATCCGTCTAATGCTGCTACGCTATGAGCTATCAGATGGCAACGCGGTAAATCTAATAAGCGCCTACGCTCCCACTCTGGATGCAAGTCACGAAACCAATGAAAGCTTCTATCAACAGCTGGAAGAAACCCTCTGTAGAATACCTAAAACGGAACGACTCGTTATTCTTGGCGATTTTAACGCTAGAGTAGGGAGAGATGCAGACACCTGGCCAGGCATCATAGGTAAGAATGGTTTGGGCAACATGAACGCTAACGGTCAACTACTCCTAACTAAATGCGCCGAACATGATCTAGTTATAACAAACACCATTTTCTGACAAAAGGATAAATTTAAAGGCACCTGGCGTCACCCCAGATCAGGTCACTGGCATCTACTGGGCTATGTTGTCGTACGTAGGAAGCATCTCAAGGATGACGTCCAAATTACAAAGGCGCGCATTGATAGCGAATGTTGGACCGATCATCGTCCTGTTGTCTCTAAAATGAAAATTGTTATGAGACCCAAACACCGAAGAACTCAATTAAAACGTAGACTCCGTCTCTGTATTAGTAAATTGCGTGACCAACAAACCGTCGAACAGCTAAAGCAAAAAGTTCAAGAGAATTTGAGTGCACTAGAAGAAACCAATTCTGTAGATGTCGCTGCTACCTGGACACAAATTAAAGACAGTTTAAAAAGTGCGAGTGAGGAAATTCTTGGCACTGCAGCAAGTAAAAAACAGGAGGACTGGTTCAATGATAATGAAGCTTTTATACAAGAACTTCTTGACCGCAAACATATTGCCTTCCAAAACGCTATCAACCACCCCAACGACTCATCAAAAGCAGAAGCTTTTACCCAATCTAAGTATGAAACGCAACGCGAAATCAGAAGAATAAAGAACGAGTGGTGGGCAAGCAAGGCCAGAGAAATTCAAAGGTACGCCGATTCACACGACTACAGGAATTTCTTTCAAGGAGTAAAAGCAGTGTACGGCCCCAGTCGGAAAAATATGTGCCCTATTAAAGATTTAAATGGAAATCTCCTCAAAGAAGACCAGGAAATAAGAGCCCGATGGAAAGAACACTACTCTAACATTCTTAACCAGCAAAGTCAAGCCGATCACGATATTATAAATCTTATCCCTCAATATGACACCTTCGAAGACTTAGATAAACCACTAACAACGGAAGAGATCTTAACCGCCATTGGGCAGCTAAAAAATAACAAATCTCCCGGCGCCGACTCACTCCCAGCTGAGATCTTTAAAGCTGTGTCGTCAGAGCTCATACCCTACCTCAAAAAACTGTTTGATGTCGTGTGGGAAAGTGGTCAAGCTCCGCAGGAGTTTCGTGATACACTTTTAATCAACCTCTTCAAAAACAAAGGAAGCGCTGCGGACTGTGGAAATTACAGGGGTATAGCTCTCCTGGCTGTTGGAGGGAAGATACTCACTAAAGCGATGGCAAATAGGCTAACACCTGTTGTGGAAAAGTTACTTCCTGAAACACAGAGTGGCTTTAGACCAAACCGAGGTACATCGGATTTAATCTTCACATTTAAACAGCTTCAAGAAAAAGCACTCGAACATCAAGGAGAAATTCACATGGCCTTCATTAATTTAACCAAGGCGTTTGACTCGATGGACAGGGAAGTGCTCTGGAAAATTATGTTCCGCTTAGGTATACCTAGAAAATTTGTGGAAGTATGTCGCAGTCTACATACAAACAACAACGCCCAGGTTATGTATAATAATGAGGCAACCGAACCTTTCCAAACCCTCACTGGAGTTAGGCAGGGATGTGTCCTGGCACCCCTCCTTTTTAATTTGTTTACCACTGCTCTAACAATTATTGTTGACAACAAACTGACAGTCAGAGGAATAGGTTTCAGATACCGTTCTGATGGCGGTCTCTTTAACATAGGGCGCTTTAGAGCTTTTACGAAGACACGCACACGATTCATTTGTGATCTCCAGTATGCGGATGACTGTGCACTTTTAGCCTCTACGCCGGAAGAGCTTCAAGAACTTTTAGATGCGTATGCCCAGAGCTATGATTCCTTGGGACTTAAAATCAACATTGGAAAGACTAAGATTATGTCAACTCCTCATCAAGTGAACCAAATAGACATTACACTTAACGGAAATTCTCTTGAAGTGGTGGATCAGTTGAATTACTTAGGCAACGTTGTTAATGACAAAGCAAACATGGACAGCGAGATTCGCAATAGAATTAACGCTGCATCTAGAGCACTCTGGGGACTTAGAGAGAGAGTATTTGACAACCACGACCTTGCTTTGTCAACGAAAATGGCTGTCTACAGAGCAGTTGTCATTCCAACACTGCTATATGGATGTGAAAGCTGGGTCACTTACCGTCGTCATGTGAAAGAATTAGAACGTTTTCAGCAAAGACACCTCAGAAGTATGATGAAAATCCGTTGGTTCCATCACATATCAAACGTGGAAGTACTCAGGAGAGCAAACAGCCTTCCAATTGAGGTGCTTATTTCAAGAGCACGCCTAAGACGGGCAGGTCACGTTCATCGTATGCATGATAACCGCCTTCCTAAATGTACACTTTATGGTGAATTGCTAAGCGGTAGAACAAGGCGTGGCGGTCAACGAAAGAGGTTCAAAGACGCTCTCCATGAAAATCTAAAATCCTGCGGTATTGCAGACGAGCAATGGGAACAACTTGCAGCGGACAGAACCGAATGGCGAGGGGCTGTGGCCAGCTATCAAGGAAATGTTGCTGCAAGAAGGCCGAATCCAAGACCTAACCAGGTCTATGTTTGTCCTGACTGCGGTCGACATGTGCTCTCCCGAATTGGCCTCTATAGCCATAGTCGTGTGCACCGTAGATTAATGGGAATTACAATAGACTACGCGTTTTACTTGTTTTTTATTGTACAAAATTTATCGACTGTAACATTTTTATACTCGGACTCGAGTAACGGCTAATAATAATAACACTTAGCCATACATTTTTTTTAGGAATAATGTAAATTTTATTTATTTTGTCATATTATAAATATTTTATTTATTTTGCGTTAAAAAATTTATTTCTCATTGAAACATATATAAGGTATATTTTCCGTTCTACTTATCGTTTTAAAATAAAGCCAGAAAAAAAGTCGACTGTAATCTACTGTTTTTCTGACAGACTGTTGAGCTGAAAAATGATCTGGCAACACTGGTAGTCAGTGATAGGTCTGTGGTGATGATAGTGACTATTTGATTTGGAATTTTGTAGGTCTATTTTAGGAAATTGGTTTGATCGAAATCGGAAAGTAAATTATTACTAAAAATTACGATTGGTATATATTGCAAATACTAGTAATTTATAGAATTGCTTGTTGTACCAGCCTTTATTAAAATTTGAAGTGTTGAATATTAAAATATAGGTTATCTATCTGTCAAAACAGTCGGACAAAACTAGGCTGGCCATAGTGCCTAGTCTGCAATCTGCAGCTATATATTAAAATGTTTTAAGAGGTAATTATAAAATAAAACTTGTCAGTTAATAATAGAGTTAAATTAAATGTAAAAAAGCCATTCTCAAATAGAT
This sequence comes from Leptura quadrifasciata, assembly GCA_963675555.1. Lineage (NCBI taxonomy): Eukaryota > Metazoa > Arthropoda > Insecta > Coleoptera > Cerambycidae > Leptura > Leptura quadrifasciata. Next base: position 116,093,747 of record OY776674.1, on the reverse strand, counting down.
TTTAGGAAATTTTAATCAAGTTGTCAATATTGGCTAATTTAATAACTGAGGTCCTATGTTTACCTACCTTTTTCATTGCAGTTGATCACGGCTATTGTAAATGGTTCAAAGGAAAAATTAATCATCCCTTAATATGGTCATAATGGAAAATTTTTACTCGCCACACGATAGATTTTATGAATTATGGCAGGAAATAGAAAAATGTCATTTAAGTTACCTAGAAATGGAAGAAAGTCCAGAAAAAATTGATCAACGAAATAAATTAGAAGGTAAATTCTTATTATTTATTTTCTGTGCCATAATAAGTATATGGGAGCGCCATGAATAATTAGAACAAAAGCGGAGATAAGGTGCTATTTTATACTTTCATACAAATAAAACTGAACAAATGTATCTAAAGCTCGAACTCACAATCAGTTCATATTTCTAAGAGAATGCCTGTGTATCTGTTTGGAATCTATAAAACAGAACTTGTAGTCTTACACGTGTCTAGTGCAAAATTTCATTCAAGTGTCAATAGTATTTTGTTGTTTAATTATACTGCAAGCAACCGAGATTACTTCATGAAAGTTCATAAATCTAATTCTTGCTGAAATTTTCCTCAATATTTTGACAATGTATAGACATTAAGAAAAAAATCGCTATAAATCGCATTTTTTGTCATTTTTGTGGTACCTATTGTGAAAGAATAAAAGAATCAAATTTTCAATAGTTTGTTAGAAATATTTTAATGATGGGTGCATGATATCGATTGAGCATTTTTATCTGTTACTAAGGTTCCCTCCCTCACTACTATTTAATTTAGGTTTCAAACCTGTAATAAACTTGTTTGCAGTTTTACTGGTTTAGCTGTTGAGCTTTAGCTCAATCTGCATTGCATAAAAAAGGCATGTCTTGTGGTTAATTCTGTCTCCATACATATTTCTTTGCTCATCATTTTCAGTTGGTATTTCGATGGCTAGTGAGAGATATCTTGCATTCTGTGTGATTTCTCCTAAGATTATAATTACAATGTTTCAATATTTATTTACAAAAACATTTCTTTTTTATAGAGTATATCCATGATTTCCTGTGTGTAGCGGCTCATTCGCAAAAATTTACATTTCAAGAAACCGAAGAGGTTTTACAAAGATCTGCTAGCAGCAAAAGAGATTTCAGTGGTTACAAAGCTGCCACTGGATTCAATGCTATTCAGCTCTATGCTGGAAACTTACTTTCCCAACCTTGGCGTAGAGAGTATCGACAGGTTAAGGTATGAAAATAAGTAAAAATGTTACGTGTAAATTCTGGATTCAGGAAGAAAAGTTTTTTAAATTATTTAATTTATATTGTAGAGGTTGTTGCCGGTTAAGCATGCGCCAGATACCCCAAGGGCTATTATGATGTTTATTTGTGCCAATTAAAGTTTGGTGATTAGGATATGTTTTTAATATAATTTTGTATTTTTACTATCTGTTAAGGGAAATGTCGGGGTAACAACCTTTAATGTTAAAATGATTTTCTCGATTACTATTTAAGAAAACCAAAACGAAATAATAGATATAGTCGGGGCAAGAATTCAGGCGATGCACGTCACAGATCGACAAAATTACTATAATTATATGAAGATTATGAAGTCAATCAAAGCGACTGCACCTGAAATAGCTGCAACCCCCAATTAAGGTCACATGCAAATTGTATTGCCACAACTGAAAATGTATCATTAAAATGATGAATTGTGACACAGCATAAAGCTTTATGCTGTGCCTGTGATAACTGCAACGTCTGCAGCCCACAATACATATAACAAAAATCTATCAAAATTCGATTAATTGGAATAAAAATAGATTATAAATAATTTCTCAAATGAACTTTATTTAATAATTGGACAATGAGTCATCATAATTATAGTTAAATTCTGCTAATTAAATAAAATTACTACGATATTAAACAATTATACATTTTTTAGTTATTTACTATTCTTGATAAGAGAAAAAACATTTACATATTTAAGCAAATTGAAACCATTCACATATTTTCTTCTTCGTCTGAACTGTCGTCTGTATCGGATCCATTTAAATTAATAATAATGGGATGGATAATATCTTCTCTGTCAGAAGCCACTTCCCTGCCCCAATATTTTTGTATTTCCTTATTTGTGTTTTTAATAGTGTTTGACCAAATTTCTGGAGTAATAGTATCTAATGCTTCCGTCCACATATTTATCACTTTTTCCACACCATTACCATCTCTTCCAATATATTTATTATAATATGTTTTTGCTATGCCCCAAACTTTTTCAATTGGCTGGAACATACAATGATATGGTGGAAGTCTGAGGACCTCATGACCGTATTGTTGTGCCAGCTTATCAGCTTCATATTCCTTGGGCGGTTTGTTTCTATAAAAATAATATAAATTCATATGGGTATTACAAGAGTATAGGAAGACAATATTATTACTACAAATTACAATTTCTGTCCCTGGACTCTTGATATTAATAAATGAAAATAACCAGAAGTATCTGATATAATTAGTTATGATATGTATACTGAGTCGAGTGTACATACGTACTCACAAGAGTTAAAAGGCAGTGCACTTTTTATGTACCCGCACTAAATCTCTAAATATATAATAAATCACTTACTGTGCCACCAACTCAAGTAATTGTACTTTAAGCATTCCTTCTTCATCATCAATATTTCGGTTTTGTAGCCAGGATATAATATCAACTTTTGTCCAACTCGAATTTGGAATTTTATCCACCAAACTACTGTGATAACTAGCATTATCCATGATTATTAAAGACGGTTCTTCCAAATGTTTTAATAATTGGTATTCAAACCATTTCAAAAAATTTTCATCTCACCATGATAATCAGAATTTTTTGTTGATGACGAAAACAATAATGATGCCCCAGGAATAAAACCATTTTCATTTCCAGCATGAAGTATAATAAACCTAAAAATATATTTCTACATTAATAATAAATAAATAAATTTATATTTAATAAATTTATTATATACAAGGGTCCCATCATTTTAGAAACGAATTTTAGCTACATTGTATATTTTTTCTGTGATTGTACGTGCAAAGTACAAAAAAATGCATTTTTTAAAAATCTGTATGTAAAACTCGTTTATGAAAAAAAAATAGACATTTACACACCTTTTCCCTTCAGTTTTGGTTTTTTTACACTTTCTTTATTTCCATCTTGCCATGATCTTTGTACAGAACCATACTCAAAGATCCACGTCTCATCTAAATACACAAATTGTCGAGGATACCCCAATGAAATATTTTTTACATATTTCTGCAAAAAAGTGACACGGCTGAAAACAATATTTGGCAGTTCCATTAATCCTCTATGTGGATTATCTTTTAGAAATTTGAAACCTATTTTTTTCAATATTTTGCCCAAGCTACTCAAACTTCCTTTGTAAATGTCCCGTTCAATCAACAGCTCTAAAAGCGATTGTCTGGTAATATGTTGATCTAAAACAATAATAAATACTTTAATAAATATTTCCATACGTTATTTTAATAAATACTCACTGTTTCTATACATTTCATAAATAACATTTCGAATTGCTGCTTGGTCAAAGTTATCAATGTGGCACACAGGCTTTGTTGTTGGTCCAGTTCTTTTAGGACTACATGAAGCTTCCCCAGTCTGCATTTTTACTGGTTAACTTCTGGAATTGTACTTGCCTCTCTTACAGCAGTTAATGGTAATAGTGGTCCACCGGCATCACGTTCTCTCTCAAATAATTTATTAAAGAACAAATTAACTCCTGGATATCTTTACCAAATGCCTTAGGCATTTTGACAGGTAACCTAAAAATATAATGCATTAATTTGTTTTCACACAAATAAATCTTACTCCACTTACTAGAATAACACTAATAATACAATTATATTAGTTCTGAAAAGAACTGATGGTAAATAAAACAGGGAAACAATAATTAATTAAAAGCACGTGAGAATGAAATCAACAATAATACAATTCGAATCAATAAAATCGACAGTGAATCGATTTAAAATATCGGTGCTTTTGTAAATTTAGTAAATTTATATATCCAACCATTCGCTACGAAATACGATTTAATTAACTTCTATTTCTAAAAATAAGACAATAATGCTAAGGATTATGAAGCCACATTGAACTGTCCTTATTTCTGAAAAAAGCTTAATAATTTGGTGTCAAGAATTACTCTTTTTAATGTAATTAAAACTTTAAAATTATGTTGGCATTGAAATGTTTTCAATTACGTCACTCGTGACGTGCATCGCCAGAATTCTTGCCCCGACTTTAGCACATTTTGTCTTTTTTTAATTTGTTTTTTTTTTAATATGGGTGCAAAAATAATTCATTTTTTGGAGTTGGTTTTTGTGACATCTAATAAAGAATTCCAGTATAATGTCCTATTACTTAACTGTTATTTATAAAAACTACAAAAGAGTCAAGTTGGTGAAACATAGTTAAAAAAGGGAAATAAAGCAGATAATGTAAGAACCATACGTCACGGAAAATCTTACAGTAATGTTCAATTATTTAACGTTAAATAAATAGTCACAATAGAACAGAGGGCGACTGCCATATTTCAAATTAATTTCTTACATTCTTTGGTGAGACATCTAGTTTATACATATACTCATAATAAAAAAAACTTTCGTTGGACTAACAAGTCCGAGTTATATAGGTGAAATGTCCAAGTTAACAGCAGAAATCAGTATAACTGATCTTTTATGAATAGTAGACATTGAATTTGATATAAGATTCTATCGCTGCGTGGTATAGTAGCGGAAAGCTGGTGCCACTGTGATTGTTGATGGCATGGATTTATTTATTATTTACTGGAGTCCATTGGGCTTAGGTCATAGGTAACCTTACGAAACTCAAGTGTTATTGCACTCAAAATAATGTTAACCCATTAAAATGGATATTTATTTAACAGAAGAGAAAGTACAAATAGTTAAATTAAAAGTATATGGTGGGCATTTACCATGCATTTCATATTGTCTTGTGATTCTAACCCATATTGCACATGAAACATAAGTGTATAGGATTGCCTTATACGGCTAGTAACCTTTGTACTGTATATGGGTATAAAAGCAATACCTTGCCCCCATATACAGGGTGTCTCACCGGGAACTGAATTGATCTATATAGAGAAAAGTACGCATCAGAAAATTTTGAAAATTTAGATAATTACTAATGTCGGTGTGGCCAATCCAATTAAAATAATTACAAGCAGCTGGCACTTCTGCTTATACCGGAAGATACCAACTTGCTTATTTCAAATCCAAACACCCTATATATTTTAGGGTTTTCGAAAAGAGCATAAAATTCTGAGTCAAAAATATGTAGCATATCCTATACCTAAACGTAGCCGTTTCAGAGATATTTGACATTTTATAGAAAATTTGACAGGTGCAACAGTTTGCAAGAACCGTTATAACTTTTTTCGTGTAAAAGATCCTCATTTCCTTCTTGTCACGTAAAAAGAACACAAGGAGAACTGCGTTCTACAACTGAAATAAATTAAATAACATCATACCAAGTGTTCCGTTTTTCGCGTTACATTTTGTCAACTTCAAACCGCGAAAACTTGTTTAGGTCAAATGGAACACCCTGTATTTTTTTACGTCAAGTTGTGTAAAATTGAATTCCTTTTTTTCTGATATTAGCATTGTGGTTAAAGTTACAACTTTTTGAAATATTTGCGATTTTATTAGAAATTCATGAATTGTTCTAATCATTTCTTCAAAATAGCCATGATTAGAAACAATCAGTCATTATCTTATGTCAAAAAATGCCAGCACGTTTAAATTATACCAACGAAAACTTTTTAAATTTGTTTATTATTTATGGAGAATGTGATAAAGTAATATCAAGAACTTGCAGTACATTTGCTACTCGATATCCACAAAATCGCAAAATAACACTAAAACTGTAACATGCGTATTAATCGAATTGAAGATATGGCATGAACTAAAATAGCAGAGATAAGATCAATTTAAAATATGATTTCATTTTAATTTAATAATTGCTCAAAATTCCGCCCTCGAACCTCGACACATTTCTCGCACCTTAGGATTAGTTCCTCATGGGTAGCTCTTCTAATTGAATCCTATGATATGTTTTGAAATGCATTTATTACTATTTGCATACAATCTTCAATGGTTATTAATGGGCTCTTATAAACTTTATTTTTAATAGTTCCCCAAATGAAATAATCCAGAATAATAAATCGGGCGAGCGAGGAGGCCATTATTGGCAATCCATTGATCATAAAAAGTTTCTTGTAAATAATTATTAATTAAATATGCGTTATGTGGGGGAGCACCGTCGTGCTGATAAAAAATGTTTCTATGTTCGGCGAGAGGTAAATTTTCTAAATAGTTATTATTCAAATTTTGTAAGATATTCAAATATCTTTTCCCAAATAAGAATCGTGACCCTCAGACCTTATTAGAATAAACTCACAAAAATTCTTTTTTTTTTTTTTTATACATTTATTTAACGTCGGCCTATTTCCGCTACTGAGGCCTAACACCGACGCCTGTAGACGAGCTACCCCCAACCAGGAATTTTGCCGAACCTCTTCCCTTAAGAAGAGTAGGGATCTTTTACTTGCCTAACATTTAATAGACAAGGGACCGACAGCTTTACATCCCCTCCGAAGGATGGTATATCTCCTATACAACCCTCGCCTAAGGTTGTATAGCTTCCAGGCATACACTGATATACAAGCCGCTGGAAGATGTGTGAGGCGAGAACGCGGTTTCCGTTGGAATGGTCACCATCCAAGTACTAACTGCGCCTGTCATTGCTTTACATCGCATACCGAAGTATGTACATAATAAAGACGCACCTACGCTCGCCCCCACAAAAATTCTGTCTTCTTAGGAAATCTGTTTCTTTTAATCCTTAAACCATATGGAATGAAAACGGGCGAAACTTATGTTTTAATAAGATTCTGTGAATTGAATCCTTGCATAGTCCCAATTCCAGAGCAGCTTGTCTTAATGACATCCTTGGAAATGCATGAAAATATCCCAGAATGACTATTTCAATGTTTTCGTCATCAACAACAGGCTTTCTTCTTTGCATTTTTGCCGTGACAGAGCCATAATTTTTAAAATTTTCCAGTATGCGTTTTACAGTGTTTGGTGACGGTTTCCGTTTTTCTGGATATCGAGTAGCAAATGTGCTGCAAATTCTTGATATTACTTTATCACATTCTCCATAAATAATAAACAAATTTAAAAAGTCTTCGTAGGTGTAACTTAAACGTGCTGGCATTTTTTGACGTAAAATAATGACTGATTGTTTCTAATCATGGCTATTTTTATGAAATGATTACAACAATTCATGAATTTCTAATAAAATCCCAAATATTTCAAAAAGTTGTAACTTTAACCCCCACATTGCTAATATCAGAAAAAAGGAAATTCAATTTTACACAATTTGACATAAAAAAATACAGGGTGTTCCATTTGACCTAAACAGTTTTTCACAGTTTGAAGTTGACAAAATGTAACGCGAAAAACGGAACACTTGGTGTGATATTATTGAATTTATTTCAGTTGTAGAATGTAGTTCTCCTTGTGTTTTTTTTACGTGGCAAGAAGCAAATGAGGATCTTTTATACGAAGAAAGTTACAATGGTTCTTGCAAACCGTTGCACCTGTCAAATTTTCTATAAAATGTCAAATATCTCTGAAACGACTAGGTTTAGGTATAGGATATGCTACATATTTTCGACTCAGAATTTTATGCTCTTTTTGAAAACCCTAAAATATATAGGGTGTTCCATTTGAAATAAGCAAGTTGGTATCGACTTCTGGTATAAGCGGAAGTGCCAGCTGCTTGTAATTATATTAGTTGGATTGGCCATCCCGACATTAGTAATTATCTAAATTTTCAAAATTTTCTGATGCGTACTTTTCTCTATATCGATTGATTCAGTTTCCGGTGATACACCCTGTATAGGCCGCAGTAAAAAGGATAGAAGTGTTTTCTTTGTGGTTGGATTAATTAATATTCACAGATCTGGTTATTTGCCTTCAAAACATCCGAAATTAAATGTCATAAATTTTAGCAGTTCTAAAATTTTATCAATGTATCTCGTTAACTTACTGTACACAAAACCACCCAAACAACCCTTAATGGAGCTAAAGCCAGATGGTATTAGTAGAAAAATGTTTGCAGAACTTAATTAGCTATTTTCTGAAATATTATATCTGGGAGTTTTTACTGGTGCATCCTGTATATTAATGTATATGACCTGTATCGTTGTCCTGTGAATTTTCTTAAGTAAAATGGTTTTGTAGAAAGCAAATCCATCATGGTAACTGATAATAACATAACTTGATTATTAAGCTTCCAAAATGCAGGGAAACTATATACTTGATTTAATATTATCCATTAAAATACATATCGACAAGTGGACCTGATGCTCCTGAATTACATAATTTATTCTAATATAAATATAAACGTTAAAGGTATTTCTTCATAATTATAAATATCTTTCAGACGTATTGTGGATTTTATAAACATCAAATAGAAGCAAACCTTGTAGGAGCAGAAATTTTGTTTGAAGCAATGGGTTATAAGCATTACGGTGATGGAATTTTAGTATTGGAAGGTCCAATTTGTCCTGATCGAGTTGCTGCAGTTTCCAAAGATTGTCTTATCGCTTATGTGGAATGTCAGGTAATCCAAGTACATTTAAATAATCTCTGTAGTGCTATAATGTGTCTGATAAGTACTTATTATTTTCCTTTTTCAGATTATGAAAGCAATATGGGAAGAAATTTCTTCGTCTTTTAAAATAACGTGGTTGGAAGTGCTGGAATTCCGGAAATCACACTTATGCAGCCTGGAGCAGTCAATAAAGGCATTAAGATATCGCCATCACCAACGGCAGTACCAGGAACATACAAGAAGTTATTCCCAAGGGTCAGATCCCTTTGGCAACATCCGATGTCAGCCTATACCCATCCCCAGTACTTCCCCTGTTGCACCCGTGAACAATTCCTTCCCACCTATAAGTGGTCTAAGCAGCCACCATCACGTTGGACTACCTCCTCCACCTCAGACTATGCAACAGTATGTCTACACCAATGGTTGTTGTGCCAATAATTACACATATGGACCATCATATGGCTACATGTCATATGGACAGCCCGTTATAAAACCTAACACCAACGGTTATTACTATACTAATGGGTTTGTGGCACCTGCACTTCCAACAAATTATCCATATCCTGTGCCAACTGGTCCGCTGATTGATCTGGAGTCACATAACGGAACTTATGATATTGTGGATAGTTCGCATCATAAACCAAGACATACAGAACACGTTAACAATGATTTACACAAAAACAAGAACAACAACGAAATGAAGAATAATATTGGTGATAGAGAAGCAGACAAAGAAGAATCTCAGTTTGAGGATTGGGACTATGTTTATCGTAATTTGGAAAGCCAAGGCTACTCCAAGGATCTAGGTGAACGTGGCGACGTTTTAAGCCCTAACTCGCAAAGACAGTTGAAGGATAGCAAGAAAATCAAAGAGACAAATTTAGATGAGGCTCTAAATAATCTAATGATTAATGACAGGCCCCTGAAGATGAATGAAGCCATTAGGAAACTGGAACAAGAGAAGAGGAAACCCCCAGATGTGCCTAAAGTCGATAAACAGGCATCCCCGAGCAGTAGCTACGAAAACTTAGGTCCTAGTGAGACGGTGAAAAAAGCAACGCCAAAGGTTAATAAAACTATAAGTTATGCCAAAACAAAGTCACTTCCAAGGGATAAGAATAGTTTGTTAACTGACAAGCAAACACAAAGTAAAACGTTAGATATACGAAAAACAAAAGAAGAAAAAGTAAACAAGGTAAAAGAGTACAGCATTATTGAGAATAAGCCCGGAGCAGATAAGTGGCAATGCAAAGCTTGCACGTTTCTGAACGAATCTATGAAAGATATTTGCGATATGTGTAGCAAAAGCCGCAGCACCACTGCTGAACAGCCGATGGAGATTGGTGGTGCAGAGTGCTCAAAGTGCACCTTGGTTAATCCAAAGAATCTTAGAATATGTGAAGCATGTGGGGCTAGCCTCAAAGATTCACCTACTTACATATAAGAGTACTTTAAACGCTTAACATACAGGGTTGTGCACAAATTAACATAGAGGTTTTTGTCTTGTTATTGCCTAATTTCTAAGATTGGAACTTAGTAGTGATTTTAAAGAAGCGAAAGTATAGAAAGTCATAAAAATTGTTATGTAGAATTAAAGCTTTTTAAAACATTTTTTATTGTATTTCTTCTAAGATTTCATAATGTGATATTTATTTTACACTAAGTAACTGTTAATTAATCCTTTCTTTTTTGTTTTGATTGAAAATGACACTTCAGGTTTGAATTATGCCTGAAAAACTGAAAAAATAATGGTAATACATGACAGTGAAAAAGAAAGGATTTTATAAATAAACGACCTTATCCTATATTTCTAAAAAGATAATACACTGTTTGTACGAAAATATGTTATATTGCTAAACTGTTATTCCTTGCGCACCAACTCTAACATTTAAAAAAACTCGTTACTCGTTTGATTAATATATAAGATGTATTATAAGATGATCAATATCTTTTTTGTTAATTATATTTAAGGATAATAGAGAAGTTTATTTGTTTTTAATTAAAAGCACGTATGAATAAAATATTATTTACAGTAATCTTCTGAAAATTTAATTTTATTCTAACAAAATAAAAAATCTTCGATCGTACTTTCTCATCATCCCATAGCCTAGACATATTGGCAACGTTTAATTTGGTGGGAAATTTACAAAGAGCGCTTTTAATACAATTCCCCATATAAAAAAATATATTTGAGAAGTTCTTTTTACATTATGTCAGTTGTCTGCTATAACAAAAAAATCGGTCCGCGACAACTCGGACAAACTTTCCCATTTAATAGTAGACCAAACTAATATACCCTGGTCCCGGCATCGAATCTTTTCTTTTCATTGTTAAATCTCTATTTCTTCTCAACCAATCTTGTTGGAATTTAAAACGTTTTGTTTTAACTCTTTGCCCCCTGCGAACTTCCTCCCTGCATTTCTTAGATGTAACTGGTCATGTTACCTTATGCTACTACTACAGTATTCATGTCATGTGTTAATTTTGGTTAAAATTGTTAGGTCTGTTTTAGAACTCACCCCCCACACTTTCCCTTCCTGCATTTCCTAGGTACAACCGGTCATGTTACCTTATGCTACTACTAAGTCAGTATTCATGTGTTACATTTGATTAAAATTGTTGGATCCGTTTGAGAAAAAAAAAATTATTTAAAACTCATCCCTCACAGCGTCCCTCCCAGTATTTTCTAAGAGCAACTGGTTATGTCATTTCATATCGGTACTAGGGCAGCGTCCATGTGCCAAATTTAATCAAAATCATTAGAGCCGTTTTAGATTAAAAAAAAATTATTTTTTTTTTCCTATTTCTAGGTATACACATTTGAGCTATAGCATCGATTTCGCGTCGAGGTGTCGCCGTCTTGAATACACATGTAAAATTTGAACAAAATCGATTCAGTAGTTTGGACTGTAGGTGCGACCACAGACGGCAGACAGACATTTTTTAAAAACCACTTTTTGGCTTCAAGGGACTTGAAAACGTGTAAATCCATCAAAAACTCAAAATCGAATTTTTGCACGACCATACTTTCCTTATATACACCAAAAATAGGAAAGAAGTAAAAATTAGATCAAATGCATGTAATTAAAAATAGTTCAGTGATGAATTAAAACAGTTACATCATCTCTTGTGCGAATTGCACAAAATGAACAAATATTACCCAAATACTGAGGCAATTAAAAATAGAATATCTAAGACAAACAAATTTATACTGATGAAATTTAGACAGAAATTACTATTGATAAGAAAATTCATATTTGTAATGGTTTTAACAATTTTTTCATTGGCCCAATGCTGATTTTACCAAATTAATATTACAGAATAATTTTATACATAATTTATATGTATTTTCTACCACACCAGGAGATGTTGAGAACTATTGCTTAAAACAACAAGAAAACCAGCTGCAAGGATAAATGAGATAAGGGGTAAGGTCTTTAGGGCCGTATTTGATGAAATTACTTAATGAATCTTTTGCTACCGGCCAATAAACTTTTATTAAAAATTTCAAAATCTATACCTAAGCAAAATATCAGTGTATAAAATCAGTTTGCAAAAGTTTTTGAACTCTGCTTTAATAATAGATTAATAAACTATTAGGAATTCCATAAATTGTTAATCCCAAGTCAACATGGATTCCGAAAAAATAAATCCACAGTAACCGCAACTGAAAGATTATGTTTATAATGTGCTAAATATTAAGGAACAACCAATAGCTTTTACTTTTTGACCTCAGTAGAGCTAACTGACCACAATTTGTGCCTAGAAAAACTTTTTAGATTACGTGGGCCAACTTTTATTTGGATGATAAAAAGCAATACAAGCGGTAATAATTAATTCGTATAAATCTGATTGAAGGCAAGTGACAACAGGTGTACCGCAGGGCTCTATGCTTTCTTCTTTTTAATTTTTGTGAATGATATGGCACATTCATTCGTAACACCTAATACATAAATTTGTCTATGCTGATGATACAAACTTTTAATATCCAGTAGCAGAGTTATTCAAGCCAATACATCAGTAGATGAGTTTTCTAAATGGTGTTTAAACAATGGTCTAGTTCTAAATGCTGGTGAAATAGTTTTTGTGTCATTATTACCAAAGAATGTTGTTCATAACTCAAGTATTTTAATTAAAGTGGGCATATCCAAGAGAGGGATAGAGATCCGATAAGCAAATATTTATTTTTTGCCATAACTTTTTTTTAATACATATAATGGTAAAAAAGTATAACCTAAGTAGAACTAGGACAAGTGCCGTGATTTAGAACTACAAGATATGAAGATGAGCACTATTTTTTAGTTTAAATTAACTAATTTTGCAAACAACTGAAATTATTGGGTGAAAATTCATATCACACTACACTTATCATAGTTCTACTTAGGTAATCTTATACTTTTTTCTACCAATATACAGGCTGTCCATTTTATCAGGGCCCTCGAGAATACCTCACTTAACATCGGTTGTACAAAAAAATTATTTTTACGAAAATTGTGCCGATTTATATAACCCACAAAATTGTTTAAAGACATTTAAAATCCATGGCCTACTTTAAGAGTTATGGCGGAAAATATCGAAAATGCGGAAAACGTCTAGGCCAAACATCTCCGTTATTTGAGGAGATACGAGAAAAATTCTAAGGCGAAAATTTTTTGCAAAATAGAGTGTTTCAACGAGGTTTTATCTAATTTTTTTCAAAACCGCTGTATTTTGAGATTTACTCTTCAGGCTGTTAAAAAAATTATTTTGAAACGGGCGGGATGTGGCGCCATTAAATAGAGTATTTTCTTCCCTTTTCAACGATTATATCACATGCCATATTTATTCATTGGTACAACATTAGAAATTTTTTTTAACAAGCATTATACTTGCTATGGAGAAGTATGATTAAATAAAACGATAAAATAATTCAATAAATTGTTCAAATCTTTGCTATAATAAAGCATTAACACAGTTAAGAAGAAGAAAGTAAATTCAGGTAACAAAAACAAAATAATAATCAAGAAAAGCAACATGGAGCAATTATAGAAAGAGTATTCGCAGTTATGCCAATGTATAGAGGATAGAGGTCCTCCATAAAAGCGTCACTCCTTGCTCAGAAAGTTAAAATGTCTTTACTAATTAATTTACGTATAATATCCATTTGTTTGTATTTCATGATTTCACTATTATTTCAATTATTTTAAAATAGTTGGCTATGAACAAACTTGACAATTTCATTTTTTTACAGATCATCTCAGTTAATACTTAAACTCTCACTCAATCACACTCGTTCAAGAATTTAGAATTTTCAAAAATGATTTTCACTCACATTGATCGTTATAATATGTTCGTTACATATTGCCAATGCAATTTTAACTCTGGATTAGCTCAAGTAGAATGTAGTAACAGATTTCCACAAGCACTACAGCCGAATAAAACTCTGTTCAGAAAATTAGCTACGAAACTGAAAAATAATGGTTCATTTTTAAAGAAGAAGACAAGGTTGAACAGTGTTACTGATATTATTATTATTATTATTATTAGCCGTTACTCGAGTCCGAGTATAAAAATGTTACAGTCGATAAATTGTGTACAATAAAAAACAAGTAAAAGGTGTAGTCTATTGTAATTCCCATTCATCTACGGTGCACACGACTATGGCTATAGAGGCCAATTCGGGAGAGCACATGTCGACCGCAATCAGGACAAACATAGACCTGGTTAGGTCTTGGATTCGGCCTTCTTGCAGCAACATTTCCTTGATAGCTGGCCACAACCCCTCGCCATTCGGTTCTGTCCGCTGCAAGTTGTTCCCATTGCTCGTCTGCAATACCGCAGGATTTTAGATTTTCATGGAGAGCGTCTTTGAACCTCTTTCGTTGACCGCCACGCCTTCTTCTACCGCTTAGCAATTCACCATAAAGTGTACATGTAGGAAGGCGGTTATCATGCATACGATGAACGTGACCTGCCCATCTTAGGCGTGCTCTTGAAATAAGCACCTCAATTGGAAGGCTGTTTGCTCTCCTGACTACTTCCACGTTTGATATGTGATGGAACCAACGGATTTTCATCATACTTCTGAGGTGTCTTTGCTGAAAACGTTCTAATTCTTTCACATGACGACGGTAAGTGACCCAGCTTTCACATCCATATAGCAGTGTTGGAATGACAACTGCTCTGTAGACAGCCATTTTCGTTGACAAAGCAAGGTCGTGGTTGTCAAACACTCTCTCTCTAAGTCCCCAGAATGCTCTAGATGCAGCGTTAATTCTATTGCGAATCTCGCTGTCCATGTTTGCTTTGTCATTAACAACGTTGCCTAAGTAATTGAACTGATCCACCACTTCAAGAGAATTTCCGTTAAGTGCAATGTCTATTTGGTTCACTTGATGAGGAGTTGACATAATCTTAGTCTTTCCAATGTTGATTTTAAGTCCCAAGGAATCATAGCTCTGGGCATACACATCTAAAAGTTCTTGAAGCTCTCCCGGCGTAGAGGCTAAAAGTGCACAGTCATCCGCATACTGGAGATCACAAATGAATCGTGTGCGTGTCTTCGTGAAAGCTGTAAAGCGCCCTATGTTAAAGAGACCGCCATCAAAACGGTATCTGAGACCTATTCCTCTGACTGTCAGTTTGTTGTCAACAATAATTGTTAGAGCAGTGGTAAACAAATTAAAGAGTAGGGGTGCCAGGACACATCCCTGCCTAACTCCAGTGAGGGTTTGGAAAGGTTCGGTTGCCTCATTATTATACATAACCTGGGCGTTGTTGTTTGTATGTAGACTGCGACATACTTCCACAAATTTTCTAGGGATACCTAAGCGGAGCATAATTTTCCAGAGCACTTCCCTGTCCACCGAGTCAAACGCCTTGGTTAAATCAATGAAGGCCATGTGAATTTCTCCTTGATGTTCGAGTGCTTTTTCTTGAAGCTGTTTAAGTGTGAAGATTAAATCCGATGTGCCTCGGTTTGGTCTAAAGCCACTCTGTGTTTCAGGAAGTAACTTTTCCATAACAGGTGTTAGCCTATTTGCCATCGCTTTAGTGAGTATCTTCCCTCCAACAGCCAGGAGAGCTATACCCCTGTAATTTCCACAGTCCGCAGCGCTCCCTTTGTTTTTGAAGAGGTCCTGCGGAGCTTGACCATTTTCCCACACGGCATCAAACAGTTTTTTGAGGTAGGGTATGAACTCTGACGACACAGCTTTAAAGATCTCAGCTGGGAGTGAGTCGGCGCCGGGAGATTTGTTATTTTTTAGCTGCCCAATGGCGGTTAAGATCTCTTCCGTTGTTAGTGGTTTATCTAAGTCTTCGAAGGTGTCATATTGAGGGATAAGATTTATAATATCGTGATCGGCTTGACTTTGCTGGTTAAGAATGTTAGAGTAGTGTTCTTTCCATCGGGCTCTTATTTCCTGGTCTTCTTTGAGGAGATTTCCATTTAAATCTTTAATAGGGCACATATTTTTCCGACTGGGGCCGTACACTGCTTTTACTCCTTGAAAGAAATTCCTGTAGTCGTGTGAATCGGCGTACCTTTGAATTTCTCTGGCCTTGCTTGCCCACCACTCGTTCTTTATTCTTCTGATTTCGCGTTGCGTTTCATACTTAGATTGGGTAAAAGCTTCTGCTTTTGATGAGTCGTTGGGGTGGTTGATAGCGTTTTGGAAGGCAGTATGTTTGCGGTCAAGAAGTTCTTGTATAAAAGCTTCATTATCATTGAACCAGTCCTCCTGTTTTTTACTTGCTGCAGTGCCAAAAATTTCCTCACTCGCATTTTTTAAACTGTCTTTAATTTGTGTCCAGGTAGCAGCGACATCTACAGAATTGGTTTTTTCTAGTGCACTCAAATTCTCTTGAACTTTTTGCTTTAGCTGTTCGACGGTTTGTTGGTCACGCAATTTACTAATACAGAGACGGAGTCTACGTTTTACTTGAGTTCTTCGGTGTTTGGGTCTCATAACAATTTTCATTTTAGAGACAACAGGACGATGATCGGTCCAGCATTCGCTATCAATGCGCGCCTTTGTAATTTGGACGTCCTTGAGATGCTTCCTACGTACGATAACATAGTCCAGTAGATGCCAGTGACCTGATCTGGGGTGACACCAGGTGCCTTTAAATTTATCCTTTTGTCGGAAAATGGTGTTTGTTATAACTAGATCATGTTCGGCGCATTTAGTTAGGAGTAGTTGACCGTTAGCGTTCATGTTGCCCAAACCGTTCTTGCCTATGATGCCTGGCCAGGTGTCTGCATCTCTCCCTACTCTAGCGTTAAAATCGCCAAGAATAACGAGTCGTTCCGTTTTAGGTATTCTACAGAGGGTTTCTTCCAGCTGTTGATAGAAGCTTTCCTTGGTTTCGTGACTTGCATCCAGAGTGGGAGCGTAGGCGCTTATTAGATTTACCGCGTTGCCATCTGATAGCTCATAGCATAGCAGCATTAGACGCTCGGATAGGCCTTGTGGTACTTGTGTTAAGTTGGATACAAGTTGATTCCGAACGGCAAATCCTACTCCATGTTGTCTTCTTGAATTGGTGGGAAGACCTTTCCAATAGAAGGTGTAGTACTTTTCTGTGAGAGAGCCTTCCTCCAAAAATCGAGTTTCGCTGAGAGCTGCAACGTCAACATTGAGTCGGTGAAGTTCTCTATCTATTAGAGCAGTTCTTCTTTCAGGCCGATCGGTGCGAGTGCTGTCGTTCAAAGTACGAACATTCCAAGCGCCGTAGATGAAAGAATTAGTTTTGTTGGATTTAACTTGTCGGTGCTTTTTCGACATTCGATGAGGTGTCCCTGTGGGCACCCTCCCCTGGAGATCCGATCGGGAGGGTATTTTACCTCCGGATGATTTTGTCCCACTTGAACGCTCCATCATTTTTTTAAAGCCTTAATCGACTGAAAACGAAGCTGCATTTGAAGTTTTAGCTGGAGCAGGTATGCAACTGACCAGCTCGGTTGCGGAAGGCGAGTGGTGTGGTCCCATGGCACAGAAGGAGACTGCGACGATGGGGTAACCAAACGAGTCCAAAAGCAACCTTTGTGTGCGGTGGGTTATTTTTACCGCACTCTTCGTGAGAAGGTGGATGGGCTCACGGCAAAAGGTAAGGGTTATTCCGCCCTTACTCGGTCGTTAGAGCCTCGTTAGTGAAAACAGGGTGCACCAAGTTCAAATTGAACTCATCGCGAAGGTGAGGTTAACGATTGAGCAGGAGAGACTATAACTTGCGCTTCACTACTGATAATGTAAATAAGGTAAACCGAGTTATTAATTATGTAAGAAATAAAAATACAGAAAATTTGGAAACATCATTAAGAGAAATTCAAATTGCTTGTCATATAAATAAAACAAGTGCTAGAAAAATTTTAAAGAAAAATGGTTACCGGTGTTATAAATCCAAAAAAGTTCACAATTTACAAACGGGGGACAAACCAAGGAGGACGACTTTTTGTAGGTGGCTGTTGGAAAAGAAGCGTGCCGATCCATTAATATGTACTAATAAAATACTTTGGTCCGACAAGGCAAATTTTTCCCATAATGAATTTTTTAATCGCAATATTCATTACAAATGGACTTCTGAAAATACACACTGGCATAGATCGACTGAGTTTCAAAATCGTTTTTCAATAAATGTATGGATAGGTATTTTAGGCACCAATTTAATAAGTCCTTATTTTTATGATGGTCACCTCAGTGGTCAAAGGTACCTAAACTTTTTGAGAAATAAATTTAATGAATTTTTAGATGACCTACCTTTGGAGAATCGACACAACTTTCAATATGTTCAACAAGATGGAGCTCCTCCCCACAATTCCCAGATTTGCCTAGATTATTTAGACGAAATTTTGCCTCAACATTGGATAGGTACCAATGGATTTATTCTATGGTTCCCTCGTTCTCCAGATATAACCCCAATGGATTTTTTTTTCTATGGGAGTAAATGTAGAGGACCTAAAAGCTCGAATTCAACAGGCATGTATTACAGTTACCCCCGAAATGCTGAGTAATGTTTTAAATGCAGTGCCTCGCCGCGCTCGATTGTGCATAAGAAATCGCGGTGGACACTTTGAACACTTGATATGATATCTTAAAAATTATTTTGAGGATTAAATAAATATTAATGTTCTGTGTGCTATATTCTATTTATTATTAATTCGTTTTTGTTACCTGGATTTACTTATTTATTCTTCTTAATTCTGTTAATGTTTTACTATAGCAAGGATTGGAACAAGTTATTGAATAATTATTTTATCGTTTTATTTAATCATACTTCTCCATGGCAAGTATAATGCTTGTAAAAAAAAATTATTGGTTTAAAAAAAATGTTTTTAAAATTACTAACGTAGTACCAATGTATAAATATGGCATGTGATATATCGTTGAAAAGGGAGGAAAATACTCTATTTAATGGCGCCATTTCCCGCCCGTTTCAAAATTATTTTTTTAACAGCCTGAAGAGTAAATCTCAAAATACAGCGGTTTTGAAAAAAATTAGATAAAACCACGTTGAAACACTCTGTTTTGCAAAAAAATTTCGCCTTTAAAATTTTTCTCGTATCTCTTCAAATAACGGAGATATTTGGCCTAGACGTTTTCCGCATTTTCGATTTTTCCGCCATAACTCTTAAAGTAGGCCATGGATTTCAAATGTCTTTAAACCATTTTGTAGGTTATATAAATTGGCACAATTCTCGTAAAAATAATTTTTTTTGTACGACCGATATTAAATGAAATATTCTCGAGGGCCCTGACATAATGGACAGCCTGTATGTATTAAAAAAAGTTATAGCTAAAAATAATAAATATTTCCATATGGGATGTCTCTCTCTTGGAGTACCCGCCTTAAGGCATATCATCAGTCAATTGTTCATACAGAAGAGACAAAATTCCTGGGAGTAACTTTGACTATCTCCCATGTCATTTTACATGGGAGATAGTCACACCGAAAATTTATTGAGAAATTTAAGTAAATCATGTTTTATTATGGAATACTTGAAGTCCTCGTCTCTCTTAATGTATTAAAATTAGCATACTTTGGTTTAGTCCAGTCTGGTCTATCTTAAAGATTAATTTTCCACGCACTTCCAAAGTATTTGCAGCTCAAAAGAAAATTACTCATTATATGGTTGGTCTATCTGCGCAAACTCACTGTAAAGAGGCATTTAAAATTCTGCTAATTTTAAACCTACCATCAGTTTATACACACATATTTTAAATTGTATTGAATATAAAAAAGCCAGAAGGTTTCTTCCTGAAAAATAATGATATTCACAATCACCACACACGCAGACATACTGAAGTTCAGATTCCATTTTCTAGACTATAAGTGCAGGCCAAAATTCCCATACTTATCAAGGAATCAATTGTTTTAATAAGTTCGCTACACCCATCTCTTTGGGTGAGGATGGAATGCTACAAAAACATCTTTGGCCCTCGCTAGACTTGTTCCTGGTGTTCTGGCAAAAAACTTGAAAAGATGCATTTTGATGCTATTTTTCATCATGAACAATAGTTACTGAAACAGTTTCTTGCTCATTAGACCTTCCACGAAGCCACCTCAAGGTGATTTGATGGGAAATATACAAAAAATTTTCTTTAAATATTTGGTCTCAACAATTTTTATTTTAAAAATGTAACGAAAAGTTATTTTTGAACCTTTCCTGATACTCTGATGAGAAATTTGAAAAATGTTTTTGATAACAATTGTCCATCCTGAATAATTTAAATGTTTTGATCCAATAATGATAAATTGGTTTGGGCCCTCCTGGAACTGCCCTAGTATTCTTACGAAAAATTTGAAAAACGCTCTATCAATACAATTTCCCTTTTTAAATGAAAATGATTTTATAAGAAAATTTCTTTGGTTCGACAAAAACTTATTCTCGGGCCCTCTCTAAAGCCTTCCCTGGTATTCTGCCAGGAAATTTGCAAATTCTTCATTAAAAATTTGCACTCAACAACTTTTTTAAAATTTTTGCTGCGACGAAAATTGGTTTTTGAACCTTCCTGGCCCTTAGTATTCTTACGAAAAATATTTTTTCCATACAATGGGGAACAATCCATGCCAGATGGCGCCATACGTACTCGGTTTAATGTCATTCTCAACGTATTAACCTTTAAATAGTTGTATATCCGATTCCGAGAGTTTCCCACTTTTTCATATTGACATTGACGGCGAAATCCCTGACCAATACAGACGTCCAACTCTGTCGGAACACTTTGAAGTTATTCTTACAGATATTTTGTCTTTATTTAATGCGCCAAGTGGGATGATGCGCCTACGCCTGTATGGGTCAATCCAAACATGTTATCGGCGCGAGGTAGTAAACAACTTATGGACAAATGCAGCATAAAAAAATAAAACCTACTGCATGAAGATTCTGAGAGTTGGCGTCTGTATTAGTCTGTGGCAAAACAACTGTGTACATCTGATGGTGCTCTCTGGCGGATAAAATAAAAGAGACCATTCCCCATTCCCAAAGTAAAGGTTTTATTTGAACATTTTTTATTTTTGATTCGCCTTTCGAAATAAGAGGGCGCCATTTGTAGTCAACTGTCAACAAGCAACGCCACCTAAAAATGGTGTTACAACAAGCCAATATATACTGCCAACCAAATTTGGTACCATTTGTTCCCTCTAGCGAGATGCTTTTAAATCGAATTGCCGAATTTCGAACGAAACATTCGCGTCTTCGGATGCGTCTGAAAGAGGCCAAAAGTTACGCATATTTTTTGAAAAACATACTTGTAACTCCACTTTAACATTCTCAGTAATACATCCAGCACTTTATTGACCAAATGTGACGTGGCGCATTACAATAAACACTTTATTGACTGGGTGTTAACCGAAATTAACATGCTTTTGCCCAGCTGTGCTAGTACGTTTAATGTGCATGCCAAGCAAGGATTTTTAAGCCACGTTAAGCCAAAAGTGCCGATTAATCCGAAATTCTTAACATCAGCAAGTTGTCCTGTCATCCTAAGGCCTATTTTACATTTGTCATGTAAACGGTAGGGTAGAGAGGCGAGTAAAGAAAAGCTCGTCTAACTTGGCCAGTGTAAATAGTTCAGTAAATGGGAAGTGGGCGAGTGTTAGGTGAGACAAGTAGTGTAGACGGAGAGCCATAGTTGCCTCTGCCCCACCACTTTACAATGAACTCGACTGTCCACTTGCATTGTGTAAACACTACAAAGTGCTCATATAAAGACTATAGTCAAGTAAATACCGGCAATTCTTTGCACGTTTGTCAAAAAACTGTTGTATTTACTGGGCCCACTTCACTAGGGCGAGTTACTGTACCAAAGTAAAGTATCGTGTAAATAACAAACAAAAGAGGGCGAGTCCATTAACTGGTCCTAGTTACCGGCCCCAGTTCACTAGCCCGCCGATTTGCTCTACCAATGTAAACCAGGCTTAACTGTCCACAACCAGAGTACAGAGTATTTTGCAGTGAACAACACTGAGTCAAAGAATATAAATTCTTTGCACTGAGTGCAAATCGTGCAAGAATTGTTAACAGTACTTGCAAATCATGCTCGTGCATGTATTTCACAATATTTCTATTTAGTATTTATGTGGATGTTTTCCACTTACCGCCACAAGTCAACACGTGTCGCCGAAAGTGCCTTCCATTTGATTTGTGTCGCCGTGAGTCGGTGACACCAGTTAACTCAAACAGACTCCGGTAGATAGCTGAGTTCACGCTGAGCTTGGTATAAAAGAAGCGCGGCAAAGCAATATAAGTGGAGAGATAATGCAAAGTCTGATTGAAGAAAATGAAGGTGGGTGAGAAATGTAAGAATTGAGAATTATTTGCAGTAATCTGTAGATATTAGATCCGTAGATTTTTAGTTATTTATTCGTAAGTACCAGGTCGATTGTACAGGTTAGAATAATTTTGTAAGTACACACGTTCATCTGAAATGCTGAAAACGTGAAATAAATAAATTTTACACTATTTACTTACATTAATAACCTTTCAAAAAGTGTAAGATTTTACAGATATACTTTAAAAATGTGTATTTTTTTAAGCGACTCATATTATATATTATTAGCCGTTACTCGAGTCCGAGTATAGAAATGTTACAGTCGATAAATTGCGTACAATAAAAAACAAGTAAAAGGTGTAGTCTATTGTAATTCCCATTCATCTACGGTGCACACGACTATGGCTATAGAGGCCAATTCGGGAGAGCACATGTCGACCGCAATCAGGACAAACATAGACCTGGTTAGGTCTTGGATTCGGCCTTCTTGCAGCAACATTCCCTTGATAGCTGGCCACAACCCCTCGCCATTCGGTTCTGTCCGCTGCAAGTTGTTCCCATTGCTCGTCTGCAATACCGCAGGATTTTAAACTTTCATGGAGAGCGTCTTTGAACCTCTTTCGTTGACCGCCACGCTTTCTTCTACCGCTTAGCAATTCACCATAAAGTGTACATTTAGGAAGGCGGTTATCATGCATACGATGAACGTGACCTGCCCATCTTAGGCGTGCTCTTGAAATAAGCACCTCAATTGGAAGGCTGTTTGCTCTCCTGAGTACTTCCACGTTTGATATGTGATGGAACCAACGGATTTTCATCATACTTCTGAGGTGTCTTTGCTGAAAACGTTCTAATTCTTTCACATGACGACGGTAAGTGACCCAGCTTTCACATCCATATAGCAGTGTTGGAATGACAACTGCTCTGTAGACAGCCATTTTCGTTGACAAAGCAAGGTCGTGGTTGTCAAATACTCTCTCTCTAAGTCCCCAGAATGCTCTAGATGCAGCGTTAATTCTATTGCGAATCTCGCTGTCCATGTTTGCTTTGTCATTAACAACGTTGCCTAAGTAATTGAACTGATCCACCACTTCAAGAGAATTTCCGTTAAGTGTAATGTCTATTTGGTTCACTCGATGAGGAGTTGACATAATCTTAGTCTTTCCAATGTTGATTTTAAGTCCCAAAGAATCATAGCTTTGGGCATACACATCTAAAAGTTCTTGAAGCTCTTCCGGCGTAGAGGCTAAAAGTGCACAGTCATCCGCATACTGGAGATCACAAATGAATCGTGTGCGTGTCTTCGTGAAAGCTCTAAAGCGCCCTATGTTAAAGAGACCGCCATCAAAACGGTATCTGAGACCTATTCCTCTGACTGTCAGTTTGTTGTCAACAATAATTGTTAGAGCAGTGGTAAACAAATTAAAGAGTAGGGGTGCCAGGACACATCTCTGCCTAACTCCAGTGAGAGTTTGGAAAGGTTCGGTTGCCTCATTATTATACATAACCTGGGCGTTGTTGTTTGTATGTAGACTGCGACATACTTCCACAAATTTTCTAGGGATACCTAAGCGGAACATAATTTTCCAGAGCACTTCCCTGTCCACCGAGTCAAACGCCTTGGTTAAATCAATGAAGGCCATGTGAATTTCTCCTTGATGTTCGAGTGCTTTTTCTTGAAGCTGTTTAAGTGTGAAGATTAAATCCGATGTGCCTCGGTTTGGTCTAAAGCCACTCTGTGTTTCAGGAAGTAACTTTTCCATAACAGGTGTTAGCCTATTTGCCATCGCTTTAGTGAGTATCTTCCCTCCAACAGCCAGGAGAGCTATACCCCTGTAATTTCCACAGTCCGCAGCGCTCCCTTTGTTTTTGAAGAGGTTGATTAAAAGTGTATCACGAAACTCCTGCGGAGCTTGACCACTTTCCCACACGATATCAAACAGTTTTTTGAGGTAGGGTATGAGCTCTGACGACACAGCTTTAAAGATCTCAGCTGGGAGTGAGTCGGCGCCGGGAGATTTGTTATTTTTTAGCTGCCCAATGGCGGTTAAGATCTCTTCCGTTGTTAGTGGTTTATCTAAGTCTTCGAAGGTGTCATATTGAGGGATAAGATTTATAATATCGTGATCGGCTTGACTTTGCTGGTTAAGAATGCTAGAGTAGTGTTCTTTCCATCGGGCTCTTATTTCCTGGTCTTCTTTGAGGAGATTTCCATTTAAATCTTTAATAGGGCACATATTTTTCCTACTGGGGCCGTACACTGCTTTTACTCCTTGAAAGAAATTCCTGTAGTCGTGTGAATCGGCGTACCTTTGAATTTCTCTGGCCTTACTTGCCCACCACTCGTTCTTTATTCTTCTGATTTCGCGTTGCGTTTCATACTTAGATTGGGTAAAAGCTTCTGCTTTTGATGAGTCGTTGGGGTGGTTGATAGCGTTTTGGAAGGCAGTATGTTTGCGGTCAAGAAGTTCTTGTATAAAAGCTTCATTATCATTGAACCAGTCCTCCTGTTTTTTACTTGCTGCAGTGCCAAGAATTTCCTCACTCGCACTTTTTAAACTGTCTTTAATTTGTGTCCAGGTAGCAGCGACAGAATTGGTTTCTTCTAGTGCACTCAAATTCTCTTGAACTTTTTGCTTTAGCTGTTCGACGGTTTGTTGGTCACGCAATTTACTAATACAGAGACGGAGTCTGCGTTTTACTTGAGTTCTTCGGTGTTTGGGTCTCATAACAATTTTCATTTTAGAGACAACAGGACGATGATCGGTCCAACATTCGCTATCAATGCGCGCCTTTGTAATTTGGACGTCCTTGAGATGCTTCCTACGTACAATAACATAGTCCAGTAGATGCCAGTGACCTGATCTGGGGTGACGCCAGGTGCCTTTAAATTTATCCTTTTGTCGGAAAATGGTGTTTGTTATAACTAGATCATGTTCGGCGCATTTAGTTAGAAGTAGTTGACCGTTAGCGTTCATGTTGCCCAAACCGTTCTTGCCTATGATGCCTGGCCAGGTGTCTGCATCTCTCCCTACTCTAGCGTTAAAATCGCCAAGAATAACGAGTCGTTCCGTTTTAGGTATTCTACAGAGGGTTTCTTCCAGCTGTTGATAGAAGCTTTCCTTGGTTTCGTGACTTGCATCCAGAGTGGGAGCGTAGGCGCTTATTAGATTTACCGCGTTGCCATCTGATAGCTCATAGCGTAGCAGCATTAGACGCTCGGATAGGCCTTGTGGTACTTGTGTTAAGTTGGATACAAGTTGATTCCGAACGGCAAATCCTACTCCATGTTGTCTTCTTGAATTGGTGGGAAGACCTTTCCAATAGAAGGTGTAGTACTTTTCTGTGAGAGAGCCTTCCTCCAAAAATCGAGTTTCGCTGAGAGCTGCAACGTCAACATTGAGTCGGTGAAGTTCTCTATCTATTAGAGCAGTTCTTCTTTCAGGCCGATCGGTGCGAGTGCTGTCGTTCAAAGTACGAACATTCCAAGCGCCGTAGATGAAAGAATTAGTTTTGTTGGATTTAACTTGTCGGTGTTTTTTCGACATTCGATGAGGTGTCCCTGTGGGCACCCTCCCCCGGAGATCCGATCGGGAGGGTATTTTACCTCCGGATGATTTTGTCCCACTTGAACGCTCCATCATTTTTTAAAAGCCTTAATCGACTGAAAACGAAGCTGCATTTGAAGTTTTAGCTGGAGCAGGTATGCAACTGACCAGCTCGGTTGCGGAAGGCGAATGGTGTGGTCCCATGGCACAGAAGGAGACTGCGACGATGGGGTAACCAAACGATTCCAAAAGCAACCTTTGTGTGCGGTGGGTTATTTTTATCGCACTCTTCGTGAGAAGGTGGATGTGCTCACGGCAAAAGGTAAGGGTTATTCCGCCCTTACTCGGTCGTTAGAGCCTCGTTAGTGAAAACAGGGTGCACCAAGTTCAAATTGAACTCATCGCGAAGGTGAGGTTAACAATTGAGTAGGAGAGGCTGTAACTTGCGCTTCACTACCCCATTACACCCCTAGCGACTCATACTAGCCTAGCGAGCGCTCCATTTAACCTTATGGTGGCAGTCGACACTAGTCGATATAGGAGTCGGTGGGAGTCGTATAAATGGAAAGCACCCGTTCTGGCGACTCGGCCCCCACTATATCCAAGTAGATGCATAATGGCGGCGATGGATTCAGTGTGCGCGTGTGCATCAGTGTGTTTACAACGTATCGCAAGGGCCAAAAGCAGATTGCAGTGTATTTGTTTTGACAAAATGGAAAAATATATGTAAGTAATAACATTACCATTAATGGGTTCGTGACTAAATCATAACAGATGACTTATTTTAATTTTAACCTATTACATTGCATCTAAGACACACTATGCTCGTTAAAACAAAAATAACTCCTCCTATTGGCGCCGCCTTTATGTATACACTTTTCATACGGACCAATCAGTGCCTCCCACTAAAGTGCCTAGACTCTTAGGGTGCTTTCCATTTACCGACACAAGTCGACTCGTGTCGCCGAAAATGCTTTAAATTTGATTTGTGTCGCCGTGAGTCGGCAACACCAGTCAACTCAAACAGATTCCGGTAGATAGCTGAGTTCCGCCACGCGGCATAGCAAAATATATAATCAATCAATCAATCAAATCAAATTTATTTGTCGTTAAAAGTACAAAAGATCTACTCGGATACTCGCACCTGATCCAGCCGAATATTCAGGGTACGAGGGCACCGTGGTATTTGAGAGGTTGGAACGGAGCGAGACCGAGATAGAGTTTAAAATAATTAAAATCTAAGGCCCTACTCCTACCTGCGTAGCAAGTTTATTAGGGCGCGATGAACAGAATGTCCAGGTGACTTAACTAAACTAAGAATATAAAAAACAGTTCACTTATAAAACATTGAGTAGGTTGTTGGCTGCTGAGACGGGAAAAACTCACTGAAAAAACCCGCTAGAAAAATATATAATGGAGAGTTCAACCCCGTTCAGATAGTTGCGGAATGCGAATTTTTTTGTGCGGATTTTTATAAAATTTGTTCTAAAACAGTCTAATTTTCTTGCAGATGTAGCGAAGTCAATTCGTTCACTTTTAGCTAGAAATTAAATTAGCAAATTAACTTCTCCTGGAACGCATATGTCGAATTTAAAAAAAATCCGCAAGCGGAAATTCGCAATCAGCAGCTATGAGAACTAACCGTTAGTTAATGCAACGTCTGATTGAAGAAAATGAAGGTAGATGAAAAATGTAATTATTTGCAGTAGATATTAGATCCGTAGATTTTTAACTATTTATTCGTAAATACTAGGTTGATTGTTTATGTCCGTACGTTTACAATCCTTGGTCCGTATAGGTTAGAATAATTTTGTAATTTGTACACACATTAATCTGAAATGCTCAATGCGTGAAATAAATAAATTTTACAATATTTTCTTACTTGCATTAGTAAGTATAAGATACTTTAAAAAAATGTGTATTTTTTTAAGCGATTCACACTAGCCTAGCGAGCCTTGTGGTGAGAGTTGACACTAATCGACATAGAAGTCGTGTAAATGGAAAGCACCCTTTTTATAGGGTCTCTGAGATCAAGGATTGTAAACAAAGAGGCTGGCCAGATCGATCAAATCTGTCAGCGCGATGCCGCCATCGCTGTGACGTAGCCACGAGGCCTCTTTCAGCGCTCGTCCGTTTAAAATGCGTGGAGAAAAGCATATTTTCTTTATAAAATTAACACACACATACGATTTATTGATATGATTGAGGAATGCAACATTTTCAATGATTTTTGTACATAAATATAGCAATAAAACGAAATAAACTTAAATAAAAAGCTCTATTTTATTATGTTTATATCCATCATAATATGAAACAAATAATATAAAACTCAAATTAAAATACCTACTTATCAGACAAGTTAAAGTAGTAACTAAGTATTATACTAAAGGTAATAGGTAAATACACAATAATAATAATAATAACGATAATCTTTATTGATAATAAATAATTGATATATATATATATATATGTCTACAGAGAGGCCGGCCATAAAAGCAACTTAACACATATTTTTTACCAAGCGACAGAGTTTGCTTTCTTATATACAACATAAGAAGTACACTTACAGTCAACCGGAAAAAGCCAGCTATAATCATGCATGCAAATATACATATCTACGTACAAGCAAACAAAAATAATTAAAAACTAATTAATGATTACAAATTATATTAAAGAAAAAAAATGTTTTACATATTTTGGACCTGAAAGAAAAAAAAATGTAAATGTACTTACTGAATGAATTAGTATATTGCGATTTAGTGATTATGAACTATTTAAACCGCCTGAGAAAATTAGTTTCTTTATTTGAAGTTTTAATTGAATTGGTTTAAGTTCTTTATATTATAAAAAGTTTTATTGTATATGTTATAAATATAATCAAATAATTCAAAGTTAAACTATAGCGTATTAAAGTTAATTGTAAAATCTGAAATCTATTAATACTCCTTCCTTCTTGGGGTTTTATCTCGTCCAGATCTTTTTGCAAAATTAGCTACTTTCAATTTCCAAACTGCCTACAAAATTGACTGCTTACTGTTACCAGACACAGAGTATAGTTACGAGCTCAGCTACTTCCTGTTTTCTCTTTCTCTTGAAAAGCCTATCAGACTGAGCTGAGTTAGTTTTCGTTGCAGTATTTATTCCCAGTGTAGGAACTGCCGTTTTTTTTTCAAGCCCTTTTCAAAAGTACCTATAACCCTAAAACAAAAGTTAATATAGTTTCAATTTTATGTTAGGGCTGTATTACTAACCACGT
Source organism: Leptura quadrifasciata (assembly GCA_963675555.1). Classification (NCBI taxonomy): domain Eukaryota; kingdom Metazoa; phylum Arthropoda; class Insecta; order Coleoptera; family Cerambycidae; genus Leptura; species Leptura quadrifasciata. The sequence goes on along the minus strand of OY776674.1, from coordinate 116,064,497 downwards.
GAAATTTCATATAAAATTTATTAGAAAATTAATCGTACGATGACAACTTAAATGATAACGTCTCAGTCAATCCGAAAGATATGAAATGTAATTTAAGTTGTAGTAGATTTTTGTTAAATTCCCCATAAAATTCCATGTAGTGTCATGCAACCCTAAAAAATATGTAAAGGTGCAAGTATATATGGGAAATGCAAATTTTTACCTAGTAATTCGTTTTGTAGGTCTCGTTCATAATCACTCTCCACAAAATGAACCGAGCAAATCCTATATTTGTATCCGAGTTAAATTTAGTTAAATTTATCCTGCTTTTTAAACCTAGTTATCCACTCGCCTTTCATAGTTTGGAACACCATATCTTTGGATTTCGGAAAAACATGGAAAATTATATTTTGCCCAGTACTTTTCTTTGTAGAATAAGTGTCCTTACACCCGTAAATCGCACACCTTATTCCTGGCATTTTCTTTTAGGTCTATAACTGAAAAATAACGTTTAATATATAAATTTGATAAATAAAATCTGAAGTCTCTTTTACCTTACATAAATATATACAAAATTACTATAGAACACTAACAATAATTGTCTTTGAAATCTTAACAAAGTTCGAAATAGAATAGGAAATATTGTCCTTCCACACACGAAATTACTGCTAAAAAGGTTTTTTATAATTTAAAAATGTATAAAACACAAAAGATCTATAAATACACAATTCACCACGAAATAACAAGTACAATGGATTAAATAAACTCCGATATAACACCACCAAGCATGGAGAAATGAATGTAAACAAAACTCTCCAGGCCTCGCCGTGACGTCACAGCTCGTTGAGAAGTGGCGAACATTGAAGCATAGGGATCTGGCCATCCTCTTTGTTACAATCCTTGCTCTGAGATGACTGGTGTCGCCGACTCACGGCGACACCAGTCATCCAGCAATTCTGGATCAGAGGACCAAGGATATCCTATTTAACAAGAAACTAACTATTAATATTTCGTTATTGCACCATTTCTATTTATAACTTCTATAAGTCAGTTTGGCATAGAATTAAATAACCTTATACAATAGTCATTAGTAATATTTTCCCATGCATTATTTACTATTTCCAGTAATTCTTCGGCACTCCGTGGTCTCACATTTCGTTTTTGGATACTTCTTACGAGCAGTCCCCATACTTCTTCCACAGGGTTAAGATCTGGACTAAGCCTGGGCCAGTTAAGAACATTGATGTTGTTATCTTGAAACCAGTTAGTTACGGTATGAGCAGTATATGAACGGAACAATTGTCTTGTTGAAATATGAACTCATTATTAGGAAATAATTGTGACACAGAAGGGAGCATAATATTGTCTAAAATCCTAATATACGTCTCACTATTAAATCGTTCCTCAATATGCCACAAAACACCAGGACCACGTGCCGATATCCAAGCCCACATATTGGCGGAAAAATCTACCACTTTTATCATTGTTATTGTTAGATATATATTTCTCATCGAATCGAGTATTCTGAAGGCGGTAAATACGAATACGACCGCTGTGTGTTGACTGGAAAATTTCTTCGTCTGTAAGGATTACACTGTTCCAAAAATTTACATCACGCCCTAAAAATTCAAGCGCACTCGAGCTTCTTTACGTTCAGCTTTAAGTAGGTATTTCTGTGCTGCTGCATGACAACGTAGCTCCGATTCTCTTACTCGCCGGCGACCAGTACAGTACAGATTTCTACTAATCTTACCGTTTATTCTCCACTTTCTTAAAATGTTACACACCGAATTTTTGTCAATATTATAACGCAGTGCAAGTGCAGTGTCTCATTGACCATCCTTCTGCTTTAGCAATAACTCCAGATTTAACTAAATCGCTTATATGAGGCATATTAGTTTTTTGCACACTTGCAATAAATTATGACAACTAACTGACAATGTCACAAAAATTAAAGTTAAATGTATACACAACTAGATTTTAGCAAAATATCGTTATAAGACTTTTTTTTTGCTCACGACCGTACATATGTATGTTTTTTTCTCTCATCACACTTCATACGAATTATTTTAATCTCGCCATCACTACCATTCGAGCAACTCTCTAAAAATATATATCGATAATAATAATTGTTTTTATTATTTCTAGATTTTTACATACGCGCCATATTCATAATAAGTAGCCTATATAGCCATATTGCACTCCACTATTGCATGAGCTACCAGAGCTCTGCCAAAGTGCTCATAATTTTTTCGAACATAAAAATTGCACTCAGTTTCGCAGAGAGTGCATGCAGTCACTGGAAAACCCTAGATTCATCCTGTTTGAACACACGATTTTAGTTAAAAACAGTTGGGGATGTCTTTGCATGAAGCTATTTCCAGTGTGCGCGCATGCTCCTGATTGATAATTTTCAGTAGTATTGTTCAAGCTGACAATTAGAAATGCTGAAAGTCATTTACCGCAGACGATTAAAGTAATTTTTATCTAGATAATATCAACTTTAGTATACGTACAATAATGCAGTGTTCAATATTTTTTGGTGTTTATAAAAACCATTTCAGTATAAAAGTGTCACATCAAAGGTTCCAACCACGTACTTCAGGATTATAAATGATTTTTATTTGCTGCAATGACAAATATCCTGACATAATTTACTAGTAAATCAGTAAAACCTTTGAATGTTCAGAAATGTACTTTTTTCAACTGTATAAGTAAGAAGTTAGATATAATACGGTCAAATTAGATTTTATATTGTTCTTGTTGAGTTTATACATTTATATACTTATATATTTTACAAGAAAGAAATTTTATCTTTCTTAAAAATCTGGCAACTCCGCTTTTACAGAGGAAGCCTTCTTGTTATGTGCATTTCAATGAAAACTGTTCACCCTAAACCTTACATAAATTTAGATATGATTTTTGCTTTTACAAAAAAAGTCAAAAAGAAATAATAGAGGGATACACTTTCCTATGAAAAGACTTCTAAGATTAGCTTCACCCTCTCACTCCCAGAGCCACCTCTACATTTTTTAAATAGAACATCCCATATTTGTTTAGGTCATTAATTTCCCCTCGTAGGACTTATTACAAAAATGTAGAAATGTAGTGGTTGGGAGCTATACATTATTTTAAAAAGAGATTTAGAGTAATAACCAATGCAATACCAAAAATCACTGTATTAGGTATACAAACTGAATGCGTTTCAAACGCCTGTCTAACTCCAATATTCTCTCGGCACTCTCGGAGGATATGGTTGTATGTCCACGTTTTTCAATGTGTAACCTCTTTTCGCACAAGCCCCTGGCTTCTGGAATTGGGGGTTGTCTAATTTATGTGGAGTTTATTTTTTAAAGTGTCGACATTCTAGAACAACCCTTTGTCGTAAATCACTTATCTGGTTGAGTTGCATGGAATTTCGTATTCAAATGCCTTCACAAAAATGTCTAAAGGAGTCAAATCTGGTAACCGAAGTAGCCACTTTACATATTAACTTTTAATTTTGAATTGAAAAGTATAATGTCATACATAATTATAAAATTATTCACGCTATAGCTTCTATTTCAAACTTTTTTCTATATTCTGCATATTTGATAACTAAAAGGGGTGTCAAAATGCGAAGTAAAACATTTAAAAACTGAAGCTGTTGAGAAGGATTTCGAATACGCTGCTGTGAACCAGGTTGAATCTAATACAATTATAGTAGGGTTTTACAGATTTCCCATGGGAGACGAAGAGAAATTTATCACGCTATTATGGAATTTACTCTTTGAAATATGGTTTTCGAATAAATATGTAAATATAATCTTCTGTGGAGACTTCAACATTAATTTTGCAGTAGATTCTAAAATGAAATCGCGAATGGAAAAGGTGCTTAATTAATTTAACATGAAAATCACATTTAACAGCAACCACCGCCATAATAATAGATAACGTAATCACTAATATAATTAAATCTTTTCTTTCATACAACATAGAAACCGGTTTATCCGACCATAATGGGCAAATATTTATAATCAATGATATCATGAATAAATGCAATTGAATTTTGGGGTTCATCAATCCAAATTAATTCATTATACTATTAATGGAAAAAAGAGCCATACGCACAATTTGTGAAATAAAACAAACCGAAACATGTAGACCTCACCGATTGAAGGAATTACGCATTTATACAGATTAATCTTTATATATGTGTATATATTGTGTAGTGGTGAGAGGTAAGTGAATCCTCTCATATGGTCGATTGCTATTATACACCATAGATGTCTCCATGGGCGTATAGCGACTTGCGATTCTGCAAGTACCTGAGAGCGGCGACCTTTCAGTCCTAGGTGGACTTAACCTACTGTTATAATATATTATTTGCAGGAAACAACTACTCAGCGGGCAAATACCCCGACCTGCATTGAATTACACCTTAGAAATCATGAAAGAAGGTAGGTTTGCATAAACTTCGGAATTTTTTTCAAAAAGTTATTACAAATTCACGTTTTTTGTTAATTTAAAAATGTTCCGGGAGGGCGGAAAAGGATTTGTTATTTTTTTACCTTCTCCAATATTATCTCAATATTTGAAAACTTTTGCAATTTTTTATACCTTTTTTACTCTAATGACTATGGGGTATTACAGATTATTTGACAAACACCTGACAGCTTGCGTTTAATTTAAAACAAAACACACTTTTCTAAGCAAACAAACACATTACAATCATATTTTTGGACTTGGACAATATGTTAAACATAATCTTAATATCTTTTTAATTTTGATAAAATTTTAGACAAGGTTTTTAGACAATTCTGAACAGCTCTCAATAATAAAAATTTCCAATAAGAAATGTTTAATAAGATTAAAGATGTTCTGATTTTTTCCGTTCATTTTGGTATCGTAGGCAGCTTTGCATTTGTAGAGGGCGAATGTTTTTTTTTTAGACATAGGTAGATCTTACTTTGCTCTATATCTGAGTAAAATTTGGCTCAAATCGGAAAAAAATAAGGGCATTACACTCCTAAGAGCGACATGCTGTATATAAAGTATTATTATTATTTTAGCAATCACTAAGTAGTGAATTTATAAAAAAATATTAATTTCTTAAATTTAAATAAAAAAATAGGAATACGGCAGTCTAAACACAGTAATTTATTCTAAAGTTGAATGGAACTAGCATTCCATGTAAATTCTCAGAGGGGGGGCATGGCCCCCATGGCCCCTTCCTTATGACCGCGAAGTACACAATTTATGAGAGAAAACATGAAAGGAAGGGTAAAATCTATTGTAGTTGATAAGTTTAAAATTCAATGCTAAAAAATATACTACGTTGTCTCGGTAAAAGTGTGGCGTGAAGGATGGTTGAAACAATAAGTTGCTACATGCTGATTTTTAATGATTGTTGTTGTTTTCTCTATTTTATTAGAATTATTCAAAAATTTCTTAATGTTAAAAAGTTGGTTTATTTTTTGTTTCCATATTCCACATAGAAACGGGTTTTTATTCGTGAAATACCTAAGTATATTATTTATTAATGAACAATTACCAAAAAAATAGGTATAATTTAAAACAATAAGTCCAGAACATTTGTATCAAAATAGAGTTTTGTTCGAATTATTTCTGTACACGAAAGGTTCTAATTTGACCGTATTACTATATTTATAATGACAACTTTAACAAGCAAGGTAAAGAGTTCAATCAACGCTCGTTTATATGTTTGTAAAAGCTGTAATGACAGGTTGTCGCGTTTGCAAATATAGGTTAATAAATTATCACGTCTCCTTATGACAGAATTCAATTATATACAAAGTACATAAATGAATAAAAAGAAATGTTCTACTTCAGATTTTCATCGAATCATGAGTCTTTGCAACAAGCTAATTGTGTTTCTTCTTTTAAATTTTGCTTTTCCAGTAATTTGCTTTGACATATTTACAGAAAAAGATGAGTGTGAGCTAGATTTAGGTTTTTGGGTCGTTTTAAAAAAATTCCTGGAATTAACAGACACCATCTCCTTGACAAATTTGTACTATCATGTGGATAACTATGAAATCATTGACGAATTAGCAACTAAAATTATTAAATGGGCAAATGTTGCTGTTATCGTTAATAATATTTTTTTATGGAATAAAAGCGACCAAAGTGTAAGTCAGTCATTTAGATGCGTCATGGATTCGTACGTCGAAAAACAACCACTAAGAAAACTGGACCGAATTACTAATAGATGTGTTAAGAAAATAAGAAACTTAGCATCTGATCCCAAAAACGCCAGTATTATAACAGGTGATCTTAGAAGTGTTGAGCTATATTTACGAAACGAGAGCGTTCTTCAAAATCGTCGAGCTATTCACATAATTTTTTTAATTGACAGAAATATCGAAAATACTTGCATTGGAAATATATTGGAGACATTTTGGAAACAATTGAAAATTTTAAACGTTATCATTCATGCTCCATGTTCTTCTGATGGGGCGTATATTTATATTTACAGGCCGTTTTATTTGAGGTAGGTATACATATTATAATAGTGGGGCCGAATTAGGACTTGAAAATTATTAGTTAAAAAAAAAATTAAATGGGTATTTCAAAATTAGGCATCATTTTAAACAAGTTATTATTTCTCCGAAGAAAACGGAAAAATTCCAGTGAAACTTAAGGAACAGTATAATTTTTAATTACCGGCTCAGTGCTTCAACGCTTACGGGTTAGGTTTGCAACCAAGGAGTCCAGGGTTTGACTCCCCGCTAGGGTATGGATGTTTAGTGGTGTGGTTGATATGTTACCGAGTTGGTGGCAGTGGACTAGACGAGGTTGTGTTAGAGACAACACGGCTAGTTGCTGTACCACTCCTGAGTTCGAGTCTGAGCTGCGGCAGATGGCAATGTCGTAGGAATTGGTCGTTGTATAATCGTCTATGTAGGTATATGTGTCCTGGTTGAGTGGTGCAATGCTAAACTCCCCCAAGGCGATAAAATTAAAAAAAAAAAAAATTCAAATAAGGATAGGCGCTGAAACAACTGAAAACAGAAAACCGTAGTTGTTGCTAAAATTTTACATCCTTATGAAATTCTACCATCAATAAATCAAACATAAACAAACCAAAATTTGACATGCAAAGAGGCTTCAAATAAATATTCTTATCCGATTGAAAAGTATATGAAAATGCGAACAAAATTTGAGAATATACGGTTTTTTCTATGATGCATATTTGCTGTGTGTATACAACTTTTGCATTTTACCCTTTTGTTAATAAACAAATTAACTTCTTGACTTGAAATTTGCACTGGTTGCTTAAAACGTTTATATTTTAATTTTAGAAAGTTAAAGCTATTAAAATATCAGTATAGAATAGAATAGAACTTTATTGGTCATAAATACACAAATTGTGTTTGACAGGTCGTTAAAGAAAAAATAACACTTTTAAACAAAACATGACAATCAGTGTCATTAAGTACAAAAAAAAAACATACGTATATGTATAAATGAGTAAAATAATAAATAACATGTAGAGTATATAACATTGCAACACAAGAGAAATAAAAGGCTAGACAGTCGACGCTAAACATACAATGAACACTAATATAACTTTAGTAAGTATTTAGTAAGATAATATTTCATTAGTGCATTATTCGAAGTATTCGAAGAAATTAAATAAAAATTTCAACAAGAAATCACTAAGTTAAAATAGAAGAAAAGTCAGCATTTAAAAATTCGATTAAACTATAGAAGGGATTTTCGGTTAAAAAACGTTTTATGACAGCTTTATAACGACTATAATCCAGTTCCCGAATTCTGTGGGGTAACGCATTAAAGAATTTTATTGAATAGTACCCTGTTCCGTCACGTGTTTTTGATAGACGCAAAAAGTCAATGTTTAGCTGATTTTTATTATGAGTAGGATACGGGTGAATCTGATCACATGGTGTGTAATTTCTTTCATTGTCTTTCACATAGAGGAGGCATTGCAATATATAAGCGCTATACAAAGTTAGAATCTTTAATTTTCTGAATGAGTCTCTGCAATCGTCTCTGTAGCCTAAGTCCGCAATTACTCTTATTACACGTCTTTGGATAGCAAATACAGATTCAGTATGTGAGGAGTGACCCCAAACCAAAATTACGTAGGTGATTACTGAATGTATTAAACCATAAGTATGCCGTTAAGATTGTTGTCTGCGATACACAAGCGTAGCTGCATTGTTGTTTCTCTTGAGGTATAAGGCAATAACTTGTTGCTTTATTTAATTATTTAGCCTCATAAACTCCCATGATATTTTACTTAGTGTTTGCCAGGTGGAAATAGAGCAGTACACATAGAGCACCTCGTACTGATTGCTCTCATTTGAGGCCCTAAATGTGGCACATGAAGTATGAAAGTACAAATCGAGTACTGTGCACTGTACTTTCCGACCTTTGTTGGTTTTGCTCGATTTATAAGGTATATTCGCTGAGCTACGCTACGCTGATGAGGAGCAATAACTTCAAAACACCTGTCCGTAGCTGCATTGTTGTTTCTCTTGAGGTATAAGGCAATAACTTGTTTCTTTATCTAAAAGTAATATTTAGCAGAAGTTATATTTATTTAGATTTCTTAAGTAATAAAAAGTAAGAAGTGCTTACGTCACTTTCAGCCAACTTTCAGCCTTTCTCTGATATCCCAGTATATAATATTGGTATAAATTATTTGATGATTTTGATCAATAATTCCTTTGATATCTCTATTTTTTTTTCAGAGAGCTGAATGTTTTTGGATTAATAGAGAAATACAACATAAATGATGTTTTACTAAACCAACTTCTGATTGTACATTCTTTAGAAAATCTCAACGGGTATAAATTAAACGTCACAATGTTTATTAGAATACCAACAGCTTTTAGAAGAAAATTGCAGTCTATAACACCCGAAGACATGGAAAAATCAGGAGGATATTATGGATTAGATGGATCTCTCTTGTCTGCATTAGCGAAAGAAATGAATTTCAAGGTATCAGCACCTGACTTGCTAGGCGGAGATGACTTTGGACGTGTCAAAAAAAGTGGACGTATCACTGGTTCATTGGCTGAGATTGTATACGGCAGAGCGGAGTTTGCGGGAAATAGTAGATTTCTGACAAACTACGGTACAAACGAGATCGAATTTACAAAAACTATTCATGATGATCAGATATGTCCCGTAGTTCCGAAGTCTCTCAGAATTCCACAAGGTGTGGCCATTTTTAAATGTTTCAATTTGTGGTCTTGGTTCGCGATATTAGCTGTGTTCGTTATTAGCATGATCTCTCGCTATTTTTTTTACGTTATCACTTCCCGTTCTTTTGTAGTTTCCGATTCTAACATATTCTTTGAAGTTTATGGTGTCCTATTGGGCGTCAGTATTAAATTGAAACACTCCCGAAACTACTATTTCTTTTTTTCTTGTTGCATGATTTTTAATATCATTATATTTGGAATTTTTGAGGGGACTTTAATGAAATCATCAAGTATTGCGTCTTACTACAAAGACATCGATTCTTTCGCCGAATTAGTTAATACTCACCTGCCGGTTGTTACATCTTTAAGTGTTTTAGATAATGATGATTCGAATTTGATAAGAAAACTTTTTCAAAAGAAAAAGAGTATCGATTATGACGATACGCTTGATTATTTATGCAGGTACAGGAATATATCGACTTTGGGAAGGAAGAGAGATGTGATGTTCTATGAAAAGTATTATTACACTGGCAAAAATGACGAGCCATATATACATATCGTCGAAGAATGTTTATTGACATATTTTGTGGGATATATAGTGCCTAAAGGATCTGTGTATTTAAATAAAATTGACGACGTGTTGGTTCATCTAGTGGAAGGCGGGTTCATTGGAAAATGGTATACGGAAGCTATTGATTTTGTGCTAATGCAGAAAGTATTTAAGATTGAATATTTTGATTCGCAACAACCTTTCAATTTAGATGATGTGCAGGCAGCATTTTTCTTTCTACTAATTGGACTCTCCTTGGCTTGTATTGCTTTTGTTTATGAGGTTTTTTTTTCGAGTGAAATGTTGTAACATTTATTTTATCGTTATGATTTTGTGGTGGAACGCAAATTAATAGTTATAAAATTCGTCAATGTAATAACTTTTAGTTATTATTGGTTTATATATTAATGCAACAACTTTTGAAAGTCAAACTGATATTCTTTCCTATTATTTGGGTTTTCTACCACATGTACTATTATCCTCTTCAAAACAAATCACCGAATCTACAAAATAATAGAATTATTGGAAAAAAAGCCTCTGCGCCCGTGACGTTTACGCCAAAGGAAAAGTCAGAGGTTATGTTTTGCAAATAATATAAATCGGAATAAACAGAAAAATAATGTATCTGCTGACGTTTCGGAAAGTAATCTCTTTCCGTTTTCAAAGCTATTTTTTGAAGAACTCTTATTTTGCTGTGTATGTCAAATACACAGCTTTAAGATTCTGTTTATGTTATTTCCATAGATACTTACTACTTACACAGAACATAGAACTGATGATATTTTTTAGATAATGTTGAGTTTGTTAAGTTCTTCTTTTAACATTGGTAGCCAGGTTGTACAAATATCTACAGAACAATTCGATACGCACTTATCTTCATTTAATAAGATTATTGCTGATTCTTTAATTTTTCTTTTTTTGGTATCTGTTTCTTTTGTTAAAATTTTTGCCGAGTCCCAGTTTATTCTATGTCCGTTTTCCCAAGCATGTTCACAAATCTTTGATTTCTGAATTTCATTCTTTCTAATGTAATTCTTGTGCTCATCCAACCTCACACTGAAAGGTCTGGATGACTCACCCACATAACATTTATCACATTCGCACGGGATATTGTAAATACAGTTTTTTGAATTCTGCTCCCTGTTTATCGGTTTTGTTTTTGTTAAAATAGATCTTAAAGTGTTCCCCGTTTGAAATATCGTCCTAACATCAAATTTGTCACCTATACGGCGTAGCTTTTCCGATAGTCCGTATACATAAGGAATTATTGCTGTATAATGACGTTCAGGTTTTTGTCGTACCTGATTGTCCCTATTTTCAACATTTATGAAAACTCTATCAACAAAGGCTTCAGGATATTGATTTTGTACTAGAACCTCTTTGATAAATTTTTTCTCGTTATTTAATATTTCATTATTAGATGAAATTATTTTGGCCCTATCGTATAAACATTTTACAACACCCCTTTTAACATTTATTGACTGATTTGAGTTAAAATTTAGATATCTATTAGTATGTGTTGGTTTTCTATAAACGCTTGTTTCAATTGTATTATTTATCCTTCTAATTAAAACATCTAAAAACGGTAGTTCATTCCTACTTTCTACTTCTAATGTGAATTTAATAGACGGTTCCTTACTATTTATATTTTCTAAAAAACTATCTAGTAAATCAACACCATGAGGCCAAATTGCAAAGATGTCGTCAACATATCTCCACCAGACAACCGGTTTGTTTATACAATTTTGAACGTGTGTGTTCTCAAAGTTCTCCATAAATATGTTGCTTAAAATTGGTGATAATGCAGACCCCATAGCCATACCAAAATCCTGCTGATAGAACTCATTGTCCAATTGAAAATAGGTTTTTTTTATACACAGTGTTAAGAGTTCCATTATGCTATTTACACTTAATTTAGTTCTAGTTTCCAAATTATTATCATTTAGCAACCTGTCTTTAACTATTTTTAATGTTTCATCTACCGGAACATTGGTAAAGAGGCTAACTACATCAAAACTAACCATCAGGTGTGATTCATGAATATCGGTTTCATAAATTTTTTCTATGAAATGTTTACTATTTTTAATATATGAATCGGTATTTCCAGATAATGGATCAATAATTTTAAGTAAAAATTTTGCCAAATTATGACATGGTGAATTAATAGAACTAACAATTGGTCTTAAAGGAATATTTTGTTTATGTGTCTTTGGTAAGGTACGCATTTACATAAATTTAGAAACTTAATAAGGGAAAAACAGATTAGGCAATTACAAAATATAAATAATAATCCTTTAATTGACAGGACTGTCATTAATATGTCAAAAAGACTTTTGTCCATTTCAGACAGGCTTGTACTATCAAAAGGTTTAAATTTTGCAATAAACCCGAAAACTGTTCCAAAATTTGACATAGTAGCGGCAATAGAAAAAACGGCTCAAAATTTACCAACAGATAGTGGTAATGAATATCGCATACGGGCAAAAATTGCTTTAGAGAAGCAATACAAAATTAAAGATAATTTAACTCCAGAAGAAAAGTTATCGATAAATTCTTTAAAACGCGATGAAAGTATAAAAATATTGCCAACAGACAAAGGTAATGCCACAGTCATTATAGATAAAGATATATATAACACAAAAATCATGACTCTTGTAAATGAGGGACCCTACTCAAAACTAAAAAAAGATCCAACAAAATCAATAGAGAGCAAAATTTACAGAACTTTGTTTAAATACAAACATGAATTTAATGATTTTGAACGAAGGAAACTTACACCACAAGTAGTAAGCCCCCTCATTTTTATGGCTTACCAAAGACACATAAACAAAATATTCCTTTAAGACCAACTGTTAGTTCTATTAATTCACTATGTCATAATTTGGCAAAATTTTTACTTAAAATTATTGATCCATTATCTGGAAATACCGATTCATATATTAAAAATAGTAAACATTTCATAAAAAAAAATTTATGAAACCGATATTCATGAATCACACCTGATGGTTAGTTTTGAAGTAGTTAGCCTCTTTACCAATGTTCCGGTAGATGAAACATTAAAAATAGTTAAAGACAGGTTGCTAAATGATAATAATTTGGAAACTAGAACTAAATTAAGTGTAAATAGCATAATGGAACTCTTAACACTGTGTATAAAAACAACCTATTTTCAATTGGACAATGAGTTCTATCAGCAGGATTTTGGTATGGCTATGGGGTCTGCATTATCACCAATTTTAAGCAACATATTTATGGAGAACTTTGAGAACACACACGTTCAAAATTGTATAAACAAACCGGTTGTCTGGTGGAGATATGTTGACGACATCTTTGCAATTTGGCCTCATGGTGTTGATTTACTAGATAGTTTTTTAGAAAATATAAATAGTAAGGAACCGTCTATTAAATTCACATTAGAAGTAGAAAGTAGGAATGAACTACCGTTTTTAGATGTTTTAATTAGAAGGATAAATAATACAATTGAAACAAGCGTTTATAGAAAACCAACACATACTAATAGATATCTAAATTTTAACTCAAATCAGTCAATAAATGTTAAAAGGGGTGTTGTAAAATGTTTATACGATAGGGCCAAAATAATTTCATCTAATAATGAAATATTAAATAACGAGAAAAAATTTATCAAAGAGGTTCTAGTACAAAATCAATATCCTGAAGCCTTTGTTGATAGAGTTTTCATAAATGTTGAAAATAGGGACAATCAGGTACGACAAAAACCTGAACGTCATTATACAGCAATAATTCCTTATGTATACGGACTATCGGAAAAGCTACGCCGTATAGGTGACAAATTTGATGTTAGGACGATATTTCAAACGGGGAACACTTTAAGATCTATTTTAACAAAAACAAAACCGATAAACAGGGAGCAGAATTCAAAAAACTGAATTCACAATATCCCGTGCGAATGTGATAAATGTTATGTGGGTGAGTCATCCAGACCTTTCAGTGTGAGGTTGGATGAGCACAAGAATTACATTAGAAAGAATGAAATTCAGAAATCAAAGATTTGTGAACATGCTTGGGAAAACGGACATAGAATAAACTGGGATTCGGCAAAAATTTTAACAAAAGAAACAGATACCAAAAAAAGAAAAATTAAAGAATCAGTAATAATCTTATAAAATGAAGATAAGTGCGTATCGAATTGTTCTGTAGATATTTGTACAACCTGGCTACCAATGTTAAAAGAAGAACTTAACAAACTCAACATTATCTAAAAAATATCATCAGTTCTATGTTCTGTGTAAGTAGTAAGTATCTATGGAAATAACATAAACAGAATCTTAAAGCTGTGTATTTGACATACACAGCAAAATAAGAGTTCTTAAAAAAATAGCTTTGAAAACGGAAAGAGATTACTTTCCGAAACGTCAGCAGATACATTATTTTTCTGTTTATTCCGATTTATATTATTTGCAAAACATAACCTCTGACTATTCCTTTGACGTAAACGTCACGGGCGCAGAGGTTTTTTTCCAATAATTCTATTATTTTGTAGATTCGGTGATTTGTTTTGAAGAGGATAATAGTACATGTGGTAGAAAACCCAAATAATAGGAAAGAATATTCGTAGAATGCCACAATTAACTTTCAGACAATATTGTCAAACTGATATTTGCCTATATTCCGATACACTCGTAACACTTTAAATCGTACTTAAACGAAATATTAAATCAAAGATAAAATATATTTTGCGTAATTATCACTAGTCCATTGGTTTTCAAGGCACCTTAGAAGAAGGTAAAAAATATTTAGTTAACAGGACTGGATTAACTATGTTAGTTAATGCATTGAATTGTTCACAAAATAAAAATTTAAGTGACACATGACACCTTTTATTGCTATTGCTTAAATTTGTTGTTGTGAAGGATGAAAAGACAATTAAGTGAATGATGATTTATTTCTCCGGGGAAACGAAATAAAATTATGAAGTGTGACATATCATTGAATTTATAATTTCAAATGCTCTCACATTTTTAAGTAAAATAGACAGGTCCGTATTTAAAAAAATAAAGTTGGTGGTGGCTCCAAAGAGACGAAACGTCATAATAAAACTTTGATTACTATAAGTTGTAGCAAAGTTATTGTATAACAACATATTCCCAGAAATTTTTTCTCTAACCCGACGTAGTTCTACGTAAACTCCCGCGGTTGTATAGATATTATCATCCACCCGGTTCTCTTTTAAAAGTGCAAGATGTTCGAATGTTCCTCCCAAAAATAATCTGCATGATACGACTCTGCAAAATAATAAGGACTATCTCTCCATCGCTACTAATACTAATGCCTATGCCAATTCGGTGTTTTCACAAATTTTCTTTTTGACTGGGAAGATAATACTTAATTATAGTTTAAAAAACACTTGAATTTACACTACCAGTCAATTAATGCCTTTAAATAAGCATTTTAAAATTTGAATTGAAATTTAACCGCCAATAACACTACATTACGTTAGCGCGCACACTGATGACGTCATCGGCCTGACTTGGTAAACAAACTCCTTTGATTATTACTTCCACGTCCAGCGGAAGGATAACGCAAAAAAATTTTAAATTTTTTTACTGTTGAAATAGGCTTAAAATGTCATGAAACGTCGAAAAATTTCCTATTTGTCGGTCTGTTTGTAACTTTTTTTGTGCGCACTCTGGAACCGTTTATGATATTGACTTGAAATTTGGTACACTTATGTATAATAAGATCTGGAACTAGATTATATTTTGATCTAATTCTGTTGAAGGGTTCGGGGGTAAATGGGGTAAATAAAGGTAAATAGGCAAAGCAAGCTGGTAAGAGTCCATAAAATTGCAATTTTGGGGCATGTACGAAAAGTCAAGGTCTCAAAATTTTTTTTGGCATCAGCCCCCCTCCCCTCCACAATCACTCCAATACCCACCCCCACACTATTATGAAAGGGAGTAAAAAAATTAAAATGTGATTTAGTGTGTATACAAGAACGAAACGTCTCAAAAATTGTTTTTGGCACTAGCCACCCCCAATTGAGGTGCCCTTGCCACCCCCACGCTATTATTAAAGGGAGTAAAAAATTAAATTGGGATTTAGTGTGTACGAGAACAGAAGACCTCCAAAATTTATTTTGGCATTAGTTACCCCCTCTACCACCCCCATCCTATTGTTTAAGGGAATAAAAAATTAAATTGGGATTTAGTGTGTATACGAGAACCAAGGGCTTCCAAATTTTTTCCATTAGCCACCCCCTCTACCACCCCGACTCTATTATTAAATGGAATAAAATATCACATTGGGATTTAGTGTGTATAAGACTTGGATATAAAATCTGGGTCTGGAAGTAGTGATTCCTTGGGCAGCGGTTTTTTTTATAAATGAACGTTATTTTGCAATGTGTTAATGTTATATAATGGAAAACAAGTGGTGTTTTGTACCAGGATGCAAGAATACATCCAAGATCACACCTGGGATAGTACCACAGTAAAAACAACGTGTAATATAAAATGGTTTAAAGACCTAATCCATTTACAACAGTATCAGTATTTAACTGGTGTGAAGATTATTTTAAAATGAGTTATTTCCTTATTTTCATCTACAATTAACATTGTAGAATAAGCTTTACTTCGCACTTTATGTTCTAAACATATTCGACATTTAACTGTGCATATGGAGCCTTCGGGCTTTAATTCCATATAACTAATAGCACTGTCTCCTTAACTTTCCCTTGAAGCGCTGAAATTATTAAATAAAGGCAAATGTCTTTTTTAATAAAGGCATCTACATACACTTGATGTGCAGAAAAAGAAACTTTTTAAATCGAATGTATATTTTCCTGACAATTTTTTTTTTACAATACACGCCTATGAGCCGCAGTTGTAAGTAGTATTTACTATTTACATTAGCAAACTATAACAAATATTAGGTACATCAAGTAATTACAAACATAATTATATACAATATAGGTAAGTAGGTATAGGTATAGGGATCAACTTACTGCCTTAAAATGATATACATGGATGCCAATGATGTTAACTAGGTAGGTACTTACGTTGCAGCTTTACATTCCCTCACCTCGGTAAAACATAAATAATGCTTAATGTTTACCACTTATTTAGTATGTAGATAAGTAGTGATTTCCGCCATTAATCCAGGCGACGACGTCACACCAATCACGGCGTCCTCTTTTATTATTCAAATGTTATGTTATTTTTGGTTGAAATTTTCATTTACTTCATGATAAAATAATGTTTAAATGTTGGGAAGTGCTTTATTATAGTAAGTAGGTATTTTGTTTTAATGATATAAAAAAAGCAAATTTGCATATAGTGAAAATGTCAAAGAATCCGACTTAGGAAACATTTTGCCTGAACAGCGTGCGACACGCAAAAACATCGTCGGAAGATATTTTCGGAAGTACAAGGAAACAGGATATAATATTTTTCGATTTTTTCAACAAACATTTTATATAATGCTTAACTGCACTGAAAACCAAAGATTTTGCAAATTAAAGTACAAATCAATTGCGAGAGTAACTGCAGTTGTGAACCAACCATCTTTACACGTCTGAAGGACTTTTATTACCCTTCCTAAAGTGGATATTATAATGTTCACCTGAAGAGTTCGAAGCGACTGATTTCAGACAGAATAATACAAAAATCTATACTTACTGTTCGTTTTTGCTTAACTGCTTCACTGATGGTACCAACTGGACGTCGTAACACTATAAATCTAACACAGTAAGTACTAACACTTTCTTAAATGTAACCTGAAAAGGAATCTTGTAACACAAGAAAAAGAAGTTCAAAAATATATCTATTAAATCTTTTAAAAAATTATGTTTTTACAAAACGTTCAAGCAAAATGTATTGACAAACTATAGTCTGGCCCGTGTACAACATATGGTGAGGTACGGAACGACTCATAATGTAACTAACTACCATCCAATGTTTAGTTTCTAGCTAATGATTACACACAAAGATTCAGTAAAAAGGTCAATGTTTATAATTTTGGTGGGCTTTTGCTTGCCTGTCTATTTACGTATCTTTCAGTTCAATGATAATTTAGGACGCTCCTAGGAGCTTAATATTGCTTGAATCGCAACGACTTTGAATTATATTGTAGCAATTATAAATTCATATGTTCAGGCAAGGCGGTCCCATGCACATCTGAGTACATGGTAAAGATACATTTCTGATACCGGTTTAGGGCAAATACGCGGAAAACACATGGTTTTTCCGCCAAAATTGATGGTTAAAAAGTGAAAGATCACCCTCGACGCTAAGGGCTATTTTCGCTAAAACTCTCGAAAAACTTTGACTAGAGACGAGAACGTATCCTTATATTTAACATAACGCATGAGTTGCTTGCTGCACAACGTGGTCGGTTTTCATGATACTTTCTAAGATTTTGTGGTCGGGGCGACATTACGTCCCTGTGCAGCGACATTTAGTATACTTTCTATATATACTCCTTGGTGAATTTCTGATATTTTTGCATAAATAACGCTCCGTAGAGCGAAAATGTTAATTTATATATAAAAACCTCTTCCAACGGCGTTTTTACGTGAAGCACGCTTTTCATGCGAAATATTTCGGATTTTGTTATAGTTTCGAAAAGTTTATCGAGCGATTTGGCGTGTTTTTTAACACGACCACCAAAATTTAGTAACTACATTGAAAACCGATTTTTACTTCCGAATAAAAATCTTTATTACGAACCGATATTATGTAGCACTGCATCTTAGACACAATATAGAATATGAGGACGAGTGAAAAATACGTAATGCATGGGACCGGTTTGCCTGAAAGTATGAATATAAAATAATATTTGATATTCTGAAGTGTTGCGATTCATGCGTCCGATATTTTTAAATACGTATAAATAGGGGCAAACTAGAAGCCCACATAGGCATAGTCGTAAATATTGAACTTTTGATTGAATCTTTTTATGTCGATGGTTTTGCTATAAACTTACAAGCATTGAATGGCAGCCGGAGGTCAATATATACCTTTACCCAAATATCCTCTCTTATTATCGTATTTTACTGAGTTAGATTATTCAAATTTCCCTTTCAGGTTAATTAAGAAAATGGTATTTGTAAGGAGTGTTAGCTTTATGACAGTGTAACGACCTCCAATCAATACCAATTAGTGCCATCAGTTAAGCAAAATCAAAGAGTAAGTATAGATTTTGTATTTTTCGTCGCATCGAACCCTTCAGGTGAACCTCTTAGAATCCATTTTAGCCACAGTAACAAAACGTTCCTCAGACGCCCATAGCATGGATCGTTCACAAAAACATCGAATTGTATTGGTAGTATTGTCAGAATATTAGGGACCTCTGAATAGCTGGTAACTCAGATATGCATCAATAGGGTGTAAGCGTTGGCTGCTTTATACCGTTATTGAACTATTCCCTTTTTTATTAGAACACTACCTGAATCTAAGGGTAGACAATTTTCGTTAGGACACATAGCAAATCAATATTTATTCAGTGAATGTAGAACACTCTTACAGCAAATTAATAAAGAAATATTAAGGTTTGTTATCTAATGTTATCAAGTGATAGTAAAAAGCAAATTGCAATATAAATAAATGTAACTGTATCTATAATATTGTGAATAAATGATCTTAATGATTATATATTGATTATTTAATTTGTTAATTTGTCTGTAACTACAGGGAAATAACTTGAGAGATGCAAAACGAACTGGAAATCCACATTATTTTTCATTTTCCTCGCCTTCATCTACAAGGCCCTCAGTCGAGGGATTTGCCACTGGTTCAAAAGCATCATCGCTCGTTTCTTGTATTTCATCCTCCCCTTCCATCTGTTGAAAACAAAAAAATTGTCAATTTTATATTTCAGTCATTTTGGAACCTGTATCAAATTAGCATAATTTGTGTATTATAGTACACATAATATACTGATTAACATTTCATCATAATGTACAGTGAATATTGTAGGAAACGCATATTAAATAATAGTTTTACAATCGTTTACAGGTTTTGACGTTATTCCTCTGACATGAAATTAGGACTACTATAATGTGGCCACAATGTTAAAAGGAAAACTTAAAAATTAATACTGTTTAAAATAGAAATGTTATAACAAACAGAATCTTAGAGCTGTTTGTATATTTAACATATACACCGCAACATTTTTTTAAAAGCTTTGGAAAAGGAAACACGTCCCATTTCCAAAACGTCAGAATTATCTTTATCCTTATCTCTACAATTTATCAAAGTGTTGCGCTGGCGTAGAGGCTACTTCCAAGTAATATACGAGATAATTCTATTATTTCGCTGATTTATTTATTATTATTTTTTTTTTTTGAAAAGGAGGCGTAGAATATTCTAAAACAAAAGAAAAGAAAAATGAAGGGACAGCCATGATTAACATTCAGTAATATTTAAACTATTAATAATAGTTCTTGTAAATAGGACATGGCGACACAATTTAAAACTGGCTCCTCCGCCATAAAATACAATAATTTATTTTGTATGTTTTGACTATCTTGCTTAGATAAAAAACCGATTGTATTCAAATACCTTATAGGTTCTATGGAAAAGTAAAATGATTTAAATTAGATTCATAAAAATTGATAGATTTATTCAAATAATAATTTTGAAATCATTTTTCTTTTTTGAAATTCCTGTAGATTATTACGGAGTTTTCAGATGTATAATACTAACGTATGTTTCAAATCTTTTTATCAAAAAGAAAAGGTAGACCAGGTCAGTGAATTAAGTATATCGAATTGTCTGCTATAGACATAAATAATAAAACATAAAAATTGCAATGTGCATTTAAAGTACGGAATTTTAGCAACTTCTAATAACATTGAACAACTTTGGGTAAGTTTTACTATCTTACACAAAAATTATTATGTTGGTGTCGTATACCGACCTCCTAACTTAGATTATAATTTTTCTTAACAGAATTATAAAACACACTTGCTTTTGATCTGTTACAAGCAGATTATTTGTTCTGTCTTGGAGATTTTAACATCGATTTATTACAATATAACAATTTATCAACTACGGCTATGAATAATCTTTTAGAAGGTGTAGGTCTCACTCAGATTATTGACTCCCCCACTAGAACTGCTTGTATTTCCGAATCTTTAATTGACTTTATACTAACATCTCAGAAATCTCTCATTTTAGAAAAAGGTGTCATTAGTATGAATCATATATCCGAACACGATTTAATTTATGTTAAATTAAATGTAAATGTAAAAGCTGTTCCAAGAGTTGTAACTTACAGAGATTATTAAAAACTTACACTTCAATTACACTTCACTTCCATTGTTTCGTATAGTCGAATTAGAAAATATTGACGATAAATTAGAATACTTAAATGAAATCTTGAATTACCTATATAATACACATGTGCCTATGAAAACTTGTACAATCCCTAAACCATATACGCCTTGGTTAACCCACAACCTAAAGTTGTTGATGACAATCAGGGATAAGAAAATCTAGTAGGACTGCCACTAACTGGGAAGATTATAAAATATGGCGCAACTATACTAATGTTGCAGTAAAAAATTAAAAAAAGGGCTTGTCTTAATTATAAATTCCGAACATTAAAATTAAAAGGCCCCTGGAAAGAGCTAAAATGAATGAATATTTTTCACAAAAATACTATTACGATCTCTAAAGAATTACAAGACCTTGATGATATCAACAATTACTTTGTTAACTCGGTTCAACAAGTCAGTACCAATAATAAGCAAGATTTGATAAACTTTTATAATACACATTCAAAGAATTCTATACCTAATAATGTTATATTATTATTATTATTATTATTATTATTATTACAAAAAATAAGAGCTAAAGCTCGAAAGCTTGTTAAGCTCATAATATAAAAATTAAATAACATCCTATAAACTAAATTAAACAAATATTTAGATGAAGTATGGACAAATGATTATCTGTTTAAAATACTGTAACTTGCAGAGACACTTGTTAACATTAACATTATACAGGCACAGTATTCAAAAAATGATCCAGTCTACTTTTAAATGAATTCAAAGACGGAGCAGTGACAACACTATCCGGCAACGCGTTCCACTTGTCAAACACTCTATTAGACAAAAATGTTTGCCTACTACGCATGTGAAAATTCTCCTTTTTTAACTTCAGGGCGTGGCCACGTAGGCGGGGATCCACATTAAA
This sequence comes from Leptura quadrifasciata, assembly GCA_963675555.1. Classification (NCBI taxonomy): domain Eukaryota; kingdom Metazoa; phylum Arthropoda; class Insecta; order Coleoptera; family Cerambycidae; genus Leptura; species Leptura quadrifasciata. The sequence goes on along the minus strand of OY776674.1, from coordinate 116,042,613 downwards.
TGTAAAAATATCCACTGGACAGTACATTTCTCTATGGAGTAACCTGTATATGGTAATGAGATCACCACGCATTCGTCTTGTTTCCAGTGGCTGAAGTTTGAGAATGCTGAGACGAGTTTCGTACGGAAGATTATGTAAAACTCGGGGGAGCTTGGTTGCACGTCTTTGGACACCTTCGAGCCTATTGATGTCTTGCCTTAAAACAGGAGACCATACGGCTACAGAAAACTCGAGATGTGGGCGAATATACGACTTATAGATCTTAAGAAATGAGTCGGATATTCCCAAAAGTTAAAAACGATGACATAAGTAAGATAATTAATAAAATTTCTATCAAATCGACGGGATCTGATGGCTTTAATATTACCTTTAATATATTGTAAAACTGTGTTGCCCTTACATAATCCAATTATTAGACCTATTGCAATACTGTCAGTATTACCTAAAATGCTAGAAAGAGTAATTGAAAACCAGCTTAGCGTGCATCTTAAGAGTAACCAATTATTGCCAACATATCAATCGGGATTTAGACAAAATTGTTATAGTTACGTATCTGCTCTACTAAATATAACAGATGATATTATTGAGGAAGTGGATAAAGGGAAAGTAACAGCACTTGCTCTCTTAGACTTCAGTAAGACACTTGATACCCTAGACGAAGATATATTGATTGCAATTTTGCCTACACAGGTCTTACAAATCATTCTACATTATTATTTAAAAATTATTTATGTGATCGTGTTCAACGGGTTGTTAGTAATGACAAATATTCACTGAAAACAGAAGAACCTCTGGAGTGCCGCAAGGCTCAATTTTAGGTCCACTTCTATATACTATTTACACATACATTTTGAAACCTTTATCTCACATTATCAATGTCATTATTATGCAGGTGATACCCACCCAATTATATCTATCGTTTCCACGATCTGATGTCATTGCCGCTTGTCGTATAATTAAGAAAGATTTATCAGCTCTAGCCAATATAGCCGCGGACCACTTCTTAAAACTTAATAGTACTAAGTCATCAGTCTTGATGATTGGCCAAAAACACTCCCTTGATAATGTAGTTCACTCAATACAAATATAAATTAATAATGACGAGCTTGTAGTTGCTGGAGAAGTCAATAATCTGGGTGTATACTCCCATTTAAGGTACACAACATTTGTAAATTATATGTTAAAAAAGTCATATTGTAACTTGAAACTTTTATATAGTAGTAGACATATGTTATCCAAAGAACTTAAAATTATGTTATGTGAGACTCTAGTTTTGTCACAATTTAATTACTGCGATATTCTATATAATTATTGTATTGACAGTGTTGACTCCAATAGAATACAAACAATGCAGAATGGATGTGTTCGGTTTATAGGTGCCATAAAAAAGTTCGACCATAGTTCTCATGAATTTAAACATTTAAAATGGTTGTCGATGAAAAGCAGACGAAATTATCATGCACTTTGTTTTTATCACAAACTGATTATTATCAGCAAGACTCCTTCATATCTATATAATAAAATAAGGTTTAGGACTGACAGGTACACAACATTAATATACGTATGCTATGCACACAGCTGCACTTTTCGAGCGATCATCCTCTTATAATGTAGTAAAACAGTACAATGAGCTAAGTACTTCTTTAAAACCAATGTACATTGGCAAGTTTAAGATTTCTCTTAAGTCTAAGCTGCTAAATATTTAGTTAATCCATTTTTTTCTCTTTCTATTTTTTCTCCTCCCACGTTTATCTCGCATATTTACACAGTATTACTGCACGAAATCATCTATCTTATTTAAGATTCGCGAAAGAACAGAAGCTGCTTTGGCAGTAACTGAGCGTTCTCCTTTTTGTTCATTTTTTCTTTTTTTATCTCACTAATGTAACATTATTGGTTGTAAGTTATGTGGATAAATAAATTTCTTTATTATTATTCTTTTGGAATCATTTGACATAATTTTACAACACACTATTGGTACAAATTTTTAGCTATATAATAAATTTTTCTATATTAACAAAATGTAAGTTTGCTTGGAACTTTAAAAAATAAATGTAATAGACAAGGGTGGACAAATATTTATACTTCAAGAAATTATAGATACTTACTGCTGCTTTCAAGTTCTTCAACTCTTCTTTTTTGGCTCTTTTAAAGAAACCGGCCTAAAATAATAAAAAATGTATAAACAATTCCATTTTTATAGTTATTATTGGTTATTTTTCTATAAAAAATAGTGATTTTATAAAGTAGAAAATAAACTTTTATTTCTAACTTGAAACTGTAAGTTGGTGGTAACTAAGAAACAAGTAATAGATAGATAATACGGCCACGAGCGAAATTAAGGGCCAAAATTAATTTAAAGTTCCAATTTTGGGTGTTCTTTTCAGAAGGCCCTAACTTCCCTAATAGGGATTTCCGGACGCATATTCATAGATATTTTTTTAAATATTTTTTGACAGCATCAGCCCTAAAAATTAATTACTACATCTGAAACACTCTGTATAGTAATTATAAGAAATCAGCATTATTTCTATGAAATGATTTTTCCAATCATCTTAAGTTCGATAAACAAACAGAAACATAAGAAAAAATGAAATATTAAATACCATTTGAAATGAAACATAAAATTTTTAAAAGAAAATATTTCAGCGAATAAACTAACTCAGATATCTCTTGATAACAGCATTGCAGGCTCGGTCATAGGGGGGGGGGGGACATGAGAATTTACATGGAATACTATCTCCATTCAACTCTAGAATAAATTACTGTGTTTAGACGGCCGTATTCCTATTTTTTAATTTAAATTTAAGAAATTACTATTTTACTATAAATTGACTTAGTGATTGCTAAAATAATATTACTTTATATACAGCATGTCGCTCTTAGGAGTGTAATACCCTTAATTTTTTTCTTATTTTTTGCAAATTTGAGCCAAATTTTACTGAGATATAGAACAAAGTACTATCTACCTATGGCCAAAAAAACATTCACCCTCTACAAATGCAAAGCTATCTACGATACCAAAATTAACGGAAAAAAATCAGAAAATCTTATTAGACATTTCCTATCGGAAATTTTTATTATTGAGAGTTGTTCAGTCCAGTCCAAAAATATAATTGTAATGTGTTATGTGTTTCTTTGCTTTATTATTATTATAAAAATACTGTGTTATGTTGTATGTTGTGTATGTCTTTTATATTTTATTTTTTATTTATTTATTAGATAGAAAAATTTTAGCTTTTCGTTGTATGATATATCTTTTGTCACAATACATTGTTCAGTTGATATTAATTCGTTTTATTGTTTATTTGTTTCTATATGTACTTTCCTCATTGATTCCGAACTTTCGACCTTGAGAATTAATTTAGAAATTATATTATGTAGTATTTTAGCTTTATCGGATGAAAATACAGTCAATATTATTGTTATTATCTTTAACAAAATAAGGTATTAAATTGTAATTGAGCAAATAATATTGGGTGAATGCTACGTACCTTAGTAAGCCCATATATTATCAAAACCAATAATAATAATCCAGCGATTACCGAAAGAATTATAATCCATAAAGCCACTTTTTTCTTCCTCACCATTTCATTTATAAATAGAGTTGATACTTCAACAGAATCGGGCCTAAATAAGAAAAACATATGTTAATTTTTCTAGTTACACAATCAAATATAATATGACCATTGAAAACAGTTTTCTAAGTAGTGCAGTTTTCGCAAAAAAAAAAATGAAAAAGTTACCCACATTGTTTTCAACAATCCGATTCTAGGTACAATGGGTGTTATATAATGCACAAGTGCGAGAAATCCGTTTTCCCAGAAGTGACGCACAAATAAGAAATCTTTTTTGATTTTTTTGATTAAGTTCTCTGATATTTTGAATAAGTCTCAATGGTATAGTTGAAGTAATAAGTTCCCGGTAAGTAAAAAATGCAACAAAAACTTTACCACCTCATTAAAATACCGGTACTCTTTGTACTGCTGTTCACAAATTGATTCGCTTACCTTTATAGGTTTTTAATGTGCGTCGGGTCGTTTGATGACAGGCATGGCGCCATGTCCCGCGGTGAAATAATTATGTCGTAAAGTTTTTGTTGCATTTTTTGAGTGTAGGGAAGTGCTTACTTGGACTATAGAAAGTACCAAATATTTGAACAGTTTTATTTTATTGTTTGGGATTCAAAATGTACATCATTGCACTCAATAATTTCGATAGAATAATAAAGAAGCCAAAAATGTACATTTTATCTACTAAAATTTAAAAGTTTGTTTCGTACCTATTTCCATTTTGAACGAATCCAGATGGTTTTTCTATAATTACCGATCCATGTGTCGAATACAGTACCATATCTTTGGTTCCTAATATACCTATATTAAACAATATGATTAAAACAAATTACACTATTACCTATCAAAGGTTCAGTATAATATGCCGGGTGACAACGATATCGCCAGCACCCCTCTTTTGCTCCTTATTTTTCAAGATATCAAAATGAAACCCGGTACAGTTCATACACACGTAAAATGCACATTTTGATGTATTTGACGGTTTTTTAGGACTTCCTGTTTAGGAGGACCCTAAATTATTATTGCATTTTCCAAATTCTGAATAAATCTGAACTATTTTGGTTAGTTTTTACGTCGACTTGATTTTTGAGCCAAGTTCTGTTTTGAATCTAGAGAGCTGCGATTAACTTTAAATTATCTCAAAATAATGGGAAAATACAAATTTGACTTTTAACCAACAAATTTAATAACTAGCTGCATCCTAATCTTTATAAATTAGCCTTGAACAGTTGTATTTAATTGAGGAGGTGCTACAGGGTGGAGCTACTTGAAGAAAATACTTTTTGTCAGAAACTAATTTCGAAAGATTAGAATAAATCTAGGTATAATTTATCTAATGTCAGTTTAAAACGATATAAAAACAAGAGCGCAGCATTCCTTTGTAAACCGACCTCGAACGCATGTCCAACTTACTTTTCAAGGCAATACATGCCCTACAGTATTTTAAAAATCGTTTATAATACACGTAATACTGTTTTGCACATTTATTAATTAATAAATTATGACTGAAAGTGGTGAAGTGGTAGGTAGGTATATGTATATTGCATGTTCATTTGTATAAAGGTCATAATAATAAACTTTACTCACTCAGTCAATGGCATTTTCTACAGAACGTAAAAATTTAATTGACTCTTAATGCAGGGAACTAGAAAAACTGATATTATAGAAAATATCACCGCCCAGCAAAAACCAACGAGGAGGTGTGAGTAATTTTTGCTAGGATAGGAAGGGGAAAGGTATACAATGGAATGGAAGTAAGGTAGGATGTTAGAACAAACCTGACAAATCTGATAATAGTGATAATAATGATAAAAGTAAAATAAAACATAATTCTCTTTAAAACGCCGCCGTCGTATAGAACCATTCCCTACCCGAATAACATTCTCTACGGGGGCAAAATGGGATACTCTTTTTCTTTGTTGATAACGTGATTCACGGATTTTTTTCCATATGTCGGTTTTGTCTAAATGGATATTACGGTTCTTATATTATCTAGAATTACTTACAGCGTTTAATGTCGAATTCTGATTGCATTTAATCAACACGTAATTTACACTGCCCTAAATCAGTTTTATTGGATTAAATATGCAGTAATATGGCGGTAAACCTAAGAGGCTATGGCCTTGTGTTTCGCAGAATACGATGTATTCTTTTTTTCAATTATATACTTGACAGTTTTTAATAAATCTTCTTTTACTGGAATTTTTTCAGGAATGTTTATATTTTTAGATCTCATAAACTTTATTATATCGTCCTTTTTCGTATTATTATTTTGTACTTTATTTAATAGGCTATGAATAGGAATGATAAGAAGCATTATCCATAACCATAACTGAATTTGAGGGAATATTAGGTAAGAGCTGTTCAGCAAACCATTTTTCAAACAAATTTTATATTTTTGGCTGACAAGAGCAGTGCTTTGAGTACAAATCCATTTTTCCTTCCGTTAAGGAAAATTATAATACGTTTTCGCCTTGAATATGGGGCATTTAAATTTTGAGTCGTCTCTACCCAACCGTAATTAACAGTACAATGCGTATTTGGTTCGCAGTACTCTTTTATTTTACGCAAATATTCCTGCCGAATTTCCACAATACGGCGTTATTCCATTACTATTAAACAGTTGTTAAATTTTTTTATATTTAAATCCGTATTCCTATAAAATACCTCTTAAAGTTTCCAAAGATCGATTATTATAATCAGGGTATTCTCATAATTTGTTCGAAATCATTTCCAAAATAGGGACTTCATTTTCTTGATAAAAACTATATATTGTTCTTAGGATAACGTCTTTTGTCATCGTCATTTTTTCTAATTTCTGATTTTTCCATTTTCTTTTAACAGTGATCTACAACAACCCCTTTTTAATAACAAGATTAAAAGCAGAAATCGGAATCTTAATTAATTCAAACATTCTTTTTATAATACCTGTATCCGTAATTTAATTATTTTCTCTCTTTAAGCAGTTATAAATATTTAAAAGAAGATGCTGGGTTTGCACGTATAAATCTTGGTTCTTAAACAACTAGATTCGTTACCACGTCTTTAACATTTTCATTATAAAAATTTACTTCTCTATCAAATGGTCTTCAAAAAGCCATTTTAAAAATATTTTTTAAAAGAAATATTACATTTAATAATATTTATTATAGGTAAATATAACACAAATAACTTACGTTTGTTTTTTATTAGGAGAAAGCCACCGCGCAACGTTAAATAAACGTACGACACTGCCCGGTTCCACGAAAACAGTTATGCACAGCATTTTCTTGTTTTAGAACGACATTCCGAACATCAGCGTGAATTCTTTACCGATCGCTCGCATCGGCGCAATTGTACATCTCTGTTCTACTACGTCTCATATACGAGGGTATAAATTATATTTACAATGCGGCGCCGTATACCATTGTAGAGAGGCATAGCAACGGATATCCTTGGTAAAGATGCTGAATTTATAATATTTTAAACTGACATTGGATTTACTATAGTTATAAAATTTCAGTTTTTCCATTATTTCTCATGTCATTTATGAAGTTAATCGCAGCACTTGTGGTTCAACATAAAGCTTGACTCTAAAAGAATTAAGTCGGCGAAAGAACTCACCAAAATAGTTCAGATCTATTCAGGATTTTCCCAGGATTTTGAAAAAGAAATAATGTACAGAGTGTTCCAATTAAAAATCTAGAATTGATGTCACTTCAAGTTAAACTGAATGTCTAAAAAATCATCGAATACGTCAAAATATGGAATTTTGCATCTATATTAACTATTTCAAGGCTCATTTTGATATCTTGAAAAACAAGGGGCAAAAGAGGGGTACTAGTGATATCGTTGTCATCAGGTATAGTCTAGACAGAAGGTTCGGAAGTGGTAGTAAAATACAGCATATACAGCTCCTTAATTAATCGCGATACTAATATTACAGAGCAATTATTGTGGATAACCTCAAGAAAAATGAGAGACATATGTATCATATAAAATTCAGGTAATTTTAACGAAACCAATTCATTTGAGATGAATAATAATTGTTAAATCGTCGTGTTCAAGTTCTGACATTGCGAGCTAAAGACTAACAGCAGAAATCGAAAATAATTAAATCTAAAAACCGATGCAATGCAATGGTGGGAAAGGAATTATATGCGATAGCATTATTCTTTTTGCTTTTTTGAAATTAATTTGTGTTGAATTTTTAAATTAACATTATAAAAGTTCGTGGACTGAGTGCTCTAGTTCCCACTTATTGTTTCCACGTCGCACAGTGGGGCAGGAATTCGGAAACGTGGCATTTAATCGTAAAATGAAACGAGCTAAAGGACTATATTATGTTGTTGACTATGGCAATATAGTATGTAAGTGTATTATTTGCTGGACTGTCTCATTTCACTCAAGGCCACCTCGCCTACTACCACCGCCATGAAACTGTTGTTGTGAAGTAGTATTTGTGTATGATTGTTGTCCTAAATTTGGTATAACTTTTAACTGGATAAACTCATTCATATCTGTAGTTTTTGACTTAAATAACTATGGATCCAATACCGTCAGGTGTTTACTCAATATATTACGTTATTTTACTATAATTTTTTAAGTTATATAATAATTATAATTTCAAAAACAAGCCTATGCAAATATATCAATAAACTACAATATATTTTGTAACCATAGGAAAAGTTTACTCCCACATACATCCACATTGTGAATTTCATGCATTATTATAGGTGAACTATTTTAGTTTAAAAATTAAAGTCAAGATAGTACTCGTGAGTACTCCTTAAAATTTTCTAAAGTTCTTAGTAAAAAATACATATGCAGTTTGGATTTGCCAAACGCAAAACCAGCGATACCAGTGTGCCCCGCTTACTTAATTTCCTCTAAAATTCATTACTTACTTACGATTACAAGCTTTAAAACAGTTAGTTGTCAAAATTAGGAAAAATCTTACATGAAACACGTTAGGAAAATGCACTCTCGTTATAAGGGCAACACAAAAATAACACAAATAAATGTCATTGGTTTTAGATTTTATAAAATTAATATTAAATGTTTTATTGATATTGGTTCATTCTTCTATATTATTTCTTGCTTCTCCTTCCTGTCTTATCGGTTCCAATATCGACTCCCTTACCCTTGAGTTGGTAATTTTAATTAGTTCCGACCCGGTGATCACTAGTTACAGACAACTTCGCAAAAAACCATTAAAACGTCTTCCTACAGAAGTTCGTGGGTTACTAATTGCAATTGCTCCAGATATTTCAATATATCATTTCAAATACGGAAGAAGATGATGTTTCCTCATTAGCAACATAAGAAGATGATTCATGAAATGAGGCAACAAATTAACAGCAGTTATTAAAGATTAGGTACTATTGCCCAAAAGTATTAAAAGGTTACTTTCTTGTATATATGAATAAAAGTGTACAAGGTGCCGCTAATTGCATATGCCAAATTTGACAAGATGAAAATTTACATTGGTGTTTCAATGCTCATGGATTATAAGACAAAATAATAACTAAAACTGAAACCGTCCAGTTCATCTGATGAAGTTTGGACTATGCAATTTGGGACACCCCGAATAATATGTTAATAAGTATTATTTTGTACTTTGTACATCGTTTTTAAATTTTTCTTGCATAACGTACAAACTTTTTTGTTTTCAGTAACACCACAAACCTGTGTTTATTAGAAACGTTTAAATTAATTGTACGCCACCATATTGAAACTGCCATTTTTAATTTTTACATTTCAACGTCAGTTTGAAAATTTACACCCTCAAAAACCCTCATACACGATTTTTTTAAGGATTGTTACGGAAAATAGAATTATTACCGCGTTTTCGAATTCTTGCCCCTCTGTGCGTCGGTCGGGAATTTTTGTAAACGGGACCCGGAAGCACTTCCCAGGCCAAAACTTGGTTAAAAAGAGTAGTTTTAAGAAAATCCAAACTGCTCTCGCACATCAAATAAAATAAGTGAATTTTTTCAGAAGCTAAAACGCTTAAATAAAATGAAACAATTAAACTGAAAGTCTCTAAGTCGAAATTTGACTGCCGAAAAGTTACCAAAAATTAATATATTGTAAAAAATAAATAAAACTACGTTAATAAAAATTCTAAACTCTGTTAAAAGTTATTAAATGAATATTGTAAATTGGTTTTTAAACAAAGTGTCGTTATTTTAATATACAGGGTGTTACTCTCGGCTCTACCATAGACTTTCAAAATTCCTAAAAAATTAAAATAAATAATTTTATTAAACAAAAAGATAATCAATCAATCTGGACATATACAGAGTGTAGCAGTTGACCCTATCCAACAGTTTTAAGGTAACCCTCCCGAACTTCACAATCAAATCAAATAAAGTGCACAAACGGCGTCAGGAGTCTAGCTTAATTTTCCAAATAATAAATTATTATTTTTCAAAAAACGAAGAAATCGTGCGTGTTCACAAGGTGTTTTAATACGTTTCACACATTAACGACATAGTCAAGTTCAAAAGTACTATAATTTGTCAAACAATTCGAGCTTCAAGGTCATCAAATCAAAACCCAATAAAAATGTCCTTCAGACACTCCAAATAAAGAAAAACCACAATTTTATATAAATAATTCTGAGAAAATTCATGCCATATCGATAATTCATAAATAACATTTTATTACCAGAATCATTCATACATCCAAATTAACCAATTTATTTACGACTCCCGGAACTGCTTTACGGAACCAATATAATTTTAACACTTTATTCAGACAGTTATATAGCTCATATTTCAAAGACTAATTTATTTTTCATTGTCGTATTTATGATATATTTTTCAGTCCTGAATTTAAATTTTTCAAATCAATTGCGCAATATTTCACAATTTCGAGCCCCACAGGCTGTCAGGGGACATATCCAGCTCTATCCAGACTTCTGCGAGCCAAGTCCCCATCCTTCCATATACATAGCGGAGCATGACGAGCTCAAAGCAAGTCAGTTTCGGTGTACTTCAAGTTAGTTTCTGCGTTCCGCGAGCAGTCTCTTAAACCAAACAGTGTTTAATTCTTTCCCGGTTAACCTCAAATTTCAACAAATCGAGAGGCCGTTCTACCTCCTTGGTTAACTCAAGTAAAAATATTAATATAATTAAACTGCCATCGCGCATAAAATAATAAAGTGAATTTTCTCAGTCTTAAAAGAACCTACATAAAACAAATTAAAATAAAATCGTCTCAAAGGCAAAATTTCAAGTATCCATACATTAAATATTTTAACTCGTGTAAACAATTTTGATTTAATTAAAAGAAAATAATCAACTGTGTTATTTATGGTTAATAAAATATTCTTTAAATTTTTGTTTAAAACAAAGTGTTTAATTTCAAGAAAAGTATCTACAGGGCCGTTGACCCTGCCATAAAAATTAAATTTAAATAAAGTGCTAGTCAGACCCTAATCAATAAATACAAGTGTACCACAGCTCTGAAGCTCATACAGGGCGAAACATTTGGCCCGTTCAACCCGTGTAAGAGTTAACCACCCCAATTCTTTTCAAATCAAAATTAAATGCACACACGGCCTCTGGGGTCTCAACTGAAGCTCTCCACATCAAACATTTTTATTTTTTCAATAACAGGGCGAGTGCGTATTCAAAGGAAGGCGTCCTCTCCTCACATCTTCCAGCTGTTTGTACATATATCAGTGTATGCACGGAGGCTATGCAACCTTAGGCCTTAGGCGAGGATTATGTAGGTGATATACCATCCTTCGGAAGGGATGTAAAGCCGTCGGTCTCTTGTTTATCAAATGTTAGGTAAGTAAAAGATCCCTACTCTTCGAAAGAGAAGAGGTTCGGCAAAATTCCTGGTTGGGGTAGCTCGTCTACATGCGTCGGTGTTAGGCCTCAGTTAAATAAATGTAAAGAAAAATTAACTGCAACCTTCATTCTGTTAATAAAGAATTATGCTGTAGTAAATAAGCTATGATGCCTGGTATATTGTCTTGCATTATCATAAAATTTATCAATAACCTCCAGCGGAGATTACTGAATGAAAAACGAGTGCTAGGGATTAAAAACGCTATTTACTAATGCTTAATCTCTACCGCTTCTCAAATTTTGTTCGAAATCCATCTTAAAGTCGGCAATGGAAATAGAGCTTGGTATTTTAACGTAGTTTCTTGTTTCATTAAAATAATAATTTAAGGTTATAGTACCTACAATGGTTAATTTTACACCGGACAATATCCTGAATATTTCTCGGAATCATCGTAGAGGACTAGAATAGAGCAATATTCCAAAGATAAAATATATAGGTACCTACTATTAATAAAATATTGAGCCTGGTAAGCGAGGTTAAACAATAAAAAAATACTGTACAGTACATTCAAATAATCCTAAATATCATTTACATAAAATTTGTTAAAGCAAAATCTATCATCGTCTTACCTTGAATCGCAGATGTGTTTAGCATCATTTTTACTTGTATTACCGTTGGATTTTGTTTTTTATCAAAAGATCCAGTACATAAAATGGGCGAACATAATATGTCTTCCATACTACAGTTTAAAAAGTATGTTCTGTTTGGCACTATCTCGTATTCCTTATCATTTGTTCTGACTTGTTTCTTGTCTTGTTGAAGATTATTCGTTTGCCTTCTTCTTCTTCTAAGTAATGTGTCAAATGTTATTAATTTTTCGGACATTTCTTCACTTTTTGGTTCTTGAATATAACTGAACTTACTTTCGCATATTACAGGCTGACCATTAAAAATAGCTACAGGCTGGTACATTTGTATGAAACTGACTGACCCATCTGGGGTTTTGATAGCATGAGGTATTGTTATGTTCACTGAGACCTTTTCTAAAGGACTAGCTCCTGTTTTCTCAACCTGAAATATTTTTACAAATACAGGATGTTCGATTTATCGTTGTAAAACCTATAACTTTTGAACTAATTAACAGATCAAAAAAAATGCAAGTAGGTAACAATTCTTTACGTCTTCCACAAGCTACGTTATCATTTTACATTACAAGAATTGAAAGGGGCCGCCCTAAATTTTATTTATTTTCAAATACTTTCAAATGGATTAGAATTCGTTATTTACCTAACTGACTGCCTTTTATTTGCCATATATATGGTACGAGACGAAGGCGAGTGCTATAAACCACACGAGTAAAAAAAATACATTTTAGTCCCGAGTTTTATGCAAAATTCGAAATTAGAAAACAATATAATTTTGTAAAAATACGGCAAATTGGCAAAGTTACCTTGTAGTAGTGACTAAATTCTATTGCTGTTTCCATAGACACCAAAAATTTAATTTCTCACTGTGAAATAAAATTTCTTTTTCTCACTTGTCAATAATGGCATTGTTTTGATTCATTGACAGTGTCAAATAAATGTCATTTAAGGATATGGCGTTACAAAAATGGATTCCCTGGAAAGGGGGGGGGGGGAGGGGTTACCAAGATCATGATCCTGTTACACCTATTATATTGTAATATTTGTATCCGTTGCTCAGTTAAGTTGGTTTCAAATTTGATGTAATAATAATTCTTGTGTTGTTTCATTAACATAACAAATATGACAAAAACGTTTTTATTTTTTACCTGAAATATTTGTGTGAAATTGGGCATTCCATGTGTAATGTTTCCGATGGCAAGGCTTTGTTCTGCTGATTTCCTAAAAAATATTAGAAATTAGTTTGTTTGAGAACAGAATGTCAACTAAGCATTGTTTATGCTACTGTGTATTTCGCCAGCATGCAGATAGCTTCTATCAGGGTTGGACTAGCCCGGTCGGCAGGTCGGAAATTGCCGACGAGGCCAAACAGTTTTGGGTGCCAAACCACAAATGAAAACAAAGTAAATAATGCTTGTTTACATTTTTTATTAAATAGAAAACTGGAATTAATCTTCTATAAGTATAATATGAACTGTTAGATTGTGCATAATTATTTTTTCTCAAGGAAGATACCATAACCATGCATACGTATATCTGAAAATACATGTTTGGGCTCGTAACACTATATCTTTAAGGAACTAAGGGGCATATACCAGATGATAAAGGAGCATGTAACGCCTAGTAACTTATTTATTTTTCAAAATACATTTTTTACATTTCGATATGTTTATTGAGAAATAAATCCGCTACCTTTGTTATACTAAACGGTTTTTTTTTCAACTTCGGGTTAATCTATCGCAAGCAACTTTATTTTTCGAAAAGAAAGTGTAGGGAACTTTTTCACGACTCCAATATGAAATTAAATTTTCTTACAGCCCTTTTTCGGAAATTAGATTCATTAAGAAAAATCCGAATTACAGTCGATTTATTGTTAACACAAAGGCCACAGAAGTAATATCTAAGTAGTAAAATTTTAACAGGCTGACCATATGTTTGTAGAACAATGTATAAGAAATTTTGCACAATAATACCCTGTTTTCTATGACTTAATATGCCATCAATTTTAAACTTAAAGAAAAATTTACTTTTATAAAATTATTGAAATGAAAGCCTCTCTTATTCTTATTGTTTGAATCTTTGAATATCACTTTTTTAAAATTAGGTTCACATTATGCAAAATGCTCCACTTCACTAATATTAAATTTGAAATGAAGCAGTTTTCTCTGTAATATTTGATTTTCAACGCCGAAAGATGCGTCCATCCATAAAGTTTTACTATATTTTTCAGACATCCCGCACTACATATCTTTGTAATCGAGCGCGGAGCATTGTTCTCCGATATAAAATAACTTATCTTTATTACCAGAATATTCATATTGTAAGAATTCTTTCACCTAAATTGAATTTGAAATTTCTACTACAATATTGCTCGTATGGCATGAATAATATTTCTAGAGATACAGAAGTAGTTTGATGCAACGTTTTTCTCTATAAAATTTCAAAACCTTCGCATTCTTTATTGTTTCTTGGGAGACAGCAAAAAGCAAAAATAAATTTATGTTCGATTTTATCTTTAAGTGATACCACAAGCTAATTTTCTATGTGGCTTCCCCGCACCCCCTGACCATCCATCATGTTTATCTTTTTGACTATATACTTCAAGATGAACAACATAACATTTACTTAATCCAACCTGGAGACAATAACAAGAAGCGCTATCGTAGTCTCCTGCACCTTCTGACCACCAAATTCAAGAAATCGTGCAAAGCTCATTTTTATCCTTATTTATTTTATTTTCACATACTAAAATGTCTCCTATTAATGTGCATTGATGGTAGAAAATATAACAAAAATCGTTTTACTGTTACCATACCAAAATACATATTAGAAATTTATGAAATCGTGTAGAGCTGATTTTTACCCTTATTCATTTTAACAGAGTAAGTTTTTTTCTATTTTTCCTGTTAATATACATTGATAGACGGTAAGGAATAAAATATTACCGATCAAAAATTTCTCAAATCGTGTAGAGCTTATTTTAAACTTGATTTATTGTGAATGCATCATTTTAATACATAACGATAGCCAAAAGCAAAATATTGCAGATTATAAATTGTTAAAATGATGTACAGTTAATGTTTCAACATTGTTTTCATAACAATACAACAAAAAATCTGAAGCTGGATTCCACAGTTGGAATTTAACACGGAACTTGTTGGAGAAAAACTTTATTTTCCAAACTTAGGTAAACAATTGATTACTTGAATTTCTATTTCTTCTAGTAGTACTACCGTAGTAGGAGTACCTTTTTCACTAGCTGGGTTACCCATTGAATTATGCAAGAAAAGCAGCAGCACAAAACACATTCCATATGTAATAGAAAAAAATAGTGCTACTCATTTTTTCTCTGTACTTGTTGACTGGATTAAAGCATTATTTTTGTTTTAATAAGTTCTATTTATATGGTTTTAATTGGCCCACATTTATGAGTATTGGTCATATGCGTATATTTATATATCTTGTAACACGTGCATTGATAAGGTTTCATTGCAGACCTGATCCACGGGCTGAAGGCGTCGGATTTCAGGCCGACGACGATATGACTCTGAGCAGTTTAAAAATTCCTAGCAACGAACAGATACGTTTTTTTTTTCACAGGCCAAAAAGTTCAAATTTTCATGCCTGTGAAGCGGGCATAAATGTAGTAGCCCTGCTGAAAAAATCCAGTTGGCATTTCCAACTGAAACACTGTCGAGTCGAAACACTGCCGACAAACCAGTGCTGTAGTCAGTGCCGGATTAACCCCAAGGCAGTGTGGCATTACCTCGGGGCCCCTATCAGAATGGGGCCCCACCAACTTGCAAAATTTATTTTATTACAAATGGAAGAAATGAATGCTTACTGTGCTGAGGATTATTGTCGATATCTTCGATATCGATATTTTCTTTCCTCTTCTGGCATTAAGGTTCATATAATGACAGAAAAGGATGGAACATATCGAAAGTACCAGGTATTATTGCCCTAGACTGTACATGTATTAATTACACTATATATGTACTCCCCTATATATGTATAGGAAATTCTTTGGAATTGTTTGTACGTGGAAAAAATCGGCAGCTACTCGAAGCGGCTGGAACCTCCCCACTCGGTGGATCTTTGAAGCCGAAAAGAGCATTAAATTGTGTGACAAAACGGCACTAAACGTAATCCGATCTCATCCAAAACCTTTTCAGATCTTCTGGGGCACTAAAAAAACCCTCAACTTAATGAATTTACAATCATCTATGCGAGTTGTTACTTACATTATCGCTCATTGAATAATATACTATTAGGATATTAACAACTTTAACATCATCACTTGAACAACTAAGAAAGTCTAGTTATCCTAAATACTACAGATTTGTAAAGCAACAAACTGAAAATTGGTAAAGTGATAATCTATAATAAATTCACCAACGAAGGTACAGAAAGCATATGATATTGATATTGTTACATCTACCTTTAAAGTTTGTGACAATCCACTAAAAGTTACAAATCTTATTAACATGACATGACACCAACGTTATCGGATGACAAACGATGACAATGACAATCATCAAAATTTGCTCACTGCAATCCGATCGCTCGCGGCTGTCTTTATTAAATGAAACATTAGCATTTCAGTAATTTTACTAGATTTTAGAGGAATATTTATAGTTTAATTCTTCGATTTGTCTGTATATGTATTTAAAAACGGCACTAAACGTAATCCGCTCTACTTCTAGAGCAGTGAAGAAACCCTCACATGTGATGTGATGAGTTTCACGACGTAACGGCTACGCGCATCAATCATGTCATGCGAAATGCGATCTATGCTATATTTGCTTTGTTTTTAATTTTTTTCACGGAAACCAAATCCAAAGGATGGAAGTGTGATATACCGTTGAAATCAGAATTTTAACGGCTTTTCAATGGTTCCATTGCAAATTGAAAGTAATTATAAAATAAACAACTTGTTGCGTCAAAATGTCACTAAACGTAATCCGATCTCAACCAAAACCTTTTCAGATCTTCTGGGGCACTAAAGAAACGCACAGGCAAAGTTTCATTCAAATCCGTTCAGTAGTTTCGGCGCTATCGTGCTAACACACATACACACACACAGACATTTTTCAAAAACCACTTTTTTGGGTTCCTAGGACCTCAAAACGTAAAGATTTGATGTTATCTCAATTTTCGTTTTTGAACCAATTTTAGTAACCTCACAATTTTATTGTGGAGAGGTTAAAAATGAGTAGCGCTAATTTTTTCTATTACATACGGAATGTGTTTTGTCCTGCTGCTTTTCCTGCATAATTCAATGGGTATCCCAGTCAGCGAAAAAGGTGGCCTACTACGGTAGTACTACTAGAAGTAAAGACAAAATAGAAATTCAAGTAAGTTTACCTAAGTTTGGAAAATAAAGTTTTTCTCCAACAAGTCAAATGTTAGATTCCAGCTGTGAAATCCAGCTTCAGATTTTTTGTTGTATTGTTATGAAAACAATATATATTAATAGGAAAAATAGAAAAAAACTCTGTCTGTCTGTTAAAATGAATAAGGGTAAAAATCAGCTCTACACGATTTCATAAATTTATAATCTGTATTTTGTTATACACCACCACAGGTAGTTACAACCCCCTTTATCCCGGAAGGCTCTGGTAACAGTAAAGCGATTTTCATTATATTTTATTCTCTACCATCAATGCATATTAATAGGAGAAATTTACTTCCGTCTAGTACATAAATATAACCGGAATGACAAAATTCAAACATCAATATCAATGTCGTAATAAGATGACAAGTTAAAGACAGGTATTTCTTTGAAAGATGAAACGATAATCAACTCATTTCGCATGTAATTATCAATGTTAAATGATTGTATTTTTATAAAAGAAAAGAAATATCCAGATGGCGCAGAAAGCAGAATCTTGCTGTATATGAATCCCTTAGTTTTCGCATGACAGTGAGAGAAAATTAGCTGCGATACCCGACCGAGTTTCCTAGTAGTGTCAGTTTGACGTTTACCGCCTCCACACCAGTCGGTACTTTGAGGTCATTTGTCGGCTTTTTTATAGTTTTCCAACTGAGGTTAATGATACTTTAGCATAAATGAGTATTATTTATATAAAATAATAGTGGAGCAGATCTGACTTTGGAATAAGGAAACGTCCGATTGTGATTCTTTCTTTTGCCAATAAATAGAGTTGGGTCCCCCCAACATTTCGACACATTTGTACTACGGATGTCAAAGAGGCGAGGAGGAACGACGTACTAAATGTATGGGAAAATGGGGTTTCGAAGATAATTCGGCGGCTTTTGATCCGATGGAAAAAATCTTCAGGCCAAAAATGAAGAGCTCATGAAAATAAGCAAATTATGTTCCTATCGTAATCGACGTCAGACCATTGATTGAGGTGCAAAAATAAAAAAAAATTGAATTCATTTTTTATCATGAAGGAATGGAGTTGAGGACTCAATTTTTTTTCACTAGAAGGTTATTGGCAGATATTTTGTTGGGCCGGAGGCTGGGGGTGGTGGGATAATTAGGAGGAGAGGGGGAGCGGGAGAAAGAGAATATTTCCCATGCCGATAACTCCCCGTATAATTGATCTATGATCACGATCAGACCTTTTTCTAGTTTCCTTATTCGAGGCTGGTTTTCTTCCTGATCTGTACCACTAAACCCACAGCTAGTGAAAAAGTGAAGAATTGCACGTGCAAGAGAGATGATCACATAGAGTTTATAACGAAGATTGAACCAATTTTTGGCAATAATTTCATGAAATTTTATTTCTTTGAAAGATTGCTGGAACGTATTTCGGTAGGAATAATTTAATTTTTAGTAGCGCTAATTCAGCTATAGCCTTCTTTAGTACTCACCCATAAATCGTTACATCCGCCTCTGTTTTTAAATGAAGTTTGAAAAATATGGTGTCGGTGTTATTATTCTTGCTAGTTGTTAACACCCTCAAACGAATGTTTAAATATTGAGTCTCAAAATTATTCTTATTTACATAATCCATGTCAAGTTCTAGATCTATAGTTTTCTGAAAAATAACAATTTTATATAAACTACCTACTCAAACATTTAATTGGACAGCTCTTAGAATTAGTATAATTTCGAACATTGATATCCCTTGTAAACTTCTATGTCAGTGAATAGTAATAAATTTTATTAACTTGAACATTAATCTATTCGAAATTGTCTCGTGTGTTTGTCATCCAAACAGAGCTGGGTTTTATAGTTGGTAATAAATGTAATTTGAAGGTAACCATAGAATAACTTGGAAGTGAACACACCACAAAATATTCAGGAGTGGATAAAAGTGAAGACAATAAAGGAGCTCGTACTGCATCTGATGAATTTTTTCGTAGAGCAATTTTGCGTCCATATGTCAACAGCTTCTATTTTGCCAAATAGAAATGAATGCTATGCATTTATTCAATAACCTCTGATATACTGCTTTCAACGACCCAATATTTATAGCTATTAAGATTTAAGACAGTCCCCTTTCTTCTCTTTCCTATTTCATAGGGTGGGGCAATAGAACCATAACCAGAGAAGACAGAAGCAGCTGTTGGACTTGAATTTATATTTTCATATTTAATACAGTTAACTTGAAATCTACAGATGTCTCTGTTGCTGTAAGTGGCAGACCTCATATTTCATGCAGTAGAACAAAGAATCTGTTGATTCATAATGATGTCTGCTTTTCTGAGTCACATTTCCTTTATGTATCTGAAATGCTATTAGATTTAGAAAATAACAATGAAACAATAATGCTCAAACGGTACATTAGACACATTTTCAGGAATATAATTGCTTAAAAGTTATATCAGTGGCGTTTGTTCTCAGTATTTGGCACCGTTACATTCTGTAGAGACAGAACAGTGGTTTCTATTTTGTTCTGCAAGAATGTACATCCCTGATGTTTGCTTCCCATGATCAACTGTTGTTAACTTCATCTTCTAAATCTTCAACCCAACACACGTTAACATTTTACAGAGTGATGTCAATTTCATTTTAAATTTACGTAATCTAGGCTATTTTGTTCATACCTCAAAATAAGTTTTTCGTTTCGGCACCCAGACAATGAACTTTGTTGTAATTTTTGATAATGATTCTAATGCCAGTTTCAGCAAATCTATATTTGATTTCCTTGTTTTTAATCGTTATTAGCAACAACGACGGTCGGGTTAACTGAAGTCATTAAGCCTGACATAGTAGTAATTCTTGGCCACTAGACACCTGCCGAGACAAACATCATCTTGAAGGAGGAGAAAACACGTACTAAATATCGAGCTAATCTGGTATTTATATGTGGTCTCAAGTCATGTACCCAGATTGTTGTGTCAAGATGGCCAGCTTAATAATCAATGGACTCGTTACGATGAAGTTTACGTTGCTTTTATGTTTAAAGACTATACTAGCCTGCCAGAAGTCAGTCGAATGGTTGGCAGATATGTAGAAGACCTTCCGTCTACTAGGTGCACACGATTCCATAATCAACAGTTACTGGACTCGGGATATAGGAAATGGCTAGAGATAATTCGCTGGCGCTTCTCGAAGACGTAGGTTGTTCGTTTAGCTTCGTTTACGTCGAGAAAAGGTTAATAACAAATATTACAATCAGAAAATTAATTAACGTCTGAGAGCTTTGCGCTTTTGTTGATTTTCAGCAAATAAATTAGACCAGGTACACATGGTCAAGAATTTTTATGCAACGCATGCGCGATTATCAATTTAAATCAATGGACGCCAAATAAAGTTGTATGAAAAAAGTTGACCGTGATCGCCTGTTCTTAAAATATTACCTCCTTATTTTCCCTTAAGGGGTCCTCTACATTACAAATAATAACAGAACTATTCTGTTCTTGACATTCAGAAAGTATCTGCCTAAAGTTAATAATCTCGGGTAATATAACTTCTAGTTGAGTGGAGTAGGCTTTTTCTCCCCAATTTTTTATAGTAGCTGACAGATTCACGGAGTCCAACGACCCCACAACAAATGTATTTTCGCTAAAAAATAAAATATGGTATTTAATGAAATGAAAAAATCAATAGCTATACATTTAGCATATTATTATATTAGAAGATACCAGAGTGTGAGAGTGTAAATGTTTGATCGTACAAGAAAAGTACAATACAATACAGTACAAGTTAATATTAGGTACTGTCGTGAGCAGAAAAAAATAGGACAACTTTCTTTTTTCTAATGTAAATCTGTCTCTATTTGAGTATGTACTGAGTAGCCGAAATAAAACAGATCACTTTTAATTTATTTTTTATTTTAATGCTCTAGTTATTGCAATAGTAAATGATGGATGGTTAATGAGACAAATTGCACTGCGTTATAACATTAACAAAAGTTTGGTGTGTAACATTTTAAGAAAGTGGAGAATAAACGGTACGATTAGTTGAAATCCTCGATCACAGGACAAAGGATATCCTACTTAACAAGAAACTAACCATTAATATTTCGTTATTGCACCATTTCTATTTATAACTTCTATAAGTCTGTTTGGCATAGAATTAAATAACCTTATACAATAATCATTAGTAATAGTATTTTCCCATGCATTATTTACTATTTCCAGAGTAATCCTTCGGCATTCCGTGGTCTCACATTTCGTTTTTGGATACTTCTTACGTGTAGTCCCCATACTTCTTTCACAGGGTGTAAAATGGATTTTCTACTAAAGCGTTTACCAAATGCAAATCTTATTGTTGAGTTGATATCCTTCGTCGCCCTGATCCAGGATTTCTACTAATCGTACCGTTTATTCTCCACTTTCTTAAAATGTTACACACCGAATTTTTGTCAATATTATAACGCAGTGCAATTTGTCTCATTGACTATCCATCTTCTGCTTTAGCAATAACTCCAGATTTAACTAAATCGTTTATATGAAGCGTATATTAGTTTTTTGCACATTTGCAATAAATAAATTATGACAACTGACAATGTCACAAAAATTAAAGTTAGATGTACACAACTAGATTTTAGCAAAATACCGTTATAGGACTTGTCCTATTTTTTTTGCTCACGACCGTCAGTTAGTTGTCATAATTTATTGCAAATGTGCAAAAAACTAATATGCCTCATATAAGCGATTTAGTTCAATCTGGAGTTATTGCTGAAGCAGAAGACGGATGGTCAATGAGACAAATTGCACTGCGTTATATTGAAGAAAATCCATTTTACTCAGTTATTCAGGCTGCTGAAGAAACGAATTTTCCTGGATCGAGTAGTACTGGTCGCCGGCGAGTAAAAGAATCGGAGCTACGCTGTCATGCAGCAGCACAGAAATACTTACTTAAAGCTGAACATAAAGAAGCTCGAGTAGGATTTGCGCTTGAATTTTTAGCGCATGATGTAAATTTTTGGAACAACGTAATCTTTACAGACGAAAAAACTTTCCAGTCAACACACAGCGGTCGTATTCGTGTTTACCGCCCTCCGAATACTCGATTCGATGAGAAATATATTTCTAACAATGATAAAAGTGGTAGATTATCCGTCAATATGTGGGCTTGGATATCGGCACGTGGTCCTGGTGTTTTGTGGCATATTGAATAACGATTTAATAACATATATTAGGATTTTAGACAATATCATGCTTCCTTCTGTGTCACAATTATTTTCTAATAATGAGTTCATATTTCAATAAGACAATTGTTCCGTTCATACTGCTCATACCGTAACTAACTGGTTTCAAGATGACAACATCAATGTTCTTAACTGACCTAGTCATAGTTCAGATCTTAACCCTGTGGAAGAAGTATGGGGACTACTCGTAAGAAGTATCCAAAAATGAAATGTGAGACCACGGAATGCCGAAGAATTACTGGAAATAGTAATTAATGCATGAGAGGATAGTATTACTAATGATTATTGTATAAGGTTATTTAATTCTATGCCAGACTTATAGAAGTCATAAATAGAAATGGTGCAATAACGAAATATTAATAGTTAGTTTCTTGTTAAGTAGGATATCCTTTGTCCTTGGATACATGATTTCTACTAATCGTACCGTTTATTCTCAACTTTCTTAAAATGTTACACACCAAATTTTTGTTAATGTTATAACGCAGTACAATTTGTCTCATTAACCATCCATCATTTACTATAGCAATAACTACAGCATTAAAATAAAAAATAAATTAAAAGTGATATCTATTTTATTTCGGCTACTCATTACATATTCGAATAGAGACAGATTTACATTAGAAAAAAAAAGTTGTCCTATTTTTTTTCTGCTCACGACAGTACCTGGGTTCCTATATTAAATTTTTTCTTTATCTATATCATTAATGTGCTAAGCAAGGGGACTTTTTATTGCATCGCAATCGGACCTATAGTGCATCTTAAGAATAAAAATGTACGTGTCATATTTTGAGTATGAAAGAAACAATATTGCGATTTAAAATTTTACTAATTTTTAATTTATTGAGAAGCGCATAAAATAATCTTGTCTTGTTTCAATGTATATTTTTGCCATGAACTTATGATTAAAATTTTGTACGAATATTACTTTTAAGTAAAATTTTTGTTTACATAGATTACATGTCAAAGTTTAATTTGCTTATAACCAATTCTTTTGGAACGAAAAGAAAATGGTCAGAAGTTGAAATAAAAGAATGTTTTTTAGTTATCTGGTAGCCAATTATCATTTGTCAATTCCAACAGAAAAAATTCGAAACATGTCTATGTCGGGTTAGGAATTGACAATTGATAGTTGGCTACCGTGCTACCGATCCATCAGGATTTACAGGTACAATCCAATGCAATATTATATATTGTGTATACAACATTGTTGATATACCTACTTCGTTTTGAGAAAATTTGTAGTTGTACAAAGATCCTCAGGTGCGATCTCAGAAAATGACATTATTATTATTTAGATGAAAAAAATAAAAAAGGATCGAGCGCCTCTACAAAGTTTCTCAATTTATGTCTTTATAATAGCCACATATATTGGTCTAGAGAGATTGTGAACTAAGAAAATGTGTATTATACTTTCCACATCCTGCATCGTTGAATGTATACAAACCTTAAATTTGATATCTTAGCTTCCATGGTCAGATTTGACTGGCAAATATTGTCATCGCCGCAATCCAGGGTAAATGGGATGCGGATAGTATCTGGACGAGTAGAGCGGAATTCGTCTAAAACCGGACATCTTACGCACAAATTATCAGTTCCGTTGATGTCGTTATCAGAGAAATACATAACTTCTTTTTTTTGTGGCTTCCTCTTTAGTTCGTAAGATAATGAAACAGTTACAGGAGCTAGCTTCATTGTAGTTGTAGCATTCTAAAATTTTCAACTTTTTTATTGTTTATGCAATTAAAGTCAAATGTAATTTACTTATGTAAGAGACTCTAATGAGTATTTATCTGTATAAAATAATAATTT
Organism: Leptura quadrifasciata; assembly: GCA_963675555.1. NCBI lineage: Eukaryota > Metazoa > Arthropoda > Insecta > Coleoptera > Cerambycidae > Leptura > Leptura quadrifasciata. Next base: position 116,018,229 of record OY776674.1, on the reverse strand, counting down.
ATACTGATAAGGACAAAATTAGACTTACTAAACATGAGGATATACATGAGCATACCACTAGGGGAAAATATAGGTTATATATGAAAATATATTATCATTCGTTCGTATATTGTACTGTTTGTTTATTAATATTTTTCTTTGTTTTCGTAGTTTACGCTTAAATAATTAGTTGTACAAATTTTACAGATTTTAATGTTTTATAATATATTATATTTATAACGGGTGATTTTAATTAAGTGTGTCTGAACTTTAAATTCAAATTAAATAACAACCAAATTAGATATCTTGAAACTATTTATTTTATATGAAATAACATTCAATGACATCAATGTTTGAAAACAATTTCGGAGAAATGAACTCCGCGGTTACTTCTAACAAAGCGCATTCCGTCAATCCAATTTCCGTTCACTTTTTGAAACAATTGGGGGTACGAGTTATGTTGGCTCCTAAAGCGACAATAGTTGCTGATTTATTGGCATAGACCAAAGATTTAACATAACCCCAAAGAAAATAATCTAAAGGCGTTAAATCACACGATCTTGGGGGCCAGTTAACAGGTCCGTTCCTCGAAATAATTTTCTCACCAAATTGTACCCTCAATAAATCGATTGTTGCGTTGCCTATATGATATGTGGCGCCGTCCTGTTGGAACCACTTCTCCTCCAGAGTAATACCATTCAAATTTGGAATTAAATAATTATTGATCATCGCTTGGTAACGATCCCCGTTAACGGTAACTCGCTCTCCAGCTTGACTTTTAAACAAATATGGTCCAATGATGCCACCGGCGTACAATCCACACCATACCGTGCATTTTTCTGGATGCAACGGCAATTGTTGAGTAATTTGTGGATTATTTTCACTCCAAATGCGGCAATTCTGTTTATTAACGTAACCATTTAGCCAAAAATGAGCTTCGTCGTTGAACAAAATTTTGCGGTTAAATTTTGGGTCAAATTGCAATTGATTTTGAGCCCATTCAGCAAACGTCCGACGCAAACCATGGTCTTGCGGCTCGAGTTCTTGGACAAGCTGGATCTTGTAAGGCACCAGACCACGCGTAGTCGAACAAAGCCCAACTTCCTGCTAACGTCAACGAATTGACAAATCTGAATCCTCCTCAACACTGTCGGCAATAGCGGTGATATTCTCTAAGGAACGCACACTTTTCGTCTTGCTTTTGTTTTAATATCGAGTAGCGTAAAATGGGTTCGCAATTTGTCGATAGTTCAGCGAATACATCACTCGATTGGGCGATTATGTGAACCGTAAAATTCAAGAAGTGCTCGATAAATTGGGCGCACAGAGCTCTGGTTTTGATAATAAATTTCAATAGTTTGCAAACGTTGCTCTGACGTTAAACGTTCCCTGATGATTTGACAGACTATAGCTATATTTTTGCGCATTAGACGCGATAAGCGGTGCCATTCGAGCGAATAAGTCATGACGTCACGCTTAAAGCCACTTGCAGCGGTATCGCGCGGCTTCAAGGGTACGCTAGCAAATGACGTCACGCTTCAAGGCGCTTAAAGACATTAGTGTAAGCCGCGAGATCGCAAAAATTTAACTTATACTGAATAACTTTGACACTAGAAGCGCGAAAACTGACAGTTCGTTTGATAGCGATACATATCGGAATTTCAGACACACTAAAAAAAATCACCCATTATATAACGCAGTCAAAATAGCACAAAAACTCAATATAAAGGAAATTTTTCCATAAGCAATCTTATGGTTGGATCCTGTTGGGGAGGTGCTCAGGAGTACCCAAAAAATTTTTATACTTCAAAGACCTTGTGCTCCAATTGTTAACAATTTAATTTTTTTACCCGCATTTTTCAAGCTAAAAAACAAAATCTTTGGAATTAAATTTTCTACAAATATACGTTTAGTGTAGGTCTTAGGAGAGAAATCATAACTTACAAAAGTGAAAAAACTGGCAAAAAATCGTCGTTTTTTTTTTCATTTTGCTGCCCACAGCCAATGGGTGAACCGATCAGCTTCAAACCTTCATAAAATTTGTCTCTTACTCTAACAAAAACGCCCTGAACCCCGTGTGCCCAATTGAATTTGTTAATTAAAATTTGAATTGGCCGCCATTTTATGCCATTAAGTCCAAAACGGATCATTTTTTTTTCCAAAAGTTAGGTCTCGATGCCAGCTTTTTAATAACTTTATTTTAATTTAAAAAAAGTTTATTTTGGTCAAACTAGACTTAAGATATTCAACTTCTTGCATTTTAGCCAATTGTTAATTAACAAATGCATATTTTTCGCTAAAATTTGAACTGTACTGTCGTCCTATTTTTTTGCTCACGACCATTTTAAAATATATTCAGTTCATATAGATCAAACATATTCAAAAAAAAATTCTTTTCATAAAAACAAATTTGCATACATATAAATGTTAATTACATTAATTTACCTGAAAATAACTTTTTTCATTAATTTATCGATCTTAGTTGCAACAAGCAATAACTTTCTTGTTTTTTGAACCTTTTTAGGTCTTTTTTTTAATATGTTCTTTTTTCCCAAGTAATGCAATGAGCAACTTACTTTTTTATGCTATTACCCATCATTTAATTGTAGGTTATGGTTGCGGTCCTAAGACCTGCACTAAGCGTTGTGGCGTTCTCAGTGAAAACTTCTAATGTTAGCGTGGCGGCAGCTTTTCGTCGGCGAGCACTGGGGGTGGATAAGGATTTTAACTTTACCTTCTATTTACTTTAATGGTTATTGTATCTAGGGGCGCCACTTAGTTTTGTAATTTTAAAACTAAGAAGCTAATGTGGCTCTGATCTTCTACTTAAAATCTTTATGATAAAGCTACCGTAAATAAAAACACAAATTGGGGCTCAGGGTGACTTTTGATATTTGGCAAGAGGCCTAAACTTCCTCACTTAATATGGTTGAAAATAAATAAATTCTTAAATATGCCACTGAGAAAAACAAAAGAAGGCCCCCGTCAATAGTACTATTGCCAAGTTCACAAATGAAAATTATAAAGTAAACATTAAGTTAGAATGATGGCTTTAACAATGGTCTGAATATTAAATATAATTTATTTCTTTTTATATAACGTTGTAAAAAAGGGATCCATTTTTAAGTAAGAAATTTAAATTTAATTATTAACTTCCCCGAGTTCATGACATCATTGAAATTTGTAGAATTATTTAGTCTGATCTTTCCTCTATGTAAGTTATTTCTTCCTCCTGTTTGCTGGCGGCAACACGGCGGTATCGGCAGGGCTCTTAAACAGGTTGCTTTACAAACAAGCGTTGTTATCCTGCAAAAAAGGTATATCTTGAATGTGATGTCCCCTATTATCCGATAATCGTCTTCGGAAAAATTCCAGGAAAATACCAAAAGAATACCAGAAAAAGCCGGCAAATCTACAAATAATTATAAATACTTAAATGCCCATTTGGCAATAGCTAATTCTTAATGAAATTATAATTTCGAGATATTTTACATACCTCTTCAGGTTAGCATGGCCTTTTTCAATGATATTTTTGTGAATTATTAAGATTTGAAGAGGCAGCAATTTACTGAAGCGAATGGACGTGCTGGTGAGCGTGTCTCTACGGTAATGTTCCCTTGGCCCCTTGGTGCACCAGATCACCGTTCACACCCACACTCAGCTCACTTCAGCTTTTTCTTTAAATTTTTTCTCTGCCAATATACCCGCCAGCACTAAAAAGAGTACCGGTATTTTTTGAGATCGTAAAGTTTTTCTTGCGCTTTTTATGTCTCGGTTTATTCCTACTTGAAGTATACGAGCTTGCTCAAAATTATCAAAATACTGTACAACGTAGTTTTGTAAAAAAATTAATTAAAAATTTTTGTTTTTTTTTTGTATATCTCGAATTATTCACATTTTTAGGTTGAAAAACGCGGTTAAAAAAATTAAATTGTTCAGCGCAGAGTCTTTGAAGTACAAACATTTTTTGGGTACTCGTTAGCACCTAACTAACGGGATTCAACCATAAAATTGCTCATAGAAAAAGTTCCACTTCAAATCCTGTTTTGACTGCATTAATATTGGACTTTCAATTTATTATTGTGATTCTTACATAATGCAGTCTACTTTTTCATTTTAGATTTAATATTGACTTCTACATACATTTTTTACAAAAACGTTTTAACAACAATAAACATCCTATTTTATCTCAAAATGGTGTTAGGTGATAAAATATAACGTCATTAATTTGTATAATTCCAGTAAGCCTACGCATGAGTATGCATAAATATCAATTCTCCATTGGCATCACTTTCGACTATTAAAAAAGCATTCTTCCTTTCTTAGTACTATATGGAATCTTAAAATCCTTAAATAAATTAGTGTAGATATATTTAAAGACATTTAATTTGGAGCTTTCGCCACAGACTCTAATGACTGCGACGTACTACAGCTATCGAACGCACCACCAAGTCCAAACGTAGTTTGGTATTAATCTAGAATTCTGGAGGAGGAAAAAGAACAAAAATTTCCCGATAGTAAAAACAACAGAAAAAACACTTAAAGAAAAGCAGGGCTTTGGTGTGCCTCATGGCGCGATAAATTCCAAGAAGTGACCTGTTTGAACACTATTCAGTCCGAGTCGGAGAATGGGGGTGAAACCTCAGGGATTTTATGCGAAAAACTTAAATTTCAATAAAAGCCATTAAATTTGTTAATTTTTTAATTTGTTTAATTCTATCTTTATCATTCCTTTTTTGTAATTACAAATAAAAACTATTTGTTTCGACTTAAAAAATAAAGAAAACATCGGATGATATATTTAAGTCAATTTATTTATAAATATGCCACGTCATATTAGCAACGGCTTGGTATATTTTTTCAGTTTCTTGCTCATAACTTGGCTAATTTTGGTCATAATATATACATACAAAAGCGAATAATCGAATTAAAGGTAATTGAATCTGCCAATTTCGTATAGAAATTTCTTTTAATGTGACTTTTTCCTTTTAAGTTACTATAGCATGTAAAAATGGGAGGAAAATAGGGAAAAAATTGTTAAATTTCGAAGCTTTATATCTGGCTTATTTCTCGACTAATTTAATCAGTGAGTGCTCAAAATATCGGGCTTCAAAAGTAGGTACCTACTATCCTACTAAAATTGTTATACTTGATAATTTCCACAAAAATTAACGGGCTTCGAGAAAAATACGGAAAATATGGATTGTGTTTTTTCGGCGGTGAATTTGAGGGCGAACCTCCAAAGATATTTGCTCGAACTTTTTGCTGTTCATTAGTACCATAATGTAAAGCAAAAAAACAAAGTCCCTAAAAATCTTTTTTTAAGACCAAAGCAATGCTACTGCGTTGATACAAAATTTAAGAGACAGAAAAACTTTTTTAAATGCTTAATAATTTATAAGTTTAAACGATACAAAAAACAAGGAAAATCAATTCTTGTGAATAGCTGACCTGGATGTCCAGGATAATCGTATATGAATTGGACCACTATTGAAGAGCCATGGAAAAGTGACAATAATATCCAGATGCCAAAGAATCATCAAGTGATCATAGTATCAAGTAAACGAACTGTGTGAATCAGCGATCCAATAGAAATGGCAGTTACTTTTAACAATTTATTTTTAAGAGTTATCAAAAAAAGATCTATTTCCTTGAACGATTGAAATCAAGTACTTAGTAACCTAAAAAAGGTAACAATATAAAATACTAAAACAATGTTTCTAGTCCCAACAACTGCAAAAGAAATAATTGAAATAACAAATTCTCTCGCAAACAAAAACTCCAGTGGTTACGATAAAATATCAACTAAATTAATAAAAAAATGCATTGTCACTTTAGCCGATGAATTATCAAATCTATTTAATGAATCTTTTATTCAAGGCGTTGTACCGGACTGTCTGAAAAAATCACATGTAATACCAATTTTCAAAAAGGGAGACATAAATTCGATGAATAATTATAGACCTGTAGCACTTATCACAACAATTTCAAAAATACCAGAGAAACTGGTGTATAATAGACTATTAAACTTTGCAAACAAGTCAAAATTACTAAGTAAACACCAACACGGTTTTCAAAAGAACAGATCAACTAGTTCTGGTATGACAGTTTCAGCGTACAGAATTTATGAAAACTTGGATAAGGGAAACCAAGTGTGCGGTATTGCTTGTGATTTTAGCAAGGCCTTTGATAGTGTGAATTTTGATGTATTACTGTTAAAACTTAATTTCTATGGCATCAGGGGTGTTGCGCTTGATTGGATTACATCATATCTACCAAGAAGGAGTCAAAGAACAGTAATATCTAGGGAAAATAACACTTATCTCTCAGATTGGGGCGAGATAGAAAGTGGAGTTCCGCAAGGTTCAATCCTTGGACCACTTCTCTATTTGCTCTATATCAATGAATTGCCAGATATCATTGAAGAAGCAGAATGCACCTTGGATGCTGATGACGCGTTAGTTATAATAAGTGACAAATCCACGGATCTCCTTCGAGATAGAGTAAACTTTAATATCCACCTGATTTCTGATTGGTGAAAATTAAATCAGATTCAATTAAATTTGACTAAAACAAAATGCATTAACTTTTCAATAAACAGGGAGGTAGTACCTTTAGATAAAGCTGAACTTGATATAGAGTATGTTGATAAACTAGAGTCTTTGGGATTTGTTTTGGATTCTCATTTGAAATGGAAACTACACGTAGCTACTCTGAACAAGAAGCTGTCAAGCAGCTGTTTTTGTCTTAGAGCAATGATTAACAGAGCTCTTGATCTGCGAACTATTAAAATAGCTTTTTTGCTTGTTTCATGTCCAAGCTGGCTTACGGAATTCGTATATGGGGTAACTCTATTGATACCCCTTCTTATTTTATACTACAAAAAAAAGGCTATCCGAATTATGCTTGGTTTAAACAAATTTGATTCTTGCAGAAATCATTTCATCAATTTAAAAATTCTTACTATGCCATCTCTATTCATACTTGAGACTTTATTACACGTCGTCAAAAACAAATACTTATATAATTTTGCTGGTTCTGTCACACGAAATCACGGTCACTTAATTATTCTGCCACAGCATAACACCACTTTTTATGAAAAATCTAATTTTTACGTGGGAGCTAAATTATTTAACAAATTGCCAAGTGCCGCTAAGAACCTCTCAATTAACAAATTTAAACGCAAAATAAAATCATTGTTATTATCTAAGGCATATTACTCAGTTGTTGAATTTTTGAATGACGAAATTTCTCTGTAATAAATTTTTCACCTTAAAATCTCTCATAGATATAGCACACTGTTATTTTGAATATTGTTATTTTAGGATTAGACACATTTCAGAGTGACAATCTATTATTTCTTAATATGTATTAATTTATATAATAAGTTGCCATTCACAATATACTTTTCTATACATGTAAATGTTCAGAAAATAAATTTTCTGTTCTATTCTATGCTCCAAAATAGATTTATTTGTATCTATTGAAAGTTGTGGATTTGTTTTTTCTGGAAAATAAATTTGAGCAACACCAATGCCCAAAAATAGAATGATAATACAATCATAATGTGGTATTGGTTGATTATGAGAGTGAACATTTTTTTTGGGATACATCTGTGCATTTTTAAACACTAATTACAATGTCAACTTATTTAATATCAAACTTATTAACAGATGTAGCTTACCTTCAACGAAATCGTAATATTTTCACAAACCGTTTTCATTGTTTTAAGAGTAATGGTAGTAAGGTTGTCCTTTTGGTTGTTGTATATCGTGGCTCTGCCTATCAGTTCGTCTACTATAATGGTTCTATTTATGGCTAAAAATACGTAGTATTTAGCAGTGCAAGAAAAAATATACATGTGGACAGAAAAAGTTACAATATATTGATACTAACCAATGTCTGCTTCGTCGTAATGGGTGTACCAATAACAAACTTGTAGAATGAAAGTTCTCGATTCACTCTTCAGTTCCTTCGGAAAGGTCACCATATCGTATTTAACGACGATTACAGGAATACTCCTCAACAATACAACATTTCCTGATAAATAAGCACCAACTGCCAGATCTGAAGCAAAATAAATTGTTATAATATTAGTCCGAGGTCCGACGTCCCTTTTTAAAGTGATTTTAAAGTAAAAAAAAATCACATCTTATTTTTCTATATTTTATTTACGTATTTACATATTTCTTATATATTTACATCGTCTTTGTAAGACAAGCGCAGCTCTCTGTTTTTTACACTAACAGGTTGATTTTTACAATATTGTTTAATTAATATTTTTAAAATCGAATGGTTAGATTGTCCTACAAAATGTTTAACGACTGCGTAGAACTTTACATACCTCTACCGAGAATGTTCGCGGAGAGAAACGTTGAAAGACTCGTCAAAATATTATTCTACTAGTCAACAAGTCTGGTCTGTCTTTAGTAACCCTAATATTTGCTTCAAAGTAGATTATTCTTCTACCTAAAGAACTTTCACATAAAAATAAAGTGATTTTTTATTTTGATTTTTGTTATAAAATATTTCAGAAAACCGTACGGAAACAATTTATTTTCTAAATAATAATACCTTTATGATTATTACTTTTAGGCTCCCTTCAGCTGAAAAAATATATATTATCTTTAATAGTATAAGAACTGATGCTTTTGGTATTGACATCTTTTTTTGTATGTTGAAATTCAGAAGCTCATTTATTAGTGCAATTTTCATCCATTTCATTAACTACTGCATTGAGCAAAAATTGAACTTGATAGAATAATAGTAGTTTCTGCAACAAGAGTGGATATAATAGCCATATCGCACGAGAAAGAAAATTGAGCACGACGCCGTAGGCGGAGTGCCTCAATCTTTCGAGTGCGATATGGATAATTCACTCGAGTCGTACAGTATACTTTTCTACGACCGGATTAAGAAAAAACTACAAATAATAGTTTTAATCAAATTTTAATATACAAACTTAGCTACTGCTTAATCGTATGCTCTAGGTGAAAACATTTTATAAAAGCGGCAGTAGCCTAGTGGTGGTTATATCTACGCTTCGAAAAGCAAGAGATCATAGGTTCAATACCCCCATTACACAAATTAGACAGCATAATGCCCCATTTCGGATTAAACACCCTTTACCTTACCAGACGATACCAATCTTCCGGCAGCCACTCTAGCCAAACTTTAACCTACTATACCTTCTCTAATACTATCAACCTTTCACACATATTTCATACCTTTCATCGACTTTAATTCTTTCCTGTCCCCCTCTTCTTTTGTTTTGTGTATTTTTGTGTCGCGTTTGTTGTTGCTTCGTTTCTGTTTGTACATTTTTGTCTGTAAATTCATTCTTCCGTCACTAATATTATAACAGAATCCAAATTTTATCTTAGAACAATCAAAATTTTTAGAATCACAGTTTAGGCCTGCCTTGCGCAACCCGTAGTTGAAGCAATTCGCGGATGGCACTTCGTGCAAAATTAAAAACAGTGAAAGTGCGCATAAACGGCGAAAGTCAAAGTGTTCGTAGTTCCATTTTTAATGTTAAGCTTTCTTTTTTTTAAGCAATGTTTTGTCAGATTACCTATTTTTATTTTAGTATTGTTAAAAAGGAGTTTAGGTGTTTTTTAGTTCGTTCTAATTTTTATACAATTGTTGCTAACGCCAAACCGGTGCGGTCTCGGCCCGGCCTTGTGACGCACCGCTGCGTTAACGCGGCGGTCGCAGGGTCGGTCCCGGTTGGGTGCCGGGGAGGCAGCTTATACATTTTTACATGTTTACCCCTTTAATTTGAATAAATTTGTTTTGAATTGAATTGAATTGGTTCAATCCTCCATGTAGCTACTTTTTTTTGTCATAATATACCTCTAAAATTTTGTCTGTATATAATGATTTCAATAAAATTTTAGGTGGTATACCGTTTATCGATTCTTCACTGGAATCGCTTATTTTCAATTATTTTCTAGCGTAAACTGCACGAATATACACACTGACAACTACTGACAATTACTTTGACAGCTTACGCACCAACTTGAATTTTTAAAACGAATAGTTGCCTATGTACTTAATACACGAACTGTAATTGGTCGATTTCATATCCATCCTAGAACGTATATGAAATATATCCATTCAGTTAACTGGAATGGCCCATTTATCCATTCTACAGACTGTACGGAAAACAGCAAATTTACATAAGGGAGTAGAAAAAAATAATAACCTGGGGAATGGTAGCTCAGTGTGTTAAAGCGACTAGCTAGCAAACTGAGTTGAAACAATTTTTCATTAAAAAAATTGCCCCAAGAGTGGTTCGGAATCCACATTAAACTGTAGGGCCTCGTCTCTATTTGCTTAGCACAAGATCCTTGAGATCTTCCAGGGGGTTACTTCGGTAACTTGAGAGGCGGTTAAGAAAACAAAAATGAAAACAAAAACAAAAACAAAAAACAACTTGTTATATTTAAAAATTATCAGTATTTTGTCTTTGATGTAAAATTCTTTAAAAAATGCCGTTCAATTAGACTCCTTTATATTCTACATATAATAATACTGAACCACAAAAAAAAGTTATGTTCTTGAGAGAAGACAAGCGCATTGCTATTTTTGTTCCTTAAGACTAATAATCCGGGGTCCGACGCCCCTTTAAAGTGATTATATACTAATAGGCTGAATTTTCATGAGTGGCTTTGTTTTGACGAGTCTCCCAACTTTTCTCTCTGCGAAAATTCTCGGCAGAGGTATGCAAAGTTCTACGCAGCCGCTAAGCATGTTGATCGTGGAACTGACACTTCCATGGGCGTAGGACTGGAAAACTTGCCAGGAAATTTGTAAGACAATTTGATCATTCGATTTCAAAAATATTAATTAAACAATAGTGTAAAAATCAACCCGTTAGTGTAAAAAAACAGGGAGCTGCGCTTGTCCTACAAAAGCGACGGTTTGGACCTGAGCGTGAATTCTCTGCCCACAATATATGAAAATAACGAGGCTTGAAATTTTATTACTAAGGGGCCATCCATAAATTATGTCACACGTTAAGGAGGAGGGAGGGGGTCAACAAAGTGTGGCATCGTGTGACAAGGGGGGGGGGACGAGTCATAGGATTCGTGACGTCACATGTATAAATCTAAAGTATTAAAACTCTAAACTTCAACTCTAATGAAAAATTTTAAAATATTACCAACTCTATCAATATTGTTATAAGCTTTAAATTTGTTTGTATCACTTTTGGACGATCTATCCTGTGGCGATTATTACGAGAGTGGTTCTTACCACCACCTGCTTTGATTAAACAGATGTCAGATGGGTATGTGAAGATATGATGACTCCGAAGGTAAATTTGCTCCGCTTTTACTACAGCTTTTTTTGTATCTCCAAACGTCATCACATATAAAGCAAGTTCCGTACAATGGTTATTGCCCCAGTGTCGAGGCATACTCATTTAAACGATCTAGCCACTAACCAACACAAGCAATCACATAAGATGCAACAAGAGGTTTTGCCCATCACGAAGATTCTTCCTCAGAATTGCAACTATACATGCCAGAGAAGTTCTTTGTTTGATATTAAACGATGACGATGCTATATGGTTGAACGAAGGTGTTGACAGTTTTGACACATCGAATGTTCCTAACATTATCCAAATCGAGAACGATATGACTGCTATGCCAGTCATAAATAATATAAAGGAATGGGTTCAAAGTCTATGGACACAAGATGATTAAATTTTGTATCGTTCATTTGATTTGTTATATTTTGTAAAATTTCTAAAATGTTTGATTTATTGTTGATTTTATGAAAAAAGATTTTTAATAGAAATATATAAATAATTTTGGAAATGCTGTTTTAATCTAATAATTTCTAAATTTAAAATGGCAAATTACGTGACGTCACACAAGGGGAGGGGGGGATCACACAAATGTGACCACCTGTGACAAAGACGGGGGGGGGGCTCCAAAAAACATGAAATTCGTGTGACGTAATTTATGGATGGCCCCTAACGGACTGATAATATACTATTTTATACACAATTATCTGAATCTGTGTAAAATAAGCTAATACCGGCTACAGAAATAGTCCCCGGCGCTAACTATTGACCGCAGCACTGTATTTAAATTTGTAAAAAAAAAAAGATATTTGACCAGAATATAAATAAGTCTCAATAACTTACTTACCTTTATATTTATTACCATCCATATCGGCCGGTCGAGATATACTTATTCCAAATCCTCGGATTTCTGGAGAAACATCTTTTCCAATTATTCTTTGACAAGGTTGCTTCTCCAGTCCTTGTTTATTTCCTTTGTAAATATATAAAACTCCACTAAAATCCTCCTCGTAAGGAGCTCCAATTGCTATGTCTAAAATTAATAAAATCAGAATATTGTGGTACAATAATAAATTGTTCAAATAATGGAATGTTTGTAAGGTACCTATTGTTATGCGCCGCCCTCTAACGGAGAGAGGTTGAATCAATCGCAGGTAGCAGAGTGAAAGCAGGCCTGCTTATACTTCGGCCGAAAACTAGAGTCAGTAACGCAAAAAATAAGCGGCACTCTCGTCAAAGGATAGTAGCTCTTATTTGATACTAAAGCGGCATTTCGTTCTACCATATAATCCCATTGAATCATTGAGTCGAGAGAAATATATCAAGTTTTATCCGCCTACGTGAAATGGAAACTCCTATCAGACCTTTTAGAGTGTTCCAGTGTTTATATGAGCTTTATTTTTAATTTCATTAAAGTAAGCAATAACTGATCAATTTTGGGCATCCCCACGACTACAACAAACAATTTTAATGACCTAGTCGACCGCATAGAGTAAATGATTTAACGTGTCGCCTTTATATCTAATAATTTGCTCGACTAACTATTCAGTCGTAAACAAACTTGGAAAGAAAGAAAGAAATCGTATATCCCGGGCACTTAGTTACGCCACATATATATTTATGTAGGTATATATAAAATAATAATATTTCATAAAATAAAAAATAAATATAAGTAAATTTGTTTTCACGCTCAACTCAGCCAAAAAGAACAACTGGAGTTCTTTTAAGAAAATTTTTAATGGCAGCCATAATTTTATTAGGAGTGGAATACTTACGTAATCCGACATTAAAGCTGTAGAATGGTTGATGTTTACAAAAATTTTAACCATGCCAGTTGTTCTTATCGCCTAGCAAGGACCAACGCGGAGGCGTGAGCATATTCCTTGCCACGAAAGGATGGTGACAGGTTCGTTAATTAGGGAGTAACAGGTTAAAAAAGAAAATAAATAAATAGACTTACAACTTAAAAAATAAATAACTGTTCTAACAGCATAAATAAACTTTCTTGTTAAAATAGAATAATTAAAAACAAAGCATACCAAAGTTAAAAATAAATAACTGTTCTATAACAATATAAATAAACGTTCTTGTTAAAATAATATCACAGATTATCAATCACTCACCACTGCTACTGTCGCTATTACTACATGACACTATCACAGATTATCACTCACTCACCACTGTCACTATCACTGCTGACTCTTACACTTATTATTATTGGATTTTTTAACGTGCCCTATGTATTTTTGTCAATAATCAGCTGTAACTCTTTTTAATGCACTGGACAGAAAACCTTTTACATGTTCTAATTTAAAAGACCTATTTTTCTCTTGCAACATTCCCTTTACTTCAGCTCAAATAAGCTCAATAGAACAGTGGTAAGGCCGCAGCCGTAATACCTCAATACCTCTAGCTTTAGTCATTTCATCCACAATATATTTCTTACATATCGGCGAATGCTGTTTCGCTAGTTAGCAATTCGGCTTTCGGCGAAGCATGATCGAATAGGATACCTTTACCATCTAACTCTTGAATTTGCGCTTTTTGCCATGCACTGGTTGGTAATTTTTCCAGTAATCGACTGTGGTACGGGGCGTTATCCATAATAACGACAAATCTGGATTCAATCTTAGCGAGAATTTTCGAAAAAATCCTTACACACATTAGTACACACTAATTACAAGTTCCATCTACTAGTCTTATTACTATAATTTACAACTTATTACTATTCTTAATCCATCTGTTCACTTGTTCGTCTCATACCAAACTGACTACCGTGCGCCCATCCACTCCCTATATATACCCGTGTCGAATGCCCTCGATAATTCTAGAATGTTCCAGTCTATCATTCGAGATCATCCCAGTCCTTCTAGTATTTTCTATGAGACAGTGGCGTAGGCGTACACATAACAATATGTAAGACGAAATATACGGATTAATATTTATTTATTTCCCCAAATAATTAATATTAAATGGCTAATCCTTTGGAGGAGGCGAGCATACTCCTTCGTGACCTCTAAGAGCCAATATAACTGGATTTAAAGGGAAACAATAAAAGAAAAAACTTAAAACTAACAAAATTACAACATCTAACACAGTTAGTCACTAACATTATAAAAATACTGATTTATTAAAAATTCATTCATTATGAGATTTATTAAATGAAATAAGGATTGTGCATTCTCTTATATTTATAAGTAAGCGATTGAAAGATTTTAATCCCAATTCAGATTTAAGATTGGAATAAGTGACAAGGAGTATTAAAAATGATAAATGTTTATTTTTGCACTAATTTACAATATTTAAGAGAAAAATAACAAATAAATGATTTAAAACAAAATTGTTGTTTAAACTATAGAGCCGCAGAAATTCGTGTGTGATGAGCTTAATTAAACACTGTAACTAATTTGTAGGTTAGGAGGTTATACGAAGAATACAGCATAGCAACAATTGATTTGAATTGAGCTGTGCTCCAGAACCTATTTATTTGTAGGCGAAAAGTAGTTTTTCGCCGATTAACAGCAAAGTACTAACTTTCCTGACTAATATCAATCAGCAAAGTGTCACTTTCCCTGCCTAGGCAGGAAAGTGACACTTAGTTTCCATGGTAACCAACTAGTAACAACTGCGATATTTAATGAATTTTTGTTGAATTTATTACAACAAAAATAGAGAGAGTGCGAATTGTAATAATTTCATTATTTTAGAATATATTTAAACAATCGACGAAAAAATTATATGTTCAACTCAGCAGCAAAATTGATTGACTGCCTTGGCTGAGTTCCGGCAGTCAATCAACCATTTTGCTGCCAAGTTAAACAAATAACTATTATCATTTCACAACTCTTGCGTTAGTCCTGCTCCTGCCATTCCATTCGGCTCCTTTTTTTCGTTTTGCGTGCCTCGGTAGTCGCGTCACGCGCAATGGGCTTGGTTTCGTATTTTTTTTGCCAACTTGGTGTTTAACTAGGAAATCATTAATAATAGGATAATCAAGAAAGTTCTTAATATAATTTCAATAAATAATTTCTATTTTCCTGTTATCGAATAATTTTCAATTTTCTTTAACTGTCGTCGGGTCACTAAAAAGTGGTTATTTATGAATAAGAATTGATTTCTGTAGAGTTTGGTTAAATTTACGCTTATGTGAAATACAAAAATGATTTTTAAAAAAATCATTTTAAAAAGAATTTTCTACAAAATTGATAATGATGATATTTAGCAACTATAAATAAAATATCAAATATCAAAAGCTTAATTTTAGGATGTAATTTAAATTTTAAAATTAATATGTAAATTGTAGATTGTTTTTACGGGGTCGTTTGGTTTCGAACAGCCTTACTCACTTCGACCTAAGAGATATTTTGTGATTTACCCTGCATCTGTTGTTGCCCAGAATTTCAAGACGTTTTACAAAGCTTGTGATTTTCCTGGGGGCTAATTTCCTTATGTCTTTAGACGTTATTTCCGCCCGTTCTAGGAATTTTAGCCTAGTGCGGATTAACATCTTGCATTCACAAAATATGTGTTTCGCAGTTTCAGTTGCAGTATCGCAATATCTGCATTTGTTGTCTACCACCTTGCCCATATTCTTGAGATGACATCTCAAGGGGCAGTGGCCAGTTAGAAGACCTGTAATTAGCCTTAATTCGGACTTTTCAAGTTCGAGAAGCCTAAGTTATAAACTTTTTCGCTTGTCTTTGGCCTGAAGTATTCCTCCAGTAGAACTTTTTCTGGTCCTTTTCTCATTATTGGATTTCCTCCACTATGTGCCCTTAGCCAAGCCACAAAACGGTTTAGGTCCAATGAATGGTGCTTCAGTTTCTTTTTTTGCAAGGCTGTCAGCAAATTCATTTCCTTGTACTCCCTCATGTTCTGGCACCCACATCAAGGTAACCTTATTGTTGTTGGCCAGTTGTTTCAGGGATTCTCTACATTTCCAGGCAATTTTAGACTTTAATGCTACCAGATAAGTGACCTTTTTTCCAATCGCAGTGCCTCTATCTTGCTCGTCTGACGACTTTCAATTAGCACATCAAACGGGCATTCAAAGTCTTGTTTGATTGGCATTGAGTCAGTGGCTTTGATCATGAACTTCAAATGGATTAACTCCAGAATCCTTAAGTGACCAACCAGATCGATTCGTTTAAATTTATGTGGCTGGTGCAGTCGTAAGACACTGAGGGCTCTTCCACACAGGGCGCGATCCGTACGTTTGCGATCTCTATCGTTTGGTTATCACATTTGTACTCAGTATATCCCCTCCAAAAGATTCGAAACTGATCGTGGCGATCCCGATGAAGCGCGAACGCAGAGCGCGCTCTGTGTGGAGGGGATATACTGAGTACAAATGTGATAATCAAACGATAGAGATGGCAAACGTTCGGATCGCGCCCTGTGTGTAAGAGCCCTTAGCGCTGCCTCCTTCCTTACATGTAAGTGCAAGGGAAGTAGGTCAAGCTACCCTTCATAGTTGCTGTGGAATACAAGTGTATTGCCCCTGTAGTCCCTAAACGGGCAAGGCGTTGCAGTTTCTGCAACTTTCCCTTTGCTAGTTTTTCCTTTGTTTTTGGCTACCATACGCATGATTCATAGGTCACCATAGGTCTGACAACCGAAAGATAAGACCAATGTGTCATTTTCGGTCTTAGACCCCAAGTCTTACCAAACAGCCTACGGCACGTCCATATTGCCGCTGTTACTTTAGTAAGAGTCCTTTCCAGATGTGAGTTGGAACTAGAAGTAATCCTGGATCAAAAACTTACCTGGAGGTAAGTTTTTGATCCAGGATTACTTCTAGATACATGACTTCACTGGGAAAGTTTCGTTCAATTCAGTATAGGAGTTCTAACAGTGAGTTTTCTCCTTTTAGTGAACAAAACGATAATTGTTTTGCTCGGATTGACATTGAACCGCTCTAACTAGCACCATTTGGATATTATGTTTAAGGAAATTTGCTTGAGGTTGGAGATCATGACCTTATTTTTGCCTTTCACAGTGACGACCAGGTCATCTGCATAGCCCTGGACGTTGACGCCTTTATGGAGGAGATCATTGACCACCATTGACCACAGCAAGGGCGATAGGACTCCACCTTGTGGACAACCCCTGACTGCCGTCACCGTAGCCGACTCATCCCCTACACTTGTGGTAATAATTCTGCTTCTGAGCATATCCATTTAATTGTAGATGACTGTATTCTCCTTTTCTCGGCGGCTTTTTGTGTGGATTCGTAAGAGGCGTTGTCAAAAGCACCTTCTAGATCTACGAAAGCACACATAGTCACTTCTTTAGCTGTGAATGTCTTTTCAATGCCTTGGACCAGGCAATGTAGAGCATTTATTGTTGATTTGCCAGGTTGATAGGCAAATTGTTATAAGGATTTCGCTTCTAATATGTTGATCTAAAAGTTTCGGAGAAAGTTTTTAGGAGAAATGAGGTTAAGCTAATGGGGCGAACGGTACATTTTACGATCCCTCCAAATTTCATCTCCTTATAACCTTTTGCGTGGTAACAATACCCATTGTCTGGAGAGAAAATGAAGAATTAGTTTCAGTTTATAAAAGAATTATTAAAGTCGTTGAATGCAATTTTTGTGTTAGTTTTATTTATATCAATGCATTAGATTTCTTGGACAGTTCAGAAACAGCACTCCATGCTGCTTTAGTCATATTTTTATAATTTACCATTTTCTTTTTAATAATATACTTTTGTGTTTTTGCTAAGGGTTGTGTGACATGTAGGTGCATATTTGTATGTTGGTTTTTAACTTAGGAACCGTGAAACTTGAATGAGGGAGACTGCGTTCCAAAGTTTTTCTAACTACACTCCACTGATTATAACATGTTCAAGAGAATAAATTGAACTATAGTAAGTGTTTTTAGGTTTAACAATATTTAGCAGAAAACGTGTTTTTCTATTACCTCCGTATCCATCATGATCAATATCTCCCAGAAACATAATAGAACTTCCAAATTGTCCATTGGTTTTCTGACCATACAAAGGATCGTATTTCTTAAGTTGTCCCTGCATGAAAAATATGATTGTATAAAGCAATAAAATATATATTAGGGAACACATACGCTTTATAAAAAAAATGTGATGAAATTAAGGGCCTTATAAGAAATAGTTTTACAAACTAATTAATATATTAAGAAAATATATTTCCTAATTGAATTAGTTTGCAGAATTCTCAACAATTATTAATAATAAATATGAAAATATAGCAAAAAATGCGAAAATTCTAATGTATGATGAAAATTAATTGACAAAAAAGGAACTTTTTTATAAAAACTAATTTCTAATTTAAGATAATCTACAATTACTCTGCTTAACAAATTTTTAATTTTTAAAAATTTGCACATCCTAAGAATAAATTCAAAATAAAAATAAGATCAAGTCCATTATTTTTAATTTTTTTTCCAATATACTGATTCGTATACGTTCAGACAATTGGTGGATTTTTGGGAGTTTTAGTCGTAGATTGAAGGAATAAATTTTGTCCATAAATCACTATTGCGCGTTGTTCATTAGAATAAACTTAGTTCAACGAACGTTTCGAATGGATTATCTCTGATTCATATCGTAACCAATATTATGTACTCACTTGTCTCTGTCCCAAGAAAATGTAAACACTGCCCTCATTATAAGTGTCAACGGCATGATATGGAGCACCAACTATTAAATCATCACAACCATCGCTGTTAATGTCCCCAACAGCGATAGACGCTCCAAAATATTCTCCAAACTGGCTCCCAACTTTCGATTCCTTATTTATTAAAATTTCATCATTACCTCCAAAGAGGAAAATTACAACCTAATAAAATATAAATAAAATTAACAAACCACATAAAATTAAATATAAATGTCTGCCAAAATGATATTTTAAATCTTCTATACAATGCTTTTAATAAAATCAAAGAAGCGATGTTTTTGTTTTTGCAAATCCTTATCGATTTGACCATATTAAACTAATTGACAGCTATTGGCGTTTTAAGACCCACATAATCAATTGCTACATTTTAAACAGCGAGTACTTTGCTATTCATTTAAAATTGATTGGCAACGAAGAACTAATTTCTCTAACATTATTTTTCTCTATTAAAAAAATTACTAACCTTTCCCCTATATATATTAGATTTGGGAGCACTTGCAACAGAATACAACTCATTTAAACCATAAAAATAGCCAGAATTAATGGAATACCCTGAAATAGTAAAATAATAGAGATTATTACATTTGTATCCATTTAAACATTGTTCTTACAGATGAGCAAAAATTATTATCTTTCATTTTTAACTAGTACATAAAAAAAAGATTTATTTTGTATCATAAGGATAGTCTATAGATGGCGCATCAATAATATAATTCATTCTGTGACGCACTCTCATAAATAGTCAAATTAAATTATTTAAAATAAAATTATATTAAAAAATATTTTTTAAAAAAGCTTTTATTTAAATGCTCTAAAAAGTAGAAAATAAACTTTGAAGTAAATCAAACCCATCTTTTTGTTACATTATATAATTTTTTTAATGATATAAAAGCTTGTCGCGAGATTTTCCTGTGTAAAGGAGATTGCTCGCGCCAAGCTTTTGTATCATAAAAAAATTATATAATGTAACAATATGATGGGTTTGATTTACTTCAAAGTTTATTTTCTACTGTTTAGAGCTTTTAAATAAAAGTTTTTTTTTTAAATATTTTATTATATAATAATTTTATTTTTTAATTTTTAGGTTTTTGATATGATATAATCCCCGGATACCGATTTTAAGACAAATCGGATCATTAACGGTTAAGTCATCCGCCATCTTGAACTAAATTTTTGACTAAAATTTCGTAATCCGCGACCCCGAAAATCTTTAGATATAGATTTTGATCGATTTGGACCTAAATGAAAAAAGTCGTCATAGTCATAATCCGGGACCTAGAAAACCTCCAGATATTGATTTTGAGTTGAATCGGATCTTAAACGGTAAAGTCGTCCGCAATCTTGAAGTCGTCATCCTGAACTAAATTTTTGACTAGAAATTCGTAATCGGCGAACCCAAAAACTCCCAGATATCGATTTTGGATCATAAATGACAAAAGTCGTCCGCCATTTTGGCGCCGTCATTTTGAATTTCTAAATTTTCACCAAGAATTCATAATTGGCGATCTCGAAAACCCCCAGATATAAGGTAAAGTCCCAGTAAAGTAATTTTTTTCTTATATGAAAATGTTAAAGTGTATCGTCACCGGACTTATACTTATATAATTTATAATTTCAAAGCTCTAGCTTAATTAGAACTAATCGAAATTTTGATTGGAAGATTTGACCTAAACAAACTAACTAACTAACTAACAGACAAACAAACATTTCTAATTAAATAAAAGCTTTTAATAAAAAGATTTCCACTGAAATTTGTCATACGCACACGCAGTCTCTTTTCAAGTGTTATTAATACGCCGTCAAAAGTGAAAACTACTTCTGATGCAACTGCAACGGAAGATGTCAATAAGGAGCTCTCAGCACGTGGCGAGAAGCTTGAGGAGTATTTACAAATTGGATTAAGATTAATTGAGCTAAAAAATCAAGTTACATCTGATGGTAACACTGGCGGTAAGAAGGTGTCAGTACGTTTCTAACTAAACTTATAGTGGAGTGTGTGAGTCGGGCGAACTTGTAAATATTTTGCTATGCAACGAAAGTAACTCGTTTTTCGATGATGTTGAACACGATGGTGCTGGTAGGATTTCTTTTTGGAGTTGCGCAACCACCCAAACGGCCAAAACCGCCCCCCAAAAGAGTTAAACGCTTATCACATCGGTGAAACTAGCGTATCCTCCGTTTTCGACGATGCTGAACATGATGGTGATGCTCAATATTTTTTATGATTCCCTCCAACTCCTCTAGCCACCAATAAACACCCCTGAATGGAGTGAAAATAGTTTTTTTATATACCACCGGCCATGCTGAGCACGGTGGTGATGATTAACATTTCCTCCGAACCCCTCCAATCTCTAACGGTTAACGAATACCCCCGAAAGGGATGGAAATCATTTATTTTAATATATGTAACGATTACTTGAGAAATGGTAAATGTCATCCTATTTTAGTTAGTGCACTGTGATGATTTTGTTGTTTGACAAGTTGTCAATAAATTATTTAGAGGAAGCCAATATCGATTTTTCTCTTGTATTTTAAATAGAGTTGAGTCACATTAGTGTAAGAAGTCGTGTCCACCACATTTTGGCGACCGTGACAGGACTTTAAAGTGATCTTTTGTGTTTGGTACGAAAAAGTGACTTGGCTTGGGTACGTGTAGTACACTAGATAATCGAAACAATGGCAGATACATTAGAAAGATTGAAAAAGGCACGAAAAACTGTACGAACTGGATTCTCACGTGCATACACAACATTAAATGATAATCTTGGCAAAGAAAATCCTATAATTGACGATGTTCAAGTAAGTTTCCAATTGTTTGAGTCAAAAGCATTAGAACTTGAAGCATTAAATGAAAAAATAATGAGCGCCATGTTAGATAGTGACATGGAGCAGCAAGATTTAGATTCAGAGTATGACTTGACTACAGAATATTCTGGGAAGTACTTACGGGCGAAGATAGAGGTCACGAGAATTCTTGACAAAGTAAGTACATCACAAAAACTATCGATGCTAGATCATTCCGGAACTGTTCAATCTTACGAGCAGGATTCCAAAAGAAGATTTAAGTTACCGAAAATCGAACTTAAGAAATTTAGTGGTGAATTAAAAGATTGGTTGCAATTCTGGAGCCAGTTTAAAAATATAGACGAAGATAAGGATATTAACGATGAAGACAAATTTCAATATTTAATTCAGTCAATGAGTCCAAATTCTAGAGCAGCAGAATTAGTTAATAGTTTCCCACCAACGAGTGCCAACTATAAAAAAGTAATTACTAGCTTGAAAAGTCGTTTTGGAAAAGACGAATTATTAGTGGAAGTATACGTAAAAGAGTTATTAAAATTGGTGCTTAATAATGCTCTGAAGCCCAACGAAAAGATTTCATTATCTAGTATTTATGATAAGTTAGAATCACAACTGCGTGCTTTAGAATCGCTTGGTGTAAATGCGCAGCTATGCTATATCCTTTAGTGGAATCGAATCAGTGAATAAATCGAAGCCAAAGAAGAAGAGCAATCTTGAAAGCTGTAACTCTATTCCGACTGCAGCTGGATTATTCACAATAAAAGAGATCAAAACGACTCATCAATGCATATTTTGCAGTGAAGAACATCAAAGCATAAAGTGTGAAAAAACAAAGAAAATGTCATTAGAATGGAGACAGGATAGAGTAAAAGATAAGAAGGGTTGTTTTGGTTGTCTAACTGCGGGTCATAATGTTAATCGTTGCAAGTTTCATCCAAAATGTCCTTGGTGCAATAGAAAGCTTGCTCTCCTGTTATGTAGAGAGATGCCTTCAAGCGAGACGTCAGTGAAGAAAATGACAACGGAAAGTAACGAGAAAACTATTAAAGAAACGAGTCTTGCTAACCTTTCATTAAATCCAGACGTATCCCTTCAAACATTGCTCGTTAAATTGAAAAATGAAGGCAGAGAACGTATAGTGAGGGCAGTATTGGATAGCGGCTCACAGAGGTCATACATTATTAAACAAGCTATTGACTACATGAAATACAAACCAGTAGGAGAGCAACAAGTTGTATATCTGTTGTTTGGAGGTACCAAGACTAAGCCTCAAGATCATAAAAGTTATCTTATTCACCTGAGAAGTTTTGACGCTAGCTATGCTTGTAACTTCATAGCTCTCGATCAGGAAATAATTTGTCAAGGAATATCAAATGTCAACAAAGGGCCGTGGATTCAGGAGTTACTGCTGAAAGACATAAAATTAATTAATAATGAACGAAGTGATGAACCATTCACAATATTAATTGGAGCAGATGTATTGGGTAAGCTGTTGACAGGAAATCTATACAACTCTTAATGTGGAATGACAGCAGTTGAAACCCAATTAGGTTGGACATTAATGGATAAGAAACCTCGTGGAGAAATCAATCGAAATGATACAGCTCTGATAGTGACTTCGATGTTTGTACAAGAGGCGGATATATCAGACCTGTGGCGTCTAGATGTATTGGGAATTACTGACCCAGTTCAATCCAAACCTAATGAAATCTGCCAAAAAGAATTTCAGGATCATTTCGAGAAATCAGTAGTAATAAACGAAAATGGACGATATGAAGTACGTCTAGCCTGGAAAGAAAATCATCCCTCTCTCCCTACTAATAAGGAAATAGCCCAGAAGAGACTACTAACTACAACGAACAAGTTGAAGAGTCAAGAGTACAAGATTACGACCTGTGTTGACGCTTCTGCAAGAGGAAAAAATGGACTATCGTTAAACAAATGCTTGGAAACAGGACCCAGTCTAATCGAGCTTATACCTAGGATGCTTTTGCGTTTCAGAGAAAAGGAAATTGGTGTAATTTCAGACATTCGAAAAGCCTTCCTGCAGATCAGTATTTCACCTGCAGATCGAGATGCTCTGAGATTTCTTTGGTGGAATAAGACCAAGCCAGATGTCATAGAAGTTTATAGACATGCCAGAGTAGTGTTCGGCGTAACTAGCAGCCCGTTCTTGTTAGCAGCTGTGATTGCATTACACTTGGAACTTGTAAGTGCTAGGAATGACTTTGAAATTATGAAGAATACTAGTGAAAAGCTTTTAAAATCTTTTTATGTCGACAATTGCGTAACTAGTGTTGACACTGAGGAGCAGCTCCAACAATTTAAAAATTAAGCTACCGCGTTAATGGCAACTGGAGGTTTTGATTTGAGAGGATGGGAATTCTCAAAGTGTGAAGAGCCTCACCACTTAACGTCTGTTCTTGGGCTTACGTGGGATAAACGAGATGATACATTGATGTTGAAACAAGCACCACTAATAGAACCTCCAACTGAAAAGGTTACCAAAAGGGTGATTTTAGCTGCAAGCCACAGAGTTTTTGATCCTATAGGCTTTGTATGTCCAGTACTACTACGTCCAAAACTGTTACTGCAGGCTATAATTGGTTTGGATTGGGACACTGAAGTTTGTTTTGAAGTAAAACAGCAATTCATTGAGTGGCATCAGCAGCTAAGACTTTTACAAGATTTAGGAATCCCTCGATGGATATTTGTTAGTCACAGAGAAGAAAAGAATCTAACATTTCATGTATTTGTCGATGCCAGCCAGGTTGCATATGCTGCAGTAATTTTTGCGAGGACACAGTCAGTAGATGGTGTAAAAATACAAATAGTTGAAGCAAAATCTAGAGTAGCTCCAACTATTCCACGGTTAGAACTTCTTGCGGCGACAATAGGAGCTCGGCTTATGAAATTTATTTGTGAAGCTTTAGAGTGTGGTCAGTCAGAAATACATTTCTGGAGCGATTCAACAACAGTGTTGTGATGGATTCATCGTCAAAATCAATGGGCTACGTTTGTATGGAATCGAGTTCAAGAAATTCGTAGGCTAACCAATCCTACACGTTGGAGACATGTTCCGGGTTCCATGAATCCAGCTGATCTTCCCTCAAGAGGATGTACTGCAAAACAGTTGTTAAAATCAAGATGGTGGGAGGGTCCAGAATGGCTCAAACATTGTCCTGAAGATTGGCCTACGGTAGAATATTCAGCTGATGAGACAGAAGTATACAGTGAGTTAAGGAAATCAGCAATGAAGGTTAAAGCATCAGTGGACATCCAGAAGAAACAATACGAAGATGTAATAATGAGTAACACATGCGAGAATATTACGAAAGATGAATATTGCTGGTATGGCCAATATTTTTCGAATTACACAAAGATTATCCATATGGTTGGATGGATCCAGAGGTTCATCTTCAATGCAAAATCGAGTACTGAGTTTCGAAGAAGCGGAAAATTACTAGCTAAAGAGTTTTCCGAGGCGGAAATGACAATTATTCGACTTGTGCAAAAAGAATCCTTCTTGGGAGAATCTGATTCCAAAATTAGCAGTTTCCAAGCTTTCACGGGTAAGACTGGCCTCATCAGACTGAAGACTTTGATACCCAATCGTAAAGACAAGAATGATTTTCGTCGGCCTATAGTGCTAGATACACGTCATCCTTTGGTCACACGATTAATACAGCATCACCATGATAGACTGCAACATGCTGGAGTTCAAAACCACATTAAATCAGTTAAGAGAACGTTTTTGGATTCTTACGGGCAGGAGAGCTGTACGAGCAGTCATAAATAGATGCGTCGTATGTAAAAGATTCAAGGTTACGCATATGGAAACAGCACCTGCAATTCTACCTGAAGAAAGAGTAAGAGATGCAATAATTTTTGAAATAACAGGCATTGATTTTGCCGGTCCTCTGTACTTAAAGGTTGGTCAAAAGGCCTGGATTTGTCTGTTCACTTGCGCAGTGTTCAGAGCAGTTCATTTGGAGTTGGTTACATCGCTGTCGACAGAGGCATTCTTAGAAACTCTTCGGCGTTTCATAGCAAGACGAGGAAGGCCAGCCATTATTTACAGTGATAATGGCACAAATTTTACCGGAACTAAAAAACTGTTCCGTAACATTAACTGGGACAAAATCAAGATATATAGCGCTGTTGAGAAGATTGAATGGTGCTTCAATCCACCTTTAGCGGCATGGTGGGGTAGATCGTGGGAGCGGCCAGTGCGACTAGTAAAAGAATTACTGCGTAAAGTACTTAAAAAATCCTGTCTTTCGTACGAAGAGATGAGTACAACACTTTGTGATTGTGAAGTAGTCATTAACTCTCGACCAATAACTTACCTCTCAGAAAATGCTACTGAACCGATTCCATTATCGCCTGATATGTTTCTTCGTGAATCCAAAGAGAGCGGCGTTCCTGATCTCGATCATATTGATACCACTAATTTACGAAGAGGAATCAAATACCGCCAAAAATTGAGAGATGACTTACGACGTAGATTCCGCATTGAATATTTAGGTCAATTATCACGAAAGCAATCAATGAAAATTAGTAAAAATGCAATACGTGTAGGAGAAATTGTTCTTGTAGGAAACGATAACCAAAAGCGGTTGGACTGGCCACTATCTCGAATAGTAGAAGTAATAGCTGGTAAAGATGGCGAAGTACGCGTGGTTCGATTAAAGACTGCAACTGGAGGACTTGTACAACCAATACAAAGAATATTTCCATTGGAGGTAAATTCTCCAGTAGAAAGTGAAGCAATTTATGCATCAAAGGAACGTGCCTGTAAGTCAAACATGTTACTCAAGAGGAAAAGAAGTTTAACTCCAGTACAAGATGATAAACCTATCAACGGAATTAAAACAGAAATCCGTACACGTTCAGGTCGTCAAGTGAAACAACCTGATAAGTTTGGTTGTGAAAATAGATGAACAAAAACTGTTTTATAGTGCATATTTGTACGTTTATTAATGTTTAATGCTCAGTTAATTCGTTTTGTTGAAGTTGTTAATCACATTATCAGTATCTGTAGACAGTATCAGTCTAAATGTACACTTTATGGTGAATTTCTAAGCGGTAGAAGAAGGCGTGGCGGTCAACGAAAGAGGTTCAAAGACGCTCTCCATGAAAATCTAAAATCCTGCGGTATTGCAGACGAGCAATGGGAACAACTTGCAGCGGACAGAACCGAATGGCGAGGGGTTGTGGCCAACTATCAAGGAAATGTTGCTGCAAGAAGGCCGAATCCAAGACCTAACCAGATCTATGTTTGTCCTGACTGCGGTCGACATGTGCTCTCCCGAATTGGCCTCTATAGCCATAGTCGTGTGCACCGTAGATGAATGGGAATTACAATAGACTACACCTTTTACTTATTTTTTATTGTACACAATTTATCGACTGTAACATTTTTATACTCGGACTCGAGTAACGGCTAATAATAATAATAATAATAATAATAATCTGTGGAGCTTATATTTACATTTTAAGTTAGACATTGTATTTAAACTATCTTTATAAATGAATGTGTTGAGTTCCTCTAACTCAAGGTGGGAGTATGTAACGATTACTTGAGAAATGATAAATGTCATCCTATTTTAGTTAGTGCACTGTGATGATTTTGTAGTTTGACAAGTTGTCAATAAATTATTTAGAGGAAGCCAGTATCGATTTTTCTCGTGTATTTTAAATATAGTTGAGTCACATTAGTGTAAGAAGTCGTGTCCACCACAATATATCACCGGCAAAATGTATATACCTCCCGTTTTCGAGGATGCTCGAGGAACCTACGTCTCTTGCAAGTAGAATTACATGGTTGATATTCTTCGAAATGGACATCACAATCATCAACGTCACAGGCTTCATGAGATGTTTCGGTGTCAGAATCTCTGATGTGAATTTCCGGTACACAATTCAAAAATATTTGGTCAATATCATTGTCAGTCTTGTTATATTCCGTTTCGGGGGGGTAATTTTGTCTGTACTGTATACTCTTACTCTCTGTATACTTTGAATGTACTCTCATGAGAAAAACATTAAACATTACCACTGTGCTACATGCATTTTGCTGCCGATATTTTACAAACAAAGATTTTTACCCCCTTTCGTGGGTGTTTATTAGCCGTTGGCGGAGTTGGAGGGGGTAAAAAAACATTTAGCATTACCACCGTGTTCAGCATCTTCGAAAACGGGGGTACGCTAAGTTTCACTGTTGGAAGAGATGTGATGGTGGGTTTTGGCCGTTTCGGGGGTTGCGCAACTCCAAAGAGAAATTCTATCTGCACTATCATACTCAGCATACTCTTATTGCATAGCAAAATACTTACAATTTTGGGCTTTTTTCCGACGCACACATACACCTGGATGTTAAGTTAGAAATGAGTATGGTACAAAAACAAATGGAAAGAATTGAAAAAGAGACAGACAATTTTAATCAGGAAAGGATGAGAAATATCCTAGTGTTTTATGGTTTGCAGCAGAAAGAGAAGAAAAATGTATACGACGAAGTATGTAAAGTAATAAAAAGCAAACTAAATATAGCATTATCCGAGAATGATATGAATTATTGTTTTCGTCTCGGTAAAAAATTGATTGATGATTATAGAAATAATAAACCAAGCCCGAAAGCTGTTGTATTTATTAACAGGTAGAGGTTAGACAATGTTCATAGGGTCAAGAAAAATTTAAGAGGGAGTGGATATGTTATTAGTGTGATATATTGCCACACTATGACGTACCTATGTACAAATTAAATAAACGTGGCGTCGGTCTTGATTTCATAATAGTTATTCAACCTGCTAACTTCTTATATTTGGTCAATTCATTTTTGGCGTCGAGAATAAACATATAGCGACAAGGGGGCAACTATTCTTAGTGGGAATATTTTTAAGAGAAATAAAAAGTGTCGAATTGGTAGGCGACCATAGGCAGGGAACCCCATTATTGAAAAATATCAATATTCTGATTGTTATTGTAGGAGGTTGTAGGAGCAAATATTATATATAGGCGAAAATTTTAGGACATTAGTCCGAGCTCTTGGCAGGTAAGAAATTTGATTATGACGTGAATTAACTCTAGGAATATCAAAGTTCAATTTGTGAAGTGTCTCGCTGCAATCAATTTCATGGTGAATGACTTTCTTCAAAAACTTGATAGCGAAGTTATTAGATCTATCACTTAAGCCGCACATAGAAAACATGTCAAGCAAGTTTAATTGAGGAAAACCAATAGGCAGATGTATTTAGAGATTTAAAATAGAGATATTTCAGAACATGAGTGTTATGCAGGGCTGCCAAACAAGAGACAGCACACTCTAGTTTAGATCTCAAAAATGAATAGTATAATAATTCTAAGGTTGAAGTATTAGAGAAATCACGGCCATTACATATGATAAAGCCAAAGTTTTGTTTACATCACATACAAACTTGTCGATATGATCGAGAAAAGTTAATTTTTTGTCAAAAGTTACACCAAGGTCTTTAAACGTGGACGGTCGCATTAGTTGTTCGTGGTTCAGCGTGTACTCGTAGGTATACTCAGAATCTCTATCTGAAAACGACATTACATTGCACTTTTGCACGTTTAACGATAGATTGTTTTTAGCACGCCAGGAATTCAAATTATAGATATTATTTTGCATTATAACGCAGTCGTTTAAACCAGAGATTCTGTGTAGAAGTTTTATGTCATCTGCATACATTAAGAAGTGCACATCTAAAGTATTGTCTATCTCATTTATAAATATATTGAAAAGCAGTGGCCCAAAAACAGAGCCTTGGTGAACACATGAGGAAGAGGCATAATCATAGGATTTAAACCCGACATATTGGAGACTATCAGTTATAGATAAGATCTAAAAAAGGTTATGAGCTGATCCAAAGCTGAAAAAGTTTTGCAATCAACATGCTATAATTAAGCCTATCAAAAACTTTCTTGAAGTTAAAGTATATTTCGTTCGTTTGCATCTGCATGTCGATGGACTCAGATATCAATTGTGTAGCATATATGAGATTGGTAGTTAGTAGAGCGACCTTTCATAAATTCGTGTTGCTGACTAAAAATGATATTTTTAACATAAGAGTAAATAGAGTTATGTAGTAAAATTTCAAAGGCTTTGCCAAAGTTACAGATTATAGTTATTGGGCTAAATAAATCACTCAACGATACCGGACAGAGTTCTGAGTATTTTCAAATATCAGGAAAACAGCAGCATTTAATAGATAAATTAAATAATGTCATGAGTGGGTGAGCAAAGATAGCAACACAGTCTCTCAGTAGAAATGCGGGAATTCCATCAGGACCCATGGCGAGCTTTATTTTTATTAGTACCAACAACACTTTATTTGCTGAAAATGAAACTATATTAATGCTGTCGATATTTTTGTCACAGAAATCATCTGACCGGATGTTTTCTGGATTTAAAGTTAAAAATTATTGTTCAAAGAAATTGGCATTTACAATATCATTTGGGTCATTGAAATACTCCCCCTTGTAAAACATATTTTTGCTTATGTTAGTCCCTCCTTTTTTGTTATTAATGTATGCTCAAAACTTGTTTGGGTTGCTGTTAATATTACTTTCAGCCAGAAATATAGTTTCTGAAAGCAATTTTAATGTATCATAAATTCATTGTAAGCAATATCATCTCCAGTTCGCTTGTGGACTTTCAAGCGTCTTTCCTTATATCTCTGATAATTTCAGCATTGAACCAAGGTAGAAAATGTCTATTATTCTTTTTTGTGTATACATATTTGGGTGCAGAGGCTGTGAAAACCCTCGTTAGTTTCTCATAAAAATGTTGGCACGCGGAGTTATTCTCGGAATGGTCAATTAAAAAAGACCAGTCTATCTCAAGCAGTTCCTGATATAGTAGATTAAAATTAATTGTCCGAAAATTAAAAGTATTTGTATAATTAATTGAAAATTTATTATTATGGTTTTCATATTCAATGTGTAGTGAGATTACAAGTCCGGAATGACTATTATCTTCTTTAGCTAATACCTCTAAAGCCTTCTCAACTGTACATCTTACCAACCTTATGCAAAGAGTTAGGAAATGCCTTTGAGAAACAGCTGTTAAAATATCTCAACCACAATAATATTATTCAATCAACACAATCAGGTTTAGGTCTGGCCACAGCTTTGTTAAAAATTATAAATGATATAATCGAGACTTTTGATAAAGGTTAACTATACTAGTATTACTAGATTGCTCGAAAGATTTCTATACCCTCAACCACGAGCTTCTATTATCAGTTTTACATTTTAGTGGAGTTATCGATCAGCCTTAAACTTATTTTTTGCTTACCTCACTGACATCAGATTTCATGCTGTAAAGTATTATATTTCAAATTTTCCATCGATTAACAAGAGAATGCCACAAGGCTCCAATCTAGGACCCCTAATATTTACTATAATACTTCTGCTTTTACCTCATGCTTACTAAACTACTGCATGGACGACACCCAATTATATTTATTTTTTAATTCAGAAGAACCAGTAACAGTTTGCAAAAAGCATATATCAATTTAAAAGTTATATACCGAAACAGGCATATTTTAGACAGCGAAACTAAATTATTATTATTATGCGATTCATTAATTCTATTACAAATTAATTATTGTCACACTATCTATAATGCATGCTTAAACTCTTTAAATATAAATCGAATTCAAAATCTCCAGAACTATTGCTTGATATTAATTTATGGCATAAAGAAATATGATCACATAAGTCATACCTTTACAATAGGGTTTTCCCACTAATTTTATTTTAACAATTTGTGTCGTGAAAATGATATAATAAAACATTTTATTAATTTACAACAATTTACTTTTCTAATAAGAATTATTTCTAAGAAAATATCGTTAAAACAACTTGCTGATAATTTCACTGCTTTTTAAAACGGGCATTTTTACGCGCCAGAATTACGTATCTACCCGGAAAACCAATGAGACTATGGATATAATTAGTTTGTAATAGATTCTAACTGTGTGTTAAAGAAAGCTTTTCTCTAAAACTTCTCAGAATTTCAATTTGTAATGCCTGTACTGTGATTAGTCTAAAGCAGTGGACGTGTAAATATTGGCCAATCAGAATCCAGATAAATGCCGCACAAGTTATTCGTGAAAGCGGCGGACGTTAATATTTTGTACTGTAGTTTAGGTTTAACCTTCACCGACATTACACATCAGATGACTAACCTAAAACGTTAAATTTATATTTTCATGTTTGTATTGTTTGGAGTGAAAATATTATTTTATCAGTTTCTGGTTTATGTTTTATTAATTCTACAATCAAAACGGAATTAAGTGAAAGAGGGATATGTTAAAGGTGCCGCTGATAATTTACCTAAAGTTGAAAAGTGCTGAGTGCTGTCAATAAATAGAGGTTATGTTATGTTAACAGAGACCAAGATTAATAAATAATCTTGAACAGAGACAACCTCTGTGATTGGATTTCAGGGTGTTGACGTCACAACGCGCCAATTTATGGCTGTTTAAAATGAACCCAATATTTTTCAAACTTCAAGTTTTTTTTTGTTACTATTAGTAAAATTAATAAGATAATAATTATGCCATAAATAATTTTTTTACGTGACTTAAGTATTTCAGCAATAATTTTTTTTTCTGGGAAAACCCCATTGGTAAATGGCTAAATATGAAAAGTCGTAGATACATTCACGCTGCCTGCCTTTTCATGGAGTTTTTAAAACCAATTCTCCAGCTTACCTATATAACAAACTGCCGGCTCGATGGCTCAACACTTTCGTATTAGGCTTACAACCAAGAAGTCCCGGGTTCGAATCCTGGCTGTGTACCGGGGCTAAGGGGTATGTGTTACCGAGTTGGCAGCAGTGGACTGGACAAGTTGTGTGAGAGGCAACACGGCTAGTCGCTGTACCACTCCTGAGTTCGAGTCTCAGCTGCGGCAGATGGCAATGTCATATGGAATGATCGTTGTATATAATTGTCTATGTGTATGTGAAAAAAAACAGCTCTGTAATTGGGAACATCGTTCCTGTAGAGTGGTGATTAATAAATAAATATATAAATAAAAAAACACTTTTCGCACGGGTGTGCACAACAGTAATAATAATAGACATAAAAATACCTTAACTCCGCCAATGCACTATTCACAGTTTTTGAAACGCTCATTTACATACTATATACATGGAGCAAATGTATGAATGAATGACTTGCCCTCCGATGTAAGAATGCAATATATTTAAATTTAGGAGAGAAGTAACTCACATTGTAAAAAATAAACAATCATTATCATTAATCATTATCGTTATTATAGTTATTATCGTTATCACCATTATTACCATAATAAAAACAATTGTTACCAAATAATTCGTAGGAAACGCTAACGGTACCATGCCTCGGATTTGCGACACTCACAATACGATTCTGGAGTCCTCGTCTATGTCTTACAGCGGTTTGTCTACTCGCTATAGGATCGTCAAATACGTAGTCAGTAATGTTTATGGCCGTTCCAACCCAGTTATATACTCCGGGTGCACCCAAAAGTAGTGCATTTTCTTTCTGAAACATAGTGGTACTGATATAAAATATTGATATATGTCGCAGACAAATTGTAAATTTAGCCGCATTGCAAATGAGCTAGCTCTATTACAGACCAGCGCCGTGTTATAGTGAAGACATCCAGCCGCATCGTCATATTACGTTGTGTTTTACAATGCGGCGGGCCAAGTTTAGCAGTTTTCTAATGAGACGAACATGTCATCAACCTCTTTGTTAAAAATTTATATATAAGAGATTATGCGCTAAGGTCTGGTTTATCAATATAGGGTTAGCACTTAACTATTGGATAAATATCAAATGAAGCAATGAGTATCTATTGTTTTGTTTGGCAGTTATCCCTAGGTTGCGAGTTAACCTCAGACATTGATAAACTGGCCCTAATAAAGCTTTTGAGGGTATAATCGTTATAAAGCCGTGTTGCCAAAGTAATCTGATGCATTTTAAATTTGTGATGGCAAAGTTACCCCATACTTTTACATTACTAATCCAAATAATAATATGAAATTTGTTTAGGGTCAAAATGCCAAGAAGTTGTAAAAGGCCCATCGGTTCCCTTCGTTACAGAGATAATACGCATGAAGCTCTTGAGGAAGCCATATCCAAAGTTAGAAGAGGCAGTCTGAAGATGGCAGAAGCTTTAGAGAGTTACAGTATTCCTCGAAGAACTTAATAAAGTTAAAAATCAACATGGACAAAATGTTGGATCACCTACAATATTATCAGCGGTTTTTGAAAGAAGCCTTTTAGATGTGATTAAGATGATTAGATGTGAAGTAAAATTCTTATGAAAGATAAAAAAAGCATTCATATTTCTTGACGAAAATGATATTTCACATGTTAGAAGAAATGAAATTGTCAAAGTTTTGCAGCAACCAGATTGTCCTTCTTCCTCAAGACAAATATTTTTATTTTTAAAATTAATTAGATTCGTTTTCTTAGTTAAATTACAATATTCTATTTTAGGTGAGTTGCCAAAGTTTTAAACCAAAAAGAGTTTTTTTAAGTTAAACTTACTGTTTTTAGTTCATTAAGATATTTTATGCTTAAAATAAAGGCGCTTTTTCAATACACGATAACTTTCTTATTTATTAAGATATTTTAATAATTTTTTAAACCAAAATGTAGGAAATATCAAGCTGAAGTAAATTGACCTAACTTTGCCTACTTACATTAGTTATATGCCACGGCAATGTTACCCCAATCTTGGGGTAACTTTGCCAACTTTTTGGCAAAAAAATAAAAATACATTTTATTATTATAGGGCTTTAAAAAATGAACTATTTATAGAAAATAAGTTAAAATTTGACATATATTATGGATTAAGCCCGAAAGTTAAAACATTTTGAGTTATGAACAAAAAACTTAGAAAAGCTGGCAAACTCACCCCAGTTTACGGTATCGTAAATGTCAAAAATAGGTTCGCATATTTTTGATACCTCCGAGTAAAAAATAAGCCAAAATATGTAAGTAATAACGTTACCATTAATTGTTTCGTGACCAAATCAGTCAGAATAGACTGTTATTTTAATTTTAACCTATTACATTGTGTCTAATGACGAGTATAGTGGCAATTATGTAACTACATATTATGTTAAAATTAACCGCACGCTAAATGATTGGAAATTAACATTAAATTGTATTCTACAAAATGAAAAATTAACATGCGTGCGTTAAAAGCATTGAATGTAATCTTGCTGTTAAAATATTTCCCAGTAGGTCTAAAAGCTACATAAAAAACAGCTCTTTTTGGCGCCGCCATTATGCAACCACTTTTCATATGGATCAATCAGTGCCTCCCACTCGAGTGGCCAGTCTCTACTTTATAGGGTCTCTAACGAGACTGTATTTGTCCTGCCATCTATTGCATCACACACAACTAAACACTTACGAAGCCATTCGAACGGGTCTTGTTGCATCACCTAATATACTACACCGTGGGCTGGATACAGTCTTAGCGAATTGTCGATTTATAAATTCCATTTCTCATCCTTTGAGATGCTGTCATTTACAAATGTGATGTCGTGCAACAATTATATGTTGAATTTATAAAAGTGCAGAAAAATGTCACTTTTCTAATAATACTCGTAACTTACAATTAGTTGTTCTACTATTACCCCAGTCATTAGAGTAAAAAAGGTATAAAAAATTGCAAAAGTTTTCAAATTTTGAAACGACATTGGAGAAGGTAAAAATAAAAAATCCGGTTTTGCACCCTTTTCTGCCCCCCGGAACATTGTTAAATTAACAAAAAACGTAAATTTGTAATAACTTTTGAAAAAAAATCCGAAGTTTATGCAAACCTCGGAGAACATTTGAATAATGATTAGACATCTTCTATCAAATTTGCACTTTGCTACGATGACCAGAACATTGCAAATAGTTGTTGCCACGGCCATGCCAGATAAAAATATTATGAAAAAAATCTTCCAGGATACAAAAGTTATGCAAAACTACAAGCGGGTATGTGGCCATATTCTGCCGTATAAACAATCATTTGCATAACTTTCGCAATTTCTTTTCAACAAAATATTTCAAAGTAAATAACAACTATTTACAATGTTCCGGTCATCGAAGTAGGGTGCAAACTTTACAGTAGATGTCTAATAATTATTAAAACGTTCTCCAAAGTTTGCACAAGCTTCGTAATTTTTTTCAAAACATTATTACAAATTTGCGTTTTTTGTTAAGCAACAATGTTCCAGGGACGGAAAAGGGTGCAAAACTGGTTTTGTTATTTTTTTACCTTCTCCAATGTTGTCTCAAAATTTAAAAACTTTTGCAATTATTGTCGAATTTTCCATTATCGAAGTCCGTAATGACTGGCACATATATCAATTTTATAATAAAAAGAAATATGAATATACAGCGTAATATTTCCTTGTCACTTATAATAGAATACAGTCTTGTCCCAATAGACATACACAATCTTATAAAATATACGATTTTTACGATGATGCGATGATGTAATGGTTATGGAACGAAACTTTAGGTAGCATTTGGAAAATCTTTAAGAAGTATTTGGGAGAATCAGGAATACGCACCTAAAGTTAAATCCAAAGAGAGTGTCTCCTGTTCCTTGGATATGTTGTATCTTCGGAGGGAATACAGAGAGACCAGGACAAGACCTCTGCCGTACGAGATTGGCCAAGACCTTGCGTGTGAAGCATCAAGGAAGAAGCTGAAGGCGGCGTTATGCAGTCTCGTGCTAGCATATCCCCAACAAAAGGGATTTTATTTCTTGGCGCGGATGCTAGCCGCAGTTGGATGTGTACTATCTCAAATCCAAAATGAAGAGGAAAAAGTAATCGAGTTCTTTAGTAAGGTGCTCTCGAAACCGGAGAGATATTATTGTGTAACAAAGAAGGACCTATTGGCCATTGTTAAATCCGTGGACAATTTTCATCTTCACGGACAACACTTTAAAATCAGAATTGACCATGCTGTGTTAATATAGCTATTGCAGCTGAAAACCCCAGAAGGTCAACTGACTCGCTGGATAGAGAGATTTCAGCAGTATGACTTCAGAATCGAACACCGAT
Source organism: Leptura quadrifasciata (assembly GCA_963675555.1). Classification (NCBI taxonomy): domain Eukaryota; kingdom Metazoa; phylum Arthropoda; class Insecta; order Coleoptera; family Cerambycidae; genus Leptura; species Leptura quadrifasciata. Next base: position 115,981,380 of record OY776674.1, on the reverse strand, counting down.
CTGGGAAATACAATAAAAATGCAAATGTTCTATCAAGTGCAGACAAGAGTGTCGAGCTGAAGGCAATATGAGCGCAAGGAGGCTCCCTCAACGTTATAGATGAACTGTTAAAGAGAGCCCAGATGGGAAGGAAGTTACCATGCGTCTGGTGATACCAAGATGCCGGGTGCCAAAAGTACATCGGGAAGTGCACAAATGAATATTCGGAGAACATTTTGGTATAAATAGGACCCTGACTGAAGTACAGGAACAATTTTATTGGATAGTAGCCGTCAAAATGTGGAGGCTTGGTGCCGCAAATGCAAGGTTTGTGCAGCCACCAAAGGCCCACAGACAAGGAGTAGGGACCAATTGAAGCAATATAAGATCAGAACCCCTTTTAAGAGGATTGCTATCGACGTAGCGGGTCCATTCCCTGTGACAAATGATGACAATAAATACATTCTGGTTGTTATGGACTATTTTAGTAAATAGCCGGAAGCCTACGCCATTCCAAATCAGAAAGCAGTTACTGTTGCTCGAGTTCTGGTGGATAACCTCATATGCCGATTCCATGTACCCCTAGAGCTACATTCAGGTCAAGGGAGAAACTTTGAGTCAGGGGTATTTCAGAAAATTTGTGAAATATTGGGCATTCACAATCGAACAACCGCTCTCCATCCGCAGTCAGATGGAATGGTGGAGCGACATAACAAAGCCATGAAAGAACATCTTTCTAAGGTGATTGGGATCGGCAGACACCATTTTTCTTTAATGGCGTACAGGCCTGCCATTCACGTGACTACTAAACAGATACCTACTCGTGTAATATTTGGGCACGAGATCAGACTGCCATATGACTTGATGTTTGGTACACCAGATAAGGAGCCACTATCCGTGGATGACTATGCAGATGAAGTTAGTCAACGGCTGAGGAATGTTCATGAGTTTATTCGGAACCAAGTTAGCACAGCTAGTGAGAGAATGAAGGATCGCTATAACCGAAAGGGGACTTCAGCAGGATTTAAGGAGGGAGATCTGGCTTGGCTATATAGCCCCCAGCGAAAGAAGGGAAGATCCCCGAAACTTCACCCACCTTGGGAGGGCCGTATTCTGTCATGACTCGGATTAATGATGTTGTTTATCGAATTCAAAGTAGTAAGAAGTCCAACATGAAAATCGTGCACCTGGCCAAATTGGTATGTTAGGAACTCTGAATTGCCTGATCGGGACGTTCAGGCTTAAGGGGGGGGCAGTGTGTTACATGCACATTTACGTTCTCTTACGAAGAGAGGTCTAATCCCTAGCAGCAGAGCAAAAGGAGGCCTGCCTAATTAGCTACCAGTAAAACGCCAACTGGCGAACTACTATTACCACGGATGGATTAGAAAACAGTAGAATAATCGTGAAGTTGTCCGGAACAATCTAGGATAAAATAGAGAAGTCTAGAAAAAAACGCCTCGGATCTATAAGCGGATGCAAAGATCGGGTCAGTTATGCATTAGATAAGCAAGTGAACAGATAAAATAAGAAACAGTAACAAGTCGTGAATTAAAGTAGTGAATCTACAGTAGATTAAAGTTATAACTAGTGGTAAGGATTAATTATTAATAATTTTGTTGCAATTATTGGACCTATGTTTGAGGGTGTTTACTAGAGGGTGTAAACAGGTAGGTAACAGAATGTTTCCTAGTACGCTAAAAATGGGCAAGGTTACACCTATTTATAAGAAGGAAAATTCAACTCTATTGGAAAATTATAAACCAGTCACTAGTCCAAACAGTGTATCCAAAGTTTTTGAATATACATTTTCTGATCGTTTCCTAAATTTTATGTACAGACAAAATATTTTAACATCAAGACAACATGGTTTTCGTTCCCACCCATATACGTAGTATAAGGAAAGTATGGTGATCGTGCAAAAATTAGAGTTTGAATTTTTGATGGTTTACACGTTTTCAAGTGCCCTGAACCTAAAAAAGTGGTTTTTAAAAACTGTCTGTCTGCCGTTTGTCGTCCGCCGTCTGTCGTCTGCCGTCTGTGGTCACACCTAGAGCCCAAACTACTGGATCGATTTTGTTCAAATTTTACATGTGTGTTCAAGACTGCCACACCTCCAGGCGAAATCGCAAAATCGATCCTAGCTGAAATGTGGGGGGAGTAAACCCCCTAAAAAACCGGAAAAATAATAGAAAATATTTTTTCTCTCTGAAACAACTCTAACGATTTTGATTAAATTTAGTACATAGACGCTCCCCTAGTACCGATATGAAATGACATGACCAGTTGCTCTTAGAAATACCGGGAGGGAAGCTGTGGGGGGTGAGTTTTAAATGATTTCATAATTTTTTTTCTCAACCGGATCTAACAATTTTCATCAGATAACAGATAAATACTGACTTAGTAGTAGCGTAAAATAACATGATCGGTTATACCTAAGAAATGCAGGGAGGGAGGTTGTGGGGGGGCAAGGAATTAAATAATTTTTCCTCTAAAACGTTTCTAACGGTTTTGATTAAATTTGGCATATGGACACTCCCCTAACACCGGTATGAAATGACATGATCAGTTGCTCCTAGAAAATGCAGGGAGGGAAGCTATGGGGCGGTCTACTCCTAAACGAGAAAGCTTGTCCAAGTTGTCGCGGACCGATTTTTTCCATTTTTTTACATGTAATGCAGCTGTACCACATTGGTAGTGTTTCAAATTTTCAATTTATAAAGTTCAAATTGCAACTTTTTAAATCAAATTTCAAACTAATATTTTTGAAGTACATCAGTTAATAGTACTTTCACTTCTTTATACCTCACATTGAACCTGTGACTCATTTTCAAACAAAAATTTGAGTAACGTTTATGAAATAAATAAGTTATTAATTTTTAAATTTACTTACCGTGGGGAAGTGAGCAGAAAATCCGGCTTCCCCCTGTCCATAGTTATAAACCCTGTTTTCGTGTACTTGCTTATCTACGAAAAATAAAAGCATGTTTATGTTATAATGACAGAACGTACCTATTTTTCGAAACAAAACGACACTTACTTATGTCATCTAAAGGTTCCACCTTATCGTAAGTTATGTTTAAATATGATAAATAACAAGATCCAATGGCCCGATAATCTTTGTCCCTAATAGATTCGTATGTTTTTCTAAAGGCACAAATCTACAAAAAATGTCAATTATATTAAATGGTAAAAGGAATTAAGTGCTCAAAAGTAGAAAGAACTTAAATCTATCTATTCCTACATCCATTCTAACAAACGATGCATATGTTCGCATGCAACCACTTATAGACCAGCCTCTAGATGGAAAAATAGATTTATAATGCGGTCACTAGCGGAAAAATCCAGAAAAAAAGTAGAAGTTTTTTTTCCCTATTGTTTTCTATGTTTCTTGGAGTGCTAAATCCGAATTTGAACTTCCTCACCTCATAAAAGTCATGCGTGCTGAGAAAACCACGAAAAAATGCTCTTTTTTCTGCTTTTCACTTATGACTTGAAAATTTATAAAAGAAGTGTCCTTATACAAAAATAAGCTACGTTAATATACCACAAACTACGTCTTTAAGGTGTTTCTCGTCCGCTTTGAACGTTAGTGTGCGGTGAAGTTTTCTGTATATCGGAATAAAATATAAACAAGTTTAATACAAAGATTTACTGAGTAAATATCATGTCAACAACGGTGAAGACGATAAAACGCGCGTTGAAAAATACTGTTTTTCTCTGGAGCTAAGAACCCCCGGGCCTCGGTAGGACTCTTTGTTCACTGCCCCCTGCTTCAATTCCCCATTGACCTTCACATTTCTCTTTTTGTCTAGATACGAGGTGTCCTCCTCATTTCTTCACCCCACTGCTGTTGTTACTCTTATCAACCCTTTTTAGCTTCTAGTCAGGGTTCCTCTAATTGCAAACGTAAAGTGTAAAGTGTAGTAAATCAAGCGCCTGTATAACGTTTTCAGTTATAATGATAAAACATTAAATTTTTAATAATAGGTACATTTTTAGGCTCAAGATAAAAGTTTTTCACAAAAATTGTTTATTTAAAAACTTTAGGGGTTCAAAGGAAGGACCACTAGGTTTCAGGTCAAGTTTAGTTTTGCAGGTTTTAATACTATTAAAACCTTTTATTAGCTATTATGCGCAGTTATATCGGATCAGGAGTGCGGTACCTATTTGTGATGAAGCAGTGGCAAATGGAACCTCGACGATGGTTGTGATGAAAAAGGGGTTAAAATCGTTCGATGAAGCTAGTAAGAAAAGAGGAGATGGTCGTTTTACTTAAGAAGGGAACCTTACCTGAAACTCATGACAAATGTAGGAAGCAATATACGAACGAAAAATCGATTGCTGCCTCTGTCAACCTACATTTGTTTTTAAAGCTCACGTGAGATATGACCGAATTATGGAGTAATATAGAAACGATATTCTCACTCTAAACGCAATCCTGTGTGTATGTATATTGTGAGAAAACTGGTGGCGAGAGAGAATGTTATAAGACTCGCTAAACCATACAATGATGAGTATTCCTGAGCCATACAACGTGTAGAATAAATTCCTAACTTGGTACGTGCCGATGGGAAGTACCACTTCTTGAGTATGAAATCTGCACGTTAGACTCCTCACGCAAGGAGAAGTCACAAGAGATCGTGGCCGACTGCATACATACACAAAAATTCAACTATTCATTCTTAAGTTTCTTCTTCTTCATCTTTTAGATGAGCAACCTGGGCTTTCTTCTGTCGAGCATTGTAAACCATATGAGAAAGATGAGCAACTCGGATATTCCAGTGCCAAGCATCTTCGGCTACATTGTATAATTTTAACCCATACATCAATATATTAGTTAATGTTGAAAATTTCGGAATAATTTTGCACCAACGAATTATCCTAATATTTGAATTATATGTTAATATGATGTATTAATAAGCTGTAATTAATTTCTAATATTAAACTATTTTATTAAACTTGTTATACTTTATTACGACTTACCCATAAACACTTTGGATATTGGCTGTATTCAAAAATTAATTAAATCAACTTAAATGATCCAATAGTTAAATTTACTGGCAATTTAGTTACACTTGTAGGTAATTAATTTAATTACATATTAACTAATTGAATTGTTTTAAATATGGATATTGTGAAAATTGAGCTCACCCCTGAACTCACCTCTAGCGCCTAAATCGTTCTTCTGATGAAACAAATTTAGGAATAATTTGTAGGAAATTCAGTGTAGTTTTGTACTGGAACATTTTTCACCAAAAGTGCGTAGTTTTCAAGTTAAAAGCGAAAAACGGAAAATAGAGCATTTTTCACAGTTCTCCCGCTTCTACGAGGTGGCAAAGTTGAAATTCGGATTCAGTACCTCAAAAAACATAAAGAACGATAGAGAAAAGAAACTTCTATATTTCTTCCCCGTCAAACTACCATTTGATTGGACTATTAGTAAGAATTTTCCAACCAGTATTTTTGACATTTTTAGGTGTATTTTGCGCCGTAAAAAAGTGTCTAGATTAGAGAAAGGAAATCATAAGGAGAGGTAAAAAAAACAAAATAAGTGTATTTTTTACTTTTCAGCTGTAACTTAAAAAGCAGAACAAAACATCCTAAAAGTGTACTCGTTTACCTTGTTGATTTTTAAAGAAACTGAACTGAAATGGAGTTCTACGATAAATGCTTAAGATATTACGATTTGAAAGTAGGGTAAAATATTTGTAACTGTAACTTTTCTTACTATTTGGCATCTTTTGTTTATTAATTATTTGAAATAAACATAGAGATTAATCAAAAATAACGTTGTACTCATATACAGGGTATATTTTTATTCTGTAAACGGTAAAAGATTTATATGGTTAATGGCTTTTTTAGGAAGTACAATTTACTATTATAACATTATCACCAGAGATGGCGCTGAAGTTTAAAAATATTTTTCGATCGAGGAAGGTTTGAAACATATGCCATTCGATTAAGAATTAAATTTAGGGAGCGAGCGTAGGTGTGCGTCTTTGCTATGTACATACTTCGGTATGCGATGTAAAGCAACGACAGGCGCAGTTAGTACTTGGATGGGTGACCATTCCAACGGAAACCGCGTCCTCGCCTCACACATCTTCCAGCGGCTTGTATATCAGTGTATGCGCGGAAGCTATACAACCTTAGGCGAGGGTTGTATAGGAGATATACCATCCTTCGGAGGGGATGTAAAGCCGTCGGTCCCTTGTCTATTAAATGTTAGGCAAGTAAAAGATTCCTACTCTTCTTAAGGGAAGAGGTTCTGCAAAATTCCTGGTTGGGGGTAGCTCGTCTACAGGCGTCGGCGTTAGACCTCAGTAGCGGAAATAGGCCGACGTTAAATAAATGTATTAAAAAAAGAATTAAATTTTAAGTAAAATTGTTCTGCAGTAGTTTTTGATACATTTTAATTTTATTGTCCAACTTTGAAGTGTTGCAATTTTTTTTAATTGCTGTAACCTTTTTAATCTTGGTTTTCGGATGTAGGTTCTTGGTAACTTTTTTGCCTGCTATAAGAGAATTATTTACTGGTGGGAAATTTTTTTTAATAGCGCTTCCGATTTTACCGGAAATTACTTTAAATTGAGAAATTTAAATGGAAAAACAACAAATAAGATAATTTTATTTTTAAACAATACATCTTGACAACGATATTTACAATAGATGCTCGAAATTAATTATGTTTGCATATATCAAAGCGATGTAACAATTCCTCATTACATGTCCTTAATAATATGTATCTATTAATTGCACCAGCTCAAGCGTAGATTTTTTTGTATAAATCTGACATATCTTCTATTGCCTCTTGATATACTTGACTTTTTAAATATCCCCACAAGAAAAAGTCCGGAGCGGTCAAGTGATTTTTATTTAGTGTTTTTTACCAAAATTGTATTTCATATATTAAAAGAAAATGGACGAATGTTTGACTTGTAACTTTTTTCTACTAAATCTGCTTTTATTTATAATAAGCTGATTGTTTTCGTTTTCTGTTATAAACCATACAAATTTTTTAGAGCGATTTACAGGTTTATGTCTGATCGATAGCCACGTATGGATTAAGGCGCGAGGTGGCAATCGCGACTAATCACACGGGTATCGCGCCACCGAGTTCGAATCCTGGCTCCGACACTGACACTATCAGAGTAAATGGTTGCATGTCCGCGATTTTTCAATGTGTAACCCCCTTCCTGAATGAATTTCGAATAGCCAGCAAACTAATCTGACTAGTTAAAACAACAATGTCAAAAGTCATCTGCAAAGTAAAAATCGAAAATGACACATCGGATGCCTTCCAAACCAACATAGGCCTAAGACAAAGAAACGCGCTGGCGTGCCTCCTATTCAACATTGCCCTCGAGAAGGCAGTCAGAGACGCAAATCTGGAGAATAGAGGCACCATCTAAAACAAATCCATACAAATAATGGCTTACGCAGATGACTTAGACATAGTTGCCTTCACTCTGCGGAAATCTAAAGAAACTTTCTCCACCTCAGCAGAAAAATGGGGCTAGAAATTAATGTTCATGGCATTCGCACCAGGGAGCAGGGCCCGAAACATAGGCCAGAATGTGAATATGGGAGAAGTCAATGTAGAAGCCGTACAGCACTTCACTTATCTAGGCAGGCGTCTTAGTAAACACCGAAAATATGGTATCAGATGAAATAAAAAGAAGGATTATGCTAGCCAATAAATGTTACTTTCGGCTCAGTAAACACCTTATAAGTCGCAATCTATCCTGGAAAACTAAAAGCCTAATATATAAAACTTTAATCGTCCCAGTTCTTACATATGGGTCCGAGACTTGGACAATAAGCAAATCGGACGAAAACCTCCTACTGATTTTTTAACGGAAATCTCGGTCCAATCTGCGAAAATGGCCAATGGCGCAGAAGGTATAATTTTGAACTCTACGCAAAATACGCCGAATTTAGCAACGGCAGAGACATAGTTACCCACATTAAGATTGGACGCCTGAGATGGGCCGGACATATTGCAAGAGCTAATGAAAACTACCCACCAAAAAGAATCTTCAAGTCAGAGTCTGCGGGAACACGTCGGAAAGGTAGACCGAGGTTGAGGTTGAGGTGGAAAAGTGGAGTTGACAAGGATGCTGCGAAGATTGGCGCAGCGAACTGGCAACGGGCTACGTTGAATAGGGACGAATGGTGAACGAAGCTGAAAAAAGTCGGGGCCCACCTAGAGCTGTAGCACTAATGAAGATAATGAACCCCCCTTTCGCACAAGCCTCGGCTTCTGGAATTGAGGGTTGTCTAATTTATGTGGTGTTTATTTATTATTTATGTTTATTTACGTTGGGTACCTGCTCAATTGACATATCATTCGTGCCCTTAAGTGGTTAGAAGTCCCACTTTCGGTGCGAGAGTTCAGAAGTCGAATCTCGGACGGGGCCCAACTTTCTTTGATTTATTATTTTGCAGGTAATGTGGTAAGTAAGATTAAAAGTGTAAATAATGCATCCAAGTGATAGAAAGTACCGAAGCAAGAATTTTTCAATTATTTTAATGTAAATTCCTCAATTTAAAGTAATTTCTGGTAAAATCGGAAGTGCTATTAAAAAAAATTCCCACCAGTAAATAATTCTCTTATAGCAGGCAAAAAAGTTACAAAGAACCTACATCCAAAAACCAAGATTAAAAAAGTAAAGTTACAGCAATTAAAAAAATTACAACATTTCAAAGTTAGATAATAAAATTAAAATGTCTCAAAAACTACTGCAGAACAATTTAATTCCTAATTGAATGGCATATGTTTCAAGCCTTCCTTGATCGAAAAATATTTTTAAACTGCAGCGCCATCTCCGATGATAATGTTATAATAGCAAATTGTACTTCCTGAAGAAGGCATTAACCATATTAAAAAATATATGTTTCAGTTTCCGAGATATAGGCTGTGAGAATGTTAACTGAAACACCCTATATGTCTTCTTTTTGGTGACCATCAGTGGCGGTCCCAGAATTTCGATATGGGGGGGGGGGGGATCGAAGATGGACACAGCTGTGTACACGTAGCGTCAGCTGCAAGGGGATTTAATGATTAACGCTTAAATGGTCGGAGACAGGACAACAACAACAAAAAAATATTTTGTCGGCGTTTCATATATTTGGCACAACACTTCTTCAAGGTTTAGTAGTTATAATGCAACATCTTTAGGCACAACAATTTTATCATTATTAATGTTCAATACTGATGCTGATGAAATTGTTATACCTACAGATGTTGCATTATAATTAGGGTGATCATATTTTTTCCAGAAAAAAAAGTACAATAATGAAAGTAGCTTTTTACCAGAGTTGAGCTCGTAGAGCCTACAAATACGCCATAGCCGAAAATTTGAAATTTTTCAAGGTCAAACAGCCTTAAATTAAAAATTGGAAGTTGTATTTAAAATAATATTGTTTTCGAAATGTAGGTCTCGTTGGAGCAAGGCTTAAAAATTTAAATACCAAATATATTTGTATCAGGTGAAAAGATCAAGCATTCTATATTCTAATAAAAAATAACAAATATGCTCTTCAGCCCTCGACGTGCCTGCACTTGAATCATCACGTTGGTACCAGTCGCACTTTTGGGAAAACATTTCGATGCAACTCTCATTGATGTTCGTGCTAACTTGCATCACTGCCTCTAGTGAATATCTCGATTTACAATTTTTCTGAACTCCAATAGTTATTAACATTGGGAGAACAGTCGCTTAATCCACGCACTTGTCTCATGAAAACAAAAAATATACTCCCATAAAATCTCCAAATTTTTTAATTTATTTTGACTTTATCTAGACTCTCCAGTCACGCCAGCGATCTTCAGTGCGATAGTGCAAATATTTTAGGAATTCCAGCCGGCAATTTTATCTTCTGCAAAGTTGGCTTGCATTAGACCAAATTCGCCGAACAGTTCGTCTTCATTCAATACTATGTAGTCCTTAAAAGCCTCACATGAACAAAAATAACTTGATTTCGTGAAACTTATCTTCTCAAATTCACACGTTCAAAAAATCAGTTCATTTAAGTTCGAACTCCAGTTTTGCAAAAAGTAAATGAAAATTTAAATTTCGAATCCCAAGAAAAAGAAGTAAATTTAGGTGTACTTAATGAACCTTTTAAGGACAGTAGGACATTACCCGAAAAGAAAGTAGTGTCTAACTAAAATAAATGCATATGGTCACCTTAATTATAACTATTAAGCCCTGAAGAAATATGTGCCAAATAACCGAAACGTCGGCAAAATAAAGTGTTTCTTTTTTATTGTCCTATCTCCTACAGGACAATATAGGGTAGAAAGATCTTAATAATTGGTAACCGATAGATTTACAAAGTTCATATGTCCATGGGGGGGGCATAGTTCATATGTCCATGGGGGGGGGGCATAGGGAACCGCCTCCCCCCATGGACATATGAACTTAGGACCGCCACTGGTGACCATCCTGTATTCACTAAAAAAGTATAATGTGTTCTCCTTGACAATTGCTCATCGTACCCTTGTGAACAGAAATTAACAGAATGAAATGAATGAATGAATGAAAATGAACAGAAATTATGTACTTGCCGCCAGTCTGTTGAATTCGTAATGAATATCCATCGTTCCTCCTAGCCATTCGTTATTCAAAGTTATTTCTCCTCGGTGCCCTATGAATAAAATTAATAATAGTAAATAAACGTTATATTGAGTGTTGCCTATAACAAATACCTTTGTTTAACACTTTAATTGGATAGATAGTCCATTTAAAGAGTCGAGATTTATGACGAAATTAGCAAATGTTTGCGCCTGGGACTAGACAACGTCTCTTCCCCGTTGTCGAGGGTACTGAATCGAATCCCGGGGTCAAAACAATTTTTCCACCTCGGCAACCCCCTCAAATTGGCCAAAAACCACCCCCAAAACCCCTTTTCCGTGAACCCGTTTATTTTTCCCAGTTTTTCGACTAATTGTTGTTCTCTCGAGTAGAATGGAAGGTCCCTCGAGGCATTTCTTTCGTGCCTGTAAATATTGCCATCGGATGGAGTTAAAATCATCGATATGTGGATTTTTCTTTAGATATACTCCACTTACTAATGTTAAAGCTAATTTACATATAGTTGGAGGCCCTAGGGCGAAAAAAATGGGTTCGATTGCACCAAAGTGCCGATGATTGGCAACCTATATGGGGTTAATAAGAGTGATTTCCTGTTCACAAAAATCCATCTTGCCACCCCCATCCCCGCGTCGTTTACCCCCACCACCCATTTTTATAAAAAAAATTCTATCGGTCATATCTGAGCAACGGAAACACGTAGAAAACAAAATGTATCATCGTTGTCTAGAAGACATCAAACACTAAAAAATGCTATATTGCTTTATTCCATATTTCAAAAACTAAACGACCTAAACGTGAAAAATTATACGTCTTTTTAAACTAATTTTTATTTTTAATTTTTTTTATGAAAAACCAAAAAAAAAACAAAAAAATCCAAAATTACTACAAAATTACATACAAAACTTTTCCTTCATTTTCTCAGCTTTTCAGAAATGTATATGAGTATGGTATAGGATCGCCCCCACTCCTTAACAAGAGCTAATTCAGTCTCTTCCCGACTGGCCGTAGGAGGCGTTGCGCTAATAATAAGCAGTAATTTACCTGTTTCCATGTTTAGTTTTCATGTTTATATCCAGTGTTTGTAATGGACTTTAATTACATATTGAAATGAGTACAGAACTGAATTTTACAAATTGTGTTTGCCAGACTAAGAGTAAAGAAAAACTGGTAAGGAATACGTCTAAATATGGTCGTATGGTGAAGTGTATGAAAATTAGACCTAGAAAATCCACATTTTCAACATCTCAGTGTCTTTCGTAACCAAATAAGCATCTACGCTTTTGAAAATAACCACGCTGGGTGGCACTCCACCTGCTACAACAATGTGACACATAAGAATAAAATAGAAAGATTAAAGAAAAAACACATCGAAAATCAATCTACAACGAACGAACCAAAATTGTTAAAATCCGATAACGAAACCAAATAGCTAGTCAAAGAGGAGTTGCAGTTGTTGTGTTTGTACTGCGATAAACCAGAAATCAAAAAAATCGTTTGCATAAAGTGGAAACCGATGAAATTGGTAGAAAAATACGGGACGCGATATTTGTATCGGAAACTGACGCGCATGCGCACGATATCGTTTATGATAATAACTATCTTGCTAATAATGTCAGAAATGTATTGCGCAAAGTTGATTCTGAACGCCTGCGGCTCCAGCCTTTAAACCAACAACTTGAAATAGCCTTAGACAATTTTTTTACAAGGTTACTGTTTGAGTTATCAAAAAATGTTATCATTGATCTCAAAGAGGTCTATGACTGGTACCTAGAAATTTGTACAAATGAGACTATACCTGAGAGCCATATTGTTTCTCGAAGAAATATATTTTAGAATTGTTTGGTGAAAAAGTAAGATTCGTGTTCTTGCGCTGACGATTTATGTCAAAATCGTTATAATATAAATGACACGTCAGACGTGGAAAAAGATGATTAACACTTAATATTAACTTTTAAATTTTTATAATAAAAATTATTTTGTTCTTTCCATAGTTTTTGTCATTATTCATTCAGTTCAAAGAATGTGTCAACGTTTTTGTTTGACGTTTTTTAGACCGGACTTATAAAGTTGCATGTGTTTAGAAAGGGGGGGGGGGGGGGTAAACATGCAGTGGTAGGTACAATCAATAAAAGCTATTACTTACTATATGATAAAAAATTCTAATATTATTATTTTCGAATACAGATATCTCGTTTAGTTTTTGAGATATTATAAAAATTGTTATACGGTGTTCAATTCTCTGTGATACTCTCTATGTAACGGTAAAAGAATTTTGATCCTAGGTCATTCCATTCCTGAGATATAGATGATCAAAACTTTAACCATTTAAGGAAGGGTGGGGGGAGAACGGTGCGGGGGTGGGGGTGGCAGGATGGATTTTTCTGAACAGGAAGTTGCCCTTATTAACACCATATGGGTTGCCAACCATCGGCATTTTGGTGCAAGAGGAATGCCCTAGGGTGCCCCCTTTGTAGGTGAAAACAACCCCCGGTGGTGGTTGCACAACCCAGGTCATCTACCACTTTATTCAAAGAAATACCTCCTGTCAATTATCAATTTTTTTCTCACAAAAAAATCAATCAATTTTCTAACCCCCTACAGGGGTGGAAACCTGGGGTATGGGTGGCTGAGTCAAATCCCTCGAGGGATCTTCCGTTCTACTCGAGCGAATAACAGTTAGTCGAAAAACTGGGGAAAGTAAACGAGTTCACGGGAAAGGGGACGTTGGGGGTGGTTTTTGGCCAATTTGAGGGGGTTGCCGAGGTGAAAAAATTGGTTTAACCCCGGAGATCGATTCAGCACCCTCGAAAACGGGGGAGGGATAATGTCTAGTCCCAGGCGCAAACATTTGCTAATTCGTCCGATTCATTCAATGAATTAAGAGTACAATTACTCATTGTACCTATTTTCAAATTATATAGGGTATTTTTCGTATTTTTTTACATTTTATAAAGTAGCTATCGATGGTACACAAACACCTACCCTGTACTAGGGCGCCTTCTATTCGAAAATAAATTTCAAATTTATATAAATATCATTTTTACAACAACGATTAACCAGTCATTATCATTACATTCTACAAGTAATTAAATCAATTCAAAATTACAGTATTATTTCGACCGCCTATATGTTTTGAAATATCGAGGCAGAATTTTAGATAAGCATAAAGTTTATGTTACGTTTAAAAATCGCCTTCAGCACAGGATGTTATTCCTCATCTAAAATCCGTGGTTATTAGAATAAATTAGTGGTGATCCCTGTGTTGTCCACAAAACACTACGTACAAAATTAAAGCAAAATGAATTAGTCGGAATTTGGAAATATACTTAAGACAAAGAGGGTATTACCTACGTGTCGCGCGTCATCTCCAAATCGGTTATCTCTTGGCGATTAGGTTGCCAATATAAATAGAAAAGGGTGTATGGCAGATTTTTAACATTACCGAGTGACCATATGAGCTCATTTAAACGATCATCCATGTATAACTGTAAAAATATTCGTGATATTCCAAACAACTTAAAATTTAAAATAAAACTTAAAAAATACCTAGCTAATAAGGGCTATTATATCAGACTTTATTGAAAGGAAATAATGTTATCTGTTTTATTTATTGGGTCATATATGTATGTACTTACGTGTTTTTGTCACAATTTGTTATGTTAATGTTGTTTGTTTTTTTATTCGCTTAATTATTTATTTAATTATCTATATCTCTATGTACTTTTCCTGACTTGTCACATGTACAATATGTATTTATCGTGATCAATAAATTATTATTATACAGCCGTATAAGCGTGAGAAATTGAAAAGTAAAATCTTCCTATATGCCAGCGAGTCAACAGGGGAGAACGATAGCATTCCCTCTCTTCCGCTAATGATATAAAAGAACTGGCTAGATTCATTGGAGGTACTTCGATATACTTCTCTCCAGGTTTATTACCAAATTACTTCATGTACAGGTTATTACCACATAACTAATCTTTGCATCAACTAGAAATAATCTATCATATTCGCGTATTAGAGGCTACTGTTTGGGCTTATCATTATCACCAAAATTGCAGTCAAAGCCATCGACAACGACCGTATTTTACTTCGGTCTCATTCCAATATTCAAGGCGACGCTGTCGGCAACTCCAACAATAAAATCTTAGCGTTAAACAACAACTTACATAACTCGACGTAACCTGAACTCATAGAAGAAATTACGGTTTGCCCCAAATGTATCAACGAAGTAATTGTCGTACAAGTCCAGCTACAAAATCTCAGAATAATTCATCTTTACATCTCCTGGGACGAAGATCGGGCACAACTAAATAAATTTCGGGTGAAGAACAATAAAATGGCAACTTACGCGAGCTTAGATGAGGATAGGAAATGGACAATTTGCGTATTTGTGGTACTAAAAGAAACATTAGATTTTTTAGGAAGTATTTGATTTTTAGCAAGAGAGTAGGATAAAGTTATATTGCAATTTACTTAGTTATGATTTTCAATAATAATAATGAGACTAGGTAGAAGTTCACATTCCAAATGTTTTATTAGGGTTTCTTGGACAGTCGTACACAATTTGGTAGTTGGCCTGTAGAGCCATACGAACAAAAAAAAAAATACAAACACGTATACACGTTTAAAGTAGACAAAATTTACTACAATTTGAGCGCAACCACAGCTCCGTAGGTCCAATAAGTCCCGAGATACACCGCTTCAAAAATTGGCCATTTTTTCCAAAAAGTTCCAAATTGTAGTTTTAGCCGTTTTCCGAGCAGGATATCGCCTAAAACACTCATCTTACGAGGAAAGTTATAGGAAATGAAGTTATAGAGCAGTTATTTTGTTTTAATTTCAGCATAAGCGGAACCCTGTAGGACCAATTCTTGTTTTTTCCTGGAAATGAAAAATTAAGGAAATCGGATTTTTCAAGAAATGGAGCTCCCAATGTAAATTGTTATTAATATTGTACAGTTACCTATAGAATGTTATAAAAATGACATTATATTTGTCAATTTGATTTATTTATGGAGGGTACTTGCCTCACAAGGTTAAATGGCAACGGAACAGCTCAGTGAGGGAAATATTAGCTGCTTACATTACCTACACGTTCAACCATCTTGGGAAAAATGCATCAGTTGTATTCGATGACTACTCAGAAGAGGGAGCTGTTAGGAGCACAAAAACAGCAGAGCGGCAATGTGCAGCTTCAGTGTGTAGCGACATCATCTTTGAAGGGACACTGATCAAAGTGCACCAAGAAAAGTTATTGACCAACCCAAAAACAAGCAGCCCTTGATCAACTTCATCTGCACAGGACTGGATAGCCAAGGGATCGAAACGAAGCAAGCCTCAGAGGACGCCGACTGCCTCATTGTGAGGACAGCATTAGAGAAGAGCGAGGAGTACGAGCACGTCATAATCGTTGGAGAGGATATCAACCTCTTAGTGCTTCTTAATGAATTAGGCTCCAGCATACAAAATGTATTCTTCCAGAAAAATGGCAGGGGTGGAGTAGAGAAAAAGCCCACCAACTGGGGTTGAACAAGCAGCCAGCATGGGCTGATACCGGTGACTTCAACCAAGGAACCAGCGCTGCTAACCCCGCTAAAATTCTTATCATATAGCTGCCAGAAAGGGTGCAGAGGAGGAAGCTGCTCCTGCCAAAGAACGGGGCTGAAATGTTCTGCTCTCTGCAAAGTTCGTCAGGGGAAGACCTGTCTGAATACTCCTCCCTTAGCCATGGCTGAGTCGGATGAAGAAGACGACGTCGACGACCCCTTGTCACTAGTATCTAGTAGTAGATCTAATCCGACAACAGAGGAGTCTCCAGAGCCCCAAGATGAGTCGTCTGACGAACCTGGGCCTTCTAAAAGAATACGACTGTCTCGCTAAGTGCGTAAAAGGTAAGTCCCATGTTACATACCTCCCTTCATTGCAATTTATTATGAAATCAATTGCGCATTTCATAAATACTTATTTACATTGTGTTGTCTTTTTCTGTTGCAGGAGTCAGCGAGGTCCCGCCATCACTTCACGTCCCAGGTCCCCCAAACTATCAAAATTATTTTTATACAATTTTGATAAATTTACACCTTATTAATAATAATAATATACTTTATCGCGTACTTTTAAGTATAGAATATTGTCAAGTTAATCAAATAAAATCACATATCAGCAGTGAAATATATAAAACAAGTACATAATATATAAAACAAGTATAAAATAAACAAACATACAGTATGACATAAAAAGTTGGTAAGAGATTAATTAAGTTAATTGAAATCAGCATCAAAATATTCGGTCACAGAGTAGAAACTAGATCTTAATAATAAATTCTTAACCGCGGCCTTAAATTCATTTAAATTATCAAGGTTTTTGATATTCGCAGGGAGCTTATTAAACAGCTGTATACCCATGACAGTGTGATTTGATTTTATGAAAGTTTCTGAATTAAATATATACAGCGAGGGTACTGTTAAGATGTTTAATTGTTTAAATAATTCCCTACAGGAAATAGTAATAGGCTTAAACAACATCAAGCGGATAATCTTTTTCTGGGTCATCAGGATTTCATTAACTCTGGAGCAATTACCCCAACATAAAATTCCATAGTTAATAGACATATGTCTTTAAAGTATGCAAGTTAACTTTATTTCTCAGTTTCCAAATCAATTGCCTACCAGTTAGTAAGTTTTCAACCTCCAAGTAAGCTGAGAGTTTACCATGAAAAGATTTTTCATAAATTTTAGAGAATGGGGATAGCAGGGCTATCCCTCTATAATTTGATATTTGACTTCTGTCGTTTTTTTTGTGGGCAGGTATAATCATAACATTTTTTAGTATAGTAGGAAACATACTCTCTTGAAATGAGAGATTTATTAGTACGGCGAGGGGTTGAGTTATATAATCAACAACCTTAATAATGAGCTAGGAATTCCATCAACGCAGTATTAATTGTACTCAACTTCATTTTGCATGATATAAAACCATTTTCCACTGAGTTATGTCTTTCTTATCTTCCAAAAGTCCTGCATTTCGTCAGGCTCCACTTCGTAAAAAATCCTATTTCCCTAATTTTTGTTCTTGCCAGATCACAAGAGAACTATTATCCCTACAGGGTTCCGCTTGTGCTTAAATTAAAGCAAAATAACTGCTCTACAACTTCATTTCCTATAACTTTCCTCGTAAGATGAGAGTTTTAGACGATATCCTGCTTTGAATATGGCAAAAAACTACAATTTCGAACTTTTTGTAAAAAATGGCCAATTTTTAAAGTGGTCTATCTCGGAACCTATTGGACTTACGGAGCTGAGATTGCGCTCAAATTACAGCAAATTTTGTCGACTTTAAAAGTGTACATTCCGCAAGATGCACCTTTCAGAAGGTATAAGCCAAAAACTGACAAAAGTCAGAAAATTTCAAGGTTTTTCGAGCACCACGCAGTTAGCACAGGTCTTTCGAAGCTGCAAACTTGGTTTTACACTACTGGTATCTATCTTAACAATATCCCAAAACATCAAAACAGTGCAATTTTTTGCGACCTAACGCGATTTTTGTGTACGGTGACTGGTCTTAATATACAAAATTCAAAGTTCTTCAAGAAATTACTGAGACTTATGTAATAAAATTTCAAGAGGTGGTTCGGTTATTAGACATTGTTAGCTAATTATTATTATTATTAGCCGTTACTCGACTCCGAGTATAAAAATGTTACAGTCGATAAATTGTGTACAATAAAAAACAAGTAAAAGGTCTAGTCTATTGTAATTCCCATTTATCTACGGTGCACACGACTATGGCTATAGAGGCCAATTCGGGAGAGCACATGTCGACCGCAGTCAGGACAAACATAGACCTGGTTAGGTCTTGGATTCAGCCTTCTTGCAGCAACATTTCCTTGATAGCTGGCCACAACTCCTCGCCATTCGGTTCTGTCCGCTGCAAGTTGTTCCCATTGCTCGTCTGCAATACCGCAGGATTTTAGATTTTCATGGAGAGCGTCTTTGAACCTCTTTCGTTGACCGCCACGCCTTCTTCTACCGCTTAGCAATTCACCATAAAGTGTACATTTAGGAAGGCGGTTATCATGCATACGATGAACGTGACCTGCCCATCTTAGGCGTGCTCTTGAAATAAGCACCTCAATTGGAAGGCTGTTTGCTCTCCTGAGTACTTCCACGTTTGATATGTGATGGAACCAACGGATTTTCATCATACTTCTGAGGTGTCTTTGCTGAAAACGTTCTAATTCTTTCACATGGCGACGGTAAGTGACCCAGCTTTCACATCCATATAGCAGTGTTGGAATGACAACTGCTCTGTAGACAGCCATTTTCGTTGACAAAGCAAGGTCGTGGTTGTCAAATACTCTCTCTCTAAGTCCCCAGAGTGCTCTAGATGCAGCGTTAATTCTATTGCGAATCTCGCTGTCCATGTTTGCTTTGTCATTAACAACGTTGCCTAAGTAATTGAACTGATCCACCACTTCAAGAGAATTTCCGTTAAGTGTAATGTCTATTTGGTTCACTTGATGGGGAGTTGACATAATCTTAGTCTTTCCAATGTTGATTTTAAGTCCCAAGGAATCATAGCTCTGGGCATACACATCTAAAAGTTCTTGAAGCTCTTCCGGCGTAGAGGCTAAAAGTGCACAGTCATCCGCATACTGGAGATCACAAATGAATCGTGTGCGTGTCTTCGTGAAAGCTCTAAAGCGCCCTATGTTAAAGAGACCGCCATCAAAACGGTATCTGAGACCTATTCCTCTGACTGTCAGTTTATTGTCAACAATAATTGTTAGAGCAGTGGTAAACAAATTAAAAAGTAGGGGTGCCAGGACACATCCCTGCCTAACTCCAGTGAGGGTTTGGAAAGGTTCGGTTGCCTCATTATTATACATAACCTGGGCGTTGTTGTTTGTATGTAGACTGCGACATACTTCCACAAATTTTCTGGGGATACCTAAGCGGAACATAATTTTCCAGAGCACTTCCCTGTCCACCGAGTCAAACGCCTTGGTTAAATCAATGAAGGCCATGTGAATTTCTCCTTGATGTTAGCTAATATGTATACTGAAGAAAGGTAAAAATGCATTTGATATCGTTATTTGTTCATTTTGTACCGACAAACTCACCACTTATTTTAATGATTTTTCTGAAGATGTTTAAATTTTTTGCAACATTTTTTTTTCTCGCCTTTTCTAGTAACTTCTACTAACGGCGCATTCGCCAAATATTCTAATATAATCGAGCGTGACCATGAGGATAATAAGCCCGAAACCTGCCGCTAATTAGGAAGGAAATTGGCTTTCAAACAGGCTTCTGGAATTGGGGGTTGTCTAATTTCTGTGGTGTTTGTTTATTTATTTATTAATGGGTGGTTGTTGAGTGTAACTTTTTGTACATGGTAAAATTTAACAATATATACGTTATATGCTTACAATAAATATTTCAGGAAAGTCTTGCTGCTGCAATTGGAGGTGCTAGTGTACGAGGAGCAACAATAAATATTTTTTTAAAAATTTGAGCAATAAAATGACGATGCGGTTTAACTGGGCAGCTATTGCACCTAAAGATAAATCACAGCGAATGAAATACGCATGTATCAATGGTAAGAGTTGTTCTTTATTCAATAACAATCGTAGCTAATTTTCTTTTCTTTGAAGAAGCAGTGAAGTTAGCTTTCTGTGGTAGAGAATTGGGACAAGAAATCAACGACGTTACAATTAAAGCAGTCATCCAAAATTGGCGGAAATTAGCAAAATCCAGATATGCCAAAAATAACAATAAATAATAAGCTTCTATTCTCTAACTCTATTGTTTTAATAAGATTAATATTACATAATGCTTTTTCTTTACTTAATAAACACTTTTTGTTCTTACTTCAAATTTTCTATTCCTATTAATTACCTTTTAAATTCTGAATGCTGATTCTAAAGATGATTCTACTAAGGAAACCACAATGATATCTGAATAAGATTCTTAAGTATATACTTTTCTTGTCTATGGGTGAATCGAAATTCACTTCTTAGCTCTTAAGGATATATTCTACGGTCAAAAATAAATCAAAATTGAAGAACACCGAAATGCCGAAAACATTTTTATTTTGTGGAAACAATAGTAACTTGGAATAATTTTCTTTTATTTCATAAATTCTCAAGAATATTACTATTGTGTTAAATAGATTTATGTAATCATTTTTTGCTAAAGTTACATAGAAATAATTTTAGCGGGTGGTTCGAGGGGCGGTTACATAAATGTATTGAACAAAATGGTAACATGTTTGAAAATATGTTAAATAAAAAATATATATCTTTCTTCCTAGATTATATTGCTTTTATAAAAAATAAAAGCGTTTTCAGAATTTGGGTATTTTTCACGTTTTATTTATTTTTATCATAGAATATGTCGTAAACGCTAATGCATGTATTTTAACTCACCCTGTAAGTTTATTCATGGTGTGTCATATACGGAACTTTAAGATATGTGTATATATGTCTATGTGTCTATATCTTAGATGTATGTTTAATAGTGGGGTATAGTATACAAAATATAGACGTCTCAAATATACACTCATTGGTGGTTTGGCATATACGAAATATAAAAGTTGATTGCGCAGACATTTTGAAGTATTTTCAACTATTTTCAGTTAGTGACAACATCGCATCTTCCCCATAGCATTGGGGCAATCCAAGTTACTGTATTTTAGTGCTAACTGTGTTAGACAAAATACGGCAAATTTCATCATTTAATTCAGCACTCGTCGTCAGCATGTAGCTGGGAGAATAGCTGTTTTGGTTTAATTTGTTTAGTCCTTATTATATATAAGGCACTTGCAGATAGGTTTGAATATTATAATTCCTATTTTTATATTTTTATAAAATTTCCTTCTGCTGTAAAATTGCTTATTCAGAAATATTTTTTACATATATAATAAATTAAAAATCGACAATTTTCTTTTTTGCAAGTTAATATGCACAGTCTAAAGATATTATAAAAAATTATGGATTGTACAGTAAAGTTAAACTTTACGCACTAGTCCGTAAAGTAAAAAAATGCCTATCGAAGCGTCTGCAATAATTATATCTTATTTTAAAATTGAAATAAATTAGTTATTTAATTTTATGTAATGCGTTTATTTATTATCACTGGGTATATTATGATAAAATATTTCTATTTTCTGTGTTCTGTAACAGTTATGCTTGAATTATTTATAATTTTGAAGTTTCATGTTGGCCCAGTTGCCAGCGACTAATTTTGATGAAAAGTTAGAATTAATTGTTACCTCGCTAATTTTTTCATGAAAGGCTAGTTTTTGCTAGTAGAAAGTGGCTCAAAAAAGTTTACCAAAGAGTGGAAGAGAATGATCAAGCTTAACTTTCACGTGCAATTTATAAGAAATAAAAATTATAAAAATTAAAAGTAAGTATACCATTGGAAAGCTGAATTCTTCCTCTTTAAAATGCTACCATTGTTTTTTTTTCGTTTTTAATGGGTACAAATTGTCTTTATTATGTAGCGGCGTTCGAGAAATGATTCATTTCCCTGTGCGACGCGCTTGAAATATTGAGCCGAACTAGCGAACTGTAATAATTTCTCATGCTAAGGGAAACATTTATTTAAAAAAACTTTTATACTATTTTTGTGTAAAATTTCCCGCTCTTTCACGTGGTGCTATCCGTTTATTATTATTATTTTTCGAGATATTAGCAAAAAACTGAATTTTTCCCTTTCAGAGGGTTGTTTATGGGGGTTCGCGGGCGTAGATTTTGGTAAACTTTTTTGAGCCACTTTCTACTAGCAAAAACTAGCCTTTCATGAAAAAATAGCGAGGTAATAGTTTATTAATTCCGACTTAAAACCCCTGGCAACTGGGCTATGTACATTGTTAAAAGAATTTCATTCATTTAAAATTAACTTGGTCAAGCCGATATTGTGATTTTTATATGATTAAATAAATGTGACAGTCAAATGTAATGCCTACGGTTTAACATTTTTCAAGTTAATTTCATATTATTAAAATATTAAGGTGAGGTAATCTTATATTTTGATTTTTATGTAGTTATTAACTTCAAATTTAATTTTACTTTTTTAGAACAATATTTAATTTTGTTTTTATTATAGGAATTGTAAAATTTATTCACTTAATTTTCATTAAAGTTATATATTTTGTTAAATACCGATGTGTTAATTTTTTTACATAACAAGTATATTTAGTTAGAATGTAACATTATTCAACGATTAACCTTGCTGTCTTATTATTTTAATTTACGCACTGGTGCGTAAAGTGAAATACTTTACGCACTAGTGTGTAAAGTAGAATTTTTGTATTTCAATGTATTCATAAATTTTTGGTAACCACGGCGGTAGTAGAAAAAATTGTGTATGCAACTCGTCTGTAAAGTGCCTTTTTTATAAGTAAGTATCACTTTACACACTTGTTGCATAAATAACTATTTTTCATTACACTTTTAGAGCGTCAAAAAACGGGAAATTAGCGTCTTTTCAATATTTAAAAATTAATAAAAATGAAAATATCAACTTTACGAAAAAGAGTTATCGAACATTTTTTTTTTTTTTTTGGAAATCAACCAAAAAATATAAGAAAAATTTTGTTTGACTGAAAAAATCTTCATACATACTCATACATATATACATCATATATACTATATCCGAAGAAGTATGCGGGACGATAAAAATTATTTTTGCAAATCGATAATAGAAGAAAAAAAAATTATTTTTTTATATACACTTTTTTTTCTCTCATCGTCCCACATTGTAACATGTTTTTAATGTCTTTTAGTGAAAGCCGTTTTTTAAAATAATGATTTATATGAGAGTAATTTGCACAGTCTTTCCGGCTTATATCCGGAGCGCTCTTAAATGAGAGTGAAAGGAAGCAAAATACAGGGTTTTGAGAATATGGATACTATAGAAGTTTTTAAGGAATCGTAGAGCATAACAGGTTCTACTTTATTTTCCACAAATAATTTGAATGTGTGAATTCCAATGCAAATGGCAATCTAAGGTGATCTTAACATTATCGCTAGTTTGCAAAGGGAAGTGATTGTTCAAAGTGTATATGTATCTTTGTGATTTGAATAGTACACACTGTGTTTTGTCGTTGTTTATCAGTAAATATTTTTTCTGGGCCCATGTTATGACCATATCATACAAGAGAGTGTCATAAGAATTTCTACACTTTCAGCTGTTATCAAGATGTTCGTGCCATCACCATATTGTATAATTTTGTTGGGGAAACCTTATTTAAATAGGCCGTTTGTAAAAATTACAAAAAGTATGAGACCCAAAGTTGAGCCCTGAGGCACACCAGCTAATATGTTGCATGCTGAGCTAATTTTGCCATTTGGCAATTGAACTTATTCTGTGCGTCCCTGAAGGTATCATTTAAGTAATTGTAAAGTTACGCCTCTAATAGCATGTCTAAACAGTTTTGCAAATAATAAATCATGATCAACATTATCAAATGTTTTACTGAAATTAGTAAAAAGTCCCAAAGCTGGTAATTTGCTATCAATTGCTTTAAATATTTCAAATACAAAAGTTAGTAACCGCTGAATCAGTGTTTTTGTTTTTAATATATTCATGTTGATTTGGGGGGAATTACTCCATAGGTATAAAGATATAAAGATAATTGATCATTTATTGCAACTTCTATAACTTTGGAGAAGCTCGAGAGAAGACTAATAAATCTATAGTTAGAAATTATACTTGTATCAACTTTTTAATGTAATGGGTTTAAGAGGGTGTTTTTTTTATTTCGCAAATTTGATATTATTTTCCACATCTGTTTTTATTTGTTTTCAGCTTGACTGGTCTGTGTATTATAGTATAATCTTTTTGCATTTTTAAGTTTATTATTATAAATTTTATGAATTTCGTTTTTTCGTTCGATGAATTGGGGATATTTTCTTGAGAGATCGTTATATATAGATAATTGGCGTTTAAGTTCTATTACCTCATCATTTATCCAGTGGTCACAATTAATATCATTATTGTCATAGTATATTTTCTTAAAGGAAAGGAAAGTAATAAAAGAATAATATGTCGAAAAAATAATCAGATACAATGTTGATACAATGTTGAGTTGTATAATCGTGCCAATTTTCATTAGCCGACATTCTAAAAAAGTTTGCGGTATTTTCAGAATTAAAACATCGTTTATATACAAGTTTCTTCAACGGTTCTTCTTTATTTATTTCAACAGTTAATGTTTGTGCTAAATGAGCAGATAAGTTTAAATCAATAATGCTTGCTTTAAAATTAATAACTATGTCATTTACTAAGATGTTATCGATGCTTGTACCTACTAGAATTATTTGAGATACGAGTGGGATTATTTATTATAAACTGGAAGCTATAACAATCTAACATATTTTTGAATAATATAACATTATTATCGTTGGATATGGAGTTACGATGTTCCAAATTTCATTTTTTTTATCTTTAAAACTAAAGGTAAAAGGGGAGTGTACTATGATCCTATTACACTCCGTATATATACACATGCGAGTCGAATGTAGAACCTCCTCCTTTTTTGCGAGCCTGGTTAAAAATTGCCAACATTTTCTTTTAATGAACCCTTTTCGAACATTTATTTTTATATACTAGCTATCTTTGAGATTATGTACACCACTAATTTATATTTCACTGTTAAATTATCCGTAGATGGTAAAGCGATATATCCGAAATGTCTACCAGTAACATGACGACAACGCGTCAAGTTGAAATTTAATCAGTCATTCGAGGCGTTTTTTAAATAACAATTATTAACTTGTTTTCATAATTATGAGATTTTTTATGCTTACAAACGAAATTAAAATGGCTTGCTACATAGCACGGATATTTATTTTGTATTATTTTTCTGTTAAACTAAAAACAACCCTAAGTCTTGAAGTTTTTAGAAAATTCTAAGTAAATGATCCTCACCTGAAAAATAGCCAAGTTTGCTTAATAATCCGTTAAATAATATATTGCAGTTGTTTGATGTATAATCAATGCTAATAGCAAACAGATAGCCACTTTATTGTATAGTGAGGTCCATAAGTAACGGATAAATTCATTATATACGTAATTAACAATTTATGAGTAAAATTGTAAAACACGTCAATTTTTAATTCTAAATTGACATTTTTTGAACATACTTTTATACCTCCCCCTTCAACCCCCTTGGAGTGACAGTTGCCCCTTTAAAATTTTTCAATAGAACGAAGGTGAGTGTGATAGCTCATTTGAAAGGGTTTTTAATTATCTAACTAGCAATGTAACGTTTTTTGAATTTTGTATATTCTTCAATAAGAAAATTAAATTTGAAAATTTTGAAATGTATACAACCACATGTATCCCAAACTATTTTATGTACGAAATATCTGTCAAATCTGACTTTTCTAATTAATTTTGTCATAGCATTCAATTTAAATGTATCGTTTTTTCTGATACGGAGATGGTAAAATACCCAACAAACCGTATCAGACAAAATTATAATTTCTTTATTTGCTATATTTGTACAAATTTATGATTCTATAACTTTGGCCGGAAACTCGAGTTATTAACGCAAAAAATAAGCAGCACTCTCGTCAAAGGATAGTAGCTCTTATTTGATACTAAAACGCCACCTCGTTCTACCATATAATCCCATTGAATCAAGAGAAATATATTAAGTTTTATCCGCCTACGAAACGGAAACCGTAAACAATTTTAATGACCCAGTCAACCGCATAGAGTAAATGATTTAACGTACCGCCTTTATACTTAATAATTTGCTCGACTAACTACTCAGTCGTAATCAAACTTGAAAAGAAAGAAAGAAATCGTATATCCCGGGTACTCAGTGTCGCTTATACGTATTTATGTAGGTATATATAAAATAATAATATTTTATAAAATAAAAAATAAATATAATTAAATTTGTTTTCACGCTCAACTCAGCCAGAAAGAAAAACTGGAATTCTTTAAAAAAAAAATAATGGCAGGCATAATTTTATTAGAAGTGGAATACTTATGTAATCCGACATTAAAACTGTAGAATGGTTGATGTTTAGAAAAATTTTAACCATGCCAGTTGTTCTTATTGCCCACCAAGGACCAATGTGGAGGCGTGAGCATATTCCTTGCCGGGAAAGGATGGTGACAGGATTTTTAATTAGGGATTAACAGGTTAAAAAAATAAATAAATAAATATACTTACACAACTTAAAAATAAATAACTGTTCTATAACAACATAAAGAAACGTACTTGTTAAAATAATATAATAAAATGCAAAACTTACCAACAATAATTTTCCACAATAAATAATTATCACAATCACTACATGACACTATCACAGATTATCACTCACTCACCACTGTCACTATCACTGCTGGCTCCTACATTTATTATTATTGGCTTAATCACTGCGTCAATCCGAATATCCGTATTCCACATTTTTTGTTCAACTTTTTTAACGTGCCCTATGCATTTTTGCCAATAATCGGCTGTAACTCTTTTTAATGCACTGGATAGAAGGCATTTTACAGATTCTAATTTAAAAGTTCTATTTTCTCTTGCAACATTCCCCTTTACTTCAGCCCAAATAAGCTTAATGGGATTGAGTTCACAGTGGTAAGGCGGCAGCCGTAGTACCTCAATACCTCTAGCTTTAGCCATTTCATCCACAATTTCTTATATATCGGCGAATGCTGTTTCGCTAGGGTTAGCAATTCGGCCTTCAGCGAAGCACGATCGAATAGGATACCTTTACCATCTAACCATTCTTGAATTTGCGCTTTTCGCCATGCACTGGTTGGTAATTTTTCCAGTAATCGACTGGGGTACGGGGCGTCATCCATAATAACGACAGATCCGGGTTCAATCTTAGCAAGAATTTTTGCAAACCATTCCTCGAAAACATCCGTATTCATGTCCTCATGATAAATGCCACTTTTTTTCGACACGAACGATAGAAGTCCATCTGCCAAGAATCCTGAATCACTTCCTTGTGTGTGTTATTATTAAGCGTTTTCCTTTTCCTGTTGGCATTTTTAGTCCTGTTGAACAATCTTCCATATGGCCTTGACGAATACTTTTTACATTTCTATCTTGCAAAATTTGCGTTACAGTATGTCCTTCATTTAACCACGTCTCATCTAAATAATAGCATTTTCTTCCTCTTTCACGGGCAGCTCTAATTGCCCGAATATAATTCCTTCGCCAACAAATAATACTATTTCTCTCAAGTAGGAGGCTATTTGTCTTTCCTTTTGCAAATACAAAGTTCATATCATGCAACGTCGATTTTCCCATTTTGGGTATATGTTCATCATCATTCAGAGGCTGTAAAATTTTCTTAACAGTAAGGATTTCATTATCATAGAAGTATTTATGAACTTTACGTCGAATTCCATTTTTCTAGAATTTGGAGTTAAAGTGTTGTAAAGATTATTTTCATATACCCAGTGCGACTTGCGACTTAGTTTAACCTCTAGCGATAAGTGATATCCAGGCAGGCCCTTCAGCTCCTAAAAGGCCTAAGAGGACTCCCAAAGCTCTTTTTTATGTATTTTAATTTGTTTTTATGAAGTTTTAATACAGAAAGGAGCATTGTTATTTGCAGATTGACAATACCGACCCCTTATATGTGTGACGCCATATGGCGACGCGACATCAGCACCGCGGAGAAAATTCTAACAACAATGCTGGTGTCGCCATATGACGTTTTTGTTTTTCCTTTAACTTTATTACAAAATTTACATTTCTTATGTTTAATTGGATTGTTATAAAAAGTTTTGTTAATTAAAAAAAAAATCTACTCAGCATCTGGGCGTACCTAACAAAATCCCATCAGCAGTTAATGTGTTAACGCACCAAACACCGCTGAATACGTGGAGAATTTTGCCAGATTTAAGCATAATATTTTAAGTTTAATATATGGTAGTTCATGCATAGTTAACTCAATCCGAGGACTTTCATTCCTTCAAAATTGATGTTATTTGTCAAAATTCTCCAAACTTAAGGAAAACAAATAGGTAACAGCGTAAACATATTATATTAGGGAATTTATAAAACTCGTAAATCCGCACGCCCCTGGCTCTACTGACTAGAGCTTTCGGCCGAAGTAGTTATTTATCTCTGATTATCAAGTTGGTCATTATGTTAACGATGAGTCTTACGGATACCCAAAGAATTGAAATTTTGATATTATTAGGATGTGGTGATAAAACAGATGTAACAATCCGAATGAAATTGGAAATATTTGGTATCAGCAGGATGGAGCTACACCACATTTTGCATTGGAACTAAGAACCTATCTCAATTAAGTTTTTCCCAATATATGAATCGGAGAAATTAAGTGGCCTGCCCGTTCTCCCGGTTTGACCCCGCTTGACTATTTTTTCTGGGGTTACTTAAAATCGATGTCTACTTCAACAGACCAAATAACGTCGATGATTTAAAAGAGAGAATATGGCAAGAAATTAATCAAATCCCCGGAAACAATACAAAATAATTTAGAAGAATTTCAGCAACGCCGCCATTATTGTCAAGATACTACGGGCGCCCAGTTTAAACATTTGATTTAAACTGTTTCATGTTCTTTTTTTACTTAGTAACATTAGAAATGTACTTAATATTCAATAAAAAAATTAAAGAAATTGAAACAAAAATTATATTACTGGATAGATAATTAAAAACCCTTTCAAATGAGCTATCATACGCACTCTCATTCCATTTAAAACTTTTAAAGGGGTAGCTGTCATTCCAAGAGGGTTGAAGGGGGAGGTATAAAATTATGCTCAAAAAATGTCATTTTAGAATTAAAAACTGACTTGTTTTAGGATTTTACTCATAAATGGTTAATTACGATACTTATTGACCTTAATGTATCGAAGAAAACAGTATAATGTACCCGTTACGCAGGTGCCGTATCAAATTAAAGCTAATTAAAAAAATAAGTACCATACACCCTTTCTTTCGCTTCCCTTACTACAAATTTTAAATGATACTTCCTGCCTTATCATACATCCTTCTGAAGAATAGCAGACAACGAAAAGTTATAATACGAACCTTTACGTACATCGACAGTGTTACATCTTTCCATATAAGGACAATTGTATACAACTCCTGGATTTTTGATATTATTGATTTGTGGATCTGCTCCATTGGGTGCACCAATTTTTATCCTATAATGTACAAATATTGTAAATACCTATGTTTGAGGAATTTTGGTTACAGTGATTTTTTTGTAATACTTTTACGGTAAGTTGGACCTACAATTAATTACGATAGTTACCGGTCTGTAATATTCACTTAACAGCCCATAGGCCCGAAGTTAATATATTACGTACTTATTTTCAGTGTCGGACTGGCCTCATTTGGCCCAGTCGGCATCAAATTTAATTTGGCCTCTGCGCCTTACAAACCCTCCCCAAAAAGAGTAATAAGTTTCAAGATAAAAAAATTCATGTATATAAATAATAAATAAACACCACAGAAATTAGACAACCCCCAATTTCAGAAGCCAGAGGCTAGTGCGGAAGTGGGTTGCACATTGAAAAAATGCGGACGTGCAACCATTTCCTCCGACAATGCCAATGACAGAACCGGGATTCGAACCCGGTGGCTCGATGCCCGTGTGATTAATCGCGATAATAATCTAGCAAGAAAAAAAGGAAAAAACGTCGACAGGCATTAATATACAATAATACCCGAATCCCAGTCAGAAAGTAAGGAATCGGGAGAATTAGATGGAGAAGAGACTTCTGAAGACAGATTGCCTAAGGGACATCATGCCTCATTAAGCTCGTATTATTTAACAGAAGATTCAGAAAATTTTCAAATATCTTTGGAATCCAATGAAAATAATATAGCTTCTAACCTACAAAAACAAGCATCTGATCAATATGAACTGCCCGGACCTAAACCAAGTTTAAATATACAACAGGGAGCAGAACAGTCAACCAGTGATGTGCCTTTGGCCGAAAGAATTCACGAAAGATGTAAGTCAAGTTTAATTATTCAACAGGGAATAGAACGGCCAACCACTTGCCTTTACTCGAAAGAATTCATGAAAGACATAAGTCAAATTTAAATATACAACAACGTATGGAACAGGCAACTAGTAACATGCCTTTGGCTGAAAGAATTCGTGAAAGATCCAGACACGTTATTCCTGTAGATACTAGAACATCAGATCGAATAAAAAGAAGAGGTAGGTAGGTATCTAAATAAACGAAAAATAAAAATTAATATTTTTGTTTCCATGTTGTTTAACTGCTGATATGCTAGCACAGCGCTCAGCTGATTGACACATACAGGAATCGATCCCCAGATTTTACACTAGCGACATTAATGGATAGTGGATAATGTAATATGTCTACGTTTTTCATAAATATCACTCCCTTCCACAGTGTATACGCAGAAGCTATGCAATCTTAGGCGATTATTGCGTGGTGGATATACTATCCTTCAGAGGGCCTATACTATGCGTCGGTGATAAGCCCCAGTAACAGAAATAGACCGAAGTTAAATAAATGTTAATACTCTCGAGACAACCGTACGTTTAGATTTGGGGGTTGTCTACTACATGTAGTGTATTTATATTTGTCAATTAAAGAGAAAATCGAATATAAATTTTTATTTTTTTTTGTGTCTCCCAAGAAACAAAGAACGCATGGCATCGAGGTACTTTTCGTATTTCTAGAAATATCATCTATGCCATACGAACAATATTGTAGTAGAAAGTTGAAATTTAATTTTGGTGAAAGAATCATTACAATACGAGTATTCTGGTAACAGATATTAGCTATTTTATATCGAAGAACAATGCTTCGTGTTCGATTGCGGGGGCATGTAGTGCGGAATCTCTAAAAATTATGGTAAAACACTATGGACGGACACATTGTTCAATATCTGAAATCATTCGAATAGTACACGTAAATAAAAATTTAAATGTGTACAAATATTATAGAGAAAAATGCTCCATTTCAAATTTAATATTAATAAAGTTAGTTGCATTTTGCATAAAATAAACATAATTTTTAAAATGTGATATTCAATGATTCAAATAACAGAAATAATAGGGACTTTCATTTTAAGGAGGCTTTTTTAATAATTATATAGCAGTACATTTTTCTTTAAGTTAAAAATCGATGGCATATTAAGTTATAGAAAACGGGTTATTACTGCCCAACATTTTGTATGCATTGTTCTACAAACATATGGTCAGCCTGTTAAAATTTTACTACTTAGATATTTCTTCCATGGCATTGGCTGTAATTCGGATTTTTTAAAAGATTCTGAAAGCCGAAAAAGGACTGTAAAGAAATTGAATTTCCTATTTAAGTCGTGAAAAAAGTTACCTTTCCCTTTCAAAAAATAAAGTTGCTTGTTATGGATTAACCGAAATTATAAAAAAAATACACACACTGAGAAAATCTCCAGCAATAAATTCTTTGCTACAACTTTTTTAACTGAAGTAGAGAATTTTAGTTTTATAGAAATATCTATTCACTCTATCAGAAAAAATCACTTTATTGTGTGTTTGTATTAGGTAGTTCTTAGAAAGTACTTTTCAACCTTTATTAATTACTTTACTAGAACATTAGAACATTTAGCTACCATTAGTTAGTGAATTACGTCATCACAACACCGCCATTCGGGTTCAATTACTCAACTTTTATTGCAACTATCCTACTATTCTGATAAAGGTGCTCTAGAGTAGCCCTCCCTGTCGTTGGTCTCTGCTTGTCACGTGATACATGTCTCGGTCGCTGTCGCTTGCATCAGGAGAGCACCGAAAACGCAATTAAATTAATCAACATAATTATTTTATTTTGCAAAGTTTCAAGGTGGTAAATAAAATAATAAGTTTGATCAATTCAATCACCCTTAATAAAATTTCAATATTCCAGGAGCCCGTTTATTTTTTGTGACTATCTAATATAAGTTTACAGTAAAACTGCCCGCGCAACTTAATTTGAGTCTCCAAAGATACATAAACATGCAACATATATCATGCATTATTATGAAATAGTTTAGATATTGCCATTTGCTATGTGCGCATATTTGTCAATACTGTCTCTTAATGTGAATAGAACATGAGTGTTAACTCTACACTTTCGCTATACAAATATATTACTTGACAAAAATAGTACAGCTTATTTCCGGTGGCTATACTTATATGATAAATATTTTATAAAGTAACTTTACTATTGCAGTAAAAGTAAATTTTACAAAACGAATTCTACTACTCTAGGAAAATTCTCGGCTGACGCCTATACAAATAGAGTTTTTTGCTGCTGTAGCTTAATTTTTGGTTGTCACTGTAAAAATTTTCCCTCAGTGTAAAGATATAGTGTTATGAGCCCAAATATGCATTTTCAAATATTCTTATGCATGTTTATGGTATCTTCCTTGAGAAGAAGTAATTATGCAACATCTAAGAGTTCATGTTTTGCTTCTAAAAGATTAATTTCAGTTTTCCAAAAAAATGTAAACAATTATTATTAATATTGTTTCTGTTTGCGGTTTGGCCCCCAAAAGTGTTTTGCCACATAGGCATATACCGACCGGGCCAGTCCAACCCTGCCAATTTATTTTAAAAAGGTTATATAACTGATTTTGTTCTATTTTTCTGGTAATAGTTATGCACAAGGAATATTTGCAGCTTCTTCGATATACATCTCAACCATTATTAACAGTTTTTATTAAAAAAAAAAACTACAAAATAAATACGAAGTGGACTTTTTCACAAATTGTTTGTCTACATCTACAAATAACAGTGTTATCTATTTTAAAGTAATATACGTTGTAATAAAGCTATAGTTTGGAGAGAAATCTTTAAATTTTCTTCATACTTCATTTATAATGGTATAGAATAGACACAAATCCAATTATTTCATACAGTGATACACTTTATGAGTACTAGGAAACTGCTAATATTACTTTGCCCCAATTTTTAGATATAAACTTTTCAATTTGCTTACCATTTCTCGTTTAACTCTTTATGGCCTGGATAAAGAACCACTGTATAGCCAAAGTAACTTTTTGAAGCGTTTTGAACCCTTCCGGGATCCACATAAACTATAGGATTACTCGTATCAAAATTAAAGCCGTGTATTTGTAAAAATTGAAGGCAAACGAAGACGCAGACTACGTACATTATATATCTGATGATACTTAACGATTATTATAATCTAACTAAAGCTATATTCATTTAAATGTAAATCACATTTATTTCTATAATGGTTGCTGCGGTTAAAAATTATCTCATATCCCGGAATCTAGTTAGGTGTATTTATCAGCTATTCGCCACACAGACGAATTTTATAGAAATATATTTTTAAGTTCGTGATATTTATTCAGTCAGGTGACAACGAAATTATACTATTTTCAATTATTGTACTACTTTGGAACTATACGGTATATTCATATGCTATATATTTGAGAGCCTAAATGTGGCACATGAAGTATGAAAGTACAAATTGAGTACTGTGCACAGTACTTTCCGACCTTTGTTGGTTTTGCTCGATTAAAGATATATTCGCTAAGCTACGCTACGCTGATGAGGAGCAATAACTCCGAAACACGTGTCCGTAGCTTCATTGTTGTTTCTCTTTGCGGTATAAGGCAATAACTTATTTCTTTATTTAATTATTTAGCCTCATAAACCCCCATCATCTTTCACTTAGTGTTTACCAGGTGGAAATAGAGCAGTACACATAGAGCTCCTCGTACTGATTGCTCTCATTTGAGGCCCTAAATGTGGCAGATGCAGTATGAAAGTACAAATGGAGTACTGTGCACTGTACTTTCCCACCTTTGTTGGTTTTGCTCGATTATAAGATATATTCGCTAAGCTACGCTACGCTGATGAGGAGCAATAACTCCGAAACACGTGTCCGTAGCTTCATTGTTGTTTCTCTTTGAGGTATAAGGCAATAACTTATTTCTTTATTTAATTATTTAGCCTCATAAACCCCCATCATCTTTCACTTAGAGTTTACCAGGTGGAAATAGAGCAATATACATAGAGCTCCTCGTACTGATTGCTCTCATTTGAGGCCCTAAATGTGGCAGATGCAGTATGAAAGTACAAATGGAGTACTGTGCACTGTACTTTCCCACCTTTGTTGCTTTTGCTCGATTATAAGATATATTCTCTAAGCTACGCTACGCTGATGAGGAGCAATAACTCCGAAACACGTGTTCGTAGCTGCATTGTAATGATAGAAATTAATAATACAAATGTCAATGTCAATGCATGCACTCAAAAGAAAAAATATAATTGTATTTGTATTTATCATCAGCAAATTACAGTCCTTTGAAAACACAAGCTAAGTATCATTCAGTATAAGTGATTAGGTTACGATAAGTTTTTTGAATTGGAGATTGATATTTATTTTTAGAAACAGCGTTCAACGAAATTATAGAATGGATAATTATTTTTTGATAGCCATGAACTTTTGCATTCATACTACTATGATTAGTTAAGACATAGTCAATAAGAGTTGTGCTAACATTGGCCCTAGTTGGTTCATTAATTAATTGTTTAATACCATATAAATTCAAAAGATATTTAACTATATAGTAACTATTGTCCAGAAAATTTACATTAAAATCCCCCACTATTACCCAATTACTATTGCTGCAGAATATCGAATCACAAACTTCTTCAAAAACTTCAATTAATGTAGCGTGGGATGAGCTTGGCGAATGATACAGACAACCGATGATCCAGTTAATTCCAGATAATTTTACTTTTACAATTTTACACCAATAATATCCTTCCATAGGAAATGTCGTATGCAGAGAGTAACAAATATGTTGTTTTAAATAAATCAGCGCACCACCTTTATGTCTGGAGGAAGAATCACATCTTATCTTATTACATTATAATTTTCGATAAAAAGTTCCTTATCTTCAATATCGCTAGTGGTTCGACTTTCACTATAAGTAAGATTATATTTGGGTCATAACAAATTATACTTGATATAAGCTGATCTATATTACTGATAAAGCTTTGAATGTTTAAGTAAACAATATCACTATTATACTGTAACTTTTGGCAGCAGTGTATATTAGGATGTGCATTTAGTTTAAATTATTAATACGTTTAGTAACAATAACAGGTTTATTATTAATGAACTTTATTGTTTTTGTGTTGTCACCATTATTTATAAAATTATCCAATTGACTTTTTATTGATCGGTAGTACTCTTGTTGACATTTTGTTTGATCAGAAAAAATACGAACTTCTGGGCTTTGTAGATATTTTTTTATTCCATAGAACCGTTAATGCATCGTCTGGGTTGTTCAGTATCACTTTAAGAATAAGTCTATTCCTTGCAGGATTGAATTTACCTACTCGATAAACTTTTATATTAATAGTATCAACATTAAACTCCTTTAGAATATCATTTATACTCTTTTTATCTTTTTCATTACGCATATCATGTGAACTTTCTTGCGGCTCCTTAATATTAGCTACCATAATATTTGATGCTCTTCGTTGGTGATCAACTATTTCCGCAATCATGCTTTCGGGATCATAGGTACTTTTGTTGAATTTCGACATTATTTTGTTCATTTTTCGTTTTTTAAGACTTCTTTGAGTTCAAACACTTCCTTTTGTAGATACTCAATTTGTTTTAAGACATCAGGTATGTACATTAACTTATCTTCACAATTTTTACAATATAATGTTATTAGTCTTAGTTTTTTTAGACTTAAGCCCCGTTCAGATAGTTTCGGAATGCGAATTTCCGCTGGCGGATTTTTTTTAAATACGACGTATCCGTGCCAGGAGAAATTAATTTGCTAATTTAACTTCTAGTTAAAAGTGAACGAATTGTCTTACGAACATTTCGCTACATCTGCAAGAACATTAGACTGTTTTAGAACAAATTTTATAAAAATCCGCACAAAAAAATTCGCATTCCGCAACTATCTGAACGGGGCTTATGCATCTAATTTCAGTTTCCGTCAATTAACTGCATTTTTTACATGGTATTTTTTTACAGTTATCACAATTATAAGTTTCTTGGTTTTCTGCATCACAATTTGAACACTTTTTTCCCAAGCTAGTTCTTTTGTTTGTAGATAAAGTATTTTTATGTCTGATAAGTTTTTATATTTTAATTGATAAGTAGATTCTTTTCTATGATTACTATAAATATGATTGTTTATTTGTTGTTTGTATCATAAACAATTGTCTATAGCTTTGAAAAATATTTCATCACTTTGCACAGTAAGGAGATGTAATTTTTGCCAAATATTTTTACTTTTAAGAGAAGAAAAATCTATGTTTTAACAGAGTAACAGATAATACATACATACACATATTATTCTTTTTATTCGAATATCAGAGAGGATTTAACTGACTCCACACCTGAGAAAGGCGAGTTGCAGAATACTTGCTTTTTTTGTAGAAAATTTGGCGCTCTACAAAAAGTCCTTAGCTTAATTTCATTTTAGTAGCCTTTAGTAGCGTCGTTCGAAAACGATTCAAAATTGAAATCTGCAAATTACTCTACCTAGTAGTGTGTTCCGTCCTTTCTAAAATTACCATAAAATTTTGTTTGGCTTTGTTCTAATTGGCTTTGTAGATATACAAGAAACTTATAAAGCATCTATAATATGAACCAATCAACTGTTATAATAATAATTGTTATTGAGTTGTTGTTCACGCTTCAGTTAAAATGTAGATGTCGCCCCACTCCATAATTATCGATTATCGCCTATGTTGATTATAGTAAATTTACAGTTTACCGTGTTTTACATGGATTTATAGTAATAATAACTATATTCGGTTTGCCGAATAAAGATAGTTAAGCCAGTCCTCAAAAAAATTCGCCATATTTAAATAGAATCGTTCTATTGGTTGATTTTTTTAACCCTATAATACAACCAACCAGTTTATATTTTTGATATTGTTTAGTTTTGACGTTGTTAAAAATTGCTGTTAAGTTATTCGTTATCTTTATTTACTGTTATTCTCATTAATCTAATAAAACAGTATTTTTAATACTTTGGCTTACATCTGTAGGTATATATTAAGGTACGTATAATGAAAATAATTAATATTGAACCACTTTCTCTTTTTGAAGTTAGAAATTCTTTAAAAATGCTTTTATTAATTTGTCGCGTGTAAAACTAGTCATTGCATACATTAGTCAGAATTAATGGGGATTAGCTTAACTATTCCCATTTAGTAAACAGAGAGACTCCTGTGGCAAGTTGATGTTGTGGCTAAAGGCCGACTAAATATTGGAATATTCTTAGAGGAAGAAGAAGAACGGTAACCGCATGCGTAGACTTGTTTTGTTTTCTTAGTGGTGGATAGTGGAAACGACTGGAGAAATCGAAATTTAAATAAAACAACACAAACAGGTGATTGGAGAGTACACGAAAAAAGAATCATACTTTCATCTGAATTGTAATTTTTACCAAATACTTGGTAATATTATATTCAGGTCAGTAACTAAACTAGCATAACCTCAAACCAATGACTTCCTCAAACTATTTTACAAACCAATTATTCTTCATATCAAAAGTTAAACTAAATTCATTCCTTCCATTTTTTCACTATTAAACTTAATCCATTTTTTTTTTTTTAGGCAATGCAATATGTCCGATCTGGAATCTGATAATGAAACAAATTCGTCAAAGTCTTCCAGTGATAATGAGGAACTTGAAACCACTCAGGAAGAAAGAGAAAAAATTCGTGAGAAAATATCTAGCCTCAGTTTTGAAGACCTGCTAAAGATGAAAGAACAAATGGGTTCGAAATTGTACAATGAAACTGTATTTGGCGTTTCAAAGGCAAAAAGGAAACAAGATTTTAAACGTGCCAATAAAAATAGACCTAGGGAAATGAGTTCGAAGATAAGGCTAAAAAAATTAAAACGGGAGTTAAATACAAATATTGTTACTAAAACAGCTGCTCCTAGAGACCCAAGGTTTGATCCCCTTTGTGGGCAATTTGATGACAAAATCTTTAAATCTAACTATAAGTTTGTAAATGATATTCGACAACAGGAAAGGAAACAATTACAGAAAGAATTGGAAACATGCACAAATGTAGAAAGGAAGAAAACCATAAAGCTGCTAATACAGAGAATGGTAACAGATTTAAATTTCAATTTACAGGGTGTTTCTGATATGTTTCAAGTATTGGGCGAGTGTGAATTTTGAGACGGAATTACACTATTCATTTTCACCAAATTACATATCTATCAAC
The DNA here is from genome assembly GCA_963675555.1 of Leptura quadrifasciata. Lineage (NCBI taxonomy): Eukaryota > Metazoa > Arthropoda > Insecta > Coleoptera > Cerambycidae > Leptura > Leptura quadrifasciata. The sequence continues at coordinate 115,942,572 of OY776674.1, read as the reverse complement.
TTGTTTTAGAAAAGTAATACCAGTCTCCATCTGTTTCTATACCGCTGTTTGGTCGTGAAAAGGGAAAACTTTAAAAATGTACTAGAAAATGGCAATTGGGATAGGCAATGCATGTCATAACACGTCGATGCGTATGTCGTAAAAATAAAATAATATTATACCTGCTAAGGAATATTATTCAAAATTACATTTCGGCACAAAGCAATTATTGTCAAATTTGATTTACAAAATTGGTGTAAGATTGATAGCCCTCTGATTTATTTAATATCTGCATTTGTAGAACTGTTTCTTGATATGATTTTTCAGTATGTCGATTTTTGCTTTTATTTGTTGAACCATAGTGTGGATTTGTTTTGTCAAACTCACAGTATGCCTTGCAGGATGGGTAAATGGTAATCCTAATGTAACTTATCAATGGTGGCTCATGAAATTTTGTCAAGCTATAACTTAATGGAGCATGGGACTCACGCCAAACTTTAAGGGACGACTACCAAGACCAAACAAACATGTTTTGTGGAACAAAATATTTAATTGAAATTTGGTGAAATTTGTTTTCAAAAAGTGCGTTGCCCACCCTGGGATCTAGGAAAGTACTGGTAAAATATTTGCACTTTTTTTTTTCAAGAAAGAAGAAAATATAGATATGTTCTCGGATATGTTTATGTTTGGCGTGGGTCCCATGCTTCATTACTAAGTTATAGCTCACCAAAATCTCATGGGCCACTACTGCTAATACTCTTGAAGCTCCAGGAGAGTATAAGAATAATTGATAAATCATGGACTTGAACAACTCTCCACAAACAATCTGTATCAACAATACTATTTTTAAAAATCAGATAATGCCTTGATGAAGTAGTTGCACATTTTCTTTGGTAAATAACTGTTTTCTTTAATCATCCTATTATTAATTATTTTGGCTTAAGAGTTTTCGAACAATCCTACATTATTAATTTTTCAATCCCAAGATCGTTAGACATATCTTTATACCTATTTGACAACTAAGCACGCTAAATTTCTGCGGAAGCGTTCCTACAACTTTGCGTGCCATCTCTGAAATACATTCTTGGACACTTCTGCATTTTTAAAGACTTGAAAATAAATATGTCCTGATGGCAAGTCATGGTCTGTGAAGAAGTACCCACTTAAATATTAAACAATATGCTTAAACCATTCAATGTGCTGCTTACGCACTTATGGACTGCTCTTTTGTATACCTTACAATGTGCTGAAAATATTCCAACATATAGACGAAGCACTCGATATTGATTGTTCCTTTCTTCCGGAAATTCCATACTGATACCATAGAAAATAAATATAAATTAATTTACTATTAACAGGGGCGAGCGTAGGTGCGTCTTTACTATGTACATACTTCAGTATGCGATGTAAAGCAACGACAGGCGCAGTTAGTACTTGGATGGGTGACCATTCCAACGGAAACCGCGTTCTCGCCTCACACATCTTCCAGCGGCTTGTATATCTGTATGCGCGAAGCTATACAACCTTAGACGAGGGTTGTATAGGAGATATACCATCCTTCGGAGGGGATGTAAAGCTGTCGGTCCCTTGTCTATTAAATGTTAGGCAAGTAAAAGATCCCTACTCTTCTTAAGGGAAGAGGTTCGGCAAAATTCCTGGTTGGGGGTAGCTCGTCTACAGGCGTCGGTGTTAGGCCTCAGTAGCGGAAATAGGCCGACGTTAAATAAATGTATAAAAAAAAAAAAATTTACTATTATGTGAAATACACGAACATGTTGAAAATACCATATGACAAAGAATCATGACAGACTAGACAGATCGTAAAAATGGAGGTAACAATAATTTTATGTGTTTACACTCTCCAGTGAATACCCTGCACACCTTGTCGTGGTGAGGGGGCTTGAGTGCGGTAGCTCAGCTACCAGTAGGGACACCCTTGCCAGACAGGTCGAGGAAAGGAGTGAGACTAAGAAAGATCCAAGCACACACACCTATACACGTACACACATTAACATAAAATACAACACATGTGCCTGGGCGGGAGACCAACACCCTCTGTACTTATCAAGGCAGAGCTTCGAGGCAGGACCCGGATTGGGATCGTGCTTGGAGAGGTAGCAATGAAAATCTCGGGTCATACAGTAGTGCCAAGTGGCACCTGGATAGGGCCCTACTGTTTGGCGCGGGGGGCTTCACTAGCGGCTACCAATCTTTTCTGCTGGGGAAAGTCAAGCCACAGAGCGCTGCTGGGAGGAGAAGGAGGATTGAGGGCTCCGACAGTTCAGGCACATACCCAGTTGCACACTTAAACACAACAAAATAAGGTCGAGTAGGAATAAACGGTTGAGGGGACATCAGGGGGTAGGTAAAAAGGGCCCATTTGTGGCACACTTGCCAGGCACCAGGCCTCCCCCAATAATTCCTACTACTACTAGGATATAGTCGAGGCAAGAATTCAAGCGATGCACATCACAGATCTATTCTATAAATAAGACAATACTGCTAAGAATCATGAAGCCCCATTAAACTGTACCTATTTCTGAAAAAAGATTAATAACTGGATTAATGATTAAAAATTATGTTAGTATTAAGATTTCTTTAATGAGATCACTTGTGACGGGCATCGCTTGAGTTCTTGCCTCGACTTTACTAATTTTAAGATGCATCGCCTAACCTAATAGAATTTATTTTGTTCTGTTATTGTTTGAAAATCGATAACTGCAGCCATCCAAATTTCAGTGGTCCACCTAAAATTTAGTAAATTAGAATGTGTTATTCTGAGTAGCGCGACATTTTGTGATGAATAGAGTGCATGTTTATCATTTGGTTTATCAGATGCCCTATAGAAACAAAACTTAAGCCTACATTTTTTAGGATAATCAAATCAGAGAACAGCAAAAACAGGAGACAGAAAACAGAAAAAAATATGAGGAGCGAATGAATATTAGAGAAAAGCTGAAGAAAGGAGAGAAGCCCGTTTTTAAGAAAAAATGTAAGTATATAAAAATATTAACTAACATAAAATTATGTCTCTATTTTTTTAGCTGTAAAAAAATTGGAAGGTTTGATCGAAAAATATGAAGAGCTCAAGAAAACAAATAAACTCCAGAAACACATTGAAAAAAGATCCAAGAAATTATCTTCAAAAGACCGTAAAAAGCTTATTAAACAAGACTTGTTATAGCATTTTGTGTTACATACTTTAATATATTTGCTTTTTATTAACTACTTATGTATATTTTTACTTTCCTTCCTAAGTGTGGAAAAATCACTCTCCAAGATATCTTTGGATCTTCCTAATTCCAATTCAGGTGAACATTATGGAAATTAAAATTTGACAATAAAGATTTTATAAATGGGTGCACTTAAGGGGTCACAATTACACACGTTTTGCTAACTATATCAGCATCATCAGGAGACGATTAAAACAGAAAACAAGTCTTACTTCTCCCCCGGTAATGTTGACATGGAGTAAAACGCCCATCAAGTGTAGTGTTCAAATGCTTTGGTGTTTTTAAACACCAAATGTATCGTTAATGATATGCCGTTTCATTTTAAGTGCTAAGTGCAAAGTTCTATTCTCAGATGATGCATCTACAACCGTTGCTTCTGAAGATAAGTAAATTGTTAATTAGTATATTTGTATACATCGTCTCATAGTGGACCTTAGTACATATGGTGTCTGTCCAGGGCCGGTCATAGGCCCAGACAACTGCTTAGGGCATCACGATTAGACAAAAGAGTAGACAAAAAATAAAATATTTTCTGTATCAAGTAATTAGGAAAAAACAAAAAATCGAACAACACGAATCAAATAGTTAGCGTGTGTACACGTGTTGGATCTGCTCTCTAAATTCTATCTTTTTAATTAAGTGATTCCTCTGCTTCGCTCTACCTGGCGTTGTATTATAGTTTAACGGCTTACCTTTCAAGTTTGTGTATGTGCTTTTATGCATCCTTTGTTTGGATTATTGATATCTTTTTGCTAATATAAACATCGCTTATAGCAAATTAAGGTTAGTGCTAGGGATAAGTGACAATCCCCACCGCAGACCATAATGACCACATGCGTTAATTGTAACGATACTATGCAAGGCGAGAAATCGACGCTTACCTGCGACAGTTGTCACGGATCGCTGCATCGATCATGTACATCGCTGAACGACGAGGAAGTCAAGATTACGCGAAATACTTGTCACAATTTAAAGGTTCTTTGCAGTAAATGCAACACGAACTTCAATCAAATTTCTAAAATTATGGAATCTATTAAGTCCCTAAAAACAGAATTAACTAATAACTTTAGTGTCCAATTGCAAAATCTAAAGGACGAATTTAGTTCGAAAATCGATGAGCTTCAGAAACAATTTATTGATAACAAGATTAATCAAGGTCGCAATTTTGAAGAAGTTATAAGTGAACTCAATGAGAGACAATTGCGTGCTAAAAACATAATTATATTTGGCATGAAAGAACAAGTGGGCAACGTCGATGAGCGTCGCAATAAGCACCAAAACCTATCGTAAAGCTATTTTGAATAAAATTTGTCCGGATGAGCCTACTCACATTGTTAAAACTTTCAGAATTGGCAAAAATATCAACAACTCTCGTCCCTGGCTAATTAAGGTAGTTATGTCAGATCAGTATGAGGCAAAGAAAATACTGCGATTAAAGGGTAACCTGATTTCTACTGAATTATCCTCGTACGCTTTTAAAGATGATAAAACCCCGAAACAAATGGAATTTTTGAAGTCAGTTCAAGATGATTTAAAGTCACATACAGAGACTGGTGAATCTAAGCTAACAATTCGATATATTAAGTCTATACCAACCATAGTTAAAGCTGATTAAAAAAGTAGGAAAAATTGTAACTGCCAATTGGCCTATTATTACACCAATATCGAATCCCTAGTTTTGAAATTCACAGAACTATCTACTTATGTCTCTAATCACAATCCAGCTATTATTTCACTTTGCGAAACTTTCTTAAAACTGCATATACCTGACTCTGTTGTTAAATTAAATGGTTTCACCTTGTATAGAGCCGATAGAGACGTAGGTAGAAAAGGCGGCTCTTGTATCTACCTCAACGACGAATATTTCAATGACTGTACTATAGATAATATCTCTATTAACACACCAGGGATGAAATCTCTTTGTTTAAGAATCAGCACCTGGCATTTTTGCTGTATTATATGTGTCGTTTATAGGCCTCCTTCGACAAGTCTTGAAAATGATTCTAAATTATCTGAAGAACTGACCAAATTATGTAAAGCTTATAAGGGCGTAATTATTTTTGGAGATTTCAACTTTAATCTTTACACTTTAAATAATCTTAGCACAGATGAACAATGGTCATGCTATCTTGATGTAACTCGAGAAGCCCTATCTGTATGCAGTCATATTGTTTTAAGTTACAAAGATAATCATAAGCCTTGGATAAATAACTCCATTTTGGCATCTTTAAAGTTTAAAAAACCCTTTGAAGAAGATTTTTATCATCCTGTGATGCTCGAGACTACGAGGTACATAGAAGTTACTCAAACAGGATTATCTCTGTTCTGAAAAATGCAAAATCTCAACATGAAAATAAACTGATTCTTTCTAACAACAAAATACTGTTTTACAAATACATTCGTAACTCCTTGTCTTCTACGGTACATATACTTCGTATAAAAAATGGCAGTGATGAACTTACACAATCCGATCTTGAAACCGCTAATGTATTCTCTGAGTATTTCTCTACCAATTATAGTGTTGAACCAATTGGTAACATTCCTAACATAATTACGCCCGCCAATATAAACCATCTTAGTTCAGTTGTCATTAACCAAGAGGTTGTGTATAAAAAATTAATCAGCCTTCCGAACAGTTCATCAACCCCTGAGGACCTTTTGTCCATTATCCGTGCTGTGCTCAACCGCTAAGTCTACCTCTCTCTATTATCATGCAAAACTCTCTTAAATCTAAGCATTTGCATGAAGCCTGGAAAATAGCCAATGTTATTGCCATACATAAAAAAGGTGACAAACTCAATAGAGAAAAGATTAGCCTAACTCCCATTGAAGTAAAAGTAATGGAAAGAATTATCTCTGACACTGATTCCTTTTCTTTTAGACAATATAATTCCTACTCAACAGCATGGTTTCCTTCCCAGTCGATCTACAACTACTAATCTTCTGTCATGTCTAAATGATTGGACTTTTATCTCTTGATAACGAGCGTGTAGATGCCTTGATTTCTCGAAAGCCTTCGATAAAGTTCCCCTAAACCGACTAATAAAAAAGATGAAACACTGTGGAATAAATGGTTCCCTTCTGGGTTGGATTTCTGATTTTCTCAGCAACAGAAAGTTTCGCGTAAAGGTAGGCCAAAACCTATCAGTGTTTAAAAGGGTATTAAGTGGAGTTCCTCAAGGCTCGGTGTTAGGCCCATTGCTGTATTTAATATATACATCAGATGTACCACGTTTGCTTGCTTGCAAATGCTCTTTATATGCAGATGACACTAAAATTTATAGTAACCCTCTCACCAACTATTTTCAACTGCAACTCGACCTTGACAACATCGTTAAATGGAGTGACGACTGGCTGATTCCATTAAACATTAACAAATGTGTCGTTCTGCACCTGGGTAAACTGAACCCTAATCACAACTACCTCATTGGACCGACTTCTATTAAAACCGTCACAATGTATAAGGATTTAGGAGTATACATTTCATCGGATCTATCCTGGTCCCACCACATTTCTTGCTGCGTCAATAAAGCCAATCGATCTCTATTTTTATTTAAAAAAGTGTTCTCCAAACCAGACGTGTCGACCTGTTGTTGTCTATACAAAACATACATTCGTCCATTACTGGAATACGGCTCTGTTTGTGGACACCTAAACTTGCGCATGATCGAAACCTTATTGAAGGTGTTCAATGTGCGGCTACCAGGCTTCCTTTGGTTCTACTCGGCCGTCTTATGAAGAAAGACTTCACATCTTCAATATTCCGTCGGCAGTGAATAGACTTAAACGTGGTGACCTTATAACTACATATCGAGATTTACATGACACGTACTCCATCGACTTAAAGCATCTTTTTAATAGAAATTCGGATGTTCAACTTCGTGGCCATGGTTTTAAATTGAGCCATGAATTTTAATCAGTGCACCGCTAGAAAATTTTTTTTATGCAACCGTGTTTTTGACTGTTGGAATTCTCTACCTGATTTTGTAGTGTGTTCTTCTTCGACTAATTCGTTCAAAAACAATATAGACTCTTTGCTTTTTAGTTTTTAATTATACTTTTGTTAGTTCTTTTTTATCCATAATTTCACTGTATTTCTGACTTTTTTTCTAGTTATGTTATTATATTAGTCTATAGTATATAATTTTAATCCATAATAATTGTTACCTATTTTTTGATATGTTAATGTATTATTCCAATTTGTGTATATGTAAATATCTCTTTATATTGAGTTTTACAGGTTTTTCAACCTCAACTCTTATTTTTGTAATAATAAGAAAACTGTCCGGTATGAATTACAGAAGTTCTTTTGTTGTTTTAGTTCATTTCAAACATATATTTTAGAAACAAAGTGCTTGCCTTGTTTTTACTATAATGCCTGTTGAATTAATGTGAACGATAATTTAAAATTACAACATTAATATGTATCCATTGTTTATTGCCTTGCTTTTTGACCATTTTTACAAAACGGAAGGGGGGAAGGGAAAATCCCCCATGTAAATAAAATAGTTGTTAATAGTTCAGTAATCATACTTACTGTAACTTAAATTTAAAGTTTTAGACGTCTTTATCAACTCAATTTTATGCTGGAGCGCGAACATACACGGAATTTCTATGTAAGACACTAAATAGTGCCTATTATGAGATCTTACAGCTCAGAAATACTCTTGATACCAAAATACCCTAGTTTATTCTCATTTGTCATCCATTGTAGTATTTTGGAGTAACTCTAGTAACACCTAGAGAATATTGGTTGCACAAAAAAATAATTAGATACATTTTTCATATGACATTCTTAGAGTCATGCCTGCGGCTCGTGACGTAAACTTCTCTCTCGTGAATAATAGCCATCATTATATGCTCGTTGAATAATGTACCATTGTACATGTGTGTAATATATTAGATTATTTAAGTATTCATGACCATTCCTATACTGTGTAGTCTTACTGAAAAATAAACATTTTTATTTATTGTGATTATTATATAGGTACATCCCAGAACCACTGGCATGCAGATCGGTGTGTAGACCAGAAAAAAAAATAACAGTAGTATGAACTGCAGACAGTTGTTTCTAAGCACTATGCTTAGTGCTCGGGAGCACTGTATTTAAGATCTCTCTTTATAATCGATGCTTACTGCTTCAAGCCCTTCACGAAAGGACTTGAGCACTGGAAAGAGCTTGCACGTACTTTAGAGCTTGCGAGCACTCGAAACAGCTTGCAAGTACTTTATGGTTCACAAGCACTTTTAAAATACCTTCAAATTGTGAATTAAACAGATAGAAATGTCTGTGTCTCTCAATTTTGTTATACAGAATAAGAAGGCTGCCAGAATTGGGATTGTTCAAATGTGCTTCTAGAGGGCAGAATATTAAAACATAATATTTTAGTCGCAAACTCCTCTATTGTACTACAAGGAATGTAACCAGACTGCAACCAACAGCTACTCTCCGAGCTATGTGCCCCGAGCGCTGAATTACATGTTACAAGCCTGGCGCATTAAGTGTAATAATTGCATATTACCAACAGAATGCTAATGCTTCAATTGCAACAAACATCAGCTGAAAGACTATTCATTCTTACTTAAAGGAGTCGTCCTACACCACTTGCAGACTGCAGTTTAGAGCTGTTGGCCCTTATCAGTGCATGGTAGGCATGTAACGACCGACACAAGGATCCTTCGACTAACTGGTACATCTCGGTATCCTTAGGATAGCGACATACAAAATAATCAGCGGCGCCATCTAATGGTCCAGTGTCTGTTGCAATTGAAAAATAAATAGCCTGACTGGGTCTAGTATAGTTCAAATGTGCTTCTAGAGAGCACAATATTAAAACATAATATTTTAGTCGCAAACTCCTCTATAAAATCCTTATTGTACTATAAGGAACGTAACCAACAGAACGCTGGTGGTGGTGTTTGTTGCAATCGTAGCATTAGCGTTCTATTGATAATATGCAAATATTACACTTAACGCGCCAGGCTTGTAACTTGTAATTTAGGGTTCAACAGGGCACATAGCCCGGAGAGTAGCTGTTGGTTGAGTCTGGTTACGTTTCTTATAGTACAATAAGGATTTTATAGAGGAGTTTGCGACTAAAATATTATGTTTTTTTAATTGGGATTGTATGGATGAATAAAAAAACAACTACCTTAGTCAGTTGTCGATATGTAAGTCAACTTTTTATTTTGATCTTCAGGGTTTTCACAAAATTGGTTCAAGTAAGCACACAATAAAATAAATAAAACCTGTGTCACCTTATAACATAAGAACAGTTTTAGTCAGTTATCATAGATTTTATTTACTTTATTGCTTGCACCTTGTTGAAACCTGAAAAAATAATGGGATTAATCGAACTGTCAGTAATAGTTGTTTTTAATTCTACAACCCCAACACAGGCAACCTTCTCAGTGTAGTACAATGGAAGATTAGCGTTTCCAGACCTGGACTTGCTTCTTATGAGTACAGCCTGATATTTTGACGCCTGTTCTCTCCAGAATTTTCTAGGCTACGAACAGTCACAGTAACACTACATGTTAAGTGTCAATTAGATTAGAGTTGATATATGGTCTACTGCTGTTCAAAGAATAAGATTCGCCTTTGACATGGCTAAAATATTATGTTATCATGCTTGTTCTTACTCTTACTTCTTAAAGAAGCAGTATACTGTAGCCGAATCATTAAGTTTTACTCACAAAAGATAATCTAATTCCGAAAGCACTAATTATTCAAGTGACAATTTAGGTATTGAAGCCCAAGTTTTTATATAGTGCAATAATACTTCTACATTGTTAAAGCGGCATTGACATTTTCAAATTCTCAAAAATGAAAAATTGTTAAATATAACAAACAATAAAGACTCGTTAGTATGGGTTACTCATATATTTCTTACAGAAATTAATCGGTGATTATTTTTAATTACGGTGTCTTTTTTAATAAATGTTCATCGATATATTGACTGTTTAACCTACGTTGGTTAACTACACTGTTATTTCTTTTTAAATTTCGCTACTTTTATGTTTACTCCAAACTTTTTATTATTACACCCTTGTAATTAAAAATTTAAACGCTTATATTTGAAGGTATCAATAAAAATTAAAAAAGGTTTTCAATGAATAACGTTATTTTATATGGATCGTTTTTGAGTTGGCCTTTATCATTTTTTGTAAATAGGTAAACATTTAAATTCAATGAAGTTCCAGCCTCAACATAAGGTACTTTCGTTCGTCTTGAACAAAATCACTAAACAGCCAATTGAGTCGAGATATTTTTCAAATACTTGATTTCTATTGGTTGCTTACTAATCACAATCACTTTGTTTAAGACGAACGAAAGCAGCTTAGTAATTATTATTTAAATCTCTAAAAAGTGCTTAGTGCTCGCGAATTTAAAGCACTTTTTCAGAGTGTTTAGTAATCACGAACACTTTACTACTAATAGTGCTTGCGAGGACTTTTTCAACAGTGCTCGGCACAGCTCTGACTGCAGATTATTCTAATCTATTTTAATCAAAGAAAATTGTAGAAGTTGTACTAGTTTTAATTATGTTAAAATTGTATACTGTATTATGTTAACACATAATGCAAAACATGACAGTTCTGACTGATAAAATGCTAAATATGACCATGACACCATCTAAACAAAATTTTATAATGGTTTATGCGCATACTTATTAGTACAACACTACTAGGTTCCTTTAACTCCTATGCAGTAAAATCAGGCCAACACTTAGGTTACTGTGAGCCCTTTACTCACCTATTAAACTCTTGGCACTCAAAAACTCATGGTAGTTTGCACGGTCAGTATACATATTGATTAGATTACTCAGATTTGTAAATTTAAAGAAATCTATCTGCATATTAAATAAGTTGTTTAACTACACTTAGTTTACTCAGTATAATAATGCTATCTTACGATCACTAAGTAATATAGTTTAATAAATATATGGGTTTATGTCATAAGAGCATTAAATATTTAGAAAACCCATATGATACCTGTAATCAAACTATCACTTTTATCTTGATCTTAAGTGGTATAAAATAATAACCAATAATATTGGTTGGTATCCATTACATTTTTTATTTTTATAAAATCTAAATAAACACTTTAAAATTTTATCCAGTTCTTAACATTTTAGCTTCTTTTTTCTCCTGTAATTCTTTCTTTTGTTGCTCTACTATTGCCGCTCTTTCTATTAAAAATTCTCCATATTCTTTTGCTTCCAATTTTTTAACTACCTCTATTCCACAAGACCTAGCTATACCACAAATCATAAGACACATTTCCTCCATAGTTTTTGTTTCTAAAGTTGGGTCTTCTCGTTTAATTTTTGCAATTTCGTACACGTGTTTTAGGGTCACTTTACCTGCTATCTCCCTACCTAAAGTATATTAAATTTAAAATATACGCAATAGAAAAAAAACATCATTTAACCTGGTTCCATAGCTGCTCTTTGAATACCAGCTGCTTGCTTTAAAAAGTAAGTAACTGGAGGTTTGTGAATAACAATGTCGTAACTTCTATCAGCATTTACAGTAGCTCTTGTTGGAAGTGGAATTCCTTCCTTAATATCCTTAGTTTGTTCGTTAAAATCTTTACAAAAGGCTGCTATATTTATTCCCCTCTGTAACAACCGAGATTAAAACAATGTTATTCACTAAGGTAACAAAGGTTACCTGGCCTAACATGGGGCCTAATGGAGGACCTGCAGCCGCCATTCCAGCTGGTATATTTGTTCTCAATTTGCCATGGCGAATTTTCTCAACCGCCTTTTTTAACGTTTTCAACCTTGCTGCTGCTTTAGACATATTTATTTTGATTCACAATTTTCTCGAATCTAACCTCAACATTTGAGTCACGGAAGTGGTCAAATACATTTGAACTACTTTTTTAAAAGATATTCCACTGTTTTAACCTTTTATCTACTGAAAATCAATGGCTTTCAATTTGTTTAAAATAGCGTCATAATGTATTTATTAATATTTATCATAGTATTAATAAGGAATGGAAAAACTGAAGGAAATGGTTTGATAAAAGTAAAACTAAAATTTGCTAAAACCTTGACTTGCTATCAATGTAAATCGTCAAATTTAGAGAACACTCCGCTATGCGATATTTCTTACTTCAGGTTATCGAGACCGCCAGAAAAAGACAGTTTAACGTTTCAATGTCCACCTAACAGAGAAAATTTTTGCTTTAAGAGCGTGGAATCCTTAAAAGGAATTATAACAACAACTAGGGGATGTTATGGAAAAGAGGATGCAAATACATGCAAAATTAAAGTGGGATGTTTAAGGTCAGAAGATGGCAAAAAAGTACTGTGTTTTTGTAATACACATTTATGTAATTACGCGAGCACTACAAGTATAAATTATTATGTTTTAAGTTTAAGTATGTATGTAATATTAGTCATTTGAATTAAACTTACAAAATTGGTATAGGTAAACTTTATTACAGTACAATCTACAGATCAGTATCTTCAACATTATATATGCCACTTGAGTGGGGCTTGTATTCGGGCATTTCCATGAATTGTGTAACAAAATAATCACGTAGACACCAAGGACTATATTTAAATAACAGATGAAATAATGCATATCGTAATGATTCATGTTTATATACCACTTTGGGATGTCTGTCCAAAAGTGTACACTCGAATATTTCATAAAGTTTATCGTCATGAATTTTAGTTGGTAATTTAGGAGGGATTATAAAAGAAAGATAAACATTGTATCTTTTAAAATATTCACTATAGAAATTGTGTTGCTCTGGACTAAAAGAATCATGCATTTCTTGGACATTTTGCAGCTGTTTACTCATGATATTACTCTGTGTAGTGAAGGTTCCAGGAATAAAAGTAATTACATGTACACCATATTTTCCCATTTCCACTCGAATCGCATCGCTCCATGCAGTTAATGCAGCTTTGGTTGCCCCATAAACAGCAAGACCTGGTAGAGCAGCTTGTGAACAGTGACTAGTAATAGTTATTAGTCTTCCTATAACACAAAAGTAAAATCAATTCATATAATGACACTGTACAATTTTATGCTCTTAATGACTATCTATAATTATTAGACTTATAATAAAAATAAAGATGATAAACTATGAAGGGAAACCATCATCAACTAAAATTAAGTTTTTTGCATTTTTAAATGAGAATAAATAAAGTAAAAAATATATCCCAATAGTAAATGACAAAATAATGCCGATATTTATGTTTTAATAATGTAACTAAATAAGTGACATACTGAAATTATCTCTTCAGAGAAAACACCCTGAAAATATCCCTTATCTATGCTCAACCTGATCGAAAAAAACTGCATTAAATTAATTTAAAATTTATTTTGGTTTTTAGAATTCATTTCTTTTGTTTATATTGTGCTTTTATTTCATCTCACATATATATTTCATTTTACTTGGGGTTGTATTTGGAAATTGGTATCTATCTATGCATTTTTTCGTAACCCGAGTCTGATAGTGATTTTCAAGAAGTAGGTACGATTAGTATTAGTAGAGATAAATCATCTGGAATATGATTATGGGCAAGATAGGTGCATCCTACCACTGTCAATCAATAACTAAAGATTCTTTATATTCAGGAAGTTGGCAACAAAAATTGAATCGATGGCCAATTCCAAATGACAATTTAAAGATCAGTATTCCCACTCATTGTTTTAAAAAAAATTCTACATTCTAACCATGGAATGTAGAAAATTTAATGTAATATATAAGGCGTTTGGCGGATAGTTTACCAAATGGAAAGGGTAGATATAGACTGGGCACACGTTAAAAGTAAATGCCATAATATTAATTGTTGTTTTCTTTAGTCCTTAATTTTCCCCCAATGTAGCTCAGAGTTCCTTGTAAACAAGTAATACCGATTTTTTCAAGTTATTTAAGTTTGTATGGAATGTGATATACCGTTAGAAAGGGCATAAACTATAGAGAACATTTTGAAAGTATTTGAACATCTTGATCGCTTTTACATTTTTTAAAAATGCAATGCAGAAAAATTTCTGCCCATTGTCGGGACTCACATTTTTTTTCCATTTATTGGAACAGGGATACATTAAAGATACAGATAAAAATTATTTTTAGCTGCCAGAACCATAAAAAAAATTAGTTACAACAGCTGAAATGCTGAATTTTGGGAAATTTTCAAAATTAACAAAAACCACCCTGTATGACTCCTTGAATGTTAAAAAACAGCAATAACCATTATTTTCTTGTTGGAAGATCCCTGTCTTAATATCAGGAACGATTGTGATTCATTGATCAATAATTACCTTTATATTTTCTGAGTAATGGACAAAGTACATTTGTAAATTTAAAAGTTCCTAGTAAATTAACTTCAATTTGATTTCGAATTAACTGCTCTGTTAACCATTCGAACTCTCCAAAAACCATTACCCCTGCGTTGTTAATTACAGCATGCAATGCTAAAATAAATATAAAATTAGCTATAAGCATGGGTAATATTTAAAATGCAATTAAAATATAATATTTATAAGATTTTTTTTCAAAACTCACAGTATCCTTTATTTCGAGTTAAAAAATGTTCCAACGTTTCGGCAGCCGCTCGTACACTGAGAGAGTCAGTTACATCTAAATGTATCTGTATAATTTTACCACCATATTTAGTTCTTATTTCCTTAGAACCTTTTGATTCCAGGCTTAAAAATCCGCCTATGACAGTAAATCCCATATCTACGGCATGTTGTGCTAATGAGAAGCCTAAACCTGAGTCACAACCAGTAATAACGACAACTTTTTTTTTGCTCACTTGGAGCTTCTCTATCTGACGAGTAATGAAAACTAAACTTGCTGCTGTTAGTGCAATAACGGATATTGTTTTTACAGACTGATGAGTGTCAAAACCATGTTTAATGAGCATTACCATACCAAGAACTCCTGCTCCTACAGCAGTGTATAACTCATTTGCCAGTTCGAATGCTACGATGCATGTTTTTGAAAATGACCCCATATTAAATCGCTTGTAATTTCCATCTATTTCAGATTGATGGTTCCTCCTGATTTTCTATGAGGGATAAAGATAATTACTTAATTTATAGTCACTAGAATTTCGAAGTCACAATGACATGCATGTTGATATTTCAGATTTGTAATATTTTATCTTTTTTCTTCTTATTATTAACATATAAGTAAATACGAATTTAATTTCTCTTTGATAATCTTCCCAAACTATTGACCCAAAGTTTAACCTTAAAACGTATCTATATTTAGATATTAACTGGCAACTCTAATCAATGCCTACTCAATCGTGAAACCCCGGAAAGTCGAATGAATATTTAAATACGGTAATCCAAACATTTGAACTAAAGACAAACTAAATAATTGGACTACGTACAAAAACATAGGCTACATTCGATAGGCGGTTTTACCACGGTCGGAGTGGTCGGACTGGTAAAACCGTTCGGACCACATGGTCTGACTTGATCAGCTGAATGGTCGATATTCGATGTAGTCACATTTTAAAGTCTATGCTTGTGAAATATTTAAAATGCTCTGACGCGTTCGACTGCAAGTTCGGTTCGACCACAGTGGGCGGACCACATCAGTCAACCATCGAATGTAGCCATAAAAATATAAAATCCCTATCCAAGGATTGTTAACTACAAAGGATAACCTAGGCTAAGTTAAGTCAGCGGTGCGACCGGTCAATCATAACACCCATTTCGATCAGGAGAAACAAAATTCCAACCAAGAGATGCGTGAAGTACCTGGGGGTGAGACTTGACCAAAGACTGACGTTCAATACTCATATAAATGAGACAATACGGACGGTCTACTCCTTGTCCAGGAGTCTGTATCCGCTCATGGTCAGGGGTAGCAGACTCAACAGACAGAATAAGAAACTGTTGTACATGATGGTGGTCCGGCCGTCCATCACATACGCGACGCCGGTGTGGTGTAGCATACCGGCCACGACAATGAAAAAATTCCTACGTCCAGCACATCTCTCAAAACTTCTACTCGTTCAAGCTGGGCGATAGTCCGCTAACAAGACACATAACACAAATTAGACAGCATAATGCCCCATTTCGGATCAAACACCCCTTACCGTACCAAACGTTACCGATTTTCCGGCAACCACTATAGCCAAGTTTCACCAACTATACCTTTCATTAATCCTATCTATCTTTCACTAGTATTTCATGTCTTTCGCTCATCTTTAAACCTTATTTCTTGTCCCCCACTTCCTTTCTATTTGTGTATTTTTGTTGCGTTTGTTTTTTCTTAGTTTCTTTTTGTACATGTCTGTTTCTAAATCCATTTCATATCATTAACCTTTAAAAAAAAAAAGTCAAAACCTTTCAAAATCAAAATTTTTGAAATCAAAGTTTAGGCCAGCCCTGGGCAGCCCTGCATTGGAGTGTCTCGCGGAAGGCACCTTGTTTAATTTGTGGTGTCTGCGTTCAGATACAAAAATTTAACAGTGTTTTTTGTGCGCGAGTTTTATTAAAATTAGTGTAGTTATAAATTTCGTTAAGTTTGTTTTTCAAGCATTTTTGTTAAGTTAATACCTATTTTTATTTTATTTTTGTAAAAAGGAGTTTAGGTTAAGTTTATTGTATTGTTGTTTCCGCCCACCCAGGCCTGTTCCGCCCGATCCTGCAATCCGCCACCACGTCAGCACGGTGGTTGTACGATCGGTTCCGGAACAGGTGGTGAGGTGGTGAGGCAACTTTTTGTAATGTTAATATTAATAAAGACTATTTGAATTTTGAATTTGAATTTGTTCGACCGGTCGAAATTGTTAAGTGAACGGTAAAATTATAAGGTCTGACCGATCAGCTGATTGAGCGAGACGGTCGGGTTTCATTGTTGGACTTCCGCGGTCAAAAGTGTTAAGCGAACGGTCGAGCATGTTGTAACGTACTCCATAACCAAACAAAAATACATTCATTGTTTTTCGGTTTTGTCATTGTAATTGTAAATCATCCAGTAAAATGGAAAAGGATGCAGACAGTTGTTATTGAGCCAAAGAATTAAGATTTACGGACATAAATCTTCTTTGATTGAGCACCCGAGCAGTCAATGTTTCAACGTATTTTTAGGTAACTACGAGATTGAGAGGGTTGAAAATGGTAAATAGATTTTTTGCAAGATCCATATTTGTAATCAAATATTTTGTTTGAAAAACTGATTACATTAACATAGCAAATACAGCATACAAAAACCCACCATCTATAATAATTCAAAAAACTTGCCAATTAAATTTGAAATTGCCGCCCAATATTGCGCCGTCACATCCATGGTCAGACCATTGGTAAAATACGATCTTACCAAAAACGTCGAGGTCGGACCGCGGCGGTCAGTCAGAACAATCTTTGGCTTAACGCAGCCTTATGTCTCCATGATTCATGTGTTGAATAATTAAAAGTTAATAGAAGAAGAAGAGAACTTAACCTCAAACCATTCAGATATCAGATAACAGTTGTCAAATTTTCAATAGAGGCGATGGGGGCCGGAAATTATATATCTGTTATATAACGATTTAAAACTTAAGAAATCCAACTATATTTAGAGGGTACATTAGACATTTTGCAAGATGTCTCGTTTATTTGGATTATATGGAGAGATGTGTGCTACACATCCATGGGAAGTTATAGTAGCTGTTACAACACTAACTACATGTTTTCTAACGATGGATAAGCCTCAGTCACGTATTCCATCGAAGAAACCTATAATCTGTAATGGTTGCAATGAAGAACATTTTAATGCGGCTGATGTTATAGTAATGACGATTATAAGATGCTTGGCTATCCTCTACACTTATCATCAGTTTAAAAACTTGCAGAATATGGGCTCAAAATACATTTTAGGAATAGCTGGATTATTTATTGTTTTCTCTAGTTTTGTTTTTACTTCTACTGTGTTAAATATCCTACAAATTGAACTAGTGGATCTAAAAGATGCCCTTTTTTTCTTCCTGTTACTAATAGATTTATCTAAAGCTGCAAAATTGGCTCAATTTGCACTGACGGCCTCAGATCAAGGAGAAATTGCTAAAAATATTGCAAGGGGAGTGTCTGTTTTAGGACCAACAATTACATTAGACACCATAGTTGAGACCTTGGTAATAGGTGTTGGTACTTTATCAGGAGTACATCGCTTGGAAATTTTATCATACTTTGCATGCTTGTCAGTTATTGTGAACTACATAATCTTTATGACCCTTTATCCTGCTTGCTTATCGTTAATGCTGGAACTCGGCAGAATATCCAATTTTTATGGGGAGGAGCAGGCAGGAGTTACAAATATGTTAATGGAAGAAATGGAAAAATCAAACCCAGCAGTACAACGTGTTAAGTTAATTATGTCTTTTGGACTAATGGTGGTACATATACATAGTCGCTGGACACTTATGAGCAGTGGTGACTTTGTAGAAGACGTAAATTTAAATGTGGCTAGGAACTGCTCAGATAATATGTCATTTTATGGGTACATCCTGAAACAATTTGCCTTGAGTGCTGATCACATAGTTATATTGATTTTGTTAATAACATTAATGGTGAAATTTATATTTTTTGAGAGCAAAGATCATTTAAGAGAGCATATTGAACAGGAGGCTTTAGTGGAAATCAAAAAAAGTATTCAGTGTCAAAAACGCAATAGAACAGAATCATTTAATGTGGAAGTACAAACGGAGAAATCACAAATTTACGCTGTATATGAAGATGAATCAATTAATGATAAAATGACCGATGTTTCCCGTAGTTTACAAGACTGTTTGCGTATATATCGTTCTGATGAAGCTGATGAACTTTCTAATAAAGAAATTATTATGCTAGTGGACACTAAACATATTCCTGCATATAATTTGGAGAAAGTAGTAAAGAGTCCGCAGCGTGGGGTTAAAATCAGAAGGAAGATCGTCGAGAATGTATTGAACAAAAGCAATGTTTTTGCTAATTTACCATATCAAAATTACGATTATGGAAAAGTAATAGGTGCTTGTTGTGAAAATGTTATAGGATACATGCCAGTACCTTTAGGTGTGGCTGGACCTTTGCTACTTGATGATAAGAAAATTTATATACCAATGGCTACTACTGAAGGTTGCTTGGTTGCTAGCACTAATAGAGGTAAGTAGTTTCATATAGGTATACCTAACGGCCGTATTATGAAATGCCCAATATAATTTTATCGAGTTGTTAAAACTCTTTTATTTAATACTGAAACTCAAAAACCCTTATTACCATTCTAGTAGATAACTCCATTGACGGTGCTGACACAATTTTAATGACATATTTATAGGAACTATATCATCAACTTATCATGTAGATATAATGGCAAATTTTATTGACCAGCGGTGTCAGTTGTTCACTAAATATAAGTAATCGAACCTATTTCAGATGAAGTTTCTAATATTTTTTGCGAATACTAAATATTGTCCGATATTGTCCTTCACAGAAAAGATGTCTCGAAAGATATTAAATAAAAAGTCGTCAGGATATCACAGTATTTCACCAATTTTATTTAAAAAAATTATAAACATCCTAGCTGATGAACTTAAAAATCTATTCAGTGAATCTTTTATATAGGGTGTTTTCCTAATAGCTTTGAAAAGCTCAAATGTTGTGCTACTATTTAATGGAAGAAATCTGCAATCTATTTCAAATTATTTACCCATTTACTTATTAATTACAATATCAAAAATTTTTGAGATACTTATGGACAAAAGATTATTGGGATTTTTAAATAGCTCTAATATAATGAATCCAAGCCAGCATGAATTTCTAAGTGACAAATCAACAACTACCGCAGCATCTGAAATAACTAAAATCATTGCGGAAAATTTGGATTCAAAGTATCAAACGGTTGGTATATAGCATGCGAGTTCTCTAAGGCTTTCAATAGCGTAAATTTAGAAATAATATGGTATAGCATTAAAATTGCTTTAGAGTTAATTAGTGGACAGGGAACAGCTAATAATTTTTAAGAAACCTTTTTTAACCATCAAAGAATTCACATTCGGAATGGGGCAGAATTGGAAGTAGGATACCTCAGAGATCAGTCTTAGGCCCACTTTTATTTCTACTCTACATAAACGATCTGCCATTCTGTGTAACAAACTCATCGGCTATACTTTTCGCTGACGATTAACTTTTTTGGTAAAATGCGACAGATCAACTAATATTATAGCATGTGTAAATGAATGCTTAGATCATAATATATGTAATTGGTGTGGGGCAATTAAAATTTCGAGAAAATATATTGTATAACCTTTAACCAAAGAAAAAGAACGGATATTGCAAACTATGGTATCAAATTTACAGATGAAATAAATTCCCTTAGTTTTGTGCTGGACAGTCAAATGAGCACTAAATGAGAGCATGTTATTGTTTGAGAGCTATGACAAACAAGGGTCTAAACTAAAACAGTCTGAAAATACTTTACCATGCAGTTTTCAGTGCCCTTTTCTCATGGAATAATCTTTTGGGGGTATCTCTCTCTACTGACTGGGCAACTATATTTACTACATAAAAACGAGCCATCAGAATTATTTCACCGGGATTCCTGTAAATCGCATTTTGCCAATCTAAATATTTTAACAGTATCCTCCCTGTATATATTAAAAACATTATTATTTGTACATAAAAACAAATGAACTTACACCTTCAGTATTCCGATGTGTGTAATCCTTAGGAATTCGTGGTAACGTTAATAGGAAGATAGAATCTTTCATCAGCGGTAAAATTGTAGCTAAAATTTTTCCCCTGAGAAAGATGTTAACATTGGTTTACCACAAGTAACGGTTCTCTTTGTCTTATTGTCTCTCATATTTATCAATGACTTAGAAATCTTAATAAAACCATTAAATTAATTTTACGTGCCGATGCCGTTTTTAGGTTGCCGTGCGATAGAGAAAAGTGGCATAAAAAGCAGAATAGTTGCTGACGGAATGACACGAGGTCCCGTAGTCCGCTTCCCCTCCATAATGAAAGCAAGTCAGGCAATGCTTTGGATAAAAGAACCTGTGAACTTTTCCACTATTAAAGATAACTTTGATTTGACGAGCAGATTTGCTAGACTGCAAAAAGTAACAACCCATATAGCTGGTCGATACTTATTCATTAGGTTTGTTGCTGGAACGGGAGATGCCATGGGTATGAACATGATTTCAAAAGGAACAGAGAACGCTTTGAAGAGCATACAGAAGCATTTTCCTGAAATGGAGATACTCAGCTTAAGTGGGAACATTTGCACGGATAAAAAGCCAGCAGCAGTAAATTGGATTGAAGGAAGGGGAAAATCTGTGGTTTGTGAATGTGTTATATCAGCCAATATTGTGTCATCTGTTTTGAAGACGACTACGCATGCTTTGGTGGATTTAAATATATCCAAAAATATGATAGGATCTGCGATGGCAGGAAGTATAGGTAATAACTTTTGTTTTATATATGTTATTTATAATTGAAAATATGATATGAATGATATTTTTCTTCCCCCATACTTTAATCGATTTATGAAATATTTGCTACCAGTACTATAATGATATTCATTATGACACAAGTTTATAACCAATAGCAATGCAACATCACAGCAATATTCAGACAATATCAAATATTGCCATGAGCATGACAGATCTAAAAACGGGTAATGGTATACTACCTTGAACCTCCTAGGCTGCGATTGTCGGTTGTATATGCAAAAACGGCCGTTTGTATGTACTCCTACTTTTATTGCAATGAGAAATTACAGTTTGAGGAATAAACGAGAGCTTTTTCATATAAAATATAAAAATTATCAATCTTATTGATACAATCGAGTTCATTTTAATCATCCTCCTCAGCAGAACGGGACCGTTGTTGACGTCACAACTGGCTAATTGTGTATGACCTTGGGGGAATAAATCGGTGTAGATAAGCTATCCTTTACTGTTAACAATCCTTGGCATTACATATACAACATCTGTATGAAGTACGCGCGCCACCGCATCAAGATACGAGCACACTGCATTCCGTGCAGCCGTACAACATAGAAAATGTCCGTACACTTTTTTTTTTCGATTATTTAAACCATATTTTATAATTTAAAAAAGATTTCAGCCATTAGGGAGAAATTTTTTTATACAATTTTGATTTTTACTATTGAAGTTATGCAACATGTAAAACTTCCGTTCTGTATTGATTCTTGTTTTATTCGACATCTATAACAAGAATTCATCGAGAACGGACAATAGGGGATAAAAAAAAATAACGTCTTTTTTTAACGGATGGGGAAAATCATTTCACCGGCTACTGCAGCATTATGGGAGTTTTTGTCAGAGGAAAATCGGTTTTGTATTGTAATAAACTATAGCCTACTGATTAGCCGAAATTAGCATTAGGTGACAACAGTTGATTTTGGTTACGGGCTGCCGTACTATTAGTTTCCATAAATGAGATTATAGCTTTGGGAATAAACTGTGTATGCTCTAACACATTAGAAAGCACTAAGAGAATATTATATTATCATAAAATAACCCTTACAAATACATCCCACAATATAGGAGTTACTACTTTTTAATACTGTACCGATATCCTTTAATCTAAATTTTATTATGCAGGCCATTATCGTTGTTTCAAAATGTTTTATATTTCATTATTTGGGCCTTTCTTCAGAAAGCTATGAGACTAAACGGTAGAAAATTCCGATGATAGCCTTTACTGCTCCTTTGTGTAGTTAATTCTCAAGCTGAGTTAATACTTTATTAAAAAGTAATGTCTATTAAGTTAGCAGAGCAAAGTTAGCAGAACACAATTATGTCATATGGAGAATTAAAAGCTCATTAAATGCTAATTAAATGCCAAAAATTTTTTCAGTACATATATATTTTTTTACCGCATGTTCTGCTAACTTGCAAAAAAGATAGCGGAACATTAACTGTAAATAAATACTTTTGTTTTAATTTTTATGTTTTAGGTGGTTTTAATGCTCATGCTGCTAATATTGTAACAGCGATTTTTATCGCAACGGGCCAAGATGCCGCTCAAAATGTCTCTAGCAGTAACTGTATAACCATCATGGAACCATGGGGTGAGAAGGGGGAAGACCTTTACATTTCCTGTACTATGCCCTCAATAGAAATTGGCACTATTGGGGGAGGTACTATTTTACCTGCTCAGTCTTCTTGCCTGGAAATGCTCGGAGTAAAAGGACCGCATGAGAGTACACCAGGAGAAAACGCTAAGCAATTGGCGAGGATTGTTTGTGGAGTAGTTCTGGCAGGGGAGCTCTCACTGATGGCGGCTTTAACCAGTGGGGATCTGGTAAAGAGTCATTTAAGGTATAATAGATCATACTCAGGAAATAGTGGCTCAAGTTTGAGTTGCGATTTAAGTAGAAGTTGTGATAGTTAATGTAAATTATTTATTTTCCAATGCTTGCCTCTATAAAATTTCATAAAACATCGTGCTGGTTCTATTTTACTTGGCTTTTACAGTTTTATATTTGTCGTGATTATATCTTATACTTGTGGTAGGTATTATTTTTAAAACTATATTGTGATATTCTTTTGGAAACAGTCTGAAATATTAAGGACAATGCTTTTTAAAGAGTTTACTATTCTATTGAGAATTTATAGAAGCTTGGCCTTTGCGAAATTAGAAAAACATAGAGAATTTGTAGGTTAACGAATTTTGTGTTCATATTGTAAGTAATTTGTTTTTATTTATTTAAATAAAGTATATGTTGTAATCTTTTCATTATTTCGCCAAAGTTCATAGTTGTTTGCGTGACGGTGGTGAAAAGTAAGTTAGTTGTCAAGTGCATAAACACACTTATCACACATGTTGCATACAATATCTTTTCTACAATATCCCAGGCTTCAGATGTTGAATATCGCCGGATTGATGGAATAATTCCTAAGGGAGTTTTTTTTTCTGTCGCTTCTTTTTATGTTTAAAAAGAGATTTATTGAAAATGCCCCTTCCAATTCGATCCGGAACATATTTTAAAAAATGCCAAAATTTCCACCTTCAATTGTTTAAAAAAAATCTCCCTTAGGAATTTTTATAACAAAAAAAACCTATCTGGGGTACAACTGTAAAAAAGAATATCAAAATAGATATTTCAAAAAGTGGCGTTTCTATAGATTTTTTGTTGGTTGTATTTTTAAGCAGTAGTATATATGTTACTGTGTGTACTTTTATATACTAGCGCATAAAGAATATCATTTTGAAGCTCAGTAAGCTAGGTTTTACAGACGGCTATAGAAAAAATTTTTGTAGACCAGTTATTACATCATTACAGAAAATCTAATCCGTCAATGCGTTTTGCTTCCCAAACCCATGCAATAATAGCTACTTGTATGACAAGGGAGAAAAGTGCATAATTTCCTCCCGCATCAATATCCAAGGGAGGAAATGGCACTTTGCTCCTGTGTAGTACATATGATTTACAGTGTTTTACATTGGTTTTACATATATTTTATTATATTTTCTTATGCATGACAATCAAAAAACCAAATATGTCAAAATGTCATAATAGGTATTTAGATAAGTAAATATTGTTAAAAATCAAAGTACATGGAATGTTGCTAAGGTTGCTTCTTGTTTACAAAATAAACAAACTTCCAAAAAGTTTATAATAATGTATTCCGAATGTGAAGATGAAGTTCCTCAAGATATTCTGGAAGAAGCAAACGTGGTTTCGTTAAATCTATTACCGTTAAAGTCTCGTGAAAATATGAAAAAGAGTACCAGCTATTTAAATGTTCGATGGAGACTAGGCAAATAAGAAAAATATGGAAGAAGTGGTCCTATTATACTTCTCCAAAAAATGCGCCGATTTGAAGCCTTCAACATTATGGAGCAAATGCAGCATGTTGCGATGTACACTCCAAATTAAAGAAAATATCGACATTAAAGACATTTCAAAGAAAAGTATTATTATACATTTTCAGGAAGTTTGTGTATCAATAAAAGAAGTCTATACACTACTATTACACTATTTGAAGTTTCTACTTGTTTGCTTCCAGAGGGAGCCAAAATATTTTCCTCCCTAGAGAGGCAAAGTATTTTCCTCCCGAGGGAGGAAAAGTACTACTTTGCTCCCTGAAATCAGGGAGCAAAATAGTATTGAAAAAAAAAATCTAATAAGATGTTCAAACTGAACTCCATTAACAGCTGGGCAATGTGAAAGTCGGTGTTCAAAGTGTCGTAAACAGTTATCGTATGCTGTTTGGGGTATTCGACCAATCTCAGCCCATATTCTATCTTTCAGATAGATTATTTAGCCTACTGTTACACAACCCTTTAAAGAGCCCCATAAAAAAGTCTAGGGGTGTAAAGTCAGGAGATCTAGCTGGCCATCGATTGACCCTCCTCTGCCTATCCATCAGCTTGGAAACATCTCACTCAAGTATTGTCTTACATCAACTCCATAGTGTGGAGTAGCACTATCTTGCTGGAACCATACACCATCGTCTACTGATAAATCATCAACCAGAAAAATTACGGGAACTATTGGGTTTGTAGTAAGTTCAGCTAAATTACGGATGTTAAATTACCCTGTATAAAAAATGGTCGAATAAAATGATGTCTGCTGTGATCATACCCAACCACACATTAATTTCTTGCAGCCGTTGCAAATCCAATGAGGGCTGTTCCTGAACCAATAGCGACAATTATGTCTATGAACAAATCCATTTAGATAAAATACTGGCTTGTCAGTGAAAACAATATTAGAAGAGAATTTTTGGATCATTGTCACATTTTTCCCGCATAATTTCATAAAACCATCCTACGATCAAAGTAATTTTCGGATAATTCCTGACAAGTGAACCTGATAAGGATACAGTTTCACTTGTTTAAAAAGTTGCTCTCTTTGGATAATAGACCAGGTAGGTGAAGAAGCGGAAAATGAGTCCTGATACAGTAATACGATATATGTTCCCCTACATATTTTTTCACGCTCAATCGATTGCGCGGGGTTCCAGCTCCCCTAACTCTCTAGTTTCTAGGGATCGACCGATACCGATATTGGTATGGGTATATCGGCAATATCGGCGTCTTCGGCCGATACTTAGTATCGGCAGACTCTGATGTATATCGACGGATATATCGGCAGATATAAAACGCGTCAAAATTGTAATTATTATATACCATTTTCACCTTAAATTGTATAAATGCTGAATGAAAATAACATACAAAATAATTTTATTTTATTTGTACTAAAAAAAATCATCATTTATTGATTCAGCATATTTCTCTGGGTGAAATCTTTGCGAGTGATGTCGTAAATTTGAAGTGTTGGCTTTTCTTCCAACACCGCCCAAAGAAATAATTTTCTCGCAACAATTGCACTTACTTGGCATTCGAGGTTTTTGTCGGAGAATCAGATGTTTTATCATTTTTTAAATAAATAGCTACAACTCACGAAGTGCGTGCCGGCGCAGAAAGTAAACAACGAAATACTAAAGGGGACGTTTCTGTTGTGAACATGTTATGACATGAGCCAGCCGGAGAATTTTGCAGCTGCGCTGTTAATTACCGATATACCGATATAATATCGGCAACGCCATAAAAAATATCGGTATCGGCCGATCATCGGTATCAGCAGAATAAACCCATATCGGTCGATCCCTACTAGTTTCACCCCTATTGACCAAAAACCTCCCCCGGAACGCGTTTTCCGCTATTTGCGATGCAGAACTGGTTTCTTTTTCATTTTTTTCCCCAAGAATATTCTGAAAATGATACATACCAGTCCAGAAGCCCGGGTGAGAAGCAGCGGAGTCGGGCGGAGGGGATGAAACTACCCGTTCTGACGAAAAATTGGTTCACTTCTGGTACAGCAACACGATATATGTTTCCCCACCTAATTTTTCGCGTTGAATCGATTCCGTGGGATCCCAGCTCCACGAACCCTCTAGTTTCACCCCTATTGGCCGAAATACAACCCCCAGAACAGAGACAACCTATGCCCGAAATGCGTTTTTCACTATTTGCGACTGGTTTCTGTCTTGTTTTTTTTTTACCCAGAAATATTCTGAAAATGATGCATACCAGGTTCAGAAGTGGAGGGGATGAAACTACCCCTTTCGACGAAAAATGATATTTTATCGATGCTGTGCGATAATTTTTTTTCACAATTCGCAAATATATATTATACAGGGTTACTGGTAATTCGATACATTCCTTTGGAGATGTGATGGGGCATGAGCTAAGGAGTAAATCTAGCCCTAACATACATTATGCAAAACTCAATAGTTTTTGAGATATTTCAATTTTTTTGTTTTTCTCAAAAAAGTAGATCTTAATGTTTTAAAAGTTAATTTCCGAAAAATCTACTTGACATTTTAAAAATTTTTTTTACTGGATTACTTGTCCAATATTATAGATATCCGTTTGGAATGAAAAATATCCGGAAACATTTCGATCATGTGAACATTTAAAATAAAAACTTGTAAATTTTTTTTTTTAAATCAGTTATGAAATTTACTTATTAGGTTTTTTCAAAAAAATATTAATGTAGCACGCGTACAAATTATTATAAAAACTTCCTTATTTCAATAGCTATCTAACTAGGTAGAAATGTTTAATGTACCCTTTATAGTTCTAATAAAAAATTAGTAAAGATAATGCTGGTGGCGGAATTTATTAAACGACTAATCGTTCATTTTCATTTAAGTCAGTCAGTCCTCGTAGTTGTTGTTATTAGTTGTTATTATTGTATTTTCTGTGCCATGGCCGCGTATGCCAACGCAGAATACGCTGATATCTTGTTTGTCTATGGATACTGTGGCGGCAACGCTGCTGAAGCTCGCCGAGAATATGGTCTTTTGTACCCTAACCGCCGCTTACCAAATGCACGTGTATTCAGTACGGCATATCGAAATATCGCTGAAACTGGAAGACCCAACTATTTCAACTAATAAAGTCGCAAGACTAACCGGAGCGTCACAATGGAAAGTTTGGTCTACGATACGTAGAGTTGGATGTCATCCTTACCACTATACCCCTGTCCAAAGCTTGGAGGAAAGTGATCCTGGAAGGAGAGTGGAATTCTGCCGCTTTATGTTAAATTCAGATGCAGAAAGTGCAAATTTTTTAACAAGTATTTTATGGACGGACGAGTCGAAATTTAATTTCCACAACCTACATTATTGGGCAGAGGAAAATCCCAAGTTAACACGTGAAACTAGTTTCCAAATGAAGTTTTCTATTAATGTGTGGATGGGAGTCATTGGCCACTATTTCATAGGGCCACACTTTCTTCCTCAAAATTTAAACGGGGACATCTATGAAATTTTTTTAAGAAATGATCTGGCGGTGAGTTTAGAAGATGTTCCTCTCGCCGTCAGACAGCGAATGATGTTTCAGAACGACGGTTGTCCAGCACATTATCGGCTGACAGTACGACAGTTACTTGATCAACGTTTCCCTAACCGTTCGATTGGAAGAGCGGGCCCAATATCTTGGCCAGCGCGAGGCCCTGACTTAACACCCCTTGATTATTACGTATGGGGTCATATGAAGGAGATGGTCTATGCCACACCAGTCAATACTACAGAAAACCTTAGACAAAGGATAGTCGATGCTGCCCAACACATAAGGCATAATCTGACAACCAGAGTAACAAGGACGGAAATAAGAAGACGCCACCGTGTTTGTATACGGAATAGGGGCTCCCATTTTGAGCAAGACATATAAAAAATAAAGTACAACTTTGAAATTAATGAAGAATTAAACTCTACTTTTAAAATGTTTTTTACTGTTTATCTAAAAATAAAATTCGTACTACTTGTGTTATTTTTACTAGTATTTTCTTAGAACTATTAAGGGTACATTGAACATTTGTACCTTGTTAGATAGCTATTGAAATAAGACAGTTTTTATAATAATTTATACGCGTGTTACATTAATATTTTTTTGAAAAAACCTAATAGGCAAATTTCATAGCTGATTAAAAAAAAAATTTTAAGTTTTTATTTCAGATGTTCACATGATCGAAATGTTTCCAGATATTTTTCATTCCAAACGGATATCTATAATATTGGACAAGTAATCCAGTAAAAAAAAATTAAAAATG
The DNA here is from genome assembly GCA_963675555.1 of Leptura quadrifasciata. Lineage (NCBI taxonomy): Eukaryota > Metazoa > Arthropoda > Insecta > Coleoptera > Cerambycidae > Leptura > Leptura quadrifasciata. The sequence goes on along the minus strand of OY776674.1, from coordinate 115,913,313 downwards.
TCAAATAGATTTTTCGAAAATTAACTTTTAGGACATTAAGATCTACTTTTTGAGAAAAACAAAAAAAATTAAATATCTCAAAAACTATTGAGTTTTGCATAATATATGTTAGGGCTAAATTTACTTCTTAGATCATGCCCCATCACATCTCCAAAAGAATGTATCGAATTACCAGTAACCCTGTATATATATATATATATATATATATATATATATTTGTATTTTAATTTATTTAATTATATAATTAATATTTTTGTAAAAAATAAATTAATAAATTTGTACAACATATTATAATGTATATATGTTTGCAAAAAAATCCATTTACAAAAAAAGAAAAATCTCATTTACTTGGAATCCTTTAAAAAATATGTATACATAGATATATATATGTATATAAATGTATATATGTACATCCATGTCAATACATCTTGTGACCTTTTTCATCGTGCAGAAAAAAAAATTATCGCACAGCATCGATAAAATACAATTTACTATTAAAACACCTTTCCTTTGAGGTATCACAAGGTGTAAGTTGCTATTTGAAAAAACAGTTGAGGTGGCTAGGGATGGGGCCATGTAAAATTAAGAATTATAAATTGCACCAAAAGTTGTATAATTTAAAATAAAATTTGCCCTGTCCAAGGGTTTTTTTTACAATCAATATTTTAAAAGTTACAGTCATGTTTCAATACTTTTTACACGCATTGTATATACATATGCTTACATACTTATAGATATTTTTTGTAATAAAATATAAATTTTACTTCTAAAAGCGGCTTTATCAATGCAAGGTTAACTCGCAACCAAAAGATAAACAAAACAATAGATACCCATTGTTTCATTTGACATTTATTCTATAAGTTAAGTGTTAACCGTGTATTGATAAACTGCCGCTAAGACAAATAAAAGGAACTATTACTTTATTTATTTATTACTTTTTTGTATTTATGCAATATCAATTACTTATAATAGAGAATATATTTACAAATACACAATATTACATTTTGTATTTATTCATCTTTATATTATCAAAATACTGTTGTTTTCTATTTGGTATGCTATGATTTTTTTTATGAAGTTTATTAAATTGTTAATCAATTAGTCAATCAATCAATTTTTCATAAAATATTATCCTGACATTTCGGTCAATCCAACATTTTCACTTTCTTCGGGGTTCACTATGCAAACAATAAAATAAATAAAATCTTTAATAGCTGACTAAAAAAACAGTTATGTCAGAAGGTGTCACAGGTTTTATTTATTTTAGCGTGTGTCTACCTGAACAAATCTTTTTTTTTTGTGAAAACCTTGAAAAAGATCAAAATACAGTAAAAAACACCACGAGTGTTGGGGAGTGGTGAGGACTGTAGGGGTATATAATCGATCTATCGTAGAACGGCACAGAGTGCTAGCACTATTTAGAATTTATACTACACAATTAGGATAGCAATGCATACGCTAGGTCTATACTACTCTCTATATACAGCTTCCACTTTGCTCGCAATCGTGGCGCTTACAGTGAAAACTTGACTATCCAATTCTAGAAATCTTTTTAATCTGTATATCAAAATTAGGTACACAATGATTTTTAACTGTTTATGTCACAATTGGAAAGTATTATAAAAGTGCTTGTGAGCCATAAAGTGCTTGGGAGTTTTTGTAGTGCTTGCGAAGCTCTTTCCAGTGCTCGCGAGCATTAAAGTGCTTGCAAGCACTTTCCGAGTACTCGTGAACACTTTAGCGATTGCTAAGCACTAAACACTTCCGTGAAGTGCTTGAAGCCATTTTAAAAAGTGTTCCCAAGCACAAATGTGCTTAGACGAGCACTAAGCACAGTGCTTAGGAACAGCTCTGGTGTAAGTACAAGCACAGGTGTCTTCTATTTGCTTAAAAAAATAACCATGTGTTTAAGAACTTGATTAGTTAATATTTATTATCACAAATACAATTAATTATTTTTTTTTTTAGTCTTCTGTTTATCAGTATTTTTAATAGGTATAAATGATGGCTTAGAAACCTTCTTCTTTTTCTTTTGTTGTGACACTTTTTGTACACCTTCCACAGACTTTTTAATAAAACTTTGATCGCCTTCACAAATGTCTTTTTCATCTGCATTCGGAGACGATTTGCCTTGTAACTTTGATATCGAACATGCTTCGTCTTTAAGTGTCGATTTTGTTGAGGAGATTTTCAGAAATAAATTAGCTTCCTTATTGGAGTTTGTAACGTCTTCACTTGAATGAATCTGGTAATCCTTTTTTGGTATCGCATTTAGTACATTTTGGATTTCCTCATTATTAACTTTACTTTTCAATACGATTTCATCGATTTTATTGAAAATTTCATTAATATTTGGAGTTCGTGTGCCATTAGATTCTTCCCATTTTGATCTATTTGCTTGTACAGTTAAGTTACAAAAATTATTGGGACACTTATAAAATGACGTCACACCTCTCTTCTTTATCGAAGAGTTTAAAATCCTTGTGGCTACAGTTGAAATATTTTTGTTTCTTGAATTAGTTCTTATGTAGCCAGTATTTTTTGTCTGGCTATTCTTTTCAGTAAATTTTTTCAAACCAGCACGTTCAGTCGTTAGGTCACAATTCAATGCCACAGTCCTTGACAGAGTAAATTCTGAAATTTTATCTTCCAGCAGAGTTTTTAATTCATCAGAGTCTTTTAACAAATTGCTATCTTGTTGAATGTCTGTATTTAATGATATTGTATCCAAATCTGGAATGATAAATTCATTTGCACCGTCTTTTATAATGCCGAAATGTGTTTCATCTAACGTGTAACTTTCAAATTTAGGCAATTCATATTTTTCTTCATTATTTTTTATATCACTTATCGTATTATTTGATTCTGTCTCATAAGAATAATTAAGCTCCCTCAAAAGAGCACTGGTGGAAGCCTTACTACCATCAGACAAAATAGCATCACAAACAGCATCTAACATAACTCGATTTTCAAGGTCTATTTTAACTTCGCTTTCAAGTCTTTTTAAATAATCTAATTCGTCTCCAATTTCAATAGGATCAGGTAATGTTGTATTTTTATCAACAGAACAGAGGTTTTCAGGAGTTAATTTGTATATATTACCAGATACGGGGCTGGCAAATTCTTTCTCAATTTTCAATGAATATAATTTATCTGATAGGTCAGATTTCGCCTCAAGCAACCAAGGATAGTTCTGAGACGGATTTCCGAACTTCGAAAAATGTTTATTATAATATAACATTGTATCCCATGGGTAGTGCAATCCACCCATATATACTGATTCGAATCTGGACGATATCGGTAATCTCTTTTCAATATTAGATTCATTGTTCTGAGTTTGAGTAGATATTCCTAATTTCGCAGACGATTTGTGACATTTGTGGCAAGAAGGATTTTGTGTACAATGGCAGCAAATAAGGCGAATTTTTTTCTTTTTAGGCTTTCTCGAAGTTTGGGTTGCACCAACATTGGGATTATTTAGAGGCGTTTGTGTATCATTAGCGGTCATATTGAGATGTTTAGATGTTTGAGTTTCACAGTCGCATTTTTCGGGATCTGATTTTTTTTTGGAATGACAACAATGACAACAGCGTATCTAAAAAATATAGTTGTGGCAGAGACATTTGAGGTTGGATCTTACATATGCATACGTACATTTATGTATTCGATGCTCTCATCTGTATTTGACCTAAAAATAAAAATTAATACAGGTGTTTAATTGAAATGTATCAAAAATTAAACAAATAAAACAGAAGAAGCAAGATCCTGCTTGGTACACTGGGTTAGTGCCAGACTGAGTCTGAACCAGTTGGGCAAATAAGTGGGCTACCGAGTAGTAGCCAAAATGTAACACGGGCGAAAATTTGAAAGTGAATTTCGTTAATTCTTTAGACAATTTTGAGATCAATGACAGGATTTCTTGGTTGTCGGTTTTATCTAAGCTAGGTTGCAAAAAGCTGTGCTGCCTCTTTTGCAACTTTCAATATTAATCCGAATAATTGATTAAAAAATATTTATGAAAATTAATAGACTGTGTGAGTGCATTGAAAACTTGCTTCAAATACTTCACAAGTTAAGCCTGTTGCCTCAGCTATGAATTTACTAAAACAGGCAGGCGGGCAGACTACCTTCAGGTTGGCCCGACCATCCAGTGCTGCACTGGGTGGAATAAGATGTAGTTAAAACCTCAAATGGAAACCTATTGGATTACAACTTCATGATGTTCTAAACAGGGACCCTTCCTTTAGTAGGCCAGTCGTCAGGGAGTTGAGAATCGGACAAAAGATTTTACCAATTTATATAGGCCTCTTTTAGACATACTAGTTTTTCCCCTCACCCGCCCCCCAGAACACCCCCAATTTTGGGGCAATATCGCTTAGAAATCATTTTCTTGCAAATATCTCGGTTCTGAATTGTCCTATGAAAAGAAAAGATGGTCATCAAAGTTAAAGATAAGTAAATTCTCTATCGAAATAGTTCACACACATTTTTACGTAGTATTAATATTCTTGGAGTTATAGGCAGCGGAAGATGATATCATTCAAGTTAACACAACATCTGCATTTTTTAGGCAAGGCAAAGCAAAATTCGTTAAATTATTCAGAGCAGAACCCAAACAGCATTCTTTGAATGAATTCAGGTACAAATGCTTTCTTTATTAATTTAGTGGCAAAAAGTACATGTAACCTTGCATCATTACCTCCAACTGAGTCTGCTGCACACCAACACTCTTTTCGAACATATTATCAATTTCCGCAGTAGTATGGCAATACCAAGTCCTCAAGATTGGGGTTGGATGAAAAAAAAATGGCCTGTTTCTTATTACTACCAATAACGAAACTGCTTCACAAGAACTTTTGAAAACGATAAGCTGCAAGTTTACAAAAAGGCTGCAAAGCCGCGTGTACTTGTAGAGAAGCTGGACTAAGATGTTGCGTTATTTGTTCTAGATATCAAAAGAAGAAGAAACTGAAGATAATGCATTAACTTTTTTGGAACAGGATGTTTACACAAAGACGATGCAGACGATAATGAAACCGACACTCGCAGTTTTATTTAAGCAAGGGAACGTTCTGAACCTTCAACTTTAAAAAAATTCAAACTAATGTAATATATTGACAGTAGAGAATAAAAGAATTAGAAATAAGTTAACCAAATAAACAAAAAGTGGTTTCGGCCTATTGGGGACATCATTTAAAAAAACGCATCAAATGCTCTACTGCAAGGTGGTGTGGAAACGAGCGCATAATGGTAGTAACCACCGATAGTTGTAGACATTTGTAATTTCAAAATTGATAGGAAATATATTTACTTAAACTTCAAAAGTGACAATTAAACATAATAGCAAATAGAAAGTGTTGATATACAGAGTGGATACGGTGCTTGACTTCCTCCACCTATAACTCCAAGAATATTAATACTACGTAAATATGTGTCTGAATCATTTCGATAGAGAATTTACTTATCTTTAACTTTGATAGCCATCTTTTTTTCGTAGGACCATTCGCAATCGAAATATTTGCAAAAAAATGATTTTTAAGCGATATTGCCCCAAAACTGAGGAGTGTTTCGGAGGACGGGTGAGGGGGAAAAATTAGTATGTCTAAAAGAGGTCTATAATGAACCGATTACAACAGTAAAATTTTTTGTCCGATTTAAAACGATGTCAATCTACCTTACGTCTGGTTTATAGCCAGATGTTTGAAATTTTAGAATAAAACATTCAAAATTAAGGATGAACAGTTTGCCATGGGATCTTGCAAGAGAGATTCACAGTTGGCGATTTTTTGAAAGGCCACGGGAGGTGTTAAGATAAGTCTAAATTTAAATTAATGGGGTTATGGGACCTCAGCACTGTCCATCATCTTGGAAAAAGTGCTGATGTCTTGTTTATTTGACCTGGAACAAATTAAGAAAAAGGATTTGATAGCTATTGAAATTTCCTACAATTTATCTTACATGAACTTTCTTATCATTGTCAAACATAAAACAAAATATTTAGGGGTTGAAAATGTTTTTTTTGCTTTCCCTCGCTTGAGGTGATTCCTGCAGCGAAAAATGTCTAATAAAAATGTTGTAGAGCATGAAAAAATATTTTGTGCTTATTGATTTTATCATTTCTACTTTCTTAAATTTTTTCTGATAGTCTATTTTGAATTTGGGTTGGCTGGAGGTGTCTATGAAATCATAAATTGTAAATGGTAAACATATAAATCTTATTTCCCCAGCGTACCAAGCATTTCCTTTTGAATACAACTTTTCAATGAAACGGGGTATAAAACTGAATATCAGTTTCAGATTGTGTAAATATCGATTAGTATTTTAAGAATAGATGTTTAGATGTAGTTTTTAAATGTCAACAATACAAATGTTAACATATACTGTTTATCATCCAAGCATAGACAATTCGTGTATTTTATCATTTAAAAAATATATAAATCTGTACTTTTCCAGGTTGCAGTGATAACGGTCATCAGATGAACTGTCCAACGATTTATTAATTAATGTTTCCCATGTATGACCTTCGTTGCATACTAAATCCCTGCCGATATCTCTGTTGCTTTTTTGTGATACATTTCTTTGACGTTCAAGCTGCTCAATAGAATTCACTTTTTCTACATTTTTTTCAGGTTTAATAGTATTTGAAGGAGTGTTGTATAAGTTTTGAAGACTTGGTGTGACTTTTGGTTCTTTTTTGAAACGTAAGCAATTGCAGAGGGCTTTGATATGCTTCTTTTCAGGTTTCTTCTCCCTACAATAGATTTATAAAGTATTTTGTCTTACACTAATCTATGGAAACAATCATCCGAAATTTTCTCATTTTTAATAAAATTAAATAAGACTTAATAATGTTACTACTATAAAGTGTGCAAAATCCCCTTTCCTGTTCAAAAGTCCTATTGAAAAATTGTGCATACAGCATTATTTTTTGGAACTTTTGGTAGTTTTAGTGTTTTTTTTATACATTTATTTAACGTCGGCCTATTTCCGCTACTGAGGCCTAACACCGACGCCTGTAGCCGAGCTACCCCCAACCAGGAATTTTGCTGAACCTCTTCCCTTAAGAAGAGTAGGGATCTTTTACTTGCCTAACATTTAATAGACAAGGGACCGACGGCTTTACATCCCCTCCGAAGGATGGTATATTTCCTATGCAACCCTCGCCTAAGATTGTATAGCTTCCGCGCATACATTGATATACAAGCCGCTGGAAGACGTGTGAGGCGAGGACGCGGTCTCCGTTGGAGCGGTCACCCATCCAACCACTAACCGCGCCTTACGTTGCTTTACATCGCATATCGAAGTATGTACATAGTAAAGACGCACCCACGCTCGCCCCTTTAGTGTATCTAATTATTATATATTAATAATGACATACCTAATTAATATCTTAAGTTTGTCAGGAAAAGCAAATATGTTATATTTTTGGACATGATGTTACCCAGAAATGGTTTCGTTTTATGGTGTCAAGTGACTTGAGAAAAGTATTTAACATTCTTTCTTTCTTAGAATTTCTATCTCAAAAATATTTTAATACGTAATGTTATGAGACGGGAAACGGAATATCCACAAAGGGTTCTGAAAAACAATATAAGAGAAACAATATTGTACATGCAAAATTTAGTATAAGTCTGTCCTGATATTGTTTTGTTTATTATTTTTTCCAAATTTTAAATAGTATATATTTTTATATAACTAATATATACCAATGTACATCTTGTTTCTTGCTGCCTTGTTCTTCCTTCTTTCTCACCCAGTTCCAACCCCACCACCTACAAAACTGCAACTCCCACAAATCTTCATTACCTGGTGGTGGTGGTGGAGGCTTACAATGTTGAAAAAATTGCTTATCTTCATATCGATCTTGTATGGAGATATCACAGCATGGAACATTTGGCGTAACATAATTTGCTTTTGTGTTGGACATTGTCAAAGACTTATTTCATATTAAAATTTATGTACACTGTTTTACATATTCAAAAATGCATATACATAATTTACATGGTATACTGAAATTTCAAGTCTTCTTAAATTTTTGAAAAATAACTATTACACCATTGAACCCTTAGATTGCCAGGTTGTCAGCACAGAACATGTAAAAAGAATTGTCAGTGATGAAATAAGTAATGACATTGATTTATATAATTATTTAACTACCTTGCACTACCTGTTAAAAGTACACTTAAATATTTTATAAATGCTACAAACTACCTCAGCTATCTCATTGCCACCTGCCGGGCAAAGGACAAACCGGTTTGAGGGCCCTTTAATAAAGTCCTTTCAGACATACAAAATGCGAATTTCTTTGTGCGGAATTCCGGTAAATTTGATTTAAAAGCATTCGAGGCAGGAAATCTCCAACTTTATCTATGAATCTCAAACATTTCTGTGCCAGTGACCACTGATCTATACATAGACATATATGTCTATGGATCTATATAACTGGATATCGCTTAATCCACGAAGCGGCCATGTTGGTTGGTGGAAGTTTGTTTTGTTATTTTCGTCCAGCGCTTTTTATTTGATTTTCAATTTTCATCGATTAATAAAAATGGTTCACTTTTGGAATACAGTGGAGTGCCACAAATCAACGAACATTTCATACGTAAGTACAATAATGACCACAATACAGGAATCCATACCTTGAACAAGTTATTTATTGACTTAAAATTTGTTTGTGCATTACGAATAATGACTATATATCATTATTATCAGCATTTTTGGAAGTATATGAAAGAATGATAACATGAAATAATTCCTTGCACGAAAAATTTTACTTTGAAAAGCCTTTTTCGAATACCTTGAAACGTTTTTTGTGGCTTTTTTGCATTGAAATGAAATTGTCCATGTTTTGAAAAACGTCAGCATAGATATTACTTATTGCCTCATATTTATTTCAAGATATACATACAATACTTATCAAAGTTGAGTTCTTGATGCACGGAATATTGTAACATATTAAAGTTACATTTTAATGCCCAATATTTCTTTAATTGCATGTATAATTTCTATGTTTTTCTGTAAATTTCACAAAACAAGATAATTAACACATATTTAGCTAATAAAAATTTGCATTTTTAGTTGTCCACTGAAAAATTCAGAAAAATCGGAGAACTGGCTTTCAAAGATTGATGTTCCTTTTGACAAAATAAATGCCTCATCCAGATTGTGCTCGGATCACTTTTAGCAAAACTGTTTCATGGAAGGAAATTATAAAATACTGAGACGATGCAGTATCAGCAGTATTTTGGTAATCCCAAATCTGCATGCTGTTATGCAAAGAAAAGCGCAGTCATGGAACATAATTTTATAGGTCGTCATAGATGCATATTCACCGATGGATTCATCGTCAAAGGATATTGATCAAACGGTATTTTAAAATATTTTTATGCAATGTTTCTAATGAATTGTGAATATTAATTTTAATTTAATTTATTATCCTCAGAACGACAAGTTCTTATAAAAACAACAATTTTAGACTTAAGTAATTTTGTGGGACAAGAAAAAAAAATTAAATTATACAAAAAAATGTGTAATAAAATGAAATTGTAAATAAATAATAATTAATGTAATAAATTCTACTGCAGCACTGATACATGTTTTCAATACTTGAATAAATTTTTGTTGTCGAAAACGATTTTTTATTCACCCGCAAATACAATTCGTCATAAAAATAATTTATATAATACACATCACTTTTTCATTTTGCAAATGGAATTAAAATATTTCTGTAAAGTTTACTAAAATTTCATTCACATTGAAGAAAAATACATACCTATCAGAAAAGATAATAATGAAAGTACTTTATTGAGCAAAAACCCAAATGGCCATTGATTAAAAGTTGTATTCATAATCATAATAATATAGGTTGGTAAATGAATAAAATAATAACAAAATTAAAGAACTGTCGCAGAAATGCACTTATATTTAAAAAATAGATAATATTTATAGTCCATGAAAAAGTTGCAGATTTTTGCCTACAGGCCTCCGTTCATGTTTATCCGACCCTGCATTAAACCTAAAAACGAAACCAAAATACCTCTGATAAGCAAAATATTCTATTTGTTAAATTCTGCGTTTACACGGTGCGCCAGTTTTTAAAAATATGTATAGGTTTAAGTTTAAAAAAAAAGTTTATTGTTTTATATTCAACGTTATTATATACCTATTTTAATTTGTTTGTTGCAAAATGTGTTTAGGTTAAATTTTAAAATTGTTTTCTTTTAACCAAGCCAGCCAGACCTGGTCTTGCGATGGGCTACCACGATCGGTGGTTGCACGGCCGGCCCAGGGACGGATTCTGGGGCGTTAATTTCTGTATTGTATTTAATAGAGCTGCTTTGAATTAAATTGGTTACCCGATTCTCACGTGTGAGGTTGAGGGTTCGAATAAACTTTTTAACTTTGTTTTTACTATATTTTGTTAGCAACTAAAATACGTAATCCAAATATTTCTTTATGTTTGTTCGTTAGGTTAAATATGTTAATATTTTTGATGTAGGTGAATTGTAAAATTAAATGCGGCAACGGATGTTAAAATTCATTGTATCGCATGCTATTATTGTCCAGATATTTTCATCACAAAATACTTGTGTTTTGCAAACATTGATATGCCCATGCGTGCCATTCTGTGTGACCTTCAGTTGATCTGTTTCGGAAATTAAAGAATGATGACGTAACGGACAACATTCATGATTTGAGCTATAGAAGTATTATGGTTCTATAAGTATATGGAATGCAGGGTATGAGCCTCAGATGATTAATCTAAGAGTATTGTCTTATCTATGGTATGAGCAGAATTTTTGTCAATATTATAACGCAGTCTCATTGACCATCCATCTTCTGCTTTAGCAATAACTCCAGATTTAACTAAATCGCTTATATGAGGCATTTAGTTTTTTGCACACTTGCAATAAATTATGACAACTAACTGACAATGTCACAAAAATTAAAGTTAGATGTACACAACTAGATTTTAACAAAACACCGTTATAAGACTTGTCCTATTTTTTTTTGCTCACGACCATACCACAGTTAAAAACAGCACAAAAGAAGGCATATTAATACTTATTAATTATATTTCATCAATAATATAAAACTCCTTCTAAAAAATAAACGTTACAAATAACTTGAATGTTAGTAAGAACTTATACAACACCTATTCCCTGCGGCATGCCACTTGCCGCAGCTGAGACTCGAGCTCAGGACAGCTAGTAACAGCGACTAGCCGCATTGTCTGATTCAACCATGGTCTAGATCAGGCTGTTACCATCTCGAAAACATTTTAAAAAAACGCCACTAAACATCAACACTTTTTATTAAAATTTATTGACATTGAAAAACAAAGAACGAAATAAAAAAAATAAGACATTTTAACAGTAGATTTATAATAATCTATAATTAATATGACTAATATTCTCTATATGAACATATCTTAGAGAAAAAAAAAGAAAAATAAATTCTTAAGTGTAAGGGATCAAAAGAAACAGAAAGAAGGCCCCTTAATACATTAGAGGTTTCTTAAGTAAACTGCTCGAAGCACCTAGAATGTTGATCACTTCACTTCTGTGTTGTTGTGAACGATCCATATTTTACTCGTCTGAAGGATGTATTTTCTGCTTCGAAAAAAAACTTAGAAAAATTTAAAAAAATAGGAAAAAGAAAAAATTAATTTTCTTTTTCCTCAACCTTTTCTTAACTCTAAATAATAAATATTACGTTCACGAAATTTTTTAGGGTTCAACACGACTGTTTCAGACGGAGAATAATGTAAAAATCATACTTACTGTCGTTTATGCTTAACTGCTGCTCTGATGGTATCAATTGGACGACGTCATAACACTATAAATCTAACACTGTCTGTATCACACTCTCTTAAAATTAAACCTGAAAAGGAATTTTGTTAAAAAACACAACTAAAAGACAATATAAAGTTCAAAATATATATATTAAATCTTTAAAAAATTATGTTTTTACAACAACTTTTTTCAAGAGAAAATGTTAACAAACAATAGTGTGACCCGTGTACAACACATGGTGAGGAACGGGACGATTCATACGGTACCAACTACCATCCAATATGCGGTTTTATAAGCTAACGATGCACAAAAAGATTCAAGAAAAGTTTCATGTAACTGAAATTTTGGTGGGCTTTTGCTTGCCTGTCTTATAAAGTATTATTAAATTCACATTAATTTTGGTCGCTCCTCGGAGCTTAAAATTGCTTGAAGCGTCTCTACTTCGATTGTATTCTACAATAACAACTTTTTACGTTCAGGCAAGGCAGATCCCATGCACGTGTGAGTACATGGTATAGATACTTTTTTGACTCCGAATCACTGAGGAACCGGTTTAGGGCAAACCCCGTCAAAACACATCATTTCCCCGTCAAATCCGACTGCTAGGAAATGATGGGGGTCCCAAGTCGCTAAGGGCTATTTTCGCTATAACTTCCGATATACTTTGAATAGTCGTTGGACTAACTTGTCCTCATATTCAATACCTCGTAAGAGTTGCAGTGCTTGACAACATGGATTCGTAAAAGGGTTTTTAATCTTGAAAATTTCGAAGTTAAAGTCTAATTTTAGTACACTTTCTAAAATTAGGTGGTCGGGGCGACATTACGTCCCTGTGCAGCGACATTTGCTACACTTTCTAAATTAACGCTCCTTGAAGAGTTAGCGAAAATTTGGCATAAAAAACGCTCCGAAGAGCGAAAATATGTTTACGAGTATTAACAACCTCTTCCACGGCGTTTTTACGTGAAGCACGCTTTTCGTACGAAGTATTTCCTAAGTCGGATTTTGTTACAACGTCGAAAAGTATATCGGGGTTATAGCGTTCTTTAACATTATCAACATCATTCAACAAACATTTTTCTATATTCATCATCATGAAAGACTCAAGTCTGTTGTCAGATATCCTATTTCACAACCTATTCTTTAGGCATCTTAAAATTGAAAATGATCTTTCACATTTTACTTGCGTTATTGGTAACATCAAAAGATATCTGTACGTAGTGGCCAAAGCAGGATAGGCTACTTGAAATAAATTGTATTTCAGTATTACCATATAACAGCATTTAGCACAGTTCCCACATCTGCCGGTTTTCTTTTACATTTAATTGTCTTTACTTTTACATGACGATGACCATCATCTTGTTCTTCATTGTCACTATTCAGCTTATTATCAATATCAATATCTTTCTCATGACTGGCATTAATGCATCTGCATTTACATGATACATTAAGTTATTTGAATCATTATCATTGATCATCGACTACTTTAATTTTGTCCCAGGTAGCAGCGAAATTGAACAGTTCCACTTTTATCTGCACTGGAGTTGCTGCAGATTCAAATTTCAAAAGTTTTTTTGAAAGAGCTTTCATGGTATTTTCGGGGAGTGCCTTCTTGTGGGAGATGAACTCCCCAAAATTTTGGGCATCAAGAATTGTCAAGTCCCTACATAACTCTTGATTGGCAGAAAACCGTTGCTCCATTGATTGGACTGCAACATCCGATATCGATTTTAGAGGCAACATTGATTCATGATTACATCATACATTATATATTTCTTATGTTTCATTTAGTTATTTTAAAATTGCACTGTGCAATTTTAAAATACGTCATTTGCACTTAAATGTAATGGAAAATCAATGGTATCTAGGAACATTATTTTATTGTCTATATTGATCTATTTTGCGAAATTTGGAACGAACATGTAAAATTATTTATTTATTTGATACATCTTACAAACACCAAAAAGTAATTACAAGTAAGAGAGCAATGATGCTAACAAAGCAACTATAATGGCTATGTTAACCTAAAGATAAAACATGTAAAATATAATTAACAGAACAAAACAATAATAATAATTAACACTACACGAGATAAAACATACTTAAAAAAGGCTTTTTATTTCCTGTATGTTTGTATTGAAAAGATCAACATCAAATTTTAGGTACATTAAGTTGCACTGATGTAACATATTATTTACCGGCGAAGAGATAAAGGGGTCAACATAAAACAGTTTGTTAATTATGTTAATAACTTTTTATAAATGACATATGGCATTTATATGAGTGGTCGAGTTTTTAAGATAGCAACCTTCAAATCACGTCTGAGATTTATTTTGTTCTAAGTAAGGACTAAGGCGGGAAAAGAGCCGTCTTTCAAATTTTTTTGGCCGTCGGGTTTTTTATCAGCCGGAACAAATACACATTTACCTCATTACGTGGGCCCGGCGGACTGACCCAGAGCCATCGACCCGACGAGCATTTGCCTGTCTGCCCCCCTGTCCCATCCACCCCTGGCTACAAGGTCACACAGAACGGCACGCATGGGCGTATCAATGTTTGCAAAACACAAGTATTTTGTAATGAAAATGTCTGGGCAATAATAGCATGCGATACAATGAATTTTAACATGCGTTGCCGCATTTAATTTTACAATTCACCTACATCAAATAATGTTAACATATTTAACCTAACGAATTAACATAAAGAAATATTCGTATCATGTATTTTAGTTGTTAACAAAATACAGTAAAAAAAGACTGTAAAAAGTTGATTCGAACCCTCGACCTCACGCGTGAGAATCGGGCAACCAATTTAATTCAAAACAGCTCTATTAAATTTAATACAGAAATTACCACTCCAGAATCCGTCCTGGGACCAGCCGTGCAACCACCGCACTGATCGAGGTAGCCGATTGCAATACAGCCTGTATACCTCACTCTATTCAGAGAGGATTCTAAAGGCAAGATATATCATGTAGGGAGAGCCACGTACTTCTGAGCCGCCCTGTAGCAATTTGCATTCATATGACCTAAAGAACCCCCTTATTGTTTTTATTAACTTTATTAACGACTTGCTACTTAAACAATAGAAACCAAACCCATCTGTGTTATCAACTACTGAGAGAGAAGAAAAATTTACCTAAAACTTTTCTTTAGTCTTCCGCCACTACACAGCGTGCATAAAGTGAGTACTTTACGCACGGTAGTAGAAAAATATATTTTTATTATACCTGAATTATAATCTATGTTTTTAAAACTAAAAAGCGTGCAAAATCGAGCCTTTAAAGCACTAGATCTTTAAAATTGTTTAGGTAACAACCAATTTTAAAGAATGATAAATACACAGGTAATCAGAACTTAAATGAATATGAAGCGTACAGTCGGCTAGTTTACAATTTACCAGATGACCTTATTAACACGTTGCGTACAGTGTGAGATATTGCGGATGCCACACTCTTTTGGCCACTTGGCTGGCGTGTCATCAATGTAATGCTGCAAAACATATTTTACTCAAATGGCATGTGCTTCATCAGGATCTGCGCTACAATGCTAAATATATGATGAAAAAAAAGCGCCGGCCTGCTGACCAATCCGTATAAGCCGGACGGGGTTTTATTAATATTTACATTCAGACGGCTTGTGCCTCATCACGATCTAAAAATATATGATGAAAAAAAAGCGCCGGTCTACTGACCAATTCGCATAAGCCGGATGGAGATTTACTAGCTTCGTGTGCCTAAAAAAACATGTCCCACGCCGGCCCAATGACAAAAATCACTTCTTGGGGCGGCGTGGTAGCAATGAGATGCCCTAAATTAAATCTTATAACCGGCTGAGTCAACATTTTTTTGTTTTTTTTGTACAGCCGTACGCAAAGTGTTAATGCTTCAGTTTACTAATTTCAAACAACCCAAATAATTCACGAATACAAAGTCGAAACAAGCTTATAATAAAAATAAATGTACCTACATATAGCAACCAAACAAAAAAATTGTAACCATCTCTATGTTACCGATTAAAAATGAAATTCACTTACCTTGTAAAATGAATCTACATTAATTAATTTTTCTAATTTTTACATTGCAGGTATAATAAAAAATAGCGTATTATACACTAGTATTATATTATTATTTTATGACTAATTAGAGCCGTGTCATCAGTATTCTACGGTATGCTGATGACACGGCTCTAATTAGTCATGATCGCACCCTGGAAAAAACTGTTGTCCAATTACAAGTACTAATGAACAGAACAATGACCTGGTTCAACAAGTGGAGACTAAAACCTAACCCAACAAAATCCCAGTACATTATCTTTAATCATGGAATAAACAACAACTCACCAACGGTTACCATTAACCATCACATTCTCCCCGCTCAGTCAACAGTCAAATACCTGGGCGTAAGTTTAGACAGCAAGTTGAACTTCAACAACCATACCAAATACATAAAGAAAAGATGTATCGCCAGAAGCAAACACTTTCGCTGCATGACCTATAAAAACGAGGGAATCAGTAAAAAGACAGCAGCTCACATTTATAAATCAATATGTAGACCAATACTAGAATACGGCCACTCCCTCTTTCTAAATGTCAGAAAAACAGCAATAAAAAATATCAACGTTGCGGAAACATCAGCACTGAGAACCATTACCAAATACCGACACCCAACAAATCCGCTGCACAACCCACCTAACGCTCTTCTATATCAAATAACCAAGACAGAACCAATTCCACAGAGACTATCCAAATTATCCACTAAATTTGCCAGGGCTGATCACAACCCTCTGCAATAGAAATCGTCAAACAACCGGCTACAGGAAGTTTCCTCAAAAAACATTGTCATCTAACAAATGAGGTTCCACAAACTCAGTCAACTATACTGAACTGGTTTACATCTAATAAGTTGTGCTTGAACACATCAAAAACAGAGACTATGATATTCAGCTTACGTTCAATTAAATTCCTGGGTGTGAATTTTGACCCAAAGTTGTTGTGGGAAAATCACACAGCTTTCGTTTGTGCCAAAATTTCGAAATGCTCCGAAATCTTGTGGGGAAAGTTCCCGAAAGCATCTTAACTGCATATCACAGCTTTATCCACTCTACAATTTCATACGCGATTCTAGTTTGGGGGCATGCAATAACCTGTGCAAATGTATTTTCCGCCCAAAGAAGGGTTATACGAATTATTTCGGGGTTGAAATATAGGGACGACTGTAAACCACAGTTCAAAAAGTTGGGAATCATGACTAACTTGTACTTACATATTTCAGTGTCTTTTATATATAAAATTAAATCAAGATTCATTCAGCACCAGAATCCAAGTCCATTGTTACAACACCAGAGCTAAGAACAATCTAAACAATAATTTCCTACGGCTAAGTAGAACCAGAGACGGCACTGGTTACTTGGGAATCCAGTGTTGTAATGCCTTGCCACCTCAGGTAAGGGCTCTAAATGAAACACAATTCAAGAGGAAAATAAAAAAGTATTTACTTGATGGCGCTTTCTACACCACACATGAATATTTAAATAGCGACTTTAGTCTTATCTAACATATTTAGTGTATTCGGGTGCAACTATCTAAATACACTCATGTTACCCTGCAAGACATATATTATTTATTTCTATATTTCTTTCTTTATTTGATTGATGTTTTGTTAACTATAACCTGTCCTTGTCATATACATTTTATTGTTTTATTATTGCCTAGATTATATTATTAAGTGACACCATTATTGGATGTGTGTAAACACTTTGTGTACTTTGTTAACATGAATAAACTATTCTATTCTATTGTGGGAACACATCAAGGAACTAAGAACCACATAATAAAGAACCGTCAATCACTATACACACACATTTTTTTCGTTTTTTTTTTCACATTCTTATATCTATTTGCTATTCACATTACATATAATTTGTAAAATTTAAACAATATTTTATTGTAAAAAGGCTGAAGGACCTCGGTCAATGGCTATTTGGGTTTTTGCTCAATAAAGTACTTTCATTATTATTATTATTTTATTTTTTAAGACAGTTGCCTAAAAAAACGTTGTGTGCACCTCAACCAAATGAACTTTCTCGGTCTTATCCATAGAAAATATATATATACATAATGATAATTATCCTTTGTTTATGGTCTTATCCAAAGTATACTTGGCCTTGGCTGCAAACTTCGAATTCGGTCGAGAAAGATCAACTTTATGACCTTGATACTTAAATAACTGTTTTATACTCTCAGGTCACAGCGGAGTACATGTGTAATTTGATAATGGGCATACACCAACCATGAAAACAGACCACCAAAATTTTGGCGCATGGGTAGAAGGTTCGCGGTACGCTAAGAAAATTTACTGAAGAGATATAGAAAGCTAGCAGTATTGGTTCTAATAAGTATATGGTTGAGGTACGTAGGTGCTAGAAACATACTTAGTGTATATTGTCAAAAGCAAGAAAAGGAGATTTCTTTAAGAATTGATTTTTGATCAATTGGTTCGAATCAGTCTGAACCTGCAGCTTAGACACGTGACAGAGCAATGCAGAAATAATAACATAGGAGGAGCAACGTGTTATAAGTAACCCTCGAAGAGTGACAGAGGATTAAATTATTGCGCACCCTCGCGTGCGCAACGAGCGCGACCAATTAGAAAAAATGTAAATGCAAGTAGATACTCTTTCATTCTGAAAAATCAGGATTTTTTGACGAATATTGGAGTTAATAGATAAAAATTCTTAATTTGCAAAATAATGCTGGATCGCCACCCCCTGAACATGCCACCCGCTTACGGCGGACCTGCATGTAACATATGCTGTGTCCATAGGTACCTACGTAGTGCTTTTCTTATGCACACCTGTGTTGACGGACTGTGGGAAGTGCGGGGAGTGGGAAATTTACACGAAAGCAACCGTAGGTATGAGCTGTTTTAAAATTGAAAATTCACAATTCTCTAGCATAAATCGCCGCATATCTATTTCTAAAGAGAGACAATTTACAGTTCCGCTCATTATACTGCCTCATATTCTAAAAGAACCCGAGTTTTAAGGCGCTATCAACTTTGGGTTCTTTACAATTCAAACTTTAACATATGAAAATCTACAAGAATAAAAGTCTGGATTTGCTGTATAGTACCATTTTATTTTCAAACATCAATTAATAAAATCTTCATAAACAAGCACAAATGGGTATTAAAAATAAATCAGTCTTCAGATATATTTTCTCAAATTCAAATCAGGATAATTTGGAGATAAGGAGTAAAGGAATTTGGACTAAAAATATAAAAAGAGGTATAAGTAAATTTGACCGGAATATAATATATTACATTTAATTATCTTACAAATTCTGTACATAAAAATTAAAATATTAAATCACTTAAAACTTAACTTTTATATTTGCTTAATATTTTTTAATTATCGTGTACGTTAACAAACTGATTATTACCTATTTCAAGGTTTGGATCATTTTCAGTAGAATATCGGCCAAGTTTTGACATAAGAAATAGAAAGACAATTACAAAAAATATGATAAGTGTTACTAGTGCACAGTATCTTCTATAAATTGAAGGTTTGCCACCTCTAGCCCTCGAAGGTGCTCCAAATGTAATTCTGAAAAAAAGAAGAATGTTCCTGAATATTACAATTATGATTTCTTAGTTAAAATTCAGTGGCAGTTTTAAAAATCTAGATCAGCGACATCTTCGTATTGATGCATGTAACCCAAGGCTTTGTGAAAAAAAATTGTGGTCGAAAACTTTTCAACAAGGAATTGTAAACCAAATTTTGTATGAATATACAATTTTCCAAATTACTTTCTTTCAGAAAAGCGAGGGAAAATCATCGATAAACTTCAAATATCATCAAAATTCGATTTTCTATAGTTATAATGATTTGAAAGTATTCTCAGGTTGGTTTTGATTTACAAAATTTAAAAAAAATATAGTGAGAAAACGGTGCCTATATTTAAGGATAGTAGAGCTTGCCTTGAACAATTGCAGGTCTGATCCTGCAAATCAGGTCTGCTCTAGATGTTCTCGCACAAGAGAACAACATCCAACTCTATTGGGTAAAAATATATAATGGCAATCAGGGTAATGAGAAGGCGGAAGTCTTAACCTGCAAAGCCCTTGACGACGCCTTGCATGGTCCAGACTTGGTTTACAATGACTTGATAAGGAATTATATATTCAAATACAATGTAAATTGATGGAGCAGCCTAAGCAGCTGTGAATACAGCAGATTGGCTTTGGCTGCAGCATTACTAACATGTCACGGAAGACTAAATCGGCACCTTCATATCATACACTGAGAGTTGGACAACACCAAGAGTAGGGTATGTAATCTAGTAGACAGGGCTGCCAAAGACATGCTGTGCCACTGCCCTACTCAATCAATAAAAAAAAGAATCCATGCTGGAGGACTTCTGGCCCAATGTGGTCAGTATAGCGGTGGGTGCAAACTGAGCACCAAATTCATGGTTTTACCTGCTCTGCAAAAAGGATTGCTAAATCTGACATAATTTAGGTATCATGTATCCTTCGAGAAATAAAGTAATAAAATGCATGTAAGAGCGGATATTGAATTAAGTTGCGTGGATTGCAGTTTAAGTGTTAGGTTAGGAATATAATATATTGGTTTTATTTTATATTTATTTTCAGGAAAATACAAAGAGTAGGTATATTGTATTGTCAGTCATTTCATAATCCAATTTACAAGAGCGCTTCAAATATGAATAACACGAAAAATATGTTACCAATAAATTTCTTTGCATTTTTACAATATTTTTCATTTTAATTTATCTAGTAGATAATATGTAGGATAAAAATTGCACAGCATAGTGCCCAGTTTGTATTCACCCCAGTATCGGTGGCACCCCATCAGATCTGCTCCTCAAGTTCATAACAAACATTGGTTGGCTTGAGGAATGAGGGGCCCTGCGGGAATGTCATTATCTGTGTGGGGGGTAGCGCAATGGGCACACTTTCAAGGTATGAGTGCATGTGATCGCAAGAAAAGGTGTAACTTTTATTCTTGATGATGAAATTTGGGATTCTGAGATACAAGTTCCTTCTTATTCTGGAAAACGTATCTTTTCGTAAATTTTTGCCTTAAAATATAGCTTGGGTTCCATGAACTAATACTATGATACGGCCTAATCAGCCACTACTGTAAAAATTTGTCAGTAGAGATGAACATTTTTTTAGTTTGGGTTAGAAATAAATAATTTACAAGTTCGTACTCACTTCCACCAGTTTCCAATAAGTTCAAAAACAGATCTCCTTTTGTATTTATCTTCATCATGGTCAAAACCCACAGTTTTTACATCTCTAATGTCTTGGAATATCCTACGATTTGAAGAAACTTGATAGTTGTCAGTTCTATTAAATGCACCATGATCGTCAACGTTAACAACGGAATGTGATGGACTAGGTGTCATCCTAGGCGTTGATGAGGCCACATGGTTCACTACAGCCTTTATTTCTCTCTCTTCAGGTAACTAAAACAAAAATCATGATTTAACTTAATTTAAACTATTAGCAGTACTGCGACGAATCCTCTGAAAATTAATTTGAATCACATCCTAATCATCGCACATGATTCGATCATGGATACCTCTTTACGAATAAAAAGATTATTTGAATAATATGAATTGAATCTTGAAAGCGAATCTGGACAACTTCAGAATTATGGTTAAAATTTGCAGTTATTATGTAATATGTAAGTGCAAATATTGAATAGTTAGATTGAAAAATTGAATAAACAGTACTTTATCATACTGCCAAGAGCCTACACTAACCAAAATTAAAAATAAAATACTATATTTTTAAATTTAATAACTTGCAAACAACAAGTACAAACTATGGCAGTCAACAAACGTTGCAGGGTGTTGGGGGGTTGTCTTAATGTGAACAAAAACAAATGCCAAAGGTTTTAAGTTATCCATGTCGACATATCACAACAGGCAAGATCTTAGTTTTGTTTGCCTTCGTGTTCTCTACTGTCAACAACATAATGAGACGGCCCGGATTCAAAACCGGGTCACAGCAAGTCGATGAGATATAGTGGATGAGCGGATCTGCTCGCATCACCATCTTTCGAAAGAGATGTAAAACTGTGGGTTCCGTGTATCTACGATGTGAGTTCGTTAAAGATCCCTACCCCACGACAAACTGTGGGGATTCGGCAAAATTTTCAAGTTAGGGGTTCCAGTGCCTACACAGACACTGATGAGCTTATCCCCTGGCGTCGGTGATTGGCCCTGGCAGCGGAAATAGGCCGACGTTAAATAATTAAAAAAAAAAACAACATAATGCACAATGGCTGGACAACAACAAAAAAGGATTAATGCTATCAAAAAAGAAATCTCCGAAATCTCTAAAAATAGTAGTCTTAATAATCTTTGTAAAAACAGAGCTTTACAAGAAATGCAGTGTTCATTCAATCACCTTTAATAGATGTTCTGAATACAATTAAATCATAAGCTTATAGGTATTAAACCTAATCTAGGTAAGTGTACATAAAGATAAGGAGTTAATATTACTTTGTTATTGCAAACATGTTTTTTGTTTCTGTGTGCTCTTTAGGTTTTTTATAACGAAGCGTTTTTTCATTATCAAAATGTGCACAGGATCTGTATTTATTTATACCCTGTATATAAATTATCCTTTTATATTTATTACCGTACCGTTTTAACCTTTAAAATACATATTAATTTGCAACAGCACCGAATAAACTACTAGTATTTTTGTTGCTGTGCTTGCTCTCTTTCCGGTAAATAGTAATTTGTAGACTTTTTCTAGTAGAAAGTAACATTAGAAAAGTAGAATTGTAAATAGTAGGCTTAATTGAATAAACTGTGATTATTGAAAATTCTGAGTTTTACTGTTTGTGTGTGAACGTCTAATTTCCCAAACTGACGAATTGGAGTATACTCTCTCCACTTGAGCTACTCAGCCTTGCGTACTCGACTTGAGGGTTGTGTGTGCTATCACTTAAATTAGGACTGCTGCCCGAGCAAACCAAAAACTCGTTTCCGGTGCTCGAGTGTCAAAGTTTTTCTCCACGTCACCGTTTAGGGTGGAGAAAAATGCGTCACAAGATTTATAGTTGCATTTTAATCAGTTTGGACTTAAAAAATCATGTTTGTCATATTTTTACATCATTACTTGTCTTGTCCGTTTTAATACTGAAGAAGATTAAAAAATAAATGAAAACGTTGGCATAGCGTAAAATTTTTTATTTTTATTATCCTAACACCGGCGAAAAAAATCCCTCAATTAATATGTTTAATAGAGTCATCTGTTGCGGACAAGAGGAAATTTTGCGAGCAATTTATAACGTAATCTATGATTCAGGACCAAGTTTTTGTGCTCAACACACCCAAAAATTGCAGTATTATTTGGGAATTTAAATACACTTTTTAGTTTTGAATCAAAAGCATGATAAGCAACTCAATAGCCTGCACCTAACATTACATAACTAGATTGTTTTAATTTGAGTGAGAATTAGTTCAAAAATCTAAAAGAAATGAAACCAATGTGTTATTGTGCTTTTGTTCTTAATGCAATGTTTATTCATTTATTGCCTGCACTGACAAATGAAACAGCCTATTGAAAATAAAATTCAGTTTTGTTTCCACCCCCATCCATGAAATCCAGCCGGAAACACCTAGCCAATGCAACAAATCTTAAGTAAGTATGTAGCTGAGCTAGGTAGAATTCGAATCATTCAGAATTTGAATCCTTTTTGAGTATTCGAAAGCGGTATTTGAATATTTTCATATAAAAGGGTCCTGATCCAGATTCGTAAGACAAATGAAAAAGGAATCGAATCCTTTTTTGTGGTTCCCATATTTTTTACACAAGCCTGTGCATTATGTTATTAAGTGTAGGGAACGTGAAGCCTCACGGAGTCAAGATCTTGCCTTAGCATCGAGGATGTCAGACTTAAATATGACTGCATAGCTAAAACTCAAAAATTGAGCTTGAATTGCTTATACTTAGACCACAAGAAAACTCATATTCATACTCTCGATGAGTATGAGTACCCTATCTTAAAAAGCTTTCTATACAATTCAATACCTGCCTCTCTTCATCGGGACCCGTTGAAAGGCTTTTTTCATTTGCCACAATTATAGACGACCCACAAAGAAACGATTTAACTGACGAAAATTTTGAAATTTTATTTCTGTCAAAAGCTAACAAAAAATAACTTTTCTTATTTCACTATTTTGATTTTCATTGTATTTCATTTTATGTAGTGTAAACTAATGTTTTGAAAATGTTTAGTCACCTTTTTCTGTATATGAATGAATGTTTATCTTGGCTAGAATTTATCGTTAATATTGACATCGAAACATTTTTGGACGGTTGCCATGTGATTATTCTTTTTTGTTAGATCGTAGGGATTTCCGCCCCTGTCCATTTCGGGTCGAATCGGGTAAATTCAGGTCCCCAAATACCAGGAGCCATCCGGTTGCCTCTCGAGGGCTACATCTAGGCGTCATTGCTTTGACTACTAATCTATTCACCATAATATTAATATAGTAAATAATAAGTGTAACTGTAACAACAATTCTGAAGTTACTTGAGGATTCAGATCCGTGATCCGAAAAGAGGATCAAATCCTGTGATTCGAATCATTTTCTTCTACAAAAAGGATCCGAACCTAGTATCGGTGATTCGAATCCTTTTCAATGATTCGGATACGTAATTCGAATCCATTTTTAAAGGACTCGATCCAGCTCTGGTATGTAGGTAGTGTTTAAAAGCACTAATAACCAAAAGCTTCTTCTTTTAATTCTCAAATTGGCTCAGCATCAACATGGAACATTTTGTAGAAAGCGATAAAATATTTTGGTGTTTTTAGTTGCTAAGGATTGGTAGTCATGTTAAAAGATACCTCTATAATAAGTTAAGGTTAGTAGTTATGAATAAGACGTAAAGGCTGTCGTTTTTACTGCAAGAGTTTTATATTTGTTTTATGTCCTCTTTGTGTATTAGAAATTACAATAAAGCATTTATTAAGTTAGAAAATATTCGCTGCGTATCATTTCAACAACTGAATAATCCATCTGTACTTTTTTTATTGTGCTTTAATGTCAGTACAATGAAAATATCAAGATTAGATGCATATGCAACGAAATTTGAAAGATAAATATTTTTGAAGCAAGCAATCCAAGATAACACTTTCTACTTACTAGCGGCAATCCAAGTCCAGCTCTTGCCCAGTTTACCCCTGCTAGTTTTTCTTTCAGAACATCTGCTACAGGACTTATTAAATTAGCTGCTGGAAATAAGGGGCCCTGACAAGACGGGCAAGTGTAACCCCTGGGGGCTGTAGTTGGTGGGAGCTGCCTTGAAAAATGATCCAAGCACGACCAATGGAAAACATCTAAAACCATACGTTACTTAATTAAAATATAGCTCACAATTGGCTGTTATTCTTACGGTAACATGTTAGGCGTATACTGTCATCAACATTTAATTCCTTGTTGCACAATTCGCATATCGAATTGTAATCGCTATCTTGTAACCATTGTAAATATGATTGTACAACACACTGAAACGATTTTCACTTAAAAACTGTCTTATAGTACTATTTACTATTAGTTTATTTACTTACGATAGGATGATTTGTTACCATACAATTTTCACAGACACATACTCGATGTTCGAAGCAAAATTGGTTTGTTACTCTCCGTTTCGGGCACTTACACAATCCCATATCAATTTGGAATATGGGACACAATTAAAAACGAGTAATTATGTTGTAAACACTTTTATTTTACGGCAATAACAAAAAATACAACTACGGCCACGTATTTGACATTTGAGGTTGACAAATATGACAAAGGTTGGATGCGCAAGTGCCAGTTTTGTCGCATAAATGTAAAATTCCCTAGTTCTTCATTAGTGCTATTTTGTTTTTTTTTCATATGATTGTTTGAATCAAATTATAGTCAAGCTGGGAGTAGGCTAGCTATAACTTTCAATATATTTTCTTTTGTGATCGGGCATTTCGCATAAAGTGATGAACAGCTTTCCAAATCTCCAGTCTTCGCCATTTCCACAGCTTGTTTTACAGCAGTACCGTCCAACATATGCGAAAATAGGGTGTTACTGGAAAATAGAAAGGTATAAGAACGTCTTATTTTTATCCTAATTAAAAAGCTATCACTTATTTAAATATTACTAAATATTATAATATATGGTTATATTTTGAATCAGATGGGTTTTTCATTTCATGTATACGGAGGAGGGGGTGAACACCTACAGTGTCGGACCCAAGGGGGACATAGCCCCCCCCCCCCATGGACACATGAACTTTGTAACTATCGATGACCAATTATTAAGGTCTGTCTCTCTAACATACATTTACTTTTCAACAGATCACATATATCATAGTAATTTTGATCTTTCAAAGATTTTCGCCCACGGATTCCCTTACAGCTGACGTTACATGTAAACAGCTGTGCTGCCCATATTTGTTGCTCCCCGCCCCATGTCGAAATTCTGGGATTGCCACTGTACACCTCACCTATGGTATTTTCAGTTGATCCTGGGCAGTGTCGAACTGGCTTCGTTTGGCCCCATCGGCATTAAATGTAATTTGGCTCTACGCCTTTCCCACCCACCCAAAAAAAAATCAACAAGTTTTAAGATAAAAAATCATGTACTTAAGCAAAAAATAAAAATTAATATTTTTGTTTACATATTGTTTATCTGCGGATATTTTATAGCACAGCGGTCAGCTGATTAACATAGCTCAGCTCGTACACTAGCGACATTAATGGGTAGCAGATAATGTATATGTCTACATTTTTAATAAATATATCCCCCTTCCACAGTATATACGTAGAAGCTATACAATCTTAGGCTAGGATTGTGTGGTGGATATACCATCCGTCGGAGGGCCTACTACCAGGCATCGGCGATAAGCCTCGGCAGAGGAATTAGTCCGATTTTAAATAGATGTTAATACAATCGAGACAGTCTTACGTTTAGATTTGGCGGTTGTCTATTATACAGGGTGGACCATTAATTATAGTCCATAGTTCAGGGGTAGATTCTTTTGGCCAAAATATGAGGATATAACCAAATATGCTTTAGTAAAATGTTTCTGTGAAAAAAGATACAGGGTGTCAAAGTTCATATTATTTTTTCGTTTTTTTACAATAACTCAACAGCCTCTTGACTAATCGTCGCCAAATTTGCTAGAGGAACAATAATTTATATATTACATCACGTCAGATCATAGAGGGTGCCGCGGGACTTGTATCTGATGATGAATTTTTTTCATATTTTTTTTGACGAAACGTTGTGGTACTTCTGACTAGAATGAGGGCGCCATTTCCACGTATAAAAGGTACAGTTGATAGAACTTGATGACTCTAACCGTTCTCGAGGAAAGTGCTGTTAAACATTTCAATATTTTTTGAAAGACAAATTAAAATTTAATGAAACAAAGTGTATTTATTGAAAAAAGTACAAAACGTAAGGGAAAACAAAATCGTAATAACAGCGTAAACTCTCTCTCACTTTCTTCTGAACTAATGGATTATTTTCATGGTACTGAGATAAATACATAAATCAAACGATTGTCTAAAATAAGGATCTAATCTTATTAGAAGACCAAAAAATAACGTAAAAGTTGACTTAATAACATTATAAACTCCCCCCCCCCCCCCTCATGCAAAAACCCCATTGCTGCAACTTACAGTAAATGTTCGATATGGTCAACACCTACTTCTATGCCTTTTCTAATTATATTCGTAAAAGATTTTCTTACATTGAAAAATACATTTTCCTCACTTTTAATAAAATTCGCTGCGTTTTGTATTCTGTCCCACAGTTCTTCTCTTGAGTTCATAATATTTGTATAGACTAAGGTCTTCATATGTCCCCACTCCCCACACATAACAATCCAAAGGATTATAATCCGGACTCCTTGGTGGCCAAGCAAACTCACTTCCTCGACCAATCCATCTGCGTGGGAAAGTCTCATCAAAATAACTCCTGATTTCAATGGAGAAATGTCCATTTAAATTTGGAGGAAGGACAAATGGTCCCAATAATTGATCGCCGATGATACCACACCAAACGTCAATCTTAAATTCTTGCTGAAAATGCCTTCCTTTAACGGCATGAGGATTTTCTACTTCCCAGTAATGGGTATTTCTCCAGATAAAAACGCTTCCGCGAGTAAATGTTGCTTCGTCGGTAAATAAAGTGTTATTAACAAAATTTCGATCCCTGTTGTGCTTATTTAGAACAAATTGACAAAATTGTAGCCTTTGTGGAAGATCCCTTCGAAGTAAGTTTTTTACGGGAGTGAAATGATATGGGTATAAGCGTTCTTTACGTAAGACTCTTAGGACAGATTGTTTACTCAGCCCTGTTGCGGCTGGTAAAGGATTGAGCTGACTTAAGGATTTTCATCCACACGAACTAAAATTTCTAGTTCTTATCTGAAGTAATTCATTTCGGTCATCCTACATCGTTTTTATGGCGAAATGAACCCGTTTCTTCCAACAGATCCTTGAAAATCTTATGGTCTGGTTGTATTCTATTTGACTATTGCAATGAGTATCTCCTCGCTGCAGCACGTCCGCTAAAATTATTGTGTGCGTTAACACATGTCATATCCCTCATTTCCCTATTTGAAAAATTATTGTCTAGGCATTGTAAATAAAGAAGTTAAAGAAATTAGCTCGAGGAACACAAGAACAAAATAAAATGATTAAATGACGTAAATGATAGAACTAAAACGTAACCAAAGCACACTTTTCAAAAAATAATACACTTTGTTTCATTAAATTTGAATTTGCTTTTTAAAAAATTATTGAAATGTTTAACGGCACTTTCGTATCAAGTTCTACCAAGTGTACCTTTTATACATGGAAATGACGCCCTTATCAGATTTTCTGGTCAGAAGTACTATAACGATTCGCAAAAAAATGACAAAAATTCATTATCAGATACAGGTCCTGTGGCGCCCTCTATGATCTAACGTGCTATAATACATAAATTATTATTTCTTAGAATAAGAAAAGTTCCTCTAGCAAATTTGGCGAAGATTAGTCAAGAGGTTGTTGAGTTATCGCAAAAAGCGAAAAAATAATTTGAACTTTGACACACTGTATCTTTTTCCACAGCAATAATTTACTAAAACATATTTGGTTATATCCTAACATTTTCGCCCAAAGAATCTACCCCTGAACTATGGCCTATTATTAATGGTCTACCCTGTATCTAGTGTATTTATATTTGTCACTTAAAGAGAAAATCGAACACAAATTCATCTTATTTTTTTGTGTCTCCCAAGAAACAATAAAGATCCGAGATCCACAATATTTTAGCATATTTAAGTTCATGTCAATTTTATTAGTTTCTATCGTGTTAGTATCACAAGCTTCTACATAAACTTAGTAATTTTAATCAACATAACAGTGCAAACTACGATAACCACAAACTCTTGTGTTTCTATAAATAAAAATTGTTTTTAAAAAGTCTATAAGTGATTTTCAAATCTAATATGCATATTATGTTCTCTTAATACCTTAAAGATATAGTTTTATGAGCCCAAATATGCATTTTCAAATATATTTATGCATGTTTATGGTATCTTAATTGGGAAGAAGTAATTATGCAAAATCTAAGAGTCCATTTTTTATTTCTAGAAGATTAATTCAAATTTTCTAAAGAAATGGAAATAAGCATTATTAACATTGTTTCTGTTTGCGGCTTGGCCCACAAAAGTGTTTGACCCCGTCGGGACCGGGCAAGTCCTACCCTGCCTCTTTGGCCACAACATAGCCAATTTTGGTCGTATGGAGATAAAAAATAACAAGTTGTGAAGTTGAGGTGATTCGTTATTCATTAAATCGGAAAAATCGCACACAAAAAAAACTCCATGAGTGAAAAACTGTAAAATTTCAGATCTTCGTAACTCGTTTACTTCTTAATCAAACTAGCATTTTAAATTGTCCAAAATAAACTAAAGCTGAAAAACCACCCTTAAAAATTATTAATTTACTTCTTTTCCGAGAAAAAAATGGTTCCCCCACCTACTCAAAGTAGAAAACTCAGAGTATTCTTTATTTCAGAAAAACAAACTTATTTTTCTATGTCGCGTTGCTACATGTAAAATTTTCTCTACAAATCTATATTTACTCCACTCAGTCTACAAAAATACATTATGAAACTTATTCAGAAACTACAAATTGTGGAAAAGCAGTAACACGTACCAATAATAGTTCAAATGTGCTTTTAGAAGGCGGAATATTAAAACATAAAACATAATATTTTTGTCGCAAACTCCTCTATAAAATCCTTATTTTACTATAAGGAACGTAACCAGACAGCAACTAACAGCTACTCTCCAGGCTATGTGCCCCGCCGATCGCTAAATTACAAGTTACAAGCCTTGTAATTCAGTCAGGCTATTTGTTTTTCGATTGCAACAGACGCTGGACCGCTAGATGGCGCCTGCTGACTATTTTACATGTCGCTATTCCAAAGATACCGAAATGTACTAAATAGTCAAGTGATCGTCGTGTCGGTTGTCACATGCCTACCTTGCACTGACGAGAGCCAACAGTTCGAAACTGCAGTCTGCAAGTGGTGTGGGACGACTGGCACGAGAGCTCCTTTAAGCAGGATCAGTCTTTCGGCTGGTACTTGTTGCAATCGAAGCATTAGCGATTTGATGGTAATATGCAATTATTACACTTAAAGCGCCAGGCTTGTAACTTGTAATTCAGTGCTCGGTGGGGCACATAGCCCGGAGAGTAGCTGTTGGTTGCTGTCTGGTTACGTTCCTTATAGTAAAATAAGGATTTTGCGACTAAAAATATTATGTTTTAACGTACCAATAATGTTAATAGTAGTAAAAGTAGGAATTTCAACCTTCTTCATTTAAAATTATACATCTACCTACATTGGCGGTGTGAAAAATGATTTAGATATAATTTAATATTTTAATATTAAATTAATTAATTATTTATTAAGTATCTATTTGAAAGTAGATTTTTTTCATAACACATTCACTTGCTCCTTGAATTTAAAGTAAGATAACTATGGCTCATCTTAAATATGTATGAATTGATGGATTGATATTGTCGGCCATAGCTATGAAAAGAATATTACAATAATTAGGAATATACCAGTCAGTTTGCTTTTGGAAATTTGAACCTTTTGAAATCTATGAATAATAATAAATAGTTTAGTTTTATATGGATTACTTGTTGCTTCAAAAGTACTAAAAATCGCTGTACTCGATAATTTTCACAGACAAAAAGAAATTAACCAGTTTCGAGAAAAATGCGAAAAACATGTTTCTTCTTTATTTTGGGCGCACATTTGGAGGTGAACTCTTAAAGATACTTGCCCGAACTTTTTTTCGTTTATATATTTTCCTTTAAATAAAATTAGGTACTTACTTTGTTAGACCAAAAACAAATTCATCCACACCATTGGCTTCTCCGTTTCTTACATTTTGCTGTGCTTCATTTACATATGAACAAATGATTCTTTGGATGCAAGAACTACTATCGATGTTGTGCTGTTCTAAAGAGTTATCAATTCGTGATAGTATATTTGTTACTGACGACATTTCGTTTTCTAAACCTACAATAATATGATCATGTAATGCGATAACATTGTGAAAATATGTGGCAGGGATTTAATGATAGAACACTAATATCGAACCAATATAAAACTTTGGCTCAATGTAAAAAATGCAACATTGAACCAATAAAAAATGTGAAATGTGAAAGTAGAAAGTGACTTCAGATTTTCTTTATCATCTGTTTACCATTTTTTTGCCATAATATATTGTTGCCATATGCATATTATTAACTTTACCTCACTTCAGAATAGTGAGTTATGTTATTGCATTCGTCAAAAATGTATTTGATGATATAAAGTAAGTATAGTAGATAAAGGTCCAGTAGGAATAAATTGAGACAGAAAAAACATTAAATATTAAAATACCATTACTCCTTGTGCTACCTCGACCGACCCTCAACCGCAAAGCCTCTCGCTCGTTTGAATGTACGGCGAGTCGTTTGATAGTTTGATGTTAGGCATACCGCCGGTGGCCCGCGGCGATAATAATGATGTCGTAAAGTTTTTGTTTAGTTTTTTTTTGTCTCAGGAAGTCCTTACTTGGACTATACCACACGTAACACAGCGATATAAAAAAGCGTAAAGGAAACCGACCGCATATCAGTTTCATTTTAGTTGCAAAAGGCCATAAAGCAGGTGTTCTGCTGCTTTTGCAAAAAATGGTTACACATATTGAGGACGTAGGCCAATCCCACTCCTATGTAATTGCTTGAAATTTGTGGTACCGAATTGATGAACTTATTAGTGCATTGAAGGAGTCGGACGAACTAGCAAATGTTTGCGCCTAGGACTTAGACAATGTCCCTCCCCTGTTTTCGAGGGTGCTGAATCGATTTCCGGGTTCAAACCAATTTTTCCACCTCGGCAACCCCCTCAAATTGGCGAAAAAACTACCCTCAAAGTCCCCTTATCCGTGAACTCGTTTACTTTCCCCAGTTTTTCAACTAATTGTTGTTTCCTCGAGTAGAGCGGAACGTCCCTCGAGGGATTTGACCTCAGCTACTCCTACCCCAGACATTCACCCCTGCAGGGGGTTGGAAGATTGATATTTTTTTGTGAGAAAAAAATTGATATTTTACAGGAGGTGTTTTTTTCTAATAAGGTGGTAGGTGATCAGGGTTGTGTAACCATCCCTGGGAGTTGTTTTCGCCCTTCAAAGGAGTAGAATTTGTTTTTTGCGGGGGAAATTAATATTTTGTAGCAGGCGTCTCTTTGAGGAAGGTGGTAGGTGACCAGGATTGTGTAACCAACCACGGGGGTTGGTTTTACCCTTTAAGGGGTTGGAATTTTTTTTACATCTATAATTAAATCAATTCCGAGCTTCCCCATGTGACCTATGTAAATTAGCTTTAAAATTAGTAAGTAGAGTATATCTAAAGAAAAAATCCACCCATCGATGATTTTAACTCTATCCGAAGGGAATATTTAAAGGCACGAAAGAAAAATTTGAATGTCAACATGCTACCCCCAACTGAAGAGGTGACTCGAGAACACGCTTTAAGAGTGTATTTTCAATGCCAAACATGGCTAGGAAATGAATTTAATCCTACTGAATGGGGATGGATAGTACGGAACGGGCGTTTGGTACCGAGATTCTTAGAAAAGACCGAGGAAAAGACATTGAGACCGGACTTTTTCAAGGATTACAACTGTGCTTGTAAAAGCGAATGTACCAAGCGGTGCAGTTGCGTAAAGTTAGGTGTAGCATGTAGTGTTTTATGTAAAAACTGTAAAGGTATCGAGTGTCAAAATTGTACGACAGAGGATGAACCCGACGCACCACGATTTAGACATTAGTTACATAAATGTCTTACAGATTATTCCCGGTATCAGTATTAACGTTCATTCCCCGAGAACGGACGATGCATGTGATATGCAAGGGGATGACAGCACTGAATGTCACAAAACTTGGGAAGAAAATGAAGAATGGAACCCTTCTTGTAAACGCCCAAGATTTTGTTGATCCACTGTCACAAATAAAAAAAGATATAAGTATCTATTATACACATATGTATTTACACATGTATTCATACACCAATGCCTCTATCAACAAAATTTATAGAAACAATTTAATAAACATATTTTTTATACTATTTTTCAATTGTAGATGGAAAAAAATTCCAACCCTTTGAAGGGTGAAAACAACCCTCGTTGTTGGTTACACACTCCTGGCCACCTACCACCTACCACCTTCCTCAAAGAGATGCCTCCTATAAAATATTAATTTTTTCCCCCAAAAAAAAATGTTTCCACCCCTTTGAAGGGTGAAAACAACCTCCCCTCCGGTGGTGGTTCCACAACCTAGGTCACCTACCACTTTATTCAAAGAAACACCTTCTGTAAAATATCAATTTTTTTCTTATAAAAAAAAATCAATTTTCTAACCCCCTACAAGGGTGGAAACCTGGGGTAGGTGTGGCTAAGGTCAAATCCCTCGAGGGATCTTCCGTTCTACTCGAACCAATAACAATTAGTCGAAAAACTGGGGAAATAAACGGGTTCACGGAAAAGAGGTTTTGGGGGTGGTTTTTGGCCAATTTGAGGGGGTTGCCGAGGTGAAAAAATTGGTTTGACCCCGACTCTTTAAAATGGACTATGTCTAGTCAACGTGAAGTTCCAGGAGCTGACTAGCTGTTTCTTTACTATGAAAATTTTTATTACATATTCACATTATTGTTGAAGTAAACAGTTTATCTTAAAATTGAACAGTAAAACTAAAGTTTACAAGAAAATCAAGTCTTAAAAGTCGGACCGACACAATTCGGATAAATTTTTTCATTTAAAACTAAGAACAATTTTGGAGAAAATTTTTGAATTCCATAAATCCTACTAAGCTAAGTACTTACTTCTATAACTCCCTATGCCCCCAGAAAGAATGTGAGCTAATTTGGGCACAATTAAAATCGCCCCTAAACCGATAAGAGCTCCCAAGGCTACCCCACCTAAGTCTATTTTCATGGGGTTGATCATATACCCGCCTCCACCATTTCCATTGCCGTTTCCATATTGTACGCCGGCGCCATTGCCAGAGCTACCATACGATGTGGTGATGGGTATTATACCAAATCGAGACTCTTTGCTATCTTTCCTGTCTGGTTTTGTGGTATTCAGAGCATTCGGCCGGTAGTTAGGCAAGTTGGACTCATAATACCGATGACTGGGCTCAAAGTTTCTGTAATATCAGGATGTTTAAGAAACAGTGATCGCAACAAGGAAAAAATATTTTATTGTTTTATTAGGAGTAAAAGTGGCTTTTACTCTGAATGAGACATTATTTTTTCTTCAAACATCGATTAGCTATAAAAAAAATAAAGATAAAAAATTTAGTTGTGCGTTAACATTAACAACGGAAGTAAAAGTCCGCTTGAGCGGAAGAAAAAAGTACTTTTCCGTTGTTAATGGCAACGCACAGCCATCTGAAATGTCCAATTTTACTGTAATGCAATGAATAAGAAATGTCATGATTTTCTGACGTTTCAAGAAAAGCTCTATTAGAATACTATACGTATGGGACCTGCGTTTTGCCAACCATGTATAGACCATCTGGGGTTGATCAGTTTTAACAGCATCCAGATGATGCTAACACGATCGTCGAAATACGCATATTCAAGTATGGTGTTAAGGCGTTTCAAATCTGTGGAAAATAGTTTGACATTGTCCGGGATGATTAAAACTGTTTGTCTCCAAACGCTGTTGACATGATGGACGAAACGCACTCCAAGTATAATATTCGAGTGTGAATTTATGAGAAGTAGTTTGCGCTTATTGCTATACACCTGTTTTACGCAAAAGAGAAATTAAACAGTAATGTTATTAATGCAGCCAAAATACGATTTGAAGTGGAACTTTAAGCAATTTTATGCTTGAATCGTGTTGGGGAGGTGCTAAGCAGTACCCAGAACATGTTTGTACTTCAAAGACCCTGCTCCAATGGTTATTAACAATTTTTAAAAATTTTAACCGCGTTTTTCAACCAAAAAATGTGAATAACTCGAGGTATATACGTCCGATCGGGATAAAAAAAAACAGAATCTTTATAATAAGTTAAATTTTCTACAAATCTACAAAAGTGAAATACTGACCAAAAATCGTTTTTTTTTTTCACTTAGCTGCCCAGAGCTGCTTGGGTGAACTAATCAGCTTCAAACTTTCAGAAAATCTGCCTTTTTCTCTAACAACATCCTGAAAATTTGGTGCAAAAATATTAAACCCAGTGTGCGCAATTTAATTTGTTATTTAAAATTTGAATTAGCCTCCATTTTATGCCAAGTCCAAAACGGATCATTTTTTCCAAAAGTTAGGTCTCGACGCCAGCAGATTTTCTGAAAGTTTGAAGCTGGGTAGCAAAATGAAAAAAAAATTATATTTTTGGCCAGTTCTTCCCTTTGGCAGCTTATGGTTGCGCTCCTAAGACTTACACTAAACGTAGATTTGTAGAAAATTTAATTACAAAGAATTTTTTTTACCCGATCGGATCTATATATCTCAAGTTATTCTTTTACGTTGAAAAACGCGGTTAAAAAATTGTTAATAACAATAATTGGAGTATAGGGTCTTTGAAGTACAATCAATTTTTGGGTACCTCTCAGCACCTCCCCAACAGGATCTAAACATAAAATTTCCTATGGAAAAAATTCCTTTATATTGATTTTTTGTGCTATTTTGACCGCGCTATATTTGTGATTGCCTAGAATTTATACTAGTGTAAAAAAAATTATGATTGTAGAAAAATTATAAACGCATCAATGAGTACCCTACATGGCACCTATTTCTGAGATACCCTGTATCAGTTAAAATTTCATAGTCAAAACCGATGATCGCAACATTTCCTTATTTAGGTATTAGAAAGTAAAAAAATAATATTCAAAGCACTTACCCTTCGTCAGGGATGTATTTTTTAGTGTTACAAAAAGTAACTTTTACTATGGCGAAGTAAAATAAAACAAAATATATTTTCTTCATTTTCGCGTTATCACTTGTACGGCCAACCACTATAATTAACAAACTGACGTACCTGTGACATGTGACATGTTACTTTATATATAATTTTTGATACAGTCGCTTGGGCAGAAACAATGGACAATACTATATTTCGTTATCTCATCACGAAAACAAATCTTCACTTTCTTTTAACTGCAAGCCGCGCTGAATGCGTTTTGTGTGGCTGATTTTAAATATGTAATCACGATTGGAACTTTAAATTTACCTAATATCACGATATGAATGAAAACGCAACGTTTGCACTATTTGTACAATGGCAAAATTTGATGTACTTACAAACGTTTAATAAAATTTTCTACGAAATCTATTCCAAACGGAAGTGATTATCTGTCATATGGATAATTGAGGAAAATGTATAATCTAGGAGTTTGTGACAGTCTAGTAAAATAGAATTTGAGTTCGGATGTTAATCAACGCTTTCTGACTTACATTTTAGCAAAAATAGAATAGCGAATAAAATAAAAGAAGAAAAAATAAAATAAAAGAAACACCAAGAATTAGAGATTCTTTTATAACCATCTAATACAAATATTATTACAACATTATTACAAAAGTTGAGGTTATTTTTAATCATCACTGGATTTTCACTTTTGGCGTGCGAGAAAACTAACAAAGATTTGATCGAAAAAAGTAAATTAAAAAGAACAAAAATCCAACTACGCAAAAAGCCAATCAAAATGATCCAAACAGCAATCCCATTAAACTTTGAAATTTACAACCATTTCCAGTAATGTTGTTTATTAAATATTTTATAATATTCAAAATATACATCGACGCAAAGCGCAAAGAAGCTGCCTAGAAGGGTGTTATACATTTGAAAAACACACACAACATCCATTACTCCCCGACAGACAGCCTCTACATAATACAGACGAATAGTAAGAAAGAGGATGCTGGCGAAGGTGTGATCAACATTCTCACGAACGGATGGGGCAGAACGTGGATGTGGAATATACTCCAGAAGTCTATGGGCTATGGATGGGAGAGCCAGCGTGGCACTGCCGGAACTGGTGGGCATAACCATAGCTGCAAAAGAGGTTGTCGGTAGATAAACTACGGGAAAAACAATCAGGATCTATACAGATTGTAGACAATCACTACTAGTTCTGAGAAGTTACAAAATTACCACAGGAGCAGTATTATGGGAATGTCACGAAGCACTTGTGGGTGCCTCCAGCATGAATAACATACTGGTATGCTGGGTGAAAAGACATGCACATTGTAGTGGCAACAAAGTAACCGACAGACTGACTAAGAAGGTAGCAGGCCTAAATATCTTTGGACCAGGCCCGGCGAGTCTCTTACCGATTACGGCGATAACACAAGTAATTAAAGAGAACACCCACAATGATTTTAAAAAGCTGTGAGATGAAACAAACAGCTGTCAGCTTGCTAGGGAATACTAAAATATCCCAACAAGAGTACAACAATGGAGTACCTGGCAATGTCCAGAAGGAACATACGTTTTATAACTGGAATCCAGACTGGACTACTGGACACTGTATGTTAAGGAAACCTCTACACAATATGAGATTAAGCGAAACACCTCTCTGTAGAGGTTATGAACAAGAAGATGAGACGGTCCAACATGTACTCTGTGACTGTTCTGGTACCTCATCAACCAGAGAATCCATTTAGGGAGAACGTTGGCCTAATTTGGCCGATATAAGGGAGATGTCCCTAAGCGCATCACCACCTACTTCGCAAGATTAGGTTGGTTGGAGGCCGAGGCGAGGATCTGCCTAAAGGAAGAAAAGTACAAAGAACCCAAGTGCTGTGTGGTTGAATATTTTTCTTTGACCACCCTCCCAACCAATTCCAATTCCCATCGACATTGCCAGTGTCGGCGCCAGGGATCGAACCCAGAACACAACTGGGTCACACCAAAGTGAATTAGCTACATAACGCGCTCTAACCGACTGAACTACCGGACCGGTGCAGACTTTTGATAGTTTCGGTTTACAAACCAAAACATTCCAACAGTACGCTCGAATACACCACTCGAGGCACGTCTCGCTAACCAGGAGATTATTATAGCTGAAAACCAGTCTCTTTCGTCTCCCGATGATGTTGAATTGGTTAGCGAAACGCGTGTCGAGTAGTATATTCGAGTGTAGTGTTTAATGCTTTGGCGTTCTGTAAAAGTGTTTTTAGGCACTAAAGATATTGTTTTTGTGAAAAATAACCCTCATACGAAAACACATCCACCGCCAGTACCCGAACCCAGATGTCTCCTTAAACTAAGCTACACACCATAAACGTTGAAGGTGGTTTTCAGATGCTCGTTGAAAAATTCAATAACTCTTGTCTATAAGGCGTAGCCCTATGCAATCAGCTAACCGAGCTGTTGTCTGTAAATTCTGTTATTGTTGAGCCAAAAAGAGTACATAGTACAGCAAAAAGTCAACGGCATTCTCGTCAAAAGATTTAGCTGTTATTTAATACTGAAGCGGCACCTTGTTCTGCCATAGAAATATATCAAGTTTTATGCGTTTTTGCCTCCTAGCGGAAATAAAAACCACGATTAGGACATTCTGACTAAACACTTTCTATTTGAAACATTTTTAGATTCGGCGAAAAATTGTATTTTAGCCCTGTCTAGGGCCGCTCCTCTGATTCTCAGATTTCACCGATTCACCAATATTTAATAGACTTTCCAGGAAAACTTTCGTGCTAGGCTTCAAGAGTGTCAACAGCGAGGAAGTCATTTGACTGATGTAATATTGCACTATGCGCACTCCTTGCTGTTCTTGCAATTATTTTTTATTTTTAGTACGATTTTAAGGCAAGTTTTAAAAAAATATTTTTTTGTCTACTTTTTAGTCACTTTAATTAAGTACTTATAACGTATAGAACCAATTTACATAAATTCATTCATTGGAGCTGGGTCCCGGGGAATAAATCTAACGGCATTTCATTATGTCGCCGGGACTAATATACATTTGTAACATTTGTGCGGGAAAAACGGACGTAGAAGTCTCTGATCAGGCGTTTGGATATTTGCAAAACGGTGGAATACTGTATTGTCATTCGATCTTAGTTACTGTGCAAAATTTCATCAATTGATTAAATAAAGCAAATAAAAAATGAAATTTCTGAAAGACTTACACTTCCATCCCTACAAAATTCAAATTGTGCAAAAACTTCTGCATCAAGATTTTGGAATACGCGTTGATTTTTGCGAACGTTTCGAAGACCTATTTGCTGAAAACCCGAATATTGTTAATTGCTTGCTGATGATCCATTTTCATCTTTCCGGATACGTTAACAAACAGAACCTTCGTGGAAAATCCTCTGCAATTGCATGAAGTACCGCTTCATAGCAAAAAGGTTACCGTGTGATGTGCAGTAGCCGCCTTTGGAATTTTTGAGCCGTTTTTCTTTGAGGAAAATGATTTGACGGTTACTTTACATCACAACGTTATCAACAGGTATTGCGTAATTTTGAACAACTTCGTAATGTTGGTGTGGATATTCGAAGAATATTGATTTAGCAGGACGGAGCCACTTCCCGCACTATGACAATTTTGCGAAAAATATTTCTTGGTCATGCCATTTTGAATTTTGGAGACATCAACTTTCCGGCACGGTCACCGGATCTCTCAGCTTGTGATTTCTTTTTATGGGATTACTTAAAATCAAAAGTGTTTTCTAATCGACAGCAAACTTTGGAGCAACTAAAATATAATATTCAGACAGAGATGAACCCAATCCTAATTGAAAAGTTGGAGCGGGAGATGAAAAACTTTCATGTTAGGTTTCAATAGTGTCACTGATGTAATTAACACGCTTTTATCAGCTTCACCTGTATGTTTGTTTGTTTGTAAAGGAATCTTTGAACGTGACTCTCACCCACTTCAAAACGTCAGATTAAATTGAAATTTTGCACACTTATCAAGGACCGATGACAATAAAATAACTTGACAACTTTGTCCTAATGTCCTCACCAGGATCATCAGGATAAAATAAAATTTTAAGAATGACTAATCAATTGTCAAGATTTTGCCCGAGAAGCCGTTGTCATTAATATATAATTTATTATTGGTGAGAAACGTGCCGAGGGATGAATGGCAAGAGGGTGATTAAAAAAAAATTATAGTTTAAAAAAACTAAAAAAACACGCTTTAATAGCAAACCGAACTAAAAAGTAAAAAATAATATTTAAATATTAAGAATCATTTTATTGTAAAAAGCGTGGGGTTTATAGACTTTTTACAGTAAAATGAATCTTACTATTTAAACATTATTTTTTACTTTTTAGTTTGGTTTGCTATTGAAGCGTGTTTTTTAGTTTTTTAAACTATTTTTTTTTTATTAAAAGCTTTTATTTAACTTGCAATGATTGTTTGTTTGTTTAGGTCAAATCTTGCAATCAAAATTTCGATTAGTTCTAGTTAAGCTAGAGCTTTGAAATTTTACACATATGTATAAGTCCGGTGACAATACACTTTAACATTTTCATATAAGAAAAAAACAAAATGGCGGCTTCAAGATGGCGGACGACTTTACCGTTTAAGATCCTATTCAATTCAAAATCGATATGTGGGGTTTTCTAGGTCGCGAATTATGAATCTTTAGTCAATATTCAGAAATTCAAAATGCTGGTGCCAATATGGCTGACGAGTTTTGTCATTTAGGTCCAAATCGATCAAAATCGATATCTAGAGGTTTTTGGGGTCGCGGATTACGAATTTCTAGTCAAAAATTTAGTTCAGGATGGCGATTTCAAGATGGCGGAGGACTTTACCGTTTAAGATCCGATTCAATTCAAAATCGATATGTGAGGGTTTTCTAGGTCGCGAATTATGAATCTTTAGTCAATATTCAGAAATTCAAAATGCTGGCGCCAATAATATGGCTGACGAGTTTTGTCATTTAGGTCCAAATCGATCAAAATCGATATCTAGAGGTTTTTGGGGTCGCGGATTACGAATTTCTAGTCAAAAATTTAGTTCAGGATGGCGATTTCAAGATGGCGGAGGACTTTACCGTTTAAGATCCGATTTAATTCAAAATCGATATGTGGGGGTTTTCTAGGTCGCGAATTATGAATTTTTAGTCTAAATTCAGAAATTCAAAATGGTGGCGCCAATATGGCTGACGACTTTCGTCATTTAGGTCCAAATCGATCAAAATCGATATCGAGAGGTTTTTGGGGTCGCGGATTACGAATTTCTAGTCAAAACTTTAGTTCAAATTGGCAGAAGACTTTACCGTTTATGATCCGAGATCTGATTCGTCTCCAAAATCGATATCGATTACAGCCTATCAAAAGACCAAAAAGTAAAAATAAAATGATACAAAAAATATTTAAAAAAAAAGGTTTTATTTAAATGCTCTAAAAATTTGAAAATAAACTTTGAAGTAAATCAAACTCATCATTTTGTTACATTATATAATTTTTTTATGATATAAAAGTTTGTCGCAAGCAATCTCCTTTACACAGGCAAATCTCGCGATAAGCTTTTATATCGTAAAAAAATTGTATAATGTAACAAAATGATGGGTTTGATTTACTTCAAAGTTTATTTTGTACTTTTTAGAGCATTTAAATAAAAGCTTTTTTAAAAATATTTTTTTATACAATTTTCTTAAAAAATAAAATTTCCCTGTTTCCTCAAGAATCTTCTGTTTTATTTTTGAATAAAAATTTAGCCATTAACAAAAATAACCCAGTTTAAAATGGGTACTTTATTCTGCTTGACCCGTTATAATATGCCTATATTTTTATGATTTTATTAAAAACGACTATTTTGCTGTAGTTCCTCAAAATTACCAAAACCAGCATAAATATGTAGATATTGCACAAATACATAACTTTAATAAAGCTTTTAATTTGGTCTGTATAGGTTTTCTTTGTTTTTCATTTTAAGTAGGCCAAATAATTAGTGCGAGATAAGGCTGAAATAATTAATAATAATAATAATAATACTTTATTCATCCAATAGATCACAAAGTCATATAGGACAAGTCAAGGTACAAATGTAGATACACTACTAAAGAATATAACAGTATGGACGAAATATGAAAGAAAAACAAAAATAAAGAGGGAAGACAAAGGAAAAAATTTAATGCATTAAGTATTCCTCAATGGAATAGAATGCTTTACTTAAAAGAATTTTTTTTTAAATTTTGGGAAAAAATTTTTGGTATTATTTATACTTTTTATATCAATACTTAGTTTATTATAGAGTGTACATACCATGTAATATGGGTTATTTTTATATATTTCAAGTCTATGTATATTGTACTGCAGATTATATCCATATCGTGTGGGGTAATCATGATTATTAATGTATGTGTTTAGAATATATTTTATCTATGAAAATAATAGTTTCTTACGATATAAAAACACTCCCCTTCCTATTTATGTAGAACTTTTACAAATGTAATCGATAATTGTTAACATTTTTAACTTTATAATCACGCTACTATACATCCAGCAACTGGCATACAATAGATATGGTCACATTATAATTCCCTCTTTAGGGGCTACATCAAGATTTCAACATACAAAATTCATGAACGCCCCATCCGAGCCTTTTTTTAGTAAGAACGGGAGTTCTGCAAGGTAGTAACCTCGGCCCTTCATTTGTTGTTATTTGTGAAGGACATTCCCGAATATTTAATTAATTCTAAATAATAATAATAATAAAATGTCTTTATTTTTTATGAAAGATAGTGTGTTCCATAAATAATTAATAAACGAGATGGCGATATTCAACCGGGTTCCTCTTCCATATAACCATCTCCATGAATAAACCAATTTATATACTATTTTCAAATTACAATAGATCCGTGCACACAATTTACAAAACAACGTTAGGTTATTTTACTAGTTACATAGGTTTTGATTTGATTTATGAAGGCACTCACAGAAGTAAGTTTCTTCATTTTCACTGGTAAGTCGTTATAAATTCTTACGGCGTTGTAGCTAAACGAACGTTGAAATAGCGAAGAATTATGGTTGGGTACACTAAAAAGGTGACAATGGCGTGTAGGACGTTCGTGAATGTCACTACCTTTAATTAGTTTATTTTATAGATATGAAGGTGTCTGAGTAGAATTAATTTAAAAAATAAGATAAGCTAGGTGAACCTGAAATCTTTCATTAAGGGTTAACCATTTAGATTCATTAAATTTATTTGTAATATGATCATATTTACGGATATTATAACAAAATCGTCGCATTTTGAAGTTTTTGTAGACTAACTTTATCTCGCTGCAATAAAGCGGGCCAATATACTATATCGCAATATGCAAGATATGACAGAATCAGAGAATCACACAATTTCAGTTTAATATCATTACTCAAAATATCTTTATGAAGTGAAGGAGTTTTTAGTTTACCAAATGACTTTTGCAATAGATTGGACACATGCTTTGAAAATCTTAATTGAACATTTAAAAAGACACCTAAATTTTTACAATTATCAATAGGGTTCAATATTGA
Source organism: Leptura quadrifasciata (assembly GCA_963675555.1). Taxonomy (NCBI): domain Eukaryota; kingdom Metazoa; phylum Arthropoda; class Insecta; order Coleoptera; family Cerambycidae; genus Leptura; species Leptura quadrifasciata. The sequence continues at coordinate 115,869,437 of OY776674.1, read as the reverse complement.
ATTATTTAACATTATTTTAAAATCTGCGTGTTGCAAAATTGATTCCCTATTTGTACCAAATAACAAAACTTGGGTTTTAGATTTGTTTAAAACTAGTCCATGTGCTTTAGATACATTAGATATGGATAATAGATCAGAACTAATATGTTTTGACGCTTGAATAAATTCGGTTGATAAAAATGGATTAAAAATTTGAGTGTCATCCGCGTATTGATGTGACTGACAAAACTCTAAATATTTATAAAAATCGGCTGTGTAAATCGAAAATAGTAGTTATATCAATAAATTGTAAGAAATTGTTATTAACTCCCACCCGCTGGCACCTCCCTTGAAGATAGTTCTGAAAAAATGATACAGCTAATGTATTAAGTCCAAAGTAATATAATTTGGTGCACAGAATATTATGATTCAGAGTGTCGAAAGCATTACTGTGGTCTAAGAGTACCAAGCATATATTTTTATGTGCATCACACTCCCTAAATATGTCATCAGTGAATTGCAAGAGCGCTATTGTTGTGCTGTGATACGGACGAAAGTCAGACTGCGTAGGCGGTAATATATTATTTATACTCAAATAATCACTCAGTTGTTCCTGGAAAATTTTTTCAAGAATTTTCGACTGACAGTATATTAATAGGACGAAATTGAGACACATCAGTAGGATTGTTAGTTTTAGGAATGGGAACAATATTTGCTCTTTTCCATTGACGAGGAAAAGTACAAGTTAATAAACATTTATTAATTATGAATGTTAAATGTTTGCTTAACTGCGGGATAACTAGAGACAATATTTTCAGATCTATACCATCCGTACCCTTAGCGTTAGATTTAATACGATTTTTTTTTCAACTTGATCAAATGTAGTTCAAATGTGCTTTTAGAGGGCGGAATATTAAACATAATATTTTTAGTCGCAAACTCCTCTATAAAATCCTTATTTTACTATAAGGAACGTAACCAGACTGCAACCAACAGCTACTCTTCGGACTATGTGCCCCGCCGAGCGCTGAATTACAAGTTACAAGTCTCCTTTAAGTAAGATCAGTCTTTCGGCTGGTGTTTGTTGCAATCGAAGCATTAGCGTTTTGATGGTAATATGCAATTATTACACTTAACGCGCCAGACTTGTAACTTGTAATTCAGCGCTCGGCGGGACACATAGCCCGGAGAGTAGCTGTTAGTTGCAGTCTGGTTACATTCCTTATAGTAAAATAAGGATTTTATAGAGGAGTTTGTGACTAAAAATATTATGTTTAATATTCCGCCCTCTAAAAGCACATTTGAACTATGCTAAGCCCAGTCAGGCTATTTATTTTTCGATTGCAACAGACACTGGACCGCTAGATGGCGCTTGCTGACTATTTTACATGTCGCTATTGCAAAAATACCGGGATGTACCAAATAGTCAAAGGATCCTCGTGCCGGTCGTCACATGCCTACCTTGCACTGACGACAGCCAACAGCTCAAAACTGCAGTCTGCAAGTGGTGTGTGACGACTGGCAAGAGAACTCCTTTAAGTAGGATCAGTCTTTCGGCTGGTGTTTGTTGCAATCGAAGCATTAGCGTTTTGATGGTAATATGCAATTATTACACTTAACGCGCCAGACTTGTAACTTGTAATTCAGCGCTCGGCGGGGCACATAGCCCGGAGAGTAGCTGTTGGTTGCAGTCTGGTTACGTTCCTTATAGTAAAATAAGGATTTTATAGAGGAGTTTGCGACTAAAAATATTATGTTTAATTGATCAAATGTGTTATATGGGATGATTTGAAACTTTACAGAAATATAAGAATTGGTAAAGATGCGTTATTACCGCAGCATGATAATCGATACCATTTTTTAAATTGGAGTGTCAACAACAAAATATCATTGAACATAAATAAGTGTTCGGCAATGTTTTATACTACAAAAAGAACAAATTATTTTCCACGTGTATAAAATTATTAATAATTCCCTGAGGCGTGTTTATAAACAAAAAGACTTCCTGTTTAACCACAACTTAAATTTTAACTAACTCATTGGAAATATCGTAAAGAAAGCATATAGAAATGTAGAATTTGTTATGACGGCGGTTTCACACATGCGTTATTCGTATACAAATGTTTGCTATTTGTACAAATGTACGCAAGTGTAGATGGAATGTTCGTGTTCGTGCACAAATATTTGATATTTGGTCCGAACACGAACACGTTCCCGCTACGAGTCGGTAAATAGACGCACATCAAAGGGGACGCCACGCCACGAATGTCGTGTACAAATAATCGGTAAGTACGATGTTATGTGTGGAGAGTGTGTTCGCCAAATATTTATAAACGAATATGTGTACACAAATATTCAGACTTAATGTCAATCCGAGCAAAACAGTTATCGTTCCGTTTACCAAAAGGAGAAAACTTAGTCTTAGAACTTGTATGCTGAATGGAATGAACGATGTCAAAAACTTACCTGAAACTTACATCTAGAAAGGATACTTACTAAAGCAACAGCGTTTGAGGGGTCGGTCCTTCTCGGGGAAAAGATCCAATATCACCATCGTGCTTAGCATCCTCGAAAACGGGAGTAACACGGATTTAGCCGACAAAAGACGGTCTATCCGCGATTTACCCATTTCGGGGGTGGTTCTTAGCCGTTTGGCGGGGGTCGAGGAGGGTTCTCGGCATCATCATGGTGCTCAGCATCCTCGAAAACTAGGGGTAACACGGGTTTAGCCGAGGGAAGACGGCCTATCCGCGGTTTACCCCTTTTGGGGGTGGTTTTTGGCCGTTTGGGGGGTTGGCGGGAATCGAGGAGAGGTCTCGACATTGCCATCGTACTCAGCATCCTCAAAAACGGGGGTAATACAGGTTTGGATGGTAGGAGACGGCGGATAGGCAGTTTAGCCCTTTCGGGGGTGGTTTTTGTCCGTGTGGGCGTTGGGTGACCTCGGAGAGAAATTTTTACCACCGCCATCGTGTTCAGCATCCTCAAAAATGGAGGGGAGACGTAGTCTCGTTAGATTAGCAAATATTCACATTTTTTGAGGTTCTATCCGACTCACTATTTACTAAACGCCGATAGATACACTCCGATCGCAGAATTACACGAGAGGGCTAATGTCCCCTTTATGAGACATTAACTCGACGAAACGTCCCAGAAATTTTTTACCTCAAAAATCCAGCGATCGGAGTTAACACGAGACCTGACAAACAGACGCCGACATAACGATCCCCCACATGCCCACCGCCTTTTGCATCAAAACCTCCCCATCTACGACGCTAGAGACTAACAAAGTACAAAGACACATAACCTTTACAATACAAAACATAATACACAGACAAACCTACTTTTCCTTCCTCCCCCCTTCCTTTCCTACCTACCGCCCTTATTTTTATTTTATACAGCACTTAAAGTGCATAGGAAAATTTTTTAAGTTCAAAACCATTTTTGTATATATCACGGAATTATTTTTAATTTTATTTTATTGACTTTACAAAAAATTAAGCAGGTTCTTTTTGTTTTAGTTTCCTGCATACATAAATAATAAAAATTATAACACCATAATGAAACTTTGAAAACATTTAATCAACTGTTTGGTAGAAAATTTATATAGAAATTTGCTCAAACTTTATGGAGAGTGGAAATAATAATGGAATATGGAATAAATTAAATTTCGAGGAGCATTTATTTTCGGCATCCATCAGCCAATTTAACTTGTCACGGTGAATACTAAAAATAATTAGGGACCTACATTGTAAGCACGCTGTGCAGGCTTATATCAAGGTATTATTGTAGGGCAAAATAAAGCAAATAAAATAAATTGTACTTAAAAAATTTAATAAAAATCTCTTAATTGGTAATTGGTCTCCGGCAAAATTGCCATCGACCGGTAAACGTCCCTTACCGTTCTTGATACTCAATATATTATATAATATTATAGGCAATATTTAGTTTAATAATTGTTATATAATAAGTTTCTCTATATACGTACGCTGTATAGTTATTTTTTTTTTTTTACAAATATACTGGCATACAATGTGAATATAACTTAGTTTGTCTGTATCAGTAAATAAATTTTAAAAAAAATCAAAAATTTAGTTTTCGATATTCCTTTTGAGAACTGCCTCAAGAAGTTATTTTGTGTTTGCAAGATAAATTTTCTTTACAAAGTTCCAAAGTTGTGTAGTACTGTTGGAGCAGGCTGCTCGAGGATGAATTTGTAGCTCTTCAAGATAGTGTCTAGAGAAGTTTTCATGTGATTTTGTCAAGGGCGTGAAAAATTTTAAGGTCAATATTTTCAACATTTGCAGTTATCAAATTTGAAGGTGAAAATCTCACTCTTCTCTTTCTAGAAAGGCGAATAAAATACTTCAAAACAAATTTATTATTACACGCCTTTCAGACAGTCAAAGAAAGAATTTTTCACAGCAACACGTAAAAGTGAGTTGTGCCGTATTTAATCAGAATGTTGACTAATTCACAATCGATCAGGCCTGATTGCAATTGTTACTCGTTCAGTAGACTAAATGTGTATCCATTTTATAATGAACTATAGTTTCAGTCTTATGTTTGTATAAGGCTTGAAAACAAATTAGCTAATGAACATTGCAATATTTAAGTAATAATAACTGTCAGGTAATTTACTTACTTGAGGAAGTGATAATACATTCTTTAATAATTAAATAATGTAAATAATGTGCCTACTGCAATTTATCATGTATTATTCTTATGACAAGTACGTTTAAATAATAATCATAAAAGTGTTGAATTTCTATTGTTTTTACTCACCAGCATCTAGACAAATAAAAATAAAAAATGGTAGATTTTGGCATCACTTATGTAAGAAACTTTCACGGCGATTCTGATGACTTTTGCAGAAGTGAAAAACTGTTTTTAGTTACTAACGAGATGTGTTCATAACAAGTCATTAATTTGAAAAGAAATGATTGTATTTATTTTTTTGTGTGTATATATAATTAATAGTGCGGATTGTTGGAACACTTCCGAAAAATATATGTCTATGGATGAAAATAATTTTGGGATTAAAAGAAGCAGGTTGATAACTTTTAATACGGAGGATGATGGAGATATATCGGTAAGTGTTATATACGTACCAATGAAAGCGAAAAATTAACCATTCTATTTAATAATCATCGCAATAGTTAGGGACACTGCTTTCTTTATAGTATAGAGAACCAAACCGGCTGATAATCGCTTTTTAAAACAGGGCTATATCATTCAGAGGGTCGGTTAATGCTTTTTTGGTCACTTTATTAAAAAAAATCAAAAATGGTCTCACGTTATAAAGAACAGCAAGCGCTCTTTTATTCCTCGAGTAAAAAAACTTGCGCACTTTCGGGACCTATATAGTGGAGATGGATAGGGCAAATATTCATATCTTCAAAAAAATTATTTTGTGTCCCAGTTTTGTGGATCAGAGTTAATAATAATAATAATAATAATAATATTCATTTAATAATAATAATAATATTTATTTATTCCAGTAGACCATGTAACATAGTATAGGAAACGTCACAACATTGCAGATAAAATAAAATTACAAAATTACATTAAGTATGCAATTATGAAATTATAAATGAATAAAAATGCAAAAGTGTATAAGTATAAAAGTGTAGAGACAGAATATTCGCATATTTTGAACATTAAAAAAATATTAAACAAAGCATTATTGTAGGGAACATGGACAAAGTATGTAAAATAAACTAACATTAAATTACAAACAAACATAATATTTAATGTACAATGAATTAATTAAATCTAAAATTGTAAATATTCTTGAACACTATAAAACGAATTATCAAGTAGAAATAATTTAAGTTTTTTATTGAACAGTTTGATGTTTTCTATATTTTTTATTTCTGGAATTAATTTATTATATAATTTAATTCCTACGTACATAGGACTTTTCTCATACAAGGACAAACCATGTGCTGGAATTGACAACATAGAGCTCTGTCTCGTTTCATAATGATGAAAATAGCCATTGATTGTAAATGTTTCCAAATTTATTTTAACGTACTTTAAAACTTCATAAATATAAATGCATGGGAGCGTTAGCAAATGTAAATCTTTAAAATAACTTTTACAGTTAGCGCTTACTGCGCACTAACCTGCGCGGGCGGCTGGTATTACATCATAATCAGTATTTGAAGCTTCGCCTTCGTTTATTTAAAATAGTAAAATATGTTGTTGGCGGTGAAAAATATGATGTATTTGTTCTTTCTGATATTTTTAGTAATTAGAATTTAATGGCCACCTTCCGTGATAGGCTGGTGCCAAAGCGGATTTTGAATATAAAAAAAAAAAAAAAATAACGCAAGGACCAGCCGGGAAACTCAGTTAAGGTTATAATTAAGAGAAAAAACAAAAATTAAACACGAGATAAAGTCAAATTATGAATGGGGTGCTGTTTAAGGTTTGAAAGTGTTTTTTTTTTGCGATTTTCGGTGAAACGTGACCTCCTAGCAGAAAATGTCCTTTACAAAAGTTGTAGATAATAAAAAATCTAAAACTTAAATCAGGCATTTTTCAACAGAACCTCAAATTTTCTGAGGAAACAGCGGAAAACCAGTTTTTCATTTTTTTATTTTTTTTTCTCGTAAAAATAATTCAATTTACATGAAATTATGTGAAAGTATACCTTATTTTGCATTGAATAGGCATGATTTTTTTGGAATCTGGGAAACAAGTTGTTTCCGAGATATTTACATTTTCCAAAAAAAAAAAAATAAATAAATAAAAACAAAATCTTCCACGGAAAAATTTATTGGTGTTTTTTTCAATTTAAATATTCTATCCAGGCTCATTGTAACCGTTGAAATGTCTAGTATATATGTTGATGGGCTATTTTTCATGAAACCGCTTAAAATTAAGAAAAACCAAAAAACTGTCGAAGTCAGTCATCATGAATTATTCCATATTTTTTATTATTTTTTATTTTTTTTATTATATAAATAATGGATTAAATTTCAACGACAGAATTTACTTCAATGTAATATTACTAAAGTTGAATTAATTCAATTGAAGAAAGTGGGAGGGGGAAATCATTCTGAAACTTAAGTTTTTCATGACAATGCACTCTCTACCATACTGAAAGTCATAAGCTAGAGTTAAGACTCACTGGCCCAGTGTGCATTTTTATTAATGTGTATTTTACTATTTTTTCACTAAATAGAGAGTATAATGATGAATAATCTGTTTTAAGTATATTTGAATAAAATAATTTGAATAAATAATTATTTATAAATAACACCACAGAAATTAGACAAACCCCAATTCCAGAAGCAAGGGCTTGTGCGGAAGGAGGTTACACATTGAAAAAAACGCGGACATACAACCATTTCCTCCGACAGTGCCGGAGCCAGGATTCGAACCCGGTGGTGCGATGTCTCTGTGATTAATCGCGATTGCCACCTCGCGCCTTAACCCACTCGGCTATCGACCAGACAATTAATTTATTGATATTTTTTTACAAATTTTGACTCGCTTCGTCTTCAAAAAAATATTATTTTGTCATTTTTTAAATAAAAATAAAAAATATATAAAAAATTATAATATTCTAATGAATTGCATTATGTGGTTGTTCATCAATAAACGTTTCAAATTCTCAACGATCTTCGAGCTCTTCTATTTCAATATCGAGACTCTTTGCTGGCTCTTCATATAATCTCTTCCGAATCACTTAAGTCTTCAAATATCTCTTCATCTCTATTTCATGACAAATACTGCATAAATTCCTACATTTTAAGCCGTGCTTTCGGCAGCTACATCTTTGTTTATTATAACCATTTTCACAGTTGCAGCTAATACTTTTTGTTAAATTAAAAGCTATTTTTTTACTATTAAACTTGCAATGTTTGTTAGTTTGTTTAGGTCAAATCTTGCGATCAAAATTTCGATTAGTTCTAAATAAGCTAAAGCTTTGAAATTTTGCACGTGTATAAGTCCGGTGACAATACACTTCAACATTTTACTTATATCTTGATATTCAAATGTAGGGATGTAAATGTAGGGAAAAAATCATGTTTATTCAATGCAGAAAAAGGTATATTTTCACATAATTTCATATAAATTGGATTATTTTTACAAGAGAAAAAAAAACCGAAAAAGCAGTTTTCCGCCGTTTTCTCAAAAATGAGGTTTGCTTGAAAAAAATTGAAAAATTTAAAAGTTTTAGATTTTTTTATTATCTACAATTTCCGCTAGGAGGTCACGTTTCGCCGAAAATAGCAAAAAATCACTTTCAACCCCTAAACAGCACCCCCATTTCACAATTTCATTTTATCTCGTGTTTAATTTTTGTTTTTCTCTTAATTATAACGTTAACTCAATTTCCCGGCTGGTCCTTGCCTGTTAATATTTTTCTTTCAAAATGGTGTTGTGGTGCCGGCCTATGAAGCGCAGGAATTAAATTTTAGGGGCTAAAAATTCAGTTAAAAAAATCAAACTTCAGATTCTTTCTAGTGAGTCAGCTGCACCTCAAAACAAATTGCAGAGCTCTATTTTGTAACTTCTGGAGCATATAAAAATCTTAATAAGTCATATAAGTATACGTCGATAATATTTTTCGGCCAACGATTTTTATAATTTTGGAACCACCTAGTGACTTTGGTCCGTTGGTTTTTCCCCCGTTACGTTGTTCCCTCTCTTCCCCGCGATTTGCATTTTTGACAGTCTTTTAAATAATTTCGCGTGCGGTGCCTCATTCAATGGTCCAACTTACAGATTATTTGACAAACACCTGACAGCTTGGGTTTAATTTAAAACAAAACACACTTTTCTAAGCAAAGAAACACATTTTTTTTAACATTTATTTAACGTCGGTCTATTTTCGCTACTGAGGCCTATCACCGACGTCTGTAGACGAGCTACCCCCCCAACCAGGAATTTTGCCGAACCTCTTTCCTTAAGAAGAGTAGGGATCTTTTATTTGCCTAACATTTAATAGACAAGGGACCGACGGCTTTACATCCCCTCCGAAGGATGGTATATCCCCTATACAACCCTCGCCTAAGGTTGCATAGCTTCCGCGCATACACTGATATACAAGCCGCTGGAAGATATGTGAGGCGAGGAATAAAAAATAAAATTTAAAAGACACAACATACAACAATAATTTTGTTGAAATTCTAAACTCAAGGTTTTTAGACAATTCAGAACAACCCTCAATAATAGTTCAAATGTGCTTTTAGAGGGCGGAATGTTAAACATAATATTTTTAGTCGCAAACTCCTCTATAAAATCCTTATTTTACTATAAGGAACGTAACCAGACTGCAACCAACAGCTACTCTCCGGGCTATGTGCCCCGCCGAGCGATGAATTACAAATTACAAGTCTGGCGCGTTAAGTGTAATAATTGCATATTACCATCAAAACGCTTATGCTTCGATTGCAACAAATACCAGCCGAAAGACTGATCCTACTTAAAGGAGCTCTCTTGTCAGCCGTCACACACCACTTGCAGACTGCAGACTTGCACTGACGAGAGCCAACAGCTCGAAACTGCAGTCTGCAGTTGTGGTGTGTGACGGCTGGCAAGAGAGCTCCTTTAAGTAGGATCAGTCTTTCGACTGGTGTTTGTTGCAATCGAAGCATTAGCGTTTTGATGGTAATATGCAATTATTACACTTAACGCGCCAGACTTGTAACTTGTAATTCAGCGCTCGGCGGGGCACATAGCCCGGAGAGTAGCTGTTGGTTGCAGTCTGGTTACGTTCCTTATAGTAAAATAAGGATTTTATAGAGGAGTTCGCGACTAAAAATATTATGTTTAACCCCCAATAAAAAAAAAATCCGATAAGAAATGTCTGATTTTTTCCCATAATCGGCGTAGAGAGCAAATGTTCTTTTGGACATAGGTAGATCCTACTTTGTTCTATATCTTGAGTCAAAACTCAAATCGGAAAAAAAAGAAAAAATTGAGGGCGTTACACTCCTAAGAGCGACATGCTGTATATAAAGGATTATTATTTTTCCAATCACTAAGCAGTCAATTTATAGCAAAATAGTAATTTTTTAAATTTAAATAGAAAAATAGAAATACGGCCATCTAAACACAGTAATTTATTCTAGAGTTGAATGGAGGATAATTCTGCAGTTTATCCACTTCTCGATTTTTGTTTTTTTTTTATGTACAAAGAGTTATATGAAGCGTTTGTTCCTAAAGAAACGTTGCGCAATTGTTTAATAATCAAAGCAAGTAAAGTGGAGCGTATAGGGGTGCTGGGTGTGTAAAAACGAGTGAAAATACGATATTTTAGGTTATTTTGAAACGATTAGTATAGAAAAAGTCATTTTAGGGCAAGGGTGAATAAGACTTATGGAATTTAATTGCGTATTACTGCAATTCATTGAGTCCCGTCGTACCGCAATAAACATTCAAATTTGTCATGACGTTATTTTTCGTTGCCCTGAAATGGCTGTTTTCATGTGAAAGTGACCTGAAATTCTCGTATTTTGACTTCTTTATGTATTGGTCATTGCAAACTAAAAAAGTTAGGTAATGTTATGTTAGACGTATTTAGTGGATATAATGCTGTAATGACTCTTATCTTATTTACCTATGCCCTGAAATGACTTTTTCAATGCCAATCGTTTCAAAGTGACCCGAAAACATCGTATTTTCACTCATTTTTACCCACCCAGCACCTCTCTCTATTCGCTCCACTTTCCCGTCAATTTCCTCGATTATTATACATTTGCGCAACGTTTCATTAGTCACAAACGGTTGATATAAATCTCTTATATTCACAAAAAAACAAACCTCAAAAATCGAGAAGTGGATAAACTGCAGAATGACCGAATGGAGATAATATTCCAAGTAAATTCTCAGAGGGGGGGGAGCCATTCCCTAATAAAGAATTTGCAGTTGTGCTTCCCATCTATTGGTATAGATTTGATTTGGATACGGAGGTGCGAAAATATTTTATGCAAATTTTAACGTAACCTAGTAGAAATATTTATTATGGCCTTTGAAGAAAGATGTAAGTAATAAAACAGCCGTTTTCTTTCAGGTGGAAGTAGATTTTGCGGTACCGTTCATTAAAATTCCAGTAAAAAAGTCGCTGGCAGAGACCAAAGGAGCCATAGCAAATGTCAATTTGGGAGCAGTTATATTAGCTGGAGTTTTAACTTTTCTATTGTCTGTCGTTGTGCCAGCAGTTCTCTCATTTCTCAATAAGAAAATGTTTACGCAATTTGTTCGTAGTTCAGGACTTTCTGAAGATTCTTACAAGCCAAACAGAAGTAAGTTTTAATTTTTTTCCTATTTTAACATGATGACGGATATATTTGCTGTGAACTTTTGAATGAAATTTTTCGTAAAAAATAATGTCATCCCTCATTGCTTGCATGCAGTTAATGGTCGGTCGGTTGGTTTCAAAGAATTATGCACTCAATTAGCGTGACGTCGCGTATTAGGCAACCCAATATACTACTGTCATAACGCTAATGGCGTGAAATTAATCCCTCTGCAGAGGGGAGGGGGCCAACTTTGAAAAATTAAATGGTAACCTTCCATTTTTTATTGAAGAAACGGATTGTACGGCTAAAATTACGTAAGGTTCGCCTGGAACATTTTTTTGGATTCGCTACAGATGACGCTGTAATCGCAAAAAAATTAACATAAAGGTGTAAGTATGAAATAATCGGTTTACACCGGAAACAAAAAACATGTGTTCAATATTTTAAAAATGAAACTACATGGAATACTTCGCAGAAATGTTATTAAAGATAAATGTTTTCAACAATAATTCAGAGAAAAAACATTATGTTTATATGGTTTATTTGTAAAAAGGTTTGTTTGGTTCTTTGAAAAATTAAATGGGAACTCCCATTTTTTTAAAAACGTGGTGCTTAGTTTAGGTGGTTCACGTAACGTGAGTAACGTTGTCTCAAACCAGCTTTAACTTTTTTCGTGCTCAAATTGATAACCACCTTTTTCTAGGCACCTTCTAACCGAAAGTAAACTTCATCGGCAACTTTCTGCAATACCTCTAGAGTTATTTCATTTGACACATCGCGTATTCTATTCTTTAGTTCCTCGATATCATTGGGTTTAGATTTATAAACTTGGCTTTAGATCAGGTGACCTTGCTGGTCATTCTATGGAGCCTCTTCTATCAATCCACCTCTGAGGAAAAACGTTGTTTAACAAATTACGTACAATTAAAGCAAAGTGCACTTGCGTATCCTGTTGGAACCAAACATTTTCGAAGGCACGTCCCACTAAATTTTGTATTGTAGGTACAATATCATCGGTCAACAAATCCACGTACTTTTGGGCAGTCAAATTATCGTCAATGAAGAATGGTCCAATGATATGGTTACACAATATTCCCGCCCAAACTTTTTGCGGGTATTGCGTGTGAAGCTCTTTCATCCAATGGGGATTCTCAATGGCCCAATATCTCATGTTTTGCCGATTAACAGACCCCATCATGTGAAAGAAACAAGTCCAGAACAGAAATCGATCATTTCTGTCGCATTTTCGCATCATTTCCTCGCAATATTCCAGTCTGCGGTCAAACTCATCTCCAATAAGTTCTTGCACTAATTTTATTTTGTACGGAAAATAATTATGCGACTTTAAAACTCTCTGAACAGTAGATTTATTTGATTGAGTTTTTTGCGCTACTTTTCGGATTGAGGTGTGGGAACCATCCTCAAAACTTAACAGAATTTCCAAAGACTTCTGGTAATTTGCAGCAGTTTTAGGTCTTCCAGATCGTGGTTCATCTTCGATTGATCCACTTTGTAGAAAAGATAAACTGTACGATAAACAGTCGATTTAGAAATTTCAAGATCAGGAAACGTGATGTTGAATAAATTGGCAATCTCTTGGTATGACTTTCTCTATCGCCATACCCACGCGTCATGAGAACAGTTATACTTTCCCTCTCTGACAAGGACATCGTTGATTAGAACAAAAGCACTCACAATTTAGAAAATTTTCACTTGAACAAATTGAGCTCTTGCCTCCAAGAAAGTTGGAAGAGGAATAAACATTGAAAAATAAAAATAATGAAACTATTTGCAACACTTCGCAGAAATGTTTTTAACAACAATTCAGGGAAAAAGAACCAAACAAACTTTTTTACAAATAAACATGTTTTTTCTCTGAATTGTTGTGCTGAATTGTGAGTGCTTTTATGTATTTACTTGTGAAAAGGAATTCGTTTTTCAAATTTGCGAAGAACGCAAATTCGAAATAAAAATGTTGGTTCCCATTTAACTTTTCAAAGTTGCCCCCCTCCCTGCACAGGGGGATGGGGGAGTCAACTTTGATCTCATTGGATAGGTTTTTTAAAAATATTGAATACGTGTTTTTTTTGTTTCCAGTGTAAATCGATTATTTTAAACTTACGCCTTTATGTTAATTTTTTGCGATTACAGCGCCATTTGTAGCGAATCCAAAAAAATGTTTCAGACGAACCTTACGTAATTTTAGCCGTACAATCCGTTTCTTCAATAAAAAATGGGGGTTCCCGTTTAATTTTTCAAAGTTGCCCCCTCCCCCCTGCAGAGGGGGGTGGGGGAGTCAACTTTGGTGTCATTGGATAGGTTTTTAAAATATTGAACACGTTTTTTGTTTTCCGAAAAGATTAGCAGTTTGCGATATATTTGACCGTTTCAAGACTTTTGGGACACCCCGTATGTATATTTAAAATACAGTAGAAGAAATTTACCTTTAATTAAATAAATTGATATTATATATTAATTATAGAATCCTCCAATAGGAATTGAGAATACAAAAATTATGCCATTTAGTTTGCTACTACTTCCAGTTGGTTTACATTTTGCATTGTTATTTCTCTAAAAAGCTTATTTAATATGTATACCGGGTGTTAGAAAAGTATGGGAACGTGGAAAATCTCGAACAGTTTGCATCAAATCGAAAAATAAAAAATACGTGTCAAAAATTTTTCAAAAAACTATCTACTGATACCAAAATGACCTCCCCACCCACCACCCTGTGGGTGGGATGAGGGGCAACTTTAAAATTTCAAATGGAAATCCCTGTTTTTTATTGCGGTATCGGATTCTACGGCAAAAAATACGTAAATTTTATTCTGGACATTTTTTTCGAGTCTTGCATGGTGTCGCTGTAATCGCAAAAAATGAAAAGAAAACATTACTGTTTCAAGAGTAGCGTCTTGTGCCCATAAAAAAACGTCCAATTCAAAAATTGAAAAACACGTATTTGTTATTTTTACGAAATCTATCCAATGACATTGGATTCGACTCTCCCACCCCTAACCCAGTGGGTGGAGCAGGGGGCAGCTTTGAAATTTGAATTTTATATCGGGCATTTTTTTCAATTCTCGCAAGGTGTCGCTGCAATCGCACAAAGTTGAAATAAACCTTAAGCGCCCATAAGTTTGTAAATATTTACAAACTCTAGCTACTAGTGTTGACAAAAAAACATTCAGTTTAAAAAACAATATCTGTGATATCTTGGTTTTTATGAATGTTTTTTTTAAAATGTTCTTAATAACACTATTTGTTTTTTGCGAAATTTCTACGAGAACGTTCAGTTCCTTCCAACTTTTGTAGAGGTAGGAGCGCACTTTTTTACGGAAAAAGTTATTTAATTTTTCATTAATTCTCGCGTTTTTTTCTGCATAATGGCTACTTTAACAGAGGAAGAGTCAGTTTCTCTTTTAATGATGCGAGGGTGGGGCGATAAAGAAAGGTCCTATCATGAAGTTGTGATTTTATTCAACGAAACTTTCCGTGTAGATCAAGTGGGAATTTCGAAATCTACTGTGTCCCGTACCATCAAACGATTCTTAGACACAAGGACAAATAAGTGGCCCAGGCATTTGTTGAAAATCGAAGGTTATCAATCAGAAAAGCCAATCAACAGCTTGATATGAGTGCATTTTCAGTTCATAAGAATTTGAAACTTTTGAAATTTCATCCTTACAAAATTCACCTTCACCAAGAGTTAAATGAAGATGATTTTGATTGGCGACTTGAATGTAGTGAATTAATGATGGAAAGGAGTAACCAATACCCAAATTTTTTGTCGTCTCTACTTGTCTTCTCAGATGAAGCAACTTTCGAACTCAGTGGAAAAGTTAATCGCCATAATTTTGAGATATTGGAGTGTCGAAAACCCTCACTGGATGCTTGAAACACACGCAGTATCCACAAAAATTAAATGTTTGGGCAGGAGTTTTCAGGGATCGAATCATAGGACCGTTTTTCATAGATGGAAATTTGAATGGAGAAAAATACCTGGAAATGTTGACAAATCAAATAGTTCCCGCAATACAAGATATTGCTGATGATGAGTTCGATAATGTTTGGTTCCAGCAAGATGGGGCTCCTCCACACTATCGGGATATTGTTAGGGACTATTTGAATGGTACTTTCGAAAATCGATGGATAGGTCGAAGAGGAACTATTGAATGGCCAGCAAGACCTCCCGATCTCGCGCCACTTGATTATTTTGTTTGGGGCTACGTGAAGGGTAAGGTTTATTTCACTAAACCTCGTGATTTGGAAGAGCTGAGGCAACGCATAAGAAACATTTTTGCAGAAATACCACCTCAAATGATAAGAAGTGCTATTGAAAATTTTTACGTTCGTCTCGGACAACGCCAAGAAGTCAATGGGTACCATTTTGAACACCTGCTTATAATCTTGAAATTAAAACCTGCTAGTGTAGCAGTTAAGCTGTAAACTAATTGCCTCAACTGGCCGAAATCCTCACCTTGCCTTAAATGGCTGAGTTACCTCCTTGCCTTCACTGGCTGGGATCAAGAACTTGTCTGAAGTGGCTGAATTAAGAGGTAAAACCACTGTTAGTTTTTTTTAAATCGAGTTTTTTATTGCCCCGTAAAAAATGTAAATTGAAAATTACTAGCTGCTAATAAATTTACAGAATGTTAATAATTGTTGTAATTTCCGCACGACCATGTAAAATCACTGTTCTCAAAACAGCTCGGGAAATCATTTACTCTGAGATCAGTAGTTTTACTTTTCGTATTTTTTTTACGTATGCGTTCAAAACTTTCATGTTTCCACTCAATTTTTTGCGATTGCAGCGACACCTTGTGAGAATCGAAAAAAATGCCCGACATAAAATTCACGTATTTTTGGCCGTAGAATCCGAATCCGCTATAAAAAATAGGGATTTTCATTACAAATTTCAAAGTTGCCCCCGCCCCACCCACTGGGTTAGGAGTGGGAGAGTCGAATCCAATGTCATTGGATAGATTTCGTAAAAGTAAGAAATACGTGTTTTTCAGTTTCTGAATTGGTCGTTTTTTTATGGGCACAAGACGCTACTCTTGAAACAGTAATGTTTTCTTTTCATTTTTTGCGATTATAGCGACACCATGCAAGAATCGAAAAAAATGTCCGGAATAAAATTTACGTATTTTTTGCCGTAGAATCCGATTCCGCAATAAAAAATAGGGGTTTCCATTTGAAATTTTAAAGTTGCCCCTCGCCCCACCCACCACCCTGTGGGTGGGGTCATTTTGGTATCAGTAGATAGTTTTTTGAAATTTTTTTGACACGTATTGTTTTATTTTTCTATTTGATGCAAACTGTTCGAGATTTTCCACCGTTTTCATACTTTTTTAACACCCGGTATGTGAATATGTATACATTTTTCCAACACTGCGTTTAAATATCGCCGGTGAATTATTTCTGTCACCATCTTTAAAGTGGCAAGAACATATCAATGAAAACTTAGATTTCCTATCGCCTCTGAAGATAGAGCAAATAAAATTAATTAGGTAGGTACACAGTTTATAATAAATCTTGTATAGAATTAATGTAAATAGTAAAATTAACGTAATTTTTTGTATGAAAATCGGCACCAGAATAATATTAATAACTTTTACTGCTGTGCTCTTATCTGTCAATCAACATTTTAACTATTAGAAAATTCTATAATAAAGTAAAATATAAACCCTAACCTACCTAATAATAGCTCCCACTTCGGCATCCTTTGGAAAATCAAACATTTTGCTCCGCTATTATTAGTATGGTCACATTCAGGATTCAGGAACAAAACATAAACCCATAGTCCAAACAATTTAAAAAGAATACAAAATTTAATTAGAGAAAGAAAGATTAGGTTATCAATTGTAAATATTAAATCAAATAAGAGTATTGAAGTTAGTAGTGCAGGCAAACTGTCGAAAAAAAGTCTAAATTGAAAGAACTGAATCTAAGTGATCTCGTCTTTTGAGGAGTTGTTGTTTATAATGTTTATAAACATTTTTTGTCGAATCACATGCCAATGGTACCTGGCAAAAATAGTTATAAACAATATATCTCTCAAATTTTACCCATAGCCATAATTGAACAAGAATTCAATTTTGAAGCTCAGGAAATTCTACACAAATTTCATTGGAAAAACATTTTTGTGCGAACAAAAATAAGCGCGGAAAGTCTAACTGTTTATGACGTATAACTTGGCGTGGTGTGGAGCGAGGCTAGCGAGCGGAAGCACGTGCATGTTTCGTTATAGCACCATAACTCTTGTTGGACTATTTTAATTAAACAAAGTGCCTATCGAAAAATGATAGTTTTTCACATGCGACTATAATGAAATTTGTTTAAGATTTCATTTTATGTATATTGAACAAGAGATGAAATTACAAAAGGCTGTTTTTTAAACAATACGCAATTAAATAAACAATTAATTTTATAATGAACTTTCCCGTATACATTCATTTTCTAGATTCTTTAGTTGATTACTATAAGGAATACAAAAAATTACAAAAATTTAGTTTTTAAGATTCGACATTTTTAAAATCCACTTTATTTGAAAAATCGTAGTAACTAAAAAAATAAATTTATTTCAAAATATAATTATACAATTAGTGCAATAATTGGGATAATTCTTTTTGGGCTAATTTGAAAGCTTAACTCTTGCTCTTTAAGTTTTAGTTGTAACAGTTATGAAAATTTACAGTTAAATTGGAATAATTAGTACTAATTTATGGCTACTTGACCCGATAGCCACGCGACTCCAAAACTTGCCAAAAAATTGACGCCTAGAAAAGTTATAAAATAACATTTTGTTTTTGTACCACTTACAGGTGTTGTCGGGAATATTGTAATGTTTAAGTAAACAGCGTTTTTCGGTATTTACAATAATAATTTTTTAAATTATTTAATAAAATTAAAAAATAAGGCTTGCTTAATCATTAAATTTTATACTATTATGCCTATAATAATTTATAAACTATGAAACTTTTGCACATGACATACTTATTTTATAATGAAATGGCTATTGAAAATTTGTTTAAACGTTTGTTATTAACTATTTGTGGTTATCGACAGACATTTGGATTTAACGTACTAAATTATATAAGAATATAATCAGACGAACATTCCGTCTGACCAGGAAAAATATAATAGATAAAGTCGAAAATGAGCATGATTAACTTCTATAAAAAGACATTTTTTTTTAATCTTTACAAATAAATAGCTCATAAACTATGCACTTTTTGCACATAACATATATATAATTTTTTTATTGTTTTAATGTAAATTTTTAAATAAAATTGGTTGCAAATTCGATTCAAGATGGCCGCCGTTAGTGGAGGTGCGGAAAATGAATTAGGTGAAAAAGTAGAAAAGACATGTTCATATTGCAAAAAAAAAGTGACAGAATTTATTATATGTGTGAAATGTGAAAAAACCTTTCATAAAAGTTGTACAACCAGAATGAAAACACTGAAAATGTTAACACATGACATAAGCTTGTGTTGCCTTGAAGAGGATGCAACACAAAATTTAAACTTTATCAAAATGCTAGTTAGAGAAAATGAGGCAAAGAAGACTGAAAATAAATTATTAAAACAGTTAAATAAGGAAATGGGCGAGAAAAATTTATTATTAGAAGAAAAGCTACATAACCTCCAAAATAACACGTGTTGGAATAAAACGTTTGCAGACGCCGTAAAAATGGATAAACCCATAGAAAATAATAAACAACCACTAAACAACATACCAAGCATTATAATAAAACCAAAAAAACCCCAAAGTATAACAAAAACTGAAACCGACATAAATGATAACATAAACCCAGAAGAACTCAACATTGGTATCAACAAATTTAGAAAAACAAGAACAGGAAGTGTAATTATAAAATGTCATACAAATCAAGATATTGAAAAGTTGAAAACAATTGCAACATCAAAATTAGGACATACATATGAAATAGATGAGACAAAACTCAGAAATCCAAGAATAAAAATCCCACATTACCATGGAAATAAAAATGAAAAGGACATTGAAGAAGCTATTAGAAAGCAGAATAATTTCGTGAAGGATGAGATGCTAAACGTGACATATATAAAAAAAAACAAATACGAAAGGATCGACAATTTTCGCTGAATGTTCCCCAAAAGTATTCAATGAATTAATATATCGTAAAAAGATATGTATAGGATGGGAGAGATACCCAGTATATGAAGACCTTACTGTGCCACAGTGCTACAAATGTCAAGAATACTATCATACAAATAAAAAATGTTGTAATAAAGTGGTATGTGCAATCTGTAGTGAAGAGCATGAAAGAGCTGTATGCCCAAATAACACAAAAAAATGCAATAATTGTAAAACTGCAAATTTGAAATACAAGACGACATATGATGTGAACCATGAAGCCTACAATCTAGAGTGTCCGACATACAAATCCCATCTGGAACTCTTAAAGACAAAAATAAATTACGGTTAATTTATGGTTATTCAACAAGAGGAAGAAGTGCTTGAAAATATAAACGAGATAAAAAGTGACTTCATTAATTGTGGCGATATAGTGCAAAACATATCTCTAGGCGATAAAATCCTAAATCTGATTCATTTAAATATAAGAAGTATACGAAAAAACTTTGACAATCTCTTAGTTTTCTTAGAATCTTTTCAATTACATTTTTGTGATATAATAATTTTAAGTGAGTGCTGGCAAGTAGAATCAAGTAAACAATTTAACATAAAAAATTATACATCTCACTATAACAAGGCAGACATTAATAAAAACGATGGTGTACTTATATTAATAAAGTCAGAATTAAATGCCGATATCACCAACTATAAATTACATCAGACAGGGGTAACTGTAAGTAAAATAAACTTTCAAATTAATAAAATATCTTACGGTATATCAGCAATATATAGACCACCTCCTACATCCTTAGAAACGTTCATAAATGAATTTGGCTCATATTTAGACCAGAAAATTACAAACGATGTCGAAATTATAACTGGAGATCTCAATATAAACATATTAGACAATAACAATAATCATGTAACTAACTATCTATCAACTCTAGGTATACATGGCTTTCAATCTTATATAAATTCACCAACTAGAGTTACAAACGAAAACAGTTCATGCATTGACCATATATTCATTAGAAAAAGAATATCATCAAGTGGCACTTTGAAATATAAAACTTATGTGATTAATTACGACATTACAGACCATTACCCTATCATGTTAAATATCTCCCAAGAAAATAATTTGCATAAAGAATCTAACAAGGAAAATACAATAACTAAAATTGACTACCAAAAACTAACACAATTATTAGAAACACAAGACTGGTCAAATATCCTAAACGCAAACAACTCTGAAATTGCTGCTCAAAACTTTACTGTAGAACTTACAAACATTATTGAAAAATCCCAGACCAAATTAGTAAAACTTAAAAATTATAACAAAATAAAACCATGGATAACAAATGGTATAATAACCTCTATAAAAACAAAAGATAAAATGAAAAAAACCTATCAAAATATCCTACCTTAACAAAACAAATTGAATATAAAACCTACCGAAATAATTTGAATCGAATTATAAAAAATGTTAAAAATAATTATTACAGAGAAAAAATAAATCAAAATGCCAACAACATTAAAAAAATCTATAAATTGGTAGCCGAAGCATCTAATGAAAACAAAAATAATAGTAACAGAAGTATACAGATCTTAAACAGCAACCATGAACCCTTTAAAAATGACAAAGAAATGTCAAATTTCTGTAATAATTACTATAGTGAAATAGGTATAAATATGTTACAAAAGATACCAGTACCTGCAAATCCATTAAACACAACCAAGACGATCACATCATCAATGTTCTTAAAACCAGTAACAGATAATGAGCTAATAAAACACATACATAATTTAAAAAACAACAGTTGCCCGGGTATAGATGGGATAACCGTCAAAACTATTAAATTCATACATATACATATTATAAAACCACTGAAACATATTATTAATTTAATATTTAAAACCGGTATTGTGCCTAAACAATATAAAACTTCGATCATAACACCTATTTATAAAGCAGGGAACCATAATACAATTAGTAACTACAGACCCATCAGTTTAATAAACAACTTCACCAAAATTCTTGAAAAATGTTTGAAAGAACGCCTAATCAATTTTTTAAACATTAACAAAGTGTTTTCAGAACATCAATATGGTTTTACAGAAGGTCTAAGCACCAATGATGCCGCTCATGAACTGATAAAACAGGTTACAAACCAGCTAAATAATAATAGAAAATGTATCGCAGTCTTTTTGGACCTGGCAAAGGCCTTTGATACAGTACCTCACAATAAGCTACTAAATGTGCTGGAGCAGTACGGCGTCAGAGGTGGAGTACTAGAGGTCTTTGACAGCTACCTATCAGACAGAATACAGCAGGTAAGAATCAGAGATACCCTAAGTGATCCAACGAACATACAAATTGGCATACCACAAGGTACAGTTTTAGGTCCTATACTATTCAATATATATATTACCTCATTAACTAACATGAATATTAATGGCAAAATCATATCGTATGCTGATGACACTGCGATTATTTTCAGTGGATCAACATGGGAGGAAACAAAAAATCAAGTAAAGATGGGAATAAAAAAGATAAAAGACTGGCTCGACACAAATAAATTATCATTAAATGTTGAAAAAACTAATTATATAGCATTTTCACTCACTTCAGTAAACCGCCCGGCTTTCAGAACAATAAAAGTAGATAATTTAGATCAAGAGATAAAAGAAACAACAAATACCAAATATCTTGGAATTTATATTGATCAAAATATAAAATGGAATGTGCATATAACATACCTGACAAAAAAAATTCGAATCTTGATACATAAATTCTATGTCTTAAGGAATGTCATGGATCAAAAATTAATCATCACGCTGTATCTGACACTTGTAGAACCATTACTACGTTACGGTATAATAGTATGGGGTGGTCTGTACAATAATGCGCTAAGTCAGTTAAATGTAATACAAAATACAATACTAAAAATAATCTATAAAAAAGATCGTTTATTCTCCACAAGTCTGTTATACTCTGAAAAAATATGTAACATGCGTACACTGTATCTTATGTCAATTTGCTCCTATGTCCATAAACATGATAAATTAAAAGAATATATAAACCATAGCCACAATACACGGAATAAAGTAAATCGGCATTTAAAAGTACCATCGAGCAATAAAAATGCAAACCAAAGATTTATTAGTTACCTAGCGCCAAAATGCTACAATATGTTACCAATATGTATAAAACAAATAAGAAACATAAGAAAATTTACTATTGCATGTAAAAAATATATTACACAAAATAATTCTGACTTTATTAAATTATTCCTTTAGTTTTAGTTTACTTTAGTAACCTACCCAATAAGACTGTAATACCATGTAATACTTAATTCACTCATGCCAGCCTCTTAGAATTGAAAAAATATATGTATAGATATATATTATAGATTGTAAGGTGCACATACAGATGGTCATACATCTAGGTGCAATAGATAGACGTGATCTTAATAACTGAAGTGCAATAATGATAACCAATTGTAAATTTAAACTTTGTAAATGCAAATAAATAAATAAATAAAAATAAAAATGATTATTTTTGGCAATTTGTTTAAACAATCATTATTAAATAATTTTGGCATACTTCTATCAATTTACAATCAACATATTCAAATTCAGGAGGTCAAAATACATAGGAATAAATAATTTGCAATTGAGCATACTCAAAATATACAGGAATAATTGGATTGTAATATAGTATAAAAAAATTTCTATAAACATTTAGTGCGTTCAATATTGCTCGCACAAAAATGTTTTTGTAATGAAATTTGTGTATAATTTCCTGAGCTTCAAAATTGAATTCTTGTAAAATTATGGCTATGGGCAAAATTAGAGAGATATTAGCAAAAAACTGAACTTTTTAAAATTTGTTTATAACTATTTTTCCAGGCACCATTGGCAGGTGATTCGACAAAAAATATTTATGTACATTATAAACAACAACTCCTCAAAAGACGAGACCACTTAGATACAGTTCCTTCAATTTAGGCTTTTTTCGACAGTTTGCCTGCACTATAGCTGCAATTGCATTGCTTTCCGCTCATATAATTTAAATTTTCATATTTTTCTTTCCCATTGGAGGAAACTGTTGCTGTTTTATATTTGGCATTATTAAAATAAAATTGAAGGTTTATTAAATCTCAATAAATACATATATTTTAACATATCTTGTGTGTATGAGATTGGCACTGGAAGTTCTTTCAACCGAGGAATTTAATAAAATATATAGCAATGTTTTAGCATTATATTATATTTTACAGTCTTTACGAACAAGGTAATAAGGCTCAGATTCCAATGTTACTCGACGGGATCAAAATTTCTATGACAGCAATATGTTTGGTTGCATAAGTTGTGACGTCACAGCTAATTATGTCAATTATGTCAGTATAATTTATTGTTAGTTATGGATTGTATATGTTAGGTGATGACCAAAGGGACACTATATGAAAACTGCCACAATACTTTTAACACAGTTTATTTCGTACCGAACTGTTAACTCTATGTCAGCTGAACAAATACTGATTAATTTATCATATATTACATTACGTGACTACACAAGATATCCTATCAGTGAATTAGTCATAGTTATAAAACACTTCGGCTTCGGCAGCACGATGGTAATGGCCGGGCGCGGGCGTCTCCTAAC
Organism: Leptura quadrifasciata; assembly: GCA_963675555.1. Classification (NCBI taxonomy): domain Eukaryota; kingdom Metazoa; phylum Arthropoda; class Insecta; order Coleoptera; family Cerambycidae; genus Leptura; species Leptura quadrifasciata. The sequence continues at coordinate 115,845,413 of OY776674.1, read as the reverse complement.
ACGGCCATCCTAAGATTCGTTCGTCCCTGAACGAACAGTGCGAGAGAACTGAAAATCACAATTTATATCAATTACTTTCACTAATACTGCAGCATAGCAGTTCAAGTCTTGATACTTGAACTGTCGCTGTAAAGATATCTTTTTTTTTTCACAACAGGCCTTAATACCCGGTGATGCTTTCTAATGATCTCAATTTGAATTTGCCGTAGGTCTTAATTCCTGCAGCGGTTAACAAACAGTCACTTTAGGCCTTAATACCTATAGTGTATATTATAGACCTTAGTTCCTATAGTAACCATTTTAACTATAGGCCTTTATACCTTATAGCGAGCGTCCATAAGCCTTTATACTTATGGAATCAACCTATTGCAATTTACTTTACTTCTATTTGCGTGGGACATATAGCTTAATGTCCTCTACATCATATACATCCTCATACTGAGCATTAGTGCTGGTTCTAGTTGCGTGGATGTCTTCTTTCACTTTGTAACGGTCATTAGGAAGAACCTCGATTATTTTGAAGGGTCATTTATATTTCTCTAATAATTTCTTGCTTTGTTGTTACCACCGAGTCTCCTACTATGAATTGATTCGCTGGTTTTATCTTTTTATCAAATGACTTCTTCTGTTTTTCTTCATTTTTCTCTAATCGTCTCTTCGCTTTTTTTCTCAACTTAGTGACATCTAGGCTATCTCTTTCCTCATCTACGTATCGGTCGGCCTGGCTTCTCAATTTTATACCGAGCATTAGCTCGGCAGGGATAGCGTTCGTTGTTTTGTGCTTTGTGCTATTTATTCCTTGTTGGACGGCTTCTAAATTCGAGTCCCAATTATCGCTAGTTGTATTAGCTCCCATTGTCGCTAACGCCTCCAAAAGGGTTCTATTGACTCTTTCCACCTGTTCATTAACCATTGGCAAGCATACTGCTGTGGTGTGTTAGGTTAGGTTAGGTTGAAATGTGAGTGGGTCTATACCAGACCCTCCACCGCGACCAATCAGGTCTATTGTAGCTCACTCCTAATTTATATTTCACCCAATAGGTTCAGCCTTTTAATAAAGCTGATAACTTTGTTGGGTGAGAGATTGTCCAAGTCCTCAGGCAAAAGCTGTCCTTTGCCAAATAATGAGAACCGGGTTCTTTCTGCAGCAGGACAAGTGCACAGGACATGCCTTGCCGTTTCATCTTCCTCTAGACACAGACGGCATTCGGTGTTTTCCACCAGTCCAAGTCTGTGTAAGTGATGATTTAATCTGCAGTGCCCAGTATATAGGCCGATTAGAGTGCTTAGGTGTAACCTATTCAACTCTAGCAGTTTTTTAGCTCTTGATTTCGAAGGATTTGTAATGAACTCCTTCGAATGAGCTAATCCTGGTAGTTCCTGCCAGTGGTAGAGAGTCTTGCTCTCAGCCCAGTCTAGGATATTTGTTTTGGCAGTGTTTGAAGATATGCCAAGAACTGGTTCTGGTCCTATAAATTTTGATGCCGCACCCTCTCTAGCTAGACAGTCGGCAATTTCATTGCCCTCCAGCCCAGAGTGGCCAGGCACCCAGACCAGAGTCAGTTTGTTGTTCTTACCCAATTGGGTTAGAGCTTTTTGGCAGTTCCACACTGCTTTAGAATTACAGCGATAGGATCCAAGAGCTTTAAGGGCTGCTTGGCTGTCTGAGAAAATTTTTATTGATCTGTGTCTAGGGTGGGTTGATTCCAGCCTCCGTACACACAGTTCAATGGCATATATTTCAGCCTGAAAAATTGTCGTGATGTCACCCAGGCTCGAAGTTATTCTTACCTTTGGGCAGCGACTGTAAACTCCAGCTCCTGTTCCTTCAGGAGTTTTGGAACCATCTGTATACCAACAACTGTCTGCCTTCTGTAGGTCGGTTTTATTCCGATCCCACTCATCTCTTTCAGGAAATAGGATGTTGAAAGGCAGCTCATGGTTGGTTCTGATAGGCATCACATCAGAAGGCATACCTAGGATGCTGTGACTGTTTAGGTCATCAATCAATCCGTTGCGTTCCATGATGATAGCCTGCGGCATATTAATTGCCGATTGTTGGAGTCTATATGTTGCCCACCTAGCTTCTCTCTCCAAGTAAATATGGAGAGGTGGTAAGTCTAGGAGGATTTCCAAAGCAGCTGACGGTGTGGTGCTTATAGCACCAGTTATTGCCAGGCATGCTAGTCTCTGTAAACCAGAGAGTTTGGCTTTGGCCGATTGTTGTAGCCCTTTCGACCACCAAGCTATGGAGCCATACGTTATCATTGGTCTAATGACCGTAACGTATATCCAATATATTTGTTGGGGACCCATACCCCAGGATTTTCCACAAATTCTACGGCATGTCCACAGGGACAACCTTGCTTTATGGATTATCTTTCCCAGGTGGGAATTCCAGTTGAGTGATCTATCCAGCGTAATGCCTAGATATTTCACCTCATCCGAAAATGGAATGGTTTCACCTAGTAAGGAAGGCGGTTCTAATTTATCCAGCTTCCTTTTCCTGGTGAAGGGTACTATCACAGTTTTGCGGGGATTGACAGACATCTGTTCCCTCTCACACCAGATGTGCACTGTATCTAGTACCTCTTGAAGGGTATGAGAGAGTACCTCTTCAGATTTACCTTTAACCAAGATGACTAGATCATCTGCATATGCCAGAATCTCGGCTTCCCACAGAGATAAAATGGCCAGCAGGTCATCCACAAGTAGTGACCACAGAAGGGGGGAAAGAACCCCACCTTGTGGGCACCCTCTCGCGGCCCTGAAGCTGACCGTTTCCCCCTGTAAAGTTGTCGTTATGATTCTGTTTTCCAGCATAGCTCGGATCCAGTCAGTTATGGTTAGCTCGATTCCTCTAGCAGCAGCCGCTGTGTATAAGGAATCCGGCAGTGCATTATTGAATGCTCCTTCAATGTCGAGAAAAGCAGCCACTGCAATCTCCTTTTCCTGGAGGGATTGAGTGATTTTCCCGACTAGGTTATTAAGCGCTAGTTCTGTTGATTTGCCTGGCTGGTAAGCATACTGGTGGGCATTAAGGGGATGAATGCTCAGGATGTTCCCCCTAATGTATCCATCCAGCACTTTTTCCAGGCCTTTCAACAGAAATGATGTCAGGCTAATGGGTCTTAGCGATTTAGGGTCCGGTTCTGTCCGCCCCATTTTTGGTATATATACCACTTTAACCGCCGCCCAACTGGATGGTATATGATTCCACACCAGACTAGCTCTGTAAAGTCTGATGAGGAATGGTAGTAGTATCTCCAGTCCGTTTTGCAACAGCGCTGGAAAAATACCGTCCTCACCAGGCGATTTGAGTGGTTGGAAAGATTTAATAGCCCACTCAATCGTTGTTGCTGTGATAACTTTTTTAGCTACCAACCAATCATTTTTACAGGGTCGTTTATACCGGCTCCTCGATAGTGGCAGCTGTTGGTTATCCGGCAGAATCGAACTTCCTGGGAAGTGGTTCTGTGCTAGAAGCTCTAGGGTTTCCTTTCCAGATTCGGTGAACGAGCCATCTGTTCGTTTTACCGTTCCAAACTCCCGTACCGGTTCTCTGGAAATAATCTTGTGGATTCTAGTACTGCAAGGTGCATCAGTGATGTTCTCGCAGAACCTCCTCCAAGATTCCCTTTTTGCTTTCCTAATTTCTTTGTTATAGTCTGTTAAAGCAGATCTATAGTGTTCCCAGTTGCCCGAAGCTTTAGCTCGATTGAAGAGGCGTCGAACTTCTTTTCTCATTTTATCTAATGTTTTGTTCCACCAAGATGCCCCTCTGTTGTCTTTTTTAGACTTTAGTGGAGAATTTTCATGATATGCTGAAATGATTGCGCTGCGGATCTGTTCCGTTGCGATTTCCATTTCATCATGATTCCTGATTGTGGTGAGAGCGGACTCCAGATGCGACTGGAGAGATTGTTTATACCCTTCCCAGTCTGTGCATCTAGGATCTCGGTACGTCACCACAGGTCTTGGACCAACTTCTATATTAAATAGAATATGTCTGTGATCTGAACATGAAGGTTCAGAGGATACCTGCCAGTCAGTTATCTTATTGCTCACAAAAGTTGAGCTGATTGTTAAATCTAGTACCTCTTTCCTATTTCTAGTAATAAAGGTTGGTTCGGCTCCAATGTTATTCACAATTAGTTCCTCACCTAAAATATAATCAAAAAGTGACTCACCTCTATGGTTGATATCTGTGCTTCCCCACGCTGTATGGTGGGAGTTTGCATCACATCCAATTACGAGGTGAATGTTGTTCCTCTTGCTGTAGGTGACTAATGACCTGACTACTGCCGGAGGAGGTTGATCCGCACCCCTATCACCCGGGAAGTAAGCTGAGCAGATTATTATGGCCAATCTGCCCCCCTCCACTGGTACTGATATATGGATGGCTACAACATCCTGGGTGCAGTAACCTGAAAGCATAAAATATTCAATGTTATTTCTGACCAGGATACAGGCTCTAGGTCTTTCTCCAGAGCCAATAGATATTACCTTGCCAGAGGTATTGCCTAGTCCGTTTACTCGGCCTGAGGTGGTTGTCCAAGGTTCCTGAATAAGAGCAATATCGATTTGCTCTTCCTTGAATCTTTTGCCAAGGATGTATGTAGCGCCCTTGGCATGTTGTAAGTTCGCTTGAAGGCACCTGATGTTGGTGATCATCAGGCGGGAATGGGGATTTAGGATAAAGTGGGAAAGGAGCTGGTGAAGTTAAGGAGTAAAGGAAAGGGTTAGTTGGTTGGTTGGGTTAGGAGGTTTGTGAAGGGGTCGGGGCGAGTTGTTTTTTCCCTTTGGAAGGTGGTTTTGATCCACTCTTCTTCAGGGAAGGTTTGTTCGGGAGGATTCTTTCCTTCCCGATTGATCGGGGCTTAGCACCCTCTTTGGGGAGTGGTTTGGGTCCGCTCCCCTCAGCTGGTGCTTGCGCCGCCGATGTTTGAGGGGTGGATGTTTTCCCCACCCTGACTTTTGGTCGGAATTGTACCTGACCAAAGCCAAAGTAGGGTCTGTACCCCATCCCCTTCAGTGCAGACATAGACATCTCATCTACTGAGAATGTCCACGTCTGCCCAGAACCTGTTGGTTCCCGGTGTAGTATTACCCACTCCCGGGTATTTAGGCCATGGTTCATTTTCCTCAGCCTAGTTAGTACTATCTCGGATGACAGCTGGCTTCCAGCATCATCCGGGATATAAGCCACACAGATGTGTGGCTTGGGAAGGTCCTGCCCCTGCACGAACTTCAAGCGAGCTCCATCCCATGGTCGAAGAGACTTTGTCGTCACCTCCAACCATGAGACGCTCGCCTGGTCTGCACAGGTTATTAGGAGATATCCAGGCCGTTGTGAGCAGTTCTGGAATCTCACCTGAGGACCGCCTTCTGGGATTTGTTCTACAGCTCTCAAGATTGATTGCTGCAGAACGCCCAGTTGGGTGTTATCAAAGGCCGCCTCAGGGTAATCAGAGTGGATAATGCCCGCTCTGATACCCTGTGTGACGGCCTTGAAAGAAGGTTTAACAGTTTTGCCTTCCCGTGGCTTTTTTGCCAGCTGGGGGGGCGAGCTGCCATCTGATCGAGGGCGTTTCCCCGTTTCAGCACGCGCAGAGGTGGTTTGTTGTCCTTCCTCTGGCGGTTGGTTGGTTTCACAGCCCTCGGTTATAGATTTCAAGGCGGATTGGTAGGATACCCCGCTCTTGAGTAAGCGTTTGAGGCGCCTTTGTTTAGAACCTGGCAAACGCTTACGTTTCAGGGAGAGATTGCCCAAAGCCTTGGACGCCTCTTCTCCTGAATTGCCTTCTTCCTCGGACACAGGAGTTGGTCCCTTTGACGGTCCTGCCTCCTGATCCGACGGAATCGGGCATGGTTGTGGAGTTGGATTATTCCCTACCTCCATTATTTCTTCGATATGAAGATCGAGGGTTGGACCCCCCTCGTTGGGTTTGTTTACATTGTTGGTATTCATACAGTTCCCACGAGTAGCTAGGGAATAAAGTCCACCACGGTAGAGCCCTGCATTGCCGTGGTAAGGCAAAGTACTCCGGAAGGTTGCCCTGTTTTCCGGAGGCCCCGTTCATGACACCAATCACCCCAGTGCCATTCATCCTCTTGCACGGGTCGCGCAACACCTAGGATTAGGGGGGAAGTTATCGACCTACCTTGTCTAGATCCGCCGTGTTTAGCCGTACGCAGGGTCACCTCGAGCAGGATACGACCTAAGGTCGCGCACGGACGGTCTTGGGAAGAGCTTCCTTGAGGATGGCCCGGTTCCTCTCAGCTGTTCCCCTGGAGTTAGTGGCTTGTGGCTAACTCCTTGACCCCGCTGTGGTGTGTAGGCGGATGCCCCTTTTTTCGCAAAATTCTTGTAATTCCTTCGATGTAAGTGGGGTTCCAGCATCAGCTATAATCCTTTTAGGATTACCAAAAATTAAAAAAACGGTTTCTAATTCCTTTATGACGTTAACAGTTTTAGTATCAGGGACGGCTCTGGGGAACACAAATTTTATAAAGGCGTCGACGATTACTAGAAGGTGACTGTTCCTTTAGTGCTTGTTACAAACGGTCCTAGGTGGTCTATATGTAGGGTATGAAACGGATTAGCGTACTTTGGGATTGAATGTAGATAACCTGGTTTCTTTCCTCCGACTGATTTGTGATAAAGGTAGTTAAGACATGATCTGATATATTTGCGTGTGAAATGCCTCATTTTGGGAAACCAATAACGTTGTTTGATTCGTTCTATTGTTTTTTCTAATGCAAAATGGCCAATATCGTCGTGGTTTAGCTTAACCACCTGCCACCTACATTTTTTTGGCACCAACCAACGTCGGCCGTTTTCTGTAATTTTGAATACTCTATTCCCGCGTAAATCGTACTTTTTAAATATCTGTTTATTATTTTGCACATCACCAGATAACAGTTTCTCTTTTATTTTTTTAATACTAGCGTCTTGTTCTTGTGCTTCCTTTAGTCAGTCTTCTTCGTTAATTAATCTTACAGCATATTCGTGTTCGTCCTGGGCTTCATCTGGATTTCTGCTTAGGGCATCGACATGCTGCATCATCTTTACTTGTTTATGCAGCATGGTAAAATTATATTCTTGCAAGGCTAGGATCCATCTTGCAATTCTGGGAATAATAGATTGCTTGGATATCGAGTTTTTAACAGCAATGCAGTCTGTGAAGATGGTAAATTTTATTCCAAGAAGATAATGTCGAAAACGTTTCAGAGTTTTCACGATAGCGAGGAATTCTAATTCGAATGAATGATATTTCCTTTCGTAAACTAAGGTTTTCTTGCTATAATATGCGATGGCTTTTTCCTCTTTACCATCTAATTGCGTCATTATCCCTGCGATCCCGTCCTGGCTCGCATTCGTGTAAACACGTGTTTCTAGCACTGAGTTGAATATGGCTAGAACCGGCACTGAACAAATTACCTCCTTCAGATGGTTTACTACTTCTGTATGATTGGCAGTCCATTCCCATTTTGAGTTCTTTTTTAGCATGTCCGTTAATATACTACTCTTGGATGCTAAATTTTTTATAAATTTTCTAAAATAACCGGTAAGACCAAGAAATTGTCTCACTTGATGAACAGTTTTTGGCATAGGAAACATTCTAACAGCAGCTGTCTCATCTTCACTGATTGATATATTATTATTTGAAATGACATAACCTAGATAAGTAATTTTTGTTTGAAAAAATTGTGATTTCGATAATTTGACGGTTAATCCGTGGTCTTTAATAACAGATAATACTTTCTCTAATTTCTCCATGCATCTATTGTATTTGATGGAACAATAATGTTATCTAAATAAGGAGTAATACCGAGTGGTCTAAGTGAATTAAAAATTTCAGACATCATTCGCTGAAACTCAGCAGGGGCATTGCATTGTCCGAATGGGGTTCGTAAGTATTCATAATGCCCCTCTGGCGTTACAAACGCTGTTTTATGGATTGAGTCAGGGTGCATTGGTATTTGATGGTAACCACACGCTAAATTCATGGTAGAAAAATATTTGTAACCCCGAGCGAGTCAATAGGTCCTCTATAATAGGCAAAAGGAATTTGATTTTTTCCGTTATTTTATTTAGGGCTCTGTAATCGACTACCAATCGTTTATCGCCCCCTTTTTTATTAACTAATGGTGCCCTGCAGCTTGTTTAATGTTTGGTAAATTATCTGATGCTCCGGCCAGTCAAATAATTTAGCGTGATGATCGATTATCTCTACCCAACTATTTACGTCATCCACTAGCGGGTTAAACTCGGGTATAGCACTTGATGTATAATTAGCTTTTTCAGATATTAGCCAAATTGGCAAACAACTTACACCTGCCTTATTGGTACTGTTTTTGGTTTTCTTTGTTCTTTTTGATTTATTCTTACGTCTCGTACTTATGTTGTTAGAACTGATGAACTGGAAGAATTCGAATAACTCGAAGAGCTACTACTCGGTGGTGAACGTCTTTTCCGTTTTCCCATTTTAACGTGGGTAACAACCACTTCTGATGCTAGGTGATGACCAAAGGAACACTATATGAAAACTACCACAATACTTTTAACACAGTTTAATTCGTACCGAACTGTTAACTCTATGCCAACTGAACAAATACTGATTAATTTATCATATATTACATTACGTGACTACACAAGATATCCTATCAGTGAATTAGTCATCGTCATAAAACACACTTCGGCTTCGGCAGCACGATGGTAACGGCCGGGCGCGGGCGTCTCCTAACATATATAACTTTTGGAAAACTAAATGGTAATGCTTTGTGGAATAAAACTATATGTATTTATTGGTGTTGAAGAGATTGAGATAGAACGATTTGATGTTCAACTATTACAAGGGTAAAATGATGAAACATGAAGAATTAAAATATATACAATTAGGAAAAGTTTAGATGTAATAAAATGCGAAAAATGAAGAATGAAAATAAAGGCGATTATTAAAATAATTGTAAAATCCGATTATGTGGAAGTTTAATACAAATAGACACACTTAATAATGCCTAAATATCGAAACAATATTCACAAATTTTACTTCCTTCGAGTTCATGGCAAAAAACTGAATTTGATCGTTTGCCGTAAAAATGTTAATACTTTTAACTTTGACCGATTTCAGCCGAGATAAGATTAAAATTAATTAAAAAATTAATCGAACAAAGTCACAAGAAAAAGTGCTTTTGATAAATCAGCAAATAAAAAAATTTGGCCACCTGATGCTCAAATATTCGCATATTACGTTCATGATATTGTATTCCAATCCAATCTAAAACTTCGGGGGCGGAGTAGGCCTGTCTCGGTTAAAACAACAATTAAGACCTAAACCTAAATTAGATAAAAAAGGTATTTAAATTGACAATATTCAAAAATAACAGACTTAACAGAACTGAAAAATTACATACTAAATTGAAACTCGCGCACTAACCACTTTTAAATTTCGTATCTGGCGCTAGCACCTCAATTTGAACGAGGAGCCTTCCGTGAGATACGTCAATGCTGGACTGCGCATGGCTGGCCTAAACTTTGATTTTAAACATTTTGATTGTATATAATGTTTTGGCTTTTAAAAAAAATGTGTGAAGCGAAACGAATTTAGAAACAAAAATGTACAAAAAGGAAGAGGGGGAAGGAAAGATTTAAAGATACGAAAGGTATGAAATAACAGTAAAGGTGGATAGGATAAGCGGAGGTTATAGTTGATGAAAGTTTGGCTAAAAAGGTGTTGCTGGAAAATCGGTAACGTCTGGTACTATTCGGTAAAGGGTGCTTATTCCGGAATGGGGCATTATGCTGTCTAAGTTGTATTATGGACTATCGCCCAGTTTGAACGAGTAGAAGTTTTGAGAGATCTGCTGGATGTAATCCTTTATCGGGGTTATGTCGTTGCAATGTGCGTATAGGTGGAGATGTACCTCTCAGAATTCGATATGAGGCGCCTAAAAGATGCGTACGGACTTGACGCGCACGCGACGTATTGCCGTGCGCCTGTTACGCGGATCAGTGTAGGTGTGAAAGACGTGGAAAACATGTCGAACGAGGAGAAAGCTGCAGCATGTTTACTGTTAGCGATGTTCATTGCATCTCATTTAATATTTAAAAAAAAAAACCTAGATGGTGGCGTAGTGAACTGTACAAAATAATCCTTATCTCTTGGATTCCACAAAACGGGTTTTGATTTATATAAATGTTTAAGTTCTAATTGCACTTCTTCACTCCACTTTATCTCCATCTCAACAATTGATCCGTCCACAGTGCGCCACGCTCCTTGTTTGATCTGCCGACATTAGACGGGTAGTGACACGCCTCGAACAGGCGGCGCTCGCGCCCTGTCGCGTGCGTCGCGCGCGCGCCGCGTCAAGTCCGCACGCACCTAGCAATACGCACCGTATAAATATCTATAATAACGATAATATATATAATATAATATATATAATATATATTATATAATTATATAATAACTAGCAATAGATTACAATGCCGCTTGACTGACTGTGCGCCATGCGCGGCTCACTGTCCTAACAAACCATACCTTTAATGGCACGCAGTAAGCCGTAACTCACGCACGCGCCTACTTATGCAGGCTCTAACAAACCATGCCATATAATAACCAGCAATAGGTTATAGCGTGTGTGAGCACTGTGAGTGGCGCTTGGCAGACTGTGCGCTATGCGCAGCGTACTGCCCTAACAAACCGTATAGTTCAAGTAGGAAATATCTGAGACAGAAAAAATATAACAAAAACTGTACGATCTCATTAAAATACCATTACTCTTTGTGCTACTTCGACCGACCCTCGACCGCAAAGCCTCTGGCTGGTTTTTGTGCGGCGAGTCGTTTGACAGTTTGATAATAATGATGTCGTAAAGTTTTTGTTATGTTTTTTCTGTCTCAGATATTTCCTACTTGAACTATACCTTTAAATTTGTGTTCTAGCACTTTCAGTTATTTCATTGTCGTGGCCGGTATGCTGCACCACACCGGCTCCGCATATGTGATGGATGGCCTGACCACCATTGTGTACAACAGTTTTTTATTTTGTCTGTTAAGTCTGCTACCCTTGAGAATAAGCGGATACAAATACCTGATAGATAGGGAGTAGACCGTCCGTACAGACTCATTTATGCGGGTGTTAAACGTCAGTCGTTGGTCCAGTCTAACCTCCAAGTACTTCACGCATCTCATAGTTGGAATTTTGTTTCCCTTGATCGAAATGGGTGTTATGATTTTATTCTCTGTAAAACGACGCGTGAAGACTATCACTTTGGACTTTTCAACGTTCACCCGAATCTTCTACCAATGGTAATAAGTCGTGGCACGAGCCATGTGCGGATGTGCGCCTTCAGCAGCATATTCGCTGCTTGGCCGTTGTGTGAATGCGCGTACATGTTTAGTATATGAAACTGATGATGCCTACTGAGTAGATAAAGTAAACCAGATTCATGAAAACGCTTCCTGATATGTCTGATCGAAGTAAAATTATATGTGGACAATTCTCGAGAGTCGTCTTCAGCGCTCCGCATTCCCGCGGAGTAAAAGTTACATATTTTGTGTTGAGGATGTTCTTGACAGATGAGCGAAGCGAGTGCTGCAAGAATAGTCAAGACACAAAAAAATCACTTTACCAACTTCTTATAAAACACGCAATTTTTTCTTCAAATTCTTTTCTTGCCGCTCATGAACGGCAGCAAAGACTTTTACTGCCGCTTAGGTTTTTAAAAATATTTTAACCTCAAATTTAGCACGATATTTTGGTTTAGTTAACAACTTTTGCTGGTCAAATATTATCAGAAATGTAGTTTTAAATTTTTAAATATCATATTATGCTTGCTTACTTGTTGCCTTTAAAAGATTTACGGCGTCTAAAATTTTTATTAAGCGTCAACTTAGAAAACTAGGAGATGCGTCAGGTATTTTCAATACTCCTCCTATTTTTGCGTAAGATGTAATATTGTTAAAGAACGCTATAACCCCGATATACTTTTCGACGTTGTAACAAAATCCGACTTAGGAAATATTTCGTAAGAAAAGCGTGCTTCACGTAAAAACGCCGTGGAGGAGGTTTTTAATTCTTGGAAATATATTTTTGCTCTTCGGAGCGTTTTTTATGCCAAATTTTCGCTAACTCTTCGAGGAGCGTTAATTTGGTAAGTGTAGTAAATGTCGCTGCACAGGGACGTAATGTCGCCCCGACCACCCAATTTTAGAAAGTATCATAAAATTGGACTAGAACTTCCAAATTTCCAAGATTAAAAACCCTTTTACGAATCCACGTTGTCAAGCACTGCAACTCTTACGAAGTGTTGAATATGAGGACAAGTTAGTCCAACGACTATCCAAAGTATATCGGAAGTTATAGCGAAAATAGCCCTTAGCGACATGGGACCCCCATCATTTCCTAGCAGTCGGATTTGACGGGGAAATGATGCGTTTTGACGGGGTTTGCCCTAAACCGGTTCCTCAGTGATTCGGAGTCAAAAAAGTATCTATACCATGTACTCACACGTGCATGGGATCTGCCTTGCCTGAACGTAAAATTTGTTATTGCATAATACAAACGAAGTAGATACGCTTCAAGCAATTTTAAGCTCCGAGGAGCGACCAAAATTTATGTGAATTAATAAAATACGTTTATAAGACAGGCAAGCATAAGCCCACCAAAATTTCAGTTACATGAACTGTTCCTTGAATCTTTTTGTGCATCGTTAGCTTTTCAAACTGCATATTGGATGGTAGTTGGTACCGTATGAATCGTCCCGTTCCTCACCATGTGTTGTACACGGGTCAGACCATTGTTTGTTAACATTTTCTCTGAAGAAGTTGTTGTAAAAACATAAATTTTTTAAAGATTTAATATACATTTTTTGAACTTTATATTGTCTTTTACTTGTGTTTTCTAACAAAATTTCCCTTTCAGATTTAATTTTAAGAGAGTGTTAAACAGACAGTGTTAGATTTATAGTGTTACGACGTCTTCCAATTGATACCATCAGAGCCGCAGTTAAGCATAAACGACAGTAAGTATGATTTATCCATTAATCTCCGTCTGAAACAGTCACTTTGAACCCTAAAAATTTTGTGAACGTAATATTTTTATTTAGTATTTAGAAAAGGTTGAGGAAAAAGAAAATTAATTTTTTCTTTTTCCTATTTTTTTCAATTTTTCTAAGTTTTTCGAACAAAAAATACGTCCTTCAGACTTCCATCAAAAGCATGGATCGTTCACATGGCGCCCGAACAGGGACCATGCCGTCCCCAAACCCAACAAATCCTTTCTCATTCATGGCGGAAGACTCCGAGGGGTCGACCCCAAGAGAATTTTACGAGCGAGTCACAGCACCGCTCGTCGACGACGGTTCTAGAGGGATAGAACCACAGCGACTGTTTCCAGAGGGAGATAATGTTAATTTATCAGCTTCACAGCCACAAACTGCTTCGATGGAAAGTATGTTTCTGAAAATGGCAGAGGGCTTCGTGCAGGCGATACAGAACGTGTCGACCTGTACGCCCCATGAGAGACAAAGATGTCCGAACGTGACGTTCCATGGGCTTGATCATGAAGATCCAGAAGCATTTCTGAAAATTATGGAGGAATATTTCGACAGAGCTCGCATAAGCCACGACTATGATCGCCTCCATAACGTAACTGGCCAACTCAAGGGCGAAGCTCAACGATGGTCCGAACAATTTAGGACGTTGACTACTTCGTATGCCTTATTCAAGGAAAGATTCCTTACGAGATTTAATTCTCCCGACATACAGTCACGAGCTATTGCTCAACTGTATGCCGTCAAGCAAACGTCTTTAGACGACACGGCAGTGTTTATCACAAGGAAAACCTGTCTTTTCGATCGTATTGATCCCTTTAAATCCGAAGCCATCAGAGCTCGGGTCATCATGGATCAACTGCGTCCAGAAATTAGGTCACGCTTGAGAAGCAACCTAATTTCAAACACAGAGATGTTAATAGCAGCGGCTACTAACGTCGAGCGGGATTCAGCTGACGAACAGACGTCGCTAATCCAGCTTATTGATCAACGTCTGTCCCGCGCGTCTTACTATCGAGAGCCGGGACACATCAGTCCACAAAATTCAAGTATAAGGAGCAATGGAAGCCCAACTCCGACAGCACCGAGGGTGCATTTCCGAGAGGACGTATCTCGACAGGACGGTCCAGGCAGAGCGCCTGGTCGTCCTTTTTTTATGCCTAGTTCTACGAGCGGTTCAGTGAATCCTGACCGTAGGCAAACCAATTTTAATGGCGGATCGGGGAAATTCCGAGTACCCGACCGACCGGCAACCCCGTGCCGATACTGTACAGACACAGTACAGTGGCACTTCCATAGCCAATGCCCGAATAACCCGCATCTCAGCAGGAGACCGGGAAACTTTCGAGGGGCCAGAGACCCAGGCCAGGGTCCATCTGCAAGATCCCCGGCACAACGGCCGAACCAAGGCGGCAGCAATGTCCAGTAATTTTTTCCGATACTCATGACCACTACGACGCTCCTCTGCACAAGACAAGAGAGTCAATAAATTATATGAGCGAAGCGTTCCCTTTGCCTCGTATAAAAGTTCAGATAAACGAACATGCGGTCGATGCACTGATTGATTCAGGCTCGACGCGAAACGTTATCCATCCGAGGATGTTGGATAATTTTAAAAATCTCACGACACGTCGATCATTTACTATGGCGTGCGGAGATCGAATGGTGGACTCTCTTGGAACGACAAAATTAAAAGTAATAATTTCAGGCACCTCTTTTGAAATTGATTTTCAAGTAATCGAAAATTTGAACGAAACGATAATATTAGGATCACCATTCTTATATATGAACAATGTCGCATACGATTATGGCAGAAAATGCCTATATGCCGGCACAGAAGAGCGTATTACCGTCTTCTGGAATCAAGCTTCTCAGAGGGAGAGACAGCAGGCAAAGCTTCCTGAAGAGCTTGTTATTAAAGACAAATTTCTACGGCCGCTGTTCGAAGAATTTGTCGATCTGTTCACTGCGGAACCGACTCAAGCAACCACAGTGACTGTGAAACACAAAATTACAGTAAAAGACACAAAACCATTTAATATCAGACCATATCCGATGTCTCCGAGTACTAAGAAAATTATGTACGACCAAATCGAAGAGATGCTGAAAGCTGGCGTCATCGAACCTAGCACTGCCCAATATAGTTCACCACCCGTGATAATAAAACGCTCGGACAAGAAACCACGATTTTGCATCGACTATCGCCATTTGAATGAAATGACTGAAGACGAGGCTTCCGTCTTACCAAAAATACACGAAAGTATTAAAGATTTAGGCAATTCGAAGATTTTTTCTGTGTTGGATTTAAAAAGTGGATATTGGCAAATACCGCTAGATGAAGCATCAAAAGATTTTTCGACTTTTACCACTCCTGATGGGGCAGCTTACAGATTTAATGTCATGCCTTTCGGCCTCAAGACAGCTCCCTGTACCTTTCAGAAATTCATGGCAAAGGACGTTTTAACGGGTTACCTGCACCATTTCTGTAAAGTGTATTTAGATGATATAATCGTTTACAGCGTAAACGTGAAGGAGCATATGTCCCACTTGAGGTTAGTCTTTGAAAGACTACGACTGCACAATCTGAAAGTGTCACCGGAAAAGTGTGTAATAGCGACGAATGAAATTCAATATTTAGGCCATACAATTAGAACTGATACTTCCCAACCATTAGAAAAACATGTCTTACAAATTCAAAATTATCCCGTTCCAGCTACAAAAAAGCAGCTACAAAGTTTCCTAGGGCTTTGCAACTGGGTACGAGAATATCTACCAAATGTGGCGATGATCACGAAGCCACTAACGAAACTTCTTTCGAAGGAAAATCGTTTTCACTGGAACCACACATGCGATGAAGCGTTTAGAAAATTAAAAGAATTATTATCCGGACCGCTGGAACTCCATCGGCCGGATTTTTCACGTCAATTCATTTTGCAAACAGATGCATCCCTCCAAGGCCTTTCGGCCGTATTATATCAATTAGGCGACAACGGCGAAAAATATATAATTTCGTATGCAAGCAACACGTTATCTCCAGCAGAGAGACGTTACCACATAAACGAGCTGGAATGCTTGGCGGTGGTGAACTATATTAAAAAGTACAAGATGTACTTAGCAGACAAACCGTTCTTGGTGAAGACGGACAACAGGGCGTTACTTTGGTTAAACAAACATAAGGACGACAAAACAAAATTTACACGATGGTCATTACTATTGCAAGAATATGCATTCAAAATTGAACACTGTCCAGGAAAGGAAAATTTATTAGCAGATTTTCTAAGTCGTAACCCACAAAATCAGTATGTCGAGACAGACGATGAAGAGGAAAGAATGTTCCTACCAAATTATAAGTGTCCAGAACGTATTTCTGTTTTAACGCACTCAGAAATATACGAAGATATCGTACAGGCTCAATGGAGTTCAAGAGATATTCAAGACAAGATCCGCCGTTGGAATGGTCTATTTCAACAGGAACAACGTTCCGATGCGGATCTTAATTTTATGAAAAATTTTCACGTCCAAGACGATGTACTTTTTAAAGATTGCGATCGAAATTTTAAATTAATAGTTCCAAAGAGGAAAATTAAGGAATTGATTTACCATTATCATGACCGAGATGAAGCATGTCATCCAGGAAGAGACGAGACTCTCAGGAAAATAGCGAAACGCTACTATTTCAATAATATGGCCAGGATCGTAGGCAAATACATAAACGACTGTCTGATATGCCAGTCTGTAAAGACAAGACAAGCCCAACCCAATGCTCCACTTAGAAGTCATGCACCACAAAATGCATTTGAAACCTTGAGCGTCGACGTAATTGGCCCGCTGCAGAGGACTAAAGACGCCGAAAACAGATATATGATTATCGTCGAAGACGTTTTCAGTAAATGGATAGAGGCAAAGGCATACATTCAGGTCGACGGCAGAACGATAGCCAAATATATCGACGAAGAAATAGTAGCAAGATTCGGAGTCCCTCGAGTCATAATATCAGACAACGGTGGTCATTTCAATTCCGAATGGTACATCACATTTTGCGAAAGGAATGGTATCGAACGATACTTAATTCCAGCATATCACCAACAGTCCAACCCCGTGGAACGACGGGTTCAGGAATGCAAGAAAATTTTAAAAACTCTTTTATTCAAAAAGCCAAACGACACTTGGGATCGCTACGTGCATCAAATGACATACATATTAAGAAATCGTAGGAACGCCGCTACAAATCAAACTCCTAGCATGGTCGTGTTAGGATATGATCCAGCCGAAAGAGGCGAATGGGATTTGTATGCCTGGAGGCAAGAAAGAGCCAAGCAACAAACGCTTCCACGATACGAGCGAATCAAGGAAGCCCGTCAGGCCCAACAAAATTACAAACAGAAATATGCGCCGAAAGAGGCCGTCACTCCGATCGTTTACAAAGTAGGAGACAGAGTCATGAGTAAGAGAAAAAAGAAGGTACATACCTTCACGCCGTCTTGGTCAGGCCCAACCAGAATTCTGAAGAAGTTTTCAGACGAGGTGTATCTCGTGCAAAAGGGAAATGTAACGACAAGAGTACATGTCGATGATTTGAGACCAGCCCCGTCAGAGGAGCACAACTTGGAAATCGAATCTTCCGATGAAGAAAATGCTAGTCCAGGCGGAACATCACTCGATGGAAATGATTCCCCGTTCTCAGACGATTCCACAGAACCTCCACCGCCGGAGCAAACGGTTGTACAAATTCATGCACCGCCACGAGATGCTTCCACTTCTGATTCAGAATCAAGTTCTGGAGATTCAATTATCTTTTTATAACCTTTTTCAACCTAGGCTAAGTTTTAACTTAGTGCTAGGTTTATTTTATCAAAATTTCCATACCAACTTCTTGTCGTGTCAGGCAAAAGTTGGTATTTTTTATGCATTTTTTACAAGTTATTTTCATTGAGGATATTGTATCGTCCATACAAATCTTCAAAATTCACTGCAGCAACTCTGACCGTGTCCGGCAGAGTTGGTATTTTTTTTTTATAATTTTTCTAAGTCCTCAAATGTTATTAAACATTCATCTGTAAGCAGAGTCCGACCCAAAGGGTCCAAACAAATGTTCCATTGGCACGGCATGGAAAGACGACAACTCTGACGCAGAGCGCGATTCAGACGAGTCTAGCAACTCAAGGGCGAGATGCCGCCACGTCTGCTGGAGGGGCAGATGCAACGATCCGACGGAGGCAGATTCTGTCGCAGATTTCTCCCAAGAAGAGATTTTAATAAAAACTATTTCAATCAATATAAGTCAACAAAATTCAATGTTCCTATTCTCAAAGACGACGATGTGATATCGGTCGCAGATTTCTCCCAAGAAGAGATTTTTTTTTTTAATTACACGGAAACCATTTCAACCAATATAAGTCAACAAAATTCAGTGTTCCTATTCTCAAAGACGACGATATGTTATCGGTCGCAGATCCCCAGACGGGATACAAACAAACATTTTACTAAAATTTTGTTTTGTATTGTTTCATATAAACTGAGCAGAGCCATAGTATAGCTGGAGCCAAGCAGTCCGAGGACCACCTAAGCTGTTCCAGAAGGCAGTTCGACACCGAAGGTGATCGACGAGGCATAGACACGAGGAGGAGCAGACGCAAGCCCGCATTAGTGGAAGAACACTAAGAAAGATAAGTGCGTCGAAAGTGTTTGTGTTGTGTCATCGAGAATCCGAGGATTCTCGATTTTTTCTTTTTTTTTTATGCCTTTTTCATATACAATGTTCAATTATTCAATCGAATGCTATGCATCGATATATGTTCAAAAATTTATCACCATTTTAGATTTGCATCTATGTTTTGTTCAGATAGGCCGGTCTGAACGATAACCGAATACAACACATGGGAGACTACATCCAATGATCCATTTTATTTTCAAACAAACAATTTACCAAACGTTACACAAAAAGATTCACGGAAAGGAGGGGAGTGTTAAAGAACGCTATAACCCCGATATACTTTTCGACGTTGTAACAAAATCCGACTTAGGAAATATTTCGTAAGAAAAGCGTGCTTCACGTAAAAACGCCGTGGAGGAGGTTTTTAATTCTTGGAAATATATTTTTGCTCTTCGGAGCGTTTTTTATGCCAAATTTTCGCTAACTCTTCGAGGAGCGTTAATTTGGTAAGTGTAGTAAATGTCGCTGCACAGGGACGTAATGTCGCCCCGACCACCCAATTTTAGAAAGTATCATAAAATTGGACTAGAACTTCCAAATTTCCAAGATTAAAAACCCTTTTACGAATCCACGTTGTCAAGCACTGCAACTCTTACGAAGTGTTGAATATGAGGACAAGTTAGTCCAACGACTATCCAAAGTATATCGGAAGTTATAGCGAAAATAGCCCTTAGCGACATGGGACCCCCATCATTTCCTAGCAGTCGGATTTGACGGGGAAATGATGCGTTTTGACGGGGTTTGCCCTAAACCGGTTCCTCAGTGATTCGGAGTCAAAAAAGTATCTATACCATGTACTCACACGTGCATGGGATCTGCCTTGCCTGAACGTAAAATTTGTTATTGCATAATACAAACGAAGTAGATACGCTTCAAGCAATTTTAAGCTCCGAGGAGCGACCAAAATTTATGTGAATTAATAAAATACGTTTATAAGACAGGCAAGCATAAGCCCACCAAAATTTCAGTTACATGAACTGTTCCTTGAATCTTTTTGTGCATCGTTAGCTTTTCAAACTGCATATTGGATGGTAGTTGGTACCGTATGAATCGTCCCGTTCCTCACCATGTGTTGTACACGGGTCAGACCATTGTTTGTTAACATTTTCTCTGAAGAAGTTGTTGTAAAAACATAAATTTTTTAAAGATTTAATATACATTTTTTGAACTTTATATTGTCTTTTACTTGTGTTTTCTAACAAAATTTCCCTTTCAGATTTAATTTTAAGAGAGTGTTAAACAGACAGTGTTAGATTTATAGTGTTACGACGTCTTCCAATTGATACCATCAGAGCCGCAGTTAAGCATAAACGACAGTAAGTATGATTTATCCATTAATCTCCGTCTGAAACAGTCACTTTGAACCCTAAAAATTTTGTGAACGTAATATTTTTATTTAGTATTTAGAAAAGGTTGAGGAAAAAGAAAATTAATTTTTTCTTTTTCCTATTTTTTTCAATTTTTCTAAGTTTTTCGAACAAAAAATACGTCCTTCAGACTTCCATCAAAAGCATGGATCGTTCACAATATCTGCGATTTTTTTTGTATAATCTTATTACTGTACTTTTGTCATGTCGACTTAATATAATGTTGGATATATAAAAAAACTGTTCCATACTTTATTTGTGCATCCAGTAGTAATAACGTTGATTTTCACTAAGTAAAGTTTAAATAATACATCAATTAAGTAAATTTATTATATTTACGAAACAAAAGTTCAAATAGGTGTAGAGCCAAAAAATATTTTAGTATATTAAACAATACATTTCATGAAGATAGTAAAAATACACAAATTATAAAATTAAAATGAAAATAGGTTAAAAATGTGGTAAATTGTTTCTAAATGTTATGTGAAGGAAATCCTAATTAAGTACAACGACTAATAGTAATTAAAACTCAATATATAATGGCTACATAGTGAGTTAAAACGATAAGACGAAGATTATAATAGCTATATGAACTAAAGGACTAAATTGAAAAGCATGATTATTTTTTTTACATAATGGGCTTAATTTTAAGGAGAAACTACTTGATTGTAAATATTAGAAGTACTAAGCCATTTATCAAGATATTTTAATTACTAATATCCCTATACTTAATCACAAATATGATTTTATCTCTTACAAAAAACACATCAATTTTCAATTGCATATTTTATTTTTTGTCCTTTTTGCCCCCTTTTCCTTTCTCTTTTCCTTTGTCTTTCCCTTTTTCTTTCCCTTTCCCTGCTTTGCCTCCTTTTCCTTTGCCCTTTCCTGTATCTTTACCTTTCTTCTTAACAGTAAAGTCTTTTGGATCATATTGTGTATCGCAGTGGATTACGTTCTTTTTCTTCTTAAATCTCTCTGGGTGGATGATCCCTGCTGGAGGGGTAAACTCGATGTCTAGTTCGCTATCAGAGCTAGAAGATTCCACATCTTCTTCACAGTAGCATAGCCTTGATTCATCATTTTCATCTTCATCTGAAAAGGAAGCGAATATAATTACTCTCTATCGTCGCTAAAAAGAAGACAAGAGAGGAAAGAAACATTATAAAACTTTACACCTCTTGTTAAGAGATAGAGAGGGGGGTGTAAAAAATAATGCACCATTAAATTATCTGACAACATTAAAATTTAGGACTTCCACAATAACTTATGTTTGGTGGCAAAATGCGATCTTTTCAGATCCCGGTCTAACAAATAAAGTGACATTTAAGTTTTATTTATGATAACATACACTTTCTACGGTTTTTATTTTTTTCTCCTGATTGCTGGCCTTTTATACAGTGTGTCTCACTTTTTACCACTACACCCCAATATCTCGGCTATTTGTTGATCAATTTGGATCAAATTTGGTATACTTCTTGTGTTTCAGATTGTGATTGAAAAGTTATTTAAATTTTTTTTTCAAAATTAAATACGCCTACTATGGTCAAAAGAAATGGTCAAAAATTAGGAATTTATATTAGCGATTGAGATAGGGTTTTTGTTTTTACAGAATCTTATTCGGCATGACCTAAACCCACTCTATACCAAATTTCGTTAAAAAATATTAATTCCTTTACAAAAGAAATCATATCTAAGATTTCAAAAATAATCACCCTACTATTCGAGTTATTTATTGTCGGATATTTACATAACTTGGTAGTCATGTAATAATGACGCTAATTAAGAATTAGGACACATTTTTTATCCAAAACACTATTATGAAATGAATATTTGAAAATTGGTAGCTATTTTTTAAAATACTTCGAACTCGGCATACCAATATCTTTGTTAACATGGAGTGCTTTGGAATGGATTTGACAATTGGATTGAATGTCAAATTAAACTTAAATATGCCTGCACAACAATTAAGTACTGCTGAAGAAATTGAAATAATAAGAATTGTTGATGATAGTGTGCACTCTTATCGAGATGCAGTCAGTACCTTCAGTTTGAGACATCCAGAACGCCCACAGATTCACTACACCACGGTTGGTTCAATTAATAGAATATTTAATAGAACTGGAGATATATCCAAACTTGCATGCTGTTAATGCTGAACCACGTATTAGTGTTAGAGACTTATTTCTAAACTTGAATGTAGACAGAAATAAAATTTGGAGGTGCCTTAAACGTCATAATTGTTCTCATCGCAAAACTCAAGGTATTAGTCAACGGTAAACCCACACTGGGTTATAAATTGTAATACTCCGAAAAAGTAAATGTCTGGTGTGGAATTTTAAAAGAGACCTTGCTTGATTGGACTATTTTTTTTGATAACACTTTAAATAGTGTGAGATTCCTACATTTTTTAACACATGAACTTCGAGATGTCGTTCAAAATTTACCTTTAGCCGTACAATAAAACCTCTATTTCCAACTAGATAGGGCTTCCATTCATAATGCAGTAATAGTAAAAAATTTGCTGAATAATAACTTCCCTATGCATTGGATTGAAAGAAATAGTCCTTTAATTACGTGGCCACCTAGATCACCAGACGTCACCCCTATGGATTTTTATTTTTGGGGTACCATAAAAATAAAGTTTATAAAAATAGGCCACGAAATAGAGCGAAATTATGTGGCAGAATTAGAGAAGCATGTAATGAAGTAACAGTTGAAGAATTAAGAAAAGTTGTTAAAAATAATAAGAAGGGAATTGAAAAATGTATTAGAATTGATGGAGGACTGGTGGAAAAAGATTATATTTAATATTTACTTTTAAAATTATATTTTTGTTTAAGTAATAATTTTAAGTCTTGTTTAAGTTACAATGACTTTACAAAAATAAAAGTTTAGTTATTTGATAATATATTCTTTAAAGAAAAAATGTGTCCTAATGCTTAATTAGCGTCATTATTACACGACTATAAAGTTATGTAAATATCCGACGATAAATAAATCGAATAGTAGGGAGATTATCATCGAAATCTTAGATATGACGGAATGACTATTTTTTAACGAAATTTGTTATACAGGGGTGTTAGGTTATGCCGAACAAGGTTCTGTGAAAACAAAAACCCTATCTCAATCGTTAATACATATTCTCAATTTTTGCCCATTTCTTTTGATCATAGTAGAAGCAAATTTGGAAAAAAATTTTAAATAACCTTTTAATTACAATCTGAAACATAAATATACCAAATTTGAAAATTCTTTCATAGCAACATTTCTGTAAAAAATATCGGACAACAAAAGAACCTTCAGCTTTTTCTTAAATACTCTCATGGATTCCGAATTCCTCTTCAACGTACTTAAAATTTCCGGATCTGCGGTGAGCGGAACACCCCCAAAACCATCCCTAAAGATACAATTTGTTAGTTTTTTACAATTATCTTGGTTAAGATTTACTTTAGCGAAAAAATGTGGAAAGAAAAATTTTTCTGTAAAATGATATACTATATCCAATATCAGTTTAAAACGATATAAAAAACGGTGGTAAAAAAGACACTTCCGGTATGGCCGGAAATTGCAACTTTCTTGTTTTAAATAGCACCCTGTATATTTAAGACACTTTTCTCATAAAGCTGTAATTTTTCTTTCCAACGCTTTTTTCAGATTTAAAATCGGTTGAAAAATAACCTTGGAAATGGCATTTATTTGCTATTTCTAGTTGGCCTTGGAATTCAGGAACAAATTTAAAAAATTTCGAAGCAGACTTTGAATTTGAATAAAAGGATATTTCTCAACAAATTAAATGTAAAATTGGCCTATTTTGATCATTTGCTTGGATTTAGAAATGTTTTTCCCATTTTTCCATTTTACGGAAATTCAATTTGTCATAACACCAATTTTTCAAATAGTACCCTGTATGTTTTATTTTTTTATCAGATAGAGTGTTAAATTTACTTTAGATTGGTTTTCCCCGATTAAAAATTGAATATAAATTAAAATAAATATTAATCTTTTTGTAAAAGCGTTTCGAACTGTGTCCATATCTTGGCAGTTAGCCATGAAAAAATAATGAAAAATTACACACAGCATCTGTCAAAACGTTATTGTTGAATAAAATAGAGGCGAAATGCAGAAAATATTGAGGTGGCAGATGACAGATTTATAGTAAACGAAGAAATTGAGACAAATGTATTTTGGCTTACCACATGTGTACCCAAAATGTATAGGTTGTGAAACAGTAAGACGTATATTAAAAAAACCTGGTTTTAAATGCTACAAATACCAATCAAGAATTATATGAAAACGACGGACACAGAAGATTGATCTTTTGTAATTGGTTTACTCAACACGTAAGTATACTTAAACAATAGAATTTTATTTAGTGATGAATCTCATTTTACGAACAATGGCATATACAATAGATATAATCTAGATATTATTGGTATAAAGAAAATTTACACGAAATGTCTGAAGGTAACCACCAGCATGAATATGTGGGCTGAAATATTCAGTACAAAAATTATTGGTGCCATACTATTTTAAGGACCACTAATAGGCGCGCGTTACTTAAACTTTTTGCAAAATGAAATAGAAAACGAACTGGATGAACTTTCCTTGGAAGATTTCAGAAATATCTACTTCCAACAAGATGGAGCTCCGCCGCATAATGCTGGTTTTGTGGGAAATTACCTTAGTGCAATGTATGACAACCGGGTAATATCTACTAATGGAACTATTAGGTGACCTGCTAGGTCACTAGACCTAACTCCACTCGATTTTTTTTCTCTGGAGTTATCTGAAGGACAAAGTATACTCAATGTCGTCTGCAACATTAGAGAAACTCCAAAATAAAATATTAAATGCCTTTGAATCCATAACTCCATTCATGTTACAAAGTGTTATGAGAGAAACTATTCGAAGAGTGAATAAGTGTTCTGAAATGGGTGGGGGTCATTTTGACCACCTGTTATAGGTTTGGTATTTAGTTGTGTTGTATTTTTTAAATTATAATATGTATAAATTTAAGTTGCTGTCCAGATAGGCATCATAACTTATAAATTGGTTTTGATTGTGGTTTTTTTTTTGCTAATGATTCATCAAAATTTTTATTATATTTATCAAAATAAATTTTCTCTAATTACAAATAATTCATCTGTTTTTCATAGCTTACTGCAAGATATGGACACATAATTCGAAACGCTTCTGCAAAAAGCTTAATATTTATTTTAATTTATATTCAATTTTTAATCGGGAAAAACCTGTCTAAAGCAAATTTACCACTCTATCTGATAAAAAATAAAACATACAGGTACTATTTGAAAAACTGGAGTTATGACAAATTGGAGTTGTGACAAATTGAATCTCCATGAAATGGAAAAATGGGCAAAACATTTCTAAATCCAAGCAAATGAACAAAATAGGCCAATTTTACATTTAATTTGTTGAGAAACACCCTTTTATCCAAATTCAAAGTCTCCTTCGAAATTTTTAAAATTTGTTCCTGAATTCCAAAGCCAACTATAAATAGCAAATAAATGCCATTTCCAAGGTTACGTTTATCCGATTTTAAATCTGAAAAAGGCATTGGAGAGAGA
Source organism: Leptura quadrifasciata (assembly GCA_963675555.1). NCBI lineage: Eukaryota > Metazoa > Arthropoda > Insecta > Coleoptera > Cerambycidae > Leptura > Leptura quadrifasciata. Next base: position 115,819,683 of record OY776674.1, on the reverse strand, counting down.
AATTACAGCTTTAAGAGAAAAGTGACTTAAATATACAGGGTGCTATTTAAAATAAGAAAGTTGTGGCAATTTTCGGTCATACCGGAAGTGATTATTTTACCACCGAATGGTCAAAATGCGGCCGTTGATACCTATATTTGATTTCCCAAATTTCAGAATATTATTTTTAAAACTGTCTAAAAAGGTGGGGGCTAGGTGCTTTCTGGGTTACCTGGTATACATAACGCTGTTTTGCAGACTTATTAACTAATATATTATGACTGAAAGTGGTGAAGTGATAGGTAGGTATATGTATATTGTATGTTCGTTTGTATAAAGGATTATAATGTAATAATACCTATATACTTTTATATAAACTAACAACAAACTTTACTCACTTAGTCAATGACATTTTCTACAGAACGTAAAAATTTTTTTGCCTTAATGTAGGGACCTAGAAAAATTTGATATTATAGAAAATGTTTCCGTCCAGCAAAAACCAACGGAGAGGTGTGAGTAGTTTCTACTAGTGATGCAACGGATAGTGAATTGGCCGGATGCAGGATATTCGGCATATTTCTTGTACCGGTTATTCGGTCTGAAACAGATCACGTGCAAGGTTAAATTTATTCGAAATCACGCACCTGATTGCCGTACTAAACCAAACCACAAAACGATTTCGTTTTTCGGCTTTTTTTAAAATCATTTATTTCACGTCGGCCTATTTCCGCTACCAAGGCCAATCACCGACGCCAGGGGATAAGCTCATCAGTGTCTGTGTAGGCACTGGAACCCCTAACCTGGAAATTTTGCCGAATCCCCACACTTTGTCGTGAGTAGGGATCTTTAACATGCTCACATCGTAGATGCACGGAACCCACAGTTTTACATCTCTTTCGAAAGATGGTGACGCGAGCAGATCCGCTCATCCACTATATCCCACCGACTTGCTGTGACCCGGTTTTGAACCCGGGCCGTCTGGAAGGACGCGCCACTGTCCTAAACGCCACCAAGCCGACACGGCTAGGCTTAAAAATTCTATAACGTATCACTATTGTGTATTTGTTATTATTGTTAATATTATTTATATTGAGTTGAATGTGTAATATTTACGTAAATTTTACGTATATTAAGACTATTAAGAACTTATAATAAGAGAAGTGGACATCAAACAAACAAACAAACAAAAAAGTAATGCAAATATTGTAAATAAAATAGTAAATGATGATAAAATGATAACAGAACCTGTCCAGATTGCAAATAATTTTAATGAATTTTTCAGATACGCCTGAAAAATTACATGAAAAATTAAAAGACTACAAAGTTGATAACAATTTTAAATGCAATAGGAATTTCCCAACTATATTTTTAAATCCAGTTACTGAATACGAAATTTTCAATGCAATTATGGAAATGAAAAATTCAAATGCAACCGATCTCAATGGTATAACTGTAAATATTTTAAAGAAATCAGTAAACTTTATAGTATGTTAACTTTATAGTACTTACGTTTTTGATCAATTTTTCTTTAGAGTCCGGAATTTTTCCTAATATTTTTAAAATAGCAAAAGTGATACCGCTCTTTAAAAAAGGAGATAAAACAAACATTGAAAACTATCGTCCAACATCATTGTTGTATAATATATCAAAAATTTTAGAGAAAATTGTATTTAATAAATTGAAACAGTTTACCTCCATTCACAATATATTAAGTCCCACTCAACACGGTTTTATATGCAAACCTCGATGTAGGTCGTTCATCAATGGGCCTTTTCATTGAACTGAGCAAAGCATTCGACTTTTTTTTTTTTTTTTTTTTTTTTTTTTTTTTGGCATTCGGCCATTAGCCATGCAGCCAACCGCTACTTAAATTAAAAATTGCTCGAAAACTTAATAAATATTGCGCTGCTGAAAATCATTCATTACATTCATTACAAACTAACCTACAACGACAGAGAAAATAACAATATTTGAAGATCACAAAAAAGGAATAGAAAACAGGGACACACGCTTCTCGCCCTGGGGTCTGTCAGGACATTTTTAATGACAAACACTTTTAGAGGACCACTATAAATTAAAGGGTGTTACAAAGGAAAAACAACAGAGGAAACGAAGCTAAACTATTCATACATTCACACAAAATTTATAACAAAATTTTCGTTTCTTCCAAAAAGCAGATGATGCAATCAAAAACTGGCTTATCAAATTGACTGAGAAGAGAAAGTATATTAAAAGGCGATTGACTTTTGTGCTTAATAAGGTTAGCATTCGACTTAGTAGGACATGATTTACTCAGAGAGAAGCTTATGGCATACGGCTTCAGAGGTAAAATAAACGAGTGGTTGTTTTCATATTTATCTGAACGAAAGCAAGTAGTGGAGATAAATGGGGCTAGATCTGATAAATTAAATATTAAAATAGGTGTATCACAGAGGTCCATATTGATGCCGCTTCTGTTTTTAAATTTTTGTTAATAATCTGCCAGAATTGTTTGCTCATAACAATTTGACGATGTTTGCTGATGACAACACGCTGCCCTGTACTGATCTAACAAAGAAGGATGTTATTAATAATTTTATGCCATGGTTCAAAGCAAATAAACTGTATTTAAATGTCTCTAAATCTGTGTTCATTAATTTCCAATAGCAGTATATTGAATGAAAGCTATCTTTTAAAAGTAGATCATAGATCAATTGCAAAGGTGAGAGTTACAAAATTTTTAGGCGTTTTTATTGATAACACACCTAGTTGGGAGGATCATATTGATAACTTGTCGAAAAAAAAAAAAAAATGTAATGTCATTTTATCATGCCGAATTTATGTCAAGGGTAAGATATGGAATAATTTTTTCAGGTTCTTCGAGACATTTTAGCAGAATTTTTGTATTACAAGAGAAAATTATAAGACATTGTGGGAGCCTCAAACTACCAGTCATGTTGTCCTATTTCTGTTAAATTGCAACTTTTACCTCTTGCTTGTATTTATTTATTGGAACTAGTCTAATGAAAACACGTTTTTGAGAAATCATGATTTCCATACCTATAATAGTACTCTTTTTGAAAAAACCTAATAATATTTATTTATTCCAAGAGACTATATACATAGTATAGGAAAAGTCAGAGAAAAAGAAATACAAGGTACAATACGTTGACAAAATAAAATTAAAATACTCAACAGTGACAAAGTAATAACCAAAAGTAAATAAAAATATAGCAAGAGGAGGGTAGGTATATTAGTAATTAAGATATTCAAAATATTATAGAAAATATGATCTCATAAAATTATTTTCAATTTTGCTTTAAATAAAAAAGCAAAGGTATAAAACATAAATGACGAATGAAAAATAACATTAAAGTAAACTTATTTTAATAATAGAATACAGCAATGGGGCTAATTAAAGTGATAAAACATTATCCTGTAAAAATATTTGCAGTTTTTTCTTAAACAATTTAACATTCACTAAATCTTTATCATCAGGAATTAACTTATTATATAGTTTAATATCTATATAACTAGGACATTTTTCGTACAATGACAAATTATGACCTGGAATTGACAATAATAACTATGTATGTATGTAATAATAAAGCTTATTATTATTATTATTATTATTTTTTTCAAAAAGCCAGTCACCCTACTCTGTGACTCCGACCCTCACAGAGAAGAGTTGGTTATAAATACAAATAGCCACTCCCTACGCCAGTGGAGTGAGTGACTATCGAATCGTGTGCCCTGAGTAGACGCAATGAACCGAGGATGACAGCCTTCTGCCGGCTAAGATCTCTGCCGAATCTCGGCATGCCAGTATGATCTTTAGTTCTGAAAGCAATATCTGTCTCATTCCACCGAGGGCTTCTATAATCAGTACCACTATTTTAACAGAATGGCCTGGATAAAGCCTGCGGAGTTCGAAGAGCAAATCTCGATATTTTGTCCGTTTTTTCTCCTCTTTCAAGACAATGCTGCTCTCAGCGGGGGCCGAGGACTCCACGCGCCAATATCCATTGGCTGGATGTCGGTCTCGATAACTAGGGCCGAGTAGGACTATTACTCTTTGCACCTAGATTATCTCTGTAGACCTGGACCGGCCTTCGTGATAGGTGGGCCCGCGTACTTCTACCAGACCCAGCTCACAAATGTGAGATGTGTCGTGGTATTTTCTGCGGACCTCCCCTGGTCCTGGCTGTTGAACCTCGCTGGCTGAGGTCTCTTCTGGCGCTCTTCTTGTCTTGATGTTTTCTTTCTTCGCCAGCTTGTCACCCCCGGGGGTAGTCATCGGTCGAGTTGGGTTTAGGAAGTTTTGGCTGGGACTGACTGCCGGTACGAAGGACATCAATTGATATCCTACCCCGGATCGTCGGAAAGGTAAGGATGAGCTGTGTAGCTCGGGAGTGTGGAGACCTAAGTGCTTCTTTTAGCATTTTCGGTCTCCACGGAGCAGGTAGGACAACGGGCGTCGGACGGTATGTTGTCCGACGCCCGCAAGGAGGTTGGGTTAGGGTTGAAAACGTCATGTCTCTGGTAGTGGTGGTCCGTCCTGGCGTAACTGAAACAGATCTGTTAGCGGGAAATAAAGGTTATACTTACCCGTTGTCCAGTAGCTGAACCCTCGGTCGCTTGTGCCTTGGGGCGTCGGCGGGGTCGTAATCAGTGGCCTGTCTGATCAGCGGGTTCCCATGCTCCTCGGCTTGGGCGTACAGCTTCTTCGCTCGTTCCCGGATGACTTCAGTGACCGTGGTGTACTCCAGGTCTCTGACGATGTCTGCGGTTCTCACGTACCATGGGGCGTCAACTACCGTCCTGAGGGCGATGTTCTCCACTGCCTGGATTCTCTTCATGTAGGACTTCGCCTGGTAGCCCCACGCTACCGAGGCGTACGTCAGCTGCGGCCTGATGAGGGTCTTGATAAGCGTGAGCTTGTTCCTCAAGTTAAGTCGGCTCCCATTTCCCGTCATTGGGTAGATGAGGGCTCTCGTACGTCGGGCCTTGGCTGTGATGGCGTCCGTGTTTTGTCTCCATGTTAGGCTTCTGTCCATGACCACGCCAAGGTATTTGACGGTGTCGTGCCATTGGATGTCCTCGCCGTTCATGGAGACGTGTCCTGTGGGAATTTCTTTCCGCACTCGTCTGAAGAGGATGGCTTGGCTCTTGTCGGCGTTGACTGCGACTTTCCACTTCGTGCACCATTCTTCCAGGAGTGTGGCTGCTCGAGGACTCCACGACATACATTGTCTTGAGTTGGTGGTCGAGGAGTACTGTCAGGCTTGTTGGCTTGTATTTGCCTGACGGTGGGAAACGAGTAGTTCCAATAAATTAGACACTTCTCATGCCCCACAACGGACTCAATATGACCCGGAGCGTAAGGCAGCACTGGTGTTTCGTCTATCCCATACGAGTGCCTTAGGTGATAGTAAAGTACTCGTAATGCTGCATCGAGTCTGTGAATATAGGCCGAGACTGCGTATGTCGGGCAAGCCGACAGTAAGTGCATTACAGTCTGTGGCGCCCTACGGCAGGTCCTGCAGCTGACATCAGGGACCTCCATACCCATGACACGACTTCGATAGACAAGGGTGTTAAATACACCATCCTGGCAAGCCATTTGAATCCTTCGGTCTGGGACTTCAGCCCGGCTGATCTTAGAAAGGCGAAGCTCAGCTTTCCAGATAAGACGAGGTTTTCTATATTTTTATAGGACTCCGTGCAATGGCTTATCCTTATGGAGCTGCAGAAGGATGTTGTGTTCTGCAGTTCTAATGTGGGCTTTTAGTCGAACGGATTCCAACTCGGTGACAGAGTCGGGGTTTACCCGCTCGACGTCGAAGATGAGACCAAGTTCATCGGCTGCTCTCCATGCTGCCGTAAAGAGAAAAGCTCCTACTTCTGCATTTTCATGGTCTCGGGCCATGCAGAGGAGGGTATCCGAACTCCTGATGACCTTACATGCTCCATCCAGAAAACCATCCTGCTATGGAGACTCTCGAAACTCAAGAGTCCACGGACTCCCCGATGTCGGGGAGATATAACCGTGGAACGAACGATTTAGGATGCAAACTCCTATTAAGATGCATCTTCTTGCGGGTTACTATATCGAGTTGACGCAGCTCTTCTCTACTCCATGTCACTACTCCGAAAGAGTAGAGAAGGATCGGAACGGCAAGCATATTTGTAGTAGACACCTTGTTCTTTCCCGACAGTTCTGAAGACCAGATCTGTCGGAGTAGGTGCTGATACTTGCCGCGGGGAGCGTTTTTCACTACACCCACTTCTTGGGTGGAACGTTGCTCGACACCCAAGTAAGTGTACGACTCTCCGGCATCTAGATGGTGTAAGATGTTTCCGTCCACGAGCTGCGCGTTCTCTACGTAGTCACCGCATCGTCCTCTCTTGAGATGGATCAGTGCGTATTTGTCCAACCCGAACTGCATACCTACAGCCTGCGTGTACTCCTGTACCCCCCTGAGGGATTGTTGGAGATCCCTTTCTGAGGAGGCATAAAGTTTAAGATCATCCATATAAAATAGATGGGTGACTTTAGCCCTCCTATCGCCGCGCAGTTGTAGCCACGGGTTTTCCGGAGAGTATTATTAATATTAGTTCGGTAATAGCCCGGGAGATAGGGGTCCATTTTGAACAGTGTTTTCATGCCGCTAAATTATTACTCGTACCCATCTTTATCTGCTGAACGGATCTAAGTTAACCAAATTATAACGTTCAATGAACTATTTTATAACAAATTCTATGATCTTTCTTTTTTCTCTCCGTTTTGCTAAAGTAAACCCTAACCAAGATAATTAAAAAAAACTAAAATATTGTAGTTTTAGGGGTAGTTTTGGGAATGTTCCGCCCATTGAAGACTTGGGGAGTATTAATACGTTAAAAAGAACCAAAAGTATTTCAAATTCTGTAAACATTCAGCTTTGTGTGATTTCTTCCATTAAATACATTGGCTTATAATGGCAACTATTTTGATTTAAGAATTCAAAACTTTTATTTTTTCTATTTATTTAGAGATTACAGTTAAAAAAGCAATAGGACGGTAATTACCTACATTTTGACTTACCCCCTTTTTAAAAACAGGTAATAGTGCTGCTTCCTTTAGACACTTTGAAAATGTACTTAAGAGTACCGAAATATTCATGGTGTCTGCTTTTTGTGCATAAGTTTAATTTGGAACTTCATCTAATCCAGACTTTTTATTTGGTAAATTGCTTATGGCTAATTTAACATCAAACTTGGTAACAGGACTGAAGGTCAAGGACATCTTTCTGACACCCTGTGTATTATTTTAAGTGAGAAACCGTTGGATTTTTATTTAGAAACTAGAGTACCAGACTAAATAGGTAAATGTAATAATTGAGTTATATACCAACCTCCATCTTTTTTCTTCTTGTTTTTATTTTTGGTTATCTTAAACTGCATGGGAGTACAGTCCATGTAAGGATTCTCATTCTCTTCTAGTGAATATGGATCTTTCAGTGGATTCATCGTGATCCAGTAGGCACCTTCTTTCTTTTGGATTTGCAGGGTCGGCTTAGGAGCAATTTTTATGTCTGAACCCGAGCCGCCGCCATCCCCTCGTCTTTTCTTTTTGCTAAACATCGGTATCGCGGGCGATCCCAATCCCTTAGCCTGCCTGTGCGCTCTTATTCTAGCAGCTAGAGTTCTTTGTATGGCACCTGGTTTCCATCCTTTTCTTGGCTATAATTTAAGAAGACAACCACATAACATGATGATACGAGTTTTAGTCAAAATTTATACCGTCTGTCTATTTTACGAGGGCCACATCAAATACCTCGTTTAATATCTATTGTAGAAGAATAAAGTTTTAGAAATAGTTATCCCATTTTTGTGAGCTATACTCCAGTAAAATGAAATTTCAAATCTATAGCCTACTTTGTGAGATATACAGGGACGTATGTACCTAAGGGCGTAGGGGGCGATCGCCCGGGGCGGCAGGTCTCAGAGGGGCGGCCGGAGGGCCAACCCTCTACGTTTTGACGGGTATCTCCGATTCGTCTCCGGCTATCGTATTAAAAAGATTTTGGTATAATAAAATCATGCAAATCCATTTATAACTCGTAATTTTTATGGTAACTCTTTACGTATAAGTTAGATAATTGTGTAAGTGTAATAAGATACTGCTGTGTACTATTTAGACGAGGTTCACTCGTTGCAGCATGACAACGCGCATGGTCGAGGACTCTCCGATGGGGAAACTACGCGCGGGCGCATGTATGTGGATCGCATTACGCGTTGAATTGTTTTCATGTTCATGCGTGTCACTTATGTCAAGTACGCTCCCACCGATATATGTATTGTTTTGAGTGAATAGTGAATTGATTTTAATTATTCATCATGAGTTCTGCTGCCAAGAGAAAACGTTTTAGTGGCCATGTTTATCGAAAAGAAGCTTATGTCCCATGCGCCGCACATTCTTTGAATTTAATCGGGTCGTCAGCCGCTGAATGTTGCCAACAGGCTACTCAGTTTTTTGGGTTGTTGCAAAACTTGTATGTTTTCTTTACAATATCAACATAACGATCAAAACTGTTACAAGAATTTCTAACTGAACCTGAGAATGTTGCTGTAAAAAGTCTATCAAATACTTGATGGTCAGTAGAAATGATGTCTGCACTAGTCCAAGACTGGAATTAAATTATAACAGCTCTTGAAAAAATAAAAAAATGATTCGTCACAAAAACCTTTGGCCCGCTGTGAGGCAACAGAACTGCTATCGCAAATATCCACTTTAGTGACTGCCATAATCTCTGAATTGTGGGGTTCCATTTTAAATCAATTTAATTTAGTTTTAAAAACTCTGCAAGGCATAGATATTGATCTTGAAGTTGTTCTAGGTCTCTACAAATCATTAATTTTGTTTATTGAAAAGAAAAGAGATTCTTACGAAATGTATGAAGAGGCTGGCAAAAAGAAATCTCACGTTAATGAATATAAAGGCTCCCAAAAACGCTCCATCAAAAGAAAATTTAGGTATAACGAATCTCGCGAGAGAGGTGTTATTGCAATCAAGTGACCATTTTCGAGTGGATGCATTCCTTACAATTTGCGATCAGCTTCTAAGTGAGTTAAAAAGGCGAAAGGTGGCTTATGACAATATTAATGACAAGTTTTCATTCCTTTTAAGACTTGAGGAAAAAGAAGAAATAAGGAATAATGCTAAAGAGTTACAAAGCCTCTATCCGGAAGACCTTGCAGACAGTCTGCAAGATGAATATGTGCTTTTCAAATATATAAGAGCCTGAGACAGTTAGCACAGTTTGAGACTTTGATCAGAGAAAACAAGCTAGAAGAAGTGTTCCCGTACATTGATATTACGTTACGTATGTTCACCTGCACAGCAGTGAGAAACTGCAGTGCAGAGCGTTCATTCTCCGTGCTACGATGAATAAAAAATTACATGCTTCCTAGCATAAACGTTTAAATAATTTAGCTATTCTTAATATAGAGGCCGATTTGACGAAATCATTAAACTATGATGATGTAATTGATTCTTTCGCTAACAATTTGGCACATCACAAACAATTATTGCAAAATGATATGTTTAGAAAAATAATTTAATTATTATTTACTTTTTTCATGACTTTTTCTCAAAAGTTTACGCCATTTTCTAAGAATAATAAATAACTATATAAACGAAGTGTAAGTTTTTATTTATCAGCTCATAGTTTTTTCACTTTTGCTATCGGGTACTCACTGGGGCGGTCGATCATATTAGCCCGGGGCGCAAAATTTATAAATACGTCCCTGGAGATATATTACAAAAACCTGAAAAATAGGAAAACTACAAACGATTATAGCTTCCTTATTTGAAGAGATACAAGAAATTTAAAGAGATGAAAGTTGAGGGCAAAGACAATAAGAATAACAATGCGTATCAACAAATTAAAAAAACGCAGTTGACTTTGACTCTTATGCAAAAATGAAAAGAACAAATCTCAAAATAAGCCATGACACCATTAATTAAGTTTATTTTTTCTTTTTCCAATGATATAAAACATGTCACAAGAATTTTAACTGGTAGTAAGTGTCAATATTTAATATTTTACGGAAACTACAATTCATATCATTGAATCGTAAAAATCAGCTATGCCATGATTAGTGAAAAACAATGTATACAGTTATTAACAAATTTGACAGATTGCCACTGTTTATGTTGCGTTGTCGAGTTCTAAGACAAGTTTTATATCAGTAATTATGGTGTACACCAATAATTAACAAATTCGATATGGTTAACATTTGCCATGGCCTACTTTGAGATTTGTTTTTTCATTTTTGCACGAGAGCGTTTGCCAACTGCGTTTTTTGAATTTTTTGATACACGTTATTATTCTTATTGTCTTTGCCGTCAACTTTCATCCCTTTAACTTTTTTCGTATCTTCTCAAATAAGGAAACTATAACCGTTTGTGGTTTCCTATTTTTCAGATTCTTGTAATATATCTCACAAAGTAGGCTATGGATTTCAAATTTCTTTTTACTGAAATATAGCTCACAAAAAATGGGATAACTGTTTATAAAACTTTATTCTTCTACAATATATATTAAGCGAGATATTTGGTGTCGCCCTCGTAAAATAGACAGACGGTATACATTTTTAATTTCTGAATCAGTACTATTGCGACCGCTTACTAATTATAAAAAAAATGATTAATTTATTAAAAAGTTATTTTTAACAAACTAACAGGTATAGTCGAGTACACATTTATTGGTCACTCAAACAACGCAACAGAAATTTTACGACCTCATTAAAATTTAAAAATAATTGCGCCCAGGCACGCACTTGAAATATTTAGATCAGCAACCCAGTCGTTCAATTTTAACAGCGCGTTACGGCTTTATTGTTAATATGTACATTCTAATACATACGAGAGGGGCCAGCGTAGGTGCGTCTTTACTATGTACATACTTCGATATGCGATGTAAAGCAACGTTAGGCGTGGTTAGTAGTTGGATGGGTGACCGTTCCAACGAAGACCGCGTCCTCGTCTCACACATCTTCCAGCGGCTTGTATATCAGTGTATGCGCGGAAGCTATACAACCTTAGGCGAGGGTTGTATAGGGGATATAATATTCTTCGGAGGGGATGTAAAGCCGTCGGTCTCTTGTCTATTAAATGTTAGGCAAGTAAAAGATCCCTACTCTTCTTAAGGGAAGAGGTTCGGCAAAATTCCTGGTTGGGGGTAGCTCGTCTGTAGGCGTCGGTGTTAGGCCTCAGTAGCGGAAATAGGCCGACGTTAAATAAATGTAAATAAAAAAAATACATACGAATTTTAAGTTCGGCTCTGTTCTATTTCGTTCGCAAATTTTCTCGCTTACCTTTATAGGTTTTTAGTGTGCGTCGGCTTGTTTGATGACAACATGCCGCATGGTCCAACAGCGATAATAATGAGGTCGCAAAGTTTTTGTTGCGTTTCTTTGAGTGCCCAGTAAATATGTACTCGACTATAGACATAGATTACTTATTTATCTTTACTGTCAAGACAACCATTGCTTTTGGAGAAAAGCCTACTACGTTTAAATATTTAAAATGTTCACATTTTAAGAAGTAAAAACGTATAATAAGTATGCGTTAATATGGACAATATTGATGTAGCTTTTCCTATTTTACCTTTAAAATAGGTAATTTCTAAAACATTTGGCAAATAGTATTTAAAATTAGTTCCGACATACATCCAAGAAGACACAGCAGGAAGAGTAGCAAACAATGAATTTATTTTTCAACTGCAACAGTTCAAACCTGGATTGTTAAGTGAAAAATATTTTCTAGGTTTACTCAAGCAGTAAAACATAGTATTTTTATTTCATATTTGTTTCCTGTAATTAATGAATGATGATGATCGGTTTGATCATATCATTGGTACCTATTGTGCCTGCAAAGTGGGTGAAAGAACTCCTGGTGTCTGTGCTCATGTTACTGGTGTAATATGGTACTTAGGTTGTGCGAGACACTAGCAAGTAGCAAAATACATATCATAAGATTTATTAAGTTATGTACTGAATGCGGCAAACAGGGATGAAGGGCCTCAAATAATATCCTATAATTATTATTATTTTGTTCCGAGTGGACCAAAGTTTTGTCAAAATGAAACGTAGTGGTTTGATTTACAACCCGCAATCCTTCATTCTTTGAACTGACTTTTCAATATCACCCTGTATGGCTAAGTTGGTGCAAAATACTCACATTTGACAGCACTAACAGCGTATAAAGTTTCAAGAAATTCTGTCGGTGTACGAAAACCCCTAAGAGGTGTGAGATGTCCTATGTTAATAATTTTGTTAGTTCAATTTATATTTTCCAACTGTTCTCCCTGATAGTAAACGCAAATTAGATATTTTAGAAGAAATAATTGATAAAGAAATAATATTTGAGATGCCTTACTCTCGATAGGGTTAGGAATAGATACCCGAAAAGTTCCCACCCAATTTAGGAACTGAAAGTCCCTTTTTTGCAAAAAACTCACCTATTTTACACTAACAGCGTCCAAACTGAAGGGTAGTTTGGAGTGCACAGATAAACATCGATCTTACACGAAGTTTCATAGCGAATATCTCAAAACCGGATGATTTAACAAGAAAAATGCCCAAGAATGAATTTATAGAGCGGATTTTTTTAAATGATGCATGTCTAGCGGATGTTGACAATTGATTTTTATTTATTTTCCCCTTTTTTCGACAAAGATGCATTTTTTATTAGAGCTCTTGGTGCGTTTTTAAAAGTGGTTTACCCTGTAGGCCTATTCCACTAAAATTCTGTCCAATTTTACTCATTAGAGGGTTCTTCATCGACGAACACTTCTGCAAATTCGAAATTTAAACGTGCTTGCCCATGGCAATCAGAGCATATTGTTGAGCAGCGCAATCCAACCTTAACACAGATGCATCGTTTTTCGAAACTTTTTTGCAGCTGCAGGATACTAGCCAAAATCATAACACCAATCTCGATCCGGGGAAACAAAATTCCAACCAAGAGGTGCGTGAAGTACTTGGGGGTCAGACTGGACCAGCGACTGACGTTTAACACGCACATTAATGAGACAGTACGGGCGGTCTACTCCCTGTTCACAAGTCTGTATCCGCTTATGGTCAGGGGTAGCAGACTTAATAGACAAATTAAAAAATTGCTGTACACAATGGTGATCAGGCCGTCTATCACACACGCCGCACCGGTGTGGTGCAGCACATCGGCTACGACAATGAGAAAACTAAAAGTTCTTGAACACAAATTTATACGCCTCATCTCTAATTCTGGAAGGAACACCTCCCTCAGAGATCTGTACGCACTTTACCACGACATAATCCCAGTAGCGGACTACGTCCAGGACATCTCTAAAAAATTCTACTCTTTCAAGCAAGGCGATAGCCCGCTAACAAGAAACATAACACAAATTAGACAGCATAATGCCCCATTTCGCATAAAACACACCCTACCATACCAGACGTTACCGATCTTCCGGCAACCTCTGTAGCCAAACTTCATCAACTATAACTTCCGCTTGCCCTATCCACTTTGACTGATATTTCATACCTGTTGTATCTTTAAATCTTTCCTGTCTCTTCCTTTCTGTTTGGAACCTTTTTGTCGCGTTAGTTTTTCGTTTTCTTTTTGTACATTTTTATCTCTAAATTCATTTTCATTAAAAATTTTAAAAAATCATAATTTTTCGAAATCAAAATTTTTAGGCCAGCTTACGCGCAGTCCAGCATTTTCACACCTCGCGGAAGGCTCCTCGTTTAGATTAAGGTGTCTGCGTCAGTATCAAAATTTTAAAAAGTGTTTAGTGCAAAAGTTTTTAAAAATGTGTAGTTTGTAAGTCTAGTTAAATCTGTTTTAGATATATACAATTTTATCACCTAATTTTATCCATGTGTGATGGAAGGAGTTTAGGTTAAGCTGTTTTTAATTGTCTTTAAGCCGAATCAGTCCCATTCCGCTCGACTTTGCAATCCGCCACCACGAACAACACGGTGGTTGCACGGTCGATCTTCGGGTGGGTTCTGGGGAGGCAGATGTAAATTTGATTAATAAAGTAGTATTGATTGATTGATTGAGGATACTAGCTGAAGGATGGAAATTGGTGCTGGTAACTTGGTGGTGTAAATGGGAGCTAAGATATTACCCTCTTTCTCTTAACTCCATTCCGTTGGTTCCAACTTTTCTCCTCGACAAGATTGAATTTGATATATATAACCGTAATATTTTGAAGCTGTTTATATTTACCGTTCTGTCGAGCTTTGCTAACGGCTATTAAATTCACCAAGCTTCTTTCAACACGCAGTTTCACCTCCTTGAAGCGTGCTTTCGCAAATGAAACAATCATGTTTTGTCTCCATATCTACAGAAATACTTTCACGCACATTTAAGTCTATGTAGTAACGTACATACCTGCATGTATTTTTATATTTTTTTAGTCTAACTTTACGGTATTTCATAAACGTTTTCTATCGTACTGAGGGTTCGAGGTACAGGGCACTCTCAGGGTCTATTCCGACCTTTGCCTTTTCCTTCTCCTACATATCACAATGCTTCCAACATCTGCTACGAAGGTCGTATAGAATTAATGGTTTACATAAATTAGTGAGACATAATATATTTTCCCCTTTTTTCCACAACTGTGCGTTTTCTAATTATACGTAAAATATGTACCTCATTAATTGGACAAATTTTAGTGGAATAGGCCTACAGGGTAAATCACTTTTAAAAAACGCACCGAGAGCTCTAATAAAAAACGCATATTTGTGGAAAAAAGGAGAAAATAAATAAAAATCAATTGCGTCAACATACGCTAGACATGCATCTTAGAGAAAATTTTGCTCTCTAAATTCATTCTTTCGTATTTTTCTTGTTAAATCAACCGGTTTTGAGATATTCGCTGTGAAACTTTGTGTAAGATCGATATTTACATGTGCGCTCCAAACTACCCCTCAGTTTGGACGCTGTTACTGCGAAATAGGTGAGGATAAGCTGCAAGGTCAATAGGACATCTTTTAATAGAATTTAACGACAAATTTTTATTTCCTATACTTTTTTCTCTTCCAACGAACGGTTTACAGATAAAATTGAAGTCCCAGTCAGGGGTGTTTTTTTCTTCTATTCAGTGTTTTTTAATCTAATTTGCGTGTACTATGAGAATTGAATAACAAAATAAACCAATTAGTCCACTTAAAAGAGTCGAGATTTATGACGACATTACCAAATGTTTGCGACTGAGCCTACACAATGTTCCCCCACCCACCCCCCGTTTTCGAGGATGCTGAATCGATTCCCGGAGTCAAACAAATTTCCCCACCTCGGCAACCCCCTCAAATTGGCCAAAAACTACCCCTAAATATTCCAGTTTTTCGACTAATTGGTGTTCCCTCGAGTAGAAAGGAAGGTCCCTAGAGGGATTTAACCTGAGCCACCTCTGCCCCAGGGGTGGAAAAATTAATATTTGTCTTTGTGAGAAAAAAATTAAATTTTGTAGGAGGCGTAACCACCCCCGGGGGTTGTTTTCACCCTTCAAGGGAATGGAATTTTTTTCATTTATAATAAAAATAAAAATAGTGTAAAAATATGTTTATTAATGTGTTCTTATATATATTGGTTTTCCACCCCTTTGAAGGGTGAAAACAATCCCCGGGGCCGGCTACACAACCCTGGTTACCTACCACCTTCCTCAATGAAACGCATCTCACGAGATATTTTTTCCCCCCAGAAAAAAAAACAATTTTCCACCCCTTTGGAGGGTGAAAACAACTTCAGGGGTAGTTACACAATCCTAGTCACCTACCTACCTCAAAGAAAATATCAATTTTATTCCCACAAAAAAATATCAATTTTCCAAGCTTGGTGGACAGGTGGCTGAAGTAAATTCCTCGAGGGACCTTCCGTTCTACTCAAGGGAACAACAATTAGTCGAAAAACTGGCAAAATAAACGGGTTCACGGAAAAGGGGACTTTGGGGGTGATTTTTGGCCAATTTGAGGGGGTTGCCGAGGTGGAGAAATTGGTTTGACCCCGGGAATCGATTCAGCACCCTCGAAAACGGGGGAGGGATATTGTCTAGTCCCAATCGCTAACATTCGGTAGTTCGCCCGACTCTTCAATGGACTAAATTGGTGTTAGCCTTATAGTGGAGCAGATCTGGAGGGAACCAGGCTCGAATAAGGAAACGTCCGATTGCGATTTTCTTTTTGTTGCCAATAAACAGAGTTGAGTCCCCCCCAATATTCCGACACATTTGTGCGGGGGATGTCAAAGAGGCGAAGGGGGAAGGAGGAAACGACATGTTAAATGTATGGGAAAGTGGTTTTTCGAAGATAGCTCGGCGGCTTTTGATCTGACGAAAAAAATCTTCAGAACAAAAATGAAGATCTCATTAAAATAAACAATTTTTATCATGAAGGAGTGGAGTTGAGGACTCAATTTCTTTTTAATAGAAGGGTATTGGCAGATATTTTGTTGGGCCGGAGGCTGGGAGCGGGTTGGGATAATTAGGTGGGGAGGGAGAGGGGGAAAACGAAATATTTCACATGCTGATAACTCCCCGTGTAGTTGGCCTATCGTGATCAGACCGACGTACATTTTTTATTTTTTTATTTGCTACAAAACAGTTTGAAAAAATCGTGCAATTTTTATTTTGCGCACCAAGCGTTTGTTTTCGAAAAAGTCATTTTATACGAATGGTATTTTGTAGCAGATAAAAAATGTGAAAGCATGTGAAATATTTTTGTTTTCCCCCTCTCCCACCCCTCCTAATTATCCCAACGCTCCCAGCCTCCGGCTCAACAAAATATCTGCCAATACCATTCTATTAAAAAGAAATTGAGTCCTCAACTCCACTCCTTCATGATAAAAAATAAATTATTTTTTTTTAAATTCTTGCACCTTGGATTCAGATCAAAAGCCGCCGAGTTATCTTCGAAAAACCACTTTCCCATACATTTAACATGTCTTAACTCTATTTATTGGCAACAAAAAAAATTACAATCCGACGTTTCCTTATTCCAAAGCCAGATCTGCTCCACTATTATACTGTATAAATAAATTACTTTGTCTATTACGGTTGACTTAAGGGGCATGCATTTAATTTTGTAACTAAATTGGTAAATCACAAACTTTTGATTTTAAATACCACATAAAATGAATAATAAGCAGGTCATAATAGGCAATAGACAGAGCGTGTATCTCTGCTACTTCAGTAGTGCTGCTATCTACGATTTATTGTTCGCACAGTGTGTATCATAACATTTGTTTACCTTTAGCCATAGTCTTGGCTGATAGACGTTCCACAACCATCCCATTTTGGCAGGAACATGGAAATAAGGCGTGACACATTCCTTATGGCCCACTTTGACTCCGGGGTATTTATCACCTATACTATAAACGAATTTTCCACGCTTTTTTCTTTTGCCGGTCTTGCCGCCCTTACGGCGGGCTTCTTTATCACGTCTGGGCCTTTTTCCACCACCGTTGCCTTTCGCATCACCAACTGCCTTTTCACCACCGCTCCCCTGCTCACCAGTTTTGCCTTTCGAACCATTATTTGCTTTTTCACTGCTATCTCCCATTTCACCATTCTTTGTCAGACTCTTTCGCTTTTCATCACCTTTCGTCATATCAGCACTCTTCCTCTTGTCGTCGCTCTTCCTTTTTGTAGCACTCTTCCTCCTCTCATTATTTTGACCATCACATTCGACATTTTCTTGAAGCGTTTCGAGTTTCTCGTCCTGTTGTTTTGCCAGATATGCTTGTATTGCAGCTTCCTGCTGTTTCTTCCTGTGTGCTGCAAGCTTTGCAGGGCAAAAAACCATCGGAACTGGTTCATATGGACAATTAGGAATTCCACAAGATGGTAATGGTTGTATATAAGGACAAAATGGATCGTCGCAAATTGATTTTTTTTGTTTTTGTTGGTAGGGGCACTCTGGATTTTCACAAACATTCGGGCTTTGAGATTTTTTGGCAAATGGACAGTCAGGATTACTGCAAACACTTTTTTGCTTCTTCTCTGCAAAAGGGCAATCTGGATTGTCGCATACATTAGAATCTTTTGGTTTTGAAGCGAAAGGGCAATCTGGATTGTCGCATATACTGGAATCTTTTGGTTTTGAAGCAAATGGACAGTCTGGATTGTCGCATACATTAGAATCTTTCGGTTTTGAAACGAAAGGGCAATCTGGATTGTCACATGGACTGGAGTCTTTTGGTTTTGAAGCAAACGGGCAGTCTGGATTGTCACATGTGCTGAATTCTTTAGGTTTTGAAGCGAATGGGCAATCTGGATTGTCACATGTGCTGGATTCTTTAGGTTTTGAAGCGAACGGGCAATCTGGATTGTCACATGGATTGGAGTCTTTTGGTTTTGAAGCAAACGGACACTCTGGATTGTCGCATATACTGGATTCTTTAGGTTTTGAAGCGAATGGGCAATCTGGATTGTCACATGTACTGGATTCTTTAGGTTTTGAAGCGAACGGGCAATCTGGATTGTCACATGTACCATTATTTGTCGGCTTTGGAGCGAAAGGACACTCTGGATTGTCGCATAAATTTGTATCTTTTGGTTTTGAAGCGAACGGACAATCTGGATTGTCACATGTATCATTATTTGTCGGCTTTGGAGCAAAAGGACACTCTGGATTGTCGCATAAATTTGTATCTTTTGGTTTTGAAGAGAAAGGGCAGTTTGGATCTCCGCACGAATTTGCATCTTTCGGTTTTGAAGCGAAAGGGCACTCTGGATTGTCACATATATTCGAGTTTTTCTGTTTTGCGACGGAGGGGCAGTTCGGATCGCCGCATGAATTTTGATCTTTCGGTTTTTGGGCAAACGGACACTCCGGGTTGTCACATAAGTTTGAATCATTCTGCTTCGAAGCGAAGGGGCAGTCCGGGTTGTCACATGTATTTGAATTTTTCGGTTTTGGTGCGAAGGGGCAGTTTGGGTCTCCGCATGAATTGTCATTTTTCGGTTTTGTGGCAAATGGACACTCTGGGTTATCACATGTGTTTGAATCTTTTTGTTGTGAAGCGAAAGGGCAGTTTGGGTTGCCGCAGAAATTTGAGTCTTGCGGTTTTGTAGTGAAAGGGCAGTTTGGGTCACCGCATGAATGTGTTTCTTTTTGTTTTGGGGCAAATGGACATTCTGGATTGGGACATACATTTGAATCCTTAGGTTTTGAAGCGAAAGGGCAGTCTGGGTTTTCGCACATATTTGAATTTTTCTGTTTTGAAGCGAAACCACAGCTTAGATCACCGCCTCCTGAATCTTTCTTTTTTGATGCGCAAGGACATCCTGGCTTGCCACATGTATTATCATTTTTCGGAATCATTTTTGTAGCGTAAGGACAATCTGGATTACCACAAGCAGTAAATTCACCTTTCAATTTAGGCTCACAACATTCAGGATCACCACAATCATCTGGCTCCTCAGGTTCTTGTTGACAGCATGGTTTTGTTTCTGTTTGCCCTTTATTATCTTTAAGTGGACATTGCATTGCTCTAAAGGGGCATGTAGGAGCATCGCATGGAGGAGGTATTGAGTATGGACAACTGAGGCTGCCACAGGGGCCTCTCCTCGGTTTTGGTATTTTTAGTTTCTTAAGATCGGGTGGTTGGAATGGACAATTCGGATTTTTGCAGTTGCCTTGTGGAAGAGGCTCTGGACAGTCCCAATGGATAGGCGGTAAATCTGGTTGAAGAAGGTATTTGCATTTTGGATGACCACACTTGCCAGACACAGCCGGAGGGAGAAAATGCAATTCCAAATCTGCGTCATCGTCTGTTAAACCTAGTTATTGGAATGAGAGAGTGTTAATATATATTTTTTTAAAGTTTTATTGATATAACTCCTGAAAATAAGAATTAATGGTCAATATACTATTGCAAAAAAGTAGTACAGTTTATTTTAGCAATGTAAAAAATATTGATGTTATTATCTAACTGTCATAATTTTTTTCAAATTGAAATATTAATAGGCCAGTCGTCAGGTAGATTAACATCGTTTTAAATCGGACAAAAGATTTTACTGTTGGAATCAGTTCACTATAGGACTCCTTTAGACATACTAATTTTCCCCCCTCGCCCGCCTCCCGGAACACCCCCAATTCTTTAAAAATTATTTTTTCCGTGAACCTGTTTATTTTCCCCAGTTTTTCGGCTAATTGTTCTCTCAAGTAGAACGGAAGGTCCCTCGAGGATTTGACCTCAGCCACCCCTACCCCAGGCTTCTAACCCTTGTAGGGGGTGATATTTGTTTTTGTGAGAAAAAATTAATAATTTGTATGAGGCGTTTCTTTGAGGAAGGTGGTAGGTGACCAGGATTGTGTAACCATCCCCGGGGGTTATTTCACCTTTCAAGGGGGTGGAATTTTTTTGATCTATAATTGAAAAACAGTATAAAAAATGTTTATTAAAGTGTTTTTATAAATTGATTTTCCACCACTTACCACCCCCGGGGGCGGTTACACCTTCCTCAATGAAACGCCTCCAACAAAATCTTTTTTTTCTCACAAAAACAAATATCAATTTTCCACACCTTTGAAGGGTGAAAATAACCTCCGGGGGTGGTTACACAACTCTGATCACCTACCATCTTCCTCAAAGAAACGCCCCCTATAAAATATCAATTTTTTTTCTAACAAATACAAATATTAATTTTCCACCCCCTACAAGGCTGTTAAGCCTGGGATAGGGGTGGCTGAGGCGAAATCCCTCGAAAGACCTTCCATTCTACTCGAGGGAACAACAATTAGTCGAAAAACTGGAGAAAATAAATGAGTTCACGGAAAAGGGGACTTTGGGTGTGGTTTTTGGCCAATTTGAGGGGGTTGCCGAGGTGAAAAAATTGGTTCGACCCTGGGTGTCGATTTAGCAACCTCGAAACCGGGGGGGAGCCATGGTCCGAGGCGCAAACATTCGGTAATTTCGTCATAAATCCCGACTCTTTAAATGGACTACAAAGGACTGAAAGTTGACGGCTACATTGGAAAATGCAATAGGTATTAAGAAATTAGAAAAACGCTTTTAACATATGCTCTTGTGAAAAAGAAGAAATTAGCCTCGGGTAGATGCACCTTTCTCATCATCACATGTGCTAAATATATTTGATTGTCCTAAAATTTTGTGGTAGATCGTAAAATCAAACGTAATGTAATTTTTCCTGGCAGCCTTTAATCCGACGAGAAATTTGCAAAGAGCGATATGACTCCCCATATTATATAAAAAATTCTATTTGAAATATTTTTTTTGAATTGGGCGTGAAATATTTTGAAGGGCAGGGGATTCGACAAAATAATTTTTTGACTCATGGCAAGACATTTGTAAAATACTTTGTTGATACTATTTTTCATTCCGAACAATTTTTACTTGAAATAGTTTCCAATTCGACAAAAAAATTTGGAATTTTTCTTTACTGCCAACCATGGTGCTCTGACGAAAATTTGCAGAAGACCTTTTCGATACAATTTTTCAGTCTAAACAATCTATATTTGAAACATTTTTTATTCGACGAAAACCTTGTTTTTGAGCCCTTGGAATCGCCTCTGATGCTCTGACGGGTTTGAAAAATGCAAAAAATGATTTTATTTGAAAAAAATTCTTATTAATCAAGCTTACGCCAGGACATAGCTCCGCATCTGCGTTGCTAAAAGAAGCCGATGATATCGTGTCTGCTACTGATAAAAATAAATAAACGTTTCTTGTATTATTAGATTATTCTAAGATTTTTGACCTGATAAATCATCAGTTCTATGGTTTTAGTTTTGGCCTGTAGTTTTATTAAGCAGTTATCTATAAGGTCGAAAAACAGATATAGAAGTGTCTTCCTAGAAGCCTTGGAAATTAAGAGTGGGGTACCGCAGGGATTCATTTTGGGCCCTCTATTATTTACAATATATACAGCCAACTTTTACTCATATGTAAGCTTCAGTGAATCCTACGACACTCAATTCTATTTTTCTATTAATATCGGTGATAGAGGCAGCCCGTTACCAGGATTCACGACTTATTACGCTCCAGTGATTTTTGTATTTTTTTATCAGTTCTCGATGAATTTAACAAAACAAGTTCAAGTGGACTGATGATGGTAACGTTGCGGAATGGTCGAAAAAATTCTCTTGGATATGTAAAGTAAAAATGTTCGATTTTGTTATCCCGACATGTCAGTTTTCTGGCTTGGGTTATCTAGAGGGATGTATATGATTAAAAAAAAAAATAGAAACTGGCATTTCCGTGCTGACGATAATTATTATGGTTAGAAAATTGAAATTTGCTCACAGATGAAAATTTAGGTCACCGCGCAATGTCAGTTTCACTGATCATATAATATTTTGAAGTTTATTATTTGTAAGATTATAAGAAAAAAATATGAACTGACATTTTCATCGAATCGTAAAGGAGGTGTTGAATCCCAATGATGTAAATTTTTTAGCGGCGATAAAGTTATCACGCCACGTCAGTTTTCCGGTGGAAATCATATATTGTAGCGTGGAAAATGAGGGAAAAGTGGTAACTGACATTTATGTCAATGGATTTATTTAACAAATTCGTTTTCAGTTCTCGGGGAATTAATGAATTTAAAAAATATTTGTGGAAAATTAGTTTTTGATCCAGCAACGATATGCAGGTCCACCTACGTATTTTTTTTTATAGATTGTGCCAGGTCTCACATTTTTCACCCCTTCCCGTTTTATCCCTCATTGGCTAAAAATTACCCCCATAAATACGTTTTTAACTATTCGCGTCGTGCTAAGAGTGGGATTCTGATCTGTGGCGAAAAAGCCATTTTTACCCTTGGGGGTTTTGGCGAGAAATGCTTCTATTAGCAGTAAAGAATTTATTTACCTCGGAGAACACATATTTTTTTCTGATTACAACATTTTAAATATTGTCTTCTATTGTTTGTGATTTTTTTTTCAATAATACAATAATACAACTTCAATTACATCCTTTACAGAAAATGAACATAATTATACACCTTTGCATATGAATTTATTTAAAATATGCCACTGTCTTCATTATATCGTGTTGCTTTACAAAAAATGAATATAATTATACTGAATATTTCATACTGAACGTAAGCAGCTAATAACATACAGCATACAGACGAAAAGAAAGTGTCAAGTCCGGCAGATTAGACCATCATATTCTTATGTATTTTGATGCCCTGATTTCGAATCTGATGTCAGATTTGCTATTTTGGCTCACAGTGTTTTTAAACCTCAATAAATAGCAAAAAATCAATAAAATCCTACTTTCTTGATGTTAAAGTGAAAGTGTGAACCGTTGGAACAAATTTGACGTCAGATTCGAATTCAGGACATCAAGATAAATAAGGGTTCTAGTCTACCAGTCATGACACTTTCTATTTGTGTGCATGTGTAATCATTCATAAATCGATTTGAATTTCGCGGCTTACTGGTAGGAGCTGCTTGGGCGCCATCTGCAACCATTTTATATCACCTAGAGAGAGAATAGTGTTGTCTACCTCATTCGCGGACTTGTAATATACATTGAGTTGCAAGTCTGGGTTAGTCTGTGCAACAGACACATCATCCCGTCTTATGGGCTCGCCGCCGCTCAGCCACGGAGCTCAGGGATACGACTCCGGTTCATTCTCTGCAGCTGCGCAACAGGAAAAATGTCAGTTCAAACACAATTACTGTTTTTTATATTATTCTCAACAGTTTGCAATAAATTTCAACCCTGGCGCTTTTCCTTTTTTACACCACATTACCTTACAAATTTAATTTAAAATATTGAAATTTTGCAATACACAAAACATCAGTTCTTGATAAACTCAAGTTGTCTTTTACATTCTAAACGAGATTCCAGTGAGATCGGACATTGCGCGATAAAAGAAAAAAAATAATTTCTCTATAGACTGAAATTACTCTACCGGATAAGCACAACGTTGTGGGACTTGTTCGCTCAGGCTTTTTTTTTATAATGTAACGGTTAGTTATCGATTTGGGCAAGGCGTGATAACACGGAATTTTGGTAACGGGCTACCGTACCATGATGTGAATGCTTAAAAATTAATGCAGATTTACAGCCGTTATTACTTGCATCTTCTGACCACTCACTTACAATTACCCCGTGTTGAGAGTTTCGCTACGTGGGGTATCAAATGAATCAGCTAGATGTCTAGAATGAAAATGTAACATTGAAACAATTTTGCCCTGCAATTTCCCCCCTCCTGATGATGCCTACTTAATGGTCGAAGTGAATCAGTTCCGTAAAAACATTAGGTATTTCAATGTCATGATGAGTGATTGAAGTAAAATTTTACGTGGGTATAATAAGTATCGAATATAATCGTTTAATAAAAATGGCAAAAGGGGCCATCTTTAACTTTTATTGTCAATCGAGCAAAAGTTCATTCATTCGACAAAGAGAATATCTCACTTAATATCGGTCGTACAAAAAAAAAATATTTTTATGAAAATTGTGCCGATTTATATAACCTACAAAATGGTTTAAAGACATTTGAAATCCATGGCCTACTTTAAGAGGTATGGCGGAAAATATCGAAAATGCGGAAAACGCCTAGGCCAAATATCTCCGTTATTTGAAGAGATACGGGAAAAATTCTATGGCGAAATTTTTTTGCAAAACAGAGTGTTTCAACGAGGTTTTATCTAATTTTTTTCAAAACCGCTGTATTTTGAGATTTATTCTTCAGGCTATTAAAAAAATTATTCTGAAACGGGCGGGGAATGACGCCATTAAATAGAGTATTTTCCTAATCTTTGCTATAATAAAACATTAATACAATTAAGAAGAATAAAGTAAATTCAGGTAACAAAAACAAAATAATAATCAAGAAAGCAACATGGAGCAATTATGGAAAGAGTATTCGCAGTTATGCCAACGTATAGAGGTCCTCCATAAAAGCGTCACTCCTTGCACAGAAAGTTAAAATGTCTTTACCAATTAATTTAAGTATAATAAACATTTGTTTCTATTTCATGATTTCACTATTATTTCAATTATTTTAAAATAGTTGGCTATGAACAAACTTGGACAATTTAATTTTTTGACAGATCATCTCAGTTAATACTTAAACTCTCACTCAATCACACTCGTTTAAGAATTTAGAATTTTCAAAAATGATTTTCACTCACATCGATCGTTATATTATGTTCGTTACATATTGCCAATGCAATTTTAACTCTGGATTAGCTCGAGTAGAATATAGAAACAGATTTCCACAAGCACTACAGACGAATAAAACTCTGTTCAGAAAATTAGCTACGAAACTGAAAAATAATGGTTCATTTTTAAAGAAGAAGACAAGGTTGAACAGTGTTACTGATAATGTTAATAAGGCAAACCGAGTTATTAATTATGTAAGAAATAAAAATACAGAAAATTTGGAAACATCATTAAGAGAAATTCAAATTTCTTATCATATAAATAAACAAGTGCTAGAAAAATTTTAAAGAAAAATGGTTACCGGTGTTATAAAGCCAAAAAAGTTCACAATTTACAAGCGGGGGACAAACCAAGGAGGCCGACTTTTTGTAGGTGGCTGTTGGAAAAGAAGCGTGCCGATCCATTAATATGTAGTAAAATACTTTGTTCCGACGAGGCAAATTTTTTTAATCGCAATATTCATTACAAATGGACTTCTGAAAATACACACTGGCATAGACCGACTGGATTTCAAAATCGTTTTTCAATAAATGTGTGGATAGGTATTTTAGGCACCAATTTAATAGGTCCTTATTTTTATGATGGTCACCTCAGTAGTCGAAGATACCTAAACTTTTTGAGAAATGAATTTAAGGAATTCTTAGATGACCTACCTTTAGAGAATCGACACAACTTTCAATATTTTCAACAAGATGGAGCTCCTCCCCACAATTCCCAGATTTGCCTAGATTATTTAGACGAAATTTTGTCTCAACATTGGATAGGTACCAATGGATTTATTCGATGGTCCCCTCATTCTCCAGATATAACCCCAATTTTCTATGGGGGTATATTAAAGATAAGGTGTTTTCGATAACACCGCAAAATGTAGAGGACCTAAAAGCTTGAATTCAATAGGCATTTATTACAGTTACCCCCGAAATGCTGAGTAATGTTTTAAATGCAGTGTCTCGCCGCGCTCGATTGTGCATAAGAAATCGTGGTGGACACTTTGAATACTTGATATGATATCTTAAAAATTATTTTGAGAATTAGATAAATATTAATGTTCTGTGTATATATTCTTTTTATTATTAATTTGTTTTTGTTACCTGAATTTACTTTATTCTTCTTAATTGTGTTAATGTTTTATTATAGCAAAGATTTGAACAATTTATTGAATTATTTTATCGTTTCATTTAATCATACTTCTCCACGGCAAGTATAATGTTTGTTAAAAAAAATTTTTTGAAAAGGGAGGAAAATACTCTATTTAATGGCGCCATTTCCCGCCCGTTTCAAAATAATTTTTTTAACAGCCTGAAGAGTAAATCTCAAAATACAGCAGTTTTGAAAAAAAAATTAGATAAAACCTCGTTGAAACACTCTATTTTGCAAAAAATTTTCGCCTTAGAATTTTTCTCGTATCTCTTCAAATAACGGAGATATTTGGCCTAGACGTTTTCCGTATTTTCGATATTTTCCGCCATAACTCTTAAAGTAGGCCATGGATTTCAAATATCTTTAAACCATTTTGTATAAATCGGCACAATTTTCATAATAATATTTTTTTTTTGTACGACCGATATTAAGTGAGATATTCTCGAGAGATCTGATAAAATAGACAGCCTGTATATATAAGACGGCATATTGTCGATTCCTGTTAATTCCTTAGGTTTCAATTGTTTATGGTTTTCTTTACCATGTCTACAGTAATGATTGAGAAGTTAAAATTTCCCCAGTTAAGATTATTACTGTCATTACAATCAGATACTGTTGATGTTTCAAGAACAGTTTCAAAGTACTGTGCATATGCATCCGCTATTTCAATCGATCCAACAAATTTGGTGCGTTGAAGAGAAATTTGCAAGTAGCTTTTTCAATACAAAATTCTACCACAAACATTTTTTATTTTAAAAAATTTTTGAATAGACGGAAACTTTTTTTAGACGCACCCTGGGGTCCGCCCCTGATACCCTACGTGAAATTTGAAAATAGTATATCATAATACAAGTTCGTAAGTAAGCCTTTAAAGCACGCACGTGCTTTAAAGGCTATTATACACGTGTATTATATGCTATTTTTTATTATACCTCCACTGCAAAGTAAAAATTAGAAACATTATTTAATGTAGATTCATTTTACAATAGGTAATCTCTGAATTTCATTTTTAATCGATAACATAGAGACGGTTACAATTTTTTTGTTTTTTGGTTGCTATGTACATTTTTATTACAAATTTGTTGATTTGTGAAGTTTGTTTCGACTTTGTCGCCATCGTTGGTAAATTGTAAACTAGTAGACTGTACGATTCATATTCATTTAAGTAAATAATAATTAGTTCTGATTACCTGTGTATTTATCATCGTTTAAAATCGGTTGTTACTTAAGCAACTTTAAAGCTCTAGCGCTTTAAAGGTCCGATTTTGCACGCTTTTTAGTTCCAAAAACATAGATTATAATTCTGGTATAATAAAAATACATTTTCGACACAATCTTTCATTCCGAACAATTTTTAATTGAAATAAATTTTGGCAGGCACTGTAGATGAGAATGTAAAAAAGAATGATTCTCAAGATAGGCCAAGGCATCATTAAATCTGTTGTTTTCTTTACTATTAATAAAAATATACAAACCTAATTTATACTTGGTATAGGCACACTTTGGAGATCCACATCCAGCTGGATATTTAGTGGTCGCTTCCCGGTAAGGACACTCCAATATATTACAAGGAACGCTCTTGCAGGAGCTACTGTCAATGTCAGTTGTTTCTGGTGGTGATGATTTTAAGCTTTCGCACAATTTCTTGCAACTTACTTCTGTAAGGTTCTGCGCGTATGGACAGGAGGCCTCTCCGCAGGGCCCCAAAGCTTTTTTGTATGCTCTGAGTATTTCGTCCATTTGATCCATAACAGATTTACACTCCAGTATTGGAGACTTTAGGCCTTCCGTTTCATCTATGCTCAAAGGGCCACCGCCTCTCAATCTTAGAGTATAGGGGCACTGATTTTCGATTTTATTATTTTCTTCTGGTTTGGTATCAAAGGAATTTTCCGAGTGAGTTGAGGGTTCACGCCGTTTGGGCATGGAAAATACGCCGAAAGGACCGTAGTTACTCATTGTTCCGTATGTCTGACTCATACCATATTCAACAGGCGGGTCTACGTCATTATAAAGGGTACCTAAGCCTAGAAGAATAAATAAACACTTAATTTTTTTGAATAGTCCAGTGGTTATGTAGAAAAAAGGGAGTTTAATCGGAGTAACTGCCGAATCTCTGGGTATTTGTCGATTTTGATATCCTGAATGAAATACAAAAAAATGCAAAATTCAAACTCTGCCGCCGGTGCCGCCATCTTGCTAAATATGAGCCATAAGTCGGTTTTTTCAAAATATTTCGCTTTGAATAGTTTAGGTGCAGCAGTTGCGCAAAGTACGACAAATTCGTATTCGTCTTTTTATTTATAATTACTCAGTTAATGCGAGATTTATGAACTAATATTTTTGTGTTCATAGAAAAAATAGCTCTATTTTGCTCCATGCCTTGCCATCGTTGAATTTGATAGTAGCTTCTGAACGAATGGTGCTACAGAAATGGGGAACAATCCAAGCCAGTTCCTAATATATCCAATAGATGACACCATCCGTACTCGGTTTAATTTATTTCTTCACTTGAACCTTTAAATAGTTTAAATTTCCCGATTTCCGAGAGTTTCCCAATCCCTTAATCGTAGAAATAAGCCAAATTGATAAAAATGATTACGGCAGTTGGTCATTAAATCGTTTAAAACTTTAAAAGCGGAGCTGAGAAAACGAGGTGCTATAGAGTTAATGGGAAAAAAAAGCTGATTTGGTTGAAAGGTATTTAATTACATTTATGAACTTGTTGAATTTTTTGTTTATAAACCCTCTTTTATTCTAGATCAATCAATCATGACAATATTTTAGTTAGTACACTTGAAGATGAAGATATAGATTACAATTTTAAAACACCAGATTTATCATATAGTTGTCGGAAACGGTAATTTTTAGGAAATAAATGTCCTACTGTGTTAGAGCTCTTTGGTACACAGCAACAAGTTTTCATTTTACATCCTAAATTAATTTTGTTTATTCAAAGACATATTTTTTCGTATTAACATTGACGGACAAACAACCGAGTACAGCTGGTGCACTCTGGCGGATAAAATAAAAGAGAATGTTCCCCATTGTAGGTGGTAGAAAGAGGCACGATGTTATATTTGCTTTTAGAAAGCGATCTCACGGAACACTGGTAATGATAAATATCTATCTTTTGCTCCGTACAGTACATGAAGCAATTGTTCTCCAGCATCAGCGATAGCGTGAGGTTCAGCATTATTGTCTTTAAAAAGATTAATGCTCTCCTGCAAATCCTGGCGCTTTTGTAGGGCAGTCAGAAATTTTAGTTTGCCTTAATTGAACAGGGCAGAAGTTGTGTCATAAGTACTGAAAACATGTACAATTAGTATATTCTCTGAGATAATCTCTCCATATCTGTATGAAAGAAATTTAAATGGAGATCGCTACTTACAATTTTTACAAAATGATTTATCTTTGCTATTATATGATTCGCCAATGCAATTAGACACAATGTGGTTTCATCAGGATGGTGCAGATCCACATAATAGCAGCAATGTCAGTATTATCCTCATCATACTTATCCAAGAAATGGATAGCTGCAAATGGAGTACTCAGATGGCCCGCTAGATCGCCTGATTTGACTCTGTCCGATTTTTATTGATGGGGGTTACTTAAAAAATGAGGCGTACAAGGAACCAATAGAAGACATGCCGATGTTCATAATAAAATAAAATGCTAGTGTTGCAGCCATCAACAGGAATACACTACTGAAAGTGTACAAAGCCAAACTAAATTTTCATTGTGCATAAATTAAAGTGGCAATAATTTTGAACATCTTCCATACATTTGTTTTTAGATTACTGTGTGTTACGTTTTTCTATTAAGAACACTAATATCTATATTATTTTCCGAAATATTATGCGTATGCCGAAAATTTTATACCTAAACACAAAAATATTCGTTCATAAAACTCGTATCGAACTGATAGTTCAGTAACCACGCGAATTTACCCGAAAAAATTTGCGGAAGTTTTAATATTAGCGCTGGAGTCGCTATTCAAAGAAAAAAGTGACCTGAAACCATTTTTAGTATATATCTTGTTTCTGATTGATTTTACATAAAAAATCATTCTGTAATAAGTTAAACTACACAATTTTCTCTACAAAATGGGTCCCTATATTTTTTTTCACAAAACTAACCGTTTTCATGTATGAAAATTACAACCAAGTACGCAACGTGTAAAACAATACGCATTTAATGTGTTAAGCCTACCGCTCGGATACAACAGTTGATGATTGACCTCGCCCTCCCCAGCACTATGATCTTCTCAACTGTATAACCAGATATATGAATCATCAGTGAATCCGGAAGAATATGACTCTTTCATGGATGGACGACGCTTCACAATTAGATGTGCTGACAAATTTTGGTGTGGTCAGACATGGTGATTGAGCAGTCCTTAATGCGAACGACGAAAACAGTGGGTGGATTAAGCTCACAGGCGAGGAGTCAAGGAAAGCGCGCTTTTCAGATGGACTATAGGCATCTCTTTCTTGCACAATATTTCTGACGAGGTTGAAAAATTTTGCAATGTAGATTTTGACACTTCAGAATAGCATGCTGAATTGAGAAATTCACGGATTAATCATCATAATAACGACGTGAAAAATTAATGGATTGGTTCTCCCAACATTCGCGTTTTCCCGAAATGAAAGAACTTATATCAATAAGTAATAGAGTTATTGGTGATGAACGCATTAACTGTCACATGTCACAAGAACTTGGCACTAAAGGCCTCTTAAGAATCATCGATGTTGACTTTCATATTGTAAAATTTAAGCGAGAAGACAGATTGGAACCACTTGCCGTTATGAACACCGATGTACGCGTAGAAAATGAAGTTGTCCCTGTAAATTCCTTTTTGATTTTTCAAAGAATGTGTATAACCAAAAAATCTGACGAAAAACTCGAACAATTCCTTTCATACGAACTTGTTTCGTTCCCGTTATCACTTTTTAATGACGGATACATACGGAAAGACGTAAAGTCTTTATAAATCTTTTCAACAATGTGCTACTAATGTTGATTTCAGAAACCTTATACATACATTTACCTCTATTTGCAATAGTTATGTTTCTTTCGTTCAGTCACATTATGGAACTAACGCCAACGTCATATTTGATGAATATTCTCAGGATGTTAAAAATCGAGCACAAAATACATGAAGCGATCACGACGGTCACGAATACATGGTTTAACAGATATATTGTTTGACGAGACGAAGATCCCAACCATCCATCCCAACGGATCATTATACAGTTCTCTTAAATATAGGCACTAATATGGAAAAACAAAAATCTATCAGCCACACCAATTTTTATGAAATAACAGATAAAAGGAAACTTTTGACAAATAAAAAAAATGAAAATTGGAGTAATTTATATCTTGAGGAAAACTCTGACATTTGTAGAACTATCCATTAAAAAACTGAATACAATTATACACAACTCTACACGGACCTTAAAAAATAACAACAAAAATCGAAAAAGAAAACCTTGGATTACTGCCGGTATAGTTAATTCAATGAATAAACGGGATACACTTTTCCAAGAATGTCTTAAAAACACAAATAATTATGAAATAAAAAATAAATATATCACATACAGAAATAAAATAAATAATCTGGTAAAAAAGCAAAAAATAACTATATAATGAGTTTAATATACAGAGAATAAGTTACTAGTAAAAGTTTATGGGAGGGAGTGAACAGAATTATCAACAAAAAAACACGAAATAATACTGAAATCAAATTTATTACAAAAAATACAGAAAACGTCACAGATAAGAAAGAAATGGCAAACATCTATAACAAACATTACGCAAATATAGAATCTACACTAGCAGACCAAATGGAGGAACGTTGTCCTACCTAACTAAAAACAAAATAGTGGATTCGTTTTTCATTACACCAACAAATTAATTTGAAATTAAAAACTGTATTAGTAATCTTAAGAATAACAAAGCTCCTGGAAAGAATTCGTTCAAATCGGAAATTATTAAAGATTTAAAGGATTTTATTTCAAAACCGTTACGCTATATATTTAATAAATCAATAAGTACAGGTATATTTCCAAAATTATTCAAGGAGGATATTATAACACCTTTATACAAAAGTGGCGAAGAACATTTAATAGAAAACTATAGACCCATATCACTCATATCAAATTGTGGTAAAATATTTGAAAAAAAACAAGATTAGATTCACAATATTTCTAAAAAAACATACAATAATATCGGAACAGCAATATGGATTTCAAGAAAACAAACCTACACAACACGCGATAGCTAATTTGACGACACTCATAAAACTCTGTAGATCTGTCAAAGCCTTCGTTATGTGTTTTTTTTTTTAGATCTAGCGAAGGCTTTTGACACGGTGTGTCAGAAAAGATTAATAAATGAATTAGAATCTATTAGTCCAGGGCATTTAGATCAAAATCTCCCGAATAGCGGAAATTTTTAGGCACAGCAGATATCGAGATGCGGTTTTCTGCATTGTGTTCAGGAAGGTCCCAGGAAACGACTCTACATAGTCTGGTTTAGCCATTTTTTGAAAAATGCCTTCTGGGCCGGAAAATGCATTTTCCAATTGCATCATTACTTGCACCATTATAGGAACGACTGGAAACTCGGAAAAATCGCTCGGAAATCGTTACTCGGGGGTTTTCGGGGCTCCGAACTCGATTCTGGCATTGGAATTACCCGGGGGCGCTCGGGGGCGGCTCTGTGGGGGTGCGCGGGGGGTGAATTGGGGGAGAAATGGCAGCGTCCATTAAAATCTCTCCAAAATCGATACTCTGGGGTTTTCGGGGATGCCGATTTCAATTCCGGCATTAGACTTGCTCGGGGGTGGCTCTGTGGGAAATGGTAAAGGAGAAAGTGAAAAATCACAAATTATGAAAATAATACCTTATTCAAATAACAAATAGGAGTTTTTATTAATGTTGAATTATTCATTATAAACTTCAATTTTTAACTTAAATACTAAACATCTTGTTCAAACTCTTCTTCTTCTTCCCCTTCTTCATCTTCTCCCCCTTCTTCATCTTCTTCCTCGTCACTATTCTCGGCCCCGTTGGAAGTGCATTTTTGGTTTGAGCAATTGCCATCGCAATGCTTGCATGCAAGTGAGCACTCCAACCCTCTTCGGCGGCACCCGCACCTCGTGCCACAATCGGTTTGACAAGAACAACAAATTTTGCTTAAAATTTCCTCGGGACCGGCTTCCTGGGTCATGGTGACAGGACTGAGCTCTCCATCCATCAATTCCCACCCCCATTCCAACGGATCTAAGGTCTTGTCTTGACCTTGTGAACCATACCGCGCCGGTCCCCGTGGTAACGATACTCTATTCTCTTTATAGCTTAGGCGCCTTTTTCAAATCCACAAAAGACTTACAAAGCAATTGTTTTTATAATATGTGTAATATTTATTTATTTAATATTCAATCTAAATTTTTATTATTCATACCCCCGGGGAAGTCTAATGCCAGAATTGAATTCGGCATCCCCGAAAACCCCCCCAAGTGACGAGTTTGGAGCGCTTCCCATGGACTATGCTATTCCCCCTCCCCCAGAATGACCCCCAGACAACCCCACAGAGGGACCCCCGAGCGCCCCCGGGGAAATCTAATGCTGGAAATGAATTCGGCATCCCCGAAGAAACCCGAGTAACGAGTTTGGAGCGATTTTTATGCACGCTGCCATTTCTCCCCCAATTCACCCCCCCGCGCACCCCCACAGAACCGCCCCCGGGTAATTCCAATGCCAGAATCGAGTTCGGCAGCCCCGAAAACCCGAGAGTAACGATTTCCGAGCGATTTTTCCGAGTTTGCAGTCGTTCCTATAATGGTGCAAGTAATGATGCAATTGGAAAATGCATTTTCCGGCCCAGAAGGCATTTTTCAAAAAATGGCTAAACCAGACTATGTAGACTCGTTTCCTGGGACCTTCCTGAACACAATGCAGAAAACCGCATCTCGATATCTGCTGTGCCTAAAAATTTCCGCTATTTTTCCTAACTTCCCTGGACTATATTGGCATTAGGGGTATAGCACGTCAACAAATGGATCAAATTGCAGGGTCTGAATCTATATTCATCATTAATGTGCGTGTATTGATACATACATATATGTGTGTGGTTTTTTATGTGTGTTAGAAAAAGTGTGGTTTTAGGGCGTAGGTAGGTGTATATATAATTTTATTTTTAAATAGTAAAGAGGAGATAGAAAATTGTTAGTATATATTCTTAAGCTCTTTTATATGTTACATATATTATAAAAATTTGTATCGTAACATCATCTACTTATATTATTAAGGCACCCATCAATGAGTATTATAACATTGAATCGCAATCAAGTTTACAAAAAACTTAAGCGATTTCTCATTTATTTGTATTCATGATATGTGCAACCTATTATATATGTTTACTTGAATCTCTGATATAAATAAAGTAGAGTAGAGAGTAGAGTTTCTAAGTAACGATAAAAATAAAAATCGTTTTGTTGAACTGTTACAGGAAAAATTTCAAGCTGCTAACATCACGATAAAGCAAGCCACTTAAGACGCGGGTAGGCTCATAATAAGCACAGCAATAAGCGTGTCCCATTTGTTTGATTCTGTAATAATTGTTGAAAATATTGATCTCTTAGTCATTCTGACGGACATATCAACACAAGCCGACATTTATTTCCTTAAACCTGCGAAAGGGAATATTTTGCAACGTATATACTCAACAAACAGTCTAGCAGATAAAATTGTTGCAGAAAACATACTATTCTTGCATGCATTTAGCGGCTGCGATACGACGTTGTCTCTTTTCAATCAGAGCAAGCTCAAATTTCTTAATGTCGCAAAAAATCCTAATCTTCACGAAGTTATGTATTTACAGAAAAAGATACCGACAAAGAAAGTGTAGCTAAAGCTGGAGAATACTTTCTTCTCAGACTTTACGGCTATAATAAAAAGATATTTATACCTCTGAACACTTATAAGCACCAATGCTTCATAAAATCAGCATACAGGAATAAATTTAACATCGCTTCACTGCCTCCTACAGAAGCAGCAGCAAGACAACATTCGTTTCGAACGTATCATCAGGTACATAAATCGATTGGTAGCGAAAAACCTGCAGATCAATGTGGATGGAGGAAAGACAAAAATGGTCTTGTCCCTCTGACTACACTTCAAGTCCCTGCTTCAGAAGTTCTTCTTAAACTAATTTCTTGTAAATGCAAGAAAGGAGGCCAGGGAGCATGTAGATGCAGGAAAGCACATGCCTCAAGCAATGGAAGATAGTGATGAAAACACTGATACGATCTTAAAACTACTGTGTAATGAAATTGATACAGGAAGTAGAGAAGAAGCTACTGCGTCAGAAAAATTGATCCCACACGGCTGTGAGATTTCGTTGCCTTCAACTAGCAAAAACATCGATGAAGCTGGTCCCTAAGGGGTATCAAAGTGAAATAAGTTAGTGTAATTTTCATTTATCAATTAATGGGTGGATTAGGTCTACTGAGGGAACCACAGAAAAATAAACGCGCCATATACTTTAATTGATGGTGGTGTGGAAATAGGTATTACTTTTTACTGCACGTTAAATGATGACCTTTATTAGTCTCCTATCCAAAACGAGTCGGTTTTATGAAAAAAATGGTTAGGACCTATTTCGTAGCAAATTTTCTGGTCTTTAATTTGCCACATAACTGTTTGTTGTAAAAGCGTAACGAGATATAATAAAAAAATCTTGTTTTCGCAATTTATTACAATATGGCGGCGCCGGCGGCGGCAAAGATACGAGTTGGCAAACTAAAAATTTGAAATGAGAAGCTCAAAATACGTAAACTTGCAAAACTTCCGCAACATTTTCCAGCTAAAGGCAATTTAGAGCACGTAATTACTGGACTATGAGTTACTGTAAAAATTAAGAACTTTTTACATTACACCAGTAGTGCTTTATAAGATCTACATTTTCCTTAAGTTTCATTGAAATTCAGACAATTCACATTAAGATCTTAATTTGACACTAGTATGAGTGTTGCTTTGATGTTAAAACCGGGGCAATATGAACCAAAAGCTTTAACCCAATTTTTATGTACAGTGTGCCTCAACTAAGCCATTACGCTCGATTTTCCCGGCAGTGTTTGAAATAAATTCTTGATTTAAAATCCAGTCTTTTCCGAGGAATCTGATGTCGCTAAAAACAAACAAGTGAGCATCAAAGAAAAAGTTATGGCCGAAATACCAATTTTATAAAAAAAATAAAATGGACGATTACTTCATTTTCCTAATAGACTATTACAGAGAAGGAAAATAATGGATATGAATTTTAAATTTCATTGACGGTTTACAGGGATCCTTATAGTCCAAGATTCCGGAGCCCCCAGACCTACGTCATTTTAGCAAAGCTAAGATTTTCACAGTAAATGTGTAATATGTAGGTAAAAACGTAATGCGTACTTGCTAGTTTGAAAGCGGGGGCCTTTTAAAGATAAGAGGTACTAAAGGTAAATCAAAAATCTTCTATTACGTTCATATAGCAAAAATTATAAAATTTCATTAACAGCCATTCGTGGTGTGGTGGTTGAGTTGCCTGATTCTCACGCGCGAGGCTGAGGGTTCGAACAACGTCTTTTGCATTTCTTTTTTTTACATGTTGTACGAGACCTGTTTCGGCTTGATTAGCAACTGAAATACCTAATACGAACATTTCTTTATAGAGTAAGATCCCAGAACCCCAGACCTACGTCATTTCAGCAAATCTAAGATTTTCACAATGAATGTGTAAAATGTAGGTAAAAACGTATGCGTTCTTACTTTTACGTTAAAGTAGCATAGCTGGTTTTTTATATGTTTGACACAATATTATTAAGGACGAACATTTATTATTGCCAGACGCTTTCCGTGGACCCCAACTTCCGCGAGAAGCTTTAAAGCTGGAGAATCACAATAAATGTGTAATGTATAGGTAAAAACGTAAGCGTACTTACTTTTACGTTAAAGTAGCATAGCCGGTTTTTTATATGTTTGTCACAATATTATTAAGAACGAACATTTATTATTGCCAGACGCTTTCCGTGCGCCCTAACTTCCACCAGACGCTTTAAAGTTATAGAATCACAATAAATATATAATATGTAGGTAAAAACGCATGAGTACTTACTTTTACGTTCAACGCCTCTTCAATCGAACTAAAGCTTCGGGCCACTGGGAACAATATAGATCTGCTTTAACAGACTATAATAAAGAAATCAGGAAAGCAAAAAGATAATCTTGGAGGAGATTCTGCGAGAACATCACTGATGCACCTTGCAATACTAGGATCCACAAGATCATATCCAGAGAACCGGTACGGGAGTTTTGGCCGGTAAAACGAACAGATGGCTCGTTTACCGAATCTGGAAAGGAAACCCTAGATATTCTAGCACAGAACACTTCCCAGGAAGTTCGATTCTGCCGGATAGCCAACAGCTGCCACCATCGAGGAGTCGATATAAACAACCCTGTAAAAATGATTGGTTGGTAGCTAAAAAAGTTATCACAGCAACAACGATTGAGTGGGCTATTAAATCTTTCCAACCACTGAAATCACCTGGTGAGGACGGTATTTTTTTAGTGCTGTTGCAAAACGGACTGGAGATATTACTACCATTCCTCATCAGACTTTACAGAGCTAGTCTGGTGTAGAATCATATACCATCCACGATCCTTGCGGGACGCCCGCGCGAATGTCCCGCCGAGTTGACAGTTTATTATTTACCCGAACCTGCAGGGTTCTGCCCGTCAGGAACGAGTTGATGAGTTTGGTGATGTGCGTCGGAAAGTTATAGTTGTAAAGTTTGTAGAGTAAACCCGGGATCCAGACAGTGTCGAAGGCCTTCTCAATATCGAGGAACACCATGGCGGTGCTCTTCCCGAGGTTGTATTGTACCTTCACATCGTTAACTACCCTAACGACCTGCTGGACCGGCGCGTGAGAATCGGGCAACTCAACCACTACACCACGGACGACTGTACTGAAATTAAATACATTTTGCTATATGAACGTACGAGTAGGATTTGTATGTCTTTAGTACCTATTATCTGTAAAAGGACCCCACTTTCAAGTTAGCAAGTACGCAATACGTTTTTACCTACATATTACACATTTATTGTGAAAATCTTAGCTTTGCTAAAATGACGTAGGTCTGGGGGATCTGGGATCTTACTCTATTAATTAAATTATAATTTTGTAAATATAAAAACTCCTCAATCAGTAACGAAAAGAGATATTCGAATTCTGTAAACACTAGTCGTTAGATATTCTTGGTTGCGATGCCGAAAGAAAATTTCTCGATAGATTGTAGATTGTAGATTCTCGATAACAGAAAATTTGGAACTGTAATATTATTAAAGGATGTTTAATTCTAAGTGCTTTTTAGCTATTAAAAAAAATTCTTATATTACCCTAACATTACGATCTTTTCAGATACAAGAAGTGTATTAAGTAGTATTAGCAATTTTGGAATCAGTTACCCGTGCCTTGTGTTAGACGTCATAGGTAAAATCTCACAGTTAGCGCATCGCAATGTTAATGTCAGTTTTGTGTGGATTAAAGTACATTGTAATTTGCCGCATAATGAAAAAGTGGACAAATTAGCCAAGAGTGCGATCGCAGATGGCAATATTTCTTTATGTAAAACCCCTTCATTAGATATACACGCCACATTGAAAAAATCACTGTATGTAAAATGGCAACACAGGTACGAAAGCGCATACTCAGAAAATTCCGCTAATTATTATTTGAGGGGTCTAGGTGCAAAATCCTCCAAGTCACATCTATTCAATTTTACAGTAGAGACCAAAAGCTATTACAGATAACTGCAGCCATATTGTTATGTAGTTGTTGGTTTTAGATACTTTCTATTACAGTCCTTGACCAACAGAGGGCATCAGAAAATATATGAAGTAGTGGATTTGACATAAAATCGCTTTTAATTATGGACTTGGCGGGATTTGTAACCAAATTCGGCAAATTTGGTTGCAAATCTCGCCAAGTCTTGTTCGATCTGACTTTTTTGTATTATATTCGTTAATTTTTCACAAAGAACCAATCCATTGCAAAACGAAGTATATTTTATTCATTATAAAATCAAAATATAAGAAAAAATATATCAAAAACTAAAAATAAGTTTCATTTTCCTATTTATTCATGAGACTAGCAAGAAAGAACATTTTATATGATAAAGAAAAATAGTTTCTCATCCCAGTGTCTTCTTCCGGAGGAAATTCGTCACATAACTCATTTGTGAGTAGTTGTGGATCGCTTTCGTCATTGTTCAGGGAAAAATTTATAGCATTCTTATAAAAAGTCAGATCAGGATCATTTTACCAGTCGATTCCATAGTGTGATTCTAACAATTTGGATACGCTGTGAGCCTTCTTTTTGTCACTCAATCTACCAGGTTGTATCACATCTGGGTTAATTGAATACATTTTTTTACCTTTTTTGCAAATACCCTTTGGAACTCCACAATCTGTATTATAGTTAATTTCGCCTTGCACTTCAACTGTACCGTTTCTCTTCGAAATCTTAAAACGTTTACACTGCTGAAATTTAAAATGCCATACTCCTGGGGCCTTGATAACTTCTGACACTGCTGTCTTCCAATCGAATGCATCCCAATCTTTTGCCAATTTAAAAACTGTTGCGTTTTGTGCTATTATAGTGGTGTACTGCTCTGGATCTGTGATCACTTCTGTTTTTTTAATTTTTCTTTCAGAAATACCAAAAGCTCGATCTGGGGGCATAAAACTATGTCCTACAACCGGAAATATAAGTTCAATATGCTGAATGTTATCAGGGGCCTGTCTCTGAAGAAAACTTGCAAGCATACCTATCATAGTTACATTTTTGTTTTGTCCTGGACAACCGTCAGCAAAGATAAAAATTTCTTTGATATTTTTGGAGAATTTGTTTTGTTAATCTGTCAAATAAAGCTGAAGCTATAACACTTGCATTTTTTGGTAATTCGAGGTCGGTCCATACATAAGCAGCCACTGTGTCACTGTTAAGTTTAGCACTTGAGGTACCATTTACAATAGTGAAGTTGTAAAAATTGTATTGCGAAGAAAAATAAGCTTTCTGATCTGGTAGTTTCGGTAGAGCTAAGTTTTTTTGGCAGTCCATTGAAAAAACTTCTCTGCCAATTTTGTCAGTTTTAAGAATGTTGTAGAATGATTTTGCTTTAAGCTTGTGTATTTTTTGTAAAACCTTTAGTTCTTCTGCTTTCTTTACATCTGTTTCCTTTTTAAGATTTTCCTGGTATCTTAAGCAAGTACAGCATGCATCCGTAATAGGAGTTCCAAATCCTATATTATAATGTCTTGCAAAATAAGAACGAAAATAATGTTCTTTAACTTTAAGGGATACTGCTACACAATCATTATAGAGCCTGAAGAGTTTTCTAATACTAAGCTCACATGGTAGGTACGTTCTTTTGTTTATTTGGCTTCTACAATAGTGGGACTCCATGCATTTAAACCTCTCAATAAAGTTACTCATAGCTACTTTTTTTGGATTATTCTTCTTTAGAATGCGATCTCCTCCTCTGTTTTCTACTGGTGTCCTGCCATCAAAGAAAAATCGCTTGACCACCCCCTGAATTCTATCCTTCTTTAAGCCTATAATTTGCATAAAGGCATTTCTACATACCCGAACCCATTCGCCACCTTTTTTTGGTATTTTATAAGTAATTGATACTTGTTTTTGGGAAACCATACTCCCTTCTTCTCTTTGTACCCTCAATCGTTTTCTTTTTGGAGAATTAGCCTCACAACATTTTAAAATGAAAGCATCTTGTTTCAGTTTCGATGGAATCTCATAAAATCTTTGGTGAACAAACTGCAATTCACTCATTGTTAACAAGTTACACTGTAGTAAATTAGTTTTATGAACACATCTTGGTTTTTCAGGTAAAGCTTTAGCAGAATACCTTGAGGAAAAAAGAATAACTTACTATTGTTTACAACTTTTTGCTTAATATCTTACCTCTTTCTCATTGCAACAACTCTTTTATGTTTGTCACGCTGCACAATTCTTTTGCGACTACATTCTGGAGCCGTCTTTTCTATGGAGACACCAATGTTATTCATTACACTATTATTATTACAACTATAAGAAATTCACGTAACCTTACTTTAATTACTGTCCAAAACAAACTAAAGCACAAATACTGATTCTGTTATTTAAATGACAGTCATGGCCTCCTAAATCACGTGCTCATCCAACTCTATCATGATTGGTCAGATTGGGCTTGGCGGATTTTGCAAATAAATTTTATTGGACATGGCGGGTTTTGCACTTGTAAGTGGGTTTCTTACCTCATTTTATTATGGTTCTGAGTGGAATTTGCACCTAAATGAAATACGACTTTATGCTCCTTGCTATAAAGAACAACATGCCATGCCTAACTCATTTTTCACAAAAATGTGACTTGGCGGGTTTTGCATCTAGGCCCCTCATTTATTAAATCCACTTGTATCTAAACCCAAATGGCACAAAGGACTCTCCATCTCCAGGCAATTTTATACAACGATAACTCGTCTGCAATTCAACCACGGCCGATTTCCTTCCCACCTTCATAAAATTAAAATAATAGAGAGCGACCTTTGCGAATGCGGAGATATTGGTACTGTTAACCATCTTTTATTTATTTGTATACTTAAGCAGATCATTTAATACAACGTCTCCAGGATATAGGCTTCACCATGCCTCTCAGTGTAAATTGTATCCTTGCAAGTGAAAATTTTGCAGAACTACAAATTCTTATGGAATATTTACAAACATGCAGCATCATAATTTAGGAATTTTAAAGTTTAGAAAATTTACTAGTTTGCAATATGTCATCAATGCCCTTACCAGTAAGCCCTTGTAGTTTCCCTGTTTTTCCTTCATCCTTGTAACCGCGGCCTACCAACTTGTAATGTTGTTATTAAAGTCGCCATGATCGGCCCCTT
Source organism: Leptura quadrifasciata (assembly GCA_963675555.1). Taxonomy (NCBI): domain Eukaryota; kingdom Metazoa; phylum Arthropoda; class Insecta; order Coleoptera; family Cerambycidae; genus Leptura; species Leptura quadrifasciata. Next base: position 115,777,404 of record OY776674.1, on the reverse strand, counting down.
GGCGTGAAAAGTGTGACCATTGTAAATTTCCCTTAACGTGTGTGCATAGTTGGGTCTGTTTTTTTTCTTTAATATGTTTAAATAACGCTAACATGTGCAGCTGGCTAATGGGACATACCCAAGGCCAATTCAAATTCGAAAAAAAAAAAAAAATTTAATGTGACACCCATTTGCCAAAAAATCGTCTATATTCTCTGCAACGCGGCAAAATTAATGGATCACTGCGATGTTATTGGGTACAGTCTGTATATAAGTATAAAATCTTCCATTTTGAATTTTGTTAAAATTGATTTTACTTTTTTTTATAGTCAATTGTTTGCTTTTTAACGGCATCGGATACCATGCAAAAAACTACGCCGGACAGACAAATAAAAAAAATTATCTCAAGCACCACCGAGAAAAACGAGTGCAATGCGTTAACTAGGATATACTGTGCAATCCACCGTTTTTGTTTAAAATGCGAAAAAAATCTTTCAAAACAGTGGAAAAACCTTTGTCTCGGAAATACCTAAAACATGAAATTTCCGAGTTAAAAAAGCACATTGTCTAACCTTTTCCAGTGGCTAGGGGTCCAATTCCGAATTCTTTAAATCTCTTCGCTGCGGGACAATCCTTATTTTTGCACAATTTCTTGGCGATTTTATCTGCTGTAAGTTCGAAAACGTTTTCGTTTTCTGATAATACCTCTCCACTGTCTAGTTTTTTCTGAAGCGTTGTTGTTCTATCCTTGGTAAAAACAACGGATGTTCCTTGATCGTTGGTACTGACTTCTGCTGTCATTAAATTTAACAAATCATAAAACTTATGCTCTGATGGCCGAAAGTACATCGAAATTGCGTCAAAGCTTCCTCCTCCATAAAGGTTACTTAGTGCGATCCCTTCACTTCGCTGTGTTCGAGGATTGCCGTTAAAAGGCATTTCAACCATTGCTGAACTACCCTTACCTTCTCCACCCAATATATCTGCCCACATTTCACGTGGAGGACCCTCTGGTGTCTCAGTTTCTCTAGTAACCGCAAGGTATAGGCTATTAATTGGAATTATTGCAGTTTTTGATGATCTGAAACATATTTATTAAAAGTAGCAGCAAAGTGATTCTCTCTAGTATAAAATATAAGCAGCAGTAGTTAATGATTGCAAGTGGAGGATAAAAGTGTGTGCTCTAGACAATTAATCAGGAAATATAGACGAAGCGACGACTGTAAAAATTTTTACGTCATCGATAACAATAGGAGCAGTACGCCCTCGTCCGTCCTATACAGAGGTCAACGGAATCATTAGACAAGCCATAGTTTCTAGAGTTTTCAAGGTATGGGACTCAAAGTTGGCAGTAGTTATATATGCCAAAAGCTGCCATTTTTTCTTATTTAACACTTTTTCATCACTTCCGGTTTCCCCGGAAATGACCTCCAACTTCGATATTTTAAATGGAACACCCTGTATATTCTTATATTTTTGGATTCCGGAGACGATTTTAAGCAGGGTTGCATAGTTTTAAAAAACTTTGAGACTACTTCATTTTTTATGGCCATTTTTATTTTTGCATCTAGAATACAATAGTGAATGCACTCAGATCAATCAAATGGGCCAAAACGATAAGAGAAAAATGTAAACGTGAGATTTTTCGAATTGGTTTAGTAGCTACGACCAACCAAAATTTCCGAAATCACTAATTTATAATTATGTCAACTTTTTCAAATGGTAACATCTTTCAGACACCTATTAGTTTAATACTAATTTTCACGACAAATCCATTGATACCTTCAAATCCAAAATTGGTTTGATATTAACACGAATACACAAGCCCTTTGGTGAATAATAATAAAAAAAATCGAGAAAAGTGTGACATGGAAATTGAATAAAACTAGATTCTAAGCATGCATTTTGTCAGCAAAACAACATTGCAAATAAAAAAGTGTGCTGTGGAAACAAAAAGAAATTTGACAAATAAAAGTACGTGAGAAAAAAATCAGTTTTTCGCAAAAACTCGGAATGTATCAATTTTATTGTAAAATGTGTGTACGCATGAAAATTATAAGTAATAAAAATCTGCACAATTTCGTTTCTTTTTTAACTTCGAACGGTCCATTGGAACCGAGATAGTTTTTCTTGAAATTTTGACAGTTTTACTACGCAACGGAAACGCGCGCGTCTATTCGCTACAATCTCGAAAATGGTCTTTCGGATCGCAAAATGTTTCAAATTAAAATTGTAGAAAATTCAACTACGAACAATTACATTTAATTTTTCATTTCCATTCGATCAATATTGGCAGAGATATGAATTTTTAAATGTCTTTATAGCGCGCTATTAGAACAGTTGTTTCATGATAAAATCGATAAAAATTCGAAAACGATAAATCGTACGCATATAGTATATCTAATGAAAGTTAAAGAGAATCAAATTTTGAATATGTTGGTGTATGTATAAAATCGTTTTGATAACGAGTGAATAGAGATAAAAGGGAAAAACATGAAAAATTGTCATTTTCAAGTGCATTTTATCAGTGTATGCGCGAAAACTATACCTTAGGCGAGGGTTGTATAAGGGATACCATACTTCGGAGGGGATGTAAAGCTGTCGGTCCCTTTTATTAAATGTTAGGCAAGTAAAAGATCCCTACTCTTCTTAAGGGAAGAGGTTCGGTAAAATTCCTGGTTGGAGGGTAGCTCGTCTACAGGCGCCGGTGTTAGGCCTCAGTAGCGGAAATAGGCCGACGTTAAATAAATGTATATAAAAAAAGTGCATTTTGACAAATAGCTATTTTTTTATTGGTTTTAGGCAATAATTATACTAAAGGTTTTTTGAAGAGAATTAAATTATCTGTAAAATATACGACGAGTTCTCCGGAGTGCATTAGTCATCCATGCTTCCAATTTTAATTGTAAATGACTTCACGTCAATAAAATGACGCAGCAGAATGTACGATGTGCTTGGAAAGAGAGAGATAGAGATGTAATAGAATTATTGCACAAATTTATTATACTTAATCTTTAAATCTCTCTTCACTCCTGAGGACATTAGGGCTAATTTTATTTTAGTTCTACAAAAGGGAAAATGTTTATTTTAATAATACCTATGTGGGATGATAAAAATTATTTTTGCAAATCGAAAATAGAATAAAAAAATTATATTTTTTTATATATACTTTTTTTCTCTCATCATCCTACATTGTAATATATGTTTGATGTCTTTTAGTGAAAACCGTTTTTTAAAATAATGATTTATATGAGAATATATCGAAGCGCCTTGCCGGCTTATATCCGAAGCGCTCTTAAGATTTTCGTGTAAGTAGTGTGCATAACAATACGAAAGAGAAAATACCTTGCGAACGACTTATGCTATTGTATTATTTTCATATGTATATAAACTAATAAAAATAGGGTCAAGACAAATTTTTAAAAAATTGTTACGAAACACTATTGACCGAGTCAGAAAATATCAAGAAGAATAATTCGGGGCGAAATCACATGCCTTATTCGGAGTAAAAGCCACTCTTATGACTCGTACGTAATTGCTGAACGAACGAAGTGAGAATCTACAGACTTGTCACAAAAGTATCATTTTTACTCCTAATAAAACAATATACTATTGTAACTAAAATATGTGGTTTTATATCCTATGAATACATAACAAAATTGAAAATAATACCTATCTAAAGTACGTTATGAGATAACGATTTTTAAAAAATCAAAAAAAAAAAATTTAAGCCGTTGCAGACATTGTTCATATGAACTTTTTTTCATAAAATGACATAAGGAATCACACCCTGAAGTATTAGCACGTCATTAAGGAACACCCTGTATATCGAAAAAATTCTGCACTCATGTATTATAATCGCATGTTACTGAAATTACTAAACGCAGGAAACAGTTATCATTTTTAGCAGGACTGAGGGAGTAAGAGGGTGGACTAGACGTATTACCGCGCAAGTTGCCGAGATGCAATCCTCACCCCAATCACTTCATTTTGCGCAGCTTTACCGTACCCAGTGGGGAGTCCCAGTCGTCGACCGGGAAAATTTATTCGGGATGGAATATTTTTATGCCATCTTGTTCAAAATGTGCTCCTCTATAAGAAAGTACAGTTTGCCAGATGGAAATGTGGTCAGGAATTGTTAAAACAAAGTTTTTCATATAAATTAGAAAAATTTACTTTCGTTTCGGAAAAAATATTTTCATATTTTTCACACGAAAACAAACCTTGGGCATTTTTCTCTAAAGTTGATAGATTTCGAGAAAACAATTCTTGAATTCTCAAAAAACGCAAAATTTGCGATTTTCAGGGCTCAAAAACTATATGAAAATTAACGTGCTTTTAATGAAAGAAAAATTTGTATCTATTCTTTGATGCTTATACCACAATACGCTGTAGATATATTTTGTTACTCTTTAGCTTAAGTGCTTGTTTTTTAATTATTAAGATGTGTGTGCGCGTGCGCACGCCAGTTAGTGTAGCGACGCTCTTCACTATTAGTGGGGTCAATCTGGATTTGCAAACGGACTCGCTCTTTTCGAATTTTGTCTTTGTGATGTTATGAAGTCGGGCCCCCCTCTATCATCCGGAAAATTTTCCAGTCGAACAAAAGGAGGGGGGGGGGGAGGAATTTACATGTAAAGATAGGAAAAATCAGTTTCTCGCTTAGTTTAATTCGGATCGAAAAAGTATATAGGGATAAAATGAAGGGCTCGCACGCGTGCATGGTACATTTATAGAAACGAGTGCGGCAATTCAGCAGCCGTGCAGCGAGATGCCGGGGGAAGAGCCTAGCGCTCCCTCTTCTCTCACAAATACCCGTCCCACTCCGCTCGTCCGTTTTTATAAATGTATCACGCGCATGTGCAGGCCCTAATAAAGTTAGAGCTCCGGGGTAAAAAAGTCTTGAAAGAGAATTGATCGCCCTTGAAAATGAGCCCGGCCCGAAGTCCCTAACCCTTTCCCTTGCCCTTCTACAGGGCAAAAACTTTGCGGGTCCCCTCTCCCCTACTAATCATCCGATCGCAATCTGTTCGGGCTTAAATCAAAGAGAAAAAAATTCCTCATTCGATGGCGAAAAAAAACTTCCACACCCATTTCCTTCTTGGCGAAAAATTACTTTTTCTAAAAGTTGTAACAACAATAAATTGGTTATTTCGCAACCATTTGTTTATTTATGACGAAAATTGAAAATACATGACCGGAACTCAAAGTAGGCACATTAGTACACAATCTCACGTTTGCTATATGTATGGAAAAAATCGCCCCCTAATCAACCTAGCGACTTAAAATTTGGACACAGTACGTAAGTCCCGTGTGTCTGTCGGGGAAAGAAAATAAAAATCACCATTCACTTTCTTCCCCGGAAAAAAACGCGAAAACGGTTCTCGGTACGTTCCCGCCGCAGCGAAAAATCCGTATACAAATCCGTACTTTCAAATCGCAATATCTCGGGAACCGCTGGACCGATTTCGACGAGTCAAAATTCAGTTCACGCGCATTTGCGAGCCCTTCAGTTTATCTCTTACACTTTTTCGATCCGAGTCAAACTAAGCAAGTTAGGTCCGAAATACTGATTTTCCCTATCTTTACATGGTAATTGCCCCCGCCCCTCTCCTAGCGAAAAGTTCGACAGGAAAATTTTCCGACTTCATAACAACAACAAAGAATTCGAAAAAAACGAGTCCGTTTCAGGCCATATTTAATGTCAGATCGACCCCACTATATGATATATACATATATACGGATATTTTTATAGAACATACACTTGCATTAGCTCGTCGTGCATCCACAGAAGTATAGTCCAAATAAGGACTTCCCTACACTTAAAAAACGGAACAAAAACTTTATGACATAATTTTATCGCCGCGGGCCATGGCGTCATGACTGTTATCAAACGACCCGACGCTATTAAAAACCTATAAAGGTATAATCCACGCAAATTGGATATTTTAGAAGAAATAATTTAAAAAGAAATAATATTTGAGATGCAAACTCTCGATAGGGTTAGGAATAGATATCCGAAAAGTTCCCACCCCATTCAGGACGGAAAGTCCCTTTTTCTGCAAAAAACCACCCCTAACGGAGACTTAACGCTGGTTTTTTACTTGTATCTTGTAAACCGTTCGTTGGAAGAGACAAAAGTATAGGAAATAAAAATTTGTCATTAAATTCTATATAAAAAAATATCCTATTGACCTTGTAGCTTATCCCCACCTATTTCGCAGTAACAGCGTCCAAACTGGACTTCTATTCTGTAATTATGGGGAGAATGAGCATTCATCGTGCGAAGCGAGAGCTCACATCACATGCATCTCACCCGACCGTCCTAGACTGTATTCTGTAAGTGCAGTGAATAGGTGGTGAACATGAAGGGATTCAGCGAGAATAGCCGAATTTACAACCAATTAGGCTAGCGCAAAAGCATCGCTGTTCAGTGCTCAATTGTTGTCATTGTCATGTCACACATGTCATTAATTAAATTAGATAAAAGGTGACAGAATAAATTTTTATTGATCAAAAATTCCGTAAGGATATACGCTCGTTATTGGTAATATATATTCTTTAAAATATGACTATAATAAACTAAAAGAGTAATTGTACTATTGGCTAAGAATTATATTATTATTATCTCGTTGGCGATGAACAAATCCGCAATGACCATTCTGATTCACAGATTTGACAATAATAATTTTTGGCCGAGGCAAACTGTCATAAAAGTACGGTTAGGGGAACTGGCGGATTCCCTCACGATTTACCAGTAGAAGTAAGTTTACGCATTTTTCGCACGATGTGATCACTCCCGTACTTACAGAGTAGACTTTTATACATTTTCTAGTGAACTCCGCCCACTTCTCACGGGAATGTGCTTTCACGCTTTTACAGAATAGAGGTACAGAGGGGTAGTTTGGAGCGCATAGGTAAAAATCGATCTTACACTAAGTTTCACAACGAATATGTCACATCCAGATGATTTAACATGAAAAATGCCCGAGAATGAATTTATACAGCGTACTTTTCTCGATAAGATGCATGTCTAGTTGATGTTGATGCAGGTGATTTTTATTTATTTCCCTCTTTTTTCCACAAATGCGTTTTTTTTATTAATTTGAGCTCTCGGTGCGTTTTTTTAAAGTGGTTTACCCTGTAGGCGCATTTCACTAAAATTCTGTCCAATTTTGTCCATTAGAGGGTTCTTCATCGACGAACAGTTCTTCAAATTCAGAATTTAAACATCCTTTCCCATGGCAATTAGAGCATATTGTTGAGCAGCGCAATCGAACCTTAACACAGGTGAATCGTTTTCCGTAACCCTTTTTCCAGCTGCAGGATACTAGCTGAAGGGTGGAAATTGGTGGTGTAAATGGAAGCTAAGATATTGCCCACTTTCTTTCAACCCCATTCCGTTGGTTCAACGTTTTCTCCTCACCAAGATTAAATTTGATATATATAGCCGTAATATTTTGAAGCTGTTTATATTTATCGTCCTGTCAAGCTTCGCTAACGGGTATTAAATTCACCAAGCCTCTTTCAACACGCATATGTAGCAGAGCTCAAATAAAAAAACGCATCTTTGTGGAAAAAAGGGGGAAAAAATCAATTGCATCAACGTCCGCTAAACATGCATCTTATAGAGAAAATTCCGCTTTATAAATTTCTCGTTAAATCAACTGGTTTTGAGGTATTCGCTGTGAAACTTCGTGTAAGATCGATTTACCTATGCTCTCAAAACTACCCCTCAGTTTGGACGCTGTTACTGCGAAATAGGTGGGGATAAGCTACAAGGTCAATAGGACATTTTTTATACAGAATTTAACGACAAATTTTTATTCCCTATACTTTTTTCTCCTCCAACGAATGGTTTAAAAGATAAAAGTGAAAAACCAGCGTTAAGTCCCGGTTAGGGTTTTTGCAAAAAAGGAACTTTCCGTTCCTGAATGGGGTGAGAAAAACATTAAGGGCTGAAACTTTTAAAAAAAATTCCTTATTAATTATATTTTAATACTAAATAATTTGTTTCTCGATATTCGAAACTTCGTCACTCAACTTTTGCGATCGAACGTGAACACTCGTAAAATGCGTCCGTGCAACGTTAAAAATTCGTCATTTCAATATCAAGTGCTCTAAAAAGGTCGGATAGGGCTTATTTTTTTGCTACTGCCATCAGGAATATGCAATTAAAAGAAATCATGAAATCCGCCGGAGATATAGCGAGAGTTGAAAGTGAAAAATTATGAAAAAATGTTTGCTTCATTTTTCACTAAAAAGTTGATATAAACATAGACGCCCCGTTTTTTCTTTTTTTTTAATAACATCGGATTTGTATTCAGCGACCTCGAAAACATAGGAATATACTTTTTGGCGATTGGGATTGTCATGGTCACTATAGGGCATTTTACGGGTTGCTCCCGCTCGCCTATAAGCGAGTCAATTTGCGAACAGCAGTACAAAGAGTACCGGTATTTTAATGAGGTCGTAAAGTTTTTGTTGCGTTTTTTATTTATTCTAGCATCATCAGCTCTTCATCTTTTTTCTCCAACAATTGTAATATACTTTTTCGCTGCTACGTTAACAATTAAAAAAAACCAAGCACTTAAGCTAATGAATAGATGTAAATTTTTCCTTCATTAAAAAACATTAATTTTCATATAGTTTTGAGCCCTGAAAATCGCAAATTTCGCGTTTTTAAGATTTCAAGATTTTTTCTCGAAATCTATCAATTTTAGCGAAAAATACCTAAGAGCATTTTTTTTTGTTTGTTTTCGTGTGAAAAATACGAAAATATTTTTTCCGAAACGAAAAAGTCAATTTTTCTAATTTATTAAAAAAACTTTGTTTAAGCAATAGGGTTTTCCCACTAATTTTATTTTAACAACTTGTGTCGTGAAAATGATATAATAAAACATTTTAATAATTTACAACAATTTACTTTTCTAATAAGAATTATTTCTAAGAAAATATCGTTAAAACAACTTGCTGATAATTTCACTGCTTTTTAAAACGGGCATTTTTACGCGCCAGGATTACGTATCTAGCCGGAAAACCAATGAGATTATGGATATAGTTTGTAATAGATTCTAACTGTGTGTTAAAGAAAGCTTTCCTCTAAGACTTCTCAGAATTTCAATTTGTAATGCTTGTACTATGATTGGTCTAAAGCAGTGGACGTGTAAATATTGTCCAATCAGAATCCAGATAAATGCCGCACAAGTTATTCGTGAAAGCGTCGGACGTTAATATTTTGTACTGTAGTTTAGGTTTAACCTTCACCGACATTACACATCAGATGACTAACCTAAAACGTCAAATTTATATTTTTATGTTTGTATTGTTTGGTGTGAAAATATTGCCGCTGATATTTTACCTAAAGTAGAAAAGTGCTGAGTGCTGTCAATAAATAGAGGTTATGTTATGTTAACGGAGACCAAGATTAATAAACAATCTTGAACAGAGACAACCTCTGTGATTAGATTTCAGGCTGTTGACGTCACAACGCGCCAATTTATGGCTGTTTAAAATGAACCCAATATTTTTCAAACTTCAAGTTTTTTTTTGTTACTATTAGTAAAATTAATAAGATAATAAATATGCCATAAATCATTTTTTTACGTGAGTTAAGTATTTCAGCAATAATTTTTTTTTCTGGGAAAACCCTATTCCTGACCGCATTCTCATCTGGCAAAGTGTATTTTCTTATAGAGGAGCACATTTTGAACAAGATGGCATAAAAATATTCCATTCGAATAAATTTTCTCGGTCGATGACTGATTTCGCCCGGACTAGAAGGAGCGATGTACTTTGAACCTTTACTACCTTATAATTAATCATTTAATGTTTTTATTGTTAAAGTAAGTCATTTCGGAGAGCACACTAGTTATTTGTTACCGTTGTTTTCTTAAATTTCCACGGCATACTTACTTGATATTTTTGATAATTATCCGCCAAAGAACTTGTGTATTTTTGGGTTCATATCAAACCGATTTTCGACTAGAGGGTCGTAAAAATTAATAACTACTGGGTGTCTCAAAGATGTTGATATTTAAAAAAGTTGACTTAATTACGAATTATATCATTTATTTTTAAAGAACTTACGTTTCGCATTTGAAAGTATTTGCCGTTCTAGGATTCTTGAAAATGGTTTCATATATCTCGTCCTCTGTTTTGTGTATTTGAAATTGTGTCTCGATAAATTGCCCATAGCAAGACATCCTCATAAAAAAATTGAACTTGCCAATAAGCTGATCTGATTTGTCCTGTATTTCCATATCACCACTATAATCAACTGCCTTTACCATTCCAATTGTCTCAAGAAGTTTTACCGTTTCAATGAATTCTTCTCGCCAATTGAATTTTGTGCTGCCTCCAGGTTTTTTATTAACCCGCAGTGTTATCTCTAAAGGATTCGTAAACTCGCCAAGAAGGATTTTGGGCTTATAGAAAAATATAACTGATTTCCCCATATTGAACTCTATAGTTCCTCCCACTTCTGGAAAAGAATTACTGTTATGTTTCAAAATTAAATTGCCTTAATATATAAGTATGTAATGTAAATATAAATATTCTTAACCACATTTCACACCACATGAATGGCCCTCTTAAGTGTAGAAGATTTAGATTTATCTAAATACGGGAGACGGAGTCCTACAGCGGAAAGTGGGATTCGAACCGCTTCTTGAATATAATTTATAATTGAAAAATTACTTCGTAGTAGCCGACATTCTCTATGTAATTATGTAGAGCCGCCTCTCATTTCCAAAAGTTTCAAAATATCATCATCTTCACAATTTATCTACAGGAATAATTAATTTTTTAGGTTAACTCGTGGCTAACAAGCATATAAAATATATTAAAATATATTAATCGACATTAGAAAATCTAATAGTGAACATGTAAACAATGCACCTCTTGCGCCATCTGTCAAACCAGCGCTGAAACGTTCTCCACAGAAACGACAGGAACACACAAAATATAAGAAACTTATTCCGCCATCTCAATCATCACAATTTGACCCCAGAAAGGAAATTAACGTATCCACTATGGTTAAGATGCCCGTCGGGAAAAATTTTGCTGATACATACTCTCTCCAAACTTCGTGTATGGCTTCATTGGACCTAGTCTGACAGCATTTTCCTCTATAATTTTTTTTGTTTTTGGGGCGTTTTCTCGCTAGATTTTCCGAAACATGTCATTTTGACGGCATATAAAAAATGTATAGATACTGTTATTTTTCCAAGTAGAATAGCTTAAAAACGTGAAGAAATAATTGTCTGACAATAAATGTGGGTCATTGAGCGTGTCCGCTATCTCGAACATGTCGGAAAAACGACTATAAGAAAATTTATTAATAACCAGCTGATTTTCGCTGTATTAATTTATTAAAACATACAAAAACAAGTTTTCGTATTGTCTGACGAAAATTATTTTCCAATTTCCCAGTCTGACGCGTCAAAGTTGTCGGTTTCATGACAGCAAAAAATTTATTCATAACCTTCAGACATTGGAAAATTATATGCAGAAAATAGGTATTTAATTTGTGGTATAAGTGTCTGACAAATACAGTGGGGCATAACGAGTGTCTGACGAGAAAACATAATTTTCCAATAGCGGCCGTCGAAGTTAGGGCGATAAAAAAATTAAATTTCGTTTAGTCGAGAAGACGGTTAAAAAACATACGGTATTTCAACTTACTTATTTTATAATTTTTATTTTGAATTCGACTTACCCAAGTTTTAAGTTCGATAATATTGAAAAATACATAAAACTTTTTGTAGAAAAAAGTAGCGAAAAATTGTCTTTTAGTACGTTTAAAATCGCTATATCTCCGGTACTGCTAGTCCGAAAATTTTCATCCAGGGCCCAAATTAAAGGTCTTGAAACAAGCTTTAAGATAACACTTTACAATATTAGTTATAACAAAGTACATTTTTATAAATGAAAAAACAATTAATCCATTTTCGGTAAATATATGAATTCAATTTAAGTGTGCAATTTTGCATAAAAAATATATGAACTATGCAGGGAATAAATAAAATTATAAAAATTATATACCACGTGCATCAGATAAACCGTTACAATTCTCTACTACTACACGTGTATTACACTACTACTATAGAATACAATACGGAGTGTAGAAAGAAGTTCCACACTCCTATGTTCTATTATAGAGCCTGCGTACTAAACAGATGACACAGGTGAACTTGTATAAAACGATATATTTTCAAGCGCGAAGTTCAAGCAATTTTTTAATGATTTTTGACACTGTAGAAATGATTTTTCAATGATTAGTATGAGATAATCATGACAATTTGAAGGAAATTACAACGTTAAAAAATTGTATTTTCCAGGCGTCAGACTGAAAAACTGGAAAACACCTTTTCTCAGACAGTTAAAAAATTGGATTTGATTTATTTTTATTAAGCTATATTGAAAAAATCAGCTTGTTATTTATCAATATAGCCTCAATATATACATATGAATGTAACATCCAAGCATAGCTTAACAACCACATAGAAAAACCTTTTATTTAACATTTCCAGCTAAAAGGCTTTATTTCGCCGTCAGACAATCTTTTAATTGTATTATAAATTTTATTTAAAAATCCAAAAAATTTTTAAAAAAATGTTATGAATAAATTTTTTGCTGTCATGAAACCGACAACTTTGACGCGTCAGACTGGGAAATCGGAAAATAAGTTTCGTCAGACAATACGAAAACTTGTTTTTGTATGTTTTAATAAATTAATACAGCGAAAATCAGCTGGTTATTAATAAATTTTCTTATAGTCGTTTTTCCGACATGTTCGAGATAGCGGACACGCCCAATGACCCACTTTATTGTCAGACAATTATTTTTTCATGTTTCAATTCACGTTTTTAAGCTATTCTACTTGGAAAAATAACAGTATCTATACATCTTTTATATGCCGTCAAAATGACATGTTTCAGAAAATCTAGCGGGAAAACGCCCCAAAAACAAAAAAAATGATAAAGGAAAATGCTGTCAGACTAGGTCCAATGAAGCCATACACGAAGTTTGGAGAGAGTATGTATCAGCAAAATTTTTCCCGACGGGCACCTTAACCACTAGTGGTTCTGGCACAAATGGAAATAACTAAACCTTCAACAGATTCTCAAACCCACAATAAATAAAATTACAAAACAAGATGTTGAGGTTGCTATCTCTCAAGTTAAAACTTAACAAAACCGTGATGAAATTATAAAACTTAATGATGATAGTAAGCCCTTTACTCAGGTAGCTCGAAGAAACAAACGGAAAAAGAACCAACCAATAACTGACCAAATGGTATCAAATTGTACTTTTAAAACTGTTCCGCTTGCTTTTCTACATGTTTGCAAAGTTCATCGTGATATGAACGTTACTGATCTAACAATGTTCCTAAAACCTAATTTTCCTGAAGTTGTTGTAGACTGTTTTACGGGATCGTTTGGCTTCGAACAGCCTTACTTGACTTCGACCTAAAAGATCTTTTGTGATTTACCCTACATCTAGTGGTTGCCCAGGATTCCAAGACTTTTTACAAAGCTTGTGATTTTTCTGGGGGCTAATTTCCCTATTATATGTCTTCAGGCGTGTTCCGCAGTTTCAGTATCGCAATATCTGCATTTGTTGTCTACTCTCTCGCCCCCATGTTCTTGAGATGATATCTCAAAGGGCAGTGGCCAGTTAGAAGGCCTGCAATTAGCCTTAATTCGGACTTTTTAAGCCTTGTGGCATTCTTCGCCGAATAACTTATAAACTTTTTCGTTTGTCTTTAGCCTGGAGTATTCCTCCAGTAGGACTTTTTCTGGTCCCTTTCCCATTTTTGGATCTCCTCCGCTGTGTCCCTTGGCCAGGCCACAATACGGTTTGGGTCCAATGAATGATGCTTCAGCTCCTTTTTTTGCAAGGCTGTCAGCAAGTTCGTTTCCTTGTACTCCCTCATGCCCTGGTACCCACATCAAGATAACTTTGTTGTTATTAGCCAGTTGCTTCAGGGATTGTCTACATTCCCAGGCAATTTTAGACTCAAAGGTATAGGATCTAAGAGCCTTTAGCGCTGCCTGACTATTTGATAGTATATACCTGGGCACACAGATCTATAGCGTAAATTTCTGCTTGAAAGATGGTTGGGATGTTACCGAGGGCTTAGGATACAATTAGGCCCTGGTACTCCCACTCCTACCCCTTCAGCCATCTTAGATCCATCTGCGTACCAGATGAGTGACCCTTGTTCCAATCGCAGTGCCTCTATCTTGCTCTTCTGACGACTTTCAATTAGCACGTCAAACGGGCAGTCAAAGTCAGTGGGTTTGGTCATGGACTTCAAATGGATTAGCTCCAGAATCCTTAAGTGACCAACCAGATCGCCTGGTTTAAATTTATGTGCTTGGTGCAGTCGTAAGGCACTGAGTGCCGCCTCCTTCCTTATATACAAGCGCAAGGGAAGTAGGCCAAGCATAGCCTCCGTAGCTGCTGTGGTACACGAGTGCATTGCTCCTGCAGTCCTTGAACAGGCAAGGCGTTGCAGTTTCTTCCTGAAGTGTTGGTCGACGAATGAAGTCCATGTACCTACAATATACTACTCGTCTTTCAAAGTGACGATTCATGAAAAGAGTCTCAGTCAAGCTATGACTCCTAACGCCTGGCCTAAGTGTGCCCATATAAATAGTTTTTTTCGCCCAAGGAAGATGATCCAATTGACCTAGTAGTGAAGTGGCTTATTAAAAAAATACCTGGCGGATAAAAGCACCAAATTTGGTCCGAAGGTACCTTAGTACCCTAATACTAATAAATGTTAGCCCTCTGGAAATTTTAAAAATTTTCACGTACAGTACTAAAATCCCAAATAGCCGACAAATACGACAAAATAGCGCATGTGAGGCTTTCTTTTCGAGATACCACTACTGCAAAAACCATAAAAGTGGGATCTGTGATATTGTGTTGCAGATGTTGGCTATCTTGGATTCCATTCTTGTTTATGTAGTATCCTGACCCTCGCATTCTCAGACATATTCGGATGGTGTTGTTGGGATCAAAGAAAACTCTGTTGCTTTTCAACTATGAATACTCTCAGAGCCTGAGATTGCTAGAATGATCAAACAGTTTGAAGAACAGCACATTCCGGATATTGATAATGATGATAATCCCAAGAATTTCCAATATCATGAGCAGGGACTTTCTTTACAGAAGAACTTTGAGCAACAGGTTGTTAGTCTATGTAAAACCATCCATGAAATGGGCAATCCCTTCTTGGATATCTATAATCTGGTAAGTCTTCACAATCACAAATGCACAAGTGAGTCGGGGGTTGTAACCTTACACACCTTGGTGGGCGTAGGAAAACGGCAGTATCAGGACTTTTTCAAGAATGTGCTTGATGAGTGCACTCAAGAGGAATTCTCTTGCACTCTTCAACAGACCAAAGCATAAAGCAACATCTCAGCAGGATAAGAAGCTGAAGAAGAAGAACCATGTGGAACTATTTAGCCAACTATATATATCTATGTAGAATCGGAAATCTGATTTGGATGATTTTTTTACGCATTAGATAGTCATTCCCTCCTTCCATTTCAGACTTTGGTAAGCTTTATTTGGCAACCAACAAGACTGGAATACTGCAATGCCTAGAGCAGCCAGGTCAATCAGAGCCCCCCCCAATCTATGACTCCAAATGTTTGGACGCCGTCATCGTCTACTACCTGCCCACTACCATGTCGACACCTTTAATCAGTATGCTGATAAGATATTTCTACCTTATATTCATAAGCAGCTGGAGATGTTGTTTGGGACACCTACATTCCAGACAATTTAAAGGAGTCTACCCGGGAAAAAATAGGCGAGGAGATTCGAAGGAAAGTATCTGGCAAAACCAAACTGCCACGAAATTGGATGGACTTTCTCCGTGACTCAATGACAAGAAGGAATTGTTCAACTTTTTGACTTCCAAGGTTGTAAAGTTTAACTGGCCACCAGGCAAAGATGTATATGCCACAACAAGGAAAGCAGCTGCACAAATCGCTTCAAACACACCCATGGAAAACTGCAATCATGAAGAGGCAGACACGAGGCTTGTGATTCATGTACTCCATTCACTATAGCAAGGAACAAAAAGTATCCTTGTGCGTACTGTAGACACAGATGAGATTGCCATCCTTGCTGGCGCATTCTTTCATATAATGATAACTCAACCTTTGACCGATATCTGGGTGGCCTTTGGTATGGGCAAGCATTACAGGTTTTACCACATCAACGCCATCTGTACAAGCCTGGGGGAGCCAAAATAACGAGCACTATCTGTGTTTCACTCATCCTCTGGTTGCGACACAACCGCCACCACCTTCAAAGGTAAGAGTAAGAAGTCCATTTGGGAAGTATGGCAAGCATTTCAAGACGTCACTGATACATTTGTGTATTTGACCACGCATCCATTCCAACTGCTGAAAGCCGACTATGCCCACTTCAAGAAGCTGGAACGACTGACTGTTGTTCTAAATGATAAAATCACTCCTTTCGTCAATATCAACCAGATAAGAAAGGAACTTTTCTGTCAGAAAAATTGAGCAATAAACAAACTTCCACCGACTGAGGATGCGCTTCTTCAACACATCCGAAGGGGACGACCAGCACACAAAAAGTCAGCTGGACTGCTCACCACCAAGTGTAATTTATTATGACTGTGGCCTACTGAGTTCCATTGAATGAATAACTATAAATATTTATTGGGAACTCTTATTAGCATTATATTTGGACTTCTATATTACTGTAATAAACGATATGGATATTATATTTTATTTAATATGTAGAATATACCCTAAGTTATTTGTATAGTGTACTTAGTTGGCTTAAAGCTGTAATTAAAAATTAACCGTATAATACATTGTGTTAAGTGATATTTTGTCGTATTTGTCGGCCATTTGGGATTGTAGTACTTTACATGAACATTTTTAGAAATTCCAGAGGGCTCCTCGACAAACATATTAGTATACCCTGAGGTACCTACATACCAAATTTGGTGCTTTTATCCGCCAGGTAACGGTAATCTTGAAATACAGCTCTAAGCCAACTCACTATAGTACATATTAACAAATAGCTCCTTCTATATAAAAAGTCAGAGTGATTCTGTAAGTATGATGCACATAAATATTCAATGTCTTTCAAACAAAGTGGATAACTTATCTCGTTATCTCGATAAATATGTATACCACATGATCTGTCTCTCCGAGCACTGGCTCAATGAGTTTGCTCTTAATATCATAAATATACCAGGTTACACACTGGCGAGTTCCTTTTGCAGATCTACAAAAACACGCGGTGGTGTCTGTATCTTTCTAAAACAGAAATAGTTTCGTATTTAAACCATTATCGCTCTCACAGTTCTGCCTCGAAATCAATGCAGAATTTCGTGGCATTGAGATTTTAAGTACAAAGAAGGTGGTTATTACCATATATTGATCATGTGTTGGGGATTTCTCTAATTTTTTAGAGATGCTCTTCTGGAATCTCCCTGATAAATATTGTAAAATAGTGCTTGCAGGAGATTTCAATATAAATTTTAGATCTGCTTCAAGTAATCTTAGCGATCTAATATGCCACTTAAATTCTATTTCAGAATTTACTAGGGCGCCTGCCCATGCCGCTAGCTGTATTGATAATATTGTTACTAATTTGGCAGAGGATAACTATGAGGAGGGTAGCAGATTTTTGTCTTTCTGACCATTTCAGTCAATTTATTAAAATATATGATATGGACGCGCCGTCTATCGTCCTTCGCAGGAGATTTACAAACAATAGGCTCCCATATACGGAAGGGAATTTTAAAAGATCTGTCCCGCCGTCCAGATCTGCCAAATCGCATCTGCCGTCTCTCAGGCTACAGATATTTTGATCTCTACACACGTAAAGATCGCATCGTTTATTTTCACCAAATATCAAGTCGATGAGGGGACGGGCAGTTCAATTAGTGGTAAATCCGCTTTAAATTCCGAGGCCTCCGAGGGGACTGAACGAGTGTTCAGATATTTTAGGCGTGCTTAAAATCCAGAAGGGATCTGTTGTCGGTAAAGATGAATTATCTATGTGCACTGACAGGACTGAACTGCAGCGATCTGTCCTGTCACACATCGGATGTTTTACCGATCAAATTTGTCGCATGCCACTAACATATAGGCCATTCATATTAGCTTAAAAATAGTCCAATAGAAAATATGTATATATATAAAGTTTTGCTACTAGGGAATTAAACTTATCAAGGGATGTATTTTCAAAGTAAAAAGAGTTCTCAAGCAACAAGTAGGAGCTTCGTCCCTAAAACACACACCTAACGTGCAATTCGGTAGTTTTTTTTGAGATTTTCTGGAAAACCGTTTGTCCTACAAAAAAAATTATGCTTACAACAATATTCCCAGTAAAATTCTGCATAAAAAAGTGTTTATTATCTAAATTGTTTAGAAAAGAGGTTTTCGAGAAATCAGCTATTGAAGTTAGGGGTTGCATTAACAGAGATTCACGGACATGATATATAACGTATCACTTATAATCTTATTTATTCATGCTATTAGTGCGCTGCGATACCACGTCAGGATTCTTTGGAAAGGCAAACAACAGTTTGCACATCTATTTAATCGCAGAAAGGACCTTGATAGTGTAATTCAGATTTTTAATAATGCTAAGTCAACTCCAACAGAACTTGAGCAAGCTGAGGAAGGGTTCATATTGGAGCTCTATAAAGTTAAATCATTAGAGAGCAGTCGCAGTAAGCAAAGATATGCTTATTTTAATAAATTTGTTGGCCAAGTGGATAATGCCGAGGTTCTTTGAAAATTATGTTGCCCTGTCACCTGTCTATACCACTGAGCCACCCGCCCCCGGCTTCTATTTTAAAATTAATAACCTGTATTTGCAAACAAGGTTGTGGAAAGAGATACAGCTATACTAAGGCAGGCCTACATTGCACAAATGCAGAATTGCCGTGGCCAAAGCTGTACCAGTACAGATACCACAGATGATGTAGATACTACCGGAGATGTATTATAAATTTATTTTGACTTAGTGGATTAGATCTCAAGGAGAAACCACTTTTAAAAAAACGCTCCGATAACTCTACCACAATGGTGGTGTGGAAACAAGTGCTCTTGTATAAATCGCAATTTTTTTTATAAACCCCTTCTCCACTATAATACAACCTTACATTAAATCACAGAGTTCCAAAATTATACCTAAAATACATGGTTATACCATGTTCGTGAATTTTTGTTGCAACTCCTAACTTCAATAGCTGATTTCTCGAAAACCTCTGTTCTAAGCAATTTAGGTAATAAACACTTTTTTATGCATAATTTTACTGGGAACATTTTTTGTAAGCATAATTTTTTTGTATGACAAATGGTTTTCCAGAAAAAACGCAAAAAACTACTGAATTGCACTTTAGAGGTGGGTTTTAGGGATGAAGCTCCCACTTGTTGCTTGGGAACTCTTTTTATTTTGAAAGTAGCAGAAACTTTATAATTTTTTTTTTCTATTTATGCTAATATGAATGGCCTATTAAAACATCGATCGAAATATCGACAACAGATTTGGTCCGTGGCGGGACAAATCGTTTAAAATTCCTTTCCGTGTATGGTGCCTATTGGTTTGGAAAAGCTTCGAAACGATCTGCTTGACACTGACTGGAATGAATTTTACAATACTTACTATAATAGTAGGCACTTGTCCAAGCTTCTTGTGAACAGATTTAATGTTCTGGTAAATAAAATATTTCCATGAAAAAAAAATGTTTAAATAAAAAGATGTCAATCAATTGATTTTCCAGTTCATTACGTAATAAAAGAGATACCCTATCCTCTGTTAAACTAATTTGTAACGTGGCAAGAAATCCTGCTGATTACACTCTTTACAGCACTCTGCGCAAGGACCACAATAACGGTATTAAAAATGCAAAGAAAATGGCTTGCAATAAATTTATCAAAAACTCCACCAATATAGGTAGAGACTGTTGGAGAAATAAACAACTGCCGGGACAATGCCATTAATCCTAGTATTTCACCTTAATATACTTAATAATCACTTTGTATCTGTTGCAGGAAATCTAATAAATTCACTACCTAACATTAACAACAACTTTCGCACCAACTTTACTTCTAACCAACCATCTAACTTATCCTTTTTCCTGCATCCAATAACTGTACAAGAAGTAAAGTCGGCTAATAAGTCTCTAAAAAACTCAAACTCGCTCGATATACATGACCTAAACGCCAAAATAATTAAATCTACGGAAGATATTATCGCCGCTCCGCTAGCTGCTTTATATAATAGATGTATCGCTGATGGTGCCTACCCAGATATATTCAAAATTGCTCATATTATACAAGTATCTAAAAAGGGAGACGACTCATTGTTAGACAACTACCGCCCCATATCTATCCTCCCCATTTTTGGAAAGATATTTGAGATTACTCTGACAGAAAGATTGTCAATTTTTCTGGAACGCAAATCGCTCCTTAGCCCGTTATGGAAGCTCGACCACGCAAGCGGTTGCAAAGATTGCGAGAGATATATAGTCGGTAGTCTTGAAGGGAGTCAACACACTGCGAATACTCTGTGTAATCTCTCCAAGGCCTTCGACTGTGTATCTCATGATAAATTAATAGAAAAATTGCAGTGGCACGGAATTAGAGGTTTACCCCTCTCGCTTTTCAAATCATACCTGCTTAACCGTCAGCAGTGTGTTGCCATAGCCAATAAAACATCAGAATTCCTATACAATAATTATGGTGGACCCCAAGGCTCTCTCTTGGGGTCACTTTATATATTTATATGAACGATTTTCCTCAATTTATGTTGCCCAGCAAATCCACTCGGTTCGCCGATGACACCACTCTTTTGTGTTCCGGTCATAACATTGGCAATCTGCTGGAACTATCTTCTCTCAAAGAATTACAAGCAAAAAACTGGTTCGCCGCTAACGAACTAACACTTAACCAGGAGAAAACTCTGAGACTGATAATATCCTCAAACAAAAATGTATCCAAAGGCGAGCATGTTAAACTCCTAGGTATCTATCAAGATCATAACCTTAGGTAAACCATACCGATCATCTGAATAAAAGGCTTTCCAGCGTAATCTTCCTTTTTAGGAAACTAAAAAGCGTTCTTGAATTCGACCTATTAAAAAATACTTTTATCATGAGCACAACACGCGTGCTGTTGGACTTCGTACTTGAATCTATATAACCATTTACCACATCATATTAGACAGCTAAACTTTAGGTCCTTCAAAAACAATGTAAAACATTTTATTCTTCAGTTCTGTTTTTACTCAGTTGATGAATTTCTGAGGACGCCATATTTGGCCACACCTCTTTCGGGTGTCCAATGCTCATACTTGTAAAATGCTTGTACTTTATAAGGGTACCTATTTTATAAATTACTACTTTTATATTTTCTTGTTTGACAATGCGTTATATATAGTATATTATTATATTCTTGTTATTGTCTTTATTTTATATATGTATTGTATTTACTTCAAAACAAAATTATTATTTTTTGTAAGGCAGCTGCTTGCCAGCTGATTTTCCGACTTGCTGCAAATGTTCAATCATGTAATATATAGTGGCGAAATAAAGACTATCTATCTATAACCTTAACTTTGTGGCTAGAACTAAATTATCTCTGACTTTAGGGGCAAACTAACCAAACACGGTATTGATAACTGGTTCTTATAGGCCAAGAGCTGCTGATTTTTTCCATGGGCGTCTGAGAATCTTCAACTTTTATAGAACGTAGTCCTTTTTAAGAAGACTCTAGATCTGTGTCGTGGCAGTGAGGATGGTTTCGTGTAAGGGCCATTTGTCGCAAATCAATATCTTTGATGTCTAATAACCACTTTCACAAAACATCAAAACATTTGAACACTACATTCGAATACACTACTCGTCGCGCGTTTCGTTAACCATGTTAGCAGCGTGAGGATGTGATTAAAACTGAAAATCAGTTTTATTCGTTACCCGATGATGGTTAACGAAACGTGCGTCGAGTAGTTTATTCGAATAATAAATAAATACACCACAGGTAATGACGACCCCCTTTATCCCGGAAGGCTCTAGGAGAGCCTTGTGTGGGAGGGGGCTACACATTTAGAGACAAGGGACACACACCCAATATCCGTGCATAGTGGAAAAATCCCTCTCACAGTATTTTCCACTGCCACGATCGGGGATCGAACCCAGAACTTTTGAGTGAGAGGCAAGTGCGCTCACCTCTCGACCATCAGTCATACAGAATCAGTCATCAGAATATAGTGTATAAATGCTTTGACGTTTTGCAAAAGTGGTTTTTATTTACCAAAGACATTGATTTGTAAATAATAACTGTCATGCGAAAACTCCCGCCCTGCCGGGACCCGCACCCAGCGTAGGGTTGCCTCCTTCTGCAGGTCTACGCAGCATAGAAGTTGAAGGAGGTTCTTAGACGTTCACTGAAAAATTCAGTAGCTCTTGGCCTATTAAGATAGTAGGTATACATGCATTGCAGGGTTATCTCCTATATAGAACATGCTCCAATTTTATGTCAAAACGTATCCTTAACAGGCGTGTTGTTACATTTATAAGCAAAATTTTAGTGGGCGTCAGTAAGTAATCGTTATTGTCATTGGTGTATTTTTATCATGTGACAGATGTAGGCGATTTTCACATAAATTGCTTCGGTTTTGTATTTGGTCGAGGCTCAAATTTCAAAATGTTAAGTAGGTATATAGTTATCTCACCTCATAGTCCTGCGAAACTCTTAAAATAAGAAGCCGTATCCTAAAAGAAGCACGTTTCTCTTTACATCTCAATAATAATTTAAATCGCACAGTCTAAAGTGGTACATACATCAATTTTTGTTTCATCTTACCATTCTGCTGTTCAAAGGGAATGTCAACAGGATTAATGTTCACGTTAATTACTTTAGCAAATCTAATGTTGAACGAGATTTGGTCCTTTGTAGGGATCGGTGTAAATGTCGGTTCAAAACGAATTTGGCCCATATGAAATTCCAATAAAAATATCTGTGGAATCATACTATTACTCAATGATTAGGGAACACAACAAAATTTCCAACACAAAAATTTGTTTACATAAATTTTTGAAATGAAGTAATGTGACATATAAATTTGAATACAGTTGACAAGATATACAAAATTTATTCCACAGAAAACGTGATTTTCTACATTTTATAGCACACCACAACTTAGAGCTTCTAGCCTAATAAAATGGGAAAATTTGGATAAAATAATTCAGAGCGGGCTGAAACTTTGGGAACAGGTTATTTTGTGGTACTTTTTAACATAGCAAAAGTTCTCACAATTGGACGCCGACGGGGGGGGAGGAGGGGTTAGAAGAAATGTGTAAAAAATCGGTTTTTCGCAAAAACTCGGAAAGTATCAATTTTACTGTAAAATATGTACACATGAAAATTATAGGCAATAAAAATCCGCACAATTTCGTTTTCTTTTAACTTCCTTCGACTTGGAGCCGAGATAGGTTTTTGAAATTTTGACAGTTTTGCGACACAACGGAAACGCGTTCGTTTTTCACTAAAATCTCGAAAATGGTCATTCGGATCGCAAAACGTTTCAAATGGAAGTTGTAGAGAATTCGATTACGAACAAATTTTCTTTTCTATTCGATCAATATTGGCAGATATATGAATTTTTAAACATCTTTATAGCGCGCTATCAGAGCACTTATTTAATGATAATATGGATAAAAATTCGAAAACGATTGATCCTACACATATAGTGCATAGTGTATCTAATGAAAGCTAAAGAGAATCAAATTTTGAATATGTTGGTGTAGTACGAAATCGTGAATGGAGATAAAAGGGGAAAAACATGAAAATTTTTCATTTTCAAGTGCAGTTAGACAAATAGCTAATTTTTAATTGGGTAGGCAATAATGACACTAAAGGTTTTTTGAAGAGAATTAAATTGTCTGTAAAATGAGCTCAAAGTGACTTTCATACGATGAACTGTTCACAGTTACAGCTGTTTAAAGCTATGAGCAAACATTTCTTTTTTATTATAAATTAAGATTTTCCTGTAAGAACTGTGCAAAACAATTTTTTAAAAATTGGTTTTCACCTATTTTTATGAGTTTAAATACATATTATTATGATAGTAATGCAATAGCATAAGTTGTTCGCGAGGTATATTTTCTTTAAAAAAAAAGGTTGTTGAAAACTGTTTTTGTTCTGAAAAATTGGACCAATATTATATTTTAATTCCTTTTTTTGCATATATCATCGTTTCTTTCGACTTTACGACAAAATTTCGTAAGTCCTAATTGAAATATTACACAATTTCCTACAAAAAATACTTTTTCGTGTATGATTTTCAATAAGTAGCAACAAGGAATGGACGATTGAAAATGCGGTTGATTTTTAATTTTTAGCATACAGGCAATTCTCGTCATGTTTGAACTACAAAAAAGCACATTTAATAATATTTTTTCACTTCTTGAAGTATCAGAAGTTATTCTGTGGGCATTTCTGAGTCGTTTCGTACTGCGCCTGTATTTTAAAAAAAATTGTTATGCACAGTTCTTGCAGGAAAATCTTAATTTATAATAAAAAAGAAATTTTTGCTCATAGCTTTAAACAGCTGTAACTCGTGAACCATTCTTCGTATGAAGGCCACTTGGAGCTCATTTTACAGATAATTTAATTCCCTTCAAAAAACCTTTAGTATCACTATTGTCTAAAGCCAATCAAAAAATAGCTATTTGTCAAAATGCCCTTGAAAATGAAATTTTTCAAATTTTTCCCGTTTATCTTCATTCACTCGTTATCAAAACGATTTTGTACATACACCATCATATTCAAAATTTGATCGTCTTTAACTTTCCTTAGATACACTATTTGCGTACATCTATTGTTTTCGAGTTTTTATCATGAAACAAGTGTTCTGATAGAGCGCTATAAAGATGTTTAAAAATTCATATCTCTGCCAATATTGATCGAATGGAAATGAAAAATAAAAAGAAATTTTACGTAATCGAATTCTCTACAAATATCATTTGAAACATTTTGCGATCCGAATGACCATTTTCGAGATATTAGCGAAAAACGCGCGCGTTTCCGTTGCGCGGCAAAACTGTCAAAATTTCAGAAAATCCATTTCGGCTCCAATAGGTCGTACGAAGTTTAAAAAAAAAACGAAATTGTGCGAATTTTTATTACCTATAATTTTCATGTGTACACATTTTACAGTAAAATTGATACTTCCCGAGTTTCTTGCGAAAAACCGACTTTTTTTACCTAGTGAGGACTTTTGGTATGTTAAAAAGTACCACAGAATGAGCCTATTCCCAAAATTTCAGCCTAAACTCTGAATTATTCCATCCAAATCGACAAATTTCGTCCCATTTTATTAGGCTACATTACGTATGAGAAAGCCAAAAGTTTTGTTTGCGTCATATGCAGACGTGTCGATATGATCGACAAAAGTTAGTTTTTTGTCAAAAGTTACACCAAGGTCTTCAAAGTGGACGGTGGCGTTAGTTTTTATTCGTTCAGCGTGTACTCGTAGGTACATACTCAGAATCTCTAGCTGAAAACGACATTACATTGCACTTTTGCACGTTTAACAATAGATTGTTTTTAACATACCAGAAATTCAGATTAGAGATATTATTTTGCATTATAATGCAGTCGTTTAAACCAGAGGTTCTGTGTAGAAGTTTTATGTCATCTGCATACATTAAGAAGTGCAGATCTAAAGTATTGGATATGTCATTTATAAATATATTGAAAAGCAGTAGCCCAAGAACAGAACCTTGGGGAATACCTGGGGATAAGACATAATCTTAGGACTTAAACCCATTATAGCGACATATTGAAGTCTAACAGTTTAGATAAGATCTAAAGAAGGTTATGAGCTGGTCCGAAATGCCAAAGTTTCTTTCTAAAATTTGCGATATATTTATGTTATTGATCTAACTTGCATTTTTATTAATAGTTTCTTTAATCTTAAATTTTAAACAGATAATATTCAAATACTTTCATTCGCATTGAAACGAACAAAGTTTAAAAATTTAAGAAAATCAATTGGCCTATTAATAAAAGAAAACAGAACGAAATTTTATGAAATTTGCGGCACAAAATGTAGTCGCCTGCCATAACTTCATTATTATTAGAGATAGCTAGGTACTATAACTAATAAAGTTGTAGACAATGAAACAAAGAAGTTTATTTACCAAACATTTTTTCTTCAAATTTCGCTTACTTTTCGAGAAAGCAGTTGTTAAGTGACTGTGTTATTAGCGCACCGCTTTACCCCTTGTTTTCATCTGTGCCTCGTCAATCCGAACTTTACAGGAAATACGAACAAATTAGGAGCTCATTTGTTTCCAACTTGTGAAGGTAAGAAAGTCGGTGCGGCACAACTAAGGCAAACTTTTACATTTAAGAAAGGGACGGACTACCTGGTACTAGCATTGAAAAATAATTGTAATATATAATAATATATTTTGCTGTTATAAATTTCATCAAAATCGTTAGAACTGTTTATGAAAAAAAATATTTAATTTTTTTAAACCTTACCCCCACAGCCTCCGTTCTTGCATTTTTGGGCTAATGAGTTATGTCATCTTATCTTAGTACTAGAAAAATATTCAGGTATCAAATTTAATAAAAATCGTTAGAGCTATTTTTGAGAAAAAAATTATTTAATTCTTTATATCGAACCCCTTAAATTTTCTAGAAACAAGTAGTTACGCCATCTTGTACTGACACTAAAGAACTATCCAAGTGCGAAATTTGATCACAATTGTTACAACTGTTTTAGAAAAAAAAAATACCTATCACTATACCCCCCCACAGCCTTCGTTTCTTCATTTTTAGTGAGTAACGGGCAATGTCATCTTATACTAGTACTAAAGGAGCATTTATGTGTTAAATTTGATCAAGGTCCTTAGAGCCGTTTAAGGAATTTTTTTTCAGCTTATAGGGGTTAACTCTGCCATATATTGGCTATGTTCGATTTTGCGCTTTCACCTCGGGGTGTGGTCGTCCTGAATACGTTTACAAAATTTGAGCAAAATCGATCCAGTTTAGGCTCTAAGTACCACAGACGACAGAGAGACATTTTTTAAAACTACTTTATTGGGTTTAGGAGACCTGAAAACGTGTAAATTCAAAATCAAAGACTTAAAATCGATTTTTTGCACGATCACAATACTTTCCTTATATACTACGTGCGGTTGTGGCCAGTGAGTATGAGGCACCAAAATTTGTAAAAAATTTAAATTGGGCTTTTATTAACGTCAACCTGGTGTCAACGCTGCAGGCTGCCAAAGCAGAGCCCCTATTACAATACAAAAATGAGATTCAAGAGCTGCCTCATATTCACTGGCCACAACTGTACATGGGAAAGTAAAAAATAAAGGCCGTGGATATTCAAAATTATTTAGACAAATATAATATATTATCTAATAAGCAGTTTGGGTTCAGAGAGAACAGGTCGACACAAGATGCAATAGAATACTTAATATCCAATATAAATAAATCTATTGATGAGAAATGTCCCATACTTTGCATCTTTGTCGACCTGGCAAAAGCCTTCGACACGGTTAGTCACAGCCAGTTGTTACAGATATTGGAAAGCGTCGGTTTCAGAGGAGCTGCATATGATTTAATAAATAGCTACCTACATGATAGGAAGCAATGTACTAAAATAAATAATGTATTTAGCCCAGCCGAAACAGTAAAGTATGGAGTTCCTCAAGGAACGGTCCTTGGGCCGATACTTTTCAATATATACTTAAACGACTTATATAAGTTGCCTGTAAAGGGAGATATAGTGAGTTTTGCTGACGATACTGCTGTAATATATAGGGCCACTGACTGGGTAACTTCAAAAGAAACTGCAGAAAATGATTTTAAGCAGATAATGGAATGGTTTGATAGTCGGTTACTAACAATCAATTTCAACAAAACTCATTATATACCTTTCACCTCATATTCAAGTAATTTACCCGATTTTGATACCTTAACACTCCCAATTAATAATATGGATATACATATATCTTTAGTGCATAGTGTTAAATACCTAGGAGTAATAATTGACTGCCACCTAAAATGGGACATGCATATAAATTATATAGTAAAAAAATTAAGATGTGCTACACTTACAATCAAGCAAATGCGAATATTGTACTATGCACTAATTGAAAGCCATCTAACCTATGGAATAGTCGCATGGGGGGCGGCAGTCAGCAGCTACATGAAGAACCTGGAAATAATCCAAAAATGTATTTTAAAAATAATACATCATAAAGCTTATACTTACCCAACTAATGACCTTTACATAGAAACTAACATATTTGATCCTCGGCAACTATTCTTCTTAGGAGTCATAATCAGACAACAAAAATATAGACGCGATTTAATCGATATCGAGCATATCTATAATACAAGATATAGGCAGTACGCTTCATACATACCAAAACCAGAAAAAAGTACCTTATTAAGAAGTTATATTTACCTAGGACCTAAATTATACAGTTGTATCCCTTCTGATATGAAAAAAATAAATTCGCCTAAATTATTTAAATATAAATTAAAGAAATGGATGCGTCAAACTCCCAGGCTACAAATCCATCAACTCATAGACCTTAAAAAGATGTACATAATTCCCTAAAATAAATAAAAAAAATAATAAATAATAAAAAAATAAAAATTAAAGTATATTCATATCACCTATCCATAGGACAGACAAGCTCCCCGAAATACTTTCAATTTATCTTGCATAACTCTTAACTCAATATAACTGTATATATGTGTGTATGTATGTGTGTGTATATATATGTGTGTATATGTATGTGTATATATGTGTATGTGTATGTATATATACGTATATATATTTTTATATGTACATTTTTTATTTAGTTCGTTTTTGCTGAATTGTTGAAAAGTTCTCCCACTCACAAGGTTTTCCTTTTGTGGGATTCACTGCTCACGTATTCACTTTCTACCATAATATTGTATATCATGATATCATAGTGTTCTGTATTCAATTAATTATACGTTAATGTTTTGTAATTAATCATGCAGTAGTGTTTTTTGTAATTAATTGTTTAGTAGTGAATAAATTATTATTATTATTATACTCCTCTGACAATCGGAACCATCCATCGGAAACATCCGAAAGTCGATTTTATTTACTTGCTCAGTGTGTTAAAGCGACTGGCTAGCAATACAGGAAAATTTTAAACGACAAAACAGAAATCAATAACAACATAGATTCTCCACGTGACATCGACATTGAAGTACAAAAACTGACAGAAAACATACAACTTGCACGAGACAAAACTACGAGAAAAATGACTGTTAAGCCCAGGACTGAGATTATACCTCCGGATATATTGAGATTAATAAATTTCAAAAATAAAATAAAAAGAAAGTGGCAAAAGTTCAGAAGGGACATAGACAGACTTCGACTACGAGACTTACAGACTACTATAAAAACTAGATTGACATGTCACAGGGAGGAGGCCTGGAACGATAAGATTGCATCTTTGACGCGCCAGGACAACTCCCTGTGGCGAATGACAAAGTTATTAAAAAGACCCTACATGCAAATGCCCACCCTTGTCCGGGACGGTGTAACTTACTACAGCGAATCGGACAAGGCGGAGGCATTTGCCTACCACCTACAAAGTACAAATACAACTACACCAAACGAGACTGCTGAACAAGACAGGATAACTAACGAAACGAATAACTTACAAGACAGATATCACATTCCCCTAAATAAATTATCGAAAATGATCGTGAACCCCTCAGATATCAAAAACATTATAAAAACATTCTCAAATAAAAAGGCTCCCGGACTGGATGGCATTCACAACCTTTTACTTAAAAATTTGCCTAACAAATGTATCATACAAATAATGTATATTACGAATGCTATTATCAAATTCCAGCATTATCCAGGAGCCTGGAAAACCGCCATCATTATCCCCCTTCTTAAACCCCAGAAACCTTCCCATCTTCCTGCAAGTTATCGCCCAATCTCGCTACTATGTACCTTATCTAAAATTGTCGATAAAGTAATACTAAAAATATTGAATAATTTTATTAACAAAAAGAAAATTCTGCCACACATACAATTTGGATTTAGAGAGGGGCATAGTACCACTCTCGCGATATCCAGGGTGGTACAGGATACTATAGCGGCATGTAATAAAAAAACAGTGCAATGCGATGCTCCTAATCGACGTCGCAAAGGCGTATGATTCGGTATGGCTAAATGGACTGCTATACAAACTCAAATTCATCTGTAATTTTCCAGATTTTATAGTTACATTAATGAAATCGTATGTGTTCGGGAGATACATCGTGGTAAATTTAAATAACACATACTCAAGTCCTAAGAGGATGTCGGCGGGCGTCCCCCAAGGGGCAATTTTTTCACCAGTACTGTACAACTTGTATCTCTCGGCCACACCGACAAATTACTCTTCAAACATTCTTTTGTATGCCGATGACACGGCCATTTACGCTAACTCTTTTTATGCCCAAACTGCATTGCAGAAGATAAGATATCACGTTAATAAACTGCTAGATTTTTATAAAATCTGGAAAATTAATATAAACACTGACAAAACCGAACTTATTATAATGCACCGCAAATTTACTAATATTCACACCTTTAACAAACTGAAAATTAACAACCAAGTTATAGGGGAAAAAAGTGCGGTCAAGTATCTTGGGGTAACCCTCGATACGAGACTGCGCTTCGGACCCCACATAACAAGAGTAATAAACAGTACGTATGCTGCCTTAAGTCGACTATATCCATTAGTCAACAAAAGGAGCAAATTAACTAAGGTTAACAAATTATGCGTCTATAAAGTAATTTTGAAACCGATCCTCACCTATGCATGCGCGTCATGGAACACCATTTCAGATGCGCAATGCAATAGACTCCAGAGGACACAGAATAAAATCCTTAGATTACTGGCAGAATCTAATCGGTACACCCCAGTAGATACTTTTCACCGTGAATTTAATATCCAAAAAATGAGGGAATTTATTGACGAAACAGCGCAAAACTTTTTTAAGCATAAAATTGATAAATCAGAAATAACAAAAAACCTAACCGAAATTAGATCACACCAAAACATAATTCACACGCATAAATACTTGCATGAGAACCTTCCAGTATACCATGATAGGTAATATTAGGTAAAAACAGAAAATGGGCCAGTCTTGGGGTCTAATAATTGGGCATTGTTTTGAAAATTGAAAAGCTTATAATTTAATAAAATCTAAACCTGTATATTTGTACATAGAGACCTTAATACTCAAAAATTCTTTTTTAATTTCCAGGAAAAAATATTTAGTTTTTAATTGTATATAATTTTCTCTCAAGTAGGTTTTTACTATTTTTTAATTTCCTACATAATAATGTAAAATAATGGGCCAGAAGAAAATAATATTTATTTTGTTTAAACCGAAAGGTATCAAAAAGTAATAATTTGTTTGATCTGTCAAGAAAAACAACTGCAACCATAAAAATTAAAATCCTTAATAAAGCTCATTGGCATAACAGCGGCCTCCGGACCCGTTTCTAAACGTAATGTTTAATGTAACGCGCCGGGTACTTTCATACATTGTAAATACTAAATGAAATAAATGAGATAATAAAATATATTAAGGAAAAATGATCTGTAAATAAAATTCAATAAATGCTTTTTAAATGGTAAAAATGGTAATGGCTAGCAAACTGAGTTGCCTAGCGAAGTGGGTTCGATTCCCGCCAGGCGAAACAATTTTTCATTAAAAAAATTGCCCCAAGAGTGGTTCGGAGTCCACATTAAACTGTAAGGTCTCGTCTGTCTTTACCTACCACAAGATCCTTGAGATCTTCCAGGGGGTTACTTCGGTAACTTGAGAGGCGGTTAAGAAAACATTTTAAGAAAACATTTTTTAAGAGATTAACACGCGCGGAATAATAAAAGAAACAATTTTAGGGAAAAGAAAGTTTTAACAAAACCCCCGACACAGATTAATAAAATAAAATTTTTAGAAGGAAATTTTTTAACTTTATATAACAAGATAAAAAAAAACATAGAAGCTAACATGATTTAAACTCGGATGTATTCCATTGCTAAATCAATTCGAGTATTCAATTCGGCTGGTCGATAGCCGAGTGGGTTAAGGTGCGAGGTGGCAATCGCGATTAATCACACGGACATCGCATCACCGGGTTCGAATCCTGGCTCCGGCTCTGGCAGTGTCGGAGGAAATTCAATGCATTTTTTCAATGTGTAACCCCCTTCCGCACAAGCCCTGGCTTCTGGAATTAGGGGTTGTCTAATTTCTGTGGTGTTATTTATTTATTTATTAATACGGCTTTATTACAATTAAAATTTACAACTGCCTCCCCATAACCTACACAGAGACCGACCGGATTGCAGGGTCGGGCTGAATAGGACTGGCCCGGCTAAGAGACAATTTAAAAAAAGCTTAACCTAATCACATCCCATCATAGATGGATTTAATAAAACTTATAGCTACACATTTTTTTTTAAGAACTCACGCACTGTCACTGATTAAATTTTGTTGCTGACGCAGGCACCTCAACCTAAATGAGGAGCCTTCCGCGAGGTTGAAAACGCTGGGCTGCGCATAAGCTGGCCTAAACCGTGCTTTTAAAAATTTTGGTTTTCCGAAAGTTTTGATTTTTGTTAAAATTTTTGAATGGAAAACAAAATGTACAAAACGAAAACAAGAAATAAACGGGACAAAAGGATACAAACAGAAAAAAAGATGGGGGCAGGAAAGACTTAAAGATTCAAAACGTATGAAATATTAGTAAAGGTGGATAGGGTAAGCGGAAGTTACAGTTGGTGAAGGTTTGACTATAGTGGTTGCCGAAAGATTGGTAACGTCTGGTATGGTAGGGGGTGTTTTATCCGAAATGCAACATTATAGCTGGCTAATTTGTGTTATGTCTCATGTTAGGGGACTGTCGCGCAACTTGAAAGAACAGAATTTTTGAGAGATGTCGTGGACGTAGTCCGCTATTGAAGTTATGTCGTGGCAAAGTGCGTATAGATCTCTGAGGGAGGTGTACCTTCCAGAATAGAGATGAGTCGCATAAATTTGTATTCAAGCACTTTTAGTTTTTCATTGTCATGTCCGACGTGCTGCACCATACCGGCGCCGCCTATGTGATGGATGGCTTGACCACCATTGTATACAACAATTTTTTATTTTGTTGGTTAAGCCTGCTACCCCTGACCATGCGTGAATATAGACTTTTGCGCAGGAAGTAGACCGACTGTACTATCTCATCGAGGTGCGTGTTAAACATCAGTCGCTGGCCCAATCTGACTCCTAAGTACTTCACGCACCTCTTGATTGGAATTTTCTTTCCCCGGATCGAGATTGGTGTTATGTAATCAGAACTCTCGGGGATAACAATTGGCTATAAAACGTGTAATATACTAGAAAATTGTATTACGTTTAGTGGTTTGACAATGTCCGTTTGTTTAGTTCCAATATGAGACGACTTTTAACCCAAATAAATAATAGTTCATAATAAAGATTGACAAATCTGTAGAGTTTGAGAATCGCTGAACTTATGGAAGGATACATTATTAATCTCTCTCTATTCAGTGTATATTTCATATTTTCGTCTCTCTTTAGATTAGAGAGAAACTCGGTAGACATACGTGAACAATGTATTTGGACTATTGCACACTCTGTGTGCAAGAGAAATGAAGTCGTTCGGGTAGTGTCAGTTGATGCACACGCCAAGTTAAAGTTTACTAGACATTAACATTCATAAAAATCTAATATGAAAAACTCTCTACCTATACTGTTACTGTTGGGTTAATTCTGATCAGCTGGTACATTAATAAAGTGAAATCTATGAAAAGATTGTGTAATAATTTCCCCCTTGCGAGAAGTTAACAATCTCAAAAATATAGTACCTAAAACCCTCACACTGTACATCAACGAAAATATTAGGTATACACATTAATAATAATTTCAAAAAATTGTAGTAAAACTTCCATGCACTCAATATATATTTAATATCAATGTTGATCTTTTTTTTTTGAGCTGGGTGACTGACTACCGGGTCCGCGAATCGTGTGCCCTGAGTAGACGCAATGAACCGAGGATGACGGCCTTCTGCATTCTGCCGGCTAAGATCTCTGCCGAATCTTGGCATGCCGGTAGGATCTTTAGTTCTGAAGGCAGCGTCTGTCTCATCCCACCGAGGGCTCCCATAATCAGTACCACTATTTTAACAGAATGGCCCGAATAAAGCCTGCGAAGTTCGAAGAGTAAATCTCGATATTTTGTCCGTTTTTCCTCCTCTTTCAAGACAATGTTGCTCTCAGCGAGGGCTGAGAACTCCACGACATACATTATCTTGAGTTGGTGGTTGAGGAGTACTATGTGAGGAGGAGTACTATGTATTTGCCTGACGGTGGGAATTGGGAATAATGGGAATAAATTAGACACTTCTCATTCCCCACAACGGACTCAATATCCCCCGGAGCGTAAAGCAGCACTGGTGTTTCGTCTATCCCATACGAGTGCCTTAGCTGATAGTAAAGCACTCGTAATGATAGTCACCGCATCGTTCCCTCTTGAGATGGATCAGTGCGCATTTGTCCAACCCTAACTGCATACCGACAGCCTGCGTGTACTCCTGTACCACCATGAGGGATTTTTCTAGATCCCTTTCTGAGGAGGCATAAAGTTTAAGGTCATCCATATAAAATAGATGGGTGACCTTATGCCTCCTATCGCCGGAGGTACCGCAGTTGTAGCCATGGGTTTTCCGAAGCGAGACGGATATTGGCAGTAGTGACATGCAAAATAGAAGAGGGCTGAGGGAATCTCTCTGAAATACTCCCCTTCAGAATGTTACCGACTCAGTTTGGACTCTATCGTTACCCGATGTTATGGTAAAGCGAGTCCTCCAGAGCGGCATCAGCGACACATCTCTTCGACCCTCGTTGCTCATATATCCGATCGTAAACCGGTTCAACTGCGTGGAGCACCAGCATGTACAAAATGCGTGTAAACATCTTGTAACATGCGTTTAGACAGGTTATCGGCTTGTAGTTCTCTGGGTTGGACAAATCTCTGTTCTTGGGGATGAGCACTGTCCGTCCCTCAACAATCCAAGAAGGAATTTACTGCTCCCCTTTCAGCCAGGAATTAAAAATTCTGGTCAAATGGTGGTGGGTGCTCGATAACTTTTTCCACCAAAAGTTATTTATCCCATCGAAACCTGGAGCAGCAAAGTTCTTAGAGCCTTCAAGAGCCCTACGAACCTCTTCTGGGTTTATTGGTTGGCACACTTCCTGCGGTTACTGAAGCCTTTGACAATAGGCTTCAAAGTGCGCAAGGGCAGGAGAATCTCGGTTGAGTGGAAGCCTCTCCTCGCACAGCGTTTTGCAGAAGTTCTCCACCTGATCTTAAGTCGGCGGATTGTGTACAACACGCGGAGGCGGTTGGAAAAGACGCGAGGGCTTTTTGCGGAAGAGTTTATTTTCCGCAAGCCCTCTCGCCCGCCTCACTAGTGACTATTTGCAAGCCACTACTTTAGGCCTGTTGGCCACCATATAGTCCATCACACATTGGATATGGGATGCGTGTTGCCTCGCCGACCGGATCTTGGCTTCCATCTTTTGTATGCGCCGCTTCGCCCTCTCCTGTGGGAAAGCAGTGTTTCACCCGTCCACCCAAGAAATGCGTTGAGCAGCGGCATACACGGCACAATTTATGTGCCAGAGGTTACCCCGTTCTGGTAGCACTGCACTAAGTTCTTCATCCACTCTGGCCAGGTCTTGTGGCCCGGGGGCTTTTATGTGGTGTAACCCCCGTCTGGTACTGAGGCCCTCTGGTGTTGGCGGAACGAGGAGAACCGCATCCTCAACCGGCGAATGCGGCGGCCTTTCGGCCTTTTTATACAAGCATTTTGTGTTTTTTTGCAGAGTGCTTTTGTCTCTATCTAATAGAACAGGCTAATACACGATATCGCAATAAACAAGATGGGAGCGAATTAAGAAGTTGTATAACATCAGCTTTATATCAGAACTAAGTACATACCTCTCTCTGCATGTATAGTAGTTTCAACTTACCATATGATTCTTGTACCAATTTAGCAACGTGAGTGGAAAATCTTCACATCGAAATATAAGCCTAAATTTTTTGCTTCGTCAACGGGGGTCGTCTTTCTGTCTAAGGGTAATTTTAAAATTAGGATCACTAACCACTTTGCACCTATTCTTACCAAAACTAATAACTCAGTTTTAGACTCATTTAGAGCTAAACCATGAGCTTTAAAGGCCTCAGCAATTGTTGCTAGGTCAGAGTTAATCTTATCCTTTGCTAGTAGATAATCATAGAACTGAACGAAAAATATAATTGGGTGTCGTCCGCATATTGATGGATTGAGCAAAACTCTAAAAATGAATGAAAATCGACATATATAGAAAAGAAAAGAGGCCCAAGGATACTATCTTGTGGAACACACTTACCAATGGATTCAAAATCAGAGAAATTATTATTAACGCAAACCTTTTGACGTTGGCTACTTAAATATTTACGAAAATACGTTAACTTAAATTACCCAACCCAAAATATTTTAGTTTCTTGTATAAAATATAATGGTTTAACGTATCAAATATCAAAAGCTTTACTAAAACCAAGTAATATTAAGCACGTGTTGCTGCTACCATCATTAGCCCTGTACAGATCGTCGGTAATATGGAGTAGGGCCGTACTAGTACTATGACGAGTACGAAACCCGCGCTCTGATTTGTCGGTAGTATACTATTAATAGCAAAGTAAGTATTTAATTGCTCAGCTACGATTTTTTTCCAAGACTTTAGACAGTGTGGGTAGTATACTAATAGGACGAAAATTCCAGATATCTAAGGGTTGGCACTTTTGGGGACTAGAATGATATGTGCATCTTTTCAGGCATTAGGAAAGTTAATAGGAAATTTGATAAATAGAAATTAATGATAAATGTAAAATATTCGCTAAATTGAGGGAAAACTAAAGATAATATTTTAATGTTGATACCATCAGAACCCATGGCTTGAGATTTAATAGGGCCAATGGCGTACCAATGCAGTCACGGGCCTGGGTTCGAAAGGTTTTCCTCGGGTCCCCAACCAAGCTGTTCTTGCGGGCTTTTTTAGAGAAGCCACGTAACATGTTTTTTGCTTGTTTGCCTACCAAATATAGGTATGTATTTTCTAGAATTTTGGGTTTGTACAAAAACACACTCGTCAATATTGTTCATTTAATATCAGCCCACTTATATAAAAAGAAGAATATAAAACATTCGCATACAAGTTAACGGCATGCTGAAACAAAAGTAAAATAACATTCTTCATAGAGATACAAAAAACGTAACTAAGCAAAAGATTTGTTCTTGCTTTAGCATTAGTAAAATTAGTTACTAAATCAGAAAAATCCAAATTTCGTGCTAATGAGTTATCCATCGTAATTAACGTTAAATTCTTTGTTGATTCATATAGTATTTCGTAAATATGTTTTCGAGGGCTTAGATGCGATGCGATGTGCTGGCGAGGCAGCTTATACAATGTACCATTATTTTGAATAAATTTATTTTGAATTGAATTGAATTGATATGCGATGTAAAGCCACGGTTTATATACATACGGTTGGATTATGCCCGCCCCTACCAATCAGAAAACGTTTAGTGCATTGACGTCAAAGTAGACCTCGTTTACGCTCGCATATAATGCTGTCTCGTTCTCCCTCATTAATAGTCTCTTAAGTCGTTATTGCTTCCACTTATATATCTTGCAATTATTATTTTATTTTAATACAAAAAAAAACAGGCATTATTTATTTTATACAAATTTGATTTAATAAGAAAGGGACGCACTAGAATCGGACAAAAAAAATTTAAGTTACTGCACAAAAAGTTTGTATTTCTTATTTTAACATAGCCCAAAAGCGTGCAAGTTATCGTCCTATCTTATCATAATTTTAAAGCAAAATATATGTTACCCCAAGGTTTTAGGTATTAGCATAGCACACAAAAATACGAAGAAGTATAAGGAAAATGTTATATACAGTATTCTCACGTACGAACGAACTTTATATTAGGTGATATATTACATTTATTTAAAGATATTTTTAATTACGACTATTAGGAAATGAGTGAAAATTTGGTAATCGAACGTTGCCGACTGCGAATACCTATCTGAGCAATGAAAATAAAAAAATATATCTAGCATTATGTAAAATTAAATAAAATAGTAATAATAAGTCTTTATTGAAACAAGTCTCCAAAGGGTTATTGAAATGACCAAGGCCTTTCAGCCACCATATGAAATAAATTCTGCCGTATTCCAGCAAAATGCTAATCGCAGTCAGGCATGGCTGAGTTGTTACAGATACGGAGGATCTGAATTTAAATAAAAACTCATCAATAATAGCCAACTACAAAAATAACTGGTAGGTATTTAATAAGAAAATATTGTAAACATGAGGGAGGATTGTTGTACTTACTTTTTATTAGGGCAAGTCGACTTCCCAAAACAAAACCACAATACTTCCTAATAATAGTCTTTTTAAAGCATCTTTAAAATACACCGAATACACAAAAGTAAAGAAACGAGTTCACAATTCACAACCAAACCACAGAGTATCTGATAAACCGTGTCTGTGACCAAACAAACGATACAAATATGGCGCGTTCCAAGGTCTACTGTAACGTCACAGTCCCCGCCCATTAATCCAACCGTATCTATACTAACCGTGATGTAAAGCAACGTTAGGCGCGGTTAGTACTTGGATGGGCGACCGTTTCAAAGAAGACCGTATCCTTGCCTCACATATCTTCCAGCGGCTTATATGTCAGTGTATGCGCGGAAGCTATGCAACCTTAGGCGAGGGTTGTGTAGGTGATATACCATTCTTCGGAGGGGATGTAAAGCTGTCGGTCCCTTGTATTAAATGTTAGGAAAGTAAAAGATCTCTACTCTTCTTACGGGAAGAGGTTCGGCAAAATTCCTGGTGGAGGGTAGCTTGTCTATAGGCGTCGGTGATAGGCCTCAGTAGCGGAAATAGACCGACGTTAAATAAGTCACATAAAATATCGTTGTTTTCATTTACATTCAATGATATTAAAGTACGTCAGAACATTTTAGGATCCGATTTGTATTTAAACTGTAGGTATGCCCGCTTTTCCAATTTAATTGATCTGTTAACAAAATTACGCACATCTTTATATTCACGAGATATCGGCGTCTAGTTCTGTATATAGATTGTTGTATTTCTCAGTTTAATCACATATTTAATATTTTTCGTTAGCCGGGAGCAGGTTGTTTTGTTACTCTCACAGTTTTTAAAGGTGCATGAATGTTAAAATAAATATAATAAGTTGTTATTCCAAAATTATAGCATTTCATCAATATTCTCTATCAAGTAAATATAGCCCCAATTTACAAATAACAGATCCTGCAGAGAGTCTTGATAATTAAAGTTAGAAAAATCTCGGAAAGTAAGAAATTTAGGCTGTTGTTTGTCATTCTTAATTTTTAGTTTACATATGACAAATGAGTGGTCTGAGATATTATCCATTTTCAGAACATTTGACCCAACTACTATATCATTAGTAGATGTAATAATTACATCAATCAAAGTACTTGAAACGTCTGTAACTCGAGTAGGAAGAAGTTCAATTTGTTGGAATTATTTAAGAAATATTCTTTCTTTTTAATTTCAGATGCTGAAGATGACTCTTTAGAAATATGGCGTTACCTAACAATTTTAGACAACGTTTTAATGGAAAATAATATCGATACAACTACATGCATGCAAAGGATAATTTGCTGGACCGTGAAAAAGGCTTCAACGAATGTAAGTACAGGACAAGGCAGTAGTACTGACAAAATTTTAGACGGTCTAGCCACAAACCGATGGTTACAAACTTTTATTACTAATACCCCCCTCCATTCTGCTTTGAAGAATGGATTATCATCAGACTTCAATTGCAGCAGAGAATACAACAAATGCAAAATAACTCAAAGGTCTGTGAACACATTTGTTAAAAATTTCGTTAAAATGATAAATGGTGGCTAAAATAGTTTAACGTTTATTTAATATATATGTTTAACGCTCTGAAATTGTAACTAGTCCAAATGAAGAAGAAGAAATGGCAGTTATTTCGATGTTCAAAGTTGCCAGTAATTTTAAGTTTTGGAGAAATTTTGACTGAATTGTTATTAATATTTGGTAAATGTATCTCATTAAATAAATATGCCTTTTAATTTACAAATATATTGATTTTTATTTAATTATGTTCTATAAATAAAGCTTAAAGTTATGTTTGCACTATTGCTTTAACATCGTTATATTTAAAGGTATCAAAAAAGTGAAACATCAAAACGATTAGGTGAAACATAAAAAAGCTGTTTTTCGTAGGATGGTACTTTTAATATTTAATTTTGCAGGTACATTCCACGATGCGCATAAAACGCCCTCCTTCCTTTTTCCTAGGTACTACACCACTTCTGATCTGTTGTACTACCACGGATCCTCCAGCTACCGCCATTTTTACATAATGAATGTTTAAAAATCGCATATATGGAAGTCGACTAATGCAAGACTGCGTGCTTGGGTCCGACAAGGCAGATTTGCATTTTCAAATCAGCAGTTTAAAATGCCAATTTTCTTCATTCTGTGTAGGAACAAACTAGATACAGACTTCTTAGTTTAGGTAGGTACCTACCTACTCCATAAAATCCATGTTGTTCCACCATTCAAAGTCCTGTCTAAAAAATGAAGAAAAAATTGGAAGCAGCGCAAATTTTAGGAATAATCATTTATTTTGGCAATAGCCAACATTATTTTGAATGTAACAAAAACAATTGTTTCCATCTAATAACACTTGTAAGTAGAAGATTTTATTCTCCTAAAGTTACGAAGAAGTAAACTTTGGTACAAATCAAAATGGTTACGTAGGTAGCTGATTAGTTCCTTAGCGTTCACATACTTGCGAAATGCGAAACAGTTCGCCCAGAATTCCAGTAAACCTAATTAAAATATATTTGTGGCGGGATACCTTACAACTTTATTTGTGTATCTCAAAACGCTTATAAAAAGAGTTTTGTTATATTTGCTATTTTGATAAATGTCAGCAGGAGGAGTTCCGGGTTCATAAATAAAGTTGGAGATTTTCCAGTCAAATTTCAAAATATTTTAATGTCTATCGTAATTGCGCAATTTCGATAGACATACCCCAATGTCATGATCCCGTAGCAAACATATGCTAATCTCTTATGTATACCTTCTACTCTAATTTTCACTCCACATATATTATTCTACAACTATTGCAAACCTGGAAAATTGATACTTTCTTTTCTTTTTTCATCCAAATGTCGAAAAATGCCCGGAAAACACAGAAAAAACATTTTTTTTTCGATTTTCTTTCTTTACATTTAAAACTGCATCGATCTATATAATTCAAAAAAATTTACCTTATTCAGAAATGTATAAAAATTAATAAAATCTTATTGAAAAATATTTACAACACTAAATGTTTAATTCAGTTTATTTATAAATAAAAAAATATGGATAAAATATTTAAACCGATTAGTTAAATTTATGACATTATTTTCAATTCACACTATACATATAATATAACAAATATATACAAAAGTAAATATTACATGACAAACACTCAAATTAATTAAAAACCCTTTCATTACTATCACTCCTGTTACATTTTACACATGCATTGGTTATGCAGATAACGTACAGCTTTTGTCCAAAAACTAGACACTTTACATTTAATTATAAAAATTTTCTCTAATCGCCTGATAGTAATAGTTTACATGTACTTTGTACCCTGCTTCACCACCTACAAAATAGCTATAGCACACTCTAAACGCTTGATTTTCAATAAGTCCCAGCAAATATAAAGCATTAACACAAAACATTAACTGATGTAGTTCATTGGCGAATGCTTGGGAATTAATACACACACCACGATAATTTCCCATCACCTCATGATCCGCATCTAAACGTTGATCTTCTTCTATCCCATTATCAACTTCCGACCCAGTTTCCGAGTCACTACTTTCACTAACTTCGTCTATCCTTTCCATAACAATTTTAATTTGTTAACATACTCAAATGATGGTGTTTATAAAGTTTGTCAATTAATATTTATTTTTGTATACCGTTGTTATATTATATATATAGTCATAACAATTTTAATTTCTTAACCATCTCAACTGATGTACTGGCAATTTTCAGTTATCTTTATACA
Organism: Leptura quadrifasciata; assembly: GCA_963675555.1. NCBI lineage: Eukaryota > Metazoa > Arthropoda > Insecta > Coleoptera > Cerambycidae > Leptura > Leptura quadrifasciata. The sequence continues at coordinate 115,735,101 of OY776674.1, read as the reverse complement.
CATCACAATCTCTCAAGGTCGAGGGTATGTCAAGGTCGAGGCTCGTTCAAGGTTGGGGTATAATCAAGGTCAATGCTATCACTCAAGATTATGAGTGGGGGTGGAGGTCCAGAAACCCCTATTATTCACTACTTAGTGGGCTTCTTTTTTATTGTCCTGTCTCCGACTATTTAAGCATTAATCAATAATACATGATATTACTAAATTTACCTAGATTAAAGTTGAATAATACAGCAGTACTGGGCACATTTTATTTTATTGTCATCTGTTCAAAGTAAATATATGGTAGAGATATCTTAATAATCGGTAAACGATAGTTACAAAGTTCATGTGCCCATGGAGGGGGGCCGGGTCCCTATGGTTACCCCCTTCAGACGGTCACTGAACACATGTCGCTCTATTATTACCATGTACATAGTGCATGGGACCGCCTTGCCTGAAGATATGAATATAAAGGTAATATTATGTTGCGATTCAAGCATCTTTAAACTCCTGCCTCTAATATTTTACAAATACGTATAAAGACAGGCAAACTAAAAGCGTACAAAGTCGCAAATATTATATTTTCAGTTGATTCTTTTTGGTGTCAGTCGATTACTTTAACGTAAACCATTGGATGGTAGTTGGAGACTACATTGTACGACTCGTCCTAATCCTGACCATGTCTGGTATGGACCGAAACTCTTGTTAACCATATATCTCTGCATATACAGAAACTGTTAACTAACAAATATTTTCTAAAAGCCAATATATAACTTTATGCGAATCCTATCCTCTTCCATTGTGTCTTCTGAGTTATTACTAACAACATTTCCTTTCAGGTTAATTAAGCAGTGTTATAAATTAAAGCCCTAGATATAAGACAGTGCAGCGACGTTTCAGTTGATATATATGGTGAATTCCGTTGAGGAAAATCGAAGTATAAATTTTGTATTTTACAACTGCCTAAGGTAAGTCGAACCCAACTAGGTGAACGTTCTTCAGACACTCAAATAGGCATGGTTCGTTCCACAAGAATACTATCCTCCTATCTCGTCACTGCTAGAATATTATAGCATATAAACCTTGTATAGAGATTTCTTTTGTGGTTTTTACATTCATCGAGACATACATCTACATGGCAGAGATAAGATCACAGTGCATATCCAGTTGTTGAAAACCATAACGAATAATATAAACTAGGAACACATCCACATAGAAAATATGGAATATAATAAGCGTAAATATATTTTATACTATTTATATTCTATAACTTTATTGAAGGTATTGAACTTATTATCTAGTATTGTCGAGTATTGACACCAGTCTTTATGCTGCTTTTGGTATTGGTTTCTATGTTGATTATTTATTTTCTGGGATGGCCTCGCGACCTGGCAAGTATATAATTATTTTTCTGCTAAATGACATCAAGGATGTTTAATCTGGAAAATAAAATTACTTCAGATTTTCAGATTAGAATTTTCGCTAACGATAAACAAAATTAACACAATTTATGTGCGTGTATATATTAAATTTATCTTCATTGAACAAACTTTTGATTCTTGTACAATTTTTAGCAAGAATAAATAATTTATTAATTATTTTAGGCATCCTAACCCCTTCATCATTACTCTAAGCAATGTAAGCATTCACATCACAATCTGCAAAATAATAATAATAATTGGATAGAAATATATTATATCACAAAATCATTGCAAAGGAAAAATGCAGTATAATTAACTTGGCAGTCGATATTATTAGTTAACCAGTACCTCATCTACTGGTTTAGTTAACAGTAAGATATAGTCCGATCAATAGGTAAAAAAATGAGTTCGTAATGCAAAAATAATGCCATGCAATTTTCTTTTTTAAAAGTGTTCAAGTGTGCCTGCTGAGTATTTTGCTTAGTTTTGGCGGCTTCGGTGGAGGTGTGAGTTAGCCGCCATATTTGTAAGAAATTCGATCGCAAGTATCTCATGAACTGTTAATGCTATGACAAAAATAGTAAGAACCCTTATTCAGTATTAGAATCTCTACAAACTTAATTTATAGGCTCATTTTCGTAGATCCAACCATTTCCAAGATACAGCGTGTCAAAATTTGCAAAAACTAGTTTTTGCGTTTTATTATATAGTTTAGTAACGGGCTAATGAGATAGTAGAATTTTTTTATCATCTTGTATATATTGTAAAGAGTATGTAGATTGTAGAATCCAAGTTTTTAGACCTCCAAATTTTAGTGTGGCCGAAAAACCACGAATTTTTGTCACTTTTTCCAGTTTGTAGCCTATAACTTAAAAACAATGCATCCAATCGAAAAGTCATTTATTATCAAAATTAAATTTCGCTTCGAATGAGTACCTCAAAGTTGAAATTTCATCAAGAGGCAGGGGCATAATTGGCAGTCGAATAACAACAATATTTACCAACTTGTAAAAAATTCACACTGGGTAACTTCAGCTCTGAAACGGCTAATCTAAATGAAAAAATCCATAGAATGAAAGTTGTGGAGAATGTAATTTCAAGTGCGTATATACCTTAGTAATATAACAAAGTGTAAAAAAATATTAAACAAATATGTAGTTACAATGTGCACGAAAAAACTGAAATGAAGTAAATAGTTATTTGTGTATCAAGGCCCTAAAGTGGCCCAAAAAATTTCCCATCTAACCAGTGTCCGCAACATTCCTTATTTTGGTAAAAACGTCCCCCCGATGATACATTCTGGCGGTTTTTCTTAATTGTCTCGTAAACGTACGTAAAAAACGTATAGGACCAAAAATGTTGCCCATTAAATCCTATTCAATTAAATGCTACACAAAAAATGTAATATCACCATTTTAGCCATTCCTTACTGAATTCTCGCAAATAGCGTTCACAGTATATTGAACACGAGAAAGGATTTGGAAGATTTTATTCATATTTTCAACAACCCCGAGAATCTACGAAAGATCAGATTAAAAGTGCTGGTGAGAAATTCACACTTGCATTATATAAAGCTGAATGAACGGAAACTTCTTTTAATAGCTACAGATTGACTTCTTTTAGTAAGCTGGTTGGTCAATCCAATCATGCTGTAATTTTATCTAAACTGCCACCAACATCTGCAGCATTAAAACAACACTCTTACCGGGTATTTCACCAAATTCAATCTTGGTTTGGAAAAGTTATGCAGCCAACGCAGTGGGGTTGGAAACAAATGGGCAATACTTTATCACCAGTTTTTTCTACAGAAGCGCCTGCTCTAGTTTCTATTTTAAAAGTTATATCGTGTAACTGTAAAAAGAGTTGCGGTAAGTGACGTGGATGTGTTAGAGTTGAATTACGTTGGCGTTGTTCAACTATGTGCTCCAACTGCCATGGACAAGGTTGTCTTAATTCACCACCTGAGGAAAAGCTAAATGAACAGTGAACAGGATCCAATGAACGGATAAATATCGAAACGTCAGTGGACTAGGCCTACTGGGGACACCACTTTAAAAAAACGCACCAAGAACTGTACCTCATGGGTGGTGTGGAAACGAGCTCAAATTATAAAATGCTCTGTTATAGTGCTCTATAAATATTTTAGCAAAATTTTAAAATATGACCTATATAATTTTACCTATATAATGTACAACTTGTAATTACCGTTGAAACCTAATTCTACATATTTTGACTAACTTTGAATGCTATTTGCGAGAATTGAGTAAGGAATAGCTAAGTAGTTTTTTTTTAATCGCCTTGTTTATATTTACGTCCTGGCGGAGTTTAGGCTGCTATAGCTACTCTTTCACTCAACCAGGACGGCGAAATGAAACTGACCACGAATAAGCCCTCTGTGTGGTGAAATAAAAAAACTGGAGTGGTGGGGGTTTAGAGCTGAGACCCTGGAGGGCGTTCGTGCACTTTATTTTGATGGGAGAAGCCTTTTGGTTTGATTTCTGTAGTGATGGTTAGGGTCAAATACTACACCCTGTATATTGTGGTCTGGAGCCGTTGTAGCAATGTGGTTTCAATTTTATTTTTTATTTAGCACTGTATAGTCTTTGAGTTCTGACAGGGTCAACGGCTACACCCTGTATATAGTATTCTTGAAAGAACAACACATATTTTTAAAGCGGAACGAACAATTATTTATTTAAGATTTTTTTAAACAGAGTTTGAAAAAATATGGGATAATTTTTTTTTAACAGAGTTTTCTTTTTTGTAGGATGTAATTCGATGGCATAAATTCGGACTGTGGAATTTAGCAAAAATTATTTATTGAAATATTTGATTTGATTTCATCTGAAAAAATTCACTTCGGTTTGAGATTGTGTGGGCCGTAAAGGCGAGCCAAAATGGGATCACTTAAGACGAAATATAAAATGGGGTCACTTAAGATGAAAGATAAATAAAGGCAACTTAAGGCGAAGATAAAAATTTTAAAAGGGGGCCACTTAAGGCGAGGATATACTAAAACTAAATGGAGACACTTAAGGCGATTCGCGATTCCTTAAAACTACTCTTTTTAACCAGGTTTCGGCCTGGGAACCTAGTTCGGGATAGCTAGTCACGAGAAGTATGTTAGGACAGGGGGTAAGAAAGCCTAACTACACGGTGGGTGTATCTACAACTTAAGTTAAATAGTAACCGGACTGGAAGCACTAGCAAATGAGCTTATTACACTTAAAATCACTTTTAAATAACTTTTTCCACTGAATCACTTCGCGAGTACTAAACATAGGAGAAACTGAACTTGCCCCGGGTAGGCTGTGCTCGGGTGTACGTTTGTGTAAGTTTCGTTTATCGCGCCCCATCGAGTCTCGCATCCCGTTTTAAACTGTCTGGAAAGACTGGAAATCGCTCCATGCGGGCGAGGATGAGTCATTGATTGCAACATATTGCACAACACTGGAAATTTAAGATTTTGAAAATGATAATTACATAGAAAAATCGGCAATGAAAAGAGGAATTTATTGCAATAAGAATGAAATGTGGATATATTTTTGTTTAGAAGTTATTAGCGTTTAATTAGCAAAATCTGACACGACCCCGTAAAGTATTAACGGAGGTCCGATGTTTAAAAGCTGAAATGAAATGATAATGTTCCTGATATGCTATATTACGAGGAGTGATAAAAAATGGTGCAATTTAAAATAGCAATCGGGCTGCGAGAAATTGATGAAATTAAAATTGAACTTTAAGACTCGAGGCACGGAACGTGATTTAAAGTATACAGGGGGTGATCAAAAAGTAAGAAGAATAAAATGCGAAGTGGTTGTAAGAAAGTTATGAAATCAGTTCGAATGTTAAGTTTTAACGTAGTTACGTATACGAGGGGTGGCCAAGAAGTATTGAAATTTTGAAAATGAAATTGTTTATAGAAAATTTACGGATTGAAGTAATACGTTGAACATTTTGGTTTAGATAGTGATTTGGGCCAGGTTGATGAATATACGGGGGCTGTATTTTTAAGTGACGTTTTTCGTAGTGAATCTGTTATGAATGGACGTGAATGAATGTTTGAAGTTGAATATTAGTGAATTTACGTTATTTCTGAATTATCGAGTGCTTGCGAATTTTTTCAGATTTATTTGAGTTTGACTGTGGTTTTTTTATGTGAATAGTGTCTGGTTGACTTCTTTTTATGTAGTTTGCCATGGTGCATGGGGTGAAATGATTTTTTGGTGATTTTTGGAATTTTTTGTTTTTTGTTTAGAACTTGTAGGGGACCTACCCTACAACAAGATGCCGTTCACCCATCCAAGTGACGGACTCGACCAACGCTGCTTAACTTCGCCGATCGAAGTCTCAGTGCTTAAACCGATGACGGTACCTCACTTCGCATGTTGATATAACAGTTTTTGTGTAGAATTTAATGGGCAACATTTTGGATTTTTTGGACTTTGAGAGTGTATTTTGCTAAATATTGATCGAAATTAGACAACCAGGTATTCTATGAACTTGAAATTACATGCTCTACAACTTTCATTGTATGGATTTCAGAGTTGGACGTTTAAAAGTTACTCAGTGTAAATTTTTTACAGGTTGGTAAGAATTGTTGTTATTCGACTGCCAATTACGCCCATACCTCTTGATGAAATTTCAATTTTGAGGTACTCATTCGAAGCGAAATTTAATGATCTTTAATTTTGATGATAGATGATTATTCGATTGGATGCATTGTTTTTAAGTTATAGGCCACAATCTGAAAAAAGTGCAAAAATTCGTGGTTTCTCGGCCACACAAAAATTTTACAAGGGTTTTGGAGGTATAAAACTTGGATTCTACATATTCTCTACAATACATATAAGATGATAAAAAAAAATTTACTACCTCGTTTAATGTAACTATCACTCCCTTTCGATGACGCCGTTCCTGGACTAATATAAATTGTTGATTGTATATTATTGTATTATTACTTTTGCAAATTTTGACGCCGTAATTTATAAACAGTTAAATCTACAAGAACGAGCCTATGAACAGAATTTGTAGATAATTTAATGCTGAATAAGAAATGTCCTTACTGTTCTTGTCGTAGCATCAACGGTTCATGAAACATTTGCGATCGAACTTTGCCTTTGCCCGCCTGCCACTCCAACTTAGCAAAATAAATATTCAGGAGGTAAATATACACATATTAAAAAAGAAAAGAGGTACCTACTGATTGAGTTAAGTAATGGCCAAGACTTTGAAATTAACCATGACATTGTGAAACAGATTTTTATAATAAACCGTTACTTTACCCTTAACCCCTTAGTTAACCAACAATTATGAAGTCAGTTAGTTGCTTACATTCATATAGTAAATATCTAATTCATCATTTTACTATGAAATAGACTTGGAAATTTTACAATGAAAATAATTTTTTAAGAGGCGACCAGGAGTATCGAGTATAACATGGATGGATAGATGGATAGGTATAGTCGTGGACAATAAATAATAGGACAAGTCTTGTAACACATTTTTGCTAAAATCTAGTTGTTTAGTTTAGATTATGACGTTTTCATTATATTTGTCAAGAAATATTTAAGTGCGGAAATAAAGAAATGTGGCCGGTATTAGCATTTTGTTAAAGCTGTAATTATTGCTAAAGCAGCAGAAGGTTAGTCAATGTTAATTAATTTAACCACATCTGTTACAAATTAAATATTTACCATTTTAAAACCTAAAATAAAATTATTCCAATAATTGTACTACAGATTCAAACACAGATACATTTACACTAGGCTAATAGCATTGTCCTATTATTTGTTGTCCACGACTGTACATACACACATATATAAATTTTCTGTTTGCAATTTTTAATTCAATTTAGTTCAAACGCAAACCACACCATAGAACAGAGATTTTGCATGGGCTTACCATTTCTGTAAATTCAAAGGGCAACTTATGTTGAGGAAGGGGTGCAACAGGGACACATGCTTATGGCTTTGCACTTCTCCTCTTTTCGATTAGGACAAGGAGGTCTACGGGTCTCTAAAGCATTCTTCGATGGAATGAAGGGTTCATCGAGTCGTTTGGGCCTGCAAAATTTGCCGTAAGGGCCATGGGCACTCATTTTCCTATAGATGTGACTTAGGCCGGCTTGAATGGGCACTTCTACGTCTTCGTCAAGCATTGCTAGAAGAATTATTGCGCAAATTATCATATTCTTAGGAATATTGCATTTTCGGATTTTGTATATACAGCACGAAGGCGCAACGGGCTTATAAAATTCAATTGTTTTCCACGATTTTTTTAAAACGCAAAATTTCAGGGGAAAACACGCCTGTTACGAAGAAGTGACAAAACCACCGTCCATGCATCAAATCCAAGATCTAATTTCTATATGATTCGAAAATAAAATCCCGCGGGGGCCATTTTTTAAACAAACGCTAGCTTGTGTGATATCCCTTAAATCAAAATTTCATGATGAATAATAAATAACACCACAGGTAATTACGACCCCCTTTATCCCGGAAGGCTCTAGGAGAGCCTTGTGTGGGAGGGGGCTATACATTTACAGACAAGGGACACACACTCAATATTCGTGTATAGTGAAAAAAATCCCTCTCACAGTATTTTCCATTGCAATGACCGGGAATCGAACCCGGAACTTTTGGGTGAAAGGCAATTACCAATTAGCAATTAAAATAGCTTTATTATTTTTTTGAGTAAGAGTTTAAAAGGATATTTCATATATATCATTTTTGGTTTACATTTGAATGAATGACACTGACCCGTTACAAATATTTGAAATAAATACGAAACGAGCCGGCCGGCTATTGGAATGCCAATTCAAGATATCCGATTCTATCTTAATCCACTAATATTGCTGCTCTCCTGATAATTTAAAAGCGCGTTTTCTTTTGTTATCCAGCAAGCTGGTTATGCAGACGATCCTCAATAGACTATTAAACTTATTAATGTTTGTTTAGAGTTATTTTTATAGGAAAATGAAGGAGAAAAACCTATTTAAAATGTGAAATATATAAAACGATATGATTTTTATTATATGTAAAATTTGTGTTTTAAGATTTGACTGTCGGCATGGGTTATATGTTGCACTCTGTGCAGTAGGTAAAGGGGCCGGTGGACAAGGAAGGGAAGGGGAAGGAGAGTCATCTATATTATGTGTTTTGTCAGTTTCTGTGTGGTCAACTGTTTTGTGTGGTAATTTATCGTCACAGTCGCTCTCTGTAGATAGGTAAGTTTTGATGTAACAGTTTATGTGCGTGATGTGGGTCGTTGTGCCGTCGTCTATCTGTAATGTCCTGTGTCATTTCCGATTCCTGTGTTCTGGTTGCAAAAAACTTTTGCGCCGTTTCATTGATGAAGTCTCTAATTAACATAATTTTGGCATTTTCGTGTAACACAGCAACCGGAGTGTACCTGTCCGCATTCATAAGTAGTCAGAGTAATTTGTTCTGGAGTATCTGAAGTCTTTTGCACTGCGCGTCCGAGATGAGGTTCCAGGACGCGCAGGCATAAGTCATAATCGGTCTTAAGATAACCTTATACAAGGTTATCTTATTGTCTGTCGTAAGTTTGCTTCGTCGGTTTACAAGAGGGTACAGTTTGCTTAGCGTCGCGTAGATCTTGCTGATGTCTGTGTGATATGGGGTCCGAAATACAGCCCCTTATAGGGTTACCACCAGATATTTGACCGTGTTCCGTTCCCCAATCGTCTTGTCATTTATTATAAGTTTTGTAATGGTTTTTATGTTGGTAAATTTACGGTGTAGCGTGATAGTCTCCGTCTTGTTCTCGTTTATGCGTATCTTCCAAGTATTGTAAAAGTCAGTCAGTTTTACGAGATGATACCTGATTTTCTGTGCAGCAGTCTGTGCATAAAACAACTGCCCACAGATCACGGTATCATCCGCGTAGAGGAGTAGGGTTGTATTAAGATAGGTAGGGATATCTGAAAGGTAAAGGTTGTATAATAAAGGAGATAAAATCGCTTTTGGGTGAGAGGCAAGTGCGCTTACCTCTCGATCATCAATCATACAATGAATGAACACACACTAACCACAAATGATGGGATAACATAGCCACAAAAATTTTAGTGGTTTATGTAACTCCAAATGGATTACATTAAGAAAATGTGGTATAGCATAACCAATGTCAGTTTAAAATATTATAAACTCAACGTTTCTACCAGGGATGGCCATTGCTATGCCTTTCTACAATGGTATACAGCAGGCAGCGCAGTGTTATCGATATAATTTATCCCTCATATATGAAATGTAGTCGAGCAGATGTATAGCTGCGCCCATGCGGACGGCCGGTAAAGAATTCAAGCTTATGTTCGGAATGACCAGTTCTATAACAAGAAAGTGCTGCGCGAAACTATTTTTGTGAAACCGGGCAGTGCCGTACGTTTATTTAACCATGCGCGGTGGTTTCCTTCTAATAAAAAAAATGTAAGTTGTTTGTGTCATATTTATCTAAAATGATTATTATTAACTATAATATTTCTTTTGATACAGAAGAAAATTTATATAATGAAAATGTTGAAGACGACGCGCTTTTGCTTTTTATATCGTTTTAAACTGACATTGGATAAAGTAGACTAAGATATGTATTTGTTAATTTGTATGAAGCCACTACTTTGTTGCATTTTAGTTAATTTTGCAGCTACACAATTATTACGGTGTTAAAAACGTATCTCTGAAGTCACTTTTCTAATACTTAAAATAGGTACTACTTGAAATACACGGTGAAAAAAAAACCGTTATCTTTAATCACATAAAATATTAATATAACATTAATCACGTATAATACACAGCATTTAGTGAAAAATGAGCCGAATCTTCAGACCAATTCATACAAAAGCAAATGATGATTTTCCAGGTAGGTTGTGGTGTCCTGAAAGGTCTCACAAGTCCCCGAAGTGGGAGTGTAAGGATAAAATTTGGCAACGCTGTAAAGGGCTAAAATCGTGCTCTGGAACGAATTTTTCGAGATATCTCGGTTGTCATTTCCTCTATGACAAAAATACATCAGGCCAAAAAGAAAGCTATGGAAATTCTCTATAAAAAAGATACAGGGACTGTTTTCGTTTAGGCAATAGTTTTCTTGAAAAATTCGAGGAAAAGTCATACCTAAAATGAAAAAAAAATTATTTGTGGCTGTATTTGTTGCACGGAGGGTTAAAACATAAAAAAAACAACGCGTGCATCTCTGAGCGCGAGTTAGAAGTGCACCTTCTTTACCAACTCCTTTATTTTATTTTTCACCACTGATTTAGTTTAATAAAGATGCACCACAGTCCTTCGCAAAGATAGAACCGCAGAAATCGTTCGGTATTTTCTCTATATTCGGGTAATTTTTCACTAAATGCGGTGGATTACTGGCGAGATCCGCGTCGAATGCTCGAATGCAACGGTGGTGCTATTCTGGTGGCCCGGGAAACTAACAGTATTGTATAGTTCTGTGTGGCATATACGGTGTAAGATACTAAAGGTGAACCGACTCCATCTCCACTCTTGTGACTTTATTGAAGAAGTTCCTTGACCATGTCTGCCATGTAACGGTGTCTCATTGTAGAATTCTATAGTTCGACTCGAAACTATAGATTTGGTACTCTGTTATGCAATTTCCGTTCTTGCCATTGGAGAGTTACTTGTAAATTTCTACTATAGTCAGAAAGCGATAGAAATAAATTGTGAACAGTGTGCCACTCCAGGGTACCGTAAGAGAGACAGCTGGTATCATTCTCTTCGTTACACAGCCAGAGATGGTATCCTGGGCTCACTAGCACCTCTGGTAGACAACTTTCGAAAGCCTTCATTATCGTCACAATGTAAGTGGTGGTGGGAGTAAGCGAGGCGGTTCACCTTTAGTATCTGTGGCATACGAATGTTTTTTTGCTGTGAGTGCTTACAAACGTGATTATGTGGAAAATGAGAGAAACTTGTTTCATCTGTGATCAACCGCTGGACGATACACCTACTGTCAAGATTGATCGTGGATTGGACAAATTAATTGATGTCAGTGTTGTTTGATAGTCGAAACAGCGCTTGAGGGATCATGTAAAAACACTGCGGTTGTGGTTGGGATGTGGATCTTCTTATAAATTTAACTTCTCGTACACCTATTGATAAAGAGATTTTTCTCCTAAACCAGGCGGAAGGAAGGTCGAACGAAAAATGTATTCTTCACGTAGCTTTGATCGCCATAAAGATATTCGAGATCACATATTATTTCTGCACGCATTCTCTGGGTGTGACACTACATCTGCCCTGTTTAATAAAAGCAAGACTGCATCTTTGAAAGTGATGAAAAGACGGCAGGATTTCAAATTCGTAGCTGAAGTTTTCAGTAATACTGGTACTCTCCTAACATAGTTACTTCGAATGGGATAAAATTTTTCCTCGCAATCTATAACGCTCTACTTAAAGAAGTTTTCATCGATAACTATCGGTATTCTTGCTTTATTAAAGCTGCGAGCAAAAACAAACCAGTGAAATAATTCATTACCGCCTCGTGACGCAGTTCAACAGTATCTATTTCGTGTTTATTTTCAAGTACAGAAATGGTTCGGTAATGTATTGAATCCTAAACAGTGGGGGGTGGATGTTAAAAGATACCATATTGTGGCCAAAAACAACATCCCAACTTCCTGCATCTGATTGCCTTTTTAAGATGATTTTCTGCAACTGTACGAAAGGCCGTGGACCATTGTGTGGCTGTCGGAGGTTGGGACTTAATTGATCACCAGTTTGCCGCAACTGCCATGGACAATCTTGTTTGAATGCGGAACCGATTGAAGATTCATCAGAAATAGAAGCCGTCACTGAAACAGAAACTCAAAGTCCTCAGATTGGGTCGGATTTCCTCGAACAATGAATCGATTAATTTATAGCAGGAGAAAACAGACAAAAAGAAAATTATTAATTTGACAACATTTTAATAAATATGACAGTCGTGGATTAGCCTGCCGGGGAAACCACATAAAAAACGCACCTAGTACTCAACCTCAAGGCTGGTGTGGAATAGAGCGCTTAAATTATTCGTAATATCAAATAAGTTCAAATTCAATGCAAGATTTTGAAAAAAAATATTGCGTATACGAAAAAAGCACGATTCCCTTTGCAGCGTTGTCAAATTTTATCCTTACACTCTCACTTCGGGAACTTTTGAGACCTTATCTAGGACACCAGGACTACCTGAAAAACCATCATTTGCTTTTGTATGAATTGGTCTGTAGAAAAATTAGTAGTAGATTAATAGTGATTCCGTTCTGTTTGTCGTTGTAGATTTTGAAGTCGTTGCTGTCAGGTTATTTAAACATTTTTGTTGTTGCGTTGCCATTGCTATGTTACCAAAATTGAGTGTGGATAATAGTGTTTAAAAGTGTTTTGTATTGGCAACACTCTTTAGTTTATCCTCGCATTTTATTTTATTATTTGTGAAACTGAAACCTCTATTATTAAGTACTATAATAAAAGTATTTGGGAAATTACTTTGTGTAATTTTGTTGTATTTAAATCAGTGGCTACTGTTTAGATTTAGAATTTCTATTTGTTAATTAATAGCAATAGGCACGATCAACCCAGCCAGAGATTTGATTTAAAAATGCTGCAGATGTATTGTTCGATCTTTATTAACAAATTGGACTAAATATTGTCAACAAAATAATATTATCCAATTTAATAAATGTATGTAGTAAGCTTATTATTTGTTATTTTGAAGAATGGTACTAATATTTAATAAAAATCAAATCTGTGCACTATTTCTTAGGTATATACAGTGTGTCCCCGGATGGGTACTCCACTCTTGCAGACTTTCTTATTACTTGCACGTCCAGTGGTAATTTATTATTTTTTGTTTGTTGAAATAGGCTTAAGATGTCATATAAAACGTCGAGATTTTAAATTTGAGAAAAGAAAAAAATTTCTGTCTGTCGGTCTGTCAGTAACTTTTTTGTGTGCACGTTTACTTTGGAGCCATTTATGATATAACTTGATACACTTATGTACTATAACGAGATCTGGAACTAGATTATATTTTGATCTAATTCCGTTTCGGGGGTAAATGGGGTAAATAGGCAAAGCAAGCAGGGAAGAGTCCACAAAATTGCAATTTAAGGCATGTACGAAAAGTCAAGGTCTCAAAAATTATTTTGGCATCAACCCCCCCCCCCCCCAGACCCCCACACTATTAGGAAAGGCAGTAAAAAATTAAAATGTGATTTAGTGTGTATACAAGAACGAAACGTCTCAAAATTTTTTTTTTGCGTTAGCTACCCCCTCTACCACCCCCACCCTATTATTGAAGCGAGTAAAATATTACATTGGGATTTAGTGTATATACGGGGTGTAACAGGGTCATGGTATACCCTCTTTCCTCCTCTAGGTTTGAAGATAATTGATTGAAATTTAGGATATACTAGATACATAATAAGCGGTTCTTTTTGACATACAATTGATTTGTTTTCCACTTCCGGTTTCGCAGGAAGTGACACTAACTTTTGATTTTTAAATAGAACACCGTGCATATTATTGCATTTTTGAATTCTGCATAATTTTCTGAATCCAACGATGCTAAATAAATGACATTACAAACATCATTTTTTTTTATAATATAATTTTTAGTTTTCCACTTAAGTGTGCCATGACGGTTCCGATTTATTCCATGACCCGTGTAACGACAAAAATCGAAATCCCGTTAAAAGCACTAAAGTACGTGATTTATGAGCAAATAGAATTCACCAAAATTGTTTTTGGGGCAAAACTCAATTTTTCCAAATGGAACCATATCGGTATCGTGGTATCATTTATTAGTACTATTAATAAGGAATTTATTCATATGTCATATTAAAATGTGCGATAAATACAAATAAAATTACAGCTAAAAGAAAATAAGGAAATACAATTTTGTTCTAATTAAATGTTAAGAAGTAACTAAGGTGGCTTTGAAAATAATGAAGTATTTAGCTTGTTAAACATTTGTTGGTTTAACGGTGTTTTTATTGTGTCTTTAAAAATTGTTTAAAATTCTTATTAATTGTGTTTAAAATGCTGCAAGTTTATACAAGAGATGAAAAAGTGGACAAGTTAATTATTTATGGGGAATGTAAATGAAATGCAGTTACAGCTACCGACTTTTATGCCCAACGATATCCTGATAGACAATATCCAGCGAAACATTATTTTAAACGTGTTGAAAACCAATTCAGAAGAGAGCCCAACAATGATCCCGAAGAAAACTTCATTATTGACGAAGGAACGAAAATTAATGTTGTTTTGGCTCGAATAGAAGTTGATAAGACTGTTTCTTTAAGGCAAATTGGGACATCAGTCACCAAAGAGTAAGCCGAATTTTGCATTATAAATCTTTTAAATACCAATTGTACCAGCATTTGCACGAAAGTGATTACGAACGTAGGATGGAATATTGCAATTGGATTTAGTATAATAACGTGTAGCCAAACAATGATTTTTTGGGACTGATTTTATTTTCGGACGAGTTTAGGTTTACAAATTTGGGATTATTTAACCGACAAAATACAAAATATTAGTCACAAGAAAATCAAAATTTACTACGGGAGGATAACTTTCAAGTGCGGTTCGGTTTCAATGTTTGGTTTGGAATAATCGGTAGTAGAATCATTGGTCCAATAATATTTGAAGGACCTCTGACTGGTGCCAGATACTTGAGATTCCTGGAAAATGAGATTGAGGACATTTTAGATGAGTTATCTTTAGATTTAAGACAGGGAATGTATTTCCAACAAGATAGTGCTCCTCCTCATAATTCAAGGATAGCAATTGATTACCTTCAACGGAGATTCGGAGAAAACGTAATTTCGACGAATGGTCCTCTGAGGTGGCCTCCAAGGTCACCTGATTTAACGCCCCTTAATTTCTTTGTTTGGGGTCATTTAAAAAATATTCTCTATGCAACCGCCGTTACAACCCGTGAAGACATAAAGCTACGAGTAAGACGAGCAATTATTAATTGCATAATGGCCCAGCAATTGGCGAACGTTCTTCAAGAAACAGCTATGCGAGTTCAGAAGTGCATTGACGTTAATGGACGGCATTTTGAATAACTGTTGTAAGGTTTTGTGTTAAATTTTTGTATTCCAAAACCACCTTATGTGTAATAAGGTAATTAGAATAAAATTGTATTTTCTTATTTTCTTTTAGCTGTAATTTTATTTGTATTTATCGCACATTTTAATACGATATATGAATAAAGTCCTTCTTAATAGTACTAATAATAAATGGTACCACGGTACCGATATGGTTCCATTTGAAAAAAAAATGAGTTTTTCCCTAAAAATAATTTTGGTGAATTTTATTTGTTCATAAATCACGTAATTTAGTTGTTTTTAACGGGATATTTGTAGCATTACACGGGTCATTTAGAATAAATCAGAACCGTCATGGCACACTTAAATGGAAATCTAAAAATTACATTATAAAAAAAATTTATGTTTGAAATGTCACTTATTTGGCATCGTAGGATTCAGAAAATTATGCAGAATTCAAAATGCAATAATATACAGGGTGTTCCATTTAAAAATCGAAAGTTAGTGTCACTGTTAAAGAACACGCCAAAATCCTCGATAAACTTTTCGAAACTGTAACAAAATCCGACTACGAAACATTTCGCATGAAAAGCGTGCTTCACGTAAAAATGCCGTTGGAAGAGGTTTTTATATTTTAAATCATATTTTCGCTTTACGGAGCGCTTTTTATGCAAATATTTCAGAAACTCATCAAGGAGTGTAATTTTAGAAAGTGTAATAAATGTCGCTGCACGGGGAGGTAATGTCGCCTCGACCACCAAAATTTAGAAAGTGTAACTAAAATCGAAATCCTTTTACGAATCCACGTTGTGCAGCACTGCAACTCATGCGTTGTGTTAAATATGAGGACAAGTTAATCCAGTCTCTAGTCAAAGTATATCGAGAGTATTAGCAAAAATAGCCTTTAGCGACAAGAGTGATCATTCATTTTCTAGCAGTCGATTTTGACGGGAAAATGATGGATTTTAACGGGATTTGCCCTAAACCGGTTCCTCAGTGATTCGGTGTCAGAAAAGTATCTTTACCATGTACTCATATGTGCATGGGACCGCCTTGCCTGAACGTATGAATTTATAATTGCTATAATATAATTCAAAGTCGTTTTAAAGCATTTTTAAGCTCTTAGGAGCGAAACAAGTTATAATTGAACTGATAATACGTAAACAGACAGGCAAGGAAAAGCCCACCAAAATTTTTTAAACATTGAACTTTTCTTGAATCTTTTTGTGTAATCGTTAGATATAAACCGCATATTGGATGGTAGTTGGTACATTATAAGTCGTTCCGTTCCTCACCATGTGTTGTACATGGGCCAGACTATAGTTTGTCAATATATTGATTAGATTTAATATGCATTTTTTGGACTTTATATTGTCTTTTTCTTGTGTTTTCAAAATTTCTTTTTAGGTTTAATTTTAAGAAAGTGTTAGTACTTGCTGTATTAAATTTGTTTGATTTGTTTTTCACTTCCGGCGAAACCGGAAGTGAAAAACAAATCAATTGTATGTCAAAAAGTGTCGCTTATTATGTATGTAGCATATCCTAAATTTCAATCAATTATCTTAAAACTAAAGGAGAAAACGGGGTATACCATGATCCTGTTACACCCGGTTTATGTATGACTTGGATACAAAATCTGGATGTGGAAGTAGTGATTCCTTGGACAGCGGTTTTTTTGATTTGTCGAGAAAGTCATTTTTTATAAAAATATTTGCTTGTCTTAGAAAGTCAAAAACAGTTGTCAAACTTACGAAAAATTATATAGGGTATTCTGAAAATAAAAAAATATAAAATCAACTTTAAAAGCAAACTACTTTTTCTTACATTTTAGGCGAAAATTTTATTAAACAAAGTTTTTTTCAACTATGAAGAGCTTAAACATAGAGTTTAGTTGCAAAATAAAGAACCTATTTTCAAAAAAAAACTAACATTTTATTCAACTGAATTAAACATGTAGACCTACTACCGTGTATGAAGAATTCAAGAAAAGATGTTTACATGTAGAATAAGTGATTAACTTAGTTAGATAAAATGTTAATTTCTTTGGAGAGGTTTTTCCTTGTTTCGCAACTAAACTATTTATTTTTCTTCATAATCGAAAAAAAAACTTTGTTAAATAAAATTTTCATTATATTATGTGTATTATTGTAGTATATTTATATATAGGGGTGGTATCGACATCTTTATAACTTTTGCATTTTGAAAAATTTAAAAATGGATTTTTGGTAATTAACAATAGTTTGAACTTTGAACTCATATTTGAACGTGGTACTGACGAACCTCTGGTTTGAGGCTATATCAGCTTACTTTTCAAATAGAGTATGGTATATTACTCCCTTTTGTCTTAAAGTATGAAACAGTAGGTATATACTATTCCCTTTGTAAATATAATAGATGCAATCGTCTTAGAAGCTAAATTGAAAGTACCAAGGAGGTGTCAATATTGCGTCCAAAGATGGGTAAGTTAAGAATAACATTGCTGTTTACAAAAAATCGATTACATTCTTAGCTCAGACGACGAAACAACCTTTAGACCCACCAAGCTACAATATTTTCTAACCTCTTTCAGTTGCTAGAGGTCCCATTCCCAGTTCCTTAAACAGTTTGACTCCTGGGCAATCTTTATGTCCACACAATTGGCTGTTGATTTGGTCTGCCGTAATATTCACCGGATTTTCTAATTTCTCATCCTCATCGTCTTTCTCCATATTACCCGCCTCTATGCTCATAAAATTTAGCCAATCGAAAAATTTTGCCTCATTTGTATGATAGCACATAGACACCGTGTCGCCGCTATTATGTTGGAAAATTTCAGTTAGTGGGACCACTCCAGTCGCAGCCGCAGCCTGCTGACTCATTCTTGAGGATCGTCGTCCAGCAAAGAAAACATCAGGCTTAGAACCTTGGTTTGTCACGCTAACAACTGGATTGAAAACACTATAAACCGTGCCCAAGTCTTCTGATTTTATTCTAAAATATGTTAATACTTGGTTATTCATAGTTTAATACAATATAGGTATAGTGCGAGAAACCTATAATTGAGGAGGGTGCGAGGTGAGACGCTAAGAAGGCGGACCACATGGTTGACATTCCCTCTCATTTTAATGCATGCGACATAAAAGACGTAAGAGTGATGATGCATCGGCACTACCCACCACTATTCCCACTTCGTCTGTTTTCATTTATCGTTTCCTCTACAATACTATTACGATCTAAAGTTAAAAAAATATATACTAGATCCTTACTAATCCTTTTGGTGAGTCAGAAACAATAAAAAAAACAGTTTTAAAAATACAATTTATTACAGATAATAAATTTACAGCCAAAAGTTTAAAAAAAGCCCTATGCAATAAATACGGACAAATACGGAGCACCACTACTGTTTTCCGTCCTATTTCTTTTTTACATTGGATGCCCTAAATTAAGATGACGTAATAAAATTTAGTTATTTCTCATTTAAATATCAGATCGCTTTACAATAAATATGAACATTTGAAATCGTATATTCTATCACAAAATTTTGATATTTTCTCATTATCGGAAACTTGATTTAAAAAAAAGTCCACGAATTCTTACAGGTTATAATTTATTTAGACTGAACAGAGAAACTGAAAAGGGGGAGGGGTAGCCACATAAGAAATTGTAATAACATAAAAAATATTAACGTTACAGAGACAGACAATAACTCTGGAGTAGAAAACTTATGGAAAGTACAAAATTAATATACATAAAATCTTTGGTATTAATTACATAATATATAAAACAATTTGATTTATCTTTAAAAAAATATATACATATTCTTAGCCTAAATATACTTATTAGGTATAGTAAACAGAGAAATTGCGAACATGAGTATTTTAGGATGTGAGAATGAGTTAAATTTGTACATCACTTATTATTAATATCATATTTAAATTTATGAGATAGATTGCCTTTGATTTAATAGAAGTCGTTTTGCATTTTTAGTGAAACTTTCTTAATCTTTTTCTGCCTTGAGTAGTTGTAAAAGATGTTAGTGAATATTGTTGATTAGTTCTTGTGTTATGCTGATGAATATCACAGTTTTTTACTAGTCTTATCTCAGTTTGTATTAAACCAATTTTTATTTTGTAGATTAATTTTACACTATCAAGTTTTATAATTTCACTTATATTTAAAATATTTAAATCACTATAGAGATTGCTCGTACTAGTTCTAAACGGTTTATTGAACAGTATTTTGATGACTTTGTTTTGGGTAATTTGAAGTTTCTTGATATCTTGCTGCCTGGCATGTCCCCAGAATGCAGCAAAATAATCCAAGTGTGAGTTCACATGTGCATTATATATTTAGTTGCCAGGTTGAATTTGTATGAATGCTGTCTTAATTGGTAACAAAGTACATTTATTTTTGCGCGAATTTTATTAATATGACACTCAAAATTTGATTTATTATCGAGTATAAGTCCTAGATATTTCGTATCATTCACTTGCTTTATTTCTTCGTCGTATAGTTTTAGAGTTAGATTATTTACGGGTTGTTTAACAAAGTTAATTAATGTTTTAATTTAACAAATTGGCAGAATTTTGGAAAATTTCTTTGATCTCGAAAGGGCCGTTGAATTTGTTTTGTGACTTACTTTTGATTTGAGATTCTTTTACATATACTTCGTCTCCAACATTAGAGTGGGGCGATCTTCCGGGATATTTCTGTCGAATCTGACTTTAGCTTTTTGCTTTTGTGTTTCAGCCCGACTACGTGCAATTTGATAATACTGAGATATCCTATTATTTAAATCCCTAACATATTTAGTTATCAGGTCTTTTTGGTTCTACAGTCTCGGGGGGTCTATTAGCTGTGTGTCCAAAAATCAGTTCGTATGGCGTAAAACCGTGCGTTTTATTAACCGAATTATTATAGCATATTACGGCATACGGTAATATGGTAAAAGGGTGTTCCTTTGGGTTTTCGGTTTTGTGAATTCTGATCATTTCGGCTAAGGTAGCGTGAAAGCGTTCTATAGAACCGTTAGATTGGGGATGTCCTACGCTAGAATATGTTAGTTTTATGTCATAGAGAGTACAAAGCTCTTTTAGTAAGTTGTTGTCGAATTCACTGCTATAATCACAGTGAATCCTCAGTGGGGTACCGTAATGTTGAAAATATAACAATAGGGTGTTTACGACAGATTTTGCGCTTTTATCCGGTACTGCCTAGGCTTGTGTGAATTTTGTAAGTTTGCCGCGGATAGTTAGAGCGTAATTTCGTGTAGGAAATTCGAACAGGTCGATGTTAATTCTTTCGAAAGGTGTTCCCGGAGTTTCAGTGATTACAGAGGGTTGTTAAGATTTTAACGGCAAACTTTTGTTCTTTGACAAATTTTGCAATTTTTAATGAAATTTTCAATATCTTTGGTTAGTCCTTGCCAATTGTATTTATTTTTTATCCTACGCATCGTCTCGTTTATTCCGCGATGTAGGCTGTTTTTGCCGGTATGGTTTTGGTCAAGAATGATCGGTCTTTGGTCTTCGTCAGGTGTTTGTACTATGTTTTGACAGATAATTGGTTTTAGGTCCTTTCCTGCGAAGATAAATGACAGGATTTCGAGTATGGGGAGGTCTAGGTTATTTTCGACATGGTAAGTATTAGAAAGATCTAATTCATTTTGATTGTTGTATATTGCTAAGAACAAATGTTCTACTATGGATTCAGTGTCAAAGGGTAGAGGAATGATATAGTATTTACTATGTCTAACCGATCTACTGGAAAGGATATTTATTTTGTCGTCGTAATATTCTGGGTTTTCCTCGAAAATGTCGTCAATAATTTGATGATGAAGATCTCTTAAGTTATTTTGTTGAAAGAAAGTTATGATGTGTTTGTTTTCTCGGTCCAAGAGTTGTTTGTTCGAAGTTTGAATTTTAGAGTAGTCAATTAAAGGTTTGGTCTTGTATAGTCGGGTGAAAGTGTTAAATTCTTGAATTATTTGTTCGTTGGTGATTTCATCGTCATTGTCTGAATTTCTGTCATCGTCCGTGTTCTCGTTCGCGGCCAAGATTTTGGAATGGAATTTAGAACAAAGTGAAAAAGTGGTTCATTTTGATTCTAGAGAGGGCATCGGCCTTTTTATTGATTTTTCCGGGCTTGTAAACGATTTCGTAATCGTATTCCTCCAGTTTGAGTCGCCAACAGGCAAGTCTACTTCCTGGGTCTTTTATTGGGAATAACCAGGTAAGTGGTCGGTGACTAGTTTGAACTTTTTACCGAATAAATATGGTCTAAAGTGTTTTACTGACCATACTATGATCAATAATTCCCTTTCTATGGTGGAATACTTTGTTTCCGCACCGCATAAGGTTCGGGAAGCGTATGCAATTGGTGGATCTTTGCGTATATTTCCCTGAGAGAGTACCGATCCAATGGCGAATGCGCTCGCGTCGGTAGTTAGGATGAAAGGCTCATCAAAATTAGGATATATTAGTATCGGAGTCGTCGTCAATGTTTGCTTTAGGTTTTCGAACGAATTCTTCATACAGTCATTGTCAAAGTTAAAGGGAATGTCTCTTTGTAGTAGCTTGGTCAGGGGCTTTGAAATCTTAGAGAAATTTGGAATAAAGCGTCTATAGTACCCTGCTAAACATAAGAAAGATTAAATGTCCTTTTGATTTTTGGGATGAGGAAAGTTTAAAATGGCTTCTACTTTAGTGGGATTTGGCTTAACAACGTCTTTTGTTATAAGATGTCCTAGATAAGCGACTTCTTTGCGTAGAAATTCGCACTTGTCAGGTTGAATTTTGAGGTTAGCTTTCCTTAAGCGTTTGAATACTTCTGTCAGTCGGGAAATATGTTCGTGAATAGTAGGGGAGTAAATGATAATGTCGTCCATGTAAACGAGGCAGTGTTCATTCTGGATTCCTAACAAAATGTTATCCATCACTCTTTGAAACGTTGATGCAGCATTCCTTAAACCGAATGGCATTCTAACGAATTCAAAATTACTGTTTTCGACTGTGACAGCAGTCTTTTGAATGTCTTTCACGTCAATTTCTATTTGGTGGAATCCGGAACCTAAGTCTAGTGTGGTAAAATATTGGCATTTGCCTAGTTGGTCTAAAAGGTCAGAAATATTTGGGAGAGGGTATTTATCGTCAATAGTCAATTTGTTTAATTTTCTGTAATTTACTACGACTCGCCATTTTTGTTTGCAAGAGGCATCGAGTTTTTTGGATAGAACCCAAACGGGAGATGACCAGGGAGAAATTGAAGGTCTGATTATGCCTTGGTCCAGCATTTTAGAAACTTGTGTTTTGACTTCTTGTTTATGGCATTGAGGGTAGCAATATGATTTTGTAAATACAGGTTTAGAATTATTAGTGTCGATTGAATGTTTAATCTCGTTAGTGAACGTCAAGTTGTCTCCTTCCAGGTAAAAAACTTCAGAAAAGTCTAGGCAAAGTTGTGTAATTAGTTCACTTTCCTCGTGGTTTAAATGATCTAAACGTAACTGATTTATAATTTCAGATGATCTGTCGGTCTGTGTGTGTGAGTCGGAATTTTGAACATTTAAATTAAAAATCGACTTAAATTTTTGCAATGGTTCTAATTTTAGATTAGAAAAATTGATAATTTTATGAATGGCGTTTGCATTGATTATTGTTGTCAAAAATTCTCCATTTTCGTTTATCCTAACAAGAGCATTAGGCAAACGATCTTTTTCGTTTTCCTGCGCTGATAGTATAGCGTCAGTGTTTCTAAGGTTGCACTTTAGTTTGTAAACCTTTTCAGTGCGACCGTCAATTTGGATGTTATTTTGACTAGAATTATAATTTTGTCAGATTTTGTTGATTTCGGGTGTTGGTGAATCCTCAGTTACTTTGAAAATGGGGACCGTTTTAAAATTTGTAATTAGTTGCCTGGTTTTGAAATCTATTCTACATTCGTAGTGTTCCATGAAGTCGGCACCTAATAATCCGTCAAAGTCTATGTCCAATTGTGTATATAAACTCTGTGCGGGTCGCGTGCGTTAAATGGTATAAAATTCGCTAATTTTAATTTTCTGATCGGTTATGCCTTGTATAATCGCGTTTTCTGGAGATCTATTTTTATAATTTTCCGCCGTTTTATGTTTAAAAATCGAAATACCTGCGCCAGTATCAATTAAGATTCTAAATTTTTTTTAAATGTCTTTTATGTAGTAAAGATTACTAGAATTCACAGTCAATAGTGTGTGTGTAGGCCAATTTAAACGAAGTTCTGGTCTGAGAAATTAGGGGTAGGGGATTGTAATTGTCGTTCAGGTTTAATGTTTGAATTTGGTTGGACATTTCGTCCGCTTCGAAATTTAACTCTTGGGTTAGAGTATTCACGGAATACTCTGGGTCTAATGGAAAATCCTGAGGATTAACAGTATAATCCTGCGACATCTGAGAATTAGCTGTCATTTTGGTGTGGCATGTTATTGTCGTTGTTATTTTGCGGGAAATGGGGGGGTAATCATCATAATTTATTTGTAGCCTGTTTGCCATATTATCAAGGCTAGAATTAGTTTGATAGTTTCCGAAGTTTTGAAATTGTTGGTCATTAAATTGTTGGTTATTGAAATTA
Organism: Leptura quadrifasciata; assembly: GCA_963675555.1. Lineage (NCBI taxonomy): Eukaryota > Metazoa > Arthropoda > Insecta > Coleoptera > Cerambycidae > Leptura > Leptura quadrifasciata. Next base: position 115,711,050 of record OY776674.1, on the reverse strand, counting down.
TCAGTTTCATGGTAAAAGTTAGTATCGTAATTTTGAGAGTCGAAATGATTGTCAAAATTAACGTGGTGTGTTCTCTGCGGTTTTGTCTATTAAAGTTAGAATTGAAATTTGAATTTTGTTGATTTGGGGGTCTTCGAAAGTTTGGATTAGGTCTTATTACAGAAGGCCTATTCTGTTGAAAATTACTTGGTTGTTAGAAATTTTGTTGCGGTGTGAAATTTCTTTGGTATTGCTGGTTAGGAGAATTTTGGAAATTCGGTTCAGAAAATTGTGGGGGGACTGGCAAAATTATTTTGTCTAAAGTTCTGATTTTGTTGTGAGAATTGTAATCTTGTACGGCACTCATTAAAATTGTGCCCGTTCCGTTTACAAAAATTACAGAATTGTTGACAGTTTGGATGCCTCTGTTAATTCTGGATAGGGTTTTTGTTGATCGTTTGTTTTGGAAATTTTTGTGACTCGAAGTAAGATAGTTGGAGTTCGCGTTTGATTCTATTAATTACGTCGAACATGTTACTAGGATTTCCGGCACGGATTATTTGTCCTAGTTTGGGTTCCAGTCCGGTAAGTAACGTTGTCAAAGTCATAGTCTCAATTAAGGATGATTGGGCCATCTTTTCCTCCAAAGTCAAGGTCAGGGCAGTTTCGTTGGGTAGTTGGTGAACGCGTTGTAAGTAAGTAAGGGCTGTCAAGTCGCGTGAATCACCGAAATGGGCCTCAAGTAGGTTTTTAATTTCTGCCCAAGTGGCAGGGTTCCTTGAGTTTATTAGCTCGGCAGCTTTTCCCCGAAGTTTATTTTTAATGTGCAGAGTAAGTAAAATACGCTGGTCTTCTATAGACATTCCGTTCGCATGAATACATGCGGTAATAAAGGTTTGTAGAAAAATGAGGTTCCCGTCGAACTCTGGAACTATTGAGAAAATCTCACTTAACCTGTAGGGTTCGATGGTAAGGGTTTCATCAGCGTTATTCGAATTAGTGGCATTATTTGCTGTAGTATTTGATGGGTTCGCCATTTTGTATTATTAGAATTTATATATGAATTTCAGAAAAAACAAACAAAAATGAATTTGATACAAAAAAAAATTAATTGTAAAAGGTGCAAGAGTACGCCACTGGTAATAATAATGAATAAAAGGAAATGGTAGTGTATTCCTTTCTTTATAAAGTATGTAATGATTTTTGCGATGGTATTTGCATTTATTCAGATATTATAGTCACAGTGTTATATTGCATTAACTGTGTAGATAAAGGTTAACGTATTGTAGTATTAAAGATTAAACTTGATATAGAAGAGAAATTGATATAGGTCAAGTTAATTATTAATTGCAATGAAAATATTTATGTGTTAAAAATAAAATAAAATATCGGATAAGTAATACGATATTTAGATATCACATTCAACTAAATTAGAGTGCAGAACTGTCGTGGGTTTAATGCAAATGCGTATGAAATATACGAATGATAAAATATAAATTTAGTGCAGTTTTGAAATAGAAAATAAATCGAGATGACTCTTTAATTACTTACATTACTATCTTCATGCCTGGGTCCAGTTGGAAGGTCTAATGCGATTTCGTAAGCATTGTTACACTGGGATGTACCGTCAGGGGTATCACTATGTGTTCCTATCCACGGCGACGTGTTCCTAGTGCCGAAGACACCGACTTTCAGGGGCCAGGAATGTTTCTTACTTGCTAATTGTTTCTCGATGTGTTTCTTTGCATATGTTGCTTGTTGAGACGTTGCTTGTCTGCTTAAAATTGTGTTCCTCTTGTTTCTCGTAGATTCTTTTCTGATTTAAGCATTGAAATCCATCACCTCTGGGTTACAGGGTATTTTTCAGATCCGTACGACTGCGCCAATGTTATATCTTGATTTAAACGATGCACTTTTTAAAAATAATTTATTTATTTACGGAGTAGTCATCGATGACTCTATGAATGTTAATATTACAATTTTAAATGTAAAGGCCGAAAGCGAGTATAAGACTATCTGAATGTACACTACTCCTATTTATAACATCTTGAAACAAAGGAACTGCAATTGTGCAGTTTTGCAAGAATACAATCTTATCTAATTCTTGGGAGAGCGGATGCTGAGAGGAGTCGTTATCTGATACCTATGTAATATAATACCGCTGATAGTGGTGATGCCTATGTCTCAGAGATACAGGGTATATTTTCATATAACATATATAGAGTATTATTATTTTTTATTTCGTTACACTGACTGGGAAAACAGAAAGCTAATTTATATTTTATTCTGCTAAGAAGAAAAAAACTATAAAGTATAAGAAGAGTAATAGAGTACGATATCTTGTAGAATTGCGTTTGTCTTTCTTATGATATACGTTCTGATATAACCATACTTTTTACAATTTCTCAATATACCGACCTTACAACATTATAAATCTCTTTACTTGGTAGTTATATTTTTGCAGTTGTTAAACAGCCACTTATTTTTGTAACACACAATTATCACGATTCACGAGATCAGTCGTTTAGGCATAAACATTAACCGAATTCTTGTCTTTATGCCAGTGGACGCAGTGAGCGAACCTTGCACGTGCACCAGCTATAGTAAAAGTGGCGGCGCGGAGATGCGGGATGATGTGTACCAGAAAACATCTTTGTGCGTACTCTTCGCTGCCGAAAGCCCGCGTACTTTTGAATATAATTCTTCCGTAAAAAAATCAAAAACGCAAGAGTATAATATTGTTGTCCATTTAGTAAGAAGTAAGAGTGTAATGGTATGTTTTCCCGTTTGCTGAGCGAGGAGAGGTCGCGATATTTTTTTCATACTCAGCAATTACATATATTACAAATTTTACTCTAAACCTCTAACGGAAAATGTCATGCCTGAGTGTTGGAAACACGCACATGTAATATCTATTCCTAAAAAAGGAAAAGTTGGTACTCAAAACGATTTAAGACCCATAAGTATTCTATCGGTGCTAGATAAGGTTACAGAAAGAATAGTTTTAAATCAAATAATAAAACATGTAGATACATACAATATTCTACCTCCAAACAATCTGGTTTCAGATCTGATTTCAGCACAACTATTGCACTTCTAAACCTCGCCGATGACATGCTACTTGGTGTCGATAAGTCTATGGTGACTAATTATTATGTTAGACTACTCCAAAGTGGTTGATTGTTTAGATCACAAGTTGTTACTGGTTAAATATTATGGAATTTCAATCAAAGGTTTGGAGTGGTTTGAAACGTATTTAAGTGGTAGTCTCCAGCACGTACAATTAACAGTAGATGGTGGCAAAATAAATTAAGACGTACAGCAGTTCAGCTTTAGGACCCTTGTTATTTGTGATATACACTACTGATATACAGTCAAATATGCATCTATACGCAGAAAATGGCCAATTGTATGTATCTTTTAATTCTGAATTGCAGGACATAGCAATTAACAAAATAAATAAGGATCTTTCTGAAGTGCAAAATTGGTCTCGGAAAAATGCTTTGCCGTTAAACCATTAAGCACAACTGTAATCAACTGAAAGACAGTGAGGTAAGGTGAATATTAACTTTTTATATAATGTTCATCTGACTGTCCAATATACTTGTAAAAGTTTGAGTTATCTTTCATAAATTGCTGCCTGCATGTGACGCCAATGGTTTTGCATGAGCAACGTTTAGTTTTGCAACCGACTTTACAATCACAAGCAATTATATTGAGTAATTCATTAGAAAGAGGAACTTTATCAGTCCTTATCGGCATTAGTTCATTATCTGTTGTTTGCTGCCATTCAAAATCCTGTCAATTTTGGTACTTCAGAGAATATCTCAGATGTATACGACTTTAGTGATGCCGAGGGTGAAAAAATATTCCAAACTCCAGTTACCGATTCGGAAGTGGACACTTCTTGCAGTAGCGCATCTAGTACAACTACTAGAAAAAGAAAACACGAATAAAATAAAATAATAACCAATATATGTAAAAAGTTTAATAGAAATCAAGTGAATTTTCGAAATAAAAAATTATATCTTATCTTCGAGAGTTTTTTTTATCTAATTTAAACCCTCTCACAATCAGTTTTTATTATTAATATTGTAATTTTTATAATGAGTAATTACACGTATACTTGTGCGCGTATAGTCCGAAAATGATGGGAAATCGCCGTGCGCATGTATATACCAAAAATGACAAAAATCGGCGAAGTTAAAAAAAAGTAATTTTTGTTACATCACATGAAAGTGCATAAGAATATCCTTACTTTGGCAAATTGGCTATTTCTCGGTTCTATAAGTTACTTTCATCAAATTGGGTTCAATTTTGGCCAAGTTAGCCGTGATTCAATTTTTTACGTTTTCTCAGTATATTTATATACATATCGTGGGAGGCCAGATCGATTTTCACGAAATTTAAATTGAAGGCTCCGTGAACATCTACAATAAAAGGGTACTGTTCTCGTTCCTTATCTATCATTTTAAAGGGTTCAAAATACATTAAAACTGAAGAACCATCCTTAAAAATGACCAATTCACCTCTTTTCCGAGAAGTAGAAAACTCAGGATATTCTTAGTTTCACCAAAACAAACTTATTTTTCTATGTCGCGTTGATCTATGTAAAATTTTCTTCATATTTACTCTAGTTATCAAATAATATTCTAATGCAATTACATGTGTAACTTTTCCTTTGCAGCCACTGGCGGATCTGTTTAAATATATAATATACAAATTACGCATCAATCGATAGAAAACATAGTTGTGGATTTTTCATTTGCCTTTTTTATTGAAAGACCTGATCTCAAAACAGATTTGAGTGAATTGTTCTAGTGCAGAAAAATATTCTCTATAAAAAAATTTGGTAGACAAAGCAATAGCATTTCAGTTTTCAGTCTGTGACAAATTAATTTGTAAATTTGAAATCTCACCTTTTACATTTGAAAGTGTTTTCCATATGAGGACTCTTAAAAGTGTATTTGTATCTTTCGGCAACTTTTTGTATTTGAAATTGAGTTTCGACGCTATCTCCAAAGCCAGAAATTCGAAGAACAAGCTCAAGTTTGCAAATCATTTCACTTGATTCGTTGTACAAATCTACACGGCAACTATATTCGTTTGATTTTGAGGATTTAACATTATCAATACGTTTCACAGTCTCCATGAATTCATGTTTCCATTTTACCTTGCCAGAACCCACAGGTACTTCATCGATTACTAATGTTATTTCCAAGGGATTCGCTTTCAGCTCGTTGAAAAGGTTTTGGGGACTGTGGCAAAATAAATGAGACATTCCCAAATTATAGTCTATAGTTTCTCCTTTATCTGGAATATTGAAATGAGAAAAAGGAAAAAATGATTAGATATTTACAAGGAAAATGATTAAGTCGTGCAAATCGTGTATAGTATAATGAATATACATAGTGATTCTCCATAAATTCGCCCTCCTTTCACTTTGTTAATGAATTATCTGCTTATTTCAGAAATCAACGAGTATATTTTGAAAAGTTCTGTGCGAAATTGGAACACATAAATACATTTCTTAAAAATGCAATATACTGTGTTATGCTTGAAAATTGATACCTGTTTGATTTAATCAACATAAATCCGTTACATAACGAGTTGAATAGATTTCGAATAAAAAAATCGGCAGCTACTGGAAGTGGCTGGGACGTCCCCACCCGGCACGGTGCATATAGAAACGGTTGGATTATGCAAGCCTTTACCAATCAGAAAACGTTTAGTGCAGTGACGTCAAAGTAGACCTCGTTTACGCTCGCATATAATGCTGTCTCGTTCCCCCTCATTAATATTCTCTTAAGTCATTCTTACTTCCACATATCTCTATTATATTAATTTATTTCATTGCAATTATTATTTTATTTTAATACAAAAAAATCGGCAGCTACTGGAAGCGGCTGGAACCTCCCCACTCGGTGGATCTTTGAAGCCGAAAAGAGCATTAAATTGTGTGACAAAACGGCACTAAACGTAATCCGACCCAATGCCGGATTTACGTGGTGAGGGGCCTGGTGCAGTTATTTTCCAGGGGGCCCTTACCTTAACCTTTCGTATTCACCTTATATTAATTGGTAAAAGCTTTTTTTAAATAGTTTACACAATTGAATATATATATATATATATATTATATATTTAAGACTGTTTGTTATTTTATAGGTAAAAAAAATACATTATTAATATTTTACTTTACGTGCTTTTACTGCAGCAAAGTCTTTTATTATATCCTCAAAATTTATGTCTTGCAGCAACGTTCTTTCTATGGACATCAAGGAAAGAGCATTTAGTCGTTTATCTGTCATAGTAGACCGAAAATCATTTTTCACTCTTGCCATTTTTGAAAACGCCCGTTCGGCACTGCAGTTACTTACAGGTAAAGTTAAATATATTCTATAGGCAATGTCAACATTAGGAGAGAGTGATTCTAATTTTTTATTTTTGATTATTTCTAAACATTCTCTTGGTGAAAGGGTTTCTGTTAAATTTGTACTACTGCTAGGGCTTTCAAATATTTCGATAAAACTAGAAAATTGAATTATTTCTTTGGCGAAGTTCTCATCCAAATCTTCTTTGTAAACTGAAGCAAGTTTCTCCGTTGCCAATTTAATTTCTTCGGGTTTCATTGCCTTTAATTTGTACAAAAATTCAAATTTCTCCTCTAAAAATCTGTATCCTTCAAGTCTATGTTCTAAACAAGAGTCGAGTTTATCAACCATAGGCAAGAAGTTATTAATTTTAAAAGCCTGGCTTCCATTTAAGACCACCTCACCTTCACAACTTTCATCATTTGCTAGTTTTCGCTTTCGTATTCTTGAATATTCGTTGTGAAATTTTTCATTAATTTGATTAGAGAGTGTATGAGCCCTTTTTTCAAAATCTTCAAATGTTTCCCGAAGGCTTAATACAAACGATTTAAGGGACCTTAACAGCTGGGTAGCCGTCGATAAATGCATGGATGTAGACTGCAGAGAATTGCTTGTGGCATTAAATCGTTCTAGAACATCGTACCAGAAAGTTATCATAAAGGCAGTATTTAGAGACTTCATTTTTTTTAAAAGGGCATTAGCTTCTTCTCGAGTATTTCTCTTTTCTTCATCGTTTTCATAGATGACTTGCAAACTTTGGCATATTTTGCTATAGTTCTCGTAAACTACTTTGGTAGAAATAGCTCTTGCAGACCATCGAGTACCACTAAGACTTTTTAGGGTTACTGGACGTTCGTTAACGCTTGTAAGTCCGGAGCATATCTGTTTCCATCTATAAGTGGAGGATCCTGTAAAGGTGTACAGCTGTTGTAAAAAACCAAATAAATCTGCAGCACTTTTACAGCTATCAACTGCGTTTACTCCTACTAAGTTAAGGGAATGTGCTGAACATGGAACGTCCGTATTTATTACTCTTTTTTAAACACGCTTGGAGGCCTATATATTTTCCAGACATATTTGACGCGTTGTCATATGACTGTCCACGTCCATTTTTTATATCGATTTTTAAATCCTCAAGGATTTTTAAAACTGCAGTTTCCATAGATTGTCCTGTGTGGCCAACTGAACTTATATATCCGACAAAACGTTCATGAATAATCCCTTCATTAGTTACATAGCGTAAAATTATAGCCAACTGGTCACAATGAGACACATCTGGTGTCGAATCAACGATTAGTGCAAAGTACTTTGACGTTTTCACTTCCTCTGAAATTATTTGCAAAACTTTTTTCCCCATCAATAATACAATTTCTTCATAAATTGTTGATGAAATATAAGAGACACTACCGCTGCCCTTATTGCCACGTGTTTCTAAGTGGTTAGCCATAAATGGATCAAATTTGGCCAAAAATTCTAATGACCCCAGAAAGTTACCATTTTCGAAGTCACCAATAATTTCACTATCTCCTCTAAGTGCTAATCCTCTTCCACATAAAAATTTTAGACATTCCACTATTCTGCGTAAAACTTCTGTCCAATAAACCTGCTCTTTTTGGAGCTGAGCTTTTAAAAGACAGTCTATCTTTCCAGTTTGACTTGTTTTGCCAATCCATGATTGAACGGATTGGGAGTGGTCATCATCGGTTTGATGACTTATTAGCGCCCTGTGGCCATGATTCCACTGGCAAAATCCTCTTTTAAAAGAATTGTTATCTGATTTGCCAAATAATACACAAAAGAAGCAAAATATTTTACCAGTAGATGGTGAATAAATTAACCAATCTCTATTAACCTTTTCTCCATTTTTTAAATTTATGGAAAAATACGTTAGTGTGCAATATCGTGCTTTGCCATCGATGACACGTTTGGAAGTTGTAAAGTCATTATTTTGAATATTTTGATTGGGAAATTCCTGTTTTAGAACCCAGTATTCGGACGTACGTTTATTTAATGGCCATAATGCAGGATCTGATGAAAATATTATATTAGCAGTTTCATCCAAATTTTCCGAAGTTTCGTCTGTAACCTAGCAAATGTCGCACTTTAAAATTAAAACTTAACAAACAATTAGTTTAGCTCTTACTTTTACTTGAACATAATCATTTTCAGCCCCGCCTTCAATCCCAGTATGAATTTCTAAAGGCTGCTGTTCCTCCACCAAACGCGTTCCCTCGTTAGTACCCTAGCAAATTACGCAAAGCATAAATGTATAACAATTTTAAAAGTTGAATGAAATATTTTTACCTCTAGAGCTCCATTTGCAGTTGAACTAGCACTAGTACTTGCACCTGAATTAATTTCCGTTGCCGAAAAGTATTTAGATAGTTTAGGAGTTTGTTTAAGGACACTTTTAAGCTTTTCGGCCTTCTCTTTTCTTATTTTTAATTTTTTAGAACCGCTTTCATATTTTCTGTTCATGATGCAGATTAAAGAAGTATATAACTATAACTACTATGTAAAATAAAGCACTGAACTGAACAATAAACATTATAATTTCAAATATGGGTCGGAACGAACCACCCCCACGCGCCCCCAGCCACATTCCGAATATTCCGATATGGCACGAGTGCCGCACGAGAAACGAAGATGGACGCGAGTCAGAAAATAATCAGCAGATATAACTTATATTGGCCTATTGGCGGCCGGCGGGAACGTTACGCGCATATAATAATAATAATAAATGTCTTTATTGAAACAATGTACACACTTTTGAAATCTAATCTACCCATTAGGTAATTTTTAAAAACGCTGATGTTAAATGTTTTAAAAATAATGTAGGTAGAAATAAGAGAATAACATATGTCGGCTTTCTAGACCTTTTAGGGGCATTGATGCTGATGCTGAAGAATACTAAAGTTATAGAGTAGTCACATAAAATCTGTAGGTACCTATAATAACTTTTATGACTTAATAGTTAAGCCCCAACCCTGGGAATTTCCAGATTATTGGCGGCACTAATAATCTAATATTTAACACGTTTTTAACAAATTGTTTATTACTGGTGTGTCAACAACATTTATTTGGGCATTGGTGGTACAAGGATTTTTTCGAAGAGATTTTGTAATTTCTAATTATTCAAGAAGTTTTAGATGTTAGATATTTATCTTTGGTTTCTGTATTAATTAATTTTACTGTGTCAATGAAATGGTTGTTTTCAATGCAATATGTTAACATTCCTGTAAAACACATAATATTTTCGTAAATTAATTTTTGCCTGGGGCCCTTTCGGCCGTTGGGGCCTGGTGCTGTTGCACCACTGCACCACGGTAAATCCGGCAATGATCCGACCTCATCCAAAACCTTTTCAGACCTTCTGGGGCACTAAAAAAACTGTCAACTTAATGAATTTACAATCATCTATGCGAGTTATTACCTACATTATCGCTCGTTGAATAATATACTATCAGGATATTAACAACTTTAATATCACTTGAACGACTAAGAAAGTCTAGTGTCCTAAATACTACAGATTTGTAAAGCAACAAACTGAAAATTGGTAAAGTGATAATCTATAATAAATTCACCAACGAAGGTACAGAAAGCATATGATATTGTTACATCTACCTTTAAAGTTTGTGACAATCTGCTAAAAGTTACAAATATGCCGAAATCTTAACAAGACATGACACCAACGTTATCGGATGATAAACGATGACAATAACAATCGTCAAAATTTGCTCATTGCAATCCGATCGCTCGCGGTTGTCTTTGTTAAATGAAACATTAGCATTTCAGTAATTTTATTAGATTTTAGAGGAATATTTGTAGTTTAGTTCTTCGATTTGTCTGTATATATATTTAAAAGCGGCACTAAACGTAATCCGCTCTACTTCTAGAGCAGTGAAGAAACCCTTACACGTGAATTGACACGTGATGTGACGAGTTTCACGACGTAACGGCTACGCGCATCAACCATGTCATGCGAAATGCGATCTATGCCATATTTGCTGTTTTTAATTTTTTTCACGGAAACCAAATCGAAAGGGTGGAAGTGTGATATATCGTTGAAATCAGAATTTTAACTGCTTTTCATTGGTTCCATTGAAAATTGAAAGTAATTATAAAATAAACAACTCGTTGCGTCAAAATGGCACTAAACGTAATCCGATCTCAACCAAAACCTTTTCAGATCTTCTGGGGCACTAAAGAAATGCACACGCAAAGTTTCATTCAAATCCGTTCAGTAGTTTCGGTGCTATCTTGCTCACACACATACACATACATACAGACAATTTTCAAAAACCACTTTTTTTGTTTCTGGGACCTCAAAACGTAAAGATTTGATGTTATCTCAACTTTCGATTTTGGACCAATTTTAGTAATCTCTCACAATTTTATTGTGGTGAGGTTAAAGAACTTTAATTATTAATTTACGTTCATTTACTTTCCCCGCGTTCTAGTAAAATAAGATGTAAATACTTATCTAAAATAAATATATTATACTAAAAATTTGAATGATTACGTTTATTATTTAGACTGAAAAGACTGACAGACAAATAGATTGACAGGTCACACAACGGTATGTCAGTTAGGATATATTTGTTATTATTGTCCGACTTCAAAACGTATATTTTTATTATAATCCGAATTTAAATTTTTTCAAGACGACAATACTTCCAGTGTTCACATTCAATTTTAAACCAGCAACACATTTTCTTTAATAATGACAATATTTTCAAAGTACTTTTCTTGACAGTTGACTATTTCAATTCAAGTTTCTTCACTTCTCCATGGTAAAGCTCAAGACCGAGAAGCCGGAAATTGGGGTGATATTTCATTGATAAGGGGTAGTACGCAAAGGTTTCAGAACTCGATACCATCACCCTCGAAAATGCGGGGTGGGATCTTTGATGTTCGGGACCTCGTTAAATGGACCATAATCCATTAGTACTAGTATGAGATGGCATGATCCGTTCTTACTAAAAAATGTAGGGACGAAGGCTGTGGGGGTAAGACTTAACAGAATCAAATATTTTTTTCTGAAATGGTTCTAACGATTTTAATAAAATTTGGTACATAGATTCGAAATGCAATTTACAACAGCAAAATATATTTATCATTATTTTTTAATGCCATCAGTACCAGAAGATCCGATCCGATCCATCCTAAATAGGAAACGAGTTGTGTCGGACCGATTTTTATTTTAGAATCTGGTCTATTAATAATTTAGTAGTGTCTCAAAGATAGCTTCTTAAAAACGTAAAATATCATTATTATAATAACATGTGCCTATCGCATGGCGATAGTTCAAAATTTGCTGTTATTTTTAAATTATTTTAACTTACCGGTGTGCCCTGCCAATGGAAATCCAGCAACATCTATGTCCATGTCAAGTATAGTAGAAAATCGGAAACGAATCCCAATTTGTTTCTTTGTAGGCGTCAGTGGAAAAATCGGCTCGAAGAAAATCTTTCCCACATGGAATTGCAGCAAAAATAACTGGGTTGTCATGATATTAAGCAGTAGTTATGTAACACAAAAAATTTAATAGAAGTTTTCTTACAACAAAATGATTTTTTTAATATGTCTTAAATTTGTAGAATGAAATGTCAAAGCATCATAATGTGTTCGTTTGTACATTCTATAAACTGGAGTCCTCTGATTTATTCTCCCTCCAAGAAACGACCTTGAAAACCGTGCAGATGCCCTATGGGTATGTTCCATGTTTTTTAATTGCTTAATTGATAGTAGTTGGTCAGTTTCTTAAATAGGCAAAGAAATCATAGTTTGAAATTTTGGCCGTATGACGTCATCGAATTAACTTCTGCTACAACGCAAACTGCTAATGGCAATAAAGTCAGTAATTTTGTAATTCACGTCTGCCAGTCTAACCCAATTAGTCCACGCTCGTTAGCCGAAAAAACAACAAATAGAATAAAACAAAATTTATATACAAATTATATTTAGTCCAGGAATAGTTTATATGAGTAGAATAAGGATCCGACAAGTTCTCACCTTTTTCCGCGAAAAACTACCTCCGGGTGGGATTTGACCCAGGTTTTTCGCGTTTTCCTTCAAAATCGTCACTCTGGCGAGGAAAAGGTATAGAAACAGAAATGTTCTCTATTAAGGTAATTCTTCACCTAAAAAGTTGGCAATTTCTGTGTTTGTAACTGTTTGCAATTCTTCAGAAAGTCACTAACTCTTGTTTTCACTTTGTCCACACCAAATTTAAAAAAATCGTCAACATTTTGAGGAACATTTCAGTTGACAACTAGCTGACTCCACCAAGAATATTTAGTTGACAAAATGTCGTTGAACGATGACGGTATGGTGGCAGCCGCAACTTTTATTATATTTTGAAGCAAAAACAAACGGAAGCATAAATGTTGGGTACCAAGTCTCAAAGAATTAGAAACATACATGGAGGATTGAGTTAATAAAAACTTTGAGAAGAGATGACTTATTAGCATGACGTATTGAAAATAGATACATTAGAAACTTTTTTCGTGTGACTCACTCAGATTTTGAATGGCTGCTCAATCATGTTGGACCAAAAATAGAAAAAGAAGCAATAGAAAAGGAATCAATTGTATTTCAAGTTCGTATAGCACCATAACATCACTGACACTTTTCCATGCATCCTATTTCTTATTTTTATAATCCACATCATTTGAGTCCCATATAGGATATGTTCCGTTAACAAACTTCAATAACCGAACCGGTAATTGAAAATTTGACAGCAGTTCTCTTTTGGTGATCCCGGTTATGGTTTTCTAACGGGACGCAAAACAACAAACAAATGGTGGGTATGACGAATTTTCAGTAGTTAATAGAACAACATATCCTAAATTTTATGGCCAACTATCTTATAGGGTAGGTAAAGGCCACAAACGTAGGAGATAACTAGACCAGGGCCAATCCTGTTTAAGGCAATAAAAATTCTTAGCAGTATACGAATGGTCGGAAAATGTAGTTAATGGTGTAAATAATTAAGGAAAAATCGTCCAGACTGAGTAAAAGTTCGGGAAGGGGGGTTGGGGTGGTAATATATACGTTTTTAGGGGTTGGTACTCGTTTTTTGCGATTTGCGGCTAAACTATGCATCCTATCGAAAAATGTTGAATGTAAAAGTTGTAGATAATGAAAAAATCTAAAACTTTCTGATTGATCATTATTGACCATAACCTCAAAATTATCGAGAAAACTGCAAAAACCGTTTTTTTCGGTTTTTAATTTATAACTATCGCAAAAATGTTTATATTTTCATGAAAAATGGTGAAAATGTTCTTTTTTGTGTTTCAAACAAGCCCAAATTTTTTCAAAGCGAAATATTTAATTTACGATGTTTTATGAAGAAAATAAAAAAAGAAGACCTAATTTTCAATCGAAAAAATTTGGTTAGCAAATTTTCGATTAATGAACTTTACTAGTGCTCACTTTTTTCCATTGAAATCTCGACTTTAATATAGAATTAAAATATAATATTGTTTATATACAAAAATATCGTTAAAAAAGCGAAAAACTGAAAAACTACTTTTTAAATATCGAGTTTTCGGTGAAAATCATGAATTTCTTTATTGTAAATAAACGTTTGCATTCATAAAAAGCATTAATTCTCATACAATACTATGTTACAAGTAATGTACATGTACCTAACTATTCTCGGCTTTGAAAGTCCCGAAAACATTATTTAAACTGCAATTAAATAGGTAAAAATTCAAAAAACACAAAGGCTGTGAACTGAGAAAATTTGTTAATTATTTCTTGTGATTCGTAAGTATTTACAAATTATCACGTCAAAGTCTTATATTTGATTATAAAATACAAAAATTAAAAGTAAAATAATTTTATTGAAATCTTTTTTTCTTAGTGGGCAATTCTTCATCGCCAGAATCGATCAAACTTTCATTTTCTATATCTTCAATTTCTTGGAGTTCTTCTGGATTGTCCAGTTCAGTATCATTATTTCTATTATTATTTATTAGACAGTGGGTACTGTCTTCGTCTTCCGATGTCCTCGAGATTACAATTTTATTCGTAACGATTTTTCGGCATTAGAACATTTATCAGAACCGTGACAATTTGAGCACAAATTTGTGCACTTTAAGCCATGCTTGCGACACCCACATTTGTTATTACCGCATCCTGTTTCGCAGCTGCAGCAGATAATTTTCAATAAATTTTCAGGAATTAATTCTTGTTCTGTAAATATAGATACGATGCCATTAACGTGATGTTTCCATCCCCAATCTGTAGCTGTTAATTGATTACCAAGCCAACTTTGTATTTGAAAATACACCCTGTAACAATGTTGCTTAGCTGCCCCTTCAGTTGGAGGTAATTTTTTCAAATGAAATGAGGATTGAACAGTAGCCGTTCGGTAGAGTTCAAATCTTTTGTAAATCGAAGCTATTATTTTTAATCCATTTTCGGTATCGTTTGTTTGTCTGCATTTGTATTGTAAAAAATTTCTGCAAGATTAGGTAAATGTTTATCGGCCAATAATGATTATATAATTGTTTTTTTTCCTTTCCCAGTAAAAGTGTAAGTTGTATTGCAGCTGGAAAAACAATGCAAAAATGCTACAATATGTTTATGTGACTTATGTTTAAAACTATTAGAGGTGTAATAAGTATCATTAATATTTCCTGCATCAGGTTTGTGGAAATAGATATTCAGTTCATGCGAACTGAACTGATTTAAAAGAACTAAAAGATCTATGTCTTGACCAACAACTACCACTATTTTATCGGAGTTTTTTGCTACTTCAAGGGAGGTATTGATAATTAGGGAATCTGCATCTTCTTCATATAACTATTTTTTGCGTAGTTGTTTTGTACATAATGTAAATATTTTTGTGTTATTTCATTAATTGTATCGTTTTTTTGCCAGATTACTTTGTGTAAGAGAAACCTGTCAACAACAATATTGCTCGAAGTTGGTAGCGAATCGATGCTCGCAAATTCTGTATATAAATATGACTTAACATTTTTTCTGAAGCCATTCTCTGTAAACAACGACACAGGAAATGGAGCAAGCTCGTACTGTAAATAATTTTTCATATCATCTGTGCTGCTGATATTTCGCGAAATTCTCTGAAATAATAGTAATGGATCAATTGTAACAGTCTCGCCTCAGTTAGGTACATGTACATTACTTGTATAGCATAATATTGTATGAGAATTAACGCTTTTTATGAATGCAAACGTTTATTTAGAATAAAGAAAAAGAAATTCATGATTTTCACCGAAAACTCGATTTTTAAAAAGTAGTTTTTCAGTTTTTCGCTTTTTTAACGATATTTTTGTATATAAACAATATTATATTTTAATTCTATATTAAAGTTGAGATTTCAACGAAAAAAATGAGCACTAGTAAAGTTCATTAATCGAAAATTTGCTAACCAAATTTTTCAATTGAAAATTAGTTCTTTTTTATTTTCTTCATAAAACATCGTAAATTAAATATTTCGCTTTGAAAAAATTTGGGCTTATTTGAAACACAAAAAAGAACATTTTCACCAATTTTCATGAAAATATAAACATTTTTGCGGTAGTTATAAATTAAAAACCGAAAAAACGGTTTTTGCATTTTTCTCGATAATTTTGAGGTTATGGTCAATAATGATCAATTAGAAAGTTTTAGATTTTTTCATTATCTACAACTTTTATATTCAACATTTTTCGATAGGATGCATAGTTTAGCCGCAAATCTCAAAAAACGAGTACCAACCCCTAAAAACGTATATATTACCACCCCAACCCCCCTTCCCGAACTTTTACTCAGTCTGGACGATTTTTCCTTAATTATTTACACCATTAACTACATTTTCCGACCATTCGTATACTGCTAAGAATTTATCGTCTATTACGATATTTTAAACGGTTTGGCCCTGGTCTAAACCTAAATTTAAACACGTAAATTTTTTATGTCCACAAACCTTTGTTTATCTTGTAAGGAAACTCAATGCTTAATTTGACTGTTTACTTTTGACAGATTCCCACCCATTTACCGCAGTCACCTATAATGGAGTAAAAATAACCTAAAATGAGGCGATAGAGAAAATTTTACATGGGGTAACGCGACAAAAAAATAAGTTTGTTTTGGTGAAACTAAGAATACCCTGAGTTTTCCAGTTCGAGTAGGTGGGGAACCCTTTTTTTGCGAAAAAGGGGTAAGTTGGCCATTTTTAAGGGTGGTTTTTCAGTTTTAATTTATTTTGGACCCTTTAAAATGCCAGTTAAAAAACGAGCACGGGACCCTTTTATTGTAGATGATCAAGGAACCTTCAGTTCAAATTTCGTGAAAATCGGTTCACAGCCTCCCACGATATTTATATAAATATATTGAAAAAACGTAAAAAATTGAATTACGGCTAACTTGGCCTAAATTAAACCGGATTTGATGAAATTCTAGATGAAACTAACCTATATAACCAAGAAATAGCTTGCCAAATTTTCAACAGTTTGGCTGCAATTCCATTTTTAGTCCAAATTCCACAAAATTTTGAAAACTTTCCAATGGTCGAACAAAAATTTTTTTTTCACTAAAATGAAAGTGTTCTTATGTACTTTCACGTGATGTAACTAAAAAATAACTTTTTTTTTAATTTAGCCAATTTTTTGTCATTTTTGGTATATACATGCGCACGACGATTTCCTGTAATTTTCGGTATTATACGTATGCGTGCACAAGTATACGTGTAATTATTCATTATAAAAACTTCAATATTAATAATAAAAAGTGATTGTGAGCAGGTTTTAAATATTTAGATAAAAAAACTGTCGAAGGCAAGATATAATTTTTTTTCGAAAATTCACTTCGCTTTTATTAAACGTTTTACATATATTCATTATTATTTTATTTTATTCATGTTTTCTTTTTCTAGTAGTTGTACTAGATGTGCTACTGCAAGAAGTGTCTACTTCCGAATCGGTAACTGAAGTTTGGAATATTTCTTCATCCTTGTTATCGCTAAAGTCGTATATAAATCCACATATGACGCCATTATTCACCTTATCAATAATATAATTGATAAACAAGAAATTGGAGAGTATGCCGGAGTAACATTTTGTGATTTACAAAAGGCGTTTGACTGTGAGTCGCATTATATTCTACTGGATAAATTTAAGTATTACAAATTTAATAATACCAGTTGTCAACTAATATCTTCATATCTTTCCAGCAGACAACAATATACATTTAAGTTCTAACTTACGTAATGTTAAACACGGTGTTCCTCAAGGGTCGGTCCTGGGACCTATCCTTTTCTTGGTCTATATAAATGACCTTAGAAAGAGTGTTCCCAGTGTTGAGCTTATAACGTTTGCCGATGACACCACACTATTAACAGGGCACAAGGAGTTGAGCAAGGTTAGAGAGCTCATGTCTGTTACACAATCTGCTGCCCAGGACTGGTTTATTGCTAACAGGCTAAATTTAAATAATAGTAAAACTTTTCATGTATTTTTCTCACATAGATCCACTTATGAGATTAGTAATCCGATTACTGTAAAGTTTTTAGGTGTTATATTAGATCCGAAGTTGAATTGGGGACAGCATATTGAATTTTTATCCAAAAAGTTGTCAAAGAATATATTTGTAATAAGGAGCCTCTCGAAATTAGTTCCCAGACAGGTACTACTAACTGCCTATCATAGTTTGATAGTGTCTCAGATATCTTATGGTCTGATAAGTTGGGGTCATGCCCCTTGTATCTGTAGAGTTTTTGGACTCCAACGAAGGATCATCCGTATTATTACCAATATGGATTATCAAGCAGATGTTAGACAGGCATTTGTCGACCTACAATGGGCAAGTAGACAATTTTTTAATTATTATTTTAATAACATCTACGTATAAAAACAGTTGCCCCTATTTTTTATTTTATTTTTTTAATAATGCCTTATAGTAAAAAAAAATCATGAAGTTTAAACTATGTTTAAATGGTTAGATATTGCCGCAAATGTTCTAGCTATTCTATTGGCTATGACGTAATAGCATAATCAGCAGAGAAACGAGCGCTAGTGGAAAGGCGGAGCTAACAAAGTTGTGCAAAACGTATGTGCGGCTCTGTCGAGGTTATATTAAATGCGCGCGGATATGGCACTATTACGTCACGAGATAACCGACAAACCGCCGTATTTTAAATACGCTCTAATCGTAAGCCTATTCGTTTTACAATAAAACCAATAATAGTCGCTAAAATTACCTTCAAATTATATTTATAACATATTGAAGAGTCATACTGTAATGCTATATTATTACCTTTGTCATTTTCGTTATTGTCTACTAGCCCATTATTTACTTTTCCTTGTTTGTATATATACACCTGTCTCATGCATATCAAAAAAGCCCATGCACAATATATTACTCAAAAATCGCTACACGACCATAATAATCGTAACGGAATTGATATTAGAATGAGCTATTTAAGATTAAAATCTAGTAGGTATGGTCCTAATTATTATGGCCCCAAGTTTTTCAATAAATTACCTAATTCAATTAGATTTCTACCAGTTAATGTTTTTAAGAACTGTATTAAAAAATTCTTATTATCACAAGCCTTCTACACTATTAATGAATTTTTAGACTGCAATGTACCTGATACCATTTAACTTTAATATTTTAATATGTTTTTATTTATTGTATGTCTTCTGTTTTATATTTATATTTAGTTTTAATTGTACATTATTCCGATAGAATGTATATTATTATTTACATTGTATATCTGACGTGTGTAAAACATTTTTATTACAAGCACCAATAAATTATCTATCTATATATCTATCTATCTATCTATATCTCAGATAAGTTATGGCCAAAAATAATAAATGTTTCCTTATTGGATCTCTCTCTCTCTCTCTTGGATATTCCCATCTTAACGTGTCGGTTAATTCGTTCGTCCACGTATCAGACATGTTTCTGTTTCCAATTGATGCTCCCAGCTGAGCAAGCGTCCACATAGTGAATTTAAATATCTGCGTAAAATTATAACAGACGTATTCCTTTGATGTTTACCGCCTAAAACGGAGACACGGTTCTCGACATTTGTTGACAATTTTCCTTTAAATTTTACATAATTATTACTGACCTATTCCCGACTGATTTGACGTAAAATATGATTAGAACGGAATTTGCATACAGGGTGTCCCAAAAGTCAACGTCATTCCTTAGAGGGCTGATAGGCTAGCTCATGACTGATCAGGATATCAAATATGACCTTAGTAAAATGATGTTAATATTTGAAATATTGCATTGCATTTAAAAATTGTGTAGTTGTATTCCCTGACCCCAAAAATGTATACTTATACACCAAGTTTGTGGCCCCAAGTGATTTAGAAGCCGAGATATTGATAATATACCTATATTTCAAAATGGCCGCTGTAAAATCCAAAATAGCCGACGGAGAAGTTGGTTCCTATCAAAAATTGAGAGCTACTTACCTAACTAGTATCTGGAAAAAAATTTGGTGCTTTTGTCCGGTGTGTCCACATTAACGTGATATTCGACGTTAAGCTGCCCCATAGTAAAAAAACTTACCACGCTAACCTGGCAAGTTATTTTAAAAAGCGCATAATTACTGTAGTTTTTAAAATAGTATATATAATATTTTCTATATTTTACTTTAGAAAAGAAATATTGCTATTTTACTGCAAATGCAACAAGCTCATTGTGAAATTATTTCAATAATTAGAAATTCGAATGAAAACACTTGTTACATTAAAGTGATAAGTATTTACTCAAAACTAAACAAAACACAAATAGAAATCAAAGAATGTGTTTAATTGCCTGCCACCAATCTTTAAAAAGGTCGTTTTATCCGTCTTGCACTTTCTGCGTCCCGTGTCTCAGTTCTGCATACACCTCCTAAAAAAAAAAAAAAATCAGAAGACCGGGAAGGCTTACAAAATGGGACCAAGACAACCAATTCACTCCTGAAGATAAGTTTGGTCCAAATAACTTCTCACTCCTCGTACGTAATGAGCTGGATAGTCGTCATTTTGAAGTCATATTACCTTGCGTGTCGCCAAAGGTGCATCTTCCAAAAGATTTGGCAGTTCCTCTTCTAAAAATTCACAATGAGCTCCTTTTGAAGTAAAATAGTAATATCTTTTTTATAAATACATAGAAAATGTTATATCATTTTAAAAACTACACTAAATGAAAAATTTTTGAAAAGAACTTGCCAGGTTAGCGTGGTAATTTTTTATGGTATAAAAAGTCTAAGTTAGTTAATAAAAAAAAATTAACTCATGAATCGGATAAACATATTTTTCCCTCTAAAGGTATGGTATTTTGGACTGTGATCAATAGCACATTTAGGGCTGCGTAACAAAAATCTTAAAATATGGAATTTTGTAGCTACGACACTCAAGAAAATAATCTTCACGAAATTCATAAAAACTAACAACTTTTTAATAAAGTCATATTTTGATATTCTGGCCAGTCATGAGCTGGCCTATCATCCCTCCAAGGGATGACGTTGGCTTTTGGGACACGTTGCATATATAAACTATTCCTGGACAGAATATAATTTGTATATAAATTTTAACCTCACCACAATAAAATTGTGAGAGGTTATTAAAATTGGTCCAAATTCGAAAACAGAGATAACATCAAATCTTTACCTCTTGAGGTCTCAGGCACCCAAAAAAGTGGTTTTGAAAAATGTCTGTGTGTTAGCACGATAGCGCCAAAACTACTGAACGGATTTGGATGAGATTTTGCATGAGGATTTCTTTAGTGCTCCAGAAGATCTGAAAAGGTTTTGGTTGCGATCGGATTAAGTTTAGTGCCGGCGTAACACGTTGTTTATTTTATAATTACTTACAATTTGCAATCGAACCACTGAAAAGTAGCTAAAATTCCCATTTCAACGATATATCAGACTTGCACCCTTTCGATTTGTTTCCGTCGGAAAAAAAACAAAGCAAATTTACTTTTCGCATGACACGGTCGATGCGCGGAGCCGATGTGCCGTGAAAGTCGTCACGCCACGTGCTTTCCTCGGATTCAAAGATCCATCGGGTGGGGAGACGCCAGCCGCTTCCAGTAGCTGCCGATTTTTTTCTACAGTCTATACTTCGGCCGAAAACTCGAGTCCAGTAACGCAAAAAATAAGAGGCACTCTCGTCAAAAAATAGTAGCTCTTATTTGATACTAAAGCGGCACCTCATTGTACCATATAATCCCATTGAGTCGACAGAAATGTATCAAGTTTTATCCGCCTACTATAAATGGAAACCACGACCACAGGTCAACTACCACAAATAATTTTAATGACCTAGTCGACCGCATAGAGTAAACGATTTAACGTGCCGCCTTTATACCTAATAATTTGCTCGATGAACTATTCAGTCGTAAACACACTTGGAAAGAAAGAAAGAAATCGTATATCCCGGGCACTCAGTGGCGCCACATACGTATTTATGTATTTATATATAAAATAATATTTCATAAAATAAAAAATAAATATAATTAAATTTGTTTTCACGCTCAACTTAGCCAAAAAGAAAAACTGGAGTTTTTTTCAGAAAAATTTTAATGGCAGGCATAATTTTATTAGGAGTGGAATATGTACGCAATCCGACATTAAAACTGTAGAATGGTTGATGTTTATAAAAAATTTAACCATGCCCAGCAAGGACCAACGTGGAGGCATGAGCATAGGTAACAGGGTTGGTAATTAGGAAGTAACAGGTTAAAAAAGAAAATAAGTAAATAGACTTACAACTTAAAAATAAATAACTGTTCGAACAACATAAATAAACTTTCTTGTTAAAATAATATAATAAAAAACAAAACTTACCAACAATAATTTTCCACAATAAATAATTCATAATATCACAATCACTACATGACACTATTACAGATTATCACTCACTCACCACTGTCACTATCACAGATTATCACTCACTCGCCACTGTCACTACCACTGCTGGCTCCCTACATTTATTATTATTGGGTCAATCACTTTTTTAACGTGCCCTATGCATTTTTGCCTATAATCAGCTGTAACTCTTTTTAATACACTGGATAGAAGTCCTTTTACATGTTCTAATTTAAAGGTTTTATTTTTTCATGCAACATTCCCCTTTACTTCAGTCCAAATAAGCTCAATGGGATTGAGTTCACAGTGGTAAGGCGGTAGCCGTAATATCTCAATATTTCTAGCTTTAGCCATTTCATCCACAATATAGTTCTTATATATCGGCGAATGCTGTTTCGCTAGGGTTAGCAGTTCGGCTTTCAGCGAAGCACGATCGAATAGGATACCTTTATCATCTAACCATTCTTGAATTTGCGCTTTTCGCGCAGATCCGGGTTCAATCTTAGCGAGAATTTTTGCAAACCATTCCTCGAAAACATCCGCATTCATATCCTCATGATAATCGTCACTTTTTTTCGACACGAACGATAGAAGTCCATCTTCATGAATCCTGAATCACTTCCTATGTGCGTTATTATTAAGCGTTCTCCTTTTTCTGTTGGCATTTTTAATCCTGTTGACTAATCTTCCATATCGCCTTGATGAACACTTTTTACATTTCTATCTTGCCAAAATTGCGTTACAGTATGTCCTTTATTTAACCATGTCTCATCTAAATAACAGCATTTTCTTTCTCTTTCACGGGCAGTTCCAATTGTCCGAGTATAATTCCTTCGCCAACAAATAATATGATTTCTCTCAAGTAGGAGGGGTATTTCTTTTTCCTTTTGCAAGTTCATATCACGCAAACATTTTTTTTAACGTCGGTTTGCCCATTTTGGGTATATGTTCATCATCATTCAGGAACTGTAAAATTTTCTTAAGAGTGGGGATTTCATTATCATAGAAGAATTTATGAACTTTACGTCGAATTCCATTTTTCTGGAATTTGCCTAATATTATTTTTTGTCTTCCAGGCTTCGCTTTAGGTTTCTGAACATCCCCTTAATTTTGTTCTTCTCTTAAAATTCTGTAAATGGTCCGCTCACTCACGCCGGTATACCTTGAAGTCATGTTAACTATACATGTTGATCCTGATTTGTGTACCATGGGGTGATCTGTCTCCAATGCATGATGATATACATTCAAAATAATTTTCTTCTCCTTGAAGCTTAATGGAGACTTTCTAGGGGTATGAACTATTACCACTTCTTTTGAACAACCGGGAACCGCTAACTAACGATTACACAAAAAGATTCAGTAAAAAGTTATTTTCAGTTCAATATCAATTTTGGTCGCTCCTCAGAGCTTAAAAATGCTTGAATCGCAACGACTTATTATATTATGCAATTATAGATTCATACGTTCAGGCAAAGTGGTCCCATGCACGTGCTGAGTACATGGTAACTATACTTTTTTGATACCGAATCACTGAGGAACCGGTTTAGGGCAAATACGCTTAAAACCCATCATTTTCCCGTCAAAATCGACTGCTAGAAAATGATAGGCCACCCTCGACGCTAAGGGCTATTTTCACTAAAACTCTCGAAATACTAGACTAGACTAGACTAGAAGACTAGAAACTGGATAACTTGTCTTCATATTTAACACAACGCATGAGTTGCAGTTCCGCACAATGTGGATTCGTAAAAGGGTTTTTATTTTCAAAATTCGGTTTTCGTTATACTTTTTAAATTTTGTTGTCGGGGCGACATTATGTTCCCGTGCAGCGACATTTACTACACTTTCTAAAATTACACTCCTTGATGAGTTTCCAAGATTTTGGCATAAAAAACGCTCCGTAGAGCGAAAATGTGATTGAAAATTAAAAACCTCTTCCAATAGCATTTTTACGTCAAGCACGCTTTTCAGTCGGATTTTGTTACAGTTTCGAAAAGTTCGTCCAGGGTTTTGGCGTGTTCTTTAACAGTAACACAGGCTTGGATGGTAGGAAATGGCGTATACGCAGTTTACCCGTTTGAGGGGTGGGATGACCTCGGAGAAAGATTTAACCACCGCCATCGTGTTTAGCATCCTCGAAAACGGAGGGAGGACGTAGTCTCGTTAGACTAAGAAAAAACCATATTTTTCGAGGTTCCATCCGACTCACAGAATGCACTAGTAGTCGAAAGTTAAGATACAATTTTGGTGCTCCTTGCTTGATTGCAGAGGCATGTAAGTGTGAAATGTCTGAAAACTATGGTAAAACACTATGGACAGGCTCTCACATCGTCCGATGTCGAAAACATTCGAATAATACAAGTACTTAAATAAAAACGGAAGTGTGCACAAACATAAGAGAGAAAAATGCTCCATTTCAAAATTAATTTTAGTGTAGTTGTATTTTGCATAATATGAACCTAATTTTAAAAGTATGTCAAAGATGTGCAAATTAAGCGTAATTTAACGTACTGGATCTCCGTCTAACGCATCATAAAAATAATCAGATCGTAAAAATTCTTTTATTTGCGTTCAATTAAAATACTTCTCTTAACCTATACAACCCAGACAATATTTCTAAAATAAAAATTGCTATGCTGCATTTTCCCCTACAATAGTTTAATACCCTGGAATACTTTATTATTTTTTTGGAAGATAATTAATTACTTAAAACACTTTTTTAACCTCATGCTACACGATATTATTCCATTACCATCTAAAACTTAATCCTTTCGCATTTATAGTTTTAGAGATATTACACGTTACATCTTATTTTATATCACCGAAAAGGGAAGAAAAAATAACATAGGGGATGCACGCCATCTCGAATTGCTTTGCGCAGTAAACATGAATTCAGTAGAACATTTTACATAATATGAAGTTAACTTTAAAAGTGATATTCAGTGATTTAAATAATGGAAAAAATAAGAGGGTTTCATTTTAAAAACATTTTAAAGGGACTGTTTCAATAAAAATTAATTTTTTTCAAAAAATTATTATTTTTTTAGTTAAGAATTGATGGTGTATTAAGTTATAGAAAACGTGGTATTTACTATTGATCAGAATAATTTATGCGTTGCTCTACAAATATATGGTCAGCTTATTAAAATTTTACCTTAGATAATCTTTCTTGGCAATTCTATTGAGAGAAAATTGGTTGTAATTAGGTTTTTCTTAAAGAATTTGAAGGCCGAAAATACTATATTGGAGTTGTGAAAAAATTAGCTTTCCATTTAAAATAATAAAGTTGCAAGTTATGGATTAACTAGAAGTAGAAAAAAACGTTTAGTATGGCAAACATAAAAAAACAACAAATAAAGATAATATTTTGAAAAATAATAAAGCTACCAGGCATTACATGCTCCTGTATCACCTAGAATGTGTTAACGTGTATATTGTGTTTCCTTAATATTTTAAAGATATAGTGTTGAGCCCGAATATGCATTTTCAGATATATTTATATAGGGATCGTAGCTAGGGATTGTGAGTTAATGCGTCTAGCTTTCTCTGCGCATACCTACCGAGGTGGGTTAGAGCCCCACCTATTGCGAAATAATTTCCAAATATAAATTATTCCCAAGAAGTAGTTCGGATCCCACTATAAACTGTAGGGCCTCGTCTCCTTACTCAGATAAATCTAGATCTCCTAGACTTTCAGAGGGTCACTCAGGTAATCTGGAAGGCGGTTAATAAACATTTATTTATTTATAAATATAGATTGGCATCTTCCTCAAAAAGAAATATGCAAAATCTAATGGTTCATTTTTTATTTCTAGAAATGTTCTAAAACACCATTAATATTGTTTAAGTTTACGGTTTGGCCCCGTCGGCAATTGCCAACCTGTCCACCGGCCAGTCCGACCCTGTTTATATATAAAGGCTGTCCATTTTATCAGGGCACTCGAGAATATCTCACTTAATATCGGTCGTACAAAAAACATTATTTTTACGAAAATTGTGCCGGTTTATATAACCTACAAAATGGCTTAAAGACATTTGAAATCCATGGCCTACTTTAAGAGTTATGGCGGAAAATATCGAAAATGCGGAAAACGTCTAGGCCAAATATCTCCGTTATTTGAAGAGATACGAGAAAAATTCTAAAGCGAAAATTTTTTTCAAAACAGAGTTTTTCAACGAGGTTCTATCTAATTTTTTTCAAAACCGCTGTATTTTGAGATTTACTCTTCAGGCTGTTAAAAAAATTATTTTGAAACGGGCGGAAAATGGCGCCATTAAATAGAGTATTTTCCTCCCTTTTCAACGATATTCACATGCCATATTTATTCATTGGTACTACGTTAGTAATTATAAAACATTTTTTTTAAACCAATAATTTTTTTTTAACAAGCATTATACTTGCCGTGGAGAAGTATGATTAAATAAAGCGATAAAATAATTCAATAAGTTGTTAAAATTTTTGCTATAATAAAACATTAACACTATTAAGAAGAATAAAGTAAATTCAAGTAACAAAAACAAAATAATAATCAAGAAAGCAACATGGAGCAATTATGGAAAGAGTATTCGCAGTTATGCCAATGTATAGAGGTCCTCCATAAAAGCGTCACTCCTTGCTCAAAAGTTAAAATGTCTTTACCAATTAATTTAAGTATCAGATCATCTCAGTTAATACTTAAACTCTCACTCAATCACACTCGTTTAAGAATTTAGGATTTTCAAAAATGATTTTCACTCACATTGATCGTTATAATATGTTCATTACATATTGCCAATGCAATTTTAACTCTGAATTAGCTCATAGAAACAGATCTCCACAAGCACTACAGCCGAATAAAACTCTGTTCAGAAAATTAGCTACGAAACTGAAACGTAATGGTTCATTTTTAAAGAAGAGGACAAGGTTTAACAGTGTTACTGATAATGTAAATAAGGTAAACGGAGCTATTAATTATGTAAGAAATAAAAATACAGAAAATTTGGAAACATCATTAAGAGAAATTCAAATTGCTTGTCATATAAATAAAACAAGTGCTAGAAAAATTTTAAAGAAAAATGGTTACCGGTGTTATAAAGCTAAAAAAGTTCACAATTTACAAGCGGGGAACAAACCAATGAGGACGACTTTAGTAGGTGATTGTTGGAAAAGAAGCGTGCCGATCCATTAATATGTAGTAAAATACTTTGGTCCGACGAGACAAATTTTTCCAATAATGGATTTTTGAATCGCAATATTCATTACAAATGGACTTCTGAAAATACACACTGGCATAGACCGATTGGGTTTCAAAATTGTTTTTCAATAAATGTGTGGATAGGTATTTTAGGCACCAATTTAATAGGTCCCTATTTTTATGATGGTCACCTCAGTGGTCAAAGGTACCTAAACTTTTTGAGAAATGAATTTAATGAATTCTTAGATGATCTACTTTTAGAGAATTGACACAACTTTCAATATGGAGCTCCTCCCCACAATTCCCAGATTTGCGTAGATTATTTAGACGAAATTTTGCCTCAACATTGGATAGGTACCCATGGATTTATTCGATGGCCCCCTCGTTCTCCAGATATAACCCCAATGATTTTTTTTCTATGGGGGTATATTAAAGATAAGGTGTATTCGACGACACCACAAAATGTAGAGGACCTAAAAGCTCGAATTCAATAGGCATGTATTACAGTTACTCCCGAAATGCTGAGTAATGTTTTAAATGCAATGCCTCGCCGCGCTCGATTGTGCATAAGAAATCGCGGTGGACACTTTAAACACTTGATATGATATCTTAAAAATTATTTTATGGATTAGATAAATATTAATGTTCTGTGTGCTATATTCTTTTTATTATTAATTTGTTTTTGTTACCTGAATTTACTTTATTCTTCTTAATTGTGTTAATGTTTTATTATAGCAAAGATTTGAACAACTTCTTGAATTATTTTATCGTTTTATTTAATCATACTTCTCCACAGCAAGTATAATGCTTGTTAAAAATATTTTTATTGGTTTTAAAAAATGTTTTTATAATTACTAACGTAGTAGCAATGAATAAATATGGCATGTGATATATCATTGAAAAGGGAGGAAAATACTCTATTTAATGGCGCTATTTCCCGCCCGTTTCAAAATAATATTTTTAACAGCCTGAAGAGTAAATTTCAAAATTCGAAAAAAAATTAGATAAAACCTCGTTGAAACACACACAAAAATTTTCGCCTTAGAATTTTTCCCGTATCTCTTCAAATAACGGAGATATTTGGCCTAGACGTTTTCAGCATTTTCGACCTTTTCCGCTATAACTCTTAAAGTAGGCCATGGATTTCAAGTGTCTTTAAACCATTTTGTAGGTTATATAAATCGGCACAATTTTCGTAAAAATATTTTTTTTCGTACGACCGATATTAAGTGAGATATTCTCGAGGGCCCTGATAAAATGGGCAGCCTGTATATATATTGCATAAGTTGAAACATCAGAAATGGATTGTTGAGTAAAGAGACAGTTTTTTTAAATGAAAATTTATTTCTAAAAACAAAAAATCTAGTACAATTTGGTCTCGCATTGTCAGTTTTAAAATAATTACTTGGCTTATTATTACATAACAATATCAACATATATGTATAGTTTTTCGCCTATATTTGAACAAATTTTGGTTTATTTTACAAGTGCAATATTAATTTTCAGCACTATCTAAACTATAGTTACAATAGGTATGTATTTCTTAAATATAAGTTTTATTTTACGCTAAAATTAAATAAATAATACCTTTTACTCTTTTATTATAATCCACGCCACTTTGATAACTTCTCAAAAATCAGATAACAATTAGCTAATAATATTAACATAAACGTAATAGATTTGATATTATTTTAGTATATTTCATTTTATATCCATATGAAAACGGCACTAAAAGTTCTTATATAGGAATTTTAAAATCTTGACCTTTATCATAGAGTTAGAATCAAACGCAATCTAAAAAAATGAACACTGGCTTGTTACATCATAGAAGAAAAGAAATTAAGTTTTGTTTTTATACCGGGAGTAACTGAAACCAAGTCCCTCCATTTCTAGATCAACGAAATTTCTGTGAAAAGTTGGTTAGGTCTTGCTCAAAAATTGGCCTTTTTATTTTATTACAGTTTATGAAGTTTAAGAGCCAGACGTCGTCTTACTCAACTGTTTATAAAAATTAAGAAACACATTTGGTACTAAACCGATAATCTATAGATTTTTTTTCTAATTTATTTAAAATGTCTCATGTACTTATAAATACTGAAATTCAAAAGTAAAATGAATTTGAGGTCTATTACTAAGTTTCATTGACATATATTTCTGCAAAAAATTAATTGCCCGAAAAATCGAATTTTTCCAGCGCATTTCCTAAATCGCTACAGGCTTGGAAAATCTGAAAATTCGAAATTCGTTTTCATTTGGCTGTTTATGAAAATTAAGAAAAGCCATTTAGTATCAAGATAAACAGAAAAATAATCTAGGTTTGTAGCTTATATCTAGGTATATGTATATAAAAAAAGAAAACTAATTCGATAGAAACCTAGATTATTGTTTTGTTATGTTGGTTTCAAATAACTTTTCTTAATTTTCGTAAGCAGCAGAATGGGGAAGCGGATTTAGAATTTTCAGATTTCTTAGAATTTCCTGAATCTGTGGCGGTTCAGGAAATTCTATATTTCGGACAATTCGTTTCTTGTAGAAACGTATGTTACTAAAACTAATAGACCACTACTTAGTTTTATTCTTTGATTTGAGTGTTTATAATTTGCAAAATAAATTTAAAGAAAAAGATTTAAAAAATATAAAAATTATCCATATATCCATATACATACATATAACATAGGCACACAAAAAATGGGCTGTCCTTTTGACTAAACGAACTTATCTTTACATGTTTTGACGCGCTGATGCTTAAATTCAAACAAAACAAAACAAATTTAAACAAAAAACTGGAGGATGATGGGAGTAATTCTGACTCCGGATTCGAATTCAGCGCGTCAAAATACATAAAGATAAGTTGGTCTAGTCAAAAGAACAGCCCACTTTTTTGTGTGTGCCTGTGTTATTATTTTGTTTATCTTCATATCAAGTAACTTTTCTTAATTTTCATCCAACAGCATAAAAAAATTCCCTTCTTTTGAATGAGCTAGTTTTCTCTTTCATTGAAATTATGCAGAAGTATGTAGAAAGGATGTAAATTTTTTTTTAGGTTTCACAAGTTTTAGGTTTAATTTTGGATTAACGACTGTAGCAGATCTGGCTCTGGAATAAGGAAACGTCCGATTGTGATTTTTTTTTGCCAATAATAAATAGAGTTGGGTCCCTCAACCTTCCGACACATTGGTGCCGCGGATGCCAAAGCGGGGGAGGGGATACGACATATTAAATGAATGGGAAAATGATTTTTCGAAGATAAGTCGGCGGCTTTTGGTCTGACCAAAAATGAAGAGCTCATGAAAATAAGCAAATTTTGTGCCCAGGTCAATTACACGGAGAGTTATCAGTATGTGAAATATTTCCCCCTCTCCCTCCCCCCCTAATTACCCCATCGCTCCCAACCTCTGGCCCAACAAAAATCTACGAATACTCTTCTATTAAAAAAATTGAGTCCTCAACTCCACTCTTTTATGGTAAAAAATTAATTCATTTTTTTAAATTTTTGCACCTTGGATTCGCGATATCTCGTGAATCAATGCTCTGACGTCGATGAGGTTGGGAACAAAATTTGCTTATTTCCATGAACTCTTCATTTTTACACGCTTTATATTAGTTTCACCTGTATGTTTGTATGTACACATTTCCAATCTTTGAACCTGATTCTCACCCACTTCAAAACGTCAGATTAAACTGAAACTCTGTACACTTATCAAGGACCGATGACAATACAACGATTTGACAACTTTGTCCTAATGTTCTCACCAGAATCATCAGGATAAAATAAAATAAAGGCTAATCTATTGTCGACATTTTGGCGGAGGTGCCGTAGTTAATGATATAACGTATTTGCCGTTGTATAAGCCCTTGTTAAAAGCTAGTTCCAACTTTAATACATACATTATGATGTAATATTAATTATGTACTACTAGCGGATACTCAGCGGTTTCGAAAAGCAGGATGAATGGCGTGACTAAAAAAAAAATGATAGTTTAAAAAACTAAAAAACACGCTTTAATAGCAAAACGAACTAAAAAGTAAAAGACAATGTTTACATATTTTATTGTAAAAAGCGTGGAGTGCAATAAAAATATAGTAAAAAACACCCCACACATATTTTAAATATTTTATTGTAAAAATTACAATAAAATATTTAAAATATGTAAACATTATTTTTTACTTTTTAGTTCGTTTTGCTATTAAAGCGTGTTTTTTATACTACTTTTTTTGGTCTGAAGAATCTTTTTCGTCAGATTAAAAGCCGCGGAGTTATCTTCGAAAAACAATTTTCCCATACATTTAATATATCGGTCCCCCTTTCCCCTTTGACATCCGCGACACCAATGTGTCGGAATGTTGGGGGAACCAACTCTATTTATTGGCAAACACAATCGAACGTTTCCTTATTCGAGTCTGGTTTTCCTCCAGAGCTGCTCCACTATGGGCTACTGTAACTTTTCAACAACAACACACAAAACCAAGTTTTATGAGTACCACAGTAAAGTATGTATAAAATGTA
Organism: Leptura quadrifasciata; assembly: GCA_963675555.1. Taxonomy (NCBI): domain Eukaryota; kingdom Metazoa; phylum Arthropoda; class Insecta; order Coleoptera; family Cerambycidae; genus Leptura; species Leptura quadrifasciata. The sequence goes on along the minus strand of OY776674.1, from coordinate 115,679,184 downwards.
TATTAAAAAAAGTGAAGCATACCAACCTTTGCAAATTAAACCGAAATCGACTTTAGCCATGTTAGGTCCAGGCCGGCCAGCATCAAACGAAATAGGGTGCGCTACAACACGACCACCGGGTCAAGCGTACTTGTACTATCCGTATGTCCATATTTCAACCTCTAAAACGAGTATTACGCAGATTTTTAATATACCAGTTTAGTGTTACATTAAACTTCCTTAAATTCCGCATTAGTATTTATTAAAAAGATATACGGAAATTAGTAAGTCTTTTATTGATAATCTGTGTCTTAATAATTACATCAAAATAATCAACAATACTCCAGTCAACGAGTGCTCAAAAGAGGGGCGTAGAGTGCATGGAATATGCGAGAATTTTTTACTTCAGGACTTTGTTAGAAGTAGTTAAAGTCCCCGCCCCTGGGAGCTGAGCTTACGTTGGGGGGAGGGGGGGGGGGGTGTGTGTGTGAAGGTTTCATTTTTGGGTTTCTCGATTATATCTCGGAAACGGTGGACTCTAGAAAAAATATGTTCTAAATAAAAATGAAAGCTAATTAAATTTCCGATAAAATTGTTCCGTACACATTATTTGTCGAATTTCCAACGGTTTTCGGGATATGTTATTGGAAATCGATAATTTTCGAAAAAATTATTTTTACCTAACTCCTTTTGTCAAACGTTTGCTTCTAGTGCTTACCACGATCGTTTCTCAGAAAAATTGTTGTAGAGCATTAAATTTCCTTCACTTTCATATACACTTTCGCTACTTTATCTTCAACCAGTTAAAAGTTATAGAATTTCTAACATGTACGCTTATTTTCAAAAAAGTGCTGGAAATTCAACTTTAAATGCATTCAGGCACAAAACCTTTATTAGAACGGCGTACAACAGCAAGCATAACATCGCAAATTTGCCTTCTACCGAAGCCGCAGCTGAACAGCATTCATACCGCACATACCATCAAGTGCAACATTGGCAGGGTAACAGGTTAAAAGCTGAAGAATGTTGCTGGAAAAGAACACACGCAGGCTTATCTCCAGTCACTACTTCTATACCTCCCGCCCCACCGGAGCTTTTAAAGCTCATATTTTGCAAATGCAAGAAAGATTGCCGAGCAGCATGCGGCTGCAGGAAAAGCGGGCTGCGATGTTTGGTGATGTGCCTTCACTGCAACAACGCCTGTGAAAACGCTCCAGACGACATCGGGGACCTGATGAAGAACGACGAAGATGACTCTGATGAAATAAATTTAGAATTGCTAGGTGAGATGGACAGGGGAGAAGACTCACTGGAGCAATCTGACGATAACCCAGGAAAAATGTCAGACACTGAAAACACCGAAATTTGATAGATGAGTTGATTTTTTTCCATTCTCCTCCCTTTCCCTCTCTATGCCCCTCACTCTATTTCTGTCCCTCCCCCTCTCAATCCATTTATCTCTCTCCTTACCTGTCTTAGACGTAAAAATGCATCAAAAGTAATAAGTGTGCAACACGTACTCAGTAGTGCAAGGCTTACTTTATTGTCTCTTTAAAAGAAATAAAATTAGGTAGATTGCATATTTTTTCATTAACTATCGTGACGTTTTTCCTCGTGTTTCGGAAGCCGATAAAAGTGATTCTAGCTCAGAAACTGAGGCCTTTGATGAGTCTGGTCCTCTAGCTTTAAATATTTTCATTATTTCCCGATGTTCAAGGTTTCAAACTTTATCCTCAAATGTTTGTAAATTGTTAAATGCTTTTAGCTTTAATCAGATAGTTTTGAAAATACTCGTTTTTGGCGCCATTTTTCAAAATTTGCGGTATTTCCGGTAGGAAATTTTGGTGGGAAGTGAAAAATTCGGAATCAGCGACCCAAAAAATATAAGATAAGCTTTTAAAACTCCTCCTATTTTTTCCAGGTAATATTCTCTATTGCCTATAGTACTAGTAATAATATAATAGAAGCTATAATTATAAAAAAGTGTTGTGTGTCAATTGCAACTACCTTATTTCTATTGTTAAAATGCTGTTAATCATCATGGTAGCGTCTACATACTCATTTCTAGAGGAACATCGAAATTGAGCGTACATGTTACAAATTCTATAACTTTTGATTGGTTGAAGTAGTAAAAGTGTATATGAAAGTGAAGGGGAAATTTAATGCTCTTCTCTGAGAAACAATCGTGGTAAGCACTAGAAGCAAATGTTTGACAAAAGGAGTTGAGTAAAAATATTTTTTTCGAAAATTATCGATTTCCAATAACGTATTTCCCGAAAACCGTTGGAAATTCAACAAATATATATGGAAACAATTTTATCGGAAATTTAATTAGCTTTCATTTTTATTTGGAACATATTTTTTCTAGAGTCCACCGTTTCCGAGATATAATCGAAAAACCCAAAAATGGGACCTCACCTCCCAGGGGCGGGGACTTTAAGTATGTTTACCTACTAACTACTCCTAACAAAATACTGAAGTCAAAAATTCTCGTATATTCCATGCACTCTACAATATATTCATTAACTGGATTACAATATACGTATTTTTTTCACGTTTGTCTTTAAAAATTGGAAAAATATGCGAGCGTTAAAATATTTTGGATGCATATAAAAGATGCCTAAACGCTCCGGGTATTCCGGGAGAAAAATTAAGAATTATTACTAAAAACGCTTGGCAAGATGACTTAAACGAAGAAATGTTTAAAAAAATACGGGAAAACGACTGTAAAAATCAGAAAATAAAATATTTACAAAAACATTGTAGTTGAAGCTGAAAGACTATCTTCTATACGGTTTAATAAAAAAATTAATGTTATTTTAATCAAGAATTATTTATTCTATGAGGATGAACATCGTGCATCGTAAAAACTGAAATATCGTTTTGGAGCTGGCCTCATATACGTAAAATTATGAGTTTCTTTTTTAAATAACAATTATCTATACACTACCCATCCTCATATAATACGACACTTGGTCATTCTCAATTTGATGAAGACTAATTAACCAAAATGTGACAGTATATCAGCTGTCACAAAATTATACGCATTTTTCTCACGTTTATATTCCTAAAAAAAAAAAAAAAATGCCGTTATCAAATTGAGAATATCGGAATGTCATATTGTGCAAGGAGGAGTGATGTATAGAAATCTGGTATTGTAACTTTTCGTGTATGAGGCAGCAAAATGATGTTACAGTTTTTGTGATACACGAGATGTTCATCCTCAAAGAAAAAATAATTCTTGATTAATACAACATTAATTTTTTATTAAATTTTAAGTATAGAAAATAGCCTTTCAGCTTCGATTGGGATATTCTTTGTAAAAATATTTGCTGACTTTTCACAGTCGTTCTTCCATATTTATTTTTTAATTTTTCGTTTGTCATCCGGCCAAATTTTTTAGAAATAATTCTTGAATTTTATTCCCAGAATATAATGTGACTAAGCATCTTTTATGCATATCCACAGTATTTGAACGATCGCATTTTTTTCGATATTTTAGGATTATAAACGTAATAGACTACAAGCCCATGCTAAATTTTTAGGGGATCGTATGATACCACTTGAAAAGGTATAATTTTTGTAGTCCTACAGAAATAAATCACTTTGAGCCCTATGCCGTACAATTTATGTGGGACATAGGAAAGCCGCGGAAAAGTGAAAATCGTAATCCACGGGATTTGCATTTTTTTCAAACGATCCTGTACGGCTTACATTTATTTGGACTTTATTTATATCTGTGACTCTTAAAAAAAGAATGCCGTACAAAAATAATGGGATAGAAGTACAGGAATAATTTCCGAAAAGTGACCTGTATGTACTAAAGTGATACGATACCGTATGGCTTTTATGAAATTCGATTTTTATATTAACAAGGATGAACTTTTTTGCTATGCCGTACAAATCAGTTGGACCATGGGGTGGCAAACGCAAGATCAACCCCCTTCCTAGACCTCTATTAAGGGTGGTGATTTGATCCTGTACGGCATCAATTCCAAAATATTATACATTTAAAATCTTAAAAAAAAAATGACCCGTCTAAAAAGAATGGGTATTCTCTATGTAAATAAAAAAATCACCCCTGAGAAAAGGAAAAACCCACGTTTTCTAGGGTAAGTTTATTTGATACTGTACAGCTATTTATTTTTTGGATTAATATAGGTTATAATTTTTATTTTATTTAGTAGCCGTACAAAAAATAATGGACAATAATAAAATTGAAAAATTGCAAAACAAGTGAAATTTTTTAAATATTATGCAAATTAGAAATTCCTCTATTTTTTAATACAATGGATAGATCTTCATCTTTCTGTTTTCAACGCTAGTATTTTTAAAAAAAATTTAGGAACATAAACCTGAAAAAATACGTATATTGTTGAGTATTTTGATGTAACTGTTAAAAGACTATAAATACAGATTATCAATCAATCGACACTAAATTGGGGTTGCACGCTTCACCTATGGTGGTTTTGTAGCGCGCCGTATTTCGTTTAGTGCTGGCCGGCCTGCAACTATCTACCAGATTTGCACCTAAGTTGTAAGAAAAAGGATCAGAAGGATTATCTGCAAGATGTTGAAGTGTGCAACTAAATTGCCAAACATGATCAGCTGGTTCTCAAGTGCGCAAGCCTTTGATTAAGATTTCTTGCATTTGCAAGAAAATTGCAGACTGTAAAACGGCTTTAAGGTACGATACCGAATCGTAAACAAGGATAAAGGAGGTTTTGACTATTTTCAGTTACGCCATGTATATCTAATATCACATCACATGACTACGAACGTCAAATTCATTTATCTCATTTGATTTATAGTTTTATACCACAGTGGTTCAATGAATTTTAATATTTTAAAACATTTTCAATGCTCATTTTTTCTCCCTCATATCTAAAACAGAAAGCACAATTAAAATATACAATATAAAAATATCGAATGACACAAAATTATAACAGCAACAAAATTACTAGAAAAAAGCTATAAAACATGTAACTACTTGTAAATGCAATGCTCTAATTGTATAAGTACTATTTATAATACAAAATTATTTAATCAGTCATAAATAAGGTGTAGAACTTGTTGCAAAGCCGTTTTGTTCTAAAAAATTTTTATTTCATAATTCGCTCTTTGTGCATCACTTTATTAGCAATTATAGAACGAGATACAATAATAATTGTGAATGCAAACCAGTGCCTACGTGATTTAAAACGTTCTTAAATATTTAGTAGCAAGATTCTTGTGACATTGTCAGGGTCATTAGTGTGTTCAATATTTTCTCAAACACATTTTCCGAAATGCACGTACAATATTATACTCATATAAGACCACCTTCTTTTGGAAAACGTATCTTCTGTCTTCTAGACATTTTATACAATGTGTCCCACTTCGTACTAAGCCACCCCTATAACTTGGCTATTTGGATATGTATATATTTTTTACAGCACATAATACCCATAATGAACTACCTTTGGAAGGTAGAATTGTTACTTAATCTCTGTTTCAAAGCTAACTGCGATGTTTTTAAAATTTTAATTTTGCAAAAGTAACATTAGCGATTGAGATAGAGGAAAAATGTATTTAGAAAAGTCGTTCAGAAAAATTAAGTAAGTTCAAATATGAAGTTTCATTCGAAAATATTGATTTTTAGTTTTTTTTTTTTAAATATTGCAAGTGGGTTAGTTTAGAGCATCCAGATTGCTATTAATTCCAGAAAATAGTTGGAAATTTTTAATTTAATAAACCAGTTTACATAATGTTGATAATTTATTTGATTTAAAGAAAACCGAACACAATATTAACAATGCTAACAATAATAATTATCTGAAATATTTTTCCAATAGATCGCCTTCAATTTCAATGCATTTTAAAATTCTTTTTTATTATGATTCAATACTTTTCTTCTTCAGGAGATATTGATCGACAAACTTCCAAAATTCTGTTATACAATTCTTGTCTATGTGCGGTCTGTTTTTATAAACTTTTTCTTTAAGTGCATCCCATAAATAAAAATCCAGGGGAGTAATATCTGGGGATTTGGGTTGAAACTCGTAAAGTGCACTATATTACGTCCTATCCATTTTCGAGGACAATTTCGATTAAACCATTCTCTCACAATTAAGGCATTATGTACTGAGCAGCCATCTTGTTGGAAGTGGATATCTCTATATCTCTTTGCAATGAAAGCGGTAAATCGTCTATAGCATCGGACAATTTGTGTTAAGGAAATTCAAGTAAACATCAGCATTTAAATTTCTCTCGAAAAAATGGACCAATTAGCCGGGTTCCCAGGATACCACACCATACATTCAGTTTCTGGGAGTACTGACTTTTGCATGTGATTACCCAATTTGGATTATCCGCAGCCCAATATCTACAATTTTGTGACGAAACCACGCCATTAGTGGTAAATGTGGCTTCGTCTGAGAAGAGTATTTTATCGATAAAACGACGGTCCTCTAGAAAATTGCCTTGTAACCAATAACAATATTCTAATCCTCGTTCTGGATCCCCTGCTTGCAACGTGTGAAGAAATTTTGGCTTGAGAGGTTTTAATTTGTGCCTGCGAAGGCAACGCCAGATCTTGTTTTTTGATAAATTTAATTCCCACGCAATTTCTCTTACACTGGTTCGTGGGTTTCCATTAACAAAACCCACTATAATATCATCATCTGGATGCGTTTTGGTAGGTTTCAATTTTGGCTTTACAATAGTGCCGGTTTGATCAAATTTCCTATTAAGGGCAGCTACGGTGCAATGATGTACTGGAGGACGATCGGGATGTCTACGATTAAATATTTTAGCAACGAGACGAATAATTTCCACTTTTTCTGGAATTGCTAATCTCAAAGGCATTTTGACGTAAAAATTGACAACTATGGTGTTTACAATAATTGATGTAAGTAGATTGACATTCATAGCAATCTGGATGCTCTAAACTAACGCAAACCTCGAATTCTTCTGACTTGAAATATTAAAAAAAAACAAACTAAAAATCAATATTTTCAAATGAAACTTCATATTTGAACTTACTTAATTTTTCTGAACCGACTTTTCCAAATACATGTTTCCTCTATCTCAATCGCTAATGTTACTTTTGCAAAATTCCCATTTTAAAAACATCACAGTTGGCTTTGAAATAGAGATTGAGTAACAGTTCTACCTTCCAAAGGTAGTCCATTATGGGTATTACGTGCTGTAAAAAATATATACAAATCCAAATAAAAATAACCAAGTTATAGGGGTGGCTTAGTACGAAGTGGGGCATACTGTATTTAATGCGTGACATGCTTTTTTGGCGCCCAAGAAATTAGTCGCTACATATATTCCGCGTACGCGTACGAAATAGTTTGCGACCGAGGCACAGCCGTGGCCAAGCAATCTTCGGATAAAACCGAGAGAGATTATTTGGCCGAGGTGCACACAACATTTTTTAGGCAACTGTCTCAAAAAGTAAAATAAAATATTTTTATAGTTATGTGTGTATCAAGGCCGTAAAGTTGATCTTTCTTGACCGAATTCGAAGTTTGCGGCCAAAGCATAGCCGAGGCCAATCAAACTTCGGATAAGAGGTGCCGAGGTGCACACATTTTTTAGGCAACCTGAAAAAGTTAAATAACAGTATTCTTAAAATTGTTTCGTATAAATTACTGGAGACATGGACAAAATTTTGCAAGAAGCTAAGCTAGCAGTTTTAATTCGTTTTCAAGTTAATAACGAAAACAAATGAAAACGTCATTAGATAGTTTATTGACAAGCCGTGACCTAGTTCAAATATTAATGCTGATCAAGAAATAGATGAGACCGTGAAGTGCAGCTGAGAAGTAAAAGCGACCAAAGAAATAAGGTCGACAATTGAGTACAAATAGATGATACTTTGGGAATGCTGTCAGATCTGATAAACGTCATTTTTTGTGACACTTGACTAAAAAATATTTTTAGAACAATATTTAATTTCGTTTTTATTGTAGGAATTGTAAAATTTATTCACATAATTTTCATCAAGGCAATAAATTTTGTTAAGTACCAATGTGTACATTTTTTTACATCTAGTTAGAATGTAACATTATTTAACAACTAACCTTGCTATTATTTTACTTTACGCACTAGTGCGTAAATTAGAATTTTTGTATTTCAATTTATTCAAATATTTTTGGTAACCACTGCGGTAGTAGAAAAAAATGTGTATGCAACTCGTCTGTAAAGTGCCTTTTTTCACTCATGGGATTGTCGCATGAGTCGTAGGCGTGTGTGGCAACATTCCCATTCGAGAAAAATATCACTTTACATGCTTATTCTTTCCTATTATTTGGGTTTTCTACCACATGTATTGTTATCCTCTTCAAAATAAATCACCGAATCTACAAAATAATAGAATTATCAGAAAAAAGCCTCTGCGCCCGTGACGTTTACGCCAAAGGAAAAGTCAGAGGTTATGTTTTGCAAATAATATAAATCGGAATAAACACAGAAATAATATATTTTGCTGACGTTTCGAAAAGTAATCTCTTTCCGTTTTCAAAGCTTTTTTTTTTTGGAAGAACTCTTATTTTGCTGTGTATGTCAAATACACAGCTTTAAGATTCTGTTTATGTTATTTCCATAGATAATTACTACTTACACAGAACATAGAACTGATGATATTTTCTTTTAGATAATTTCGATACGCACTTATCTGCATTTAATAAGATTATTGCTGATTCTTTAATTTTTCTTTTTTTGGTAACTGTTTCTTTTGTTAAAATTTTTGCCGAGTCCCAGTTTATTCTATGTCCGTTTTCCCAAGCATGTTCACAAATCTTTGATTTCTGAATTTCATTCTTTCTAATGTAATTCTTGTGTTCATCCAACCTCACACTGAAAGGTCTGGATGACTCACCCACAGTCTTCGTGGGTGTAATTTAAACGTGCTGGCATTTTTGGACATAAGATAATGACTGATTGTTTCTAATCATGGCATTTTGATGAAATGATTACAACAATTCATGAATTTCTATTTATCACATTCGCACGGGATATTGTAAATACAGTTTTCTGAATTCTGCTCCCTGTTTATCGGTTTTGTTTTTGTTAAAATAGATCTTAAAGTGTTCCCCGTTTGAAATATCGTCCTAACATCAAATTTGTCACCTATACGGCGTAGAAAAATTAATTATTGCTGTATAATGACGTTCAGGTTTTTGTCGTACCTGATTGTCCCTATTTTCAACATTTATGAAAACTCTATCAACAAAGGCTTCAGGATATTGATTTTGTACTAGAACCTCTTTGATAAATTTTTTCTCGTTATTTAATATTTCATTATTAGATGAAATTATTTTGGCCCTATCGTATAAACATTTTATAACACTTCTTTTAACATTTATTTACTGATTCCAGTTAAAATTTAGATATCTATTAGTATGTGTTGGTTTTCTATAAACGCTTGTTTCAATTGTATTATTTACCGTTCTAATTAAAACATCTAAAAATGGTAGTTCATTCCTACTTTCTACTTCTAATGTGAATTTAATAGACGGTTACTTACTATTTATATTTTCCAAAAAACTAGCTAGTAAATCGACACCATGAGGCCAAATTGCAAAGATGTCGTCAACATATCTCCACCAGACAACCGGTTTGTTTATACAATTTTGAACATGTGTGTTCTCAAAGTTCTGTTGCTTAAAATTGGTGATAATGCAGACCCCATAGCCATACCAAAATCCTGCTGATAGAACTCATTGTCCAATTGAAAATAGGTTGTTTTTATACACAGTGTTAAGAGTTCCATTATGCTATTTACACTTAATTTAGTTCTAGTTTCCAAATTATTATCATTTAGCAACCTGTCTTTAATTATTTTTAAGGTTTCATCTGCCGGAACATTGGTAAAAAGACTAACTACATCAAAACTAACCATCAGGTGTGATTCATGAATATCGTTTTCATAAATTTCTTTGGTAAGCCATAAAAATGAGGAGGCTTACTATGATGTGGTGTAAGTTTCCTTCGTTCAAAATCATTAAATTCATGTTTGTATTTAAACAAAGTTCTGTAAATTTTGCTCTCTATTGATTTTGTTGGATCTTTGTTTAGTTTTGAGTAGGGTCCCTCATTTACAAGAGTCATGATTTTTGTGTTATATATATCTTTATCTATAATGACTGTGGCATTACCTTTGTCTGCTGGCAATATTTTTATACTTTCGCCGCGTTTTTAAGCGTTTTACGCTTGTTGCATAAATAAGTATTTGCGAACGTAGCAAGCAAAAAGAATAATTGGAAAATATGACTACATTTCGCAGTCGAGTATCAAACAATTATGTTTCGAAAGTAAAGTCGCTAAGATTTTGAAAAGAAAATTCTGACATTTACAATTAACTAATTTGTCATTTAATATTATCCATTGATGCGTGTATTAAGTGTATTACTATCAAGCCTGATATGCTCTGTGTAAGTGTATTTACTTCATATAATTCTGTTAAAATATATTAGTAGCCTCTGTGGGTTACTGCAGTAATAATAATAAAAATGTGATGTGACCTTAATAATAGTATATTGTTTTATATGGAGTAAAAGTGAGAATATTCTTGTAATATCTACGGATATTACATAAACAGAATTTTAAGATTTGTACATATAGCAGTCAAAATATCACCAAAAAAATCAATATAAAGGAACTTTTTCCACCAGCAACTTTAAAGTTGGATTTTGTTGGGAAGGTGCTTAGGAGTACCGAAAAAATTTTTGTACTTCAAAGACTCTTTGATCCAATTGTTATTAACAATTTAAGTTTTTTAACAGCGTTTTTCTACATAAAAATATGAATAAGTCGAGACATATAGTCGAGACATATAGTCCGATCGGGCAAAAAGAAACAAAATCTTTGTAATTAAATTTTCTACAAATCTATGTTTAATGTAGGTCTTAGGAGCGCAACCATAATCTACAAAAGTGAAAAAACTGGCTAAATTTTTTTTTTCATTTTGTTACCCAGAGCTGCTGGGTGAATTGATCAGCTTCAAACTTTCAGAAAATCTGCCTTTTGCTCCAACAAAAGCACCTTGAAAATTTGGTGGAAAAATATTAAACCCAGTGTGCGCAATTGAATTTGTTATTTAAAATTTGAATTGGCAGCCATTTTATGCCATTAAGTCCAAAACTGATCTTAAAAAAAAGGTCCCGACACCAGCTTTTTGATGCCGTAAACAAAATTTCAAACCTATTTTGGCCATTTTTTTGCATTTGTTTGAAACCCAATTAACAAAAGATGATTTTTTTCGACCATTTTGAAAAAAAAATGATTTTTTTTATCAGATCAGAAAAAAAAATGTAATACCTTTATTTTAATTAAAAAAAAAGTGTATTATGATCAAACTAGACTCAAGATATTCAACTTTTTGCATTTTAGTCAATTGTTGACTAACAAATGTATATTTTTAACCAAAATTTGAAGTGTATGATTTTGAAATCATAAAAATAAATTTGCATACATTTAAATGTAGTTGTTGTTAATTTACTAGACGTGTTGTCTCTCACACAACCTCGTCTAGTCCACTGCCACTAACTCGGTAACACATGAAAAACACCACTGAACCTTAATACCATAGCCAGGATTCGAACCCGGAACTCCTTGGTTGCAAACCTAATACGTAAGCATTGAGACTCTGAGCCGGTTATTTATCTCGAATTATTAACATTTTTAAGTTCAAGAACGCTGTTAAAAGCTCTTTGAAGTATGGTTGGATCCTGTTGGGAATGTGCTCAGGAGTACCCAAAAAATTTGTTGATGGAAAAAATTTCGCTTCATATCCTATTTTGACTGCATTAATAACATACCCAGCAAATGAGGATTCCTTATTAAAGCTTTGTAAAAGAAAACAAATTTCCTTTCCGAAACATCAGTAAAATACATAATTTTTATTTCGTTTTTAATTTTTTGTTATTTAGCAGAAAATAACCTCTGACTCAACGTAAGAAATAGATGTAGAGGTTTTAATATACCCATATACAGGGTGTCCCAAAACTCCCGCCTTTCCCTTTAAGTGTTAATTCTCCATGCAAAAATAGTAAGAAAAGTTCCTATAAACATGTATCCGGAAATGCCTCCTAAGGGAGCTACGGCCCTCTAAGGATGGCGCAAGAATAGGTGTATTTGCTAATTATCTCGGAAATGATTTGGGACAACTTTATGAAACTCGGTTACTATTTTCGATTATTAAATGTTATTATTTTACAGTATTAGCCAAAATGAGTGAGGTGTACTCAGCCATTTCTGTTACTGAATGACATACGCCTACTTTGAAAAATAAATAATGCGCATTTAGCAAACGAATACGCAATATTTCGTTTAGATCGCTTTTACTCGAAAACAGCTTGCCATATGGTAAAGAGGACCTTTTTTGCAGAATTAACCAGGGAATCATAATCAGGGATTAAAATACTAAAAATGTCAAATGGACAATTAAATATGTAGAAACAAAGAATACCGACCCCTCGTTTCTTCGCCCCTGGATAAAATTAATTTTGGCTAATACTGTAAAACAGTAACATTTAATAATCAAAAATAGTTAACCAAGTTTCATAAAGTTGTACCAAATCATTTCCGAGATAATTAGTAAAAACACCTATTCTTGCGCCATCCTCAGAGGGCAGTAGCTCCCTTAGGAAGCATTTCCGGACACATGGTTATAGGAACTTTTCTTACTATTTTTGCATGGAGAATTAGCACCTAAAGGGGAAGGCGGGAGTTTCGGGGCACCCTGTATACATGATGGATTCCGTTATTTTGTAGACTCCTTGTTTATTTTTCAATAAATGTGTATATGTGGGAGAAACCCTCAAAAAAGGAAGGAAACTGTAGAGAATACCTTAATTAAAATTTAAGAAGTATTTTCATAATATAAAATATAGAAGCAGAAGCAAAATTGTAATAATAACGTATAAAATTTGGATTAAAAGCTTCGGACTACCTGGTTTGCTAATCACAAATATCTGTATCTTCAAAAAAATTTCCTGCTATCTGCGCATCCGCGCAAGAGAAGAATAAAGAACCAGCTATTATTAAAAAATGATACCTCTATTGAACCTTACCTAGTTATAAAAATATACAATAAAAATTTGCTTAAAATATTTTAAATGCTTTCTGTCGGAAGTAGGTATCTCAAAAGTTATTGCACAAAAACATAAAAATGGACAGATACATTTTTTCTCTGCCATTGTTATCTACCTTTTCTTTACAAAAACTAACTCATACAAAACAATAACTTTTTGGCGGTAGACCGCCTAATGTCAAATTCACTTGGCTGTATTCAAATGGAAATTTATACACTCGGATCATCAAACTTGATCACACAATCTCTTGTCGCCTCTCTTATTATCAATATTATTCAGTGCACCATCTACCACTGCAAATTGTATCTACCGAATGTGAAAGTTTGATGGCCCTTTGATAACAAAATATTAATAGCATTTCTTGAGTGTATAAAATTCAACGTAAATACTCCACTGAACACTTTCATTTTTGAAGAAATCTTCAAAGGCAATAAATAGTTTGTTAGTCAACAAATATTTTATAATAACATTGAGGTTATGTAGCTTACTAAAATACTTTACAGGAGTTAGACAGTTTTGAATCTAGTAGAACATATTTAACATTATCTACTAGATGTTAACAAAAAAATATTTTCATATAATACTGTCAGTAAGTGTTATGATTGCTTTTGAACATGGGCTATAAAGTACGGGCAAACATGAATTTCTTTTCTCCTTTTTTCAAGAATTTTTTAACCGATTTAATTAATGACATTTGTACGTTTTTATTCGTGTAAATTTTTATTACACCTAATAATTGAATTTGTATTTTGGTAGAGCAGTATAATTAAAATTTTTATTTTTGAAACATCAATCATCCATCCTATCCCCTTCGGGGTTCTAGATCATATAGTGAATATCAACTTAATAAATTTTTAACAGAAAACATGACTTATATGACAGGTTTTTTGACCTTAAACTGTCATTACTCTGACACTTCGTCTGACCAGCTTACTTAGTCTCTTATTGCCGCTAACGAGTTCTGAGCGGCAGTAAAAGTCTTTTACTACCGCTCACGATCGGCACTAAAAGTATTTGAAGAAAAAATAACATGTTATATGTGGAGTAAAGTGATTTTCTGTGTCTCGGTTGTTTTTGTCAAGTACATCCTCGACACAAAAAAATGCCACACTTACTCCATATAAAACAATATGCTATTTTTGTACGACTGACTTTAAAAGCGACGTTATTAATCCCAGTTTGAAACATTAAAAATTGAATTTTATGATTCAGCGTGTTAAAAATATTTCTATGTACGACTGTTATAAAGTGCTGTTTATGGCACAGTTTTGCGGCCAAGTGCCTCTTTATGGTACTAGTAAAATGAAGTAACTTTACTCCATATCCCTCTTACTGGGTTATGTAGCAAAACATCCGACCGCCAAAAGTTCATTATTCATAAAATAATATGCCCCCCTCAACAAGACATATGATATGGCCCCCAAGAGCTGGGGGAGCTGCCAAAACTATGCACAGTTTTAATTTTACAAGGCAGTAAAGTAGTCGTACAAAAAATATTGCGATACAATCAAATAAGTGTTTTTTACACTTGACATATTGTTCAACTCGGTCTAAAATTTTGAAAAAAAAAAGTATGAGTAATTTCTTTTTTTTAACTTATTTATATCGGACCAGACGATGACATTTTTTCCCTTACTCACGATCAAAATAAAATCACTTTTAACACATAGATTTATCATACAATTTTTTTTGTAAAACTGCCTTATACATGAATTTGGTAATAAAATGGATAAATCGAAATTGTGAAGTTTGAAATTTCTTGAAATTTGATCATTTTCTTATTTTTAACTACAGTTTGCCACACCAGTTTAGTCGGTATAAAAATCACGCAAAGAACCTTGAATGATACCGCGTTCGCTAGTCCGTTAGAAATAGAGAAGGAGGGATAAGGTTGGCTTTAGTTTTTAGTATTGTAAAATGGAAAAATTAAGGATATCGTTCTAAAAAATAATAAAATGTTTTTTAACAGTTCTTTCCGTACTTTAATTGTTTGGTTCAAAAATGCATTTTTTGTATGAAATATTTATTTTGAAAAATATATATCAATGTGTTTGAGGAGAATTTTATTTGTAAAAACCAGTTACGAGACATTTGTGTGACGTTTTTAAATCATTTTCACTTCCTAAAAATATATAGGGTTTCCAAAAATTATTTTTTAATTTAAAACGTTTTTAATCGAATTTTCGCAATTTTTTCAAATAGAACATATTTTTCGGCTATATGATGTAGGAATGAAAAAAACACGTATATCTCTATGGCTATCTGTAACCATTTTCAATTTATTGAGCAACAAGTACAAACTTCAAGAATAAAACTTACAAAATTAGAGGTTTTTTCCGATAAGTGAACAGAAAAAATTATAATAAGTGTTCCACATGTTGTCCATTTTGATTGACACACATCTCTATGCGTCTTTGAAATGTGGTTTCTGTTTTTTTTATGTAATGAACCTAAATAATCACAACTACAGGTGTTTTGTAAATAAATTCTTAACAGAAACAATACTTTATACTCGCAACGATTAGAAATCGAGATATTAAAAAAAATTCCATAGGAGGTACCACCAAAATAGCCAGATTAAGGGCTTTTAGACGTCTGCCGTGAACATTAGGAGAAAATTCAGATATTTTACAAACGTCTATTTAATAAAATAGGAATTATAAAGTGCAAAAGCTACAAATTACTGGTTATCTAAAATTCACCACGACCAAATACAGTGTATCACGTAAATGTGTACCTACCTTCCAAGAAATGATGGACTACAAAAGTTGAGTAGTGCATATAAGTCACAAATCAATTGCTAGGATGGCTATAATCCTACCAAGGAGTTTTTAATACATTTATTTAACGTCGGCCTATTTCCGCTACTCAGGCCTAACACCGACGCCTGTAGACGAGCTACCCCCAACCAGAAATTTTGCCGAACCTCTTCCCTGAAGAAGGGTAGCAATCTTTTACTTACCTAACATTTAATAGACAAGAGACCGACGGCTTTACATTCCCTCCGAAGAATATTATATCCCCTATACAACTCTCGCCTAAGGTTGTATAGCTTCCGCGCATACACTGATATACAAGCCGCTAGAAGATGTGTGAGACGAGGACGGGTCTTCGTTGGTGAACACGCAGGTGCCTCTGTGGTTGGAAAAATAAAAGTATTTTGGCTGGCTAGCTTCGACTGAGATTCCCAGAGGCCGCTGGTGCACTTAATTTATTAAAAAGTTAGATCGGGGTGGTATGTCCTTAAACGGAAGGATTCGGCCAATAGGTACATCCTGTATAAGTTTCAGAGCGTAAGTATGCTTTTTATTTATTGTAAAGGTCTAAAGCTTCACCCTGTATAAGCTGTAGGACCTACGTGAGTACCCTGTAGGTATTTTTCTTCTAATAATAACACTGTATTTAGAACACGAAATTAACAACTTTTTATTTATGCGAAAAGCACAGAGTTGAATATTTAATTTATTTAAATTAAACAATTTTCTTTTCAGGTAACGTATCGACACTTAGAATTTCGCCTTGGACGGTGCGGGTTTCGTTTAATTTAATCAGATCTGAGATAATTCATTTACAAACTAGGGTCACGAAGAAGATTTATTTTTACTAAAAACTAGGGCCGCGAGGGCGATTTAAAATGTAGCACTTGGGCTGAATAAAAATATAATAACAAATTTTTTACTAGGGGCTGCCTAGGAAGAGGACGCGGGTACAACTTTATGTTTCGTTAGATACGCCGGGAACACAACTTTGGGTTTAGGCTCTGTGGCGACCAAAGGGTAACGGGGGTAGTAAGAACTTATTCGTAGATACACCGAGAATACAACTTGCCAGGGGCTTGGCACGCTCCCCATTTTAAACAAATGACGGGGCACGAAGTGGCCGAGAGCTGGATGAGAATTAAAAGGGTACCGGACATTCATTTGGGCTATTATTGTGAAATGTAGTGCAATAGTTGCTTATATTTTGGAATTTCTAATTGAAAATTATACTACTAAATCGGCTATGAAAAATTTAATACTTTGATATGAAAATGTCATCGGAATCTAATTTGGTTTTGGAAATATTCAAGATAACTGCGGATATGACTCATGCCTGGAAATCGTCCCGTGAAGTAACGTTGAAGGTTCTACTTTAATCCATATTAATGTTATACTTGATGTTATATGTGTTGCTGTTTGGTCATGATAACTCCTATTTAGGGTAATGGAGTGAAGTTGGCGACGAGTTGCCAGCATGCAAACTAGTAAATTGGACTTAGAGTTTTATTTAAGAAAAGAAGCTGAATGTGGGATAACTAAATGAAGATAGTGACGAATGGCCAGCAACTCATAGGGAGCACGTAAACTGGTCTTGATTTGGGGAAGATTGTTTTATGGGCGGCTCGGGGGAGTAAATTGAAAGTGGTTTGAAATGTTGAGGGGGCTGTATTTTTGAGGGGTGTCGTTTGTAATGTATTGTTGGTAATTTGACGGAATTGGGGTGTTTTGACTAATTTAATGATAGAATATGAATGTCGGTGAATTATCGAAGATACTTGAAATTTTTCAGATTTTTTATTTATAAACTGTAGTTTTTTGATATAATAGGTGTCTTAATGACTTTTTTTATGGTGTTTGCCAGGTTGACCTTGACAAACGATTTATTTGGCAAATTTTGACTATTTTTTGGTCGGCCATTTTGGTAGTATGGGGAATATACTACAACATTGGAACAGTCACCCATCCAACTACTAACCGCCCCTTGCGTTGCTTTACATCGCATATCGAAGTATGTACATAGTAAAGACGCACCCACGCTCGCCCCCAAGTAAAACAGTTATAGAACGATAAATTCAAACCAAACGAACGGTCCGAGTAGTTAACTGTAAGAGCTCTAAGTAGGTTGGTCAAACGAAACATCCCATTATAACTAGATTTAAGGAGAATATGGTCAGTCCCAAATATGGAAGAGCTGAGTGCATTTGTGCAGCTCAGTATATCTTTTGGCACCCTAGACGTACAAGTAGATAGGGGGACACTTGGGTCAGGCATTCGTCATAAGACCCTGATCGTGCAAATATACAGTACGCTTTTCCTAATCAGAAAGACCGTAGTAGAATCATTGAAAAGTGCCGCCGCAACAGTAATAGTAAAACTGTGTCCAAATGTTGATTTTGACAGATACGAGCTATGCTTTGCCCCCGTGTGATGCTTAAAAGAGTAGCAATGGCCATTTTAACGCTAAATTATTTAATTTTTTTCTCATTTACTAACATTGTATGGAACAATTTAGAGGTAAAATGGTTATTTTAATCGTTTTAATTGGGGATGAAACTCTGTAACACGGCCCCCTATGTGAAATACATTTTTTTTTTTATACATTTATTTAACGTCGGCCTATTTCCGCTACTGAGGCCTAACACCGACGCCTGTAGACGAGCTACCCCCAACCAGGAATTTTGCCGAACCTCTTCCCTTAAGAAGAGTAGGGATCTTTTACTTGCCTAACATTTAATAGACAAGAGACCGACGGCTTTACATCCCCTCCGAAGGATGGTATATCTCCTATACAACCCTCGCCTAAGGTTGTATAGCTTCCGCGCATACACTGATATACAAGCCGCTGGAAGATGTGTGAGGCGAGAACGCGGTTTCCGTTGGAATGGTCACCAATCCAAGTACTAACCGCGCCTGTCGTTGCTTTACATCGCATACCGAAGTATGTACATAGTAAAGACGCACCTACGCTCGCCCCCCGAAATACATTTGGGAACAGTTGTAGTGCTATAGCTGCGAGGGCACTTTTCAATAGCTTATCCTGTGGTCTTTGGTGCGCAAAAGTATGGAGTATTTTACAAGGCCACGATCACTTCCCTCATCGTAATTTATAATAGCTCTTGACCATCACATGCAACTCCACAATAACTTGTCATGAATGATCATGAATTGCCATGAACTTTCATGAATTACATTGAATGAAGATATCTAGATATTAAAAAATATTCCGTATGCGTACACGGTTCATGTCATATGGCGTCATACAAATTTCTCACTCAAGTATCCCCTTTTTTAAGATATTAATAGCTTAAGGTTAATTGGAAATGTAAGCGGTAACAGGGAGCTGGATGTTTATAAAAATTTAAAAAGTTACACGTACTTTTTAAATTTGTATGAATCATAACAAAGTGATTCTAATGATTACTTGATTTATCTTTCCTAAGTTGAAATTTTAGGTCTGGAAGACAATAATGTTGGAAGGCATTGATGTTCAATTTATGCAACGTGATCTTGTTTATGTGTTATGTATTTTAGTCATTACCCGGTTTAGTAAAAAACAAATTTCTGCAACATAAGACACTTACCAGTTTACCATTATATTAAAACAAAAGTAGTGTTTAATCACTCCAATAATAAATTGTCAGATTGATGCTCATAACTAATCCATAAATAAATAATATGATGGCGCATGGACAATAGTATATTTACCGAATTGTAAAAACTTTTATGCTTGTGGCATAGTCTCGGTGCAGATACTTACACAAAGTTTACTTTTTAAGTCAGAATGTTCAAGTTGTTAATGGTAATTTTGATTTCCAATATGCTATAAACAAATTACACGAACAGAGTAAAGAAAGTTATGACAAGACACATCATCGAAATAATCGATTTATACTTTAAACGTCATCTTACTCTAAAGAATTATTATAATTATTTATTGCTTGTGATTTGGCGAATAGGCTTATAAAAATCTTGCCTGTGCACTTAATCTTACATCTCTTAAAGAGAAAAAGAAATTATTCATGTTTACCGTATTTACACATTTGATCGTCTTAAAATTACAGCAACATTGTTTACTTGAAAAATAAAATGCATAAAATTGATAACTAGGAATTTAGGAACACCCTGTGGCTAAAGTATCACCGAATTCAAAGCGGAGTATTTCAGTGGATTATGTTCATTTTGGCTAACGGAAGTGGATTCTGTCACTTGTCCCTTGTAGGACTTATTTATTTACAACTAGGAGTTTTTATTCATATTCTCATAATTCTTCATAAGATATAGCTTTAATTGTTCTCTTATAATATATACAGCAAGATCTTAAAGCCAAGATGTACATAAGGTTAAAATAAATAAATATATAAATTTCTAATGTAAAAAAAATATGTACCACCATAATCTCAAGTAAAAAGAATACATTACCATTTTTTCTTAAAGGGTGATTTCACCAGACATTCAAATATAAAACTATAAGTCGCTCTTCAGATTTTTCCGCGGCTACAAAAATTGGGATAAAAAGCATATCTAGCTGACAAAATTACAGGTAAAATGTTCATTTGTGTTTATTAATAAGAAATACGATTCTATTAGTATAGTCTAGCATACTTTAACTTGGCGTGTGTATGTATGAGTTAATATTTCCGTACGATTTCATTTTCTCCCATATTGTACACAAAGTTAAAGCAATAGTCCAGAAACATTGTCTGCGTGGACAATATTTCTGGATCTTTGTGTACAAGAGAAAATGAAATCGTACGGAAATATTAACTCATACATACACACGCCAAGTTAAAGTATACTAGACTATAACGTTTCATGAAAATGTAATGTATCTCAAAGTGCTATTAAGATATATTTCTGAATTTCATTTGAATCCAAAAATGAAAAGAGTAATATTAATTTGTCTTGTAATTTGTTTGTAACTAAAGAATTAAAAATTCAAAAATAGCGTTTTTGATTAATTTTCCTTTTTTGTTATCGAAAAATATATATGCAAAATCTAGTATCTAAGATAAAAACATATCTGTACTGTCAAATTTACTTGCAGGATCAAGAGTCGAATTTACTACTTTACAATTTGTCATACGGCTTTTTTAGTATTGAAAATACTTATACGATGCTTTATATGGGGACTGAGAACGTTAAAAACAGCCGACACGCGACAGATTTATGTACCGGTCTGACGCCGGCGCAGCCGCGGAGAAGGGGAACGGATGAGACGATAGATTTTGCTCGCACGCAGTTAGCGTTCGGTTGTTTATAATGTTCTATTGATGATTATGTATAATTTATTATTAGTTATGGATTGTATATAGCCTTTATAAAAGTAAATGGTAATGCTTTGTGAAATTAAATTGTAGGTATTTATTGAAGTATTGACCGAATAAATAACACGACAATATTCGTATATTACTTCCTTCGAGTTCATGGTATTAGATTTCAATCAGTATCTTGAAAGCGCTTCATGATAGCTGATCGAAGTAAAATTTTATGTGGACTAGACTCGGCTTTCATCTTCAGCGCCCCGCAATCCCATGCAAAAATAATCTCTACGCATCATGTCAGCAAGTCAAATAAAGTAGATAATAGTGGCTATAAAATTTCCTGGTTTTTGAGCGGAACATTCAGTTCACTACCATTGTGTACACTTTTGCAAATGTAAGACCTAGATCCTACAAATTTGTTACTATTAATTTTGGACTGGATAACCCGATTTAGTTGTCAGGAGAGCGATATAGTACCAAGTTTTCTCCAGCCTTCGGCAGCTTAATTCAACGTATATATCGCCAACTAATCACGTTTGCCCGCTTGGATCGTCATGTCCACTTGCATAAACAATGAACATAATAATAAATTATGTCCAGCCATACTGTACTAATCTTCTTTTTTAATTCGCATTTCCCGTTGCGGTAACTTATGTACCTACGCTTTTGAGCCTCGAGCGAATTGGACTCCACTGAATCACCACTGAGATCATGCATTTGCAGAGGCGTATTATCCTTACGCAAGTTGACCTTAATTGCATTGCAATGTATTACTCAAATATTAGAATGCATAGTACTGAATATCCTTGGAAATGGAATTGGTTGGCGGGCGATCAAAGGAAATATTGAACCACAGCACTTCGGCCTCACTGGGTCCCTTGTACTTCCTCCCTGTAGGCCGATTCTCACCTAGGCATCCAACCAACATAATCTTGCGAAGTAGCTGGTGATGTTGCCTAGGGGCATCTCCCTTACATCGGCCAAAATAGGTCAGCGTTCCCCCAAAATGGATGCTCTCATTGATGAGACGGCAGTACAGTTACAAAGTATATGTTGGACCGTCTCATCTTCTTGTTCACAACCTCTGCAGAAAGGTGTTTCGCTTAATCTCATATTGTATAAATGTTTCCTTAACGGACAGTGTCCAGTCTGGATTCCCGTTATAAAGCGTAGATTCCTTGTTGGGACATTTTACCAGTTTCCCAGCAAACTGGCAGCTACTTGTGTCATCCCACAGCTTCTTAAATTCGTTGTAAGTGTTCTCTTTAATTATTTGTGTTATCGCCGTGACCGGACCTGGTCCAAAGATGTTTAGGCCTACTGCCATCTTGGCCAGTATGTCGGCTTCTTTGTTGCGACTGCATTGTGCATGTGATTTCACCTAACATACCGGTATGTTATACATGTTGGGGGCACCCACAAGTTTATTCTTTCCTATTATTTGGGTTTTCTACCACATGTATTATTGTCCTCTTCAAAAATAAATCACCGAATCTACAAAATAATAGAATTATTGGAAAAAAGCCTCTGCGCCCGTGACGTTTACGCCAAAGGAATAGTCAGAGATTATGTTTTGCAAATAATATAAATCGGAATAAACACAGAAATAATGTATTTTGCTGACGTTTCGGAAAGTAATCTCTTTCCGTTTTCCGTTACAAGTTCTTGGTGACATTCCCATACTACTCCCTGTGGTAATTTTGTAACTTCTCAGGGCTAATAGTAATTGTCTACAATCTGTTTGGTCGTGATTGTTTCTGCCCGTAGCTTATCTACGGACAATTCCTTTTGCGGTTATGGCTATGCCCGCCAGTTCCGTCTGTATTACGCTAGCTCGTCTACACATAGTCTTTTACATTTGATTTGCAACTTCTGGAGTATATTCCACATCCTGTCCCATCCTTCTTTTTTAATGCGTCTGTGAAGATGTTGATCACACCTTCACCAACAGCCTGGTTTTCATTACTCGTCTGCATTATGTAGGGTCTGTCGAAGATAAACCGAAAATGCCATCTGTACACGCACGTCCCTAACGCGTCTTTCTAACCTCAATCCACAGGCGACTTCTGGCCTCTCCACAGCCTACATTTGGTTGTATGCTAACGAATTTGAGGCGTACCACTTCTCCTAGATATATATCTAGTGGTGGCAGACACAGCATTACTTCCATGTCGTTGGTGTTGTTCGCATAGCTCCGGTTATGCTTAGGCAGGCAACTCTATGCACTTGGCTGAGCTTGACTTTAGCTGTAGTCTGTGCTTTTAGGCCACAGTTGATCTTATGACGGCAGTGTATATCCACATGACCCTTTTGGGTGTCATTCTTCAAGTTTTCCCACGGTCCTGCAACATTGCTCATAAGAAATGTAAACCTGCCTTAGTCTTCTATCTAAGTGAAGATTCTATGTTAGTTTGGTATCGTAAGTTACCCCGAGGTATTTCACTTCTGAGAAACTTAGTGTTATATCCAGGACGGCAGGTGCCTCAAGTATTCCTAGTTTCCTTCCCCTTGTGAAGAGAGCCATCTCCGTCTTCCTGGGATTGACAGACATGGAGTGTTCTCCTTGTACAGAAGCATCTACCGTACTAATTTGTACAGTTCTTTTAGAGATCATGCTGGATATTCCGCATCCCATGATTGTAGGGACGTTCCTCTCCACTAGGGTAGCTGTAATTTTTGGAAAGGTGCTTCTGTCAAACGTACCTTCTATATCTATGAAGACACCTAGGGTGGACTCTTTATTGTCCAAGCATTTTTCAATCGGACTTGCGACTGCATGGAGGGCGGTGTTGGTGGATCTTCCCAGGATGTATGTGTGTTGGTTAGGGTATAAAAGGTTGTCTTTCACTGCAACATCCCTTATGAGCATGAACGAGGTTAAACTGATAAGTCTGTAATTCTTAGGGTGGGGGAGGTATAGTCCATCCGTACTGCCTTCGGAATAAACACAACTTTCACTTCTCTCCATCTCTCCTTATTTCTGGAATATAAAGGCGTGCTGAGCACTCCCTAAATATTCGAACCAGGTGGAGGTACATAGTATGTCATAGAAAATTTGAGAAACGAGTCAAAAATTAAGAAAATATCACAATTTAGACAATCTTTAGTAAGTTACATATCAGTATCACTGCGTTAAAAAGTTTTAAAAAATGTGTATAAAATAACGGAATATTAATAAAATTCATTATCATTAGGGAGATAGCCGATATCAATAACGTTTGCTTTGTTGATGAAACTGGAGCGTAAATAAAGAAATACGCCTTGCTCCGTTCGTTCGAATGGGCCTTTGTCTTTTAGTTATTAAATTTTGAAAGTATATCACTAAGAAATACGTGAAGTATCTAGAGCGTCCGCCTATCACCAAGTAGGTTCAGATCCTTCCCGGGTTTTCTTTTTTTTTTTTTAATTTGCGTTTTCGCTGTCAACCAACCATTTATTCAAATAATCAAGTATTCCTGTTAACATATTTAATTACTCCAAAAAAATTCATTATTTTTTGAAAATTTGACTTTTACTGATACATTTTCTTTATTACTTTCGAGTATTTAATGTATTATGAAAAATTAATAAATAATTTTTACATCAAATATTATTCATTAAATAATTTTTAATGTTAACATTATTTGTTAACTTCCTATAATACATTCAATATTGAAAAATGATAAAGACGAATATTTTTCATTAAAAGACATGGTGAATTTTCAAAATATACAGTTTCTTTAAAACAATTAAAAGTATCAACACGAGTACATACTTGTTTATATAAACAAAAAGGCTTAATTATTTAAACGGTATGATTAATCGGCAATGAAAAGAAAAATATTTCAAAAAAAAGAAAGAAAAGTGGCTGGGATTTGAACCCGAATTCACGAGGTGACAGGCAAACGCCATTTTTTTGCCAATTTAAATATCTTTATTCCAAATTATATATAATTCATTTCTTAACCATAGCATTTCATTTCATACCAGGAACACAGCTAAGTGTTAGGAGCATATAAACCCGTCGTTGGAAGACAGTTGTATTGAAATACTTTAATTTATCTGTTTTATCTTGCTGCTCTCCTAATAATAATTTAAGCAAATTCGCCTTGAATTTCTGCAATGTATGATGTGGTTAACGATACTGTTTACTAGTGAATTACGTGTTTTACAGGACATAATTTATAAAAAAACTACTTAAGGGTGCGAGAAGAAAAATTTAAAGCAAAAAGTATTCCAAAATAACGTGTCTATCTACAATAAAATATTTACAGGTATAAAATTAAAGTTTATTCTGGCGTACAGGCAAACGCTCTATATTATGACCCACTAATCCTTCTTGATGGAAGCGAATTCTTCTCGGTACTTAACACTAAAGGTGTGCTTATATTTTAAAACTTTAATAAACAAAGACCTATTCGAACAAACGAGGCAAGACGTATTTTCTTATTTATGCTATCGTTTCACAAAAAAAAACATTGAAATGGCCGATCTCCTAGCTGTAAGGTCCCCATGTCAGTGGATTAATGAACGACATCGTCATATTCAAATAATTACATCTTGTCTCAACTTTACATGTTGAAATTCGCTTTATCTTTCATCATTAACGTAATTTAGGAACGACTTACAGATTTATGTTGTGAATGCCTTTTGAACATGCCGCTTTAAAAGTTCACAATTTGATTAATTTTCTGCCTCTTAGGCCAGTCACTACAGGAGTCAGAAAGAATAATTCATAAACTTATCGGACGCATTTTTGTCTGTTTTATCTTGTTGAGAGACTTCTAAATAATAAGTCTGAATTTTGGTATTTGTAAGTATGTGATATATTTTTTTCATTATTGTTTAATCAATTGGAAACGTTTTTTTTTATACATTTATTCAACGTCGGCCTATTTCCGCTACTGAGGCCTAACACCGACGCCTGTAGACGAGCTACCCCCAACCAGGAATTTTGCCGAACCTCTTCCCTTAAGAAGAGTTGCCTAACATTTAATAGACAAGGGACCGACTGAGAATAAAACTTAACGCCTAAACACATCGGAATCAGAGCTAGCGCTTCTTCAGAAATTATTAACAATTCAAGCTGACTTCATTTAAAAAAAAATTTTTTTTCAGGTCAAAATTTGTACTTTGTAATATTAACTTACACTTAAAATTTGATAAAAAATACATGTTTATTCTGTAAAGGGTAATAGATCTCTATGGTTAATGCCTTCTTCAGGGCAATTTACTATTACAACATTATCACCAGAGATGGCGCTGCAGTTTAAATATATTTTTCGAACAAGGAAGATTTAAAACATGTCATTCGATTAAGACTTTAATTTTAAGCAAAATTGTTCTTATTCCAAAATGTCATATCTGCAGTAGTTTTTGAGATATTTTAAATTTATTGTCAACTTTGAGTGTTTTAGTTTGAGTTGAGTTTTCAAAATTGTTGTAACTTTTTTAATGTTGGTTTTCGGATGTAGGTTTCTTGGTAACTTTTTTGCCTGCTATAAGAGAATTATTTACTGGTGGGAATTTTTTTTAATAGCACTTCCGATTTTACCGGAAATTACTTTAAATTGAGAAATTTAAATTAAAATAATTCAAAAATTCTTGCTCGGCACTTTCTATCACTTAAATAATAAACACCACAGAAACCCCCAATTCCAGAAGCCAGGGCTTGTGCGGAAGGGGGTTACACATTGAAAAAATGCGGACACACAACCATTTCCTCCGACAATGCCAGTGCCGGAGCCAGGATTCGAACCCGGTGGTGCGATGTCCGTGTGATTAATCGCGATTGCCACAATTTTTTTTTTTACAATTTAAAATTCTTTATTGAGTTTTATATACACATCATTTTTTCTATTTTGTTTATTTCATTTATATTATTATTTACAACATATAATATAGTACCCGACGCGTTACAAATAAGCTGTTTGCTTAGAAACGAGACGGGGGGCCGATCTTATGCCAATGAAATTTAAAATAGAATTAAAAGTTAATAAACTAAGTACCGTCCTCCTAAACAGTTTGAACTAAATCTCATTCGCAAATACTAAAAGTTTTAGAAAAAAGAAAAATCAATGATAAACTTTCTGATATATACAATTGAGTGTTTAATTTGCAGGAAACTTAACCTAAGAAAAAACCTGCTTAAAAGAGAAATATATATACAAGTAAAAATGCACCGATTATTTCGGTTATATACAAAATTAAAGAAATAAAACAATTATTCAGGTAAAAGTAGCAAAACCAATTCAGATCATCACAGTTCTGCTTAACCTGCAAGAAAATTATATGTAATTAAAATGTTGTTATCTGTCCGAATAAATCGGAAGATTTTCATGTATGAGCTTATGGGTATGCTCAAAATTATGATGTTCCCGTATGTCTACCATATTCGTGGTAAGCGGGGAATTATGTATCTTTAATTTAAAGAATTTTTGAGAAGTTTCTATTATATAATCCCTGATTAGAGGGATGTTATACTCTCTATGAAATGTTTCTATAGGAGTATACCTATTTGTGCTTGTAAGTAATCTATGGATTTTATTCTGTGTCCTTTGTAGTCTATTACATTGCGCATCTGAAATTGTGTTCCAAGACGCGCATGCATAGGCAAGGATCGGTTTTAACATAACTTTATAAAGGGTTAGCTTGTTATCCTTAGTTAATGTGCTCCTTTTGTTGACTAATGAATATAGTCGACTTAAGGCAGCATACGTACTATTTATTACTCTGGTTATGTGAGGTCCGAAGCGTAGTCTCGTATCCGGGGTTACCCCTAGATACTTGACCGTGCTCCTTTCCTCAATAACCGTGTCATTAATTTTAATTTTATTGAAAGTTTTAATATTTGTAAACTTCCTGTGCATCGTAATGATTTCAGTTTTTTCAGGATTTATTTTTATTTTCCACTTTTGGTGGTATTTTAGTAATGTATTTAAATGGTACCCTCGCACCTTAACCCACTCGGTTATCGACCAGATAGATAGATTTTTAATCTTACTTGCCACATAACTTGCAAAATAATAAATCTAAAAAAGTTGAACCCCGTCCGAGATTCGATCTCTGAACTCGCACGGAAAACGGGATTACTAACCACTTAAGTTAAGTTCTGACTTTTAACTCTCGTTAGTCATGGAAAAATTGTAATTGTTTATTTATTAACTGTCAGAAGTTTAATTTTCGTTTGCGTGTGTCATTTTACGAATACGTTTGTAAAATTTGTCCAAAATATGGCCCGAGCCATGTTGACAAAGTTAATACGTTATTAATTTATGGAAAAGCAATAAAAATGCAAAAGCAGCCAAATGTATGTACCAATTACAATTTCCAAATAGAACACAATCCGATTGCAATTTTTTTCCAATTTGTGTAACAATTTATTACAATATGGTAGTTTTAAAAAGTTAAAACGTGAAATAATACGAACAGCGAGAACCCAGGAGAATACGGCTCTAGTTCCACCAATATATCACTCTCGTCGTGCCAAAGAATCTTAAGGTGAGAATATCCAAGAAAGAGAGAGGTCCGATAGGGAAATATTTACTGTTTTTGACTGCAACTTCTTATTTTAAAGCACATATTGCAAACAAACTATAAGACTACCTAAGTAGAACTATAACAAGAGTAGTGTTATAAATTTTCACTCAATAATTTCAAAAATATGCGAAATAGTTAGATTTAAATTTAGGAAATACGGGAATTGGCATAATTCTTAAAATTAAATCTAACTATTTTGCAAACAACTGAAATTATTGAGTGAAAATTTATAACACTACTCTTGTTATAGTTCTGCTTAGGTAGTCTTATAGTTTGTTTGCAATATGTGTTAGAATAAGAAGTTATGATCAAAAACAGTAAATATTTCCCTATCGGACCCCTCTCTTGGAAATTCTCACCTTAAAAGAAAATAAGTACTTTCCACATAAACCACACTTATTACATCATTTACTGCCTACGGACTATGATCGTCGCTTAATTTTTCTTGCTGAGCTTTCTGTTCTTTATGAAGAAAATTGTAATTTCCTTAAAAATGTATTTTCGAGTGACGAAAATAAATTTCACAGTAACAGCACAATTACAAAACATTACTGTAGATATTGGTCGGAAAACAACGCAAGATGGATGATTCGAACAAGAAACCAAACTGTGTTCAGCTTAAATGTATGGTGTGGTTTTTTAAATGGTTATATTATAAGTCCGTTTCCATACCATGAAAATTTAACCGACGTTTTAGAAAATGAGTTACCAAGACTTTTACAAAATGTTCTCCACAACAGATCTGAAATTTGGTTTTAGCAAGATGGCTCACCACTCCACAACTCTAATATTGTTGTAGATTATTTGAATAACATATTTCCAAGGCGCTGGATTGGCACCTCAGGACAGGTTAGATCGCGCGTTCTCCGGACTTGACCCCTCTGGACTTTTTCTTTCGGGGATATTTAAAGTCAAGTACATCAAGAGCCAATAGAAGATATGGCCGATTTATACCGCTTGCGCTGCTGCAATTAATAGATACAGATTATTAAGGACATGTAACGAGGAATTGTTACATCGCTTTGATATATTATGTACTCAAGCAAACGGAAGTAATTTCGAACATCTATTGTAAATATTATTGTCAAGATGTATTGTTCAAAAATAAAATTACCTTATTTGTTGTTTTTCCATTCTCAATTTAAAGTAATTTCCGATAAAATCGGAAGCGCTATTAAAAAAAATTTCCCACCAGTAAATACTTGTCTTATAGCAGGCAAAAAAGTTACGAAGAACCTACATCCGGAAACCAAGATTAAAAAAGTTACAGCAATTAAAAAAAAATTACAACACTGCAAAGTTAGACAATAAAATTAATGTCTCTCAAAAACTAAGATCTGACTTTATGAAATAATAATTTTGCTCAAAATTTCATGCTTAATCGAATGACATGTTTCAAACCTTCCTTGATCGTAAAATATTTTTAAACTGCAGCGCCATCTCCGGTGATAATGTTATAATAGTAAATTGTACCTTCTGAAGAAGGTATTAACCATAGAAATCTATTACCGTTTACAGAATTAAAATATATTTTTTAGTTTGCGTAATATCGGCTGTGGGAATGTTAACTGAAACACACTGTATAAACACTCCACCAAAACTTGGATCACTATTACCATTTAGAAGTGTCTCTGCAAAATAAAACAAGATAGGTGCAAATCTGTACTTCACGAGATGCCCCTCCAGTGATTGGCCTATATTAAATATTTCTAAAATGGTACGTTAAAATTATATTGCTTATCCATGCGATTGCGCGACATGTTCGCTAAAATTTTGCTACAGTACAAAACTTAACATAGAAAAGGTACAAAAATGTTATAAAAACTAAAAACAATACCTTCTGGTAAGATAATACGCGAAACGGGCATATAAAATAACTTGTGCAAAATAAGCACATAAAATAAAATATTTGAGCTTTAAATAAAATGGCACTTCGCCTAATAAATATTACAACCTATTTTTGTTAATAGTACGAACGTTTTTTAGTTTTGTCAAAAAACACTCTAGACAATTCAAGAAGCGAGAGATTTTGACACAGACCTATACATATGCAATATAAATGCGTTCGTTAACGTAATGCTATCTCCCTTTGATAATCTCTCACGTCTGCAATGCTGTGGTCATTTCGTCGTGGATTGTGGCCAATTCGTGGATCCTAGAGGCGAGCTGCTGGTTTAGGGTGAGTAGCACCTGTTTTTGAGAATCATGTGCGCTGAGAGCTATTTCGAGTTCTGATTGTGCCAATTTTATTGTGCTTTGGAGTTCCTGATTTTCCTTCTGCAGCGACTAGAAGAGCCGTATGAAAAAGCACATTAATTTTCTCTAGTCTTAAATAGCTTGACGAAGTAAAATTATCATTTAGGCAAAGCAGGTAATTTTTTTACTACAAAACTGGAAAAAATTCTACAGATTGAAATGTCCTCAAATCGATAGTGTTATTAGTCTAGCGATTTCGCTATAGTGGAGTAAAATCTCTCCTCTATCTCGCTTATTTCTGGTAGTTTCTTTTAAGGTACATCCAAATAGGACATTCACCATTTTGTAGGGCTTAATTTTGGCTATCCGCAATGAATTTCTTTCTACAACTTTTTGTAGTAGGGTCGAATTTTGCAAAAATCGTTTTTTCATGTCTGGGAAGTAATTTGAAAAATGTGTTTTTTTAAATTATACGTCGCGCTATTAACTCAATGGTTTGAGCTACGATTATGAACTTTTGTAAACTTACTCCAAAAACTATAGCGCTTCTAACGCCACTCTCCAAATTTTCATAATATAAGGCCTTTTCGAGAAAATAAGCCCCAAAGTCGCCACTAGCAAATCAGTGCATTGAAAACTCCATCATGTGAGTAAGTATGTTAATTATTCAAAATTTATGTTTGCATATATGAAGTCAAATGTAGACAAAACTATAAAAAAGTTTTTAAAAAAGATTCAGCTCAATAGGCCTCACAGTTTTCGAAAAATCGATTTTTTAATACGCTTGTCATTTTCACAGTTAATATAATCCACCGGACCCACGGAGTCGCACCTGCATTTTGTAATAACGTTCGATGATCAGTCGTATTAACAGTGTTTATGTATTGAGCAAATATATGGGATCGTGTAAGACTAGTCCTTTTGTGTTTTTCTAATCTTTTAAAATTTGGCAAAGTTTCGTAAGTAAGTTCTTATATGAAAACTAGACGAAGACGAATAGTGTTAGCTGAAAATAATTGTAGTTTCTTTTAAAAATGGAGCAAAATTTATTTTATACTTATATAATAACGTCATAAGCAAAAAAAAAATAGATCTTTTATATAACATGGGATTTTCGTGTTCTTACACTGTTCTAAGAAGTATGACAACAGTTTTGGCTAAATAGTTGGATTCTTCGCCGCACCGCAGGCAGGTTGTTCGTACAGTGCGACTCCGAGCCCGAGAATCCGAGCGCAAATGACACTATGAAAATGATGCGTATTAAAAATACGATTGCTCGAAAACTATGAGACCTAGCGAGCTGAATCTTATTTTAAAAACTTTTTTGAAGATTTGTCTACATTTAACTTCGTACACAGGGTGTCCCACCGGGAACTGAATCGATCGATATAGAGAAAAGTACGCATCAGAAAATTTTGAAAATTTAGATAATTACTAATGTCGGTGTGGCCAATCCAACTAAAATAATTACAAGTAGCTGGCACTTCCGCTTATACCGGAAGTCGATACCAACTTGCTTATTTCAAATAGAACACCCTATATATTTTAGGGTTTTCGAAAAGAGCATAAAATTCTGAGTCGAAAATATGTAGCATATCCTATACCTAAACCTAGCCGTTTCAGAAATATTTGACATTTTATAGAAAATTTGACAAGTGCAACGGTTTGCAAGAACCGTTATAACTATCTTCGTGTAAAAGATCCTCATTTGCTTCCTGTCACATAAAAAGAACACAAGAAGAGCAAATGTGCTGCATGTTCTTGATATTACTTTATCACATTCTCCATAAATAATAAACAAATTTAAAAAGTTTTCGTTGGTATAATTTAAACGTGTTGGCATTTTTGACATAAGATAATGACTGATTGTTTCTAATCATGGCTATTTTGATGAAATGATTACAACCATTCATGAATTTCTAATAAAATCGCAAATATTTCAAAAAATTGTAACTTTAACCCCCAAAAATACAGGGTGTTCCATTTGACCTAAACAAGTTTTCGCGCTTTAAAATTGACAAAATGTAACGCGAAAAACGGAACACTTGGTATATTATTGAATTTATTTCAGTTGTAGAACGTAGTTCTCCTTGTGTTCTTTTTACGTGACAAGAAGCAAATGATGATCTTTTACACGAAGAAAGTTATAACGGTTCTTGCAAACTGTTGCACCTGTCAAATTTTCTATAAATTGTCAAATATCTCTAAAACGGCTAGGTTTAGGTATAGGATATGCTACATATTATCGACTCAGAATTTTATGCTCTTCTCGAAAACCCTAAAATATATAGGGTGTTCCATTTGAAATAAGCAAGTTGGTATCGACTTCCGGTATAAGCGGAAGTGCCAGCTGCTTGTAATTATTTTAGTTGGATTGGCCGCACCGACATTAGTAATTATTTAAATTTTCTGATGAGTACTTTTCTCTATATCGACCGATTCAGTTCCCGGTGAGACACCCCACTGTAATCACTGTATACATACATACATTTTGAATAATTAACATACTTGCTCACATGGTGAAGATGCTAGTGGCGGCTCTGAGACTTATTTTCTCGAAAAGTACGGATATTTTGACAATTTGGAGAGTAGCGTTAGAAGCACTATAGATTTTTGAGTAAATTTACAAAAATTCATAATCGTAGCTCAAGCCGTTGATTTAGTAGCGCGATGTATGTTTTATAAGACACATTTTTCAAATTACTTTTCAGGGATGAAAAATTTGATTTTGCAAAATCCGGCCCTACTAAAAAAAAATTGTAATATTCCATTTCGGATGGCCAAAATTATGTTCTATAAGATCCCATTTAGTTATGCCTAAATTTAAAAAACGGCATTATGGGCCTTTTCAGTGATTTTTTTTATTGCTTTATGTGATAGTATTTTATAAAACATTTCGCCGTATTTTTTTTTAGCACGAAGCGCGGGCTTTGAACGTGACGTCACGCACCCACCTTAGTGACGTCAAAGAGCCCACGGCTTTGAACAGGACGTACGGTTGCATTTTAGTACTATATTGTAAAGTTAGATACCTGCTTTTTGACAGTTGACGGTAACATTGACTTTGGCACTCTGACAGTCGTTTCTCTTGGATTTTTGTGTTTAGAAAATGTTTAAAGAGTGCTCTGTTTCAACACGTACAAATAACAACATAAATTGTCCAAGCAAAATATTCCTCTTATTCTTGAACACACACACATAAATAATGAACATGTCGCGATATTCACGTACAGTAAATCCCTCCATTTTTGTCTTAGACCTCGCTTATCGAAAAGTTGCACTGCTCTACTGATAACGTAAATAAACTAATAAACACCGATCGACCAATATCGAGCGCTTACTGCGAGCGATGACAAATGTAACGTGCAACATTGCCGGCTTGTGTCAGTTTTCCATATATCTTAGAAATTAACTAACTAATTTCTTATTTCGATAGCGACATGTAAAATAGTAAGCAGACGCCATCTAGCGGTTTTACATGTCGCTATCGTTAAGATACCGAGATCAAGGGTCAAGGGATCCTTGTGTCGTTCGTCACATGCCTATCATGCACTGACGAGAGCCAACATCTCGAAACTGCAGTCTGCAAGTGGCGATTATGCGATTATTACACTTAACGCGCCAAGCTTTTAACTTGTAATTCAGCGCTCGGCGGAGCATATAGCCCGGAGAGTAGCTGTTTGTTGCAGTCTGGTTACATTCCTTATAGTAAAATAAGGATTTTATAGAGGAGCTGTTTTAGTATATATATATATATATATATATACACACACACACACATATAGAAACATTTTCAAGACATTAAGTACCTATACCACACTAAATAAAATAAAATGAAATACAATGAAAATCTAAATAATTCTAATAATAATCAAATAAGAAATGTTATTGTTTGTTGGCTTGACAGGAAAAAAATTTCAAAGTTTTCGTGAGTAAAGCGTGTCTTCTGGGGTAGTCTATAATTATCGCAAATGAAAAAAGAAAAAAAACCCATTCAAAGAGTCCCGATGAAGGAAGGCAGGTATTGAATTATATAGAAAGCTTTTTTAATATAGAGTACTGAGTACTCATCGATAGCATGAATATAAGTTTTCTTGTCGTCTAAATATCTAAACAATTCAGCTGAATTTTCGAAGTTTTAGTTTTTGCTGTATCAGTGTTATCCTGGTATCCATGTTTACGTCTAACCTGTCTTCAAACAAGTGCCAAATTTCTTATGCTATTTGTCTGTCAACATGTCACAATAGGCAAGATCTTGACTGTGCGCCTTCACGATCCCTACACTTAATAACATATCGCACAACGCTTGCGTAAAAAGTATTGGAGCCACAAAAAAGATTCGTCATCAAAAATAGGATTTGAACACGAATCCTTTTTCATTTGTCTTCCGAATCAGGATCATGAATTCTTTTATATGAAAGTATCTAAATACCGTTTTCAAATACTCAAAAAGGATTCGAATCATATCCAGCTCTGGTCAGTCAAATGTCCAGATACCCCGCAGTTTTTCTATTGATTATTAAAATGAGGGAATGCGATGAGGTAATAGTATGAGATATGACACTGTAAAAAATTTCAAAAAACATTTTAATGTGTTTTCTGACCATCTTCAAATATCAATGAACCATTTTCATCTCAACTGAGAGCCAGTAACACTTTCGATTTGATGAGGTTTCAAGCTGTAGAAAATATTTTCATTTCTTCACCCAATTTGATTAATCTAGTTATCGATGTTTCTTTGCTACAAGACAGTAAATCAGATCTATATTAGCCACCCAATGCAGAACATAATCACGCGCTAAAAATAGATAGGTATATTGCAACAAACTAAGAAGTATATTATTTCATTTGTAATACTTTGATGTCAATCTATTAGCATTATCAATTTTATATAGTCCTGTGTTGGGTAACTTACAAGTGATCTGTAGTCTAGTTACTATTTCTATAGCTAATCATACCTGCATTTCAGATAATTTATTGGAGGAAGATAATGCTTTGATTTCGTTATTTTTGCTTTCTAATTCAGTCTCTAGTTGTTCTACTCGGATCCTCAAAGATTGAATTTCTTTCCTTAACTCGTCTGCAAGTTCGCCGCCTCCTGAAAACAAATAAACGAAATATTGCTTACTATGACGAATTATGACAAAAGGTTCAATTGTACAAGGGGTTAGAAGCAGGATAGTCATGATTTTAAAAGTTGATATAGCGGTTCAAAGGATAAGTAAGTAATGTATTCGAGTGTAGTACACTAGCGTTTTGAGAAAGTGGTTCCCAGACAGTAAAGATTTGTGGATAACAGTTTCCATACAAAAACGCTCCCACCCCGGATCCAGTATAGAATTATTTCCTTAAACAGGGCCTTGGACTGTATAGTACTGTTCAAAGATTCCCGGCAGATCAAAAATGCAACAAAAACTTTACGACCTCATTAAAATACCGATACTCTAGTCAAAGAATACGCCAGACCCTCGAGAAATTTTTCTAAACTACAACGAAATCCGAATATTTTGCATGAAACGCGTGCTTCACGTAAAAACGCCATCGGAGAATGGTTTTTGGAAGTATTAGAAAGATTCGCTCCTCGTAGCGTTTTTTATGTAAAAATAAAAATGTCGCTCCGTGGAGTGTAATTTTAGAGACTAACTTAAATGTCGCCCCGGCCACCAACATTTTAGCAACTATCATGAAATCCAACTTTTACTTCCAAATAAACCGTCTTTTTATGAACCGATGTTGTAATGCACTGCAACTCATGCGTTTTATTAAATATAAGGAGGGGTGAAAAAGTTTCTATTCAAAATTTAGTATTATTTATTTTTTA
The DNA here is from genome assembly GCA_963675555.1 of Leptura quadrifasciata. NCBI lineage: Eukaryota > Metazoa > Arthropoda > Insecta > Coleoptera > Cerambycidae > Leptura > Leptura quadrifasciata. The sequence goes on along the minus strand of OY776674.1, from coordinate 115,642,565 downwards.
TTTGCCCTAAACCGGTTCCTTAGTGATTCGGTAGCAAAAGAGTTTTATTACCATGTACTTATATGTACATGGGACCGCCTTGCCTGAACGTATGAATACATATAAGTGATAATATTATTCTGAATTGTTGCGAGTCAAGCACTAGAACGAGCGCCCGAAATTATTACTGTGCAATTCATAAATACGTAAATAAATAGGCAAGCAAAAGTCCACCTATTCATAAACATTGAATTTTTACATTGAATCTTTTTGTGTCAATCGTTTGCTAAAAACTAAACATTGGATGGTAGTTGGAGATATTGTCTTTGTCGTTTCGTTCCTCAGCATGTGTGGTATACGGGCCAGACTATTGTTATCATATACACATTTCTTGAGATTTTGTTATAGGAACATTTTTTTATAGGAACAATATATACTTTTGAACTTTAAATATCGTCTTGTGCTTCAAAATTCCCTTCCAGGTTAATTAAGAGAGTGTTGGTATTTACAGTGTTAGATTTAAGACAGTGCCACGCTGTGCAATTGATACCATCAGTGATAGCAGTTAATCAAAAGAAACAGTAAGTATAAATTTTGTATTTTTCGTCTGTATAGTCGCTTCGAATCCTTCAGGCGAGCATTTTAATATCCGTTTTAGGAAGGGTAGTAAAAGTTCTTCAGACGTGTTAAGATGGGTCGTTCACACTCTCTGTACTATTTCGCCGGCAAATTGAATCACTTACCTTTATAGGTTTTTAATGTACGTCGGCTTGTTTGATGACACCGTACCGACTGGTTCGCCAGCGTTAATAATTAGCTCGTAAAGTTTTGTTGCTTTTTTTATCTGCCGGAAATTTTTGACGATACTGTACAAGTTGAAGCACTATTCAAAACTTCAGAACTTCTTGGTCTGTAAAGGAATTTAATATGTCTCAAATTGAAAATAAAGCGCGATGTTGCTTGCCGGATGTCCTAAGAATTTTTATTTCATTCTAAACAAAATTTTGGTTCAATAAATTGCACGTTAAAATTATGAACACCATACTACTAACACCCTATATAGTACATAATTACAATATTAAAAAATTTCACATAGTTATTTTTGAAATAGCCAGTCGAATTACTTTTTTTTAACACATCATACAAGATGAGCAAGTTTTAACTAACCAAACGGCTGGAATTCAGGATAAGAAATTATGAGGAGAAATTCGTATTAACTCATGCCCTATGATTATTAATTAGAAAGAGATGAGATGTAATTTTCGGCATAACAAGTATGTTGATCGCCATAGGTGCCAAAAGTCCGTTGTTAACGCCATTTACGTAAAAGAAAAATCATATCTAATTTAAAAAATTTGGGCACTGCAGTAATAACATTTTTTTGTACGTTTTCATTCATGCAATTCTCAACAATGCGTTAATTGTATTTTTTTTGTCATATCTTTTTTGTTTACTAACTTACTTAATTATCAATGAATTAACTTACTTTTTCTTACTGTGGTTGAATTTTTGCAGGCTGTGGAAATTTACACATAGCCTAAATTATTTACCTAATATTTATAGTATTACTAAAACTTAACTTATTACCTATGGATTATGATACACTATACTTATATGGTTTAATCTGTGTATGAAAATGGTAATTTTAAAAAAGCAAATGTGCTTTGGACGCCCCCACATATAGTAGAGAGTCTACGTCGTCGAAAGTCGCCAAAATCTTCAAGTAACCCATTCTGGCAAGGTAAATAATTTTTGAGTTTACATATCGAAAGAAGGTCCTTAGATGCATCAGAAATGCCTTGTTGAATTTTTGTTGGATCTTGTACAACTTCTAAAAAATTAAAAAACGATAGCGAAATAGTAATTCAAGAATTCGTGTTTTAAACGTTTAACTTTCGGTAAAAAATTAACTATTTGCGATATCGGTCTCATTTTTTATACTCATATACTAAAAAGATGAACGCCTGTATCTATACTAATATAATTTCACATACAGTTTTTTTTCGAGGTTTTTTTAAATAAATCCTAAAGTCGGAGGAACAAAGTTTGTGTATTGAAAATTTCGACGTGTGCGTACACATTAAATATTTAAAATTTTTATACAATATATGTGAATGAAATATGGTCCAAAGATAGAAAGTTTTTGAAAAAAAAAAAATTGCTCTATATCTCATAGTTTGCGAGTTACAGATTTTTAAACAGACCGTACTTTGCGGTCGCGGAACTTCTATTATAAGCATTCGGTCGTTTTCTGGCGCGCTAACATCTGGTTTATTGCAATGCATCAATAGATCAAAACATTTTTTGAGACTGTTATTATCATTAATTTCTGTCTGTCTGTCGATCTGTAACTTTTTTGTGCGCACGTTTACTCTCGAACAGTTTATGAGATATCGACTTGAAATTTGGTGCACTTATGTATTATAACGAGATCTGGAACTAGATTATATTGTGATCTAATTCCGTTGAAGGGTTCGGGGTAAATAAGGGTAAATAGGCAAAGCAAGCAGGTAGGACTCCATATAATTGCAAATTTAGGGCATGGACGAAAAGTCAAAGTCTCAAAATTTGTTTTGGAATCAGCCACCCCCCCTATCACCCCCAATACCACGCCCACACTATTATGAAAGGAGTAAAAAAATGTAAATGTAATTTAATTTTAATTTTTTTTGCTTTAGCTACCCCTCTACCACGCCCATTGCCACCTCCACCCTATTATTGAAAGGAGTAAAAAATTAAATTGGGATTTAGTGTGTGTACGAGAACCAAGGGCCTTTAAAATTTATTTTGGCATTAGCCACTCCCTCTACCACCCCCACCCTATTATTAAAAGAAATAAATATTACATTGGGATTTATTGTGTATAAGTAGTGATTCCTTGGGCAGCGATTTTTTATCTCAGCAGCTTTATTTTTCGTATCACATCTCAAACATTTAGGAGTTACAAGTAAATCAGGGCGTGCCTCTCCATCGTTAACAAAAATCTGGTCTTCATTATCAGAATCTTCCGTAATAAATTCTTTCAGTTCTTTTTTTTTTTTTTTTTTAACTTTCCAATAGTTATCTGTGAGCAACATACTACACTTCTTCTCATTTTTCGGAGAAAAATTGAATGTCAGTACCAAAATAATTAGTTAAACATTTAATTATATTATGTGTTATATACTTTTCTTCAGTAGCAACTGTGGCTAAAATACTTCTGAATCGATTACGAATTCCAGAAACAAAATATATACATTCAAATGATCTTACAATCGTCTTCAATTTCATCTATCAACTAATTAAATGCAATGTCGTAGATAGTGGCATTATGTATATGTTCTTCAGCACGTTTACACATTAAAAAATTTAAGCATGAAGTATGGTACCTGAAGTCAACGGCTATCATATCTATGGGACAATCTCCAATACCCTGAATTTTCTTCTGTGGAAATGAAACATACATTACGGTCTTCTTTTTTATCTCTGACTTTAAGACGTAAAAAACAGACTTCTTTAAAATCCACTGATTGACGATTACTGCGATTAGATTTTCGTTCGCCTACAGGTTCATCTTTGTCACAGGTTTGCACATTATCAACAGTCTGTAAACTTTGCCTTTTCGAATAAAAACAGTATTTTTTAATATTTAAAACCCCTGCTCACTTAATCTACTTAACACTTCGGAAGATGCATATTGACATACGATACACTTTTTTAAATCTAAAAATTTCGGTCACTTCGAAATGTATTTATTACATTCAATCTTCACAATTTCTTTATATAGTATTTTGCATTGTATTTACACGTTTAGATATAACTACATATAATAAATATCATAATTTAGAACCACATATTTATAGCACATAAATTATTATTTAATTATATTCAAGCGAGTATAAATATCAATAATAATATAATAAACACTTAAAACACCAACAGCAAAACGTTTGTACTTACGCCTGAAGTAAACTTGCGTGTTCGTACTTATATACCTAAAATGTATCGTATCGAGCAGAGTAATGGCGATTCGCTTTAAAAAAATTTAATTCGAAGACAGTATAAGATATCGACTTGATTTTTTTTTAAAACTTTTTCTATTTTTGGACCTCGCTTTGGACGATATTTCATTCACATATAGTATATAAAAATTTCAAACATTTAATACCCACCCATTTAATGCCCACAGGTCGAAATTTTCAATACATAAACTTTGTTACTAAGACTTTAGGATTTATTAAAAAAAAAAACGATGTTATTTTCAAATTATCTTAGTATAGATAGGGGCGCTCATCTTTCTAGTATATAAGTCTAAAAAATGAGGCCGATGTCGCAAATAGTTAATTTTTTAGCGATAGGTAAACGTTTGAAAATACGTTCTTGAATTACCATTCTGCCATCTTTTTTAGAAGTTGTGCAAGAGCCAACAAAAGTTCAACAAGGCATTTCTGATGCACCTAAGGACCCTCTTTCCAAATTCGTTCCCAAAATTTATTTACCTTGTTGGAATGGGTCATCCAGTTTTGGATAGCTTTGGACCCGCACTAATAGTGCTTTGGACGTTTGTGGGCATTTTTAAATGATCAGTTACATGTTTGAATTGGTAATGGCCGACCCAATACATGGCCACCAAACTACCCCCTATTTAAGACATTTAGATACATTTTTGTGAGCGCTTTTTACGGACAAAGTTAATACTCTGAACTAGAGTCTACTTTGGATCACTGAAATTTTAAGAGTGGCTTACTAGGAATTCTGTTGCACCAACGAAACTTAGTTCCATAGTGAAGTAGGAACCACGTTTGGTAACGTTGCAAATTAAGATCAAATGTAGGAACTCTTGTGTCGCTCTCTATAAATAAACTGGTTCAGATCACATTTTATTTCAGTCTAGAAATTTACTATCACAGATTCTAACCTCTAAAGAAATCGAATTTTTAACGTTTTGTAATTTTTTTTACTTACAAAAATAGAACACTTTCAAGATCAAAGAATTTCACGTATAAAAAAATGACTTGGGCTTGTTAAGTAGAAATAGAGTTGAAAATAAAATTTCAACTAATAGCCGATAACTGCGTTAGTTAAGGTTGGAATATCCAAGAGAGAGAGAGAGAGAGAGAGGGAGAGAGATCCGATAAGGAAATATTTATTATTTTTGGCCATAACTTTTTTTTTAATACAGATATTGGTAAAAAAGTATAAGACTACCTAAGTAGAACTATGACAGGTGTAGTGATATGAATTTTTGCTCAATAATTTCAGTTGTTTGCAAAATAGTTAGATTTAATTTTAAAATTACGTCAATTTTTGTATTTCTTAAATTCAAATCTAACTATTCCGCATATGTTTAAAATTATGGAGTTTAAAAAAAAAAATAAGTTATGTTTTAAAAAATAAGTTATGGTGAAAAACAGTAAATATTTCCCTATCGGACCTCTTTCTCTTGGATATTCTCACCTTAAAGCGCGAGGTGGCAATCGCGATTAACCGAACGGGTATCGCGCTACCGGGTTCACAGCACTGACACTGTCGGAAGATATGGTTGTATGTCCGCGTTTTCCAATGTGTAACCCCCTTCCGCATAAGCCTCTGGCTTCTGGAATTGGGGGTTGTCTAATTTCTGTGGTGTTAATTTATTTACTATTTACTTATAATAAGTTCAACTCGGTATCAAAATCGCCTCTAATTAAAAAAAAATCGACAATGGATAACGGCCACACAGATATTCAGCACCAAACGCGGGTCCAATTAGTTTTTGTCCTTACATGTTCGAATTTTTACGAACGTCTCGTATTTCCAACCGTACAAAATAGCTTTCTTTAGTGAGGCACTCTGTATTTTAATATAAATGTGAATAAAAATTTGATGGTAAATAATAACACTATTACTCCATTCCGATACACTTTCACATTTTATTGCAGATGTAAATAATTATAGATCCAGGTATAATTTTCATAAACTCCCTATTTCATAAACTAATCCAATCCACCATATGTCAATTGATGTCTTGCGTAAGGCTTGTGCAAATATAGAGTTATATGTATTAAATATTGGAACATTAAGGAAATTGCAATTAATTCAATTCCTCGTAATTAAGTTTAACATTGTTTTGGGTACAATGAATATCGAAATGTTATTTAACGCTATTCCGCATGTAAATAAGCTGCCCCTAAAAGTTAGTGATACTTTAGATCATATCGATAATTTGTATGAAATAGTAGTTTTTTCAAGATTATGTGGCCCAACGGCCCAACCAATACAACATTTTACAACAAACAAATAAAATAGCGAAAAGTAATAGGACATTATAAAAGTTCTACGTTACCTTTGCTGTTTTCAAGATCCGCCTGATACTTGGCTTTCATCCGCATATTTTCTTCTTTCAGACTGGCCAATTGTCTTTTCCATTCGTCGACGTTGGCCGTACTTTCTTGCAGGGCGCTAGTCAGCCTTGCGTTGTTACTTTTCAACGTTGCTAGTTCTATTTCCCACTTTTTCGCATTTGCCGAACTATAAAGAATAGAAAAAGAGAGCTTTTAACGATGAAATTAACTTGTTTTAGTTAACAAGATGTTAATAAAAACATAATATTTTTAGTCGCAAACTCCTCTATAAAATCCTTATTTTACTATAAGGAACGTAACTAGACTGCAACCAACAGCTACTCTCCGGGCTATGTGCCCCGCCGAGCGCTGAATTACAAGTTACGAGCCTGGCATTTTGATGGTAATATGCAATTATTACACTTAACGCGCCAAGCTCGTAACTTGTAATTCAGTGCTCGGCGGGGCACATAGCCCGGAGAGTAGCTGTTGGTTGCAGTCTGGTTACGCTCCTCATAGTAAAATAAGGATTTTATAGAGGAGTTTGCGACTAAAAATATTATGTTTTAATATTCCGCCCTCTAAAAGCACATTTGAAGATGTTACTGTCACTTTTTAAAGAATTTCTGCGTGAATCACAAAAATTAGGCCTCCTTAAAGCAACAAATTTTTCAGGGAGACTTTTCCCTTACAGTTATTCGCATTTTACTATGCGTGAATTCGAGGTAAAAATTGAGACAAAATCTGAAACTCTATATCTGCTCTCACTCGTCTGATTATGAAAATTAAGAAAAGTTATTAGTGGAGCGAAAACGATATAAAATTGTATAAAAAATGTTTTTTGAGGTATAACATCATTAGATAGGTCATTGGACATCCGAAAAGGTCATTTACGACTTTTTTTAATGGTACCGATTTTTTTTAAATCGAAAAATGTATGAAATTTGTGAAAATTAAAAAAACGTACTTTTTATTACTCACTTCGCCATATCTTCGAAACCGTATGACATATTTTAATGAACTTTTTTAGTTTGAAAGCAGACACATAAGCGCAGGTGACCGCCTTACAAATTATATATATTTTTTTTATTAGAAAAAACAAAAGACAATCTGATAGTTTCATTTACTTGGTAATGACTTTTTAATGAATTGAAAAACTTTTTGATTTAAAGGAATTTTGCTATGGTATCTGCGTATGAATTAAAGAAAAAATATTTGAAAAAGTTTTTAAAACAAAAATCAACCTTCTGTGGTAAATAGTCTTGTACTTATCGTCATTTAAAATTATTAATACTCGCGTGCGCGATGTGCTAGTCGGTAGCGAGATAAAGCACACCTTGCGCCGAACTAAAATTTTCCAAATTGATTTGGAGCAAAGATAATTTTTTTTTTTTTTAAATCATAGCTCCCATGTTTATTTATATGAAGCTATGAAATTTGACTCGTATGTAGAGGTTTAGTTGAATTATACTTGAACAGTATTTTCAACTTCTCTTGAATAAATAGATTAATAATAATGAAAGGGAAAGTACAAGGTTGATGCGCGTCACTGGAGAGGGGGCAAACAAATGTTTAAAATAGAAAGGGCTATTTCAAGACTGCCTATTATCAATGATTAAATTAATTTCATGTCTATCATTAGAAATTATCCAATTTTAAATTTTTTTCTTGAATGAGTTTATAGAATGAATATTTTTAAGAAAATTTGGTATCGTGTTCTGAATTTTGGGCATATATACAAGTTTTGTAGGTTATGTATGTAATTCGGAGACTTAAAACCAACGAGAATTTATTGGCAATTTTATTACGAAGAGACTGGTTTTTAGTTTGCCCCGATCAGACTTATAGAACCGGAGTTACTCACATTTTAAGATCGAAATACGCGGTAAAAAAACTTTAATTTTTTATAAAAAAAAAGTAGCACAAGGTTTTCGAGGTCCAAAACTTAGGAATATACTCCGGGTGATACCCAAAACAGGGTAAAATCATAATCTTGATGTGCCCAGACTGTGCAAATTAAAATTTTTTTTTACTGTACTACATTCTCAGCAGGATATGGCGCGTCGACACTGTCGACCGACTGTCTATGCAAGAAAATACCTGTAGCTACTTGTTTCCTACCGCTCGCATAAAAGTCGACACGCACACGACCAAGCATCATTATTCTCAGTTTATTCGTGCATTGAAGTAAACAGTGCAAGGCAAGAAAACGAAAAGTTAGAGCGTTTTTAAATTGTGTTAATATTAATATGTCTAGAAGAAAATAAGATCAATCATATCTGGCAGTTTTACATAAAAAAACTGATCCCAAGAAATTTGGATGTAGAGCAACTTGCCCCACATGCCCAGTATCAAGAAATATGAAAAGGGGTAAACAAATTTTCATGTATTTTGATTTTTTTCGGGATATTTTAATATTAGGGGTGGTGGTAGTTTCAACCCCGGGATGGATAAGATGTTGTATGGTTATATTTCATACGGTCTACCCGAATCCTGCCCAAAAAACTGATTCGCATGCCTACGATAGAAAAAAAAACGCAAAATTTGGGTGTTTTTTAGAGGAGTTTAGAGGTAGTTGCTGAAAGGTGGGAACCTTAAAAATATCATCATCGTGGACAGCGCCCTCGAATGAAAACGGGGGGTGGGGCTGGCCATGTTTCATCCCTGTAACAGAACTTTTGGGTTTTTTCAACTTTTTCATGGACTAATAGAGAAACTGAAGAATAATGAACATTCTGCTCATATCTAGCGTACCCAAGATACCACAGAACACTCGTAACATGAGCGCATGTGCCGAAGTCCTGGCTCCAGTCTTGCAGGTACAATAATATCCATCAACCAAGGTATTATTATCGAGATTTTCATCCATACCTTCTGCTACATTTTCATTGTATTAAATGTATATCTCTTACTTGGCCCTGTTTCTGAATCTAGAGTGAAAATCCCATTTCATTCATTAATTCATCAATGTGGAATTCTTCATTTTCTTCTCGTTGCAAATTTTCTTGAACATACGATGGTGCTAAAGATATTTGATATATACCGGATGTGACAGTTCACAAATAATCCAAGGAGAGTCGGGGAAAATCAATATTATTATCTTCTAGTCTAGCCCATCGAACTCGTCTTCTCTGAAGGTTGTCGATTTCGACCCTCGCTTGGACAACGTTCGATTCACGGGATTTATCCAGCGTACTCCTCGTCATGTGCACATCGGCACCTGTTATATGGATAGGGGAATGAAACCTGTTTAATAATGCTGCCGCTATATGGTAAAAATCTTTAAGATTCTTGACATGTGGCATTTCAATAACATTCTCAAAAAACTTGAACACGCTCTTTATATGACCGTTCCTGGATTCGATTACCCATCTTGTTTTTGTGATCAAACAACTCTCATTTGCCTCTTCAGCAGTGAACTGAGTTCTTCCTTGGAAGAGTACGTCTGGCATTCTATAATAAATGTCTAATGCTTCGAGGTAATCTCCTGCATCGCGATAACCGCGATCGACTATAAGAATGTCTCCTTCCTGAAACCATGCTCGAATACAATTCACATCGTTTTCGAATTCATTGATCAACATTTGAGCACCATTATTCCTGCTGTCAGAAAAGTAATTCTCGTGAACGACTTTTGTACGTTGGCATTTGCCAAGCTGACCGCTTGCCGGGATGAATAGCGGAATATAACTTTGAGGCATTCATCTGATATTCCTTGGCGCATTTTACATAGAAATGTTAGAAAATCTTTTTTATAAACATGTCTCATTTTACCATTCTCTGGGACTGGATCACAGTACGTTAACAGTAGATGCAACTGATCCTTTGTCAGCGATGTAAAGCAGTTGAAATCAGCAACATTCAAATTACTTTCATCCGAGCATTCAGGGATTTTAGTTGATGCTTGACGGAGACCTTGCAGAAAGGATTGCAATTCCGTGCCTTTAATGACATAAGGTCTATTTACAAACCTCAAACCTAGTAGTAAAGCAATAGTTACACAGGCTTCATCATCTAAATGCTGCTGATAAGATCTCACTCCTTTGGAAATGTAGAAATCCCGATTGACAAAGATTCTTACTCTTGCTTCTAAAGTCACTCTCCGCAGATCAGCAATAGCACCACAAATAAAGCATGTATGGCTAGACGTTTGTGTCAGTACATTCAAACGCATACAGACAGGATCCAATTCAATAGCTCTGATCTCTTCGATTATTGATCGATTACAATTAATGCACAATCTCGCTAAATCATCCATCTCGAGCGGGGGCAAATCTATTACATTCCGTCTTGCCATAGCGATTTCTCTTTTATTTATGTTGGCGTCACCGTCGAGCCGACTTAACTGTCGTAGAGGTCAAGCAAGATTGCAAACAAAACAAGGACGCATATTCTGATATGCCATATTTCCGCCAGTTGACGGCGAAAAAAAATATTTTAATGCTTAAGGCAGTCAACTATAATTAATCCGTCAATAATGACAGATGATAAAGAAAACCAAAATATGATAAAAAAAGAATATCTAAGTGCTGAATAGAGGGACAAATTATTTATAAATTGTTCCATTAGTGAATTGCGCTTTTAATCATGTGTTACAACATAAAAGAATAGCACTTAACTACAGAGTAACAATTTTCTTTATATTGTAAAAAGGCAAAATAAGTATTACTGAAAAGTATAAAACATAAAAGATCTATCTTTTTAATTGAATACAATTATGGATGCAGCACACCGACCAACGAAGATAGATCTCAACAATCCACGAATAATTGAAGGTTAATAAACACGCATGCCCGACAAAACGCACACACAATCACATACACACAAAATGGTCCTTATAATAGTCCTATATATAGTTTTCAACATATGTCTTACTGATACTGCTGAAAACGCTATTTTCAACAATCTCAAAGCTCTGCAGCTAATAGTAAAGACATTTGGAGCGCCGTGCCCCTGGAGACTTTTGATCACGACCTCGAAATATACAACATACTAGATTTTGAAGCAATTTGACCGAAAGCCATTTTACAGAGGTGAGTGTGCGGGGTCCTTTCTTTCTATTACAAAGTTGCTTCATTTGGCTGCTTGAGGTACCAAAGTTGCAAAAATAAAATGTATTCCAGCTTGCTCTAATTATTTTCACAATAGCCTTTTTAGAATATTTTGTCCGCCAGAAGCATATTTAGCTCATTTAGAAGAAAGTATATACATTCTTGTCAAGATGGTATCTGCAGTATTAGAATCTAAAAAAATTACGCAAGTTGTTCTTGGACGAATTCTCGTCATTCAATAATGCATGAATAATGGAATATGCAAATATGACAATTAATACATTGTTGCTGTTCTATTCTAATAATACAAATTAAATGCATGTAATAAGTGCGATAAACTAAGTCAAATTAAGTAATAACAACAATATATTACTTAAGAATAGAAAACAAAAAATCAAGTTTCTCGCGATCTATATCAATAGTAAAATATGTTTTAATAACAATCAGAAACTTACTAACACTGCATGTAATGACATTGTACTAGTATAGCGCTCGCTCATTAAATTCCAATCGAAGAATATTTTAATGAAGACGAGATATGCAGAAGCTACTGAATTATTGAATAACAAATAATGGGTCCGACAGCATAAAGTATCAATTTTAAATTGCGTTGTTTTTATTAATGGCTAAATTTTTATTCAAAAATTAAACACAAGGTTTTTGAGGAAACAGAAATTTTATTTTTTAAATATTACATCAGTACGCTGTTGACACTCTTGAAGCGTTTTTCATCACCCGCTCCAACATTTCAATTGGGATCGCGTTAATATCTGTCCGAATATTATATTTTAGTTGTTCCAAAATTTACGGTCGATTAGAAAACACTTTTGACTTCAAGTAGCCCCATAAGAAGAAATCACAAGCTGAGAGATCCGGTGATCGCGCCGGCCAGTTGATGTCCCTAAATTTCAAAATGACATAACCAAGAAGCATTCTTCGCAAAATTGTTATAGAATCCCTAACAGTGCTGGAAGTGGCTCCGTTCTGCTCAAACCTATCCTTCGAATATCCACACCAACAACATTGCGAAGTTGTTCAAAGTTACGCAATACCTGCTGATAACGTTGCGATGAAACAGTAACTATCAAGTCATTTTCCTCAAAGAAGAACGGCCCAAAAATTCCGAAGAAGGATAATGCTCATCACATAGTGCTATGAAGCGGTACTCGTGCAATTGCTGAGGATTTTCTGTCACCTAGTAGAGACAGTTCTGTTTGTTAACATATCCGGAAAGATGAAAGTGAACTTCATTTGACATCAGCAAACAATAAGCTATATTCGGGTTTTCAGCAAATAGCCCTTTGAAATGTTCGCAAAAATCAACGTGAGTTCCAAAATCTTGGGGCAGAAGTTCTGTACGGGTTGAATTTTGAGGGATGGAAGTGTCTCGGAATGCGGCGATAATTACAGTTCGTAATGTTGGGTGCTAATGCTTGTCGTTTTGTAGACCGTTTAGGACTTTGTAGCGTAGCTGCTCTTACTCTTTCAGTATTTTCAAGTGTGCGTACAGAAGGAGTTTTTGCGTAAAAGTGCAATTAAATATGTCGTCCAGCCAAAACTGTGCAGACACACTATGATTTTCTGGTTATTTACACTTAAATCTATCTTCTATCCAATAAAATCTGATGAAGAAAAACTTCTCGAAAATCGACCTCAAATCATTATTTCTGATGGCCTAATTCATCAATTTCAATGTCTTCATCTACTTCTTCATTCAAATTATATTCATCAATATATGTATGTGAGACGGTGCTCCAGAAACTATTCACAAATTCAAATAGGATAGAGAAGTAAAAATAAAGCTATAACAGCTTACAATAATGAGCAAGTAGACAATTTTTTTATTATTATTTTAATAACGTCTACACATAAAAACAGTTGACTCGTATTGAATGAGCAAGAACAAAGAGTAACCGCGAGGGCGGGAAAATAGTACTGACTCACCTTTTCCTATGCGTTTTCCACTCCTTGTTGAACGCTGAGCGATGGACTGTATTGAAAGATAATATACGCACACACATATATGTTAAACAAAAATAAATAACGAGATTCAGAATATTTTAGTGGTTTATGGAATTAAACCAATGAACGAAATTCAGAATATTTTAGTGGTTTACGGAGCTGCCGAACTTTGTGACTTCTGTCGACCGAATGGCAAGCCGTCCCATCTCCAGCCCACAGATGTCGCACGAATATTTAAATTGAAGAATCTTAGCAATAAAATTACACTAGGACAAATATATGACAAGAATAAATAATTTTGAAATTTAACGTAAACTTAAATATATATATACAGGGTGCGGTCGTAACATAACCGCCCACCTAAAATGCTTAATGCATTTCATTAATATTCGGAAATAGGCAAAGGACACAGTTTTACCAGTGGCCTTTGCATGACGCCGTTAATAGTGCGTACAGTAGCAACTCTACATATTCCGTCTGCACCCGGGTGAATTTGCTCAATTCGGCCTAAACGCCATTTTAATGGCGGAGTTTGTTCGTCTTTAATGAGCACCAGTGTACCCTGAGAAACCTTTGAAAAGTCAGAGTCCAACCACTTTTGTCGTTGTTGCAAAGTATTAAGGTACTCCAGATGCCAACGTTTCCAAAAATCGCGATGCAGCCTTTGGAGTAATTGCCACCGAGATAACCGGTTTAGTGAAAGGTGAGAGAGATCTGGGCTTGGTAGTGAAGTAAGAGGTTCCAAAGTAAGGAAGTGTCCAGGTGTTAGAACAGAAAGATCATGAGGATCTGAACTTAGAGGACGGGAGTTTAGAAGAGCTTCGATTTGAACTAGAACTGTGTAAAATTCTTCATAAGTCAATATTTGTTGACCTATGACCCGAATAAGGTGTGATTTGACAGATTTGATTCCTGATTCCCACAGCCCCCCAAAATGAGGTGCTGAGGGTGGATTAAATGCCCAGGAAATTTTTTCGCATTCTGAAGCTTGTTTCATAAGTTCAATCAACTTATTTGCCGCTCCAATGAAGTTTCGCCCTTGATCAGAGAAAATGTTAGTACAGCGCCCTCTGCGAGAAATAAAACGCCTTAGGGCACAAGAAAACATTCAGAAGTTAAATCTGAGGCTAATTCAAGGTGAACTGCCTTGGTAGCGAAACAGACGAATAAGCACAAGTACGCTTTTCGAGATTTGATTCCTCTAGATTTCCCCAAAGTTATGAAAAACGGTCCCCCGAAATCTACCCCTACACATTGAAATGGTTTCACCTGATTTACTCGTACTGAAGGTAAATTACCCATGGGGGGTTGGTATGGTTTAGGTTTAACTTTAAAACAACGGAGACATTTGGAAAGGGTGTGACGAATAGCTCGCCTAGGAGAAAGAACCCAGAAATTTTGAGAAAGTAGAAATTGAAGCGTTTGTAGCCCAGCATGAAGATTCTCTTTATGAACATCTTCGATTATAAGCTCGGTAAGGCGATGTTTGCGAGGTAATAGAGCCGGATGTTTCTGGTCGTAAAGCAATCCAGAATGGGTCAGACGACCGCCCACCCTGAGAACGCCATCTTCGCCTATAAATGGGCTCAATTTTCGAAAACACTTAGGAAGGGATTTGCCTGTTTGAAGATTTTCAATGACATCCGAAAAACATAAATACTGAACACGTTTGACTAATATAAATAAAACTTCATTAAATTCTTTGTTAGTGAATGCTTTATAGGCTTTAGTGCGAGGATTGCTAGCATTCTTAATGAAACGCAAACAATAGCAAAATATACGTTTTATTTAGAAAGTGAGGAGTATTTGTCCAATAGGGTGTCTATAGAATCTAAAAGAATGAAATTAGAAAGTACGATTTTTCGTTCTTCTTCTGCTAAAGAAGGATGATTAGAAATATCGAAATTACTTGTGGGCCAGGCATTGCAGGGCAACTTGAGCCATTCAGGGCCCGCCCACCATAATGAGTGATTTACTAATTCAGAAGGAAGTAATCCTCGACTGGCACAATCGGCAGGATTATCAGCGGATGAAATGTGAAACCAGCGATTAGGAGGAATTCGTTCCTGAATCTGAGTCACACGATTGCTTACGAAAGTCTTAAACCTGTGAGGAGAAGATCTGATCCAGGATAATGCCACCGATGAATCGGACCAAGCAAAAATATTTTTTAACGAAAATTTTCCTGAATAAATTTCAACTACGAATGAAATAAGTCGAGATAAAAGAACAGCTGCGCATAGTTCTAAACGGGGAAGGGAAATTCGCTTAAGGGGCGACACTTTTGATTTGGCGCAAATCAGGGAAATACAAACTTTAGTATTGACTTGAAAACGCAAATAGATCACTGCAGCATAACCCTTTTCGGAGCTATCACAGAAACCGTGCAATTGACAATTTAGAAATATTTGTGGGACACAACACCGGGGAATTTTTAGATGCTGTAACAAGGGAAGCTCGGATTTATACTTGTTCCAGCGATTTACCACATCAGAAGGAGGGTCTTGGTCCCAATCAATTCCTAAAGTCCAGAGGTACTGAATTAAATGCTTGGTAAAAAAGGTGAGAGGTGACAAAAATCCAAGAGGATCGAAGATTCGGGCCACATCTGAGAGGATTGTACGTTTCGTACAAGGGCGATTTAAAGTTTCGACAGAGTAACAGAAAACATCAGAAGAAGGAAGCCATTTTAGACCAAGAATTTTTATAGCTGAATTATTTTCGTCAGCAAAACAAAGAGACTGGGTTTGTCGTAGATCGTCGGGAATAGATTCTAGAAAGGCGGTACTATTACTGGCCCATTTTCGGAGAGTAAATCCTCCTTTTTGTAATAAAGAAATAAGTTGGCTTTTAAGATTCATTGCTTCATGAAGAGTGGAACATCCTGTAACTATGTCATCTATATACATATCAGAACGAATTACTTCAGCAGCTAAAGGAAACATTTCTTTTTCATCTTTAGCCAATTGCTGAAGTGTTCTAAGAGCAAGGAATGGTGCTGAAGAAACACCATAGGTGACTGTATTGAGTCGAAACTCTTGAACAGGAACATGGGGGGAGAATCTCCACACAATTCTCTGATAATCTCTGTGGTCCGAATGAAGATATATCTGCCGATACATTTGCTTTATGTCGGCTGTAAGAACAAACGAATGACACCGAAAGTGTAAAAGCAAAGTGACAATGTCCTTCTGGAGTTTCGGGCTAACTAGAAGACTATCATTTAGAGATATACCATTGGCACTTTTCGCAGAGGCATCAAAAACAACTCTAAGAGGAGATGTCGAACTATTGAGATTTATGACAGAGTGATGAGGAATATAGAACAATTTTCCAAAACATAGTGATGGTGAGGTGACAAGTTCCATGTGACCGCTCTCTAAATAATCTTTCATAAAATCGTGATATGAACTATACTTATCAGAAAGGAGGCGGCGCTCAAGAGAATAGAATCGGCGTAGGGCTCCAGATTTAGAGTCTCCAAATAAAGGTTCAGGCCCTTTAAATGGAAGAGCTACACTATATCGACCGGTGGAATCCCGACTATAGGTTTCCAAAAATGATTTTTCGCATAAAACATCCTCAGGGGAAGGGGTATTAACGTCGGGTATTTCTTCCAGTTCCCAAAAACGTCTAATTGTTAAATCTAATGATGTATCGACAAAAGAAACGAATGAATTTAAAAAAGATTGATCAGAAGTACGAGTCACTTTACCCATTAAAACCCATCCGAAAATTGTGTTTATTGCTGTAGGTTCATTATTGTTACCTGACAATTTACCGTCTTGGAGAATTTGGGAGAAAATATCTGCGCCCATTAACATATCTATTTCACCGGGTATGTGAAATTGAGGATCGGCCAATTTGAGATTATTTAAATATTTCCAGTCTATAGAAGAAATTACTGAAGTTGGCATAGGATTGCATATTTTAGGGAGAACAACAAAGTCCACGGTAAAAGTGGGAGAAGTTTGCCCCGTTGGGCGAATAGTACAAGATATCCCCCTGGTGGCAGATGAAGAAGTCTGACCTAGACCGAGAATTGACAGAGAAATTTTTGAACTATTGAGACCAAGTCTTTGTACACACTTTTGTGAGATTATATTTGCTTGTGAACCTCCATCGAGGAGCACTCGAACAGACTGATAGTTACCCCAAGCATCCAGAGTCTCTATTTTAGCGGTAGCGAGTAGTACCACAGTATTTGATGGAATGCAGTTTGTTAGCGAATGTACTTGGGCAACTGTAATTTCAGAAGATGAAGAAGAAGAAAAACCGTTTGCATTATTTTCCACCGGATTGGTTGAGGGCAAAAATGATTCAGGAGAAATATGAAGAAGAGTGTGATGTTTGGCTTGGCAATTTAGAGCTACAAGAATTTATACGGTGACCAGCGTGTAGACAATTCGTACACCATTTTTTTTCTTTGGCAATTTGTAAGCTTTTTGAAGGATTTTGATTTTGAAAAGCAGAGCATTGAGTATGAGCAGATTTACAATAATTACAGGTACTTATTTTAGCTTCAGGGTTAGAATGAACAAGAAGAGAAGAGCTAACTTTGGGTAAGGCTGAACGAAAACGATTGGAATTATTATAATTTGCTTTAGTAGAGCTTTGAGAGACTGACACATTTTTATTTGTTTTTTGATTAGAGATGGAAAGAGCAACAGATTCAAGAGCTGTACATTGTTTTGAAAGAAAATCTTTGAGTTTAGAAAAGGAAGGAATTTCAGTAGACGCTTCTTGTAATTCAAATCGTTTGATAGTAGAGGCATCTAATTTTTGTATAAGTATGTAGAATAGAATAAAATCCCATTTATCAACCGGTAATTTCAAATTCTCTAAGGCAGCTAAGTTTTCATTGAAGGTTTCTAATATTTGACGAAGTCCCGCCGCAGAATCATTATTTAATTTAGGAGCATTAAATATAGCCTGCCAACAAGAATTTGCAAGTAACCGGCGATTTTCGTATCTATCAGTTAAAGTTTTAAAGGCTGTTTCATAATTTTGAGCTGTGACAGGAATACCTTTTAATAAATTAAGAGCGTGTGACGTAAGTGAGCTTAACAAGTATTGAAACTTTTCAATATTAGATAACGACTTATTATTATGAATTAAAGTTGAAAATAGATCATGAAAATTTAACCAGTTTTGATAATTCCCGTCAAAAACGGGTAACGATATTTGTGGCAGTTTCACATTTGGAGATGTAGTTAAATCGTCTTTAGATTCCTTAGACTGTTGAGCACAGAAAATATTAGTGTAAATTGTTTTAACTGTAAAATAGTTGTCGAAAAAAGTGGTTCGAACAATCTTTTCATTTTCCAGTTCCGGATTTTCTGTAGTCGACAAAAGCAAAATAATAGTATCGTGTTGTTTCTGAAATTCATCATAAATATTCTCTAAACATTGACATCTGACTTTAAATCTAACGTGAAGGATCTCGTCTGTAACTGCCGACTGAGCAAGTACCAAAATATCATCAATATGATCAATTTGTAATTGGCGCAAAGCTTTAGCTTGTTTTATTTTATTAGCGTTAGTCGTCATGATGAAACTGGCAACAATAAAAAATGTGAAATTGATTTAAATAATATTTTAAATATCTAAATTGAGTAAAATCTATTTTATAATCGGATACCAAGAATTAAATTATCTTGATTTACTATTTTATTTTGCAAAAGTTCGCTACAAATTAACAAAATATTTATTTAGTGACGTATTATATCAATAAAACGCATTAAACAATAACAAACTGTATGTTTATGTTATGAAAATCGAATAAAGACTAATACCACTAACACCCTGTATATAAAATTCACTTGAATTGTGAGCAAAACCCAATACTGAAATATTCAGAAAGTAAAAGTATTCCAATTTTTATTTATTTATTTTTTTTTTTCGTGAGAATTTATTATAAATATTGACTGATTAATTCACAAATTAATCAAGAATAATTATTGAGTAATCGAAAAATATTTCAATAAATGTGATGTTTGAAAGAAAGTATTTGTAGAATAAAAACTCAAGAGATAAAGAGGTCGCGCAAAAAACTGAAACGCTATAAATTGTATATTAAATAGGTATAACTGAATTTTATACGTATTAAAATGAACGAAAATATAATTTTTATTGCTAAGACATTTATTTTATTAAATTAGAAACTAAATACTTTATATTTAAAATTTGGCTCGTTAAAGGACCATTAAATGAATGAGCAAGAACAAAGAGTAACCGCGAGGGCGGAAAATAGTACTGACTCACCTTTTCCTATGCGTTTTCCACTCCTTGTTGAACGCTGAGCGATGGACTGTATTGAATGATAATATACGCACACACATATATGATAAACAAAAATAAATAACGAGATTCAGACTATTTTAGTGGTTTATGGAATTAAACCAATGAACGAAATTCAGAATATTTTAGTGGTTTACGGAGCTGCCGAACTTTCTGACTTCTGTCGACCGAATGGCAAGCCGTCCCATCTCCAGCCCACAGATGTCGCACGAATATTTAAATTGAAGAATCTTAGCAATAAAATTACACTAGGACAAATATATGACAAGAATAAATAATTTTGAAATTTGACGTAAACTTAAATATATATATACAGGGTGCGATCGTAACACGTATTTTTTTAATTTTTTTTAATAATGTCTTATAGTAAAAAAAAAATCATGAAGTTTAAACTATGTTTAAATGGTTAGATATTGCCGCAAATGTTTGGGTTATTTATTCTATTGCCTATGACGTAATGGGGTAGTGAAGCACAAGTTATAGCCTCTCCTACTCAATTGTTAACCTCACCTTCGCGATGAGTTCAATTTGAACTTGGTGCACCCTGTTTTTACTAACGAGGCTCTAATGACCGAGTAAGGGCGGAATAACCCTTACCTTTTGCCGTGAGCACATCCACCTTCTCACGAAGAGTGCGGTAAAAATAACCCACCGCACACAAAGGTTGCTTTTGGAATCGTTTAGTTACCCCATCGTCGCAGTCTCCTTCTGTGCCATGGGACCACAACACTCGCCTTCCGCAACCGAGCTGGTCAGTTGCATACCTGCTCCAGCTAAAACTTCAAATGCAGCTTCGTTTTCAGTCGATTAAGGCTTAAAAAAAATGATGGAGCGTTCAAGTGGGACAAAATCATCCGGAACTAAAATACCCTCCCGATCGGATCTCCGGGGGAGGGTGCCCACAGCGACACCTCATCGAATGTCGAAAAAACACCGACAAGTTAAATCCAAGAAAACTAATTCTTTCATCTACGGCGCTTGGAATGTTCGTACTTTGAATGACAGCACTCGCACCGATCGGCCTGAAAGAAGAATTGCTCTAATAGATAGAGAACTTCACCGACTCAATGTTGACGTTGCAGCTCTCAGCGAAACTCGATTTTTGGAGGAAGGCTCTCTCTCACAGAAAAGTACTACACCTTCTATTGGAAAGGTCTTCCCACCAATTCAAGAAGACAACATGGAGTAGGATTTGCCGTTCGGAATCAACTTGTATCCAACTTAACACAAGTACCACAAGGCCTATCCGAGCGTCTAATGCTGCTACGCTATGAGCTATCAGATGGCAACGCGGTAAATCTAATAAGCGCCTACTTTGGATGCAAGTCACGAAACCAAGGAAAGCTTCTATCAACAGCTGGAAGAAACCCTCTGTAGAATACCTAAAACGGAACGACTCGTTATTCTTGGCGATTTTAACGCTAGAGTAGGGAGAGATGCAGACACCTGGCCAGGCATCATAGGCAAGAACGGTTTGGGCAACATGAACGCTAACGGTCAACTACTCCTAACTAAATGCGCCGAACATGATCTAGTTATAACAAACACCATTTTCCGACAAAAGGATAAATTTAAAGGCACCTAGCGTCACCCCAGATCAGGTCACTGGCATCTACTGGACTATGTTATCGTACGTAGGAAGCATCTCAAGGACGTCCAAATTACAAAGGCGCGCATTGATAGCGAATGTTGGATCGATCATCGTCCTGTTGTCTCTAAAATGAAAATTGTTATGAGACCCAAACACCGAAGAACTCAAGTAAAACGTAGACTCCGTCTCTGTATTAGTAAATTGCGTGACCAACAAACCGTCGAACAGCTAAAGCAAAAAGTTCAAGAGAATTTGAGTGCACTAGAAGAAACCAATTCTGTAGATGTCGCTGCTACCTGGACACAAATTAAAGACAGTTTAAAAAGTGCGAGTGAGGAAATTCTTGGCACTGCAGCAAGTAAAAAACAGGAGGACTGGTTCAATGATAATGAAGCTTTTATACAAGAACTTCTTGACCGCAAACATATAGCCTTCCAAAACGTTATCAACCACCCCAACGACTCATCAAGAGCAGAAGCTTTTACCCAATCTAAGTATGAAACGCAACGCGAAATCAGAAGAATAAAGAACGAGTGGTGGGCAAGCAAGGCCAGAGAAATTCAAAGGTACGCCGATTCACACGACTACAGGAATTTCTTTCAAGGAGTAAAAGCAGTGTACGGCCCCAGTAGGAAAAATATGTGCCCTATTAAAGATTTAAATGGAAATCTCCTCAAAGAAGACCAGGAAATAAGAGCCCGATGGAAAGAACACTACTCTAACATTCTTAACCAGCAAAGTCAAGCCGATCACGATATTATCAATCTTATCCCTCAATATGACACCTTCGAAGACTTAGATAAATCACTAACAACGGAAGAGATCTTAACCGCCATTGGGCAGCTAAAAAATAACAAATCTCCCGGCGCCGACTCACTCTCAGCCGAGATCTTTAAAGCTGTGTCGTCAGAGCTCATACCCTACCTCAAAAAACTGTTTGATGTCGTGTGGGAAAGTGGTCAAGCTCCGCAGGAGTTTCGTGATACACTTTTAATCAACCTCTTCAAAAACAAAGGGAGCGCTGCGGACTGTGGAAATTACAGGGGTATAGCTCTCCTGGCTGTTGGAGGGAAGATACTCACTAAAGCGATGGCAAATAGGCTAACACCTGTTATGGAAAAGTTACTTCCTGAAACACAGAGTGGCTTTAGACCAAGCCGAGGCACATCGGATCTAATCTTCACACTTAAACAGCTTCAAGAAAAAGCACTCGAACATCAAGGAGAAATTCACATGGCCTTCATTGATTTAACCAAGGAGTTTGACTCGGTGGACAGGGAAGTGCTCTGGAAAATTATGCTCCGCTTAGGTATCCCTAGAAAATTTGTGGAAGTATGTCGCAGTCTACATACAAACAACAACGCCCAGGTTATGTATAATAATGAGGCAACCGAACCTTTCCAAACCCTCACTGGAGTTAGGCAGGGATGTGTCCTGGCACCCCTACTTTTTAATTTGTTTACCACTGCTCTACCAATTATTGTTGACAACAAACTGACAGGCAGAGAAATAGGTCTCAGATACCGTTCTGATGGCGGTCTCTTTAACATAGGGCGCTTTAGAGCTTTCACGAAGACACGCACACGATTCATTTGTGATCTCCAGTATGCGGATGACTGTGCACTTTTAGCCTCTACGCCGGAAGAGCTTCAAGAACTTTTAGATGTGTATGCCCAGAGCTATGATTCCTTGGGACTTAAAATCAACATTGGAAATACTAAGATTATGTCAACTCCTCATCAAGTGAACCAAATAGACATTACACTTAACGGAAATTCTCTTGAAGTGGTGGATCAGTTCAATTACTTAGGCAACGTTGTTAATGACAAAGCAAACATGGGCAGCAAGATTCGCAATAGAATTAACGCTGCATCTAGAGCACTCTGGGGACTTAAAGAGAGAGTATTTGACAACCACGACCTTGCTTTGTCAACGAAAATGGCTGTCTACAGAGCAGTTGTCATTCCAACACTGCTATATGGATGTGAAAGCTGGGTCACTTACCGTCGTCATGTGAAAGAATTAGACAAGAGCACGCCTAAGATGGGCAGGTCACGTTCATCGTATGCATGATAACCGCCTTCCTAAATGTACACTTTATGGTGAATTGCTAAGCGGTAGAAGAAGGCGTGGCGGTCAACGAAAGAGGTTCAAAGACGTTCTCCATGAAAATCTGAAATCCTGCGGTATTCCAGACGAGCAATGGGAGCGACTTGCAGCGGACAGAGCCGAATGGCGAGGGGTTGTGGCCGTCTATCAAGGAAATGTTGCTGCAAGAAGGCCGAATCCAAGACCTAACCAGGTCTATGTTTGTCCTGACTGCAGTCGACATGTGCTCTCCCGAATTGGCCTCTATAGTCATAGTCGTGTGCACCGTAGATGAATGGTAATTACAATAGACTACACCTTTTACTTGTTTTTTATTACACACAATCTATCGACTGTAACATTTTTTTATACTCGGACTCGAGTAAAGGCTAATAATGACGTAATAGCGTAATCAGCAGAGAAACGAGCGCTAGTGGAATGACGGAGCCAACAAAGTATGCAAAGCGTATGTGCGGCACTGCCGGCGTTATTTGAATGCGCGCGCATGTTACGCTATTCCGTCATGGGATAACCGGAAAACTGCCTTATTTTAAATCCAGTCTAAGCATATTCATTTTACAATAAAACCAATAATAGTCGGTAAAATTGTCTTGAAATTATATTTATAACATATTGAAGAGTCATACTATAATGCTATATTATTACTTTTGTCATTTTCGTTATTGTCTACTACGGGTAGCTCATTATTCGGCATTCTTCAGTCTTTTTTTTTACGATATGTATAAAATATTTTCATAATAAAGTTAGTAACAACTATGATAATTCTCATATAATGCATTTAAAATTTCATTAAAATATGTAGACTTTTCAACATGGGAAATGCTAAAAACAAAAAATTAATCAATAGCCATGAAAAGTCAAAAACAGTTCAAAAATGAATTATTCTCCAAAGCGATATCTCGGTCGCTTTTTGTCGTAAGATAACCATTCAAACGGCATTTTTATTATCATTTTGTCTACTTTAATTGATCTAAGAACAAAAATTTTCGTACGGTTGCCCAATAGTTATTTTTTTAACTAGGCAGCAAAACAGTAGATTGACTGCCGCGGCTGATAATTCCTAGCCGAGCGTAGAGAGGCAAGGAACTCAACCAAGGCAGACAATCTATTTTGCTCCTGAGTTGAACATATAATTTTTTCGCCGATTGTTTAAATATATTCTAAAATAATTAATTAAAATAATTCAAGTCAATCAGCAAAGTGTCACTTTCCCTGCCCAGATGAGCACTTTCCTGCCTAGGCAGGGAAAGTGACACTTTGCTGATTGACATTAGTCAGCAAAGTTAGTACTTTGCTGTCAATCGGCGAAAAAAGAAATTATAAGCAAAAAAACAAAATTTCATAATTTTTCGAGTTCGTTTTTTCGTTATTTCTGGTAAAAAAAATTCAAATTCAAAAAATAATTTTAGCAATTTCTTTCTTTCGATATAATTTGAAAATACTGAAAAATGGTCTGTTTTACTTGGATATCAAAAATGCACCACGGAATGTAACAGCAAAGGATTTGAACAAGGTAAAATTTTGTACGCCCAATTCTTAGATCTAAGCAAAGCGCTTGATTGTGTATTTCACGAGATTTTACTAAAAAAACTCTTACCCGCTAATCAACCGACGAATCAAACTGACAACAAGATCACCTTATCCAATGACACAAGCCTGCGCATCCTGGAATGTAATCTTGGATGCGCAGTGCAAAAGACTACAGATCCTACAAAACAAATTTGAATACGGACTAACGCGGGCAGATACACATCGATTGCTGTATTACACGAAAAAGCAAAAATTGAATTAATTCGAGACATCATAACAGAAACAGCTCAAAAATTCCTCGCAACAAAAACACAGCAATCGGCCATGGCCAGACATAACAGACAGACGCATACACAACGATCTATTTATAGGGTGAAACCATAATGATACGAACCTGTACATAACACATGCTACCTACCGCACATCTTTATATCCCTTTTTTCTACTCCCCCTTATCATCAACAATATACAATGTATTGTATATCCACAAAAAAATGCTATACGCCGAATAACTCAGTTCTTTTTAAATAATAAGGTGCCTATATTGCGAA
This sequence comes from Leptura quadrifasciata, assembly GCA_963675555.1. NCBI lineage: Eukaryota > Metazoa > Arthropoda > Insecta > Coleoptera > Cerambycidae > Leptura > Leptura quadrifasciata. The sequence goes on along the minus strand of OY776674.1, from coordinate 115,617,190 downwards.
AAAAGTCGATCTACCCAACTTGAGCTGCATAATGAAAGAGATGAAAAATTTTCGGTGAGATATATTATTTTAATTAAGTACGTCCAACTATTATAACACTTTTAGTATTACTTACAGATATGTTAAGAGAAATAGGAACAGTGTTCTTTGTAAAAGAGATGAGATTATTATATGACGTCGGCAGTATTTAAACTTAATAAAACAGTACCGAAAAGAGGGTCTGGATGAAACGCGAGTGAATGCTGATCGTGTTTTTCAAAAGGTTTGGGTTGATCACAATATCAAAACAAAAAGGTTTTCCTTCATAGAGATGTTCAATGGGTTTGAAAACCCATTCAGGTAAAGGGAAATGGCTTATGATACTACACATTGGTTCGAAGGATGGTTTCGTTGAAGGGGAACTGCTTAATTTTAAGTGGAAGAAAACAGCGGATTATCGTGAAGATATGAATGCCTCTGTCTTTGAGAATTGGCTCAAAAAAATATTGGTCTACTTGGAACCAAATAGAATTATTGTGATGGATAATACCACCCTACCATTCCAGAAAATCGGAAAAGATTTCTACACTTCCGCATTTAAAAAATCTGATATAGTCCAGAAATATAACAATTTATATCGGACAAAATTCATAAAATTTTGAAAATTGGCAAAAATGTTAAGGATAGCATAAGAATTACTAAACCGAAAAGTTTCCACTCCTAAATAGTGTGCTTCATCCCCTAGGACGTCGCTTCCACCCCCATTTTGAGGTTTTCTAGATTATCTCGAGAATGGTGCATTTTTTGATAAAAATTGTCTAGATGTATATAGATTCATGTCTTTTAACAAACTTGTAAAGCGAACAATACTGTAATGTTATCAAAACTATTACCAACTTCTGCTGCTGCTTGGCAACACTCATATCGCGTTATTTACCAAATTCAACATTACGCTAGAAGCTACTGATTGGGGATGGAAAAAAGTATATTAACCCCAGCTATGATAACAAAAGAACCAGCTCCCGAATGCAAATTATGTGCGGAAACAGGTGCAGTTGCAGAAGAGCAGGCTTACGTTGCTCCACAATGTGTTAACATTGCCACGGGCAAGCATGCTATGAATGTCGAATCTATGGAAGACGGCGAAGATTAATTAACTTTGGTAATCTTCTGATAATTAGTGAATTAGGCCTACACGGGGGGATTTGGGGTGACGTGGAAACAAGTACAATATACAATGTTTTTGCTTCTTTAAAAATCGCGTTATTTTATAGGGGCGAGAGGGTGGAAGCGTTACATTTATTATACTTTTAAGTGGAGTATAGAAGTTACTGCTTTAGCATTAAGCATAGAACTTAAAACGGGGATGTCTTTTGAGAGATAGATCGATTTTCTATCTCTATCGGTGGCCGATATAGACGGATTAGTGACTGGCTATGATAATTTTTTTTCGGACATCGCTATCGGTCTGCGAAATCTCCTATAATTCCAATTCTGTGCCGGATATCGTCATGATTCTTTTTCATTTTACCAAGGAAGAATCGCTGAATATATTGATGAAGGTGGCGTTTCGAGTAAATCCACGATTCTTCAGTTATCGCCGTTCTAAGTCCGATTTTTAAGAAATTTGGCATCAACTTAGCAAGGCGGAATCTCGGAAAATAGTCGAGATATCAAACTACGGTTTGCGCCATTCGATTCGTCTCGTCCCTCTCTACATACGTGAATTTTTTCAGATTTTTCAGAGACATCTCCATTTTCATCAAAAATCCGCGTATACTTAGTCCAAGTAAGGGCTTCCCTGCACTCAAAAAACGCAACAAAAATTTTTCGACAATTATTATCGCCGCGGGCCATGCGGCATGCCTGTCATCAAATGACCTGACGCATATTAAAAATCTATAAAGGTAAGCGAGTCGATTGCGGTCGAGACAGCACAAAGAGTGATGGTATTTTAATGAGGTCGTAAAGTTTTTGTTGCATTTTTTATGTGCCGGGAACTGATTACTTCAACATACTGTCGTGCGCAAAAAATAGGACAAGTCTTATAACGTAATTTTGCTAAAATCTAGTTGTGTACATCTAACAATAATTTTTGTGACATTGTCATTGTTATTTTCGGTTACATTAGAAAAAAATAGATGTCCTATTTTTTTTGCCCACGACAGTATATGGTCATGGAATTTCTTCATCTTTTTAAAGATGTTCTAGGAAAAATCCGAGAAAATTCATAGAGGTAGATCTCGATGAGACGAATTGAATTGAATTCAATTCAAAACAGCTTTATTAAATTATAATATAGAAATTACCGCCCCACAACCCCTTCCGGGGCCGACCGTGCAACCGCCGCACTAATCGCGGTGGCCGATTTCAAGACCAGGCGGACCGAGTCTGGCTTGGTTAGAAGAAAACAATTTTAAAACTTAACCTAAGCACCTTTTGCAACAAGCAAATTAAAATAGGTAATAACCTTCAACATAAAACAATAACATTTTTTTTAAAACTTAAACCTACACATATTTTTAAAAACTGGCGCACTGTATCACTTTTAAAATTTTGCAGTTGACGCAGATACCTCAATCCAAACAAGGTACCTTCTGCGAAATGCATGAACGTCGGGCCGCGCAGAGCTGGCCTTAACTTTTGGCTTTAAGAATATTCATGAGAATAAAGTTATAATTTATTTGACATTTTAGGAAACGAATTTAAAAACAAAAATGTACAAAAAGAAAAGAAGAAAAACAAACGCGACAAAAATATACAAACAGAAAGGAAGAGGACAGAATTGAATGGCGCAAACCGCAGTTAGACGTTTCGTTTATTTTTTGAGATAGGGCCTCGTTTGTTTGTACATTTATTGAATATTAGTGTTTTTATTAAGTTCTTGCACGCAGGGGCATGACCTACCCAGGACGGCTTATCATAATAAAGAGTCCTAAAATTTATCGAAATGTTGGGACTAGGAGTCGTACAAATTTTTAGATTAACCACTTTGGACAAATTGTTTCAATTTGGGAAAATGTCGATGGTGTCACTATTATTACGTGACTATTGTAAAAGAGAACACACTCATATTGTAACAGAATCCGAATATTTCGAGTTAAGCACACTAAAAGATGCGTAATAAAAAATAGCGAAATTTACTGAAATATTGCAATATCCAGAGATCTTGAATTTGTCCTTATTGATTTGCGATATACGCCGTGTATAATTTAACGAAATAAATAAATTATAAAGTAGAAAAAGCTTTTCTTTTCCACCTGACTTACGTGTAATAATTACATATGTTGATATGTATCTTGATCCTTGATAAGGAAATTTGCAACAAAAAATGAAAGCAGTTAGCAGATTGGAACAAATGTATAGTTAGTTGCAAAAGCGGGCAGTCTCAATATTTTGTTTAAAATATTAAGCAAAATTTTTGGCCAACAGTGCGGTTAAAATTGTATAATGTATGCAAATTTCGTGTTAATATCTGGATCAACTTATTTCAAAATACAACAAAACGATACAAGAAAAACAAATGATGTGAATTTGTTCACAACTCCATTACAAGTATACTATCCACAAGAGTAGATAGGAAGTTATTAAAGCCGCAAAGAAGACAAAGGAGGGGTTTAAATAATACATACGATTTAATACCGCAGGGCCACTTTGTGACCCAATTTCAATTACTAATTAATCTAGGTAGGCTTTGAAAGTTGGAATAAGAATAAGTGTCCAACCCTAATGCTCCTGCTCCATTAAGAAGTATTTCCGGACATGTTTATAGGAACCTTTTTCATATTTTTGTAAATATCGTCACCTAAAGTTCATAATAGGCATAGTGAGAAATTGAAATAAAAATTGTAGAGAATTTAGTATTGTACAAGACTAATAACATATTTTGGTGTACGATGAATCAATAATTTAGAAGGTATTCTAGCGGCTTGTATATCAGTGCGCGGAAGCTATGCAATCTTAGGCGAGGATTGTATAGGGGATGTACCATCCTTCGGAGGGGATGTAAAGCCGTCGGTCCCTTGTATATTAAATGTTAGGCAAGTAAAAGATCCCTACGCTTCGAAAAAGAAGAGATTCGGCAAAATTCCTGGTTGGGGGTAGGTCGTCTGCAGGCGTCGGTGTTAGGCCTCAGTAGTGGAAATAGGCCGACATAAAATAAATGTTAACATAATTCAATACTCTATTCACTTTTCTTACATGTCATCTCAGCGTCAAAATTGCATTGGCAATAAATGCTAATATATCGAATTTGTTATTATTGGTGTACACCATAATTACTGCTATAAAGCTTGTCTTAGAACTCGACAACGAAACATGCAACATACAACAGTAACAATCTGTCAAATTTGTTAATCACTGTATAGATTGTTTTTTACTAATCATGGCATAGCTGATTTTTACGATTCAATGATATGGATTGTGGTTTTCGTAAAATATTAAATATTGATACTATTATTTAAAATTTTTGTGACATGTTTTATATCGCTGAAAAGAGAAAAAATAAACCGAATTAATGGTGTATGGCCTCGTTTGAGATTTGTTCTTTTCATTTGTGCACAAGAGTGTATGTCAAAGCCAACTGCGTTTTTCGAATTTTTTGATGCATTATTATTTTTAATGCCTTTGCCGTCAACTTTCATACCTTTAACTTTTTTCGTATCTCATCAAATAAGTAAGCTATCACTGTTTGTGGTTTTCCAATTTTTCAGGTTTTTGTAATATATCTCACAAAGTAGGCTATGGATTTCAAATTTCTTTATACTGAAATATGGCTCACAAAAAATGGGATAACTGTTTCTAAAATTTAATTCTTCTACAATAGATATTAAGCGAGATATTTGGTATAGACAGACGGTATAGCATCTATCTTTTTCCATTTCGTTATCATTTGTAACTAAACTCTCTTTGTTCATTTAGTACTGGCATACGACATTGCACATGGTTCAAATTGTGATTGTCAAAGCTTCGAATACTTACTTATGGAATGATACTTACAACTACTTTTAGGTGTCGCACCGCAAACACAACACTTAATCATCTTAAAATATTAGTTTTTATCAAGTTATTCAAGCGAATGGCAAACTGTTGTCCGTAATTTTCGACAGTAACAGTGACCGGCCACAGACAGCTGATTTTCAATTAGATCGTACATTTGAGAACATTTCAGCCGAGGATAATCCCAAAATGAGACATAAGATATGGCTTACGTTCTATAGGAAGGCGACAGAGCTAGAAAAGTATGCGTATACTTCGGAGACAGGGTTTTAAGAAAACGTATATGGTATCTTAGGGTATATTTGTTTAAAGTCTATGGCCAGCACGGGTTGTATTTTTGGTATATTTGATACCAAAATACAATCACTATTGGGGAACTTCGGAACTCTGAATGTTTTGAAATCAAAACATCTAATCCCAAGACGTTGTCGGTACCTAATATTGCAGACATCCTTGTTATTGTTTGCATATCAAAATGCAATTTTAATAAGATCTAACTTACCAGGTGGGTAGGCACAATTAAAAGACAACGTTCCAGTAATAGAAAATTAATAGCGTACAAGTAAATCACTTTAGAACTGTTAAAGTAAACGAGTACTAAACCGGGGGCAACGTATAGTGTTTCACATGTGATTATATAAGGAATAGTCAGCGGAGCGTCGCAAATTGGCCCGATTTCACGAAGCGTAAACGAAACAAGAAATCAAGTGAACAATTTTCAATGCCTACATATAAGCACGGCATGCATTATTGAATCCATTACATTAGTAGAAACCTGTAGATATCTCTAAATCATACTTTTTAATATAGATATAATTTATTGGAAAAATGTGATATCGATAATTAGTGCTAATTTAATTACCAAATCAAATTAGAATGATTACCGGAAGGAATTCATAAAAAATGAAACTTGATAAGTAAATTCCTTTATAGTAATTTTATAAAGTATCTACATTGATAGTATAGTCGGGTAAAGCATTACTGGGCAATCAAAAAATACAACAAAAACTTTACGAGCTAACTATTATTAACGCCCGTGAACCATTCGGCATGGTCTCATCAAATAAGTCAGCGCACATATTAAAAACCTAAAAAGATGTGATTCAATTTGTAGGCGAGATAGTACAGACAGTAACGGTATTTTAATGAGGTCGTAAAGTTTTTGTTGCGTTTTTTGACTGCCCAGTGCCAGTCACCCCAGAAATTCCCTGACTTTTCCAGGATTATTTCAAATAAAATCCAGATCAGTTTCTAAATATTGCAATCATGAGATTGTAAATAAATTACAATTTTAATATTACACTAAACTAAGAAAGTCAACCTTTATCAAATTCTTACAAATATTCTAAAAAAGTGGGCGTTTTTAGCGAAAAATACAAAGAATATTTTTTAAGTTTACCAAAAAATTTTCACATTCATTTTCGATAGTAATTGACTGAGTACAGCATTTCGAGCTCATGAGTTTTTTCACTACTTTAAAGAAATCGAATTTTTATGCTCCATTTTTAAAATGTACTTAAAACAATGTGTCCTACATCAAATATACTCTATAAAGTTATTTATATTTTTATTTAAGACCTAGGTATCATATCCTTTTGTGATAGAAGTTAGCTAAAATATTGTCAAAAATTCCTGATAAAAAAAATGAAAATTTTGATTGTTTTTTCAATAATAAAGAATTCAGTGGTATGTGTAGTTTTGGAAAATGACAAAATAGCAACTTTCTTATATAAAATTTGTACTTCTGCAATTTTTTTTATGGTTTGTAAATTGATTGACTGGAGAATGAGGTAGGGTTGTCGTGTATTCATCTATGCCGTACTGATGGCAGCTAACAAGCTCGAAACTAGTCTGCGGCTGGTGGATGCACGTCAGCTCTGCACTGTGGATCTTTCTATAGGATTAATCTGTCTGCTGGGGGCTTATTGCAATCAGATTTTTGTTTGCGTTTTCCGATTGAAGACGTAATATGTCGGAAGTTTTAGGACATTATTTTCAATCGCTTGGGAAACGTACATTGTGCACCTTGATGGGTGGCAATGAATTAACTTCCTCTTATAGGAATCAGTGGTATTTCTGGTCTATCGTAGTATTTAATTCACTACATTTTTATTTTCATAATAATTAATCCATTTTGCGTTGACTTTATATTTTGTTAAAATATTTTTATTCAAACCGCCGTTTTGACTATAATATAATACAACGACTTGATCTTGTACGCAAACTTTGATGTTGATCCTGTAAAGCTGTTGTTTCTTTTATATTTTTTGTGCGAATATTCAATGAAAAATAGTTGAAAGACCGATTAATGATTTTTTCAGCTTCAAGATGGTATACCTCATACTATTGTATAAGAATTTATTTCTGGGAGTTCAAATTAAAATTTTTAAACTACACCGGGTGTAACAGAATCATGGTATACCCATCTTTTCTCCTTTAGTTTTGAAGATGATTGAAATTTAGATATACTACATACATAATAAGCGGCATTTTTTAACATACAATTGATTTTTTTCACTTCCTGTTTCGCCGGAAGTGCCACTAACTTTCGATTTTTAAATGGAACACACTGTATATTATTGAATGTTTGAATTCTGCATAATTTTCTGAATCCAACGATGCCAAATAAGTGACATTTCAAACATCAATTTTTTTTATAATATACTTTTAAGTTTTCCATTTAAGTGTGCCATGACGGTTCCGATTCATTCTAAATGACCCGTGTAATGCTACAATAATCGAAATCCCGTTAAGAACACTACATTACGTGATTTATGAGCAAATAAAATTCACCAAAATCGTTTTTGGGGCAAAACTCAATTTTTTTCTAATGTAACCATATCAGTACCGTGGTACCATTTATTAGTACTATTAATAAGGAATTTATTCATATGTCGTATTAAAATGTGCGATAAATACAAACAAAATTATAGCTAAAAGAAAATAACAAAATACAATTTTGTTTTAATTAAATGTTAAGAAGTAACTAAGGTGGCTTTGAAAACAATGAAATATTTATCTTGTCAAATATTTGTTGGTTTAACGGTATTTATATTGTGCCACCTTTATGCCCAACGATATCTTGATAGACAATGTCCAGCGAAAAATCATTTTAAACGTGTTGAAAACCAATTCTGAAGAGAGCCCGCAAGGATCCCGAAGAAAACTTCATTATTGACGAAGGGACGGAAATTAATGTTTTGGCTCGAATAGACTTTGATAAGACTGTTTCTTTAAGGCAAGTTGGGTTTGAATTGGACATCGGTCACCAAACTGACAGCGAAAAATCCGTATACAAACCGTACTTTCAAATCGCAATATCTCGGGAACCGCTGGACCGATTTCGACGAGTCAAAATTTAGTTTACGCGCATTCGCGAGCCCTTCATTTTATCCCTAACACTTTTTCGATCCGAATCAAACTAAACGAGTTATGTCCGAAAAATTGATTTTCCCTATCTTTACATGTAAATTTCCCCCCATCCTCGTGAAAAATTCGACCGGAAAATTTTCCGGATGTAGAGGGGGTCCGACTTCATAACATCACAGAAAAAAAAAATCGAAAAAAATGACATTTTTAATGTCAAATCGACCCCACTATATCTATTTCATTTGAAAACAGAGATAATGATGTTAATCAGAAAACAAATTGTTTAGGAAAGATGAGGCTACAGTTTGATTGTGGTATAGACTCGCTGTCGTAGCTCATACAATCCACAGGGTGATTCAAGTTTCGGGGGGAAAACTCTTGCATCATCTGCAACGTATCAATTTTAAATCAAACTGTTTTTATTAATGGCTAAATTTTTACTCAAATATTAAATACAAGGTTCCTGAGGAAACCCGGAAATTTTATTCTTTAAATATTATATCAGTCAAATGACCTCTTCCTCGCTGCTGACACTGTTGAAGCCTAGCATAAAAGTTTTTCATCACCCGCTTCAACATTTCAATTGAGATTACGTTAATATATGTATGAATATTATATTTTAGTTGTTCCAAAGTCTGCGGTCGATTAGAAAACACTTTTGACTTTAAGTAGCCCAATAAAAAGAAATCACAAGCTGAGAGATCCGGTGATCCTGCCGGCCAATTGATGCCCCCAAATTTCGATATGACATGACCAGAAAACATTCCCCGTAAAATTGTCATAGAATCCCTAGCAGTGTCGGAAGTGGCTCCGTCCTGCTGAAACCATATTTTACGAATATCCAACCCAACATTACAAAGTTGTTGCTGAAAGTTACGCAATACCTGTTGATAATGTTGTGATGTAACAGTAACCGTCAAGTCATTTTCCTCAAAGAAGAACGGTCCAAAAATTCCAAAGGCGGATACTGTACACCATACAGTAGCCTTTTTGCTATGAAGAGGTACTTTACGCAAGAGGCATGCAGAGGATTTTCCGTCGTCCAAAATCGAATGATCTGTTTGTCAACATATCCGGAAAGATTAAAATGAGCTTCATCTGACATCAGCAAGCAATTAGCGATATTCGGGTTTTCAGCAAATAGCCCCTCGCAAAAATCAACGCGTGTTTCAAATTCTTCTAAAATCGGTAACTAGAGTTCGAAATATTGAGTGCTATGCTTGTCGTTTTGCAGATCGTTTAGGACTTTGTAACACAGCTGCTTTTATCCTTTCAGCATTTTCAAGTGTGTGTACAGAACGAGTTCTTCCTTTTAGTTTTTCTCTGGGACATGAAGCAGAACTGCGAAGCTTGTGTACCACCTTTTTAATTGTTATTCAACTAGGAACTGGATCTCGTGGATTTAAATAAAAGTGACGACGAAATAACGAACGACGCTGGGTGATCATAGCAGAATAGTTATTATTTAAATAAGCTTCAACCGCAAAAGAACGTTGAGTATTTTACCAACGATTCATATTCACAGCTCAACTAACATTTCTCGCAAACTCCATTCCATTTATTGCGAAATCATGGCGACTTGATTTCAATTTATATCTCATTATATTATGACATGAATTAATTTTGAAAATGAATACTCCTTTCTGCCGGACTCGTTATAACCTTTTTCATAACACACGGTAAACAATAGATGAAAACATATTTTTGCTTAATATGACAATGACACTGACAGAAAACAGTGATATAGTGAATGATGCGCCGTCACCGAATAAAACTATATTTACAACGGGAAAATCAGTCGATTACTTTTTATCGGTCGCAATAATACATAATAATTGTGTACAGATTATTTCTTTGACAAAACACATTTATAATGACAAAATTTGTAATTGCACTTGATCAAAACTGCTGTTTTCGCCGTTTTTATTGTTGACTAATCTGGGTTTGACCATTTATCTCGTTCGAGTGTCCACCACACCAAAAAATAGATCATATACTTCTATCGCACGTTAGAAGGTGCACTTAACACGGTGGCTTTATCTGAGGTAAATTAACCATTTTAAATGTTGGAATACCATTCCCATTCCAATGAGACTGGACATTGGAACAACATAAATGGTTGCCAGCTTGGACAACTATTAAAAAGGACAAATTCTTTGTTGAAAAAGACCTACTTTAATAGAGTTTTTATAATATTTTGATAAGTATTAATACAGAGTGTTCAAAAAATAAGAATAAAGATGAAATTGAGAAAACTGCCAAAAATCAATTTTTTCAAATGGAAACCCGCAATTTTTATAATCTTATCTTATTCGCCATTAAAAATAAGGGTAAGTTTGTATATGGATGTCTATTCCGAAAATTTTTAGTTTTCGAGATATTCCCAATTCAATATTTCTATATGGGTATTTTGTTATGGATATTAAGTTAAATTACTCTTAGTTGGCTATGACGGCGTTGAATGCTAAACAAATGTATGTAGCTGTAGCTGTCACTTACCATTTGACAAGTATCAATTATCATGCCGGGGCGCTTAAATTATACGCACGAGGATTACTTAAATTTGTTTATAATCTATGGAGAATGTAACAAAGTTTTATCAAGAACGTGTGAAATATTTGCTAATAGATATCCAGAGAAACAAAAATCGTCTCCGAACAGTATAAAACGAATAATTGAGAATTTCAAAAATTTTGGCACCGCTAAGGCAACAGTTCATAAAATAAAACCAATTGTTGATGACGAAAATATCGAAATTGCTATTTTGGGATATTTTGCGGCATATCCTATGACATCCTTAAGACAAGTGGCCTTACAAACAGGAATCTCCAAAAACTCTATTCATAGAATTCTTTTGAAACACAAATTCCATCCCTATTCCATTTCTATGGTTCAACACCTAAAGGACACCGATTTGACCAGAAGAGTTCACTTTTGCGAATTTATTTTAACAATGTTACAAGGCGACTTTCGATTTTTTGACAACATAATTTGGACTGACGAGGCAAAATTTACGAAAAATGGACTTTTCAACAGACATAATTCCCACTTCTCTGGCCTCCTCGTTCTCCTGATCCGTCTGTCTTAGACTATTTTATATGGGGAACAATAAAAGATATGGTTTATTGTAATCCAGTCACAACAATGGAAGATTGTCAGGCAAGAGTAAGGAATGCTTTTGAAAGATTATCTCCAGGTTCTATTACAGCGACCACAAATGACGAACTAATCAAGAGGTGCGAAAAATGTTTGGAAGTTCAGGGTGGACACTTTGAACACTTATTAAAATAAAATATTTTCCTGAGTATAAGTAGTTATACTGTTAGTATTTTATGTAAGAACCTTTTGTATCTAACTTACATTTGTTTAATTATTTTTTGAACTGTTGCAGTGCCAAATTTTTTGAAATTCTCCATTATTCATTAAATACTGTTCGGAGACGGTTTTTGTTTCTCTGGATATCTATTAGCAAATATTTCACATGTTTTTGATAAAACTTTGTAACATTCTCCATAGATAAATTTAAGTAATCCTCGTGTGCATAATTTAAGCGCCCCAGCATGATAATTAATACTTGTCAATTGGTAAGTGACAGGCTACATACATCTGTTTAGCACTCAACGCCGTCATAGCCAACTAACAGTAATTGAACTTAAAATCCATAGCAAAATCCCCATATAGAAATATTGAATTGGGAATATCTCGAAAACTAAAAATTTTCGGACTAGACATCCATATACAAACTTACCCTTATTTTTGATGGCGAATAAGATAAGATTATAAAAATTGGGGATTTCCATTTGAAAAAATTGATTTTTGACAGTTTTCTCAATTTCATCTTTATTCTTATTTTTTGAACATTCTGTATTAATACTTATCAAAATATTATAAAAACTCTATTAAAGTAGGTCTTTTTCAACAAAGAATCGAACCCAAATTAGATAATAAAGGCTTCCTTATAGGAAAAATTGATAATTCTTTTAGGGCCCGCAAACGTCATTTTTGACATAAAAATTGAAATATCTCAAAAACGGAGAGACCTAGGTATAGGACATGATCGGCCTAGAATTTTGCGTACAATCCAAAAATGTAATAATATATAGGGTGTCCCATTTAAAATAAGCAAGTTGGTCGACTTCCGGTATAACCGGAAGTGCCACCATCTTGAAAATATTTTAGCCGAGTTGTCCCCATCGACATTAGTTTACTACCAAATTTTCAAAATTTTCCGATGTCTACTTTTCGAGATATGGATCGCCGCAGTTCGTCATGGGACACCCTGTATAGTGACGTTAACCGCACAAATTTGCAAAAGAAAACTTCCATTTATGATCTACAGAATACTATTATGCGTTTTTCTTTTCCTCAATAGAAATCGCAAGTAAAACACACGATATTATCCACCACCTTATTTATACTCCATTGTCTACACTTTCTTGTTTACGACCGTAGAAAATATACATAAATATTGCAAAAATATTGTAATGTACCTACTTTAAACGAAACCATGCAGATCGCTGTTGCAGCGTTAATTAAATTTAATACATCAATTAGCTCGACTGTGTGTTCTAGTATTTTATACACACACCTTATTTTACTTGAATACAAAATTATGCCGAGAATATGAGGAAGCAATTATCCGGTAAAATATTCTAAGAAACCACTAATTCGGCTATATTTACCATGACTGCTTGAAGTTGTTAGTTAGCGTTAAGAGTTAACGTTTAGTTATGAATACAGAGTGACAATTTGAAAACTCCCCACGCTCAATATTTCCCAAACAAAAAAACAGTACTGACAGATGCAAAACTTAAATCGATCCCTATAAGATAAAAATAAATATAAATAGCAAAATAATATACGTGATAGAAAGCGATATATTAGCATTGATGCCGGCAGCTCAGCAAGTATGTTGAGTTTAGCCCGCTAAAGACAGAAATGGCAACAGCATATCTGTTTATTTTCGGCATATTATTTAGTCATTTATCTTCTCTTATATCTTGCACAGGCATCTATTTGTTTTGTACCTGTCCATACTATATATTATATAGTAGCAATGCGAAATGAAACTAAGGCTGCCTTCCTAGTGATCACGAAGGATGTAACAATAATTACATCATAACCCTTCATTACCAGCTCCTTCAACTTTGAAATTGTCATTGACATGTGATAAGTGTCATACTTGTCCAAATGTTAATATACTATTAAGCATGTTTAATAACACTTTTGACGCTTTCGCAATTAAAAAATTATAATTCTTCAAACTGATATTTTTTATCTGTCAAACAATGATAAAGAGTTTTTAAACTCTTCACAGACATTAGACAGCGTCTCTTTCAATAAACCTGCATTTAGTAGCAATCCCCTGTCATGGGCCTTCCATGCTGATTTATTTCGATTTGTAAGATATAGATTTCAAATGTACTTACGGAGAAAATTATGGGGTATCAAATATGATACTTCACGGTAAAAAATAAATAATTAACGAAGTTAGAACTAATAACATAAGTGTTTTGCAATTAAGAAAAAAAGTCATCGCCATTGGCAGTAAGCGCACGGCATCGGCATCGGCACCTATACTAAAGAAGAAGATTAAGAATTTCAATTGCTTATCTTCAAAACAGCGGAGTGATAGCAGCTATGCTATATTTTGGCCACACCGAGGTCTGAACCCTTAAAGTAATTATTTATAAAAAAATATTGTTCAATCACAACGTTCTATATTTTCATATTATCGCTTAATATTTAAAAATTCGATATTCCCTATTAACAAAACAAGCAGGATAACAATGCACCGATTCCCGCAGTTGATTTTCCACAATGCTGTTAAAATGTAATATTAAAATCCGATTACAATATTAAAATATAAAAATAAAAAACTTACCAATCTAAAACTAAAGGTACGTAAAAGTCGCCCATTATGCAAGAGGATCAGCAGTAGAATATATTTTATTAATATGGCATATACTAAACATTTAAACAAACAATTACAACTATAAATACAAAACATTCTCTATATCAACAATTGTTTATTTAAACTGATTGTATGGTACATAAATTAAAATATATGATGTACTGCGACGACGAGTTGTTTAATAATAATAATAATCACTTCTTGCTACATTAAAACAGTGTTTGCTAAGTAAACAGTATATTATAAAAAATGTACAAGACAGTAAATATTATAATAAACTAAATATCTGATAAAAAAATACAAAAATTCGATTACCAAAAAAAAAATTATTTTATTTATTTTAATAGTGCGACTACGCCAATGGAGTCATAGAAAATTCGAGAACAGCGCCAGAAAAGTCGCGAATGTTAGGCCGGAACATTCTAGAATAATCTACTACATTCGACGCGGGTATATATACAGTGGATCTAAACGCACTAGGGACAGTTTGATATTAGACAAGCAAGTAATAAGATGAAATAAAAAACAGTATCAAGTTGTGAATTATAGTAGTGAGACTATAGTAGATGGAACTTGTAATTAGAGTGTACTAATGTGTATAAGGACTTCATTATTGTAATTAAGTGATTAATAAATAAATGTTTTATGAAAGTACTCGTTGCCATTTATTGAACCTACATACAGAGTGTTTACTGGAGATTGTGAACACGTAACAATAGTCTTATTTATATTAACGTCCTGACGGACTTTAGAATTAGCTACTCCACCACTCAATCAGGACCCACGCACACACAAACGCCTACACAAGAACTATCCCTTGCGACATTGCCATCTGCCGCAGCTCCGACTGAAACTACTTAAACTATCAGTGTTATCCTCACACAGCCGTCGTCTAACCTGCTGTTACCGTCTCGGAAATACGTGAAAAATGCCATACCCTAGCTAGGATTTGACACTAGCATTGAGCCACAAGTTCGAATTAAAAGAAACTAACCAAGACTACAGCTGATATAAAAATTTAATGTCCAATAACTACAGTCGGAGACTCCCAGAAAATCGTCTACTGAACTGTGAGAATGACGCGTGAAGTAATTACCAAGAATTTTTTTCTAACATTTATTTAACGTCGCGCGTCCGCTACTGAGGCCTAACACCAACGCCTGTAGACGAGCTACCCCCAACCAGGAATTTACCGAACCTCTTCTCTTTCGAAGAGTGGGGAGGATGTTTTACTTGCCTAATATTTAATAGGCAAGGCACCGATGGTTTTACATCCCCTCCGAAGGATGTATAGCCACTACACAATCTTCGCCTAAGATTGCTTCGGCGTATACATTGATATACAAGCCGAAGAAGACATTATGAACAGAATAATTAGGAATGTTTTTAATTAATTTGTATTTTTTTAAAAACTTACATTAAAAACGAATTAATGTAATTAGGTATCGTTTTTTTCATCGTAAAATTTTATTAAACTTTCAATGTTTGTTAGTTTAGGTCAAATCTTGCGATCAAAATTTCAAATAGTTCTAATTAAAGCTAGAGCTTTGAAATTTTGTACATGTGTATAAGTCCGGTGACAATACACTTTAACATATTCGTATAAGAAAAAACAAGATGGCGGCTTGCAGATGGCGGACGACTTTACCTTTTATGATCCGATTCCACTCAAAATCGATATCTGGGGGTTTTCAAGATTGACAATTATGAATTCTTGGTCAAAATTTAAAAATTCAAAATGGTGGCGCCAATATGGCGGACGACTTTTGTCATTTATGGTCCAAATCGATCAAAGTCGATATCTAGGGGTTTTCAGGTTCGCCGATTACGAATTTCTAATAAAAAATTTAGTCCAGGATGGCGACTTCAAGATGACGGACGACTTTACTGTTTAAGATCCAATTCAACTCAAAATCGATATCTGGGCTTTTCTAGGTCGCGGATCATGAATTTTTAGTTAAAATACAGAAATTCAAAATGGCAGCGCCAATATGGCTGACGACTTTTGTCATTTAGATCCAAATCGATCAAAATTTATATCTGGGGGTTTCGGGGTAGCGCATTACGAATTTCTAGTCAAAAAATTAGTTCAAGATGGCGGAAGACTTTACCGTTTATGATCCGATTCGTCTCAAAATCGATATCTGGGGATAACAACATATCAAACGACTAAAAAGTAAAAAGTAAAATTATATAAAAAACTATTTCTTAAAAAAGCTTTTATTTGAATGCTCTAAAAATTAGAAAATAAACTTTGAAGTAAATCACACCCATCATTTTGTTACATTATATAATTTTTTTATTATATAAAAGCTTGTCGCGAGCAATCTCCTTTACGCAGAAAGATCTCGCGACAAGCTTTTATATCATAAAAAATTTATATAATGTAACAAAATGGTTTGATTTACTTCAGTTTATTTTCTACTTTTTAGAGCATTTAAATAAAAGCTTTTTAAAAAAATATTGTTTTTGTGTTTAGTTTAATTAAATTTGTTTGGAGTGGGGGGCCTCGGGAATTTCCATATACCGGGGCCCGCTCCGACTCTCCACGGCACTGTTCATAGATATAGTGTAGAAAGAATTTTGAAATTGTTTTTTCGTTTATTTCTTATGCATTTATTTGTTTCTTTGTGTAGTGCCTTTATTAATATGTCTTCGTCTTGTAATAAAAACTTTAAGTTTGTACAAATTTGTTTTTCTATTTTTTCGGCGATAAAAGCTATACGCCAAAAACTAGGATTGTTGCAACCCTTTACTCCCGCCAACTTGGTCAGTTTATGTTAATAAACGCACGCCGGACCTAGAAGTTGGCATGTAAAACGCGAAAAACGGTCTCGGTCACAAAGACCGAGGCAGCGTCGCGGTCAAAATAAGGTTTCCGGTCAAATAGACCGCGTCGGAGAGCGAAGAAACTTTATCTTTGGTCATATAGACCGAGACATCAGTCAACATGTCACCCCTGTAACTCCCAATTTTTAACGATATCGGAATGAAATTTTACATGGGAAAATTAGGCATTTAGTGTATTCGGATAGAACCTCGAAAAATGCAAATATTTGCTAATCTAACGAGACTATGTCTCCCCTCGTTTTCGAGAATGTTGAACATGATGGCGGTGGTAAAATTTCGCTACGAGGTCACCCAACCCTCCTACATGGACAAAAACCACCCCCGAAAGGGGTAAACCGCGTATCCGCCGTCTCCTATCATGCAAACTTGTGTTGCCCCCGTTTTCGAGGATGCTGAGCACGATGGTGATGTCGAGACCCCTCCTCGACCCTCGCCAACCCCCAAAAACCACCCCCGAAAGAGATAAACCGCGAAGAGGGCGTCTTCTCTCGGCTAAACCCGTGTTACTCCCATTTTTCGAGGATGCTGAGCACGATGGCGATGTTGGGACTTCTCCTCGATCCCTACCAACCCGCCCAAACGGCCAAAAACCATCTCCGAAAGGGGTAAACCGCGTATCCGCCGTCTCCTATCATGCAAACTTGTGTTGCCCCCGTTTTCGAGGATGCTGAGCACGATGGTGATGTCGAGACCCCTCCTCGACCCTCGCCAACCCCCAAAAACTACCCCCGAAAGAGATAAACCGCGAAGAGGGCGTCTTCTCTCGGCTAAACCCGTGTTACCCCCATTTTTCGAGGATGCTGAGCACGATGGCGATGTTGAGACTTCTCCTCGATCCCTACCAACCCCCCCAAACGGCCAAAAACCACCCCCAAAAGGGGTAAACCGCGGAAAAGCCGTCTTCTCTCGGCTAAACCCGTGTTACCCCCCACTTCTCGAGGATGCTGAGCACGATGGTGATGTAGAGACCTCTCCTCGATCCCTGCAAACCCCCCAAACTGCCAAAAACCACCCCCAAAAGGAATAAACCGTGGAGAGGCCGTCTTCTCTCGGCTAAACCCATGTTACCCCCCCGGTTTCGAGGATGCTGAGCACAATGGTGAAGTCAAGACCCCTCCTCGACCCCCGAGAACCCCCAAATGGCCGAAAACCACCCCTGAAAGGAGTAAACCGCGGATAGACCGTCTTCTCTCGGCTAAACCTGTATTACTCCCACTTTTCGAGGATGCTGAGCACGATGGTGATGTTGAGACCTCTCCTCGATCCCCACCAACCCCCCAAACGGCCAAAAACCACCCCCGAAAGGGGTAAACCGCGTATCCGCCGATTCCTACCATCCAAACCCGTGTTACCCCCGTTTTCGAGGATGCTAAGCACGATGGTGTTGTTGGATCTTCTCCCCGAGGCGAACCGACCCCTCAAACGGACAAAAACTACCCCTTTGATACGCGGTTTTATGAAGTATGTAAGTAAGGGGAAGAGGCCTTAAAGCGCAACTATATATATATATAATTACATTTATGAACTTGTTGAATTTTTTGTTAACAAATCCTGTTTTATTCTAGATTAATCAATTATGGCGATATTCTAGTTAGTACAGACTCTCTGCTCTGCGATATAGATTACAATTTTAAAAGACCAGATTTATCATAGTTGTCGGAAACGATCATTTTTAGGAAATAAATGTCCTACTGTGTTAGAACACTTTAGTACACAGCAACAAGTTTTCATTTTACATCCTAATTATTAACTTTGTTTATTCAAAGACATATTTTTTCATATTGTCATTGACGGACAAACAACCGAGTACAGCTGGTGTACTCTGGCGGATAAAATAAAAGAGAATGTTCCCCATTATGAATTCTTGGTCAAAATTTAGAAATTCAAAATGGCGACGCCAATATGGCGGACGACTTTTGTCATTTAGATCCAAATCGATCAAAATCGATATCTGAGGGTTTTCGGGGTCGCGGATTATGAATTTCTAGTCAAAAATTTAGTTCAAGATGGTGCACGACTTCGTTTATGATCCGATTCGTCTCAAAATCGATATATGTGGATTACGGCATATCAAAAGACTAAAAAGTAATAAAATATTTTTTATATAATTTTATTTTTAATAATTATACTTGTGACTTGTCTCAAGATATCCATCTAAAAGACTTGCAATGAACTTTTTTTAAAATGTGATATTTCAGTAATATTCGTTGATTTCGCGGGAATTTATTTAAGATTCGATAAGACACCACAGCAAACTGTGTCAATTGCAGTCTGCAATTACACCTCATCTTTAACAAAAGTTAGATGTTAAATTAATATAAAAACAAAGACGGCGATGAAACGTTATCGAACATAACACGCACTCGTGGAAGCGAGTAACCCAAAGAAATATTTGCCTTGATTCGTACTTTGACGGTTCCAAGTCAGAGAAAGTGCAGGAAAGAAGACCTAGGGGAGGAACTATATTCAAACTAGCGCGTTTGGTATAAAAACAAAGCTGCGTTTTTCAATAGTATCAGTTCAACTTGTTCTATCACTCAATTTAGTGCTCTTAAAAAACACCTCCATACTTCAAAATGTTTACCTACAGCAAAGTGAGTGGTTATTTTTTTAAAGAATAATCGTGCAGGTTTAATCGTGATAAGTGCAAATACAGGATGATAATTGGGAGAGTTTTAATAAGTCTAAAGTTTTTCTAATTATAAAATAGCACTGACAGTTCTTTAATTGTTAATTGTACGTGCAAATATACCTAATTTGAAGAAAAATAGTATAAATTGTTAGAAGGGGTAATGTATTCAATATATTATTGAAAATGAGGGCAAGTTTAAAAATTACAACTATATTATTTACAGAAATTATAGTTAAAAACAAATTTTTAATAGCATAAAGTTTATTAAACACGTCTGTGATGTGTTTTCTTGCCGTACAACCACTTTTTTAAATGGTTATTACTGTATTTTTTCCTGTTATTAATGCATACCCACTCATTAGTTAAACAATTTATCATGCATTGTTCATTAGATTTAACCATTTCGGGGTCACATTCAGGGCAACTGAACATTAAAATTAGTTAATTAAATTGTTTTATATTACTACGAGTATATAAAAAATAACATCATAATTAATAACAACATTACAGGAGATATGTATTTTAATTAGACATTAACCCTTTCGACGCACCTTCACGAATCGATCCGGAAAGTAATCGAATTATTTTTCAGGTAATCATCGCTCTTTCGTTCTTTGCCCTTTCCAAAGCTGGTTACCTTGGAGGCTTGGAAGGCGGCTATGGCGGTCACATTGGAGGAGGTTACGGGGGTGGTATAGAAATCCAAGGAGGTTATGGAGGTGAACACGATCAAGGGCACGAAGAAATTAATGTAAGTAAATTCATCACTTAAAAAAAGATTTTCGGACCCAGAATATAAATTGAATTATATTTTTTACTAAAACAATCAGTAGAAACAATATATTTGTTCTTATTATCTTAATTGTGTGCATTTCTCCCACAGGCCCATCCAAAATACCAATTCAATTACGCCGTGCACGACCCCCATACCGGCGACGAGAAACAACATCAAGAAGAACGTGACGGCGATGAAGTTAAAGGATCCTATTCCCTGAAAGAAGCCGACGGCACTACCCGTGTCGTAGAATACAAAGCCGACAAACATAATGGTTTCAACGCCATAGTCCACAAAATTGGCGAACCAAATCAACACATCGAAAGCGGACATGGAGGTTACGACGGCGGGTATGGAGGGCATTATTAAAAAATTAAAATGAGGCTGTCCTAAACAGAAGTTGAACAAATTCTGCATTTCACCCTCAGTTCAAAAACTTATGCATCTTCTAGCTGTAAAAATAATTTTATTCTGATTCTGCTTAGCCTAGATTATTATATATTATGTTAAGAAAACTATAAAAACGTTAATCTTGATTTGAGGTACTGCGAATGTTACTTTTACTTTACTTTAGTTGCTTTAGGAACATTTTGAAGCCATCATTGAGTGATAGTGTTAGTCCAAAACTGAGGGGAAGCTTTTATTAGATCTTTATTTATGACAGCTCTCAATACAATAAATACCAGCAGCCTAATGCTTGCTTTGTGATAATCTGATACCAAGTCCTGTTATATTTTTCATAGATTTATTTTTTATACTCAAATTCCAGACTGTACCTTGTCCTATACAATTTTCTACCCTGTAGCACTTTTGTTGTAAATAAAATATTAATCTAGAATATTTTCTTTTTATTTAGATAAACACCAACATTAAATGAAAATATATTTAATTAGTAATTACTAATAAACTTTCTCTTCTATTAAAGTTATTGCAGAGTACCGTTACACATATGCCACATACTTATATTATATTCCTTTTCAAGCCAACTTGAGGCATAATTAAAGTAAACAGAAATAGTTCAGTGATTGACTTAAATGCGGAATATAAGACATTAACTGTTGCAAAGACGAAAATCATCAATACAGATATTACTTAACAGCGAAAATATTTGTTTGCTTGTAGATGTGAAAAATGATAAAAACACACGAATATACTGTCGAATTATGAAAAATACTTTTATATAGTACAAATTTAGATTATACCAGGCTCTCTAAGAGACAACAACTATTAATTAATTAATTTTATGAAGCAGGTAAACAGACAATCAATACAAGTAAAATATTGCAATGGAATCCCTAGTATTTCACTATTATCAACATTTATATTTCATAAAAGTAACATATTTTCGATGAAAGAAAAATATAAGGAAACTAACCCCAATTCAATTCAACTGGAACGACTTTAAACTGTTCAACCATTTAAATTGCATATCAGACTGTGAAAATCCTTACATCTGTATATTTGCGTATACCTTGGCTTTCCGTTCTTATAATGGAAACTTTAGATATGAGGGAGGCTCTCTGTTCAATGGTTCAATAGAGAGGATGTCAATAACAAAATGTTAAAAATATTCAAAATTGAAAGAGTTGGAAACGAACAACATTCGCTGTTACCAGAGCAAAGAAAATACTTTATTCAAACTATTCACTGTTTTCTATACATCGTCGTGAAATACTATTAAGAAGCGAGACCAGCGCATCGGACAGTCAGTTCAGTACAGTTCTGAGATGAGCCAAGTGATCAGATAAGAAAAACAACAGTAATAAGTTGTGAATTGTATTATTGATTATATAGTAGATAAAAGTTATAAATTAATTTGTTATTATAAGGACTAGTTATTGTAAATTTAGTGATTAATAAATCAGTGGTTAGTGACAATTCGTGTTGCAATTATTGAACCTATGGCCGGGGTGTTTACGGGAGTGTATAAATGTCAAAGAACTTACCTAAACGTATTCAGTCATCATGCTTGAAGCTAGCAAAAATTTTCTTGAAAGGGCTTTTGCAGAACTGTAACGAAATCCGACGAAATATTTTGCATGAGCCGCATACGAGACATAAAAAAAGCCGTCGGAAAATATTTTGTGGAAGTACTATGAAAGTTTTTCGAATTTGAAACAAATAATTTTTATTTTTTGAGACTAACAAAAATTTCAATTTTGAAAACTATCATAAAAATCCGTTCTACGAGCGTACTTATTGTAACTGCAATAAATAACGTCCCACGCAGCGCGGTTCGTGGAACTATATCAAATTACGTCGCAAGGGGCGTAAACTTAGCAACTACCTCGAAAACCGACTTATTTTTCCAAATAAAATCCTTTCTTACGAACCGACGTTGTGTAGTACTGCTTCACATGCATGACTATGAGGATGAGTTACAAATTCCGTATTAAAATTTCTGAAGGGAGATTTTCGCGGGTAACAAATTTTTCGATCGTAATTTTTCAAATTTACCAATCTTTTTGGCGGTAAACTTATTGTTTTCCGTCGTTATTGCATATACATGGTTCCTCAGTGATCCGGAATCCATGACGCTCTATTACCATCTACATAATGCATGAGACCGCCTCGCCTGAACGTATAAATATGATATTCTAATTCGTTGCGATTCAAACAATTTCAAGCTCTATAACGAGTGCCAAAAATTTCAAATGATATTTACCAAATACGAATAAAGACAGGCAAGAAAAAAAAAGCCCACAAATCGTAAACATTAAACTTTTAGTAGTGGTGAAAGGTAAGTGAATCATCTTATATGGTCAATTGCTACTATACACCATAGATGTCTCTATGAGCGTATAGCGACTTGCGATTCTGCAAGTACCTGAGAGCGGCGACCTTTTAGTCCTAAGTGGACTTAACCTACTGTTATAATATATGATTTGCAGGAAACAATTGCTCAGCGGGCAAGTACCCCGACCTGCATTGAATTATACCAAGCCAATATCATTTGTCAATTCCCTGACCAGACATAGACCGGTTTCGAACTTATTAGTTATCATCAGTATGCCATAGGTCATGAAACAGACGAACGACAGTGGCCAACCTGCTAGTTTTATACAAACTATAGTAAATTGAGTAGTGGTGAGTGGTAAGTGAATCCTCTCATATGGTCAATTCCTAGTATACACCATAGATGTCGGAGGGGGATATTTGCCCGCTGAGTAGTTGGTTCCTGCAAGTCATATATTATAACAGTAGGCTAAGTCCACATAGGACTGAAAGGTCTCAAGAACTTGCAGAATCGCAAGTCGCTACACGCCCATGGAGACATCTATAGTGTATAGTAGCAATTGACCATATGAGAGGATTCACTTACCTCTCACCACTACTCAATTTACTATAGTTCGTATAAAACTAGCACGTTGGCCACTGTCATTTGTCTGTTCCATGAAGGCATACTGATGGGAACTAATCTCCCTGTCCAGGAGTCTGTATCCGCTCATGGTCAGGGGTAGCAGACTAAACAGACAGAATAAGAAATTGTTGTACACGATGGTGGTCAGGCCGTCTATCACATACGCGGCGCCGGCGTGGTGCATCATACCGGCCATGACAATGAGAAAACTGAAAGTGTTAGAACACAAATATATGCGCCTCATATCAAATTCCGGAAGGTACACCTCCCTCAGAGACCTCTACGAATGCTGCAACGACATAATCCCGATAGCCGACTACGTCCAGCACATCTCTCAAAACTTTTATTCGGTCAAGGTGGGCGATAGTTCGCTAACAAGACACATTACACAAATTAGCATGATCCCCCATTTCTGATTAAACGCCCCTTACCTTACCAGACATTGCCAATCTTCCGGCAGCCACTCTAGCCAAACTTTCACCTACTATATCTTCTCTAATACTATCCACCTTTCACTGATATACCTTTCATCGACAATTCTTTCCTGTCCCCCTCTTCTTTTATTTTTGTTGTTTGTTGTTCCTTCGTTTCTGTTTGTACGTTTTTGTTTCTAAATTCACTTTTCCTACGCATCAGCCTTGAAACGGAACCGAAAATTTATTGAATCAAAATTTTGTAAAACCACAGTTTAGGCCAGCGTAGCGCAGCCCGTCGTTGGAGCAATTCGCGGAAGGCACCTTGTTCGAGTTGTGGTGTCAGCGTTTATGCCCAAATGTTTTATGTTCGCGAGTGTCCTTTTAATTTTTTAGTGTTCAGTGTTTAGTTAAGCTTTATTTTTAAGCCTGTTTGTAACGTTACCACCTAATTTGATTTTGTATTTTAAAAGGAGTTTGGGTTTTTGTTAATTTTAATTTGTTGCTTTCGCCGAACCAGGCCTGTCTCGCCCGACTTCGCGATCCGCCACCGCGTCAACGCGGTGGTCGCGGGGTCGGTCCTGAGGATGCAGCTTTTTGTACACTTTACCTTTAATAAAGTATATTTGAATTGAATTGAATTGATAACTAATAAGTTCGAAATCGCTCTATGTCTGGTCAGGGAATTGACAAAAAATTGTTATTTTCAAGTGAATTTAGACAAATAGTTATTTTTTGATTGGCTTTAGGCAATAATGACACTAAAGCTATTTCGAAGATAATTAAATTATCTGTAAAATAAGCTCCAAGTGACCTTCATACGATGAATGGTTCACAAGTTACAGCTGTTTAAAGCTATGAGCAAAAATTTCTTTTTTATTATAAATTAAGATTTTCCTGCAAGAACTGTCATAACAATTTTTTAAAAATTGGTTTTGATCTATTTTGATTAGTTTATATACATATGAAATAAGTCGTTTGTAAGGTATATTTTCTTTAAAAAAAAGTTTCTTGAAAACTGCTTTTGTTGAGAAAAATTGAACTAATATTATTTTTTAATTAATTTTTTTGTGTATATCATCGTTTCTTTTGACTTTACGACAAAATTTCATAAGACCTAAATGAAAGCTTACAAAATTTCCTACAAAAACACTTTTTCGTGTATGATCTTCAATCAGTAGCAACAAAGAACTGACAATTGAAAATGCAATTCATTTTTAATTTTTAGTAAACAGGCAATTTTCGTCACATTTGAAGTACAAAAAAGTACATTTAATAATATTTTTTCACTTTTTGAAGTATCAGAAGTTATTCTGTGGGCATTTCTGACTCGATTCATACTGGGCCCATATTTAAAAAAAATTGTTATGCACAGTTCTTGCAGGTTCTTTTTTGAAATTAAATTTACTACCCTGAATGTCGGTAAGCTTAATCTGTACAATAATTTTATTCGTACCTGCTTTAATATTTTACAGCTGGCTTGTTACTACATGCCTATTTGAAGACTCAGAAAGTGAAAAGTCTATGCCTGAAATAATTGAATAATCACGCAAGAAATTGAAGCGTCAATAAAATACAATGCAATAAAGAATTTTAAACTTTTTTACTTTAAATAAGAAATTTATATTAACAATAAATGCGTTTATATGCCTTTAGTTCCTAACCATCCCAATCCTCCAAATTTATAAACAACATTATGTTATAAAAATGAAATGATGGGTCATAACAAAAAAAGTAAGTTGCTCATTACATTGCTTGGGAAAAAATAATATATTTAAAAAAAAGTTTTAAAAAGGTTCAAAAATAAGGAAGTTATTGCATTTTACAACTAAGATTAATAAATAAATGAAAATAGTTATTTTTGTAACAAGTTTCTAAAATCATGTTTATTGGGATGAATCATAACTGTTTCCGAATGAGGCAAAGTCGTAGAGTAAAAACCTAGATTCTATCGTTCAGTCCGTTCGCAATTGATTGTTAAAATTTGGGGACCCCTACAAGTTGTTACTTATCCTATAAGATAGTAATTTTACTGGGTTGTACAAAAATTGTATGGTGCCCAGGAGGATTGTAGAGGGCCTTTAAAAAAAAATTAAAAAGCAAATTTACACAAAATTAATATATCGTGAGTAGTGTTTTTATAAAAAATAAAGAAAATGAAATTTTGTACTGTTTTACATGCGATTGAGAAGTTAATAACTTAAATTCCTGCGTAACTATGAAAGTGTTCAAAATTTTGGTGTATAACATTTAATATCCCAAAAACCACTGCACTAATAAAAAAATTACTTTAGTAAATATTTATTTATTTACGGGCCTAAACCCATTTCTAAAATACAATTTAAAAAAAAACAAAAATATACAATTTGAAATTCACAATTAATAGTGCATATAACATATAAGAAAATAGCAGTAACACTAGTATTGACATTCCTAGGATAAACATACATAAAATAAAATAAATATAAATATAACTAAATGTACATGTATAAGGATGTCAGTCACAAAATAAAATATGAGAATTTGGTATGCTTAACGTTGAGTTTAAAAATACAGTTTGCTAATTGCAGTGAGAAGGTTGGTATATATTTGTAAAGAAGTCAAGATAATCACTATGGTTGTTGGCTAACCTAGAGGACCTTGCAACAAATGAGTTGAACCCATAGTTGGTTCGATAAACTGGTTCATGAAACATAATAGCTGAACGGGTAGTTCTTGATGGAACATGAATGCCAAATCTTTTCAGCAAGAATGCACATGAAACATTAGAATTCATTATGTGTGTATGTGTGTGTATTACTCCTAGTCGTCACGTTACTGTCAATTTTGTGTTAATACCGAGTAATTAATTACATTCTGTCCTTACATATTTTCTTGAGTCCGGGATTAAAACCTTTGTGACAAAATATTTGCTCGTCGATATTTAGTTCTCCGTACTATTAACGTCGTAAAACACTAGCCAAATTTCCGGTCTGTTTTATAACCTGTCTGTTTCTAACACTGTAAATAATTCTGCTTGCCTCGCATTTTCTGGTATCCGTACACTGTCTGCTTAATAGCTATTTTATTATATATAAACTCGCTAACTTTACCGCTTATACGCTTCTGCCGCTGAAATTATTATATTGCTTGCTACTCTCTACTGCCTTAACAAATGTATATAAATTTGTGTTAATTTTGCTTTTTGTTCTGTTTAGGATTGTAACCATAGGATTACAGTAATATACTCAAATATTATTGAACTTCTGCGTTTTACTGTTGTGTTTGTAAAAGTCTAATTTCCCTTATTTGACCCACTGGAACTGACTGATTCTTTACTGAGTTGCTCAGTCTTGCTTATCGACTTTTGGGTAGTGTTTTTCATCCACTTTCAGCTTGAACTGGCGCCCGAATAACAAATAAAGCTCGAGTGTCAAAGTGACAGCCTTATTTTTCGCACTGTATGAGAAAAGGAGCGTCACACAACTATTATAGTTGTCGGTCAACCCCCACCAACTTAAACAATGTTAAGCAGTATATCGATTATTATGTCACCTCCTCTACCAAGTTTGCTTAATTTTAATACTTACATTTTGTCCATTACAAGTAAAGAAATTAAAATGTATGGATATACGTTCATGACACTAGTCAGTTTACTACTTACATGTATAAAATAGCTGTATATAACTTTTGTTAGATCTGAATTAGCATATTAGGCTATACAATATGGAATTCTTTTTATCCATCATATATGCACCGTCTCCCATATTGGGGGTGTATGCATTGCTATCTTGATTATTGTTACAGATACAGAAATAGTTAAATGGGGATATTTTTTGGAGAACTCCATGACCATTTCGATGGACCGACCTAGCAGTGTTCGTTTTCAAGATATCTTCAAAGAACTGAAGGGGTGAATTTAAAAAACTTCCTGTAATTTGATGACTGATGCTATCTTATAAATTCCACCTTTTTAAAGTGCTTTTGTTAACATTACTAAAAAATCTATGTACCTATCATTTGTTTAAGAGTCAATGCCAGGCTCTTTGATTTTCTTATGGGCGTCATATTGAATGTTTTAAAAGTCAATAGTTTTCATATCTTCCTTTATAATGATGTATCAGAATGTCAGAAAAAAATTAGTTACTACAGTAGTAGCTAGTAATTAGTTACTACACTATGTAACCGAGTTTAAAACAAATTTTCAATTAGACAACACCGACGTATTGATAACCAATCACAAAGTAGCAAATACTAGAATTATTTTACACGTGTTATCGACAAAAATGGCTGGTTATTCCAGATGTATTATGGAATGCTGAGATGATGTACTTTTAGTTTAATTTAAGGAACATCTTACCTCGGAATTGTGGATGAAAATAGAAAGATCAGACAATATAAGATACAGTCCTATTCACGAAATAAACTTAAATGATAACCTTTCCAAGAATTTGCCCGCTCTTCATGCTGTCACAGGCTGTGACACTACTAACCAACTTGGAGGATTTGGAAAAAACCTTATTGGAAAATTTACCCAAAGTATTATCAATATTTAAATGGTGTGGGCCTGGGTGAGTTTTCTGAGAAAATATTCAATGATATGCCCAATTTTGTACTAAGATTATATTCAAGATATCCGGACATAACTTTAATTAATGTCTTATGTGGAGTCATGGCAGCCTCGTCATCATTCACAAAGTTACCTCCAACAAAGGGTACTCTTAAACAACACTGCTTAAGAGTACATTATCAAACTAAAATGTGGTTAAATGTCATGGTTCCTTGTTCTCAGTTACCTCCAATTAGTTGGCATTTGAATGAAAAAGGAGATGTTTTACCAATTATGGCGGCATTGGCTTCATTACCAGAAAATTTATTAGTTTTAACTTCTTGTGGGTGTAAAAAAGGTAAAATATTTAGTCACTCATAATTCAACTACATTAAAAGTATGTCATCATTGTAGGTCGTGAAAGCAAAGACTGCACATGCAAGAAAAATGGGTTGGGCTGCATAGGTGCTTGTAAGTGCATGGCCCAGAGATCCTGCAGGAATCCGTTCACAACAGCATCGGCAGTTCTACCCGTTTCAAAAAGTGATTCGGGCAGTTCTGATGACGAGTGAATTTTAATTTGAGCATGTATTTTATTATGTTATGTGTTATGTGTTGACTACCAGGTATATGGTATATTTAACTAATTTAATTTCCATCTGAAATCAATAATTTCTGTCAATTCGTGGTAATATTAGGGAACAACTGTAGTAATTAATCATATATCATTGCATATATAAATTATTAAGTATCGGACACAATTAATTGAAAGAGGAAACACTTTTTTTTAGGTATATGGGACTTCTTTATATTATATTTTATAAATTTTATTAGCACAAGTTCTATGAAGTAAACTATTGCAACTTTTGGTTAAAATATCAATTTGTTTATTTATAAATAATGTATTTTATTCCGCCACACCGATCACATCCTGTAGAATATTTAGTGCTATATAATGTTGAAGCATGACAGTGCCACAAGGAAAAGCGAAATGCAAGGTATGCTGTTGGAGTGGGGACGCCTGCTAGACGGTATCAAACGGATCATAGGAAATCTGCATCGCATTGCATATAGTTATATATCTTCTTTATTATTAGTCGTAAAATTATAAATCTTATACTATTATGTTCGATTAAACTTTTCTTAAGAGTACAAAATTTTGATTTGACTTTCATTTTGGAGATAGAGTACAATGAGAACGCAAAAAGTGTGTAGATTTAATTAAATTTTGAGGCACTTCAAACCAAGATATGGGCGTTTTAAGTTTCGTTGTCTTGTAAGGTCCAATGTATAATGTAATATTTAAAAATTATAAAAAAATATTTCCTGTACAAACCTTTTATGAAAAACGTCAAAAAATCGCAATTTATCTCTCCTTTGCCAGCATATTGAGTAGTAGTTTGCGAGTAAGAAAGCATAGATCTGTACAATAAGGTAGTAGTTGATGGCTAAAAATATTTAATTTTTCTTATTGATCGTTGTTAAAAAATGTTTTACTTGTTTTAATTAATTAGAGAGTATCTATGGCCACTAGTACTTTAAATCACTAAAAACATAATAAATTTGAATATGATGTGTTATGATAATATATTGTTAGATTCATATTGAAAAATTACATTTAACTGTAGTATGCAAGTGATATTTTCATTTTAAAATTTTTAAATTATATCGAAAAAAGTGATTTTGTCAATATTAAACCTTTCTGTAACACAAATAAACAACAAAAAAATCCGATACATATTTTTCTTCAATTATTTATGAATATTAGAACAATTTATGGTGGGTCATTGTCACTACAGATTGAAAATTAAAATTAATTTTCTGTAAACATTTTAAAATAGCGGACAGAATCATGAATTTAGTATGCTAATGACCTCTAGATTTCAAAAATGCAAAAATATACAGGATGCTCTATACAAAAATCAAGAGTTGGGGTCGGATAACGTTAAAAATTAATATGACAAAAAATGAAAAACTTCTCATTAAAATCATTCTTTTATTCCTATAACGCCAAAGAACAATGGATGCACATTTCCTTAAAAACTTTGCTGAAATTTTATCAAAGTATGAATGGCATTAAAAAACGCTAATGGGAACTTTTCAGCGCTAATATCATAATCTATAAAATCTTTTATAACCTCAAAAATATCGATCTTCCTGAAAAATCTTTTTTTCTATCTTTATGAGATTCAGTGGTTAGTCTTATTTTTTGTCTACCCTCATAGAAAGGTGGGACCCCCCCCCCAGATAAAATGTGGCTTGCTAAAAAAGGTTCAATTTGTTCGAAGCTTCCATTGCAGCATGTACTTTTGACCCTTAAAATGTGATTGCATGCAATTGCGAACTATGAGCAATTGTCTTGATATCATCGCTGTAATACAGTTCATATACGACAGGTTTGAGCAACAACAGAGTACAAATAATTCTACATAAATGTAACGCTGCTAAGATTTAATAAGTGGCAAAATTTCATCCAAAATATTGTGTTTAAATATTGTCTGAAAGTTATTTGTGGCATTCTATGAATATTCTTTCCTATTATTTGGGTTTTCTACCACATGTACTATTATCCTCTTCAAAACAAATCACCGAATCTACAAAACAATAGAATTATTGGAAAAAAACCTCTGCGCCCGTGACGTTTACGCCAAAGGAAAAGTCAGAGGTTATGTTTTGCAAATAATATAAATCGGAATAAACACAAAAATAATGTATTTTGCTGACGTTTCGGAAAGTAATCTCTTTCCGTTTTCAAAGCTATTTTTTGAAGAACTCTTATTTTGCTGTGTATGTCAAATACACAGCTTTAAGATTCTGTTTATGTTATTTCCATAGATACTTACTACTTACACAGAACATAGAACTGATGATATTTTTTTTAGATAATGTTGAGTTTGTTAAGTTCTTCTTTTAACATTGGTAGCCAGGTTGTACAAATATCTACAGAACAATTCGATACGCACTTATCTTCATTTAATAATATTAAATTAAATTATAATTAAATAATAATATAATATAATAATATAATTATTAAATAATTTAATATTAAATGAAGATAAGTGCGTATCGAATTGTTCTGTAGATATTTGTACAACCTGGCTACCAATGTTAAAAGAAGAACTTAACAAACTCAACATTATCTAAAAAAAATATCATCAGTTCTATGTTCTGTGTAAGTAGTAAGTATCTATGGAAATAATATAAACAGAATCTTAAAGCTGTGTATTTGACATACACAGCAAAATAAGAGTTCTTCAAAAAATAGCTTTGAAAACGGAAAGAGATTACTTTCCGAAACGTCAGCAAAATACATTATTTTTGTGTTTATTCCGATTTATATTATTTGCAAAACATAACCTCTGACTTTTCCTTTGGCGTAAACGTCACGGGCGCAGAGGTTTTTTTCCAATAATTCTATTGTTTTGTAGATTCGGTGATTTGTTTTGAAGAGGATAATAGTACATGTGGTAGAAAACCCAAATAATAGGAAAGAATATTGTGTTTATTGTATCAATGTTCAGGTTATGTACACATAGTCAACTTTACCCTTCCATCATTTGCTGTTGGCCCAGGAAACTTAAATTCGTTTCCAGAGTGTTGGATATTGTACGAACATAATGAAATAATGTTGAACTAATAAAGTAAGGTTTACTAAACAGTAGAAATTATATTATAGTTACCAACCTTTGAGCTAATGCGAGTTTCAGCCTATCGTTTTCATATTTTAGTTGCATATCAATAGGATTAGGATTAGGTCCGATGTAGGGAGTCTTATCCATCTTTACTTGATGACTAGGACTATCATTACTCTGTGCAATTCCCGACACAGAATGACTTCGAGGATGTGGTATCTCATCTTCTGACTTGGCATTTGGAGTTACAGGCATTGCCGCACTACCTGGAATAACAAAATAATAATATTAATGATTATCTCGATATTGCTTTTGTATGTATTAAGTTTTATAACTTTTGTATTTCACTGAAAAAACTTTGAATAAGATATATTTCATACCAATTTGGCATCTAACATTTGAACTATTTGTGGATAAATTGCAGAAAAACACATTTTGTGCCATGCCTAAAACTTTTTCTCTAAACTGATAGATTATAATATATGTAAACTCAAAGTATACCTGTGTTTGTATTAGGCTTAAACATCTTATCTTCATCATACCTTATCTATTATTATTCTCTGTTTACAAAACAAAATATCCCATACTAAAAATAGATGGAGATGTCTCAATCAATTACCACAGTACACAGTCAATAGTTGATTAGTCGATACAATTCGTCAGATGGTGAAAAAGGGAATTAAATAATAAACATTTTGAACATTTAATGTAGTTATAAAATAAACTGAAAATACATTCAAATTGGAAATGCATTTCTAATATTATGCGAGATTCTACACTTCATTTTATGTAAAGGGTTGAGGTGGGTACAATTTTGTATTAAAAATTTTAAAAGCAACAATAGATCAGTTTCAACTTTTCTTCAAAATCAAGTTCAACAAGTTAGCAAAAAATACCTCAGTTAACGAGTTAACAAAGTTTTACATTTTCAAAATTAATGTATTAATATACTGCTAAATAGGGCATAAAAATTCCTTTCAAACGAGATTCTTTAAAAAATTCGTGAGCGAGAAAATTTTTGGTTATTAATTGAAGCTTGTGAGGGATTAGCCTGGGAGGCATTGAACATTTCGAGGCACTTATTTTTGCATTCAATGATTGTCGATTATTCAATTAGTGCTACTAATTATTAAATCATAAGTCTGGGTTCAAGAGGTAAAACAACAAAAGAATTGCACCTATTTTCAGTCGTTAAACTTCTAGTACTACTAAACTTGATATTTTCATAGAATGTGCTAAAAAAGCAACCTAGCTAGTCCGGAGCTATGGATTCGATTTTAGAAAATGAATCTGGCTAAGACTTTTTGACAAATCGATCAGAAAATCAGGTAGATTTTGGGATTGCGTCGCATATACTCTCCCATAAGTAAAGCTGAATATGCTAATTGATATACTATCAACCATGGTTAAAAAATAAGTCTGGCCGATTTGCAGAATTGGCAAATCAGTCTGATACAACCCCAAAATTTGGAAAATAGAAAATCATTGCACTTATTTTCACAGCATTGAAAATTTAAGTCTGTACAATGCGTTAATGAACAAACATAGTTTGGTTATAAAACGGGATCAAAGAGGCCTCACCAGACTGATAAAAAATGTAAAACACGCAAAGACATAAGCGCTCTGAACATTTTTTGTTTGAACTCATATAGAGGCGATAGTTTTATTTTCGCAGTGCTCAAAATTTATCAGATGATATCTGTACTATGTTCTAATTACTATCAGCAAGGGGAGGGAATATTTGTTGCTGTTCGTAAACGTTATTATCTGTAAACATAATATTTTTAGTCACAAACTCCTCTATAAAATCCTTATTTTCCTATAAGGAACGTAACCAGACTGCAACCAACAGCTACTCTCCGGGCTATGTGCCCCGCCAAGCGCTGAAGTACAAGTTACAAGTATGGCGCATTAAGTGTAATAATTGCATATTACCATCAAAACACCAATGCTTCGATTGCGTTATTATATAACCAAACAACTATAATTCAACAAAGTATTTTTTTAATGACAACAAAACAAATACTTATATAGCTAATGGTAAAACTGTTGTTCACACCATTACATCATTTTTGACATTTTTAAAGCGCCCTTAGCGGTTTCCTTTTGATGCAGTTTAAGCTACTAGAATTGGTAAAACCTTCCCAATCTTAAAAATATGGGCACTCTATAATATAAGGTTAGGATATATATCTATTAGTTTCCAGAGCAATAACTTTCCATTTACCAATTTTAATTACATAAAATCATACATATATTGGACATATATAGAACTGCTATTATTATTAAATACATTGTTCTCTTCATTTAACCGCAATTGACGTTACAAAATGGATACATAACCTAAAAGTATAATTCAGGACTAAGATAGTTTTCGAATTCCCCGTCACATACCATCTAGAATTTTTTCCTTTAATATCATGAGTTATATGTCATGAATTTTTTAAAGAATACGATTGTATCTAAGTGATACAAAAACCTTGGAAAATGATGTTAATTCTTCAAGAGAATTTAACCCCTGGGATTTCAAAAATTGGGCCCTTGGAGGAGAATAATACACCATACCATATACCCTGTATAAAACAAATGCATTTACTACTACTGCATGCTAATGAATTTTTACTGAGACTAGCTGTAGTTCTAACTGTACTACTTATAAATAATTACATTCTATACTTCTTAATGTATACATTTTAATATGAGTGAACATCTGGTAGGCAATTTGTTCAATGTACTTTAATTAAGTACTATTAGTTCCATTACATTTTATGCAACAGATTTATCAGTTTCATGGTAAAATAATTCTTGCTTAATATTGTGCTTACTTCAATTCAATGTATTGTCCGTTAAATACGTCTGGTAATAGCCTAAAGAAGTCAATATATGTATTGTAAAAATTTACTAAAATGTACAATGTACATACAACACAATTATATAAATATTTAGGTACATACTCATTTTCCATTTACAAAGACAATGCTAAACTTAAGCAAATAACATACCTGGAGGTTCCAATAGGTTGTCCGATTGTTCGGGAGCTGCAGTGGCAGCTCTGGCAGTAATAGGACTGGCATTTGCACTAGTAACAGGTGTGACAGCAGATCCTCCATTCGCAGTAACTTTACTTATAGCAGATCTGGTGGCTTCTTTAACTTCGTTGAATTTGTCAATAAACTGCAACCAAATTTATGGATATTTACTAGTTTTTTACTTTAGGTAGGTTTTAATTGTGATTTTGAAATATACATATTCTAACATCAAAAATGTTAATCTGTTTCAAGGTTTGTAAAGTAAGATAGGTAGCATGGTAACTTTCGACCAATCAGAGATCACTATTTAAAATGCGGGAACGCGTCACTATGCCTGCTCATTCGAATTTCTGGCATTCAAACCATTAGTATAGAAGTATAATTAGTTATGAATTTGAATTCCGTATTTTGTATTTTTTTAATGTACAAGCACAAATTAATAAATTGACTTTTTTGATTAATGATTATTAACATCGATAACGTTTTCCTTGGAATTTAAAATTGACATTACTATATATCAAATTTATAACTAATTAATGTATGCAGTTAAAGAAGTACATTTTATATCAAGGGACTGAAGTAGGTTCTTTTAATCTTGTGTGCAATTTCTTGCCCGAGACTTCAGTCTTGATTTCATTGCTTTATATAATTCTTAGCGAATTTAATAAGTTATAAGATTGATGAAGAAAAATACATGATACAAATTTTCGCCCTAACGAAAAGAGTTATTTAGAAAAGTTTCTTATTTTATGACGTACTGAGTAGAAATTTTTCCCCAGGCCAACCTTTCCAATTATGTAGTATTAAAAAATTTCAATGCAAATTTTTTATTAGAATTAGATGTGCATACAATAATTTATTAATAAAATTTAACAAGAGGGCCATTAAATTTTATCATGTCATATTAGACACAGCAATTAATAAGACAAAATCACTCACTGGTTTTTCTAATATTTCTTTGTATCATATGAAAATAAATTTTATTTCCTGTATTAAGTAATTTTTTTAGGGAAGGAAAAAAACATCAACAACTCACCACTCTCTCTTGCCTTTTTTGAGTTGTTTTTGCAAACAGCTACACTACAAACCTTTCCTCCAGTCATCTAATAATTGTATGTAACATTGTTATTTGTTATTATTATGAACGGAAAATAATAAAAACTGTTTACCTTAAAATTATTTCTGTAAATACACAGGTTACAACTTCTATATACTATGAGTCTTTTCTCTTTAACAGTAATTGTCAATTAGATTATACACTAAATAACTATAACTGCACGATTATAAACACAAAAACAACAAATATTTCGAAATAACTCAACAAATAAGCGCAACGTCTCAAAAAATGCATACGTACAATTAAGTTTCAGCAGGCATGATGACGCGCAAGATGGCCGCCTTCATTGTAACCCCTCCATTCCGTTCAAGTTACCATGCTACCTATCTACTTTACAAACCTTGAATCTGTTTCACGTTTCATACGTTTCCATGGTAACTTGTAAGTTCCATATCGCTCATTTACTAATAACAGGGTTGCATTTTGGCTAACTCATAGAGGTTACATTGTATACAATTTATTCATTAATCAAACTTATACATGAGGAAAAGTTACCATCTACCTACCAAATAAAATATGGCGGTGTCATAACAACTCAACAAAAGTTAAATAATATTGTAATTGTACTGTAATTTATTTACACGAACTAATAAAGACCATTTTATTCTATTCTATTAGGCTATGTTTATAAGTACATATCAAATTTAAAAAAAAATATGAATACTTATTTCTAAAATGTAATTTAAAATGGCAACAAATTAGTAGCAGTAGAATAGCATACAATTTTTCTATTTGAACTTTTCAATATAACACTTTTATCAATCTATTTGAAAAAAATCAGAGAAAATTAGAAACTTAAAAAGCCTTTCCAAAATTCTATATTTAACATAGCAACGTGCCAGACAAACAGAAAGTCTATATAACTTGTTCTTGTAGGTGCATTTTGAAAAAAACTTTAACAAACGTGAATAGCTTGTTTGATATCTGGGTCAATCTATCTACAGTTGAGAAGGAATACTTAAGAGTTTGTCATTTCTCAGATAGCACACGACGTCCCAGAGACATCTAATTTTGGTCCTAATTTGGTCTGAACGTCTTAGGGTCTAAAATGGACGTCCTCAAGACGTCCAAAGTAGGACGTCTTTGGGACATCAAAAAATGTACATCTTTAGTACGTCCATATTAGGCCTCCTAGTTTTTTATATTGTGTTTTGAAAAATAATACATTTATATCCAAATCAATAATTCTTTGCGTGAAGTAAGAATTTCGTCGTAGATGTAGAACTTGGGAATTCTAAAAAATTGCAAATTAATAACTTTCTAAGTTTTGATACCGCGCTTTTCCAGCGATAAATGTTATTCCGGCACGACCGCATTCGTTTGACTTTATCATGTTGTTGGGTTGGCCTTATGTCTGATAGTTGAGTTGATCATTTTATTTCAACGTATTTTCTGCGATATTTCAAAACTCCTTTGTTTTGCAGTGTTTTGTGCTGTGGTTTTATGTATAGTTGGCCACTATTGTCCTGACTTAATAAGTGGGGTAAGTTATTTCGATCATATCATGCATTTTCTGGCACAAAATTAAAATTTAGAAGAACAAAATTTTGTTTTATTTCCTGATTCCCAGTATCAACTGTATAGTTATTCCACGTGATTTAAGTCTGCCGAATATAAAGGACTAAAAAAAAGTGAAAATTGTGTAAACTTTTGAGTCGAGGCAGTATTCTTGAGTATAGAATTTGCCTCTAATTCAACCTTTTTAGTCTCTGTGGTGTATACAAATTGACCACTAATATGGCAGACAGGCAGTGTACAATAAACAGAAGAAAGGCCGATTCATCGCACAATACTGCATTTGTCTTATTGGTAGCCAAGCTGTATATAATTAGGTAAAGTCTATTTTGATGTGTGGATGGGTTGATAATATGCGTACGATTTCGTATGTGTTGCACACAAAGTTAACGCAATAGCACAAAAACTCAGTAGACATATGCGACAATAAGTTTTAGCTATTACAGTGTGCCACACATGTAATCGCATGCATATATTATCAACTCATTCACATGCCAAATTAGACTTTACCTTACTATATCGCTGCTAATAAAGACATTTTTTCACCTACCCGTGAATATCTCAATAATATCTCGTGAAGGTCTTTTTTGGGACTAGAATGGACCAGAATAAAATTTCTTAATAATGTCTCCGTAATGTCATATAAATGCCTTTTTTAGGCCCAAAATGGACTAAAATAAGACATCTTAAAGACGTTTTGATTAGTAACAATGGACATCCCCAAGACGTCTTCTGTACGACTTACGTCTTAAAGTGGACGTTTTTAAGGTGTCTCGAATGTCCCATGCAGACGTCCTTAAGACATCTTTGGTATGTCCTAGTGCTATCTGGGTTAGTTATAGAGAAGTCATAAAAAAGATTAAAGACCGCAGCTTAATCGGCTTAATAGATGCGGCATCAATATAGTAGAAGGCATTCAATATTTTTTGAAAAGGTGCCAATGCTCAATGAAAGTCGGTAATCTTTAATCAGTCCAATAAACCAAAAAAGTAATGAGGTAAGTTGCATAAAATCGCTACAGGAGAATGTGGTAGCGGTGGGACAGGTGGAGTGGAGTTTATATCTCGCCATCTATTCCGTCCTTTACATCGCTTATGTGGGAGCGAGGCAGCTAATTGTTATGTTGCTACTACGCAAATCAATGTATAAGTCCAGAATCGGACTTGTCTAGTTACAGATTTGTGCGAATTGAGTTGTGGAATATATATGGCGAGTATAATATTACAGGTAATAAATATTTATTTGTCTATTTACTGATATCGAGACAAATATTTATTCAAAAATAATTGAAGGTATAAGTAAGCCTTTTTATAAGTTAATAGTATTAAATTTAATAATGTAAAAGTGTTTCAACACAGCGAAATGAGCGAACAATACAGTTAAAACAGGGTCTGGGCTGAGTGCATAACAAGCTGCTCGACCTCCCGCATTTCACTATACCGTTTGCCGCGACTGTACATCATCACCATTCTAATGTTGCGGGTAGTTTTATAGGTGAAATTATTTAATTACACAAAAATCCTACCCACAAATACAAGTTAAATTTTACTTTTCTACATTTTTGCCATCTTTAGATAACATATTCTAAAGAATAATTTAGCATATAAAAAATATACAAATAGATATCACATATAAGCCCACCACATAAAATAAATAACCCCCACATCCAAAGCTAAAGGTGTCCTGAAGGAAGCAACAGTTGGGAAAAATGTAGATACACTTGCATTACCCACCAATGTTACCAACGTCGGAGCTGAGAATTGAACCCAATACATGTTAAACAGTTGGTTAAGTATTCTCGCCACCAACATGGTCTACCCCATTATCCTACTGTGCCTGTTATCTTGAAATAGACTACCAGGATCTGTGGCGATCTATTCAATAAGTCTCTTATTCCTTCTGATCGGGAAGTTAAAAATAAGATTAAGTATTACAAAATATTTATAGAACAAGTATTGTTTAAAACAGCTGTAACTAAATCAGGAAATGTTTTAATTACTTAATTTGCTAAACAATTTTATCTCATATAATATTTACTAATTAAATATTTATATAATAATACTATACTCATTAATATCTACTCTACTCCCTAATCTTACTACTTCCTTCATTCATGTGAAAAATGAAAAAAAATATATCAGGAAAAATATTTCACTAACTTTAAATGCACTTTTAGGACAAATATCAAATAACTTGTTGGAATTTACATTTTTATACCACTGATTATAGAATTACAACTCTAACAATTTAACACAATAAATTAGAGATACCTGTAAAGGGGAATAATAAAAAAATATTATAAGGAATTTATTAAATTGCAATAAATGTTTTTAGTGTCTAATTTGAGGATATAAATTATGTAGGTATCAATATAAATAAATTATGTAGGTATCAATATAATATTATTTGTTATGATGAGTTATTTCAGCCTTCGTAAATGTGAATTCCTTATAGCACAAAATATTATAGCAACATTACTCAGCATTAACTTTAACATTACTATTAAAATACTTCTGTTAATCTATTATTAATATAATTATATTTGTTACAAAAAAGAAGTTTGACTTTTAAGACACCATATAAAACATTTTCTTCCTACATGACACTCGCATCTCCCAAAGTTTACAAATACAGCTTTTAAATTAACTTACACAACTGACATGTGTTTATACATCTACAGTGGGTTTATTTAAGAGAGCGGTTAATTGTTAATTTAATTTTCTTACCTTTTGAAGTTCTGCTTCTGAAGAAAATCCTAATCCATACACAGTATTTGCTCTAACATCAGACCACTGTCCAAACTTTTGGGAAGTCTTCGTAAAAGTCATGTTAGGAGTAACAGTACTATTTATAACAGCCTTTTGTCCTTCTACGCTAATAATTCTGTACAAACTTCTAGACGAATCATAAAAAAATGATACGCTAACTGCTGTACTCGATGCTGGCATCCACGACCTCTTTGTTTTTGGATCAATGTGAAATACATGGGCTTTGCATGTGAATATAGGTTGTTCACTGTGAGGAAAATTTTGTCAAAAATGTAGAAAAATATTCAATACTATCTTAAATAAGGAGTGGTCTTATTTTTTTATAAATTCCATACTATTTTTAAACCTAAGCTAAGCTTGCAAAGTAAATATTTGGATAAAAAGATACTTGTTTTAAAAGGCTATTTATAATTTTATTAATTTACAAGGAACGTGCAATTTAAAAAAATAAAAAAACAATTTTTTGAAAGCATAGATACTTTACTAAAAAAAAATAAGGCTGTTGGATGTATTCCATAAATAATTTATTTACCCCATCGTATCTTTACCAGACGTCATCTATATACAATATTCAACAACACAAAACAACAATTTTTTACAAAACTGTCACTGTCACTAAAAAACTGTCACTGTCAGGCATATCTCCATACTGCCAACAAACAACTATATTTGGCAGTGCTGGAAACAATGTAGACAACAAAAATTCAATTTATATCATTATTATTTTTAGGCCTCTATCCAACTCATTTGTATAATTCACAGATTCAAATTAATAAAGAGATACAATACAACGTGTACAGATAATTATAAAATTATTTGAATTAGTTGTGATCAGTGTAGCCAACTGTGAAACATATTAGCTTACTATAAGGCATCTCTAGCACAAAGCACCCACGGTTAATAACCGTGCAAAGCACCAGCCACAAATCACTATAGAGTAAGTAGTTTATGGCACCAGCAATGGCACGAATTCTATATTTCGACTCGATTTTCGAATTTTAATAGAATGTAAACAAAATTTGTCTACCCGCTAACTAATTAACAGCCTATTAATAATTTGGCCCTAAAAGTGACTGTTAGTTAGCGGGTAGATAAATTTTATTAATACCATATTAAAATTGACCTACAGATTAAATATAAACACTATAAACAGCCAGATAAACCGGCTGATATATAGTTATTAACGTCATAAGGCCGATATGTAGCAAATAATAGTAATAATACTATCAATCGCGTCTGTTATTTGCGTATCAGTCATGTGTCGTTCAGTATTTTTCATTATACCTACCATAAATACTTTTAATTAACGATGATTTGTAAGCCTTGCATTTTTCCTCAATTCAAATAATTAAATTTACTAGTCATCTATGCCTTTACACTGTAGCAACATTGATAAGAACAAAGAAATCAAGAAATTTATAATTTCGGGCAATATCAGTTGCACTTTTAATTTCAGTTACTGTTCATAGTTAATTTAATTAAAATGTAATTTTTGTAAAAATATGAATAAAAATTGATTTAAATAAATGTCAAAACTGTCAAAACAATAACGGTCTTGGCTGATAAATTTATTTAGGCCGATATTATATAGTGTCATATCAATGAAGAATAGAGTCACTGATAAATCATAATAAAGGGTATAATGAGAAGTAATTAATGTTCATGGTTATTAGCACCATTTTTATCTTCAAGTTTATCTCTAATAGGGTATTTATATAATTTCTATTTTTATACTAACAGCGAGATATATATATCATTATCAGATACCTACTTCTTAACAATTTATTTATAATTTGGCCCTTAGTCGTTGACTAATTTTTATGCTACAATTTTAACACAATCATCTGTTAATTTTGTTAATTAAAATAGAAATTAGTAAAATTCAAAATATAAACGAGGACGGTATAGGCCAGTGGACACCGCGCCCATCTTACTTCCTGAGCGTACATAACTTTCTCTCTGAGGTACGTAACGAAGTGGGGTCGAGCTCCACCTACTGCAAATAAGTAAATAATTTTCAATTATACATTATCCCTCATCCCCATATATTTATTAGAACCAGTAGATGATTATCCCCAAAGAATTAAAGTCCGGATCCCATTATAAACTTTAAAGAGTCCCGTTTATGCATTATGCACTGAAGCGCAACAATTAGGTGATGTAAATAGTATAGCTATTCCTGAGATCGGAACGGTTTTTTTCTGGATTATAAAGAATGGCTGGAATAGAGTATACAGTATTCCGAACCAAATTACATTTCAGGAATTCTGAACACAACCTTATTAAATTGTAGGGACTTTCTATTCATAAGTATCTGTCACTAAAGTTAATTTTAAGCGATTTACCGGTAATTACTTTGGTTCTGCCCTTGGTTTTAGATCTCCTCTAATAATGACGTACACTAAGGGTGAGGGCTTGAAAGGCAGCAACTACTTCAAGAAAGGCTCACTGCTCACGTCTTCAACTTATGAAGAGTAATGACTGGTATTCCTTGAATGCTTTGGCAAATACTGCTATTTACCGGTAGATCGCCTGAAATTGACTTAAATATGCACTAAACTTACCGATCTTGTATAGTGGCGCCACCTCTTTCTTGTTCTTTTCCACAGGTTAGTTTACAAGACCACGTTTCTTTACGGAACAAATAATTGTATTTCGGTAAGTTTTAATGAAGTTCATTTTACAAAAAGTTTTGTGTGTCTTGTAACTAAACGCGGCGCATTCAATACAAGTGATTGAGTGTTATATTGATTAATGTTCTCTTTTTAAGTAAACATGGGTCGTGTACGTACCAAGACCGTCAAAAAAGCCTCAAAAGTTATCATCGAAAAATACTATACACGTTTGACGTTGGATTTCCATACCAACAAGCGTATATGTGAGGAAATTGCGATTATTCCCACTAAACCCCTCCGCAACAAAATCGCTGGATTTGTTACCCACTTAATGAAACGTCTACGCCACTCTCAGGTATGTATTGTATTTTAAAATAAATTTTCGTGTTCATTTTGCCATGTTATAAACTGTGAGCATGACCTGCTCGAGAATTTTAAAACTTCAATTTCATCGGGTTAAATTAATGTAAAATAAGTACATAGATAAAATTAGTAATGTAAATTATAAATCGGGTATTTCTTGTTTTGAAAATTCCAGAACGTTTCAAATTTTCCCTATACAATAAACATTGCTCACTCATTTCGATACTTACAACATGAAAAATAGTTA
The DNA here is from genome assembly GCA_963675555.1 of Leptura quadrifasciata. NCBI lineage: Eukaryota > Metazoa > Arthropoda > Insecta > Coleoptera > Cerambycidae > Leptura > Leptura quadrifasciata. The sequence continues at coordinate 115,573,085 of OY776674.1, read as the reverse complement.
CTTATACCCAAATTCACGACTTTATATTTTCGGTTCGTAATTAGTTCTTTAACCCATTTTTTTTATATATAATGCAAGATTTTAAATTATGGTACTTGATTCTACAAGGTTTGTGGAAACAAGATGTAAAAATTAATTAAACGATTTTAAGCAGTTTATAGCTGTTTTTTACCCTATATTTAAATAGCAAAAGTAAAGTAGGTACTCTCATTGGAAAATGTTGGGGCTGAAAAGATGTTGTGCATGGTGGAAACATGCTTTGTCAACTGCATTTTCAAACTCTAAACTTAAACATCTTGAAAACCCATAACTTTAAGGCATTGGGCCCATTGAGACTCTAATCAGCGTGATTTGAAGTACAATATACTCTAGTATCATGAAATTTGACTGAAACCACTTTTACATAAGATCAGATACGGGGTCCTTTTGTTTCGTACATAGAGTTATATTATTGTTTCATTCTGTATGATTTCATGATGGATATGGCAGTGTTATCAAATGGTGTAACACCCAGTATGTCTTACTTGAGGTCTAACTAGTAATATTTTATTTTTCCATCAAGGAAATGGTGTGATTTTGAAATTTTGCTTTTACATAGGTACGTGGTATTTCCATCAAGTTGCAAGAAGAAGAGCGTGAAAGACGTGATAACTATGTCCCAGAAGTGTCTGCCTTAGAACACGATATCATCGAGGTTGACCCTGAAACTAAGGAAATGTTGAAAATGTTGGAGTTCAACAATATTAGTGGGCTTCAGTTGACTCAACCCACCACAAACACATTCAATAGACGTACGTAAATTTTATGTATAATTTAAAAGAATAAATTTTTTTCATCGGTATAATAGTTTATTTTATTTTTTCTACAAGATAAGTTATGGATTTTAAAATTCTAATGAAGTTGCTGCATCGCCGGCCAATGGTAATATTCTGGCTGTGACTGATAAACTTGCTGCGTCTGCAAATATAAGAAAATTATTTGTAAGACAGGTTTGCCGGTAGAATATTTTTTATAGAGATGTGGATACTTGATATATACAAATAATGTAATAACAGGCTGGCATATTATATCTTCACAAGAACAAGTACTTACCTATAATATATGAAAACATTTTAGCAAATAAAAAAAAAGTAACAGTCGAATTGATGTGAATTAATTGTTTTTGACAACAACTTTCCATGGGAAATTTTAATGTTGATTCTTATATATTTAGACCTGATTGTGAAAAAAATATTTTATCCAGAAAGTGAATGGTACGCCAAGAGATGTACTTTTCTTATGCGCCATCACCCATCTGATATTCATAGGGTCAATTTATCTTGTGAAAATTTAAAAGCATCATACAAGGTAAAAAAATTATGTATCTTTGTGATAACGGGGAATAATTTAATCACAGTTGAAAATAATGTATATCTATGAACAAATAAGTAGAATGCATCGAACATGGATGCTGTAAGTGTGATAGAGCCATCAAAAATGGCAGACAAAATTCAATTTTGATTCTTATAGGTAGGTTTTTTAATGTACAATAAAATAATAAAGTCAAACCACATTTTTTTACAATTTTCAGGAATGCGTTTTCTTTTACTCTATTCTGGCCCATTTCCACCTAAATCAAATGCACTATATAATAAAAAGAAAAAACCTTTTGATACGTACAGTTAACATTAATTTTGGCCAAAGGCTACTTTGTGGTGATTGTTATGATACTAATTAAAATATTGATTTCAGTAAAAAAATCACTATGATGTAGAAATCCTTAACTTTTATTATGTACAATTGAGAAAATTTTCCATGCATATAAATATCGAAAGTACTGAGTTAGAAATAAAAAACGTTACATTGTGTGTCCGACTGAGTGCAATCCAAGCCAGAAGGCTCTGGCACTCTTACTCTGGAACATCAGTGTTATGATATATTTATAATAATATTTATTAATGTTGGTACATAACAAAGGTTTACATAAGTCGTGGCAATTATGAATTGATTTGTTTTTATTTTTTACCCATAAATTACTTTTATTTTTATCATTATTTCTTTTAAAGCTTTTGTATTCGATTTTCCTAAATATATGAGAAAATCTCAAAAAGTCCTTCATACAGTCGTAAAGATTAAAAATTTGTGGGATCGGGACAAAGCTGTGCCGAGTGACGACAAAAAATGCTCATGAGTACTAAGCAAAAAAATGCCTTTATTTTTCAAACACTAAACACTGTTAATAGTGAAGTGCTCGAGATTACTAGGCACTTTAGACATACTAATTTTCCCTCTCCTATCCCTCGGAACACCCTCAATTTAGGGGCAATATAGCTTAAAAATTCAAAATTATCACGTGATTATCAGTGCCCTTGATAAATTACAGCTGATAATTTCCCTTGCCCTTGACGGCAGCCAAGATTGAGTATATTTTACACGATGGCACTGTGGTCGGGTATAATTCACTTTCACTCTTGTATATAGACCTTTCCTATACACCCACACTTTCTACCTCCTATGTGTGAATGAATACATAGGTAGGTATGTAGAGTATATTCAGAAGTATTATAGAGCTAATAGCATCATTGTCTTCGATAAGTACCCTACCGACGCATCTGATAAAAGCACAATATCTGATGAGCGTCAATGACGCGCTCAAAGAAGTGTTTCTGCAACCATAAATTTTGATGAGTCTATGACAGCAACAATGCAATAAGTTTCTATCAAACGATCAAAATAAAAATCGGATTATCTCACTTTTATGTAAAATGCTTACCACTGCAGGTATCGTCGTTGAGCAGGCTGCCGAATATGCTGATTCCTTTATTATTAACTCAGCGATAGTTATTGTGACTCGGTAATAATGGTTGGTGAAGACGCTGACGTTTTAATCCGTATGATAGGATTATCCGCACATTCAAACATGTATTTTATGAAGCCAAGCAAGGGGAAAACACGCGAATGAATTTATTCTTCAAAGTTTTAAATACCCAAAAGAAGTTCCTCCATGCATTCAGTAGATGTGACACAACTTCTACATTTGTTAGGCAAGGCAAAGCAAAATTCATTATATTATTACAAAAAAATCTGCAGGATTACAAAAATACGTGGAATGTTTTAAAGACCCCAATTCTTACCTTGATGTTATAGATACAGCAGGCCAAAAAGTTACAGGTACAGATGACTTATTAAGTTAGTGGCAAAAAGTACATGTAACCTTCCATTGTTACCTCCAATTGAGACTGCTGTACTCTTTTAGAACATACTGTCAAATTCAGCAGTAGTACGGCAATACCAAAAGCCCTCAAGATTGGGGTTGGATGGAAAAAAAATTATTTGTTTCCTATTACTACCAAAAACGAAGCTAATAAGCTGCAAATATACAAAAGGTTGCAAGTACTTGTAGAAAAGCTGGACTAAGATGTTCCATTATTTGTTCTGGATGCTAAGAGCACATGTACAAATGTCGAAATATATGTAGATGACTTAGATCAAGCTGAAGAAACTGAAGATAAGGTAGTTTTTTTGGAACAGGATAAACACGAGGTGGCTAAATTTCACAAAGACAATGCAGGGCGAGAATGAAACCGACACTCGCAGTTTTATTGAAGCAATGAAACGTTTTGGATCCTCAACTTCCATTCAAACTAATGTAATGTATTGGCAGTAGATAATAAAAGAACTAGAAGTTAACCAAATAAACAAAGTGGATTAGAACTATGGGGAACATCGCTTAAAAAAACGCGCCAAATGCTGTACCGCAAGGTGGTGTGGAAACGAGCGCAAAATGGTAATAACCACCGATTGTTGCAGACATTTGTAATTTCAAAATTGATAATAAATATATTTACTTAAACTTCAAAAGTGACAATTAAACGTAATAGCAAGAACAAAGTGTGGAAGTGTATAGGAAAGTGTTGATATACAAAGTGAATGTGATACGGTGCTTGACTTCCTCCGCTTATAACTCCCAAGAATATTAATACTACGTATAAATGTGTCTGAACCATTTCGATGGAGAATTTACTTATCTTTAGTTTTGATAATCATCTTTTTTTTTTCCTGGTACCATTCAGAACCGAGATATTTGCAAAAAAATTATTTTTAAGAGATGTTGCTCCAAAATTGGGGGTGTTCCGGGGGCTTTTTTGTAGAATATACCTTGTTACAATGCAGACCACGCCCACAACAGTGTTAAAGTAAATTATACCCGGCCACAGTGCCATCTTGTAAAATATACCCAATCTTGGCTGCCATCAGGGGCAAGGGAAATTATCAGCTGTAATTTACCAAGGGCACTGATAATCACGCGATAATTTTTTCTAATAATGAACCGAAAGCTTGTTGCTTAGTAATTACCCGCTTAAAGCAACAAGCTTGAGGGTCATTATTAGAAAAAATTATAAGGATTTATCGGTGCGTGTGGTAAATTTGGTGAGATAATTTTTTGAAATTCTAATAATATGTCAAATCGTGAATGTGACATTTTAAATAAATTATAAAACTGTCAAAAATTTTTCGTTGCATAGCAACATATTAACATAAGCGATAATCTCCCATGGGATGTTTTCAGTGTAATCCTTTAACAATTGGATGAATTTTGACATGTATTACGTATTTTAGTTACTAATCAAGCCGAAATACATCTACAAGATGTAGTAAAAAAAAACTGTAAAAAGTTGATGCGAACCCTCGTCACGCGTGAGAATCGGGCAACCTAATCATTACACAACGGACGGCTCTTAATGAACTGACATACATCTTTCTATATCAATATGTTTCGATGAAGAAGTCAACAGTTAAAGGAACCAATAGGAGTCAGTCATGGGCGCGGTCTGCACTGTGACAAGGTATATTTTAAAAAAACGCTTCCGGGGGGTGGGCGAGGGGGAAAAATTTAGTATGTCTAAAAGAGGTCTATATAATGAACTAGTTCCAACAGTAAAATATTTTGTCCGATTTAAAATGATGTTAATCTACCTGACGACTGGGCTATAAGCATTCTTTAATGATTTAATTTAATAATGAAGTATCATTGAATTTATTTATAAAAAGAATAAAGAGCAACAAAAGCAACCTATGATGACAATGCAGGAAAAGAACATCAGAAATTGTTGAATACTATGCCATACACACTATATATCTTTTGTTTTTTTTTGCGAAAATGTCAACAAATTTTAAATAAAATAGATTCGCTGTCCTTTTAAAAACTTTTTTAATTTTTGGTATTCAAATATAAGCTTTTAAATGTTTGGTAAGAATAATAATGGTAAAATTTTATTGAAAAATACACACTTTTAACGAATGTAAGCTAAACTGCAAGTACACAAAATGCTTTTTAAAATGACACTAATCGCTATTAAAAATAATCATCATTAGATTCTATAAGAAATATATATGTAACCCATAGCAAAGAGCGAGTCTTTAATCATTTGTTAAATTTAACAAATTTTTCGTATCTGAGAATTTGAAAATGTCAATGTCGTTAACAACGTAGAAGTGGTACCCATCTGGTAACTATGGATATGGACTACATTCTATAAAATCGTAGGTTTCTACATCTAGAGCGCCACATGAACAATTTGTACTTTGCAAGTAAAACTTGGCGTTTTGCCAATGGTTGCATGCTGCTTGCTCAGAAGGTAAGAATAATAAGAAGCATGGTAACTCAACATATTCAATATTATGTCAAAGGCAAACTTATTTTACAAATAGCAGGTAGAGCATATATCAACTCTGACCTGGTTGACACTTGACATGTTGAGTTACCGTGATTTTTCTTGGCTCAGGAAGATGAGGTATACAACAGACGACAGAATATCAAATTGTACTCATAAATTGACAAGTCTGACATCTGGAAACACTATTTATTCCCTAACTGTTATACTACATTGAGAAGATTTCAGGAATTAGGACTGTAAAGTCAAAAAATAACACTTAGTCATTTACTGACATTTCTCAATCCTATATTTTTGATTTCCTCAGCGTTCAACTAAACAACAAAATAAATAAAATCCATAATAACTAACTACGCTCTAAAGTGTTACAGGTTCTGTTTATTGTGTGCTCATTTGGAAAAATTGTTGGTGTGAAAAACTGAAAAGTTTAATTGCATGTATATTGATTGCATTTTGTTTTATTTGAAATTGGGACAAAATAAACGAGGGTAAAAAATGCATTTTTGAGAATTATAAAAAAATGTACTTTTTTTGAAACAGAAAATAGTCTTTAACTTTATCATCTTAAAATATTAGTGGAGTACGGTAATCGAAAGTTATACAATTTTTGTAAAGTCCAAACTTTGGGTAGTTGTTAGCTGTCTTAAAAATAAGATATTCCTAGAATATCTACTTTCTGCAAGTGTTTGGACATTGTTTTAAACTCGAAAAAGGGGTAAATTAACCCTCTTTTGGGGCAATTTTCGATTAAAAAATTTTTTTTGGACCCCTTAAACTGACGAAAATGTGTTCCTTTAATGTCAGTGTTCAAGGAACCTGCACTTAAATTTTCGTGATGTTACGCCTTTTTCGAGTTTAAAGCAACGTTCTGACCCTTGCAGAAGCTGGATATTAGGAATATCTTACTTTTAAGACTAACAACTACCCAAAGTTTGGAATACTCTACGAAAAATTGTATTATTCTCCGCTATTTGCAGTTTGCCATACTCCACTATATGTTTAAACCTTCAATTTATAATTTTGCTTTGCCCGCCATTTTTGACCATTCTATTTGACTTACACTTTCGGGCTGCATTCTATTTGTTCATAGATGTATACGCTTCATTTTCATCAACTTTGGTGGTGAAATTACTCCGCCAGACCAACATACTCAATAAAGCAGATTGCACAGGTCTGGATTTCGTTGCAAACAAACCAGTATTTTTGGGTAACTAGAATGAGACATATGCAGATAAGTAGAAAATTCGTGAAAGACATCAGAAAACTGCATATAACCTTTTAAGCTCCACTCACGTTTTGGAGAGAACATTTTCTTCATAATTAGGAGGTCAAAATACATGAAAATCAGCAATAAAATAACCGTTGTCTCCAAAAATAATCAATTTGATTGTGCTATACCGGGTGGCCACAAAACTATTGCGTACGGAATAAGTCAGGAACAGAAAAACATTTTTTCAATTTTATTATATAAAAAAAGTAAAATAACAGCAATTTTCAATAAAAAAACTAAAACATCACATTCTCGTTGGTATGGAAATATAAAAAAGTAGGTGTAAAAAAGTTAAAAGAATACAAAAACGTATTGAAATACTGTCGGAAAAGAATTTTGTTCTTCTATTTATTTTTATTTATTTTATTTTCTGTAAAAGTATTTAAATACTTCTCAGTTATTTAAATAGTTTAGGGATCATTTTCACCAAATACTAAGTACTAAATATTTCAAATAAAGTATTTGCAAGTATAAATACAAACATTCGTTGCAAAAAGTGTTTAAATACTTGGTATTTAAATATTTTCTAGTATAGTCTAGTATACTTTAACTTGGCGTGTGTATGTATGAGTTAATATTTCCGTACGACTTCATTTTCTCTTGTACACAAAGATCCAGAAATATTGTCCACATAGACAATGTTTCTGGACTATTGCTTTAACTTTGTGTACAATATGGGAGAAAATGAAATCGTACGAAAATATTAACTCATACATACACACGCCAAGTTAAAGTATACTAGACTCTATATAAATATTTATGAGGTATAGTTTATCTCATATGTAATTCCGCGATATAAAAAAGCTTGCAAGAAAGCATAAAGGGAGCCGAGCTTGTGATTATTATACTGACTGCTGACGTTATATGATAGCAGGACACAGGACCAGAAATCGAACACCTGCTTTGTAAACTATAATATTTCTAAATACAAATGTGCTCAGCTCTGGATGCTAGGCAGGGTTTAGAATGAAAGCTGAAAGTATGCCCTTTCTCAAATTCAATTGGTTTCCATGAATTTTTAAAAAATTTGCCTCTTTAATTGAGAACTTTGCATACATATAGAGTGACGAAAAACATGCCTATACATCAAATCTGTCTACTTCTATAAGATTCGAAAACAAAGCCCTACAAGGACCTACTTGTATTGTTAAGTTGTTATGATATAAGAAATGAAATCAGAATTTCATGACGAATAAGATAGTGCAAAAGTATACAGGACATTCTGTCTCGGCACTATTAACAATATTTTTTACGTTTGGCTCACCGAGTATAGAGAGCTGTGGTGCGCCGGGGGCCGCGCCGTTTGAAGGAAAGGGAACTCTAAGTTAAATTACGAAGTATACGCATTAGTATTGTACAGGAGTTGTGAAAATTAAATTATTTGTGTAAGTGTCTTTCAATTAAGTTAATCAAGAGTACATAATGAAATACAGTCCATTCATTACATGCTGTTCCATTCGAGCTGCATAGTGTCAATTTTACCAGTAAGCAAGCAAATATAAAAGTAAATTCACATAGCTAGCATGTGTGGACGACAAGAAGAAACAACATAGAAGCTACGGTGAAGGAGCGAATTTTCTAGTATAAGGAAGGCATTGTTTTCAAGTTAAACACGAGGTGAGCCTTTCCACTTCTTTCATTACTTATTTCCTTTACTGAGAGTTCAAATTTTAAGTTAATTTAATAAGATTTAGTCATTTTTACACTAGGTTAAAAATATTTAAAATATTTGGGTAAAAATGTCCAAGCAATTAATAAGAAAGAGGGGTTCTTTAAAAGCTAGCCTCACTAATTTCACTAAATTTGTCGAGTCAAAAAATGCAGAACAGGCTTTGGGTGATACTGATGTCATTCAATTACAAGATAGACTTTCCCGTATTGAAATCAAAATCAATTTAAACTGATATCGAGGCAGATGTCGAGGAGGAAAAATTAAGCGAACAATATACAGAGCGTTCTAAATTTGATGAGTCATATTTTAAAATAACAGCAATTGCAAACCGTATTTTGGTAAAACATGAGCCAAAAAGTGATGACAACATGTCAGTTCATCGAAATATGTCCGCGGCGAGTATATCGAATTCACAAGGGGTAAAATTCCCAGTAATTTCCCTACCAAAATTCCAAGGTTCCTACGAAAATTGGCTCGAGTTCCGAGAGATCTTCGAGTCGCTTGTTCACAATAATGAAACAATAAACCCAATCCCACGTTATCACTATCTAAAAGCATCGCTAGAGGGCAGTGTGGCACTAGTCATTAAATCGATTGAGTTTACGGCCGCAGGGTACATACACTGTGGCCATGGCAAGCGTTATGCGACAGGTATAACAATACTAAATTACTAGTTCACAATCATATCAAATCAATATTTTCCCCAGATAATATTCAAAAGGAATCATCCAGTAAAATTCGGAAATTAATCGATGATTTGTCCAAGCATTTAAGATCTATTGAACAATTAGAATAAGATATAGAAAATTGGCATGAAAACAGGCTAAGTGCGCGATCTCTCATTTCAATGGTTATAACTTGCTATTATTGCAAAAAAGAGCATACAATATATTCATGCGTAGAGTTTAGAGGATTGAATTCGTGAAAAGGGCAAAGTATGTTCAAATTGTTTGCGGGATAATCATGCTATTGAACTAATGTAAAATGGGTCCATGTACAAAATACAAGACGTGGCATAATACTCTCTTACACTAGGAAGAGAACCAAAATAATACAAAATCAAGAATCTGTGAACAGCAAAGTGGAGCAGGTGCAACTGCATTAACCAGTAGCGTCAGCAGGCTAGGCCCGCACCAAGTATTATTGTCCACGGCCCGCATTCTAGTTTTTGATAAAGTGGGCAAACCCCATCTCGTTTGTGTGTTGCTCGACTCTGACTCACAATCAAGTTTTATAATAAGTAAGTTGTGCGACCAACTTGGATTAGAAAAAACGGATACATTTTGGCATATCAAAACGCTATGTCCAGGATTCAAAATAAGTGCGAGGTTAAGATGAGCTCTTTATATAGTAATATTGTTGCCATTACATGTTTCATTCTCCCAGAAATCACTAGTATAACTACAGAGTTTGGCATTGATATGAGCGTGCTAAACATTCCTCAGAGTTGAATCTCGCAGATGGAAAATTTGATGAGCCAAGGCCTATCGATTTACTAATTGGGGTTGAACTATTGTTACGTAAGGAGTATTCATATTTGAGGAGAAAATTTTGAAAGAACTTTAGTAGGTTACATATTGATACAAATTATTTTTCCAAATTCTAAATTGATATACTTTGCAATAATGTTAAACAAATATTGAGAACGAGACGTGACATTGAATTATTAAAAACAAACAATAAATACGAACTTGTACTCAATAGGTAACCTGCTAAATAAGCATGTAGTAAAATTATAAATACGAATTTTATTAACGCGAGCGTCAGTCAAATTCTTAAGACCGTCCTAATCTTAAGTGTTAAGAAATGCGACTTCTTATCCTGACGCATTTCCCCACATCAGTGACATTGGTAAGAGCCCCCCATTTGTTACTATTGTTGTTGTGCCTGTTGATACTGTGACACTGTTTGTTGTTATTTTGTTAATAAATTATATATGTTTTAAACTCGTCTTCTACTTTGACTACCCAATCTCCCTCTCTCACAAGCCAAGTGGCCGTCAGTCGCGGCTCTCCGAAAGGGGGATCGTGACACTATTTTGCATTCTGTTGCGATCTAACAAGAGAATTTGCGGCAAACATAAACCGGTACTTCAAGAAACCGAACTAGGGCGGGTAGTGTCCAGTCAAGCAGGGGGATATGTTCAGAATTCAAGAAATGTAACTTTGTGTAGTCTTAGCACAAACCAAGAGCTATGCAGTATTTTTAAACAATTTTGGGAGATCGAGGAATACACTAGCACAAAACCATTGTCCGACGATGAAATTGAATGTGAACAGATTTTCACAGAGACAACACGTAGAGATCCTCATGGGCAATTTATAGTTACTTTACCTCTAAAGCAGTCAGCTGATTGTTTAGGTGAGTCTCGGACGCGAATAGAGAAAATGTTTTACAATACAGAAAGAAAGCCGCAAAAGAATGAGGCTTTAAAATAACGTTACGTTAACTTCATGCAAGAATACGAAGATTTAGACCATATGTCACTGGTTGATGATAAGGTCGACTCTATAAACGCAAATTATTACATGCCCCACCATGGCGTGCTTTGGAAAAATAACGACAAAGCTACGAGTCCTGTTTAACGCGAGTTTTCCAACGAACAACGGACTGTCTTTGAACAATATACAGAGTGTCGGACCAGTTTTACAAGATGAGTTATTGTCAATAAAATTAAGATTCAGGCAGCATAGATATGTAGTATCTGCCGATTGTTTAAAAATGTATCGACAATTGCTAATAAGAGTCACGGCAAAAAATTCTCTGGCGTTCAGAACCAACGCAAAATCTCAAGAATTATGCTTTAAATACCGTTACATATGGTCATGCTAGCGCGAGTTTTCTAGCTATTCGCTGTTTGTTCGAGCTAGCTAATGATGGCGAAGATTTCAAACCTGATCTTGCTTCGATAATTCTTCACGACTTTTACGTTGATGATATGCTCACCAGTGCAGAAACAATAGAATGCGCAATACATTTGCCGTGGAAGTTTCACAAGTTCTAGACGGCGCGGCGGTTGTTTTGAGCTGCGGACTGTCAGCTTGGACACATTGTTGAGTTGCATAGTGGCGCAGTGTTACTTGGGTTGCCTCCATACGTACACGTTCTGGAATAGTTTTCAGACGATTTGTCTTCTTCCTTTAGAAAATTGAAAGTGCACCCTTTCAAGGCATAGGGGGTATGTCTCTATTAACAATATATTTACTTTTTATATTTTTTAGGTTTGGCTCACCGCGCATATAAAGTCAGCTGTGTTGCGCGCACGAGTAGGGGCCGCACCGTTTGAATTAGAAGGAACTCTATATTAAGTTGTGAAGTATACGCATTAGTATTGTACAGCAGTTATGAAAATTAAAGTAAAATTATTTTTACAAGTGTATTTCAGTTAAGTTAATCAAGAATACATAACGAAATACAGTCCCTCCATTACACATTTGGTTTAAAATAAGAAAGTTGTGATCACTTCCGGTTAGCCCGGAAGTAATATTTTATGTACATTTGTGTCAGATTCTGGCTTTAATGACCTATTATCCACTATTCAAATTTCAGAAGCCTATTTTGTATAATAACAGTTATTCCGAGGGCAATATTTTCCTGGCCACCCTGTATATCTATCTAGCCAAGCTAGAAATATTTTTGGCTTACTAACTGAAGTTATCAACAGACCATAAAGATAAAAATAATAGTGTGTGGGAGGGTACTAACTTTCTAATGTAACTAATTTTAATACTGAATTAAAACTCAATATGAAACTATTTCATTTTTTCCATTTAAGAAGCTTAAAATTCTGAAAAAATTAGTATACTTCAGACTACAAAGAATTATCCATTAAGTAGAGCCTTTCTTTTAGTAAAGGCAAGTAAAAGTACTGAATTTATATGATTTTTAAAAAAGAGTATAGAGGTATATTATACTAATTTATAATTGCACAAAAACAAACTATTGATTTATGACTCAAAATTTATTATCAGTTTCGAATGAACATGTTATACACAATCAAATTCTTTATACAGCTACTTAAATCATATTAAAATTACATTTCCATTACATTTAGATTCTTCCATTTCTGCATAGTCTTTGCTTGTGGCATCTGGCCTTTGCATCAAAACCAAAAGGCCACAGGTCCAATATTTGAGTGATGTAGACTTTATTAATATTGTGATCAAGGTATGTTTTTTTTTTAAGGTACAGCTGGTGTAACCTTTTTATTACATTATCAACTATAACTTGTATAAGTTAGCATTCAAGAAATCTTTAAACATAACATGGATCTTTATATTTTACAGAACTGCCTATCTCACTGCATACTAATAATTTTTAGACGTTTGATATTGATCAGGAGATTTTGAGACTCCGTTCGAAAGTGCTAAACAGAACTAGTTCTCCAATAAGAGGAACCCAGATATTGGATCAAATCATTGTAGGGGTTCATCGACCACTGTAATGAAAATAATCACTTTGAGTTGATTGAAGTTTTGTCGCTATGCCATTTTTTAAAATCTGTATATGCCAAAACAGGAAAATGTTTATATTACGTCAAAACAAATATAATACAATATTTTCTCTGACCTGTGGTCTCTTATTAAAATAGGTCGCCTTAAAGCTAATCGAAAATTTTTTGGTGTAGATGACTTAAGGGATTTGATTTTGTATACACAGTTTTAGAGATAGATATGGCCAGCCTGACATTAGATCTTAAATAGAATATCGGCACAAACATGAATTGTACTTACCGGTATAGATAAAACTGTTCCAACTGTTTTAAAAAAAGTCGTTATTAGATAAATAATTCCACCTCCTATGAATTTGACAGTGTGTTTGATGATACCTTCTTGGGGTTCTCTTATTCTGAAGAATATATGGAAAAAGTCGTTACCAAAAACGAGCCATATTAATAGGGATACTAAGATTATTCCACACAAACTACCTCCGAAAAATAATAATGCCATACATTGATTTTGAAATGCTAAAAAATAAAATACATAATAAATAAAAGTGTACTAAACATCAAATTTGATAGTAGAGTACTCGCTGTTCAGAAAGTCGTTTAGCCCTCGGACCCCAAAACGTTAAAAGTTGGGATGTGACAGAATCAAAAGCTTATGCCCTAAATGCTTAAATTCAAATTCACCCAAAAATTGTCCTGTGCAACAGGGCGCTATTAAACATTTTTGAGTTATTAACATGAATGTGCGCGATCATGTTGTATATTCTTCCAAAGTTTGGATGTGATATTTGTAGCTGTTTAGGTGTAATAAAATCAAATAGTTTTAGAAAAGCATATATGTCAAATTTGTTTACTAAATTCCAAAGAGAAAATGAAATGTATAAAATAGAGTTACAGAAAATAGAACAAGATACCAAAAAGGTAAATTTACAAAATTTTATATCTGTTGAAATTGAGTCTTCATTGTATTTGGAAGATTTAAATGAACTTAAACAAAAATTAAACAAATTAGAATCATATGAGGCCAATCACAGTTTACATCAGAAACACATTTCCAAAAAAAACCCAACAGATAACGAGAGTGTCCCAGTAAAAAAAACTTCCTAACAAACAAACAACAAAAAATGCTAAACTTGAGGTTTCAAATCAATCAACTAAACAAACGAACACACAAGAAATACAAAATAAACAAATTCAAATTATGAATAAAATAGTAAACCTGGATTTTGATGGATCAAGTAATTTAGAAGGTACATCGAAAAATACAGTGTTGACAACTGAGCAGACTGAGCTAATAAATGTACAAGATAACAAAACTATGCAGGAAAATAATATTCTAAACTCTCCAAATAAATCTGAAGACACAGAAGGTAGGTTTATATTTCCCAAAAAGAGAAGATTCAGACAAAAAACAATTATAGGTGAAAATGAAAACTTAACTAAACTAAAAGCAGTAGACCCACCTAGTTGGGTATTTATATCACAATGGGAACCTGAAACCACAATAGAAGATGTATCCAGCTATCTTAAGGAATATGACATTAAGGTCTTATACTGTACGTCTTAAACTTAAGACTTATTCAACCGAAATTGCTGCTTTCAAAGTCGGCGTTAAAAAATCAGATGAAGGTAAATTTTTTTGCGGCCAAAAAAACTATAGTCCGTCCATACGATCCAAGGGGATTGAAAAATTTTCAGAAGATTCCCGTCGCGTCTCTGAGCTGGTAACCAACGTAGAAGAAAATAAAATTTCAAAACTACACTCAATGTAAAAAGCTGTAATACACAAACCTTGTCTATTTTTCACTTAAACACTCAATCGATACAAAATAAAATAGGAGAAATTGAAGCTTATCTAGACGGCATAAAAGCTGACTATGATTTATTATGTTTTAGTGAACATTTTTTATACATGAATGAGGTAAATTTAATTTATTTTGCTTAAAAAATTATAAAATAGCATCATACATTTGTCGACAAAACTCTATACATGGTGGAACAATAATTCTCAATAAGCCTGACATATGTAAAAACAGATGTGATATAGTAGGTCAGTCTCTGTTGAAGGACACTGTGAAATGTCGGCAGTTGAAATAATCTCCCCTTAATTTTGTTGTTATAACTATATATAGGCCACCAAATGGTAACTTTCAAATCTTTTTAGATAAAGTAGCAAATATATTAAATATCATTGATATACACAAATACATTCTATTAAATGGTGACTTTAACATTCATTTCTACTCAAAAAATTATAAGAAGTCTAGATTGCTAGACTTAGTTAATGGTTTTGGTTTGAGTCAGCAAATATTTGAAAAAACTTCGACAGTAAACTGCTTGGATAATATATTCGTAAATTTTTCCAATCAGATTTTATTACAAGTGTTCTGAATCCTTATATTTCAGATCACTTAGCTATTGATATAAAAATTTCATTAAGAAAATATGTATCTACATCTCATAGTTATATACAGTGGCCCTTAACAAAAAAAGGTATATCTAAAATGTATCACCTATTAGAAAATCATGATAGTCCTTCATCGATTGTCGATATTATAATTCTGACACCAAATTTGATATGTTCTTAGAAATCCTGTTAAATGTAATGGATAAGGCTATTCCAAAAATAAACAAAATTTGTGCAAAAAAGGACAAAAACATTTGTTGGTTCAATGAAAACTTGCGGCAAATGCGCGAAAATCTAAGACTTTTAAATGAACTTCAAGAAAATTTCCCAAACGCTCAACTAAAAAAGATATCAAAGAATTAAGATATACCTACAGGAGAGAAATAAACAATTCTAAAAAAGCAAACTACATTCAAAACTCTGATAATATGATAAAAACTGCTTGGGAAGTGGTAAGCTCATTTAGATGTAATATTCAATCTAGAGGCACAGAAACCAACCTAAATGCAAATGACTTATTTTGAAAATGTAGCTGAGACCATCACATCTTCACTACCCATGAGTTATCAAATTCCTGAATATTATTTACACAAACTGTAGCGTACGAAAGCTCAAAATATGGTTTAAGATGAATGGACTGTATATCTATATATATATATATATATATATATATATTTGCGAAATAAATAAAATTGTATGTTTAACTTGTAAATCTCTATAACAAATAAATGAAAAAGGAAGGCACACTAGACGACTTACCCTTGTGATATTTTGGTGGTCTTCTTTAAGGGTTGATCGTTGGTGAAAAGGCCTTTTCTGTTGAAAAACCCTTATTGTCTTCTTTTCTCTCAAATATTTATCATGATCCACAACACCAGTGACAATGTTCAAATAACTCACAACTTGTGAAAAGGGCCCAAATAAAAAATTCCAATTTAGAATTTTAACAAATAGCGAAAATGTCTCAATTAATGGGATGCAAAATTACACAAAATGGTCTGGTTAACAAAACCATAAAATTATATCTCAAGAGTAAAAAAAGAAGTGTTCTTTTTGCTTGAAATAACAAAAAAAGGCTTGTAAAAGCCGTCTAGTGCCAGCATTTAAAATGAATCCTAAATATATTCAACCAGCAATACACAACACATCAACCAAAATAATCTACAGTTTCAGTTCAGAGAAGTTACATTTATTGAAGTGAGAGATGCAATAAATAACTTAAAAAACAAAAACTCTAAAGACATATACGGGATCAATATTAAATAAATTAATAAATTGCAGCATACGAGAAGGTATCTATCTTCGACCATATATTGGTCGAAGGTATCTATCCTAGCTGTTTTGAACTCCAAATACCAATACCAATTTTTAAAAAAGGGGACAACAACCAGAGCTGAGTACTTCAGTACAAACATGTACTGCAAATTTGTAGTCCAGTAGTTTAGGTACTCTAAGTACTTAACTTTAAGTACTTTTAATATTTTTGTACTGGTATTGTAAACTTCCAGTACATTTGCAATGTACTTGTACTGGGTACTTATTTTCTGCAATTTTTGATGAAGTATTACTTGTTACTTAAAAAAAGTACTGCAAAATCATCTGCAAGTATTTTACTAATGTACTCCCAGTAGTAGAAAGTAGTCCCAGTAGTAGAAAATACTCCCAGTATTACAAAGTACTCCCAGTGATAATAAAACTACTCCAAGTACTTAGGAAAAATTATTGAGCCAGTATTTTATTTTATAATTCACGTAATTTTCGCAAAATCCTGTTGTGACATGCTTGGCGATTTGTATCAACTCTATATAAGCTAACACCTGCAACTGTCAACCTTATTCAGCATTTGTTTTGTTTGGTGGTAATGAATGTATTAATTTATTAAGTTTGAATGTGATATAGTGTTATAACTTACAAAGTCTGAATAGTTAGTGACAATAGTGTGATATACAGAGGTAAGTTAATATGTTTAATAATTTAAATGCAGTTTTAGTTGAATCAAAAATACAGTACATTTTTTTTTATTTAAAGAAAAGAGATGTGCAAAATGCGATGCGGGAGTGGCAATGGCATGAAAAACACGTTAGTCTCTTAGACTATTATAAATTATATGTTTACGTTTAAGTTGCCTTTCCTTTTTTGTAAATTTATATAGTATTATTATAAATAAAATGGGTATTAAAAAATATGTATTTTATGTAACTTTAACTTGCATACATCATATGTCATAATACATAGAATATTATGTTAATTGTTATTACTATCAATTGATACTATTGATAGTAATAAAAATGAGTTCCAAACATGAAATTATTCTTTTGAAAATTATACTTTCAAAAACTTCACCGGTATGATTGATAATGTAACTGTTATATTACTGATTATTGTTAGCAATTCTAATATGTTTAAAATAATTTGAATAATGTTTATCTGATATTATGGTACTGCTTTAAAAAAAGTACATATAAATATACTGCAAGTAATTTAAAATATGTAAATCACTGGGTTACTGCTAAAAGTAAAGTACTTGCAGTACTTGAAAGTACAGCCAGATATTCTTGTAGTCAAATTAAAATATTATGGATTAGACCTCAACAATTTAAATCTCCTAAACAGCTATCTCACAGAACGCAAACAGGCCGCTTTTTACAATAACTCTGAGTCAAATAGAGCACATATTAAATTTGGTGTTCCACAGGGATCCTTGTTAGGACCCCTGTTATTCTTAATATATATATATATATATATATATATATATATTGTTTTGTGTTTGACTTATAATGACATGTTTGTGTTTTATGAGTGAATAATAAACAAGTTATTAAATAAATTGACAGTTTAAAATTAGATTTTAGTAATTAAAAATTTGCAATACCTACAAGGCTGGTTGACTAGCTATGCCAACCGTGCAAAAACCTCGTCTACTTCGTCTAATGGGCGCCAGATACCACTAGGCATCAATTTATTTAAAAAAACCACAAACTCAATTCTAGTCAATACTCTACACTGTGAAACCGGCTATGATTTCTCTCTCAGGGTTGATAGCGAGTTCAAATTAAACTTACCAAAATGAAACTCGGACTTGAGATAACAATTATTATTTAAATGATGGTTAAATAAGCATAAATGTGGTCTACAATACAGAAAACTTAAAATTAATAATGGCCTTTTATCTTTATTCAAAGTTTTTTAAATATAGCTATATTTTTACCTTTATGATGATAACCGACCGGCCGTTGTTTGACGCGTTGCAGAAATCTTCTACCGTGAAACCTTGAATTCCCTGACAAACAGTCCATCCAAATCTCTTTATCAAACTTCAGACACAGCTGCACCTTGCACCTTTAGGATGACGCTTGAACTGTATTCAAAAGTGATGATTTCCTCTGCTTATATGCGGAGCACTGTTTACTCACACCAAACAAATTGAAATATCTTTTCGCGATACAGGATACAATCCTTTTATTCGCTTTGTAATACCATTTACAATATTACAATACCAATTTTAATAATTATATTAGAAAATATTGGTCAAGAACTACTTTTATCTAATCATTTACCAAATTATTCATTATTTTCTTATTTTTTTCTCATACTCGTCAAAAACTTTCTGACACCCGTTGACATCCCTATCCTGATTTTTTTTTCATTAATTTATTGTAATTTTATATGACCAAAACCTTCAAATAGTTTTACAAATTTTCCTTATAATTAACACTTGACATTTAACCATCCATTTAAATCTGTTAAACACCATTTTTAACTAATATTAACAATATTTTAACTCCAAACAAGTTGTAGAATAATAAAAAAAAAACAATATTTGTAAATTTCTAGGAGGATCATCTAAAACATCTGTCTCTCCCATTATTAATAGAAAGCATTCTTAACTACACTTTATCATAAAGTGTTCATTGAACATTTTACTTAAAACATGTTGCTTGTAAATAACGTCCTTCCGAATACCAATAGCTTATCGTCGCACTACAAACATTTCTTATGCTACAATGTTGTATTATTTTAACAATTGATCGGGTGGTATTGTCTTCTCAAGTACCTACTTTCATTTAATCTAAGCTACGTTTACTGAATATAATAACAAGCTTTCGGCTTGCTGAGAGTATTGAAAAGTGTTGAAAACTAACACACGGTCTTCTGAATTTAATTGGAAAATCTGTAACTCATTAGACTCAGTTTAGGATGTTTGTGAAAGTTTCTTAGCATAAAACCTTAACTAAACAGTTAGAATGTGGATATCACAACAGTCCTCCCCCCAACTATTATAATTTTATAACTAGTGTAAAATTTTGTTGTTGTTAATATGATGTGATATGCACATACTAATATTGTTTGGTTTGTTTAACCTGGAACATAGGGATATAACAGTTCAACATGAAACCTCCCTCTTGTACATTTACCGTCTGTAGTTTGTAATTCATATGTGTTTTCGTTTATTATCTTTTGTACCACGTATGGGCCTTCATATGGATACAAAAGTTTTGCACAAATTTTCTTGTCCTTGTCTGTGATTCTCAGCCTTTTGATAATTACCAAATCCCCAATGTTGTACGTTGTGTGTTTTGTGATGTTTTTGTTCGCTCGTCTTATATACTTGTCTGCATTGTCTTTCAGTCGTTTTCGTACCTTATCACGTATTATTTGTAAGTCCTTTGTTTCTTGTGTCCATGGTCTTTCTGGTGGTTTTCCAGACATGATCGTGATAGGTGCTATTTGAGTTATCGTATTAGGAACATTGTTAATATAATTTTCAATAGTTTTTAAGT
The DNA here is from genome assembly GCA_963675555.1 of Leptura quadrifasciata. Lineage (NCBI taxonomy): Eukaryota > Metazoa > Arthropoda > Insecta > Coleoptera > Cerambycidae > Leptura > Leptura quadrifasciata. The sequence continues at coordinate 115,552,854 of OY776674.1, read as the reverse complement.
GATTTGCCCAATCAGTGTGTTTTTCCACTGTGGCTATTCGTAGGAATTTAAGTACCTCCTGGATATATCTTTCTGCGGGGTTGGCTTTAGGGTGTCTAATAGTTGTAAATATTACCTGAACATTTTTATTTTTCCAATGGTCAATAAATTTTTGATTATTAAAATACGTAGCATTATCTGCTAATATTTTGAGTGGAGTTCCAAGCGTCTTGCAGTAATTATTCAATATGGTTGTTGTGGTTTTTGTATTGCATCTTTTAGTTGGACAAATTTTAATAAATTTTGAAAATAAATCTGAAACAACAAAAATATGCCTATAACCCTCACTTGTGGCTACCAAGTTACTTATGTAATCTATAGCAATAATTTCAAAAGGTTCAGAAGTAATGATTGATTTAATTTTGTTTTTATTTGTGTGATTCTTGAATTTTCCCATGCAACAATCATGACATTTAGAAACGACTTGTTTAGCTATATTTAAATCTTTTTCTGTGTAAAATGATTCTCGAAAAATCATCCAAGTCTTTCGTACCCCAATATGTCCATACCTGTAATGTAAGTCTAGTAGTATCATACTTGCAAGTTCTGTATCGATTACGTAGTTGTCCTGGTTTGCAATGGTTTTAATTATGAAATTGTCTTTTATTGAGTAGCCCTTGTACGTCTGTCTGTTATATAGTATGTCCCGTAATGTCATCAGATTTTGTTGGCTGTTTAATATGTGTATTTCTGTGTACAAATTTTCGTGTTGTGATAATGTGTTTAAAGCTACTGTGAAAGTGTCTACCTTGTCTGTGTTTACGCGTCGATTTCGTGTGAGGGCGTCTGCCGTGATGTTTTCTTTACCCGGACGGTGTTTTATTGTAAATGAGAATTCCTGAATGAGTAGAGACCATCTATAAATTCTACCGTTATTGAATTTATTCTTCATTAAAAAACATAGTGCTGAATGATCAGTTTCTAGAGTAAAATGAGATGCAGTGAGAAAAAATTTAAATTTGTTTAACGCATAAACCACTGCACTCATCTCCTTTTCACTGACAGAATATCTGACTTCATGCGGTTTTAAAATTCTAGAAATAAAATATATGGGAGTCTCTACTTTCCCCTGTACTTGGGTCAATTCTGCAGAGATAATGTTGTCTGATGCGTCTGTTCGTAATGTAAATGGTAATGTAAAATCTGGGCTATATAATAATAAGTCTTTGTGAAAATTGTTCTTTAATGTCTGAAAAGCATCGTCACGTCTTTGATTCCAGTCCCATCTTATGCCCTTTCTTAATAACTCGATTAATGGTATTTCAAGTTCTGATAATCTAGGTACAAATTTCTTGTAGTAGTTAAGTATCCCCAAAAATCCCCTTAAAGTCCTTAAATTTGTCGGAGTTGGATAATTTTTAATTTCATCAATTCTGTCTGTCCCTATACTAATACCATTTTGATCAATTTTATAACCTAAATATCTCACCGATTGTTGATAAAATTCACATTTCTCTAGATTCAATTTTAAACCTGACACATCAAGTGCATCCAATATCGTGTCCAAATGTTCATAATGTTCTTCTATGTTATCAGAGAACACCAAAATGTCGTCAATATAATGTAAACAGAAAGATTCATACTTGTCCAGAATAGTTTGCATTGCTCGAACGAGAGCTGAGGATGCAGACTGCAATCCGAAGGGAACCACCTTGAACTGATATATGTGCCCATCTATGCTAAAACCAGTATATCTGCGGGACTCTGGGTGTAATGGAATCAACCAAAACGAATTTTTTAAATCTAGTTTTGAATATATAGTATTTTTACCAATTCTTGCTAGCATTGATTCTATTGTTTGGGGTGCATCAAATTGTGATTTCGTGATTTGATTAAGTAAACGTGCATCAAGGCACAACCTTATTGCATTATTTTTTTTTTAAACAATTACTAAAGGATTAATATAGTTCGTTTTAGCAGATTCGATAATATTATCATTTAACATATTTTGTATTTCAGTTTTAACTTGTTCTCTGTATTTGAACGGAATAGGGTACGTTTTGCATTTAAACGATTTTGTATCGTCTACATTCAATTGATGCACATATCCAGTAGCAATTCTAGGTTCAAAGTTTATAAGTGAATTGTATTTTTGTACCAAATCTTCTATGATTTGTTTATATTTAGAGGGGCATTTTATTATCTCAATTTTTGACGTAAAATAATTATTTATAACATATATGGTTGTGCCCACTATATGCATATCGGATCGTTCACCGCTTATTATATTACTTTTTAAGTCATACATTTTAATAATAGGTACAGTATTACCTTTTAAACATAAAGTTTTCTCTCCAAGATCAACCTTGGCTAATAAACTAGACAATATGTCCTCCCCTAATATAACATCCCATTTCATGTTGGGTACAATTACAAAATCACCTTCAAATTTATTCTTTTCTACGTTAAATTCCGTATGCAAAACCCTGTTACACTCGACAAATTTCTTGCCATTTGCGTCAATCAATTTTATTTTAGAAATCCTAATCATTTTTTGTTCAAAATTACTTTTAAATTTAGTTGTAATATTTTCATTTAATAGGCTTATCTCTGCCCCAGTGTCTACTAATGCATTTAAATTAATTCCTTGTAGTTTTATTTTAATGATTGGTAATTGACATAATTTTTCTCCTTCAATCAGTACGTTGTCATTGTCCGTGTTGATAAATTCGCGCATATGTTCGTAGGTAGTATTTAAAATTTTCTTATTCAAAAATCCTGATAGTCAGTCCTGTATGTATGTATCTGTGCGTCTGTTTGTATCTTATGCATTTCTTTCTCTTCGTTTTGTGAATTTTTTGTATTTGAGTTCTGGTGTTGTGCGTTTGTGTTTGTGACTTGAGCGTACGTGTAATTATCTTTATCTCCTTGTTGAGTGTTATGAATGTTTCTGTTATCATTGCGTTTATCTTCCCAGTTAACTTGACGTTTTCGTTGTTCCTGTGTATAACTTGTGTTATTGTAATTTTGTGTAGTGTGTCCTTCGTTGTAGTTATTATTTCCCTTGTAATTATAGTTTTGTTTATTTTGATTATCATTTTGTCGATTGTTGCTGTAATAATTATTGTTATACTTGTTTTGATTATTGTGATTTTTGTTCTCGCTAAGGTTTTGTCCGTTATTATTTCTATTGTTGTCATTTGTTCGTTCGTCGTCGCGTGGCCCTGATCTTCTCTTTTCAAAATTGTAGTCATCTATGGCGCGTACGTATTCAATTAGTCCATCTAACGTATTTATCCGTTGGGTGATTATAACGTTATGTATACCGTCATCAAAATGTCTTGCCAAATACCTAACCATCTCACCCTCTGTAAACTTTGGCTCTAAGTGCTTAATATTATAAATTTTCCTCATCACATATCGTTCACGTGACATTCCAAGATATTTGTTATACCTCCCGTTAAATAAAGCTTGTCTAACTTTTTGCTGGTTGTATTCCCCCCAATATTGTTTAAGTAATAGTTCCTCAAATTGTTGATACGTTTCGAACCTATCTTCAATCATCTGGAACCACATTTCAGCGTCCCCTTTCAGTTTATTTTGTATAGCTTGTTTTAAGATTTGTATACTTTGAGTCGTGTCTACATGTTGTTTAAGTCTGGCTATAAATATCTTTGGGTGCATTGAATTACTTCCCTTAAAGTAAAATTCTGTGTCCGTCATTGTTTTTATGTGTGTGTATGTAGTGTGAGTCGTCCTTGGTAGGTCACTGATTAGTCTTGCGTTCTGGGCAATTTTACTTTCCTGTTCTTTTATTCGCTTATCTTGCTCAGATAACTGTTCATTTATCACTTCCAGACCTTGCCCTACTAACGTTTGAACTTCTCCATGTATCTCGCTCCTCATTTCTTCTCGTATTGTCTGTGTTCTTGTCTCAATCTCTTTCCCTACTTCTGTCTGTATTCTTTCCAACGCCGCTTCATACCTGTGCATTTGTTCCTTTACTCCATTTATGTTCTCTTCCAAACTCCTGTTCATATCTCGTTTGTTTTCGTCCAATTTATTGTTCAGTTCTGACCTCATTTCTTGTTGATTCTTTTTCATTTCGCTGTGGTTTTTTGTTATCATGTCCATTAATTTCGCAAACATATCTGTGTCTCGGGTTGGATTTGTCGGTTGTCTTGTGTCCCCTGATTGTTGTGTTATGTCTGTCTGTGTTACAATTCGTTCAGTATTATCTCCCAACTCTTGTGACGTACCTTGCATTGGTTGTTCACCCTCCATGATCTTACCTGATCTTAGTTTCATGTACTACCTATTGTATGTTTGAAATTTCCTTTCTGTTTCTATTATTTGTTTGTTTAAACTTTCAAAATCTTGCTCTGTTTATTTATAATTAATTTGGCCCCACGTTGGCTCGACAAATATGTTTTGTGTTTGACTTATAATGACATGTTTGTGTTTTATGAGTGAATAATAAACAAGTTATTAAATAAATTGACAGTTTAAAATTAGATTTTAGTAATTAAAAATTTGCAATACCTACAAGGATGGTTGACTAGCTATGCCAACCGTGCAAAAACCTCGTCTACTTCGTCTAATGGGCGCCAGATACCACTAGGCATCAATTTATTTAAAAAAACCACAAACTCAATTCTAGTCAATACTCTACACTGTGAAACCGGCTATGATTTCTCTCTCAGGGTTGATAGCGAGTTCAAATTAAACTTACCAAAATGAAACTCGGACTTGAGATAACAATTATTATTTAAATGATGGTTAAATAAGCATAAATGTGGTCTACAATACAGAAAACTTAAAATTAATAATGGCCTTTTATCTTTATTCAAAGTTTTTTAAATATAGCTATATTTTTACCTTTATGATGATAACCGACCGGCCGTTGTTTGACGCGTTGCAGAAATCTTCTACCGTGAAACCTTGAATTCCCTGACAAACAGTCCATCCAAATCTCTTTATCAAACTTCAGACACAGCTGCACCTTGCACCTTTAGGATGACGCTTGAACTGTATTCAAAAGTGATGATTTCCTCTGCTTATATGCGGAGCACTGTTTACTCACACCAAACAAATTGAAATATCTTTTCGCGATACAGGATACAATCCTTTTATTCGCTTTGTAATACCATTTACAATATTACAATACCAATTTTAATAATTATATTAGAAAATATTGGTCAAGAACTACTTTTATCTAATCATTTACCAAATTATTCATTATTTTCTTATTTTTTTCTCATACTCGTCAAAAACTTTCTGACACCCGTTGACATCCCTATCCTGATTTTTTTTTCATTAATTTATTGTAATTTTATATGACCAAAACCTTCAAATAGTTTTACAAATTTTCCTTATAATTAACACTTGACATTTAACCATCCATTTAAATCTGTTAAACACCATTTTTAACTAATATTAACAATATTTTAACTCCAAACAAGTTGTAGAATAATAAAAAAAAAACAATATTTGTAAATTTCTAGGAGGATCATCTAAAACATCTGTCTCTCCCATTATTAATAGAAAGCATTCTTAACTACACTTTATCATAAAGTGTTCATTGAACATTTTACTTAAAACATGTTGCTTGTAAATAACGTCCTTCCGAATACCAATAGCTTATCGTCGCACTACAAACATTTCTTATGCTACAATGTTGTATTATTTTAACAATTGATCGGGTGGTATTGTCTTCTCAAGTACCTACTTTCATTTAATCTAAGCTACGTTTACTGAATATAATAACAAGCTTTCGGCTTGCTGAGAGTATTGAAAAGTGTTGAAAACTAACACACGGTCTTCTGAATTTAATTGGAAAATCTGTAACTCATTAGACTCAGTTTAGGATGTTTGTGAAAGTTTCTTAGCATAAAACCTTAACTAAACAGTTAGAATGTGGATATCACAACAATATATATATATATATATATATATATCAATGACCTAAGTTCAGTTATTACAGATATAAAAACAATAATGTATGCAGACGACACAAACTATTCAGATACCATAAATAACCAGATTGAGGAGAATCTTCAAAAATATAATGAATGGTTTGTCTGCAATAAGCTATTATTAAATAACACTAAAACTGTAAACATTACTTTTAGTATGACAACAAAAAAATTTAATTAATCCGGAAGAAGTCAAATTAAGTCAAATTCCTCGGCATAAATTTAGATCCAAAATTGAAAATCATATTGACCATTTGGCTACCAAATTATCAAAAAATACATTTCTATTAAGAAATTTAAGTAAAATATTACCCAAAAATGTCTGTTTGCAGGCCTACCACAGTCTGTTTCAGTCTGTCAACTGTTATGCTATCATGGCATGGAGACACTCTTGCCATGCAAACAGAATTTTTGCTTTGCAAAGAAGAGCCATGAGAATAATTGCTGGCCTAGGATACAGGGAAGGCGTAAAAAACACATTTATAGAATTAAATATTTTAACAATACCATGTAGATACATTTTTGAATGCTTGATATATGCTCATAAAAATTTAGACAAATATACTTCAAACAGTATTTTTCATGACTATAATACACAAATAAAAAATGACATTTGAGTGGATTATTTGTGATTAGAAAAATCCAGAATTTCATCTAATTACTACTGTTCCTTGCTCCTCAACAAAATTCCACCATGCATAAAGTTGTTATCATTCAATAAATATAAAAATATTATAAAACAAACACTAATAGCAAAAGTTCTTTATAGTGTCAATGATTTTTTACAAGATGAGAATATACATTTCAGCACTGTTTAAATTATTTCAAACATTTCTTACCTTTCTTTCTGTGTAACAATATTTATGTCTAAATCTCTATTAGTTTGTTTTTTACAGCTTTGTTTTTACAAATTTTTATTCATTATTGTATTAAATGTGACTAGTTTTAAGATTAATAATGTCTTTTAAAATTTTTAACTATATGTACATATATACTTTTATACAATTATCACATATCTAAATGTAACTTTGATATTTTGTTTGATGTACATGCCAAATTGACTTGTGTAATGATCCTGCATGGTATCAAATGCATCAATCAATAAACACTACTTTACTCTACTCTACTCTAAAATAGCTCTCTCACATATTTTTTGTCAGAAAAAATTACAATTTCTGCAATTAACAGATGGGATGTAACATAGCATTTTTTTTTATATTGAAGTAAACTGAAAATCTCTACATCTGACCATTTTCCTAAAAGAAAATATACCTGTAATTCTGTATGGCAGGCTTTTGAGCAGGGGATGGGGATTTTCAAAGTGGGTGTGCCCCTAAATTTTTTATTTTGATTTATTTCATGGTTCTTTAAAATATTTTCCTTTTGTTTATACGGGAAAGTATCTGACCATTTTTTGGGTCGTAACCGCTAAGCTACCATATTTCTATGTCACTGTATTGTCAAAACAAATATTTTAAACTTTTTATATACTAATTGACAGGAAAAGCTTTGACTTTCTTCTTTTGTAAAATTTTAATTGTTGTATCTTGTGGTAGAAGAAAAAAAGTACAGCTTTTGATGTATTAAAACAACATTAAAAAAGATACGTTATTTTATTTTTATTAGCAAGAAAGTTTCTATAGCTCACTGTTTTTAAGGAAAAAATACTACTGAATGCAAATGTATTCTTACGTGACTGTAACCATTATCTTAAAAAAATGTTTCGCTTTTTATATATTTAATGTGTAGAAAAAGTTTAGGCTATATATAATTGTTTGCCCTTGGTAAGATTTGATTTATCGGACTTGTTAGGAGTAATAAGCAAAATGTGACATTACAGAGTAGTAGCCCCCACATATTTTCTGTAGTGGGAGTAAATATTACTATTTTTTATTAACTAAAAAATATATGTGGGATATAGAATTTCCTTTTCTTTCAACTAACGCAAACTGCAAGTCTGTACAGCTTACTATTTTTGAGGAAAAAAATAAAATATAGAAGTCTGTGCGCCACCCTTTGAGTAGGGGTGGCGGTGCCTCTGCGGGTTTTCAAGATGGGTCTGCACCTAAATCTCTTTATTTTGACTTGTTCCATACATCTTTAAACAAATTTGCTTTTACTCAGAAGGGGAAGTATCCAGCTATTATTAGGCTTGTAGGTTCTTAGCTATGATACTTTGAAAGCATTTTCTATGTTTGTATTTAATTTAAAGTCGTTAGCTAATTGGATAGTCAGTTTTCTTTTCCAGACAAAGATATATTTGGCTTAATGTCTACAATTTTTCACCCCTAGATTTTTACGATTTTAGATTATTTCCTTTTCAAGACCCCTATGATTATAACTATAACTGCCAAATTTCAAGTATTTTAAGTCATCTGAAAGTAGTCACAATTTTTGGGTGTACAAACACACATTCAATTTTATATATAACTTAATAGATATTTTACCTTTGTTAAGCATATGTTTCTGTTTATCCTCAATGTAAACCGAATCTATTTCTGTGCCATCATCGTAAAGATAAGTTTGGCGGTCAATGTTGTCGAATCCTTTGTTTGCAATCATTGTTGAAGATTTCGGAGAAAAGACAGGTATTGTCCATGTTCTCTTCCAAGGCATTTTTAGTACAGAATATTTTTCACACAATCGTGGGTCAACATACTGTGGAGTTCTAAAAAAAAGTTTTTATAAATCATTTCTGATGTCCTAAAAGTATAAAGAATATAATTGAAGGAAATGTTGATTACATGAACTTAAAGGAAATATAAACATATAGTCACTTTAATGAAAAATTAAGTTTGAAAATAATCTTCGATTAAGGTAATATAAAGCATGTAATAATTCATAAAATGTTTCTACAATTTTAATACTTACACCACATATTCTTTTGCAATTGAAGGCGTACGTTTCCTAAGCTGTGTTCTAAAAACAACAAAAAGGAGTCATGGGATTTAAGCAAACAGAAAAAAATGCTTACTCTGCATATTTGTTTAATCTTGGAAATCTATGTGTACGTTCATGGTGCTTTCTGGGTTTTATAACATGACCTTCATGGTTCTCATTTTTTGTCATTGTGCATTTGTTCTTGTGAGGTTCATACCTATTTTTTTGACTTTCCAATTCTATATTTGTAGTTTTTTTACTGAAAATAAAGGTGATATCTGATTTTAACAGTTTTAGCAAAGCAAATAAGTTCACTTGTACCTTTGAATTACAGGCGCACTTGTACGTATAGGCTCTACGTTAATTTTTTTGGGGACTACGGATAACTCAGACTGACTTGTCAAACATGTTTTCTCATCGGGAACTACAAATCTGATGTTGAAATTTTAATAAAATTAACTTCATAATTCAAACAAATCATGTACCTTCGAAATCTTGGATCAAACATTGACTTTTCTTTGGTTCGACATTTTTTTTTACTTAGAAGTTGCCTCTGTGGATGCATATTCGCAGTCGCATTATATGAAGTGACCAGTTTTTTTAAACCACAGTTTATTAATCTACAAAGAAATTTATTGAAATGTCATTTTGTAAATCTAATGGATCTAAATTAATGTAAAATTGATACATGAAATGCCCTTACTCTTTTTCAAATCTGAGGCCTTCACTTTTTAAATTTGTTGTTCGAACTGAATTAATATCCTTTTGATTAGTGGGGTATGTCGTGCTAAAAATATAGCAGGTGATATTATTTTATAAAAAAATTTATTACCTTAGCCTCCACAGATTGTGCAAAAGTAAATACAAGTTAAAAATGGGCTTACCCACTGCTTCTCTTACTACTTAAACTATTTTCTGGGTATTTTCTCAGATCTAGATATTCCTCATTCACTAAAATAGGTTCTCATGTTAAGGTTTGCTTTCATGAATTGTGAGTGCACTTACATATAATTTTTGGAGTTATCGTATCTTGCATAGCAATGATATTTGAATGATGTATAACAGCAAAACCTACATTATACAATATATAGTAAATTGATAAAAAATGTTAAAACCAAAAAATGTAGAACTGGACACATGTCAAAAAATGTTGGAAAAATGCAATCTAGATTGTACTATTACAGTATAATCAACAAAAAACAATTACTCTTTGTAAAAATAATGTAAACCATTCTACAGTAAGAGCTATTTCCTTTTTCTTGATTATATTTAGGTTTAATTATATTTTCGTATATTTTATACTGAAAAGGATGTTAAAAGCATCAGAATATTGTCGTCACAAATAGACTTAATTTATTAAAAATATGTGATTCAGTGTGTGCTGAAAGGCTGGCAAGGTGGGGTACCTATAAGCAGAACTAAAATGTCTAACTGGAGATTTTCAGATGACGCCACCTTAGTTGCAACAGACCATTCAAGACTAAAGTGATGAAAACCATCTGAATACCTTAAAGATAAGTGAGTAGATAGTACCTAGCCATTTTTAACAACACTGGGAACTGTGAATATGGGTTACAAAGAATACAAATAGTAATTCGTAACTTGTCAATCAAGCAAAGGAGTTGCGATTTTTGGACAAAATAGATCTCTTTTAGGACCTCAATTTTTTTTACATGATATACGTTAGACCTTAAATAGTATTTTTATGCAAATATAAAATAAGTGCTGAAACAATGTAATGTTATAGACCCCAAGCGTATGACCCGAAACTACATTTAGAAGTTCTTTTCTCTTCAAGTCAGTGTTTATATTTTGTATATGACAAAATCATATCGGTCCCAAAGTGTGTTAAAAAAATACTGATGATATCATAGCAGCTTTGTGAAAATTTACTAAAAAGGGTTTTAAAACTGGAGCTATTAAAAAATGACATTTAATGTGAATTTTTTGACATGTGCTAGTGATTTTTCTCAAAAAATTTTACTTTAGCGAATTTATCCACTAGTTTTTCTTTATGAAATAAATTTAAATAGATTATTTGCCACTTACCTACTTTTAATTTAAAACAAATAGTTCTTATGTACAGTTCCAAAAAAAAAAAAGAATAACAAAAATGGAATTGAACATCTAAACTTAGATTATTTCGTTTTCTTCGCACGAAGGAACCTTCATCTTGATCAAACAGGATATTCCTTGCCTTCAGCGCATAATGAAGCATACCAAAGCCCTGCTTTTCTGTAAGTGCAGAAAGCTGTCATCCCTTTTGCAGTTGCAGGAATCTGATTCTCTGCCCAAAGCCTGGCATTTTTATTGAGGCCAAGACATTTTTTACTGTTTTCACCTCCAGAACTCTGAATTAACATTGTTACCTGACTATATGTGGACTTGGTAGTATTTTCCATAGCTGTGATACATTGCAGGCAAAAGTACCAACTTAGAAGGCGACTCCGATGGAAAATTTAAATTGTGCATACTCATGCATAGGTTTACTATTATAGGGCATCTGAGCATGACGTCACATTTCAAGGTCGCTGCTTGGAGGAACAACAAACAACACAAGTTCAATTTGATTCCTTATAATAAATATCACCCCTTAAATAGCTATTATGTTTTTATTCAATTAGGTTGCAGTGGAAATTAAAAATTAAATTTTATTTTGTTTTGAGGTTAGGATTCTGACATTTCTCGATTTGTTTTCCCTCCAAGCAACGACCTTGAAAAACGTGTAATTGAAGTTAAATATATTATACTTTATATGGGCAAAATTGAAACTGGTCAGTGTTAAAGCACAGGACCGTGCGGACTGAATTAAATATTTTGTCCTATATATTTAGAATGGTATCGAGATTCGAACGGTAGTTGAAACTGTGCAGGCGAGTCCGAGACTGGCAATGTAATCAGCCTGAATGAACTATCTACGACTGCACTAGTTTAAAGATAATAAAACGGACAGGCCTACTAGCATAAAAAACTCGTAAATCGTTTCTCAGAAGTCGATGAGGTGTGCTGTCAATGTGCCAGTGCAGTTCATAAATACCTATTATAATATCAAGCGTAGGAGTTTAGTTAGTTATTGTTCATATTTATAAATATTTAACACTTACTATTACTATTTACCATGGCTTTCTGGAGATCATTTGAAACAGAGGATAATATAATAACGCCCGAAAATCTTATCATTTTCTTATGACAAGCATTTCTATTTACCTCCGCCCGTATACAATAAAGAGATGCCGGCTTTTGGTTTTTATACGGTTTCCATTAAGTTCGTATACACTTTAATAATTTATTTCAACTTTTCCCATTTGGAAATATTTAACATGGTGCCACAACCACGCATGAACTGTTAGTAGAGCTGCATGTTTATGAAATGACTCAAAACGTTATATTTGATCACGAAATGCCATTCTACGTTGAATATGGCCAACAGTTGATTTTGCTGTTTCAGTTTAACATAAGTTTTATTTTATGTTAATCTGCAAAATTTGGGATCACTTGGGAACATTTTTGAGTAAAACCGTTTTTAAGCTTGCGACAAGCATTTTTATATAACAATTTGGCAAACGGTGCTTTTATAGTTTTTTGACCCCGCTGAATTCGAAAATATCTGTTACTAGATCGAAAAATGGACCGTAAGCCCGTTTTTCAAGATGGCGGCTATTTTTGAAATATTCCTAATATGAACTTATAGGAAGAATGCAGAGGGCGTATCAAGGGGTTGTCGACATTTCTAAAACCAAATTTTCCAACGGGAACTCCTTAATTAACGATGGCGACTAACATGGCGGATATGTTTGTAATATGGCGAATATGAACATGTAAAAAAAATCCAAGGCGTATCAGGAGGTTTTGCGCTCAGGAGACAAAAATCAACAAATTCAGGAAAAATTATCAGATTTATTACTTATCTATGAGAAAAGACAGTAAGCAATGTATTAATTTAAACTGTTAAAAACTAAATAACGTGTCAACATTGTCATGTTTATGGCACATTAGAAATAACCCTGAAGCGTTAAAACTCTAAGACTAATTGCACGTTTCTAATGAAATGGCACTTAAGATACAGTACAGGTACAAGTTTTAAAATTACTTTTACAGCAACCACAGGTCCGGGTGGGTGGTGCATTCCGTCTTGCGCTCACAAGTTAGGATGTCCTTGCAGGCCTTCGGAACTGATTCCAATTTCATGAAGATTAGAACAAAATTCCCATCTACAGCTTTCCATCCCATTTTCCAAGGGTCTGGTAAGGGAGGGTCTGGCAAGTGGAGTTTTTCCTAACGCACCACTGCAAGTGAAAAATGTAATTAATGGTGTGTATTAAGTGCTAGATATCCGTGGTATTTAAAAGAATACTTACTTGATAACGACTTCTCAGTATGTATAGTCTTAAAGCATCGCTTGTGGGTGGAAGTCTGTCCCAAATGGAATGTGTCGTGCTTCATCACCCGTGGAAGTTTACGGTGGCACCTGCAGGATTAAAAAAATTATTTTAGAAAGTTTCAATAATAAGAAGCGGTAGCGAAGTTTTAGTTTGATATTTATAAGTGCTGAACTTGTAGATTTGGACGACGAATTTCTCTGCATAAGAAATAGTTGGCTCCTCCAGAGGTTATTCCTAGTCCGGAGAGCAGGTCAGATGACTTTAAGTACCCACACAGCCCGTTTACTGATGGTGATTGCATGGAAAGCTAAAATATTTTCTCTCTGCATTGGCGACAGAGTTTCTGCGATTGCATGAGCTGGAATGTATTTTTTATTTCTTTCCTTTGCTGTCCCAGATATTACCCAAATTTCTGAGCATTTCATTATGTGGAAATAGTGCACAGCTAAAAGACTAATCAGTGTAATGCCACACATTTACACAGATTGCAAATATCAGCATCTGTCCAGAACACTAACACCACTTTCAATTGCCAAGCAAGATTGAAGCCCGGAGCCCAAACTTTCCGATCACTTTTACTGTCATGTGTTTCAGAAATTTATGACATCGCCCCCGACTTTTCACTAATGCAAGTTTACACTTGCAGGCAGGTCCTGGGCCAACAGCTGAGCCCACGGCCTGAAATGACTTGTGCTGCATGGGTTAGAACACATCTGTTTCACAAAACAAAATGCATTCGGCATCCCTGGCACTCTATATAGTCTATTAGTTTGTACTCAGATCTACAAACATTTAGTAACGTAATACTTTTCCTAGGCTTACTAAATAAAGAAGAATAACTGGAAAGCGCTCACGTCAGAGGTGAAGAAATACTTTTATGGCATTTAAACGTTTGATACTGACCACAATCACGAATTATTGACTCTCAGTGGGTTGTTTTGACTGTGATATTGTCATATTTAGTTTCAGTGGTGACGAAAACCTCCTAACACCTTGGAATCCCTCTCTCTATAAGAACATATTTGCAACATTTTAAAAAAAGCCACCAAGCTGACCACCATCTTTAATTAGGGACTTCCGGTGAGCCATATGACTATGGTATTATCAAATTTGGATTTAGCGATGTCGACAACTCCCAGATACGCACTGGATTCCTTTTATAAGTTCATATTAGTAATATTTCAAAAATTGCCGCCATCTCGAATAACGGGCTTCCGATTTCTTCAGTGAACTCTATAAGAACTGGAAGGGACCCTAAGTGGCATGAAAGTGAGGCAAAATTGATTTTTATGCAACCCCCAAATGTGTAGTATTTCTCTCTTTCTCTAACACAAATAAATAGCAGAAATTAGTAAATTTGAAGGTTTTTATTTTAATTTTCGGTCCTATCTTCTTTAAAAACTTTGTTAAAATTTATACAGATTAATTGATTAATTTTTAATGTTTTAAAAGATAAAGGAATTATGACACTGATTACTGTTTTTTAATTATATTTAATAAAATTCGTCAGTGTAGGTGACCATGCATATTTAGCGGTCATTATATTTCAAAACTCTTATTTTACTGAATCAAACAATATTTTTTAATATTAAAATAAATTATCCATATTTAGACTAGAAAAAAATTTATAATTAGTAATGAGTAGGTGTGAAAAATAAAAAAAAACTGGATTGTACAAACTGGTTTTTATTTCTACAAAGTAAACATGTAACATTTATAGGAAAAATATAATGAAATAAAAAATATATGCAGCGCACAATTAACAATTTTGAAGTAATACTAATTTGGTCATTTTTTGCCTAATGGTAGCTGATCTGCCATGTACACTTCCCGCAACGTAGTTTGATACTAGATGAGATATGAATGCGCTGTTGGATTCCCGGTGAAATAGTGGGGGACAGATCAGTTCACATAGAATTGCCGCAGTTCTTTTATTCTCTTGTTTTGTTTCATTATCTGGTGTCTAATTGGAAAATACAATGGTTTTAAAAAATAGAGTTCAACATAAAGTTTTGGGCGGCCAAGCCGGAGAAATTGTTAATTGTGTGCTAAAATTTATGCAGCAAGAGGCAAAGTCGCCAGCATTTATTGATAAAAGCAAAGGTAGGATCACTACTACTTATGAGTACCTACAATTTAAGTTATATTTGATTTGTTTTTTACTTAAATGTTCAAGAATGTGTTGCCACCGCATGGGGTGTAAGTATTTGCGCTGTAAAACGAGTCACACGCGAAATCAAAGACATGGACAGTGGAGTAAAGAACATGTTTTCAACTCCAAATAAAAAATGACCAAATAGAAAGAGCAAAGCGTACTTGGATGATTGCGACCTTTCTATTTCGCGTTGAACAATATATGATTTTCACATAACTGAGAAAATGGTCCCCACAAAGCAGCGAATTTATAAGAAGTTTTGCTATGGTCAATGTCAAAAAATTGGATTTCGTTGGATAAAAATGAGAAACAACAGGAAAATTTTAATGGAATGATTAGACATAAGACATCTTCGCGTTGAGTTTAAAAAAAAAATGAGAACATATAGAGAGGAAGGGCGAAATATAATTTATATGGATGAAACTTATACATACACTTATATCTCATACAAATCGAAAAGGATGGAGGGACAATGAGGATTGTTGAAACCAGTTTCAAAAGGATCTCGTTTAATTACATCAAATGCCGGAGGTGAAAATGGATTTGTGCCAGGATCATATCCTCACTGGAAATCCACTTCTAATACTGGCGACTACCATAAAGAATTGAATTTCGAAAATTATGAAAAGTGGGTAAGAACTCAATTATTACGTAATCTACCCCCAAGAAGTGTTATAGTGATAGATAACGCGCCCCATCACAACAAACAGGCAGACAAATACCCAAGTTCATCTCTTCAACAAAGGAAGAAATGAAAAATTGGCAAATATCCAAAAATATACCCTTTTCAGACAAACTTTTGAAACCGGAAATTTACAATATAGTTAAAGAAAATAAACCTAAATACAAGGTGTTTAAAATAGATCAAATTATAAACAGCATGGGACATGAGGTGTTAAGGTTGCCGCCCTACCATCCAGATTTAAATCCAATAAACCGTGTGGGCAGCAATGAACCAACATATAGGATCAAGAAATGTTTAATTTAATTTAAAAGAAGTAACGAAACTGACTGATAATTTTTTTTGAACAATTTACAGTGAATCTGTGGCGCTCAGTATGCGAACAGGCAAGAAAAATCGAAATACAATTTATAAAACGAGAAGCCATGGTGGATATTTAGTAGACGAATTAATTATAGGAGTGAATAGTGATAACAGCTCTAATGAAAGTGAAAATTCCAATGCGAGTGATCATGCATTGAGTGGCACATCTAGTGATATCTCAGGAATAGAATTATTAGAAGAGCTAGACGAGCCGATAATCCTCCCTGTGCAAGTACTTCAAAAGAAATAATGAAATATTTGTAGGTAAGTTATATTCACAAAAACGAGCTTTTTAAACATATTTCTTGGTTGGTTTGCACTACTAAAAATTGTTGTCTTTTTATATTTTCGTTATAGTTCTTGAGGAGAAATCATCTTCACCCTACTTCTTTTTAGGAATATTATGCTAATACACTTAAATCTATTGAAATTTACAACAATCTTACCCTAATAAGAATTAAAAAAGCAACATTTCGGTGATCATAAAATAATATGACATTTAAATGATATTTCTCTATGCCTTTTAAAGTGTTAACCATCTGCAAAGTATATTTAGTAAATACCAATATCATAATTTACAGTCCCTAATATAATGTACCTAATATTTATTGCAGATAACTTTTACAGTTTATTTTACTACTGCTAAATTCTTATTATATTATACTACATTAGAGAGAATAAAGTTTAAAAATTCTACTTTCAAAAGTTTGCGTACTTCTTCGGAACACAGCGCTCTTCATCTCCTTTTCATATTGGAAATCTCATGTCCTCTTCTGCGCATTTCGTGTATCAAGCTGCGTTACAGGACCTATAGATCTTTATTTAATAATTTGGAATGATGGGGTGCATTCTACATTTTATAAACAGTTCCATTACCTTTCAAATTATTTGTATTTCGTGTAATTCCTCAGAAAGGATTTCTTGATTTGTCGGGTGGCTTGGTACAAAATCCTCAATTTTTGTTGAAAAATGATTGATAGATGTATTTATAAGCCGTTTTTTAATATTTGTATTGTCTTTAAGAAAATTTTCTTTTTCAATAAAATATCGGAATGGTTTCTCAGCAAAGTTTACGATTTTATATACAATTTGTGAGGTATATACCAAACTACCACGGCTCACAATATTTGTGAATTTTTTTAAATTGTCTTGAGAGGCACATACTCATGATCTATAATTCTGTCATTTCTGAAAACTAATATATTTCAATGCAATTGTTACATGTTGACTGATTTACAAGACTACAGACAGTATAACAGAAATTAAATATATAAAATTTTCTTGGAAATGTGTTAAATTCCTTTGGCCCAAATATTTGATGAGATTATTCATCGATTCATCATTATTTTCACTATTTAACTGACCTTCTCGCGACTGCCTTTGTACTGATCGAAACTCAAATGCAGGGGTACAATATTCTCCAAATTCATTCGCAGTGACGGAATTACGAAATAAATGTTGCCGAAGGGCCCATTTTAATTGTTGGAAGTTTGGGTTATTATTCCACCCTCCCTTTAATCGGATGCACAAAAAAAATAATAATTCCAGGTGATCCTGAGAACATTTCTGCCCTCGTTAGTTAAATCGTCCTATCTACATTTTCTGGGTTCCTACCTATATTGGTAAGTCAGTATTATTTATATCTATTTTACTAAGTTAGAACTTTCTAACTACTCCTGATATCCATTAATTTCACCTAAATACATTGTCCTATGTATAAAATAACTGCATTTACTAACATAAAAAATCCTATCAAACATTCTATCTCAGTTTTAACAATTTGTCAATTAGGATGATTTAACTAAGGAGGGCAGATTTGTATGTTCAGAAATATTTGACTGGTTCTTTTGTCTATTGTAAAGAGGTCTTTAGCTAAGTCTGAAGTACTATGCAAATATTTTCCTGTTGTGATTCAATAATAGTACTACATGGAAATTAGGCAAATTTATGTGGAATAAAAGAAAAAAATTATAATGAGCTCAAATGTCTATAATAGTTAGCTTATGTGTGTAAGAATACATATCAAAAAAGTTCCCATTCCTTAGGAGTAAGCTTCATCCCTATCTCACCCTCTTTAGAGACACCGCACTGGTTTTTACAATATCTTTTAAACGCTTTATCTTAGGGAAAAAATATAAGTATAGAAAAATGTTTCACAAAATTCTCTACAAAAAAGTTTGTGTGATGTATCTATATTTCTATTACTTTTTATGTTATTAAGTCAAATGATTTATAGTTGTCAAATGTCCTTAAGAACTGAAGAAAAACAGTCCTTTTTGCTCATGCATTTAGTGGAAGTGACATGTCTGCTTTTTTTGGAAAAGGCAAACTCCAAACTAGAAATTTATTAAATTCAAAAACAAATTTACAAGAAGTTGTTAAAACCTTTAACAAACCAAATGCTACAAAACAGGATATTACTGAGGCTGGGGAAATATTTGCTCTTGCACTATATATAGCACAAAAAAATTAAACGTCAATAAATCATCAGAGGTATGTTCTGTTTAACACCTCGGTTGGCAATTCTAGTCAAACAGTTACTTTGGCAACATTACCCGCTCTGACGTTCGCAGCTTTGCAAAAACATTCATTGCAGGTTTGCCACCAAATTCAGGCTTGGCATGGAAATGTTTTAGAGCCAGAAGAATGGGGATGGAAGAAATCAGGAGATATTTTAATACCTGTTTTGACTACTGAAGCAGCAGCTCCCTTATCAATTTTAGAGCTAATTTCGTGTGCCTGCAAAAAGGGCCGCGGAAAGCGATGCGGATGTTTAAAGGTTGGTTTAAAATGTTCGGCTATGTGTATGAACTGTCAAGGACAAGCGTGCTTTAATGCGGAACGGACCGACGAAATTGATTTTGAGCAAGAATAAAGCCTTTAGTGAATTAGGCCTCAAGGAGAGACCACATAAAAAAAAAACGCACCGACAAACTCTACCTCCTAGGTGGTATGGAAACGAGTTTGGTTTAGAAATTGCTAAGGACTATTTTTGGTTCTTTTTTTAATTAAATTCTATTTAATTTATGAACAGTTGTTGAAATCGAGTGCTACAAAACAGAATATTACAAGGCTGGATAAATATTAGGTTTCCATCCAAAATCGTTTTTGTTACCTACCCCTAGGTTTGCCATCGATTAACGTAAACACCCTTAATAATGTTTTACAGAATTCTGAATATTTTTCAATACCTCTATTTTTGTCGTAGAACATCGCATTTCCAAAATATTATTAACAAACCAGCACGATGTCACTATAAGGTTGAAAAAGGGATGAAGCTCACCAGTTAGGGATGGGAACTTTTTAATCCTGTATTCCTACCCCTATCAACTGTTGATTCAGAAAATATCGGCTTATAATTTTTTTCTTCTATTTTTGCTCATTTCTGTGTACTATAGTTTATCCCATCGATTTTCAAAGAGCTAAAATATTTTGTTACATTTGAAAGTATTTCTTTAAAATAGCTAATAGTGTTAGACCTAATCGGTGTCTTAAAACCTTTTCCATCAAGGTTTCGGCTATTTAAAATATCGAAAAGTTTATCTATTGTTCGAATAAATTCGACAGTAGCAGCACTACCTTTAAATTGTAATATTTCATTTTGTTCTAAAAATTCGATAGCATTTGCCACTGCACTACTTATGGATTGAGCAGCTAATCTGTCGTTCATTACTTTATTTTTAAAATTAACATGATGAGACGTCAATGAGTTGGCTAGGCGAAGCTGTTCCTTTTGCTGAATGTTATCAAACTCTCTGATCTAGTTCCAACTTATTTTGCCGAAGTCTGAAGTTAAAATAAAGTTTTCTTCAGCAAAAGCATTTCAAGCTAGTTTAAGCATGTGACATGTGTCAAACATGCAGTGCACATTTACTTCAGGTTTACTGGGATGTGCAAAATATGGTACTATTTCATTATCTGTAATTTTACATCCCAAATTTTTATATGTGGCAATATTTGTGGGAGACCCATCTGATGTTATTGACCTAATAGTAATGCCACTTTCGTAAAGACTTCTTAAACAGCAGTTTATTAATTGCGTTTGAATATTAGTCTCAAATTTAAAATTTGGTGTGTTTGAAAAAAAAGTGCCTCGGATACCACCATAATTTACATTTCCAGTAAATTTTCCCTGGGAATCATCCCATAGAACTTGTTATCTGATTGACATCGCATCAAAAATAAGCGCACAGTTTTTGAGATGGTGGTTTTTCTTTACTTCTTCTTTCAGAAATTTAAGAACTTCTGTTAATACCCTTGGCTCACAGTTAAGGATTTTTAACCACTTGCGTATATTGTGTCCATTTGGTAAAGCAAAATATTGCCTCAAAAAGTGGTATGCTTTTGGTGAATAGAAATAAAGTGTGTGGGAAAACTGCTTCATTAATGTAGAGTAAGGATTGTTAATTTCAGAATCTGTTTTTTTGCATAAGCACAAGCTCTAGAGGCAGACCTATAAGAAAAACATATTAATTTTAAAGTTTAACAGTTTAGTGCAAGCATTATTATTAACCTTCAAAATAATTTTTTAGGACAGTATTTAAATTCTCATTGCTATGGCCACTTTTTGAAATTTCCTTGATGACATCATTCATATTAGATATCTTTAAATTTCTCCTCTTGACTTTTTGTTTTAAAGTTTTCACTTGTCTTTTCAACCTAAGAAGCTTATCATCTGTAGTAGTTTGCATTTCTTGGTCCATGAACATTTTTGATCCTCCGGTGGATGTAGATGGCAAATTCATCAATTCTGGTATAGTAGGGATAAAGTCAATATCCATAGGTTCTTTAACCTTATCATCTTTCATCTGAAAAAAAAAAACACCATTCTCTAGTCTATAATAGCATAATAATACCCTTACGTAAACTTACGTATGAAAAGAAATTGGTTTTCTTACATAATGTCAATTATTGCAACCATAAATCTACACAGTTATACACCATAATTGTTCTTTTAAAACACACACCACTTTGACAATAGTTTTAACACTAATTCACTTCAAATTGTGTTGAAAGAAATACACAAAATGGTTGATATAACTGTAATCCAACAGCTAAATACCTTATTGTCATAGGTAAAAACCTTTAAAATAACAAATTAAAATAAATGGAAAATGAAACAGAGAATTGCCATCACACGTGCAGAACAGAGCTGGGTATACCACACGTATCATTTCCTCTCACTCTATTATTAATGTTGCCCCTGACACAGTTTGCCTGCTATTCGGGCATGGCCGGGTCCATTTCAGTTATATAGAGTCCGCTGGGTTTATTTCTCGATCTGACAACAGGCATTTTTGGATTCAGAGGGGTCAAAAACCCCTAAAAGCACCAGTTGCCAAATTGTTATACGAAATGCTCGAATCTGGATTTCTGTTCTAAGTCTAACTGATATCCGAGCCAAAGAAACATTGGTTATTTGTTATACTGGGGTTAAGTAAGTGCAAATTGCACCAAATTAATCGAGGAGCAGCTGCAGTTGCGTTGCCTGTATATGTTTCTTTGAAAATTATATAGAACTTGGAATTTCCCCAAAAGTTTTTTTAAGATCTGCTTACCTATCCATCTCCATAAACAGTTTAAAATAGTTATTCCATTTTACCATTTCTTGCATTTATTTTAATGCCCATATAAACAAAAAATACATTACGAAATTCTAATGTTAGGCTTTATTATTACAATATCTACATATTTATATAGAAAATATTTTACATATATACCTAAACATTATATTAAAAATATATATTTATCTACGGAATGTACACATAACATAAACGTGAATTAAATATAATCTAAATCTGAAGTTACACAGGTACATTTATTTTGAACAGTAACTTTTATAAGATGCAATTAAAACTTTTTCAGGGGTTTATGTTTCATGAAAGTAAATGTTCAAAGTAGCAGCACCAAATACAATGAGATCATGAATATACAAGGAACATAAACGTTTAATCATTAATATTTATATTAAGTATTGTCTAAAGATATTATTCTCAGAACAGACTGTGTACCTCAAAATTATCATGTAATATATAAAGTATATAACACTTTAGAATAAACATCAGCTAAGCAATTAGTATCTTAAACAACAATTGTTCTGCATCTCTTTTATAATCTGACCTGTGAAAGATAACGGGTATGTAAAGATACAAAATGTTTGAATTCTATGAAACTGGTTTCAGTTTAATGTAAAGAAGATACATTGTTAGTTTTTTGAAAACATAAATACTTAAAGTGCAAAACTTTGAAGTTTACTCTTTCTGGAAATAATTTTTTTGACATTTTATTGGTTAATTTTAAGACACTGCATGTGTAAAGCTGTAATATGTATTATATAGTTAACAAGAAACTATATCTGTCATCCAAAACTACAACATTACAAAATATTGGTATATAAAATTATTTAAGAAATTTTAGTTTATATGGTTTGTTTTGACTTGCTTTCAAACAGCTATGTATTATTGATTATTTATAACGTAGAAGATTCCGCTCTTGAAAGAGCAGAATGCGAAAGAGAACTACCGCAGATAATAAAAGAGAGAAAGACCTCATATCTAAGTCATATAATACGTGCCGATAACAAATTATTGAAACTTATAATGGAAGGCAAAATTGAGGTCCGACGTAGTATTGACAGATGAACATAAGGGCAGATTTGGATACCCACTCACTCTTTAGAGTGGCCCAGAACCGCCAGACGTTCTCTGAGATTGTAGCCAACCTCTAATAAAGAGACAGCACTATAAGAAAAAGAAGATAATGTAGATTTTAAAGCAAGTCTTACATTAAAAAAGTAGAAAATAAATTTTTTTTAAAAACTTGCTTTTCTGTAACAAGTACTAAAAAATAAAAAATAAAAAAATACTAATGTACGACTGCAAGAAAAGCAAGGCATGCACACTTTGTATGATTGTATGCATGATTGTTTGAAAGGGGATATACAAAGTGCGCACGCCTTGCTTTTCTTGCAGTCGTACATTAGTATTTTTTTATTTTTTACTTTTTAGTACGACTTGCTATAAAAAAGCAAGTTTTTAAATTTTTTTTATTTTCTACTTTTTAGTCATACTTTTGAGGGGTTTACCTCCCCAGAGGGCGCTCAATAAAAATTCGTCTCTTAACGATTTGTTTAGATTTCTCGCTCCTTCGTTTTGCAGATTTCTCAATTTTCACCCCAGCGCCCCCTATGTGCGGATATTTGCAAAAGTAATGGTGGAATACTGTATTGTCAACCGATCTTAGTAACTGTACAAAATGTCATCAATTGATTATGTCAGGAAGTGCGTTAAATAAAAGATGCAAGATTTGAACATAAACATTGTGCACGCATTGCGAGTTAAAGAAAAGCAAGTAATAAAAAAAGCTTTTGTTACCTTATCTTATAAACATGTCAGTTGTGAATAATAGTTAGGCAACACATTAAGTTTTTAGTTCTCCCGAAAAGTGTGCCATTTAGAGTTAACAGTTGTGCACTTTAAGTCAACGATATGAAACATAACTTAAACTGAACTCATAGAAAATTTTGTGAAAAAAAAAACTAATATATTATTTAACAGTTGCAAAAAAATCAAGACGCCAAACTAATATATATAAGATGGCAATGTTGACATGTCACTATTGGAAGAATACCAAAAAGCGCAATTTTGCAAGTCCGGTTGAAAGACAGAGTATAAGGCAATTGCAAATTAAATTACTATTAATAATGTCAGAGTTTCAAGCGCTGAAGTAGGTGAATAGTTTAATAATTTTGTCTATGATAATTCATTTAAAACGACGTTAAGTGTCAAGTAGGTAAATAAAGAAAATGAAATTCAGTGAAACTTGGTTGAATTAACAAACAATATTGTTAAATCTGGGGTGCAAAAAATTCACGTGATTGCACAAGAATCAATGCATCCATCCGAGTCATACTTTGTACATATTTTGGACTGATAGCTTCATAGAATCATACTTTTTTTAAAATAACGGAGGCAATGTGATTTTAATGGGACAATTTTAGCTATGCAATTTTTTCGTTTATTTTGCAAAATTATCAGGCATGCAATTTTCACTGTGGTACAATGATGAAAATATGAAAGATGGCATTTTATGTGCATCAAAAATTGTGTATTAGAAATTGAAAAAGGCATGGCTTTATGAAGTGCAGTTTTTTTATGTCTTACCAGATAATTAACAATTTCATGAAATTGGATGTGATATGGTCACGAATAAAAAGACAAGCACATAACTAAATTATTGAGATTCTTGCTTGCAAGAGTTGTCCCAGTTTTTGCAATCAACAAAACATTGTCTCTTGGTATGCAAAAAACGAAATTTTATTACATTTGAACTTTTCTGATTGTATTATCTCACAACGAGGCGATGTCAATAACTGAACACTGAGATCTTGTTTTGGTTCTAAGACTTTCGCGGAGCTGATGATGATCAATAATGGTCTCCTTCTGAAGCTTCAAATCAAAATCAAATCAAATCATTTTATTTATGTTATATACAAAAGTAGTATTTGCACAAGTCAATATTTACAATAAGAGGAAAGAAAAAACAATATAAAAATATATAGAGATATCATATACACCACAATAAAATATAGAAATATAGAACAAACTTTAGATTTAGACAAACATTTTTAATCATTTTAAAACATCATTGAACTTATATAATAGAAATTCATCATACGAGTAAAAAGCTTTTTCGAGCAAGATGGACCTTATTTTTTTCTTGAAACTCGGATCTGTAAGCATTTTATATCGGCTGGTAGTTTATTGAGAAATTTGGGTGCTAAAATTTGAATTCCTTTTTGAATTTTTGTTAGTCTTACGTAAGGTATTGTTAACATATCTTTGTGTCTTGTATTGTAATGATAGTCACGTTCTTCTCTGTTTAAACCCTGAGTATATAAATTCTTTCTAGCATACAAAAGCAACTCATATTGATGGAAATGTAAGTATATTTAACTCACGAACCTGTTCTCTACAATCAGTCCTATAATTTAAGTTGGCTACCATACATATTGCTCGTCTTTGTAGAGCAAAAATTCTGTTCCAATTTGACGTTTGTTATTAGAACAGTGTAGGAAAGCAAAGAGTGGCATAGTGCAAAGTATGCATTTTTTTAGAGCCTCTTTACCTACTTCATTTGCTAGATTTCTCAAAATAAATGTATTTTTTGACATTTTTTTTGATAAATTTTCTATATGCTCATGCCAGATCAGTTTATTATCAACATAAGCTCCCAAGAACTTTGTTGATTCCAGAGGATCAGGAACACTGTGTCCTATTTTATCACACAGTGAGATCATGTGCACTGTTTTATCTCGATTTAAAGTGAGTTTATTTGCTTTGAACCAAAGCTCTGCCCTTGACTCCACCTCACATGCCACTGCTGAAAGTTGTTCAATGCTATTATTTTGAACCGAAATAGTTGTGTCATCTGCAAAAAGTATGTCACTAGATTGTTCATTTGATTGGGAAATCATTTACATATATTAAAAAGAGAAGGGTCCCAAGTACTGAACCTTGGGGCACCCCATGTATTATTTTTGTTTTATTTGAATATTCATTATTTATTTTAATGGTTTGATATCTATTGGTTAAATATGATCTTAATAGTGTAACACTGTTATGGCAAAACTTATATCTATTTAATTTTTTTAGCAGTATTTCATGTGAGAGGCAGTCAAATGCTTTACTTAAGTCGCAAAATATAGTGCACACATGTTCCCGACCCTCAAAAGCCTGAAAAATCTGTTCTAGCAGATCTAGAATTGCAGATGAGGTGGTATTTTTTGATTTTTTAAAACCAAATTGTTTGTTATAAAAGATGCTATTATTTTCAAAGTAGTTCGCTATTTGCTCTGCCAAGCATTTTTCAACTATCTTCAGAAGAAGACCACAACAAGATGGTCGAAACTATTCAACTATTCAAAACTATCAAGAAGAGAACCCGGAAACCTAACTATGGATCGACTGAGATCTTGTGATTTAAGTAACACCTTCACACCAGCTTCATGAAAGGGAAAGTTTATACCAAAAAGCTTCATAAAGTTGAAAAGTTTAAAGTCAATATTCGGCGCATTATTGGTGAAATAGAGCGAGAAGTATCTAAAAACCATTAATAAAGAAAATAAAACATGTTATTTACTGAAATATTTACTCTAATTTTAGGCTAGTTATATGCATTATATCACTAATGATCTGTAATAATATTTGACAGATTTATAACCTATAAATTAAGATCATGGATCAAATATAACATAAATGCATCGCTTAACTTAATATTTTGGAGTACTATGTCCTATATTGTTGCAGCTGATGGTACCAGTACTCCCTGACAGACAACTGGAATGTAAACTCCTCAAAAGATGTTCGGGAATAAAAACTTAGCCAAATACATCTATTTAGTGATATTTAATGTTTACAATAACTTTCCTACTTATACGCTAGTTTCACATTTGTACATTCTTTAGATCTCTCATCTTTCCAAGGCAAGATTATAAATGTTTGCATACCAGACAATACACATATTTAATGGAAGTAATTTTGTGCTATAGGACAACCTCGGTAATTAAATATATTTATATAATGATGACACATATTTAATTCTATTAACTTCAAATTGCACAGCAGACCAATGATAATTACAACATATTTCATTTGGACATTAAATAAACATTTTTGGTTTCAACATGCATTACATTTTAAATTTTGTTCTGTATTATTTAATCAGCATCGTACAGTAATTTTAATAAACTGGTAGTTAAATGTGTTATGAGTAGTTGGCAGTTATTACATATTGATAGGAGTATTTAAATGTTTATTGTTTTTGTTATAATGCTTATAAATATTTAGTTTCTTTGGTTTACCATTAGACATGCAACTTAAAAGTAGAGATCACTCTTAAACCTTTCTGCTGCCAAACATTTTAAAAAGTTCATTGAGTAAGATTTAGCTGGTTGTTTGTTATTGCTGCTGCTTGTAATGTCAGTTTGATTTTTGGCCGCTAGGGGGCGAAGGAAGTACTGAAACAATCTGTAGTTCTTATTAATAGTGGAGTACGGTAATCGAAGTGTTATACAATTTTTCGTAGAGATTCCAAACTTTGGGTAGCTGTTAGTTGTCTTAAAAATAAGATATTCCTAGAATATCTACCTTCTGCAAGTGTCGGAACGTTGTTTTAAACTCGAAAAAGGGGTAAATTAACCCTCTCTTGAGGGAATTTTCGATTAAAAACTTTTTTTTTGGATCCCTTAAACTGTAAATTAAGCAACGAAAATGTGTGTCCTTTTATTGTCAATATTCAAAGTATCTCCACTTACATTTGTTTGATGTTACGTTCACAGCCCCCCTCCCCCCTCCTGTAATTCATATATATGTACTTTTCTTTACCAAAAATTGATTTTGGGACAACTTGAGCAAATCTTACGAGTTATATTTACCTATACAAATAGTTATATCTACCTCGTGCAACGGAAAATCACTGCACAAGTACATGTATACCGTAAATGGATCTGGTGAACGTAACATGACGAAAATTTAAGTGGAGGTTTCTTGAACATTGACAATAAAAGGACCACATTTTAGTTGCTTAATTTACAATTTAAAAAAATTTAAATCAAAAGTTGCCCCAAAGGAGGGACAATTTACCCCTTTTTCGAGTTTAAAACAACGTTCCGACACTTGCAGAAGGTAGATATTCCAGGAATATCTTATTTTTAAGACAACTAACAACTACCCAAAGTGTGGAATCTCTACGAGAAATTGTATTATTCTCCGCTATATTCAGTTTACCATACTCCAGGCATAGGCAGCAGTTTTGCCTGCAATATTACCTAACCGCATGAGCCAAAATGAATGTTTCCATTTCATCTTAAGTTATCAAAAATACAAAATGTTTAGGGCGGTTTATAGTTTTATGTGGGATGCCTAGTGGTAAAATAACACTTTAAATAAACAACTATCTGGTTTAGTAGCTTACAAATATATACATACAATTGTTTGTACTGAAATAAGAGGCCTGGGAATGTCAAATATTGTACTAGAAAATGTTTGTCTCAGGTTATCAACAGGTGTAGTTAATTATGTTAGTAAGTAAAAATAAACATGTAGTTATAGATATTGCATATAAGTGAATGGAAAAAACAGCAATAAAATATAATTTTATAGATTTTTTTATGAAAACAAAGTACGGATGCTCATAAGTGCATAATGGCAATCCTGAACTGAATATATATATTTCTACTTTCAAGCGCATATGCTGTTATTCCCGTTTATTCTTAAAAACGTGTAATGTTATCATTATACTAAACGTACAAGTCAGTTTCGGTGGTTTTATGAACAATAAACATCTTAAAAAATTGAATACCCTATTTTTAAATTTGTTTAACACAATCTGTCTGGTTTAACTGGTACAACTACAAGGATATAACTCAGCGAGGAGGGCAAGAAAACATGTGCCCCTTCCAGAGCTACTTTCTGACTTAATTATAACAGTATATTTCAATTCATTTAATTTAAGTTGAATAAGGTCAATTTTTTGTCAAGTAAAAAAAATTGGAGCTTGTCCCCCAGGTTAGTTTTTGGTTACACCACTGATACAATATACTTACATGTTAAAAATTAATTGTAATAGAAGTCTTATAAAATATTATTAATATTTTAAATACTAATTTGGAATCTGAAGCACGTCACAAAAAATATAGTAAATTATTAAATTGAGGGAGTGTCAAAATTTCTTAAAAAAGAATTTTTCATTTACCTTAATAATTTGTTGATTGACATTTGTACAATTTTTATCTATATTTTGATTTATTAAAATGATCAAATTGAACTGTATATATGAACATTTTTATACAATATAATATATTGGGGCTAAAATTACTGATTGCAAGTTTTGTCAAAATTTTTACACTGGAAATTTCCATAATTTTAGTAATTAAATAGTATATACCAATATACAAACAACCGAAATAATATAAAATTGCGATTTAAAAAAAAAATCGCATTTATTGCATATGTTATTTACTTCTTTAAATTATTAACTTATATGGTTTATTGTCACCTATCAGTATTTTTTAAGAATAATGTGACACATAATTAAATCAATTTCCCAGATTAATCAATCGAGAAATGAAAAAAAATTGTTATAACCTTGATTCAAAACCGATGATACAGTTTTGTATTAAACACTTTTGTTAATCATTATATTTTGTTTGTTAAACAAATAACATAATTTAAAAATACACTTTGTGCATAACACCAACAAAAAAACTAATAATAAATAATTTTCGAATTGTTCCTAATCACATATAAAAAAAAATCACATTTCAAACATATTATATTAAACGATCACATGTCTTTGAAGCACCAAAATTGGTTCTTATAGTATAATAAAGAACAAAAAAAAAAAAAAAACAAAAAATTTACCGTATTGTTCAAGCTTCATGCTCACCATCGACACCTATTAGGGCCTCAGTTTGTTCCGAGGGCATTTCATTGAACCTAAAACTAAGATGGTGGTTAATAAAATCCATGAAGTAATAAACAGTTGTCTTCATACCGGATAAATCTGGTTCGACGACAAACGCTAAGATAGGCACAACGTAGAACATTTAATACTGGGTCCCAGTTTTCGTAGTGGGACAGTACAGTGACTGCTACGAAGGCAATCAACATTGGTACAGTGCCTGTGTAGAACAGTACTGGGTAGGATACTTTTTTTAGTAGTACGTCAGCTAGCATTGTCAGCGGTATTGTTAGACTCATTGCTATTGTAGCCATGAGGGAGGAAGTCAAGAAGCAACCCCTGTAAGCATTAAAAGAGGTAAGTTTTTGGCAATTTGGGAAATTATTCATCCTAAAGTCTTTCAGAATGAACCCTATTGGAAAAAAAAACAGGAAGAAAATAATATGATATAATAATAATAATAAACAAAAATGAAAACATGATTTTAAAAGTGTTAAATCGTGTTAGGTGGAAACTTTTATAGGACTTTTGAAAATTGATGGTTCTTATACATTTTGAAGTGTTTTTTTCGAATTTTGTCTTTGTCATCTCATATTTTTTCTGGAGCTAGTTGCCATATGAAAAAATGGTGCCAAAACTAATTTTTCCTGAATATCTTTTTTCCAGCGCACTTTATGGAAAAAACAGTTAATAATAAATTAAATTAGGCAAAACTTCCCAGAATTTATGGCGTTTTCATTTATTTACACAAAGAACGGTTTCGACATACTAGTGCTACAAATTTATGTGCACTGGTGAGAAATAATAGTTATTTGTTTAACTAGGCAGCAAAATGGTAGATTGACTGCCGCGGCTGATAATTCCTAACCGAGCGTAGCAGTCAATCTATTTCTGAGTTGAACATATAATTTTGTTGTCGATTGTTTAAATATATTCTAAAATAATGAAATTATTACAATTCTCAATCTCTCTATTTTTGTCTTAATAAATTCAATAAAAATTCATTAAAAATCGCAGTTGTTACTAGTTGGTTACCATGGAAACTAAATGTCACTTTCCTGCCTAGGCAGGGAAAGTGACACTTTGCTGATTGATATTAGTCAGCAAAGTTAGTACTTTGCTGTTAATCAGCGAAAAACTCATTTCCGTACCACCTTCAGGCAGAGTAAGTGGCACATTTTTTTGTGGTATCCTAGTAGGCCTAATCCACATGTCCTAATGATGAAAATTAGGGCAATTTTCTTCATTTTGTCCCTAAATGGCCCAAGTTAGTAATCTAGTGGTGTCATGCCAGGAAAACGGGCAGGCTACCCTATTGCGCCGCGCCTACTAATCCATCTATCAGGAAACACTGTATTTAAATAAGCCTTAACTTCAATTGCATAATGCAGAGGAGCTCCATCTTGCTGGAATCAAATATTCCAATCTTTTTCATTTATATATAATTTTTTTAATGCTGGTACTAAAGTCGTACGTAAAAAATGTAGATACCGTTCACCATTTAATGAACTCTCGAAAAAATAAGGACCAATAATATTATTTTCAATGATCCCAGATCAAACTTTAACTTTTCTGGGATATTGAGTGTGAGCCTTCATCATCCAATGAGGATTTTCTCTATTCCAGTACCGACAGTTTTGTCTATTAATGACACCGCTCGAACAAAACGTCGCCTTCATTAAAAATCATAATTCTATTTCTAAACTGCGGATTTGCATGACACATGTTCATATTGTTCATCATTATTTCAGAGAATTCAATTCTGCGATCACCATCATCTTCATTTGATTCATGCACCACATGTACTTTAATAGGATGATACTTCTCTTTCTTCAAAATTCAACACTGATGACTTACATTATTTTCAGCAGCGATTTGTCTGGTCGACTTGTGTGCATTTTCCTCAAAGCCTAGTAAAATGTCTAATTGTTTTTCCTCATCAATTTCTTTTTTTCTTCCTGATTTAGGAAGATCTGGGACATTTCCATTTTTCCGTTTTCTACTACCTGTGGACTGTGTAATCGAGCCATTGGGATACTTAGCATTTAACATTGTACATATTTGATTGTTTCATCATTGGAGCCAAACAAAATGTCGCATATAGGAACGAACTGCTCTATAAAATCTGTTACTGTTTCCTCTGTAAGTGGCTTTACAGTTCTCCGTTTCTTTACATCTATAACCATATAACACAAGAATGGATTGTTCTCCAATGTCAGCTGCTGTGTCTGGGCTAGCGTCTTGATTTTTAAATATGTGGATGTTTGCGAAGTACCCTGAGAAATGTTATTTTGCCAAGGTTGAAGAAGGTTGATGTATTGCAGCCACTGAAAGCATGTAAAAACATGTTCTCTGCGATGTTAATTATTAGAATATCAGTAAAGAATACCTGGAAACATTAGGTGAACCTAAACAATAAGGTAACTATAAAAAATGAATTTAATTTAATAAAAGGAACATCAAATAACAACGATAAACTGCATAAATAAAAGAAGATTATTTTAATGACATGTAGATGACATCTAACACATCAGTGAAAAATGACATGCTACATTTTGGTGCTCTAAACAGATATTGCAAAGATGCAGCTGAGTTGTCTGTTGCTAAATATCGAAGAGTAATCTACAATTTGATTTTAGCTGGCAGAGCATTTCGCATCACAGTATATTTTTATTTTCTGTGATCCTTTACTTTTCCAGTGTTTTTTTGCAAAACATTTTCATTTATTAATGCAAAATTTAAAAAGCTTTGTGGGTCTTGCAAAGCAACATCCTTTGAAAGAGTGTCAGATGTTCCCAATTTATTTCTTAATTGAATCCACTTTCACTTCTACACATTTTTTTCCAAACTCTGTTGTTTTCAAAAGCTACAATTTTGCTATTAACACATATACACGCTTAGATTACTTCAACAGATCCCACATTTCAAAGAAATTGAATTTCATTATATTATTTTGTGCAGACTCATACCAACTCTATTCGGCTTAATATTTGTGTCCTGTACTGGCAGATGTTTGGTAGAAGGGTCCATGAGGTCAAGGGTAAGGGTGTTTCTATGCCTCAGTTTGACAGTCTGGGCTATGACGATCACCCTAACACGTTTTTGGCACCATTTTTCCAATATAGCATCTTTTCCGGAAAAATATGAGGTGACAAAGTTGACATTTACTGCCAAGTAAAAACTAATTTATTGAAAGAAGATCAGGACTCATGCACGTGAACAGAGTGGGCTCTGTATCATTGATACAGCGATAGTTATGTCCCTGCACCAGCGTGTTACTATCCAAAATCTATCTATAGGGGTTAAGTGTAAGAATAGCCACTAGGCTAAACTTCACCTCTTGTTAATTGTATGTACAAATTAACTCAATAAAGACGTTTGTTATTATTATCATCTATGACAATATTGGTAAAAATCCTATTGGAAGTAAAAAAAGTGTCTATATAATTTACCTCTTGTATTCAATAATTTAAAGAACCTCACATTTTTCTTCTAGTCTAGTTTCTTAAGATTTTGATATTTTGTAGATTTTGACCTGATTAAAAGTCTTCATGGAGTGACGCTCAAGCATGAAACTGTTTATGAGATATAGCCAGTAAAAAGTTTTCATCATTTTAGGCAATCAAAAGTATTTTTTACTTTTAAACTATAAACTTCAAGGAAAAAGTACAAAAGTAAAAAAAAAAACGTTTACTAAAGTCCAGTAACGATGCAGGAATTTTTTCAGAATTTTATAAGAAAAGTGTGGGGTCCTTCGCTAACGTATTATATTACGCTTAGATACTCACCATAACCAAAGTGCTTCTGAAATAACTGTTCCCAGTAGCCCATTCAGGAGTAAAAACATCATTTGCTCCTTTGTAGGCCATTCGAATATCTCTAATTTGCTAAAGTGTAGGAAGAAAAATAATGGCCAGAGTAGGACTAAATTAAAAAGACCCACAAATCCTGAAAAATATGTGTAAAATTTTGTTATGATAATCTTTTGCATTGAGAAAGAAAACTATTACCAAAGAACAACGGAATGTCTATTTTATCCTCATGGTCAACTTTCCTTTTCAAAAATACAAGGTAAGTGGCATAAAAAAATGCACTAAATAGAGACAGTACTGCCCCTAATGGTACTTGTGTTTCTAGAGAAAGATCGGAGAAGCTTACTAATACCTAAAAAATTTAAAAAGTAAAAAAATCAGTTTTACTTGTAAAAGAGATGCTGTAGGTACTTACGATGCCAATAATACTTAAAAATACTGCTACAAGTTTGGATAATGTAAATTTATCCGCTTGATTAGAAGGAAAAATTGCTGCTAATATTAGAGTAAACAGGCTTGATGTTGAAGACAGAACATTAACCATACCAGCTTCTGTTTCAGAAAGAGCTACTTGATAGGTGTAATTCGCAACGAACCACTAAAATAAAAAATATAATCCCATAAAAAAATTATATTAATCTGCTTGATATTATATAGCTTAGATAAAGAATTTCATTATCGATACATGAAACCACAATCAAATTATGCTTTCCTAGGGGTATTCCCCATGGAAGCAAAAGATATAAAATGTTCCTTTCATTTGTGTATTGAAAAATCAGATAATTGGGACTGGCCAGAGATAACCAGTTACATCTGCTTGCCATTAAAATGACTAGAATTTTGAATTTCTGACTATACAATAAAAAAATACATGAATAATTAAATTCAAAAAATCATTTTCTATATTTTCGTTACGGCAATAAAAAGAATCTCATGATTATTCTTGAAATTTTATATCATAAACACTAGCGCAGTCAAAATAGTACACAAAATCAATACAAAGGAACTTTCTCTATTAAGCAAGCGTCGCTATCTAAGGTAGAATTTTTTATTTTTGAATAATTCTGTTCACGCCTTATTTCTACTTATTAACTTGACATAATATTTTTAGGCAATGTGCTATTTGTTGTTACAATGATTGATTATATAGTTGGCGACTAATGTGTTGATAGTTAGATATATATGACAGATGTCCTGCATTTTGCAAGGGTAATAAATTGCAATTATTATTGTAAAAACCGCAGTATTATTACCGCATACAACCAAAAGATACAAAATTCAATTCAACATATGGTCCTTCGAGTGGATATACCAGTGCAAGTCAAGAAAATATAGTCAAAACACGAAAATTTGCAAATCTTGAAAACGCTTGTCAGAAACGAAAACAGAACGACGAATAGCAGCCTAGGTTCTTAGCAGCGAGCAGTTACATACGAAGAATTGTGTAGCGGCTACATACGAAGAATTGTGTAAAGCTCAACGACTGGGTCTGGATAGTGTTAAGGCTAGTAAACTCAACATCAAACTGTAAGTTTGTTCCAAAAAACAAAATAATTCTTTTCATATTTTCAAAAGTTAAACAATTAGCTTCATATTTTGATAGCTTAACCAAGTACATTTGATTAATATAATAGCGAGCAATTATTTAAATATGAGTCCTGCAAATTTAAAAAAGCTTATAAAAACGCGTGATATGCTAAAACAACGCCAAACTCGCTTTAAATGTCACTTGGATACATTTTTGCACCCTACCGCGGACGTACCACTTAATCAAGTGAAACGCTGATATATTAGAATTAGAAATGAGGTTAGATACGTTTCAAACTACATTTCAAGAGTTTGAAGATGTGCAAGCTTTAATCGAAGATCAAACAGAAAATGTAGAGGAGAATTGCCAGGAAAGAGAAACATTTGAAAAAATGTATTTTTCATTAACTGCTAAATGCAAACAGTTTATTCAAAATTATTATAAAGCTATAAACCCACCGGCTCTCGAAGCAGCGCATAGTACAATTAAGCCTGGCTACTCTGATAACGATGCTGTACCCCGTATGCAAAATATAAAATTGCCTGAAATTAAATTACCAACATTTTCTGGAGCTTATGAAAACTGGCTAGAGTTTAGGGATACCTTTGACTCTTTAATTAATGTGAGTCCTTCTTTAACTGAGATTCAAAAATATCATTACTTGCGTGCAGCATTAGAAGGTGGTGCATCACAAGTGATACGCTCATTGGAATTTTCGGCTTCTAATTATTCTGTAGCATGGGATACTTTATTAAACAAGTACAACAATGAAAATGTACTTGTACATAATCATGTTAAGGCAATTTTTGATATTCCAACGTTAAGTCATGAATCTTATTCAGAGTTAAGAAAAATGCTAGACATTCTTTCAAAACATCTCAGATCTTTGCAAACTCTCAAGCAGCCCATCGCGCATTGGGATACTCTTTTGATTTATATTTTAACTAATAAATTGGACAAAGCCACAGCGCGTGAATGGGGGGAGGGTAAGGTAAATGTTCCTCTCAAAAATAATAAAAATATATTACCTACTTTAGATGACTTTAAAAAGTTTGTAAAAAATAAAGCAGATTTGTTGGAAACTTTAAATTTAACCTCTGAAGTAAAACATAACAAAAAACAATACTATCGAGAATCTCGTACTGCACATGAATCTTATCAAGCCAATACATCTAATGCAAAAACAACATGCACTGTTTGCAAAGGTGAACATTATATCCAAATGTGTCCAGAATTTTTAAAACTTTCAATTAATGACAGAATTGAAAAGGCAAGAAAATTGAGGTTATGTCTAAATTGCCTGCGTGGTAATCATTTATCAAAGTATTGCTTTGCTGGACATTGTAAAAGGTGCAAAAGTAAACACAATACACTGCTTCATTTTGACGATAAAACATGCCCTAACGAAAGTAAAGCCGGTTGTAGCAATTCTAATGTAAATGCAAATTCCAGTAGTGTTACTCAAGCCGTTCTTAATGAAAATAATCAATCTCTTAATTATTCTGTAAACAATCAAGGAGAACATTCGACTATTTTATTGTCTACTGCATTAGTACAAGTAATGGATCAAATGGGGTGTCCACATATCTGTAGAGCTTTACTAGATTGTGCATCGCAATCACACTTTATTACTGAAGACTTATGCATGAGGTTAAGCTTAGAGAAAACCGCAATTAACCTTACAGTTATAGGAATCAATCAAGCGACGTTATACATAAACAAACAATGCAATGTTTCAATTGAGTCGATGTATAATTCCTTTAAAACTACTATTTCTTGTTTAGTTTTGCCTAAAATTAATGAATGTATGCCTAGCCAACCTATAAACATTTTGTCCCTTAATATTCCGAGTAATCTCAAACTTGCTGATCCTGATTTTTATAAATGCAACAAAATTGATATTCTCTTAGGGGCAGGAATATTTTATAACCTTCTATGTGTAGGACAAGTACATTTGGGTGCAAATCTTCCAATTATGCAAAAAACAGTTCTTGGTTGGGTTGTGTCAGGTCCAATTAGAACAAATAATGTTTCCAATCAAACCCATTGTAATCTTGTTTCCAATTCAGACTTACAAGATAATTTGAAGAAATTTTGGGAAATCGAGGAGCTTTCTGTTCAAACTCCCCTGTCTACCGATGAAAGGATGTGTGAGGATATTTTCCAGCAAACTACAAAGCGTGATGAAAACGGGCGATTTATTGTTCAAATTCCTTTAAAGCATTCACCATCCTCCCTAGGAGATTCACAACAAATTGCTCTAAGTCGCTTACATTCTATAGAATCTAGACTAGGCAAAAATGCCCATTTAAAACAAATGTATGTGGATTTTATGGATGAATATCTTAACCTTGGTCATATGTCCAGAGCTTCAAATTTTGATCAGTCTGATCACTCTTATTTCTTACCACACCACGGTGTTCTTAACGAACAAAGTCAAACAACAAAACTCAGAGTAGTGTTTGATGCCTCAGCTCGTTCAGAGTCGGGTATATCTTTAAACAACTTGCAATATATAGGTCCAACTATTCAGGACGATTTGATTTCCATTCTATTGAGATTCAGACAACATTATGTAGTCATTTGTGCTGATTTGATAAAAATGTACCGACAGATATTGGTCGATCCGCAGCAGAGATCATTGCAAAAAATTCTTTGGCGACAACATCCATTCCAGGAGGTGCTTACCTATCAACTTAATACAGTTACATATGGTACAGCTTCAGCCCTTTGGTTAGCTGTAAGGTGTCTTAAACAATTATCTGTAGAGAATGCAAATTCTTATCCTAAAGCGTCAAATACTATAGAACATGATTTTTATATGGACGATTTACTGTCTGGTTGTGAGACTGAGGAAGAGGCTATGCAACTATGTGATGAAATCTCTGTAATTCTCAAATCTGGATGTTTCCTTATGCAAAAGTGGGCGTCCAATAGTAGCAAAGTCTTACAACATGTAAAGGCTGTAAATCCTTCAGCAATTTAAAAACTTGGTGAAAACGGAAGTACAAAAACTTTAGGACTATACTGGTCTAGTTCCTCTGATACTCTAATGTATACTATTGGCTCACCAAGCTACAAATCCATCACAAAAAGATCTGTGCTTTCTGATATTGCACAAATTTTCGATCCGTTTGGTTTACTGGGCCCTTGTATAATTATTGGAAAAATCATTCTGCAAGAATTATGGATGCTGAAACTGAGTTGGGATGAAGAGTTGCCGTCCAATTTAAACACGAAATGGCGGAAATTCAGGCAACAACTCTTAGAATTAAATACATTGCAAATTCCTAGACTTGTATTATGTTCAGAAATAAAACGAGTAGAAATTCATGGGTTTGCTGATGCATCCTTGGTTGCATATGGTTCTTGTATTTATATCCGCAGTATAAGTCAATCTGATTTAATTCAAGTGAGTTTATTATGTTCCAAAACAAGAGTCGCTCCACTAAAGTCTCTTACCATACCAAGACTAGAGTTATGTGCGGAATTATTGCTTGCCAAATTAGTTAAAAAAGTGAAAAACTCAATGAATATATGTTTTGACGACTGTTTTCTCTGGAGTGATTCAACTGTATGTCTTTGTTGGATAAAAACTCAGCCAAGTCTTCTGCAAACTTTTGTACAAAATAGGGTGGTTCAAATTCAAACCATTACAAATCCAGATGAATGGAACCATGTACGAACAAGTGACAATCCCGCTGATTTACTTTCAAGAGGTGTGTATCCTAATGATCTTCCAACAACCACAATTTGGTGGTCTGGCCCTACTTGGTTGAGCAAGCCTCAAAACGAATGGCCTCAGTCCACTTTTCATTTTCAAGGTGAACTACCCGAGCTTAAAAAACAAAGTGTGTCTTTGCCTTTAATGAGACAAATGGAATCATTTCCAATGGATCACTTTTCAAGTTTGACTCGGCTACAAAGAGTAACAGCAATGTGCGTAAGATTTATCTTTAACTGCATGCAACAAAAATGTAATAGAAAATTAGGCCCTCTAAGTGCAACCGAACTAAACAAAGCACTAATTTGTCTCGTAAAGATTTCCCAAAACGAAAGTTTTCCTGACGAGTTGTCGACACTTACTGTAAATAAGCCATTGCATAAGAAGTCATCACTACTTAGTCTAAACCCTTTTATAGATTCTAATGGTATTTTAAGAGTAGGAGGCAGGTTACAAATGTCATCTTATGAATATGAGAAAAAATATCCAGCACTTCTCTCAAATAAACATCATTTTACAACACTTGTCTTTTTACATGAACACCTCCGTCTATATCATGTTGGTCCACAACAATTACTTTACGCAGTGCGGGAACGCTATTGGCCTCTTTCAGGTAGAAATCTGGCTAGAAAAATCGTACATTCCTGCATAAGATGTTACCGAATTAATCCTGTGTCGAAGGCTCCAATTATGGGCGTATTACCTAAACCTAGGGTTTGTCCTGCACCAGCATTTACCACAACAGGTATTGACTACGCTGGGCCAATTTTGGTAAAGGATAAGAAAAGCCGGGGATATAAAACGTCTAAAGCATATATCAGTCTATTTGTTTGCTTCACTACAAAATCAGTGCATATCGAACTAGTAAGCGACCTAACCAAAGATTCCTTTATTGCAGCATTTAGACGTTTTACTTCACGCCGAGGCAAACCATCTGACGTATATACAGATAACGGTACCAATTTTGTAGGGGCAAAGGCAGAATTGACAGAGTTAGCTAGTTTCTTAATGCAAAATGAAACCGAATTACAAGAATCTTTGACAAATATGGGAGTAAATTGGCATTTTATTCCTGCCTTTTCTCCTCACATGGGTGGAATTTGGGAAGCCGGTATCAAAGCAGCTAAAGGACATTTAAAGAGAGTTTTGGCAAATGCACTGCTAACTTTCGAAGAATTGTACACGATTTTAACCGAGATAGAAGCTATTCTTAATTCGAGACCAATTACACCGATTTCTTCCGATCCCAACGATTACTCTGCATTAACTCCTTCACATTTTTTAATCGGGAGACCAATTAGTTCCTTACCAGACCCAGATCTGAAAGACATTGCAATACCAAGACTTTCCCGATATCAACTACTGCAACAAATACAGCAACATTTCTGGGACAGATGGTCTAGGGAATTTATAGTCGAACTGCAATCACGAACAAAATGGAAGGTCAGTCAGACGTCTTTAGAAGTAGGCTCTTTAGTGGTGTTAAAGGATGACCATCTGCCCCCTCTAAAGTGGCATCTAGGAAGAGTTCTATCCCTACACCGAGGTCCAGATGGCATCGCTCGAGTGGCAAACGTACAAACAACCAGTGGTGTAGTGCGTCGATCCTTTTCAAAAATTTGTAAATTGCCAGTCGATTGTGAAAAGTGAAATAAATATTTGATTTTCAAGATACTGTAATAACCAGAGATGAGACCATTGCCTATGATAACAATTTATATATATATATTTATATGATTTATTGCTAGAATCTATCAATGTTATGCTTATTTTTGAAAGTTGACCCTTTCAAGGCGGGGGGCATGTTCACGCCTTATTTCTACTTATTAATTTGACATAATATTTTTAGGCAATGTACTATTTGTTGTTACAATGATTGATTATATAGTTGGTGACTAATGTGTTGATAGTTAGATATATATGACAGATGTCCTGTATTTTGCAAGGGTAATAAATTGCAATTATTATTGTAAAAACCGCAGTATTATTACCGCATACAACCAAAAGATACAAAATTCAATTCAACAAATTCATTATTCTAATTTTAAAAAAATTTGGTGGTTTCATTTTGTAAGGAAAGAAACAGAAACACCATATTTTGAGACAAAGATCTATGTGAGCTATTGTACATCTGACGAGGAATTATTTAGTTGTTGTGTTCGACAAAAAATTTTGCCACTTCTGACCAGACATTATGATAAAAATATAATTTTTGCATGAAACTCATATGCTTGTGCTTGTAATGTCATATGATGATGATATATGAATAAATTTGATAACCCCAGAGCCATCGCTATGTAGGTATGGTATTGTCATTAATATAAATTAGGTTTCTATCTTTTTTTCTCTTAAATTGGATGTGAGTTTAAAGTTTAGCGTCGTTTATATACTGTTACGTGCTTACAATTTTCAGTAAACACTCCGTGGGTTTAAATAACTTGCAACAAGAATTTTCACAAACCACTGATTTATTTAATCACTAAAATTACACTAGCAAATACTTAAAAACCACACAACTAATAATAACTTAATCTAATATAATTTCACTACTTTTAAAACACTAAGCACTTTACTTTTCTTCTTAAACTTGTCAACTCTTGTCTAACCTAAAAACTCTCTTGTCTGTTTACTTCACTAAACTGCATACTTCACTCAACTGAACTGTTCCCCCATCTGCTGGATTCATCTCCTTATATACACCCATAGAAATGTACCACAGTATTCTACAATTTTCTGGAATTCTACAGAGTTTTCTACCATGTAATAGATGATTGTTCGTCAATTGGCTCATAGACGGCGCCACCCTACTAGTCAGGGAAGTAACTAAGCTTCTGAGGAAAACTTTGAACATGAACTTAATCACATCTTTCCTTGTTAGAGGGCAGCACATAACACTGCCCCCTCCTTAAGTCTGAACGTCCCGGTCAGGCAATTCAGATTCCCCAACATACTTCATACTTCGCCAACCTATCTAAGTGCACGATCTTCATCTTGGACTTCTTACTACGTTGAATTCGGTAAACAACGTCATTGATCCGAGTGATGACTGAATACGGTCCTTCCCAGGGTGGGTGAAGCTTCGGAGATTTTCCCTTCTTTCGGTGTGGGTTATATAGCCAAACCAGATCGCCCTCCTTGAATCCTGCTGACGTTCCCTTCCGGTCATAGCGAGCCTTCATTCTGTCACTAGCTATGCTAACTTGGTTTCGAACCAATTCGTGGACATTCCTCAGCTGTTGACTAACTTCGTCTGCGTAGTCATCCACGGACAGTGGCTTCTTATCTGGTGTACCAAACATCAAATCACATGGCAGTCTGATCTCGTGCCCAAATATTACACGAGCCGGTGTCTGTTTAGTCTCATGAATGGCAGCCCTGTATGCCATTAAGAAAAATGGTATATGTCG
Organism: Leptura quadrifasciata; assembly: GCA_963675555.1. Lineage (NCBI taxonomy): Eukaryota > Metazoa > Arthropoda > Insecta > Coleoptera > Cerambycidae > Leptura > Leptura quadrifasciata. The sequence goes on along the minus strand of OY776674.1, from coordinate 115,510,506 downwards.
ATCCCAATCTCGCTGGTTCTTGTGAACTACCTTAGAAAGATGTTCCTTCATGGTTTTATTATGTCGTTCCACCATTCCATTTGACTGGGGATGAAGAGGGGTTGTCCGAGTCTTGTGAATGCCCAGCAACTCACAAATTTTCTGAAATACCCCCGACTCAAAGTTTCTCCCTTGATCGGAATGTAGCTCCAGGGGTACACCAAATCGGCATACAAGGTTATCCACCAAAACTCGAGCAACAGTAACTGCTTCCTGATTCGGAATGGCATAGGCTTCCGGCCATTTACTAAAATAGTCCATAGCGACCAGGATGTATTTATTCCCATCATCTGTCACTGGGAATGGGCCCGCTACATCTATAGCAATCCTCTCAAAAGGAGCTCCGACGTTATATTGCTTCATTTGGCCCCTGCTCTTCGTCTGTGGCCCTTTGGTAGCTGCACAAGCCTTGCATTTGCGGCACCAAGCTTCCACATCTTGACGGCTATTTATCCAATAAAATCATTCCCGTACTTTAGCCAATGTCTTATTCATACCAAAATGTCCCCCGGACACTCCATCATGTATTTCCTGAAGTACTTTTGGGATCCGACAGCTGGGTATCACCAGACGCATGGTAACTTCCTTCCCATCTGGACTTTCCCATGCTCTCTTTAATAGCCCATCTATAACCTTAAGGGAGTCCCATTGTGCCCACAATGCCTTCAGCTCCACACTTTTGTCCGAAACATTCTTCCATTCCGGTCGCGTTCCTTTTTCTTTTGCCCTTAATATAGGACCAATTACGCTGTCATCCATTTGTTCTCGTCTTAGAACTTCCTTTGTCCAATCATCTGGAACATCTACCTGAACTGTGTTTACTATTACCGTGCCCTGTGCTTTTTCAACCCGATAGCAGTGCTTGCAGTCATCTTTGCACGGTCTTCTTGACAGAGCATCTGCATTTTTATGAGACTTTCCAGGTCGGTGTTCGATTGTGAGGTCATATTGCTGCAGTCTTTCTATCCAGCGAGCCAGTTGACCTTCTGGGGTTTTCAGCTGCAATAGCCATTTTAATGCAGCATGGTCGGTCCTGATTTTGAAATGTTGGCCATAGAGGTACTTGTGAAAATGGTCCACGGACTTAACAATGGCCAATAGTTCCTTCCTTGTTACACAATAATTCCTCTCCGGTTTGGACAGTACCTTACTGAAATACTCGATTACTTTTTCTTCTCCATTTTGAACTTGAGATAGTACACATCCAATTGCGGAGTTGCTAGCATCCGTGTCAAGAATATAGAGGCCCTTTTGTTGGGGATATGCTAGCACAGGACTACTGCATAACGCTGCTTTCAGCTTCTTCCATGATGTTTCACACTCCCGTGTCCACTGATATTTAACCTTTTCCTCTGTTAGCTGGTGTAGTGGCTTCGCTATATCCGCACATCCTTCCACAAAACGTCTATAGTAAGTGCAGAGGCCAAGAAAGCTTCGTAATTCGTGTACATTTGAAGGTCTTGGCCAATCACGTACGGCAGATATCTTGTCCGGGTCTGTCTGTATTCCTTCCGAAGATACGACATGTCCAAGGAATTTCACTTCTTTTTGGAATAGTAGACACTTCTTTGGATTCAACTTTAGGTGTGCATTTCTGATTCTCCCAAATACTTCTTGAAGATTTTCCAAATGTTCCCTGAAGTTTCGTCCCATAACCATTACGTCATCAAGATAAACTAAGCACGTCTTCCAAGTTAGTCCTCGGAGTACAAATTCCATCAATCTTTCAAAAGTAGCTGGCGCATTGCAAAGTCCAAAAGGCATCACGGTGAATTGATATAAACCACTACCTGTTGAGAAGGCAGTCTTTTCCTTGTCGTCAGGGTGAAGTCCCACCTGCCAATACCCACTTCGAAGGTCTAGAGTTGAAAACCATCGTGACCCTGCCAGCGTACTTAATGTATTGTTATGTGCTGCCCTCTAACAAGGAAAGATGTGATTAAGTTCATGTTCAAAGTTTTCCTCAGAAGCTTAGTTACTTCCCTGACTAGTAGGGTGGCGCCGTCTATGAGCCAATTGACGAACAATCATCTATTACATGGTAGAAAATTATGGAGAATTCTAGAAAAAAGTTCTAGAAGGATTCCAAGTGTGTATATAAAGAGGTGACTCCAGCAGATGGGGGAACAGTTCAGTTGAGTGAAGTATGCAGTTTAGTGAAGTAAACAGACAAGAGAGTTTTTAGGTTAGACAAGAGTTGACAAGTTTAAGAAAGAAAAGTAAAGTGCTTAGTGTTTTAAAAGTAGTGAAATTACATTAGATTAAGTTATTATTAGTTGTGTGATTTTTAAGTATTTGCTAGTGTAATTTTAGTGATTAAATAAATCAGTGGTTTGTGAAAATTCTTGTTGCAAGTTATTTGGAATCCACAAAGTGTTTACTGAAAATTGTAAGCACGTAACAATTGGTGTCGGAAGCGGAATTGCAACAGAATTTTTGAAGAATTCGACAAAGTTCCATAGTGTTCTATTTGGAAACCACTGGAGATAGTGAAGTGAGTCGAACTGGAAAGTGATATCGATATTGGACAAGACTTATTTGTGCTAGTGCGAGGATTTTGTGGACATATTTGACGTATACCAGATATAGACTTTAAATAAGACTTGTTAGTGTTGTTTGTTAGTTTTTGAATGGAAACAAGAAGCATGGCCGCTGAAAAACAAATGCAAGACATGTTCGCCGCATTTAGAAAAATGATGCTAGAGGAAAAAGAAGAACAAGAGAAACGACGTCAAGAAGAAAAGGAAGAGCAAGAGAAACGACGCCAAGAAGAAAAGGAAGAGCAAGAGAAACGACGCCAAGAAGAAAAAGAAGAACAAGAGAGACGTCAAGAAGAATTGAGAAAAATTATACAGGTGCAACAAGATGCTATCCTGTCAGCCACTAATGAGGTCAAGGAAAAAGTAGATAAAGTTGAACAAAAAGTGACTGGCGTGGAAGGAAAAGTGACCGCAGTCGAAGAAGAAGTAGGTGATGTCAAAGGAAAAGTAAATAAGGTTGAAGAGGAAGTAACTGAAGTCAAAGGAAAAGTTACTGGTGTCGAAGGGGAAGTTAGTGGAGTTAAAGGGAAAGTTACTGATATGGAAGAAAAATTTCGTGCAGTTGAAGGAGAGGTAGAGCGACTTAAGCGACTGTTAAGAGAACAAGGAGGTCAGCTGGTATTATCATCATCAGGTCCTCGATTACAACCGCCTTCCTTTGATGGTCAAACTTCTTGGTCAACCTATAAAAGACAATTTGAGGCAGCGGCATACGCAAACAATTGGAGTAACGAAGACAAAGCTATGGCATTGGTGCTAGCATTAAGGGGCCAAGCCTCAGAGTTGCTTCAGAGTATCCCAGTGACGCAGCAACGGGATTTTAAAGTTTTGGAAGCTGCACTAGATCTAAGATATGGCGACCAACACCTCGCCCAAGTATACAGGACTCAGCTCAAATCACGCACACAAAAGACTGGGGAAAGTTTACAAGATTTTGAAGCAGCTGTTGAGCGACTGACATACCTGGCTTACCCGGATGCACCCAAAGAATTCCAGGAACAATTAATAGTTGGTACTTTCATCGATGGCATAAGAGATGAGGAGATCAGGCGAGTCCTTAGATTAACTCGAGCTAAGACTGGTAGAGAAGCCTTGATCCATGCCCTCGAAGTTGAGGCCGCTTATGAAGAGACTCTACATCCAAGAGTACGAGCCATGAAAGTAGAAGAAGAGAACCATTTAGAAAAGTCAAATATGGAATCTTTGATGGCTGACCTGCACAAAATGATAAGCCAGTTGATGAACAAACCAGATGCTCCAAGGAAGCAGGAAAGAGAACAGAGCGATGGACAGCCAAGGAAGGTGATTCGGTGTTATCAGTGCAGCAAACCAGGACATATGATGCGGCAGTGTCGAGAACGGAATCCTGGAGAAGTAAACACTGCAAAGAAAGAGGAAGTCCGCTCTGATAAGATGAGATTGATTGTTATGTTAACAGACATACAGAATATGGTCGCACAAGTATTAAACGAATTAAGTTCGCGACCGGAGCTGAAACAGGAACCGCAACCGCCGAAACAGGAGCCGAAGCAGCAGCGAAGTGCTGGAGGTCTGACAAAAGGTATCCGCTGTTATAATTGCGGCAAATTGGGGCATGTCAAGAGGTACTGTCGCCAGAGGAGCCCTAAGGAAGTGAATGCCGAGAATGTAAAGAAGCAGCAGGATATAGCAGAAGTGAAGGCAGTTAAGATAGAGGTTCCGAAGGACTGGTCAAGGAAAGTTCTAAGAGAGGAACAACTGAACGACGATGAAATTGGACCAATGTTGAAGGCGAAAGAAAAAGGAATCCGCCCGGAATGGAAAGACGTTTCCAGTAAAAGTGTGGAGCTGAAGGCATTGTGGGCACAATGGGACTCCCTTAAGGTTATAGATGGGCTATTAAAGAGAGCATGGGAAAGTCCAGATGGGAAGGAAGTTACCATGCGTCTGGTGATACCCAGCTGTCGGATCCCAAAAGTACTTCAGGAAATACATGATGGAGTGTCCGGGGGACATTTTGGTATGAATAAGACATTGGCTAAAGTACGGGATCGATTTTATTGGATAAATAGCCGTCAAGATGTGGAAGCTTGGTGCCGCAAATGCAAGGCTTGTGCAGCTACCAAAGGGCCACAGACGAAGAACAGGGGCCAAATGAAGCAATATAACGTCGGAGCTCCTTTTGAGAGGATTGCTATAGATGTAGCGGGCCCATTCCCAGTGACAGATGATGGGAATAAATACATCCTGGTCGCTATGGACTATTTTAGTAAATGGCCGGAAGCCTATGCCATTCCGAATCAGGAAGCAGTTACTGTTGCTCGAGTTTTGGTGGATAACCTTGTATGCCGATTTGGTGTACCCCTGGAGCTACATTCCGATCAAGGGAGAAACTTTGAGTCGGGGGTATTTCAGAAAATTTGTGAGTTGCTGGGCATTCACAAGACTCGGACAACCCCTCTTCATCCCCAGTCAGATGGAATGGTGGAACGACATAATAAAACCATGAAGGAACATCTTTCTAAGGTAGTTCACAAGAACCAGCGAGATTGGGATCGACATATACCATTTTTCTTAATGGCATACAGGGCTGCCATTCATGAGACGACTAAACAGACACCGGCTCGTGTAATATTTGGGCACGAGATCAGACTGCCATGTGATTTGATGTTTGGTACACCAGATAAGAAGCCACTGTCCGTGGATGACTACGCAGACGAAGTTAGTCAACAGCTGAGGAATGTCCACGAATTGGTTCGAAACCAAGTTAGCATAGCTAGTGACAGAATGAAGGCTCGCTATGACCGGAAGGGAACGTCAGCAGGATTCAAGGAGGGCGATCTGGTTTGGCTATATAACCCACAACGAAAGAAGGGCAAATCTCCGAAGCTTCACCCACCCTGGGAAGGACCGTATTCAGTCATCACTCGGATCAATGACGTTGTTTACCGAATTCAACGTAGTAAGAAGTCCAAGATGAAGATCGTGCACTTGGATAGGTTGGCGAAGTATGAAGTATGTTGGGGAATCTGAATTGCCTGACCGGGACGTTCAGGCTTAAGGAGGGGGCAGTGTTATGTGCTGCCCTCTAACAAGGAAAGATGTGATTAAGTTCATGTTCAAAGTTTTCCTCAGAAGCTTAGTTACTTCCCTGACTAGTAGGGTGGCGCCGTCTATGAGCCAATTGACGAACAATCATCTATTACATGGTAGAAAATTATGGAGAATTCTAGAAAAAAGTTCTAGAAGGATTCCAAGTGTGTATATAAAGAGGTGACTCCAGCAGATGGGGGAACAGTTCAGTTGAGTGAAGTATGCAGTTTAGTGAAGTAAACAGACAAGAGAGTTTTTAGGTTAGACAAGAGTTGACAAGTTTAAGAAAGAAAAGTAAAGTGCTTAGTGTTTTAAAAGTAGTGAAATTACATTAGATTAAGTTATTATTAGTTGTGTGATTTTTAAGTATTTGCTAGTGTAATTTTAGTGATTAAATAAATCAGTGGTTTGTGAAAATTCTTGTTGCAAGTTATTTGGAATCCACAAAGTGTTTACTGAAAATTGTAAGCACGTTACAGTATCGTCAATTCGTGGTAGTGGATAGCTGTCTTTCTTCGTAACATCATTCAGCTTCCGGTAGTCGACACAAAATCTCAAAGTTCCGTCCTTCTTGGCAACTAAAACTACCGGTGATGACCAGGGACTGGTTGATTCCTCAATTACTCCATCTTGTAGCATCTTTTGAACCATCGCAGCAGCTTCTTCCTGTTTCTTTAGAGCATCTGATTTTGTCATCAACTGGCTTATCATATTGTGCATGTCGGCCATCAAAGATTCCATATTTGATTGTTCTAAACGGTCCTTTTCTTCTACCTTCATGGTTCGTACTCTCGGACGTGCAGTCTCTTTGTAAGCGGCTTCAACCTCGAGGGCATGGATCAAGGCTTCACTACCAGTCTTATCTCGGGATAATCTAAGGACTCGCCTGATCTCCTCATCTCTTATGCCATCGATGAAAGTACCAACTGTTAATTGTTCCTGGAATTCTTTGGGCGCATCCGGGTAAGCCAGGTATGTCAGTCGCTCAACAGCTGCTTCAAAATCTTGTAAACTTTCCCCAGCCTTTTGTGTGCGTGATTTGAGCTGAGTTCGGTATACTTGGGCGAGGTGTTGGTCGCCATATCTTAGATCTAGTGCAGCTTCCAAAACTTTAAAATCCCGTTGCTGCGTCACTGGAATAGTCTGAAGCAACTCTGAGGCTTGACCTCTTAATGCTAGCACCAATGCCATAGCCTTGTCTTCATTGCTCCAATTGTTTACGCATGCCGCTGCCTCAAATTGTCTCTTGTAAGTTGGCCAAGAAGTTTGACCATCAAAGGAAGGCGGTTGTAATCGAGGACCTGATGATAATACTAACTGGCCTCCTTGCGCTCTTAACTGTCGCTTAAGTTGTTCTACCTCTCCCTTAACTACCTGAAATTTTCCTTCTATATCGGTAACTTTCCCTTTGACGCCAGTAACTTTTTGTTCAACGCCAGTAACTTTTTCTTCGACACCAGTAACTTTTTCTTCGACGTCAGTAACTTTTTCTTCGACTGTAGTCACTTTTCCTTCGACGTCGGTAACTTTTCCCTTAATATCACTAATTTCTCCTTCGACGTTACCAACTTTTTGTTCAACTTTATCTACTTTTTCCTTGACTTCATTAGTGGCTGACAGGATAGCATCTTGTTGCACCTGTATAATTTTTCTCAATTCTTCTTTCTCTTCTAGACGTCGTTTTTCTTGTTCTTCTTTTTCCTTCTGACGTCATCTTTCTTTTTCTTCTTGACGTCGTCTTTCTTTTTCGTCTTGACGTCTTTCTTGTTCTTCTTTTTCCTCTTGGCGTCGTTTCTCTTGTTCTTCTTTTTGCTCTAGCATCATTTTTCTAAATTGCTCGAACATGTCTTGCATTTGCTTTTCGGCAGCCATGCTTCTTGTTTCCATCCAAAAAAATTCTTAAAAAGGTGCTAACAAATTTTATTTAAAGTCTATAGCACTTTTCAGTTGAAAACACTTAAATAAAACTACACTATAACAAGTCTTGTCTAATGTCTATCACTTTCCAGTTCGACTCACTTCACTATCTCCAGTGGTTTCCAAATAGAACACTATGGAACTTCGTCGAATTCTTCAGAAATTCTGTTGCAATTCCGCTTCCGACACCAATTGTTACGTGCTTACAATTTTCAGTAAACACTCCGTGGGTTTAAATAACTTGCAACAAGAATTTTCACAAACCACTGATTTATTTAATCACTAAAATTACACTAGCAAATACTTAAAAACCACACAACTAATAATAACTTAATCTAATATAATTTCACTACTTTTAAAACACTAAGCACTTTACTTTTCTTCTTAAACTTGTCAACTCTTGTCTAACCTAAAAACTCTCTTGTCTGTTTACTTCACTAAACTGCATACTTCACTCAACTGAACTGTTCCCCCATCTGCTGGATTCATCTCCTTATATACACCCATAGAAATGTACCACAGTATTCTACAATTTTCTGGAATTCTACAGAGTTTTCTACCATGTAATAGATGATTGTTCGTCAATTGGCTCATAGACGGCGCCACCCTACTAGTCAGGGAAGTAACTAAGCTTCTGAGGAAAACTTTGAATATGAACTTAATCACATCTTTCCTTGTTAGAGGGCAGCACATAACAATACCCATGTCCAGTACACAAATTTCATGTAAAGATGATGCTCTCTCACTAGATATTTAAAGTGCTTGAGAGATTTTTTGAGTGCTCGTAAGCACTTTCCGAGTGCTTGCGAGCACTTTATGCGATTACTAAGTACTAAGCCCTTTCGTAAAGTGCACGAAACACTAAGCACCGGTTTTAAAAAGTGCTCCCGAGCACAAAAGTGCTTAGACGAGCACTAAGCACAGTGCTTCGGAACAACTCTGCCAACAATAAAATATTTTAGTTACATGAATTCTGCATATTATGTGTTATAAAGGTTTGAAACATTGACAACGGTCAATTGGCCGTTCGGTTCTCAATTGAGGGTCGTTACAACATGGGACGTCCAATATTTCAGGCAATTGTCTAGTCGCTTGTTCAATTGAAGGGTGATGCAACACCACTTTCTTACCTTCACGTCTTCATATGGTTGATAATCACAGGCAATCTTTTGATTGTTTTTCTATTTAATTATTATAAGGAGATTTCCCCAGCATTCTAAAAGATTTTACGTGAGTGTAAACTCTCTCCTCAGCAAGCTTAATATGATTATCTGAATGATTGTTCATACCCTAATCTCAATCAATAAACAGTGTAGACAATTAAAGGATATTTCCTCAACATTCTATGATATTTTACATGACTATTTAATGCTCATCTTTGTCAACTTAATTTTCATAATGTACAAACATAACATGATTATTGTCCTCTGTTTTGCACTCGATTCATTATATCTATTGCTAGCAATGCTAATTACAAATTATCATTATTTGGCTATTGATAACAACTCTAATTATAAATTATTATTACATTGTGATTGCTAACAACTTTAATTAAGAACCATTATTAGCTAGCGATTACTAACAACTCTAATTATAAATTATCATTACCAGGCTATTGCCACAACTCTAATTATACTATTAAAATAACACGGAATACTATTGTATAACTGAATTCTTGTTATTGCACCAAAACACTCTGTATATATATGGTATGGTCATTACTACACCAATGTAAATTTTCCTATTATAATATTTAGACAATTGTCTCAAATATTTAGATTGTTTTTGATTCCATTACAGCTATTTGCCGCATCAAATTTTATAAAATAAAATAGTTTTTTTTTTCTATTTTTTCCCATCAATTACTGTTTTGTTTCACCTTTACCTTTTTCGTCATACAAGTAATAAACTAAATAAATGGTTTCATTTCAAAGCAAAATAGAAAACAAACTTCAACTATAAATATGTAGTATAATCTTGAATAATAAAATACAACATAAATGATACATAAAATTAACTAGATCTCTCAATTAATAGACAGTGTGTTCAAGTTTGCCAGGTATTTAAATTAACAGAGTGATTAATTTTCCAAGTATATAGTATCAGAGAGAAACAAGTAATATTAAACTGTATATAAAAGAACCTGGGTAATTAAAAAGGGTTACTACACACACAACAAAATTTGGGTCCTAACTTTGTAAAATTAGACGATGCCGAAAATGGCCAATTTTATTTATTTATCCTCCAGATAAATAAATAGTAATTAATTTACTGGTGACAAAATGACCAGTATTTTATGTGTAGCAAAAACACATACACTACAGAGGTCTCAGTTATGTATTAGGTGTAAATTTCCTCTATTTTGAACAATCCATGGATACCCATCATCTGCGAAATTTTCTACTTATTCATTCATTAGTGCATAAACAATGCATTTTAGCTTTCGTAATCTCTTCTGGCAATTTGAAAGACAACGTAAATGATATAGACATCACATTGTGGCAAAAAACAAAGTTTAAAATTAGTAAACTCGGTACAGCAGATAAAACTTTTAAATGTTTATCATTAAAAAAAATGGATTTTTCAGTATATCTCAACTTTGTTTATATAGATACAAGAATGACAGCTAAAAGCAAATCAAACTAACCTTACAATTCTGAAAGTTAGTAATACAATGAAATAAGAAATGTTATTATAAAATCGATGAAAAATAGAACATGTTCTAAATTGCCTGATTTATTGCCGGATTTTACTTGGCCAATAAATCTGCAGATTTTATGCATTACACACACCAATAAATCGGTCGATTTATTGGATTGTGTAATATAGCTTTAACCCAGCACAACATACTTGATTATCCATCCTGTTTTTAAATTTCTTATGATTCAGAGTGCTCAGGTTTTTCTTAACATTTTGAACAATGGATTTTAATGATAAACAGAAGTATACGTAAATGTTTTTATAAGATTTAGTTGGGTTCACAATGCTGCGTGGTTTCTGAGGAAAAATAATGTATTATCATTTGGTGCCCTTTCACGTATGCAGTTTCAATGTTCCAGCTAAAATAATTTTGTGCTTCAGCCCCATCTTTGTACATGCATTTGAAAAATTTCCAAGCACTTAAAGTTGAAGCTACCTATTGTATCTAGTGGTGACCTTTTAGCAAATTTTAATTTACTTGCTAGTTATGAAATACTCCACAGGGGAATTTTTTTGTTTTATCTTAAAAGCCACTGGTTTTACTTGAAGTGTGTGTACTAGAAAAAATACTTAGAATTAAACGTACATCAATAATCAATCATCAATTCAAATCAATTTACTAAACAATCCGTTAGTACTCGTATTATTACTGAGGATAACATAGCCAAATTTCAATACCTTTTACATAAGACAGATTGGGATATTATTTACACTACTGATCCAATAAATGTTGATGTAGTCTTTAATAAATTTTTGGAAATTCTGATGGAGAAATTAGATGGTTCGCTTCCTCTGGTAACTAAAAAAATCACTAACAACTATAATAATATTACAAACTCTAAAAATTGGGTCACACCTAATATCAAACGAGAAAGTGAATATCTTAAAAATTTGCATTGGCTCATTCAACGCCATAATACTCCTGACCTTATCAGTCTCTATAAATGTACAAAACGGAAATACTACAACCATATAAAAAACGCCAAGCATGAATATGCTTCCAACAGAATTTTAAATGCCCTTAACCCCACAAAGGAAGTATGGAGGCTCATAAATCCGAACTCCATAATAATAATTCTTCCCCAGTCAGTGTCAAGCTAAACATAAATGATAAAGTCACAGATAATCCTAAAGATGTAGCGGAACATTTGGCAAACTATTTCTCTTCAACCACTGTAGACAAAGTTAAAAATCACTTAGGTGTTAACCTATCACACACGTGCACTTCCTGTGAACTCAGCGAACAATCAATTTTTATCTATCCAGTTACACCCAATGAAATAAGGCAGGTAATATCTGAATTAAAAAATAAACAAACTTTCGGCTCGGATGGTTTGTCCACTAAGTTTGTCAAATATGCATGCGATTTCATCATTGAACCATTGTGCTTTTTGATTAGTGAATCCTTTCAGTCAGGTGTCTTTCCATCTATCTTAAAAATAGCTACCATTATTCCTATTTATAAAAAAAATGATCCACTTGAATCTGTAAATTACAGACCAATATCCATCTTGTGTACTCTCCAAAATAATTGAAAGAATAGCAATTAGTCGAATAATGGCATTTTTAAATTCTTTCAATATCCTGACGGATCGCCAACACGGATTTCGTAAAAATCATTCTACTGAGACAGCCATCATACAGTTCTTGCAATTGGTTTATACAGAAATGGACAAAGGTAACCTCATCATAGGATTATTTTTTGACTTATCACAAGCCTTTGATTCACTCAATCTGTCTTTTATTGAAGCAAAATTGTTTAAGGTAGGCATTCGAGGAATTTTTTTAAAGTGGATCATGTCTTATCTAACGGGCAGGTCTCTTCATGTAAAAATCAATCAAGAGACTTCAGATGACCACGAAGTGAGCCTTGGAGTCCCGCAGGGCTCGGTACTTGGAACTTTCTTGCTTTTTGTAAATGACACCATCATTCATGTCAAAAGGCAATATCACCATGTTTGCCGACGACAACTCATTTGGCATATCTGCACCGAGCCTTACGGAGCTTCTTGACAGTGCTAAGCAGGTTATGACGCAATTTGGGGAATACTGTAGCATGAATAATCTAATATTAAACATCGAGAAAACTGTATGTATTTCTCACAAAGAAAATCACTACCTGATAACACCCTGATAAAATTTAACATGATTCTATCATTTAGCTCAAGCATAAAATTCCTAGGCATTTCAATCAATACAAAATTAAACTGGGACATGCAAATTGATGAAGTATGCAAAAAACTTAACAAAGCGTACTACTGCATACCCAAACTTAAAAACTCCTTAGACACTGCAGCCTTACTACAGGTATATTATTCTATGGCTTATTGTCACATCGCCTATAATATTATATTGTTGGGGTGAGCCACTAATGTCCAGCGGGTTTTTGTCTGCCAAAAGCGTATAGTTAGATTAATTTTTAATCTCAATTTTACTACATCTTGTAAAAACACCTTAAAAAATCATGGAATATTAACAGTACCGTCTATATATATTTTCTCCTTGTTGAAATATATTAAAAACAACATGCATCTATTTAAAAGAAATGCTAGTTTTCATAGTTATAACACTCGCCATGACGACTTACTGGCTCTACCGCATCATAATACTACTCTCTTTGAAAAGTCACCTTACTACTCCGGTATTACTCTTTTCAACAAATTACCTAATGAGATTAGAAACATCGATAATCTTATCAAATACAAGTCTAGTCTTAAAAAGTTTTTAATTGAAAAATGTTATAATTAATTTTAACTTGTGTTGCAATTATTGTATTTTATAATTTCTCAGTTTAATACTTATCATGTACTGTAAATTTTTTTGTTAACGTTCACATCTGTATTGTAGCAGCTTACGTGATTATATATATAAATAAATAAATAAATAATACTTATACTTCCAAAGTTCCTGTCAACGAAAAATTATTTCTTCATGACATAATCAACCTCATTTAAATTCCAAAATGTAGTTACTCTATCCATTAATGTTTAAAGGAATCGAATTTTATTTACCCCATTTTAAATCACTATGTATGTTGTAAAAAGTAATATAATACAAGATGTTGACACTGGTCTTTATATTGATAGCGTTTATCTTGGTTTATATGTTGTTTCTCTGGCTTATCATGTAATAGTTTGTTTAATAAATACCTATTGTAAAATACCACATAAATTTGATTACAAAAAAAAATCAATCTAATCCATAATTAACTGCACATTCCTCAGTATAAACTGCATTTCTACTAATATTAGCGATTGATTTTATTTCATTAAAGAAACATATGCTTACCAATAAACAAAATATCAAGGCAATATTAGCAACACGAAAAATAGGCAACCTACTAGCTGCCCTCTTTGCTATCTCCCCAGCCCTTAGACTTGCTTGGTATGATAGCCTAGCTAAAAGCGCTTCCGTTGCATCTGTTTCCGACATATGTCTCACTTCTGCCAGCTTGTTGAATCTTACGGATCGTACCGATGAATCATCACTCTCCGTTCCAGAGCTCCTATCCAAATTTTCTCTTTCAGGGGTTTTCACAGGTACATATACTGGGTTGCTAAGACTGCTGTTGGCTTCACTATAATAATTTTCGTCTTCTTGGTCGGGATCTATATAAACGTAATTAATAGGTCTTGAACAATTGTCTTTCCAGGGAGGCCAAAATAAGAATCCAAATAGATATAAAGTAAACATCGATGTTTTGATATAGGTGCAAAAAAACGGCTTTTCAAAGGTTTCATTGCTGTATATAAACTATAAAGAGAAAGATAAGCATTAAAAACCAATGTATTGATATAAAATGTGATCTGCATACCAAACGTATGTATCAATCAATATTTCTATATTTAGCAGTAGGTACTATTACAGCAGGAAGGTCATCATTCTAATGAATAAAATTTAAGACTTGTGTATTTCTGGTTTATTTCATTAAATCCATTATACTTGATTAATTATTTATTTTCGCATAACATCTGATAAATTATATTAAAACCATATCAGCACAATTTAGCAATATCCTCGAATTAAACTGTTATCAAGTATTTTATTAGTTTTCTGTCATAAACTTGAGTTTACTTATAAACTTTACAACATTAGGACAAAACTGTTGAGCGCATATCTTTCGTATTTTATTCTGCATTATTATTTTTCACATATTTATTTACACTGACATGTTTTTGTGAACAGATGTATTTACCTTTGTAAGCTCCGAAGAAGACACCCATATAACATCAACCAGAATTAAAATTAAAGAGCCCAAGACAAGCCGCTGACTTTTTGTTAACATAGACCCGATGCTACCATCCATATTTGTAAATAATACAAGCCTCTCACGTATTTTCCATTTGCAAACATAATCAATTTGATGCTGGAAATAATTATTTAAACCTGTAGGCGTTCATATCTTCATTTAGCAAAGATAAAAAAATCCTTGGTATTGTTATTCTCTTTACACTCATAAGAAACTCTTGAATTAAAATAAGAAGCGAAAGAACTGAGTTACACTGTATATTATAAGGTTTTTGGGAAAACTGTCACGTTATCATTATACTGTTTCTTTTTTATATTGTTCAAATCCGGGTTGTCAAATCTGACTGCACAGTACGACGCCATTAAAACTGTGTGAAAAGCCGTTCGCCAGTTTCTAGGCAACCAGAACTACAACAAAGTTTACTGCTTGCCAGTATTGTAGGCGAAATAAAGGACCATGATAGCAAATGGACAACATAAGAATTTAACTTCTGAAAAATCAAGTACGCATATTCTTTGTTTCAATATTTCCCCTTATTTATTAAGGTTTTTCTAAATTGTAGATAAAATGAAAGAAGCATTGCCCGAACCCTCGCCTTTCGAGAAGTTAAACTGGTTGATTCATTTGCAGCATGTCAGGGGTGAAATAACGGCCTGTAAAGAATTAATAAAAATGGAAATAGATAGAAGTAATGGAAGAAACGAGTATGCGTTCTATAAACAGGTAAAAGCTATTGCAATCCGTGCACGTCCCTGAAGTTAGCTTCAGATTTAGATTTACTTTTTCCTCAGATTCATTTTATTACAGTCGACCAATCAAATAATTGTGAAAAATATAAAACAACGGTATTTATATTCCCAAACTATATAGTTACGAAAAATAATATATAAAATGAAACAAAAACACCTGGAGTCACAAATCAAAACAATGAATTAATAAACAAATATAAAACATTGGCTCCTATTCAAGTAGTTCCATCAATAATCAGTTGTTTGTTCAGTATGTCGCCAATTGAACAGTAGGACATCGTTAGAAGAATAATATAGCGAGGGTATTCAATGCTTATAAAACATATATTTTTTAATTACATAAATTATAACTCGCTAATTGTTAGAATAACGCGCTGGTCTTGGAATGAGTTATGGGGGTCTCATTGCTCATGCATCCATAAGTATTTATATCGATATATCTGTGTCCTTGAACTACTATGATTATGTAATATATTCCATAGTTAGTCTATTTACGGCTTGCGAAAGTAAAATAAATGTGTACTAGGTTTACCGAATACGCCAAAATTCGGGGAGTGATATTATAATTATAAAAATACAAACTCATAAAAACAAACCCGAAAATTAAGTTGATTTAAAAAAATTCCTTTTCGTTGTCCACCATTCTGATTAACAGCTGCTAATTGTAATAGATATACTTAATTTAATCTATCAATGGCAATTCCCAAATAACCGTCCGGGCGGAAATATCGACGGCTATACAATTTAGAAATGAAATTGACTTAAAAAAATTTCCTTTCGTTGTCCACTATTCTGACTAGCAGCGGCTAATTGTAATAGATATACTTAATTTACTGTATCCATGGCATATCCCAAATAACCGTCAGGGCGGAAATATCGACCACTATACAATTTAGAAATGAAATTGACTTAAAAAAATTTCCTTTCGTTGTCCACTATTCTGATTAGCAGCGGCTAATTGTAATAGACATACTTAATTTACTGTATCCACGGCATATCCCAAATAACCGTCAGGGCGGAAATATCGACCACTATACAATTTAGAAATGAAATTGACTTAAAAAAATTTCCTTTCTTTGTCCACTATTCTGACTAGCAGCGGCTAATTGTAATAGATATACTTAATTTACTGTATCCATGGCATATCCCAATTAACCGTCAGGGCGGAAATATCGACCACTATACAATTTAGAAATGAAATCGATAAAAAAAAGTTTCTTCTCGTTGTCCACCATTCTAACTAACGGCTGCTAATTACCATAGATATACTTAATTTACTGTATTCATAGGATATCCCAAATAACCGACAGGGCGGAAATATCGATTTGAAATTTGTATTATTGATGTATCACCAGATCCTCCGCCATTTAAAAAAATATTTGAAACTACCAACAAATTTAGAAATGAAATCGATAAAAAAATTTCTCTTGCGTTGTCCACTATTCTGGCTAGCAGCTGCTAATTGTAATAAATATACTTAATTTAAAGTATCAATGGCAATTCCCAAATAACCGTCAGGGCGGAAATATCGACCACTACATAATTTAGAAATGAAATTGACTTAAAATATTCCCTTTTCGTTGTCCACTATTCTGACTAGCAGCTGCCAATTGTAATAGATATACTTAATTTAATGTATCAATGGCAATTCTCAAATAATCGTCAGGGCGGAAATATCGACCACTGTACAATTTAGAAATGAAATTGACTTAAAAAATTACCCTTTCGTTGTCCACTATTGTTACTTACTGCTGCCAATTGTAATAGATATACTTACTTTGCAGTAACCATGGCATGTCTTAAATAATCGTCAGGGCGGAAATATCGACCACTATACAATTTAGAAATGAAATCGATTAAAAAGTTTCCCTTACGTTGTCCACTATTCTGGCTAGCAGCTGCTAATTGTAATATATATCTTTCATTTAATGTATCAATGGTAATTTCCAAATAACCGTCAGGGAGGAAATATCGACCACTATAAAATTTAGAAATGAAATTAACTTAAAATATTCCCCTTTCGTTGTCCACTATTCTGACTAGCAGCGGCTAATTGTAATAGATATACTTAATTTACTGTATCCATGGCATATCCCAATTAACCGTCAGGGCGGAAATATCGACCACTATACAATTTAGAAATGAAATCGATAAAAAAAAGTTTCTTCTCGTTGTCCACCATTCTAACTAACGGCGGCTAATTACAATAGATATACTTAATTTACTGTATTCATAGGATATCCCAAATAACCGTCAGGGCGGAAATATCGATTTGAAATTTTCATTATTGACGTATCACCAGATCCTCCGCCATTAAATAAAAATATTTGAAAACTGCCAACAAATTTAAAAATGAAATCGATTAAAAAATTTCCCTTGCGTTGTCCACTATTCTGGCTAGCAGCTGCCAATTGTACTGTATATACTTAATTTAATGTATCAATGGCAATTCTCAAATAATCGTCAGGGCGGAAATATCGACCACTGTACAATTTAGAAATGAAATTGACTTAAAAAATTCCCTTTTCGTTGTCCACTATTCTAACTAGCAGCTGCCAATTGTAATAGATATACTTAATTTAATGTATCAATGGCAATTCTCAAATAATCGTCAGGGCGGAAATATCGACCACTGTACAATTTAGAAATGAAATTGACTTAAAAAATTACCCTTTCGTTGTCCACTATTGTTACTTACTGCTGCCAATTGTAATAGATATACTTACTTTGCAGTAACCATGGCATGTCTTAAATAATCGTCAGGGCGGAAATATCGACCACTATACAATTTAGAAATGAAATTAACTTAAAATATTCCCCTTTCGTTGTCCACTATTCTGACTAGCAGCTGCCAATTGTAATAGATATACTTACTTTACAGTAACCATGGCATATCCCAAATAACCGTCACTGTGGAAATATCGATTTGAAATTTTTATTATTGACGTATCACCGGATCCTCCGCCATTTAAAAAAAATATTTAAATCTACCAACAAATTTAGAAATGAAATCGATTAAAAAATTTCCCTTGCGTTGTCCACTATTCTGACTAGCAGCTGCCAATTGTAATAGATATGCTTACTTTACAGTAACCATGGCATATCCCAAATAACCGTCACGGTGGAAATATCGATTTGAAATTTTTACTATTGACGTATCACCGGATCCTCCGCCATTTAAAAAAAAATATTTAAATCTACCAACAAATTTAGAAATGAAATCGATTAAAAAATTTCCCTTGCGTTGTCCACTATTCTGGCTAGTAGCTGCTAATTGTAATAGATCTACTTAATTTAATGTATCAATGGCAATTCTCAAATAACCGTCAGGGCGGAAATATCGACCACTATATAATTTAGAAATGAAATCGATTAAAAAATTTCCCTTGCGTTGTCCACTATTCTGGCTAGCAGCTGATAATTGTAATAGATATACTTAATTTAAAGTATCAATGGCAATTCCCAAATAACCGCCAGGGCGGAAATATCGACCACTATACAATTTAGAAATGAAATTGACTTAAAAAATTCCCCTTTCGTTGTCCACTATTCTGAATAGCAGCGGCTAATTGTAATAGATATACCTACTTTACAGTAACTATGGCATATCCCAAATAATCGTCAGAGCGGAAATATCGATCACTATACAATTTAGAAGTGTACTTGGATTTGTGACCATTATACAATTTAGGTACACATAACAGTGAGGTTATAATGTAATTTGAAATTTCGTAAGGGGACACTTGTAGGAGGTGTCTAGGTCCGAAAATTGATAAAGTCAACCAGATAGGCTCTCATTTGCAATGAGGTGGGCGCAGTGGATGCTTTGAAGTATGTGTAAAGAAGAGAATGTCCAAGATTAGCTTTATTGAAATCAAGAGGAGCAAAAAATGAGGACGTAATTAATACCAATATTCCTGCAGGATTTCCCATTATTTCAAAAATTTTGATACTGTAAAAACATATTTCAGCAATATGAAAATTAAAACAGAAATCCCATTATTTGCGAAAAATACAGTTTAAAACTTATTTCGTCCTTTAAAAAATCCTGAAAGTAACAATCCTTGATCATTTGGATTCCAATACAGCTAATGTATCGAATCTCGGATATTCTATTATTCACACATACTTTAAAGCATTCACTACGACAACCTGATTGCAAATGACAGCGCATCTGGTTCACTTTATCAACTTTCGGACCTAGACCCCTCCTACAATTGTCCCCGTACGAAATTTCAAATTACATTCTACCTGCACTGTTTCTAAATTGTATAATGGTCCATAAGTTCAACTTCTTTTCTAAGTTGTATAGTGGTCGATATTTCCGCCCTGACGATTATTTGGGATATGCCATAGTTACTGTAAAGTAAGGTATTATTATTAGCCGTTACTCGAGTCCGAGTATAAAAATGTTACAGTCGATAGATTGTGTACAATAAAAAAACAAGTAAAAGGTGTAGTCTATTGTAATTCCCATTCATCTACGGTGCACACGTCTATGGCTATAGAGGCCAATTCGGGAGAGCACATGTCGACCGCAGTCAGGACAAACATAGACCTGGTTAGGTCTTGGATTCGGCCTTCTTGCAGCAACATTTCCTTGATAGCTGGCCACAACCCCTCGCCATTCGGTTCTGTCCGCTTCAAGCTGTTTCCATTGCTCGTCTGCAATACCGCAGGATTTTAGATTTTCATGGAGAGCGTCTTTGAACCTCTTTCGTTGACCGCCACGCCTTCTTCTACCGCTTAGCAATTCACCATAAAGTGTACATTTAGGAAGGCGGTTATCATGCATACGATGTACGTGACCTGCCCATCTTAGGCGTGCTCTTGAAATAAGCACCTCAATTGGAAGGCTGTTTGCTCTACTGAGTACCACGTTTGATATGTGATGGAACCAACGGATTTTCATCATACTTCTGAGGTGTCTTTGCTGAAAACGTTCTAATTCTTTCACATGACGACGGTAAGTGACCCACCTTTCACATCCATATAGCAGTGTTGGAATGACAATTGCTCTGTAGACAGCCATTTTCGTTGACAAAGCAAGGTCGTGGTTATCAAATACTCTCTCTCTAAGTCCCCAGAGTGCTCTAGATGCAACGTTAATTCTATTGCGAATCTCGCTGTCCATGTTTGCTTTGTCATTAACAACGTTGCCTAAGTAATTGAACTGATCCACCACTTCAAGAGAATTCCCGGTAAGTGTAATGTTTATTTGGTTCACTTGATGAGGAGTTGACATAATCTTAGTCTTTCCAATGTTGATTTTAAGTCCCAAGGAATCATAGCTCTGGGCATACACATCTAAAAGTTCTTGAAGCTCTTCCGGCGTAGAGGCTAAAAGTGCACAGTCAAGTAAGTATATCTGTTACAATTAGCCGCTGCTAGTCAGAATAGTGGACAACGAAAGGGGAATATTTTAAGTCAATTTCATTTCTGAATTATATAGTGGTCGATATTTCCGCCCTGACGGTTATTTGGGAATTGCCATTGATACTTTAAATTAAGTATATCTATTACAATTAGCAGCTGCTAGCCAGAATAGTGGACAACGAAAGGGTAATTTTTTAAGTCAATTTCATTTCTAAATTGTACAGTGGTCGATATTTCCGCCCTGACGGTTATTTGAGAATTACCATTAATACATTAAATTAAGTATATCTATTACAATTGGCAGCTGCTAGTCAGAATAGTGGACAACGAAAAGGGAATATTTTAAGTCAATTTCATTTCTAAATTATGTAGTGGTCGATATTTCCGCCCTGACGGTTATTTGGGAATTGCCATTGATACTTTAAATTAAGTATATCTATTACAATTAGCAGCTGCTAGCCAGAATAGTGGACAACGCAAGAGAAATTTTTTTATCGATTTCATTTCTAAATTTGTTGGTAGTTTCAAATATTTTTTTAAATGGCGGAGGATCTGGTGATACATCAATAATACAAATTTCAAATCGATATTTCCGCCCTGTCGGTTATTTGGGATATCCTATGAATACAGTAAATTAAGTATATCTATTGTAATTAGCAGCCGTTAGTTAGAATGGTGGACAACGAGAAGAAACTTTTTTTTATCGATTTCATTTCTAAATTGTATAGTGGTCGATATTTCCGCCCTGACGGTTAATTGGGATATGCCATGGATACAGTAAATTAAGTATATCTATTACAATTAGCCGCTGCTAGTCAGAATAGTGGACAACGAAAGGAAATTTTTTTAAGTCAATTTCATTTCTAAATTGTATAGTGGTCGATATTTCCGCCCTGACGGTTATTTGGGATATGCCGTGGATACAGTAAATTAAGTATGTCTATTACAATTAGCCGCTGCTAATCAGAATAGTGGACAACGAAAGGAAATTTTTTTAAGTCAATTTCATTTCTAAATTGTATAGTGGTCGATATTTCCGCCCTGACGGTTATTTGGGATATGCCATGGATACAGTAAATTAAGTATATCTATTACAATTAGCCGCTGCTAGTCAGAATAGTGGACAACGAAAGGAAATTTTTTTAAGTCAATTTCATTTCTAAATTGTATAGCCGTCGATATTTCCGCCCGAACGGTTATTTGGGAATTGCCATTGATAGATTAAATTAAGTATATCTATTACAATTAGCAGCTGTTAATCAGAATGGTGGACAACGAAAAGGAATTTTTTTAAATCAACTTAATTTTCGGGTTTGTTTTTATGAGTTTGTATTTTTATAATTATAATATCACTCCCCGAATTTTGGCGTATTCGGTAAACCTAGTACACATTTATTTTACTTTCGCAAGCCGTAAATAGACTAACTATGGAATATATTACATAATCATAGTAGTTCAAGGACACAGATATATCGATATAAATACTTATGGATGCATGAGCAATGAGACCCCCATAACTCATTCCAAGACCAGCGCGTTATTCTAACAATTAGCGAGTTATAATTTATGTAATTAAAAAATATATGTTTTATAAGCATTGAATACCCTCGCTATATTATTCTTCTAACGATGTCCTACTGTTCAATTGGCGACATACTGAACAAACAACTGATTATTGATGGAACTACTTGAATAGGAGCCAATGTTTTATATTTGTTTATTAATTCATTGTTTTGATTTGTGACTCCAGGTGTTTTTGTTTCATTTTATATATTATTTTTCGTAACTATATAGTTTGGGAATATAAATACCGTTGTTTTATATTTTTCACAATTATTTGATTGGTCGACTGTAATAAAATGAATCTGAGGAAAAAGTAAATCTAAATCTGAAGCTAACTTCAGGGACGTAATCCGTGCCTTTTACTGGATAAAACTTCCGATTTTATATATGTATTTTTGCAGGGAGCAATACTTAGAGAAGAAGGAAAAATACAGGAGGCATTAGAATCCTTTCAAAAGTGTTTAAAGTTAAATCCTGAGAGTCCGGAAAATTTGAAAGAAGTGGCAAAATGTTTGTAAGTATGAAGGCACTGTTTTATTTTTATTTATAAGCAGGCGAAAAGAGGGGTAATGCCTTTTGTTTGTACATAGGTACATTTTTTTGTTTACATTTTTAGTACTAAATAGGACGTACCTACTAATTACATATAGGTATGTCGTCTTTTGATTTCCGAATAATAATTAATGGAATAATTCTTATAATTAAATGTTTTCACTATGCAAATTTGTTTTTTTGATATCGCTAAAATGAAGTAGGTAGGTACTTACCATATTATGAGGCACATGCATCAACATTTAAACATCGTTTTATCAGGTACCAAATAATTAAAATTTCAGCAAATAAATAACATAAAATTTGAATAATACAATAATAGGCAGAACGCCCTGTGATTAATGTGACGTCATCGGTTACATTAATAAAGGAAATCGTATATAAACAAGTGATAAACACATTATTTACGTTTTACTTGCGATAGGGTTTTCCCAGAAAAAAAATTATTGCTGAAATACTTAACTCACGTAAAAAAATTATTTATGGCATATTCATTATCTTATTAATTTTACTAATAGTAACAAAAAAAACTTGAAGTTTGAAAAATATTGGGTTCATTTTAAACAGCCATAAATTGGCGCGTTGTGACGTCAACACCCTGAAATCCAATCACAGAATTAACATCACAGAGGTTGTCTCTGTTCGAGATTATTTATTAATCTTGAGGTTTATCTGAGTGGTCTCTGTTAACATAACCTCTATTTATTGACAGCACTCAGGCACTTTTCTGCTTTAGGTAAATTATCAGCGGCACCTTTAATATATCCCTCTTCCACTTGATTCCATTTTGATTGTAGAATTAATAAAACATAAACCAGAAACTGATAAAATAATATTTTCAGTCCAAACAATACAAACATAAAAATATAAATTTAACGTTTTAGGTTAGTCATCTAATGTGTAATGTCGGTGAAGGTTAAACCTAAACTACAGTACAAAATATTAACGTCCGACGCTTTCACGAATAACTTGTGCGGCATTTATCTGGATTCTGATTGGCCAATATTTACACGTCCACTGCTTTAGACCAATCACAGTACAAGCATACCAAAGCTTTCTTTAACAGGCAGTTAGAATCTATTACAAACTAATTATATCCATAATCTCATTGGTTTTCCGGGTAGATACTTCTGGCACGTAAAAATGCCCGTTTTAAAAAGCAGTGAAATTATCAGCAAGTTGCTTTAACGATATTTTCTTAGAAATAATTCTTATTAAAAAACTAAATTGTTGTAAATTAATAAAATGTTTTATTATATCATTTTCACGACACAAATTGTTAAAATAAAATTAGTGGGAAAACCCTATTAAATAAAAAAATTTAATATCATTTGCATTCTGGTACTATTATTTTAAGGTAATAAGTTGATTCCTATATTATATATATATCGTATATAATTATGTTTGTAATTATTCGATAGTATTATGTGCACGCCCTCTTGCAAGGAAAGGTTTGCCCCTTTAGTAGAGAAAAGCTAGCAATATAATGTTAGTTCGTCAGTCGGCCCAGAGATGGCGCCATTGCTTCCTACCGAGAAGTGGATTAATTCGGCCAGAACAGTCTAGAGTATGGGCTAGAATGAGATGTAAGGATCTTGAATAAGCGCCATGAGGTATATAAGAAGCAAAGCCAACGCACTGGGGCAGTTCTAATTTGAAGAGTAAAACGGTCAGATCAAGAGAAGGAACAAGTGATCCAACTAGTAAAGTAAAGTGATAAGAGTGTTTTATAGTAGTTAAAAGTTATAATTAGTGTGTAATTGTAAGGACTAAGTTAATTTAGCGTTAAATAAATCAGTGATTAGTGACAATTATTGAACCTATGCTTGGGGTATTTACTAGATGGTGAAAACCCGCAACAACATTTATCGCAGTTTATCAAAGTAAATTGTAAATATAACCTATAAATGCTGCTGACAGACTGTGATGTATACAAAAAAATATCGGAAAAATCATTCAATTGCACAGTTAAATGCCGAATATGTCCAGAACATAAAGTGCGAATTAAAGCATATTCCGCAGTCTTAGTTGTAGATAAAAATAAGGAAGAAATATTAATGTTCTATGCAATGACTGATGTTGTTTTAGGTGGATCACGTATGGTAGCTTTAAACCACTTTATTTTACGTTGTTTTTGTTTTGATTCTGTCACAAAAACTTTCTCAGGTGCATTCTTAGATGTATATTTGCATCCTGGCAGTCCAGCGGCGGACTAACCGGCGATGGGGCACTGGGCTATAAAATTCTTTGGTGCCCCTCCCACCTCCCATCTCAATAAATAAATAAATAATAGATAACACCACAGATAATTACGACCCCCTTTATCCCGGAAGGCTCTAGAAGAGCCTTGTGTGGGAGGGGGCTACATATTTAGAGACAAGGGGCACACACCCAATATCCGTGTATAGTGGAAAAATCCCTCTCACAGTATTTTTCACTGCCACGACCTGGGATCGAACCCGGAACTTTTGGGTGAGAGGCAAGTGCGCTCACCTCTCGACCACCAGTCATAATGAATCTCATTTTTATTAATAAGGTCAGGTAAAGCCAGGCAAAGAAAAATAAAAGATGTACAAGCATAATTTTTTTATTTGAAAAAACAATAGAAAATGAAAATAAGAAACAACGAAAGTCAATAAAAGAAACTTTCGACGCGGACCGCTGGGGACAAAACAAAAATGTTGCTATCGCATGAAACACATTTATATCGGGTGTCGACCACTGAACTCTATTACAGTAAAAATAGAGTTCAGTGGTGTCGACAAGATCTGCACTAGCGTTCCGCTCCACTTTCCGTTCCATTTTCAGCGTCCGGGGAACCTCAACATTCGGGGCGCCGGGCTCACGCCCCCTTAATCCGCCGTTCCCTGGCACAAAAGACGTAGTGTTTTTGGCTGTTAAATTTTAATTCAAATTTGAAAATGCTCATTTAAAGGTATTAATTGACTTGTGCAAATTCGTGTGTTTTTAACTATAATTAAGTATTATCTTCCTAGTCAAAAATAATTGAATCCTCACACTCATGATGACTAGGAAAATTATTTAACCGGCTTGCGGATGCACTTTTTTTAATTATTTTTCGACACAGATATGTGTGTGATTAGGCGCAATGGACTAACTTCACAGAGATGCGTTTCATAGACATCCTAAAAACGCAGTATCTACTTTATTCCTCGCGGTATGGCGTACAGTGAATAAAAATGGTGCACAATAAATATATCGTAAATATCTAGAAATTGAGTTTCGATGATTTGTGGAAAAAATATGCTGATTTTCTGAAGTTCATAGTTATTACCATTAATCCACATTTTGAACAAATTTAAAAATTATTACATACATTTTACATAATAATGCAATAGTGTTGGTATATTATGCGCTGTAGAAATTTCGAATCCTATTTTAGGAACGCCCTGTGCTTTGCATATTTTCTCATATGAGTCATTTGTAATCATTTTGTAAATAGATAGATATAAATTTTTTTGAATGATCGTAAATATAAATAAATAAATAGCTATATTTAAATATAGTGATCATTCACACATATCGGTTAGTCAGCATTTTATAAATAAAATGGGAATGGAAACATTTTTTCATCTGGATGAAATTGTATTTAATTCTCAATCTAAACTTTTTCATGTTTGTTTTATATTTAGTTCATTTTTTATTTTTCATCCATTGGCTAAATCAAGAAACGAAAATATTTAAATGGAAAATAAATAGTCTTGATAAGAACATTGTCCATCATGTAAAATACCGACAGTCTAGGGTTAATAAAGCCGATAATTGGGATTCCACTAAAAATAGCGCTACATTTGCAATTAGTTGGTGATTAGGTATGCATGAACAAATAAAAATTTAGGTTTTATCGAATCAGATTAATGCAGTAATAATTATTGATATGTTACTAAAGCGTTCTTTAATATAATTTGACATAAATGTTAACCACTTGATTCAAATAATAATTAAAACTGTTTGAGCACATATTGGTTAATGTATTTTTTGATTTGATGAATGTACTTTCATACAGTGTAGCCCATTTATATGAAATATTGGACGTCTGTTTACGCGATTTAGTTTTTAGTCCACAAGGTTCACAATAATACATGATAAATATTCATTGAACGCGCCATGATTCGATGTACTACAACATTGCCCACTTTCAGGGGCTTTATACGTCACACGGAAATGGTCCATTACAAAAATAAGCTGCGACATACATAAGTGGACCAGCTGATTTGAGTTTTTGAGCTTCGAAGCCTGGAGTCGTACTATAACAAAAATAGTAGCTCAAACTTAATAAAGTTCAAATATATATACTGTAGCTCAGTGGTTAGTGCGCCTAGCTTTATCTCTGAGCATACCTAGCGTGTTGAGTTCAAGCCCCACCTACCGCGAAGAATTTTCTGTTGTAAAATTATCCTCGAGAAGTGGTTCTGATGCCACTATAAACTGTAGGACCTCATCTTCTTTACTCGGCCGAATTTAGATCTCCTAGACTGAAGAGGATCATTCAGGTGACTTGAAACAATTATTTCAAACATATTGATATTTAGATAGGTTACGCAACAGTTAGTCAAGGAATGGTTTAGAAAAATATATATATGCAGGGCGGTTTAAAACAAATAAATATTGTTAACAAGATTTTAGTGGAATCTAATTTTAGACATGTAGTTGACAGTGTTGAAAAGGACCAAAACCTAATCTTAAGGAAAAATGTCCAAAGCGCATCTCGACAAAAAAATTATTCACGAAAACACTTCACCAATTTGATTTTTACTTGCTTTTCTGTAACTCACAATGTAGTATTTTTCATGTTTGTCCAGATCTTGCATCCTTTATTTACCATACTTCGTGACATAATCAAATGATGAAATTTTGCACAGTTACTAAGATCGGATGACAATACAGTATTTCGCCTGTTACCTCCACTTACTTATTATATATTATTGGAAAAGAATTGAGACAACATATGCGGACGACTAGCTGGTTTAAGCAGGAGCAAAGAGTCGTAGATCTGGAGTATTCGTGAGAGTTAGCGACGTGAAACTTACCCTTTTCAAATGTACAGCATACATGCAAATTCTTATTTAGTTAGAGAAAAGGAGACAAAGAGAAATTGATGTTAAATTGGGCACCATCTATAGTGAAAATAAGTAGAGTTGTCTTTTTTTGTCGAATAACCAGTCTCCTATAGATTAGATTGAAATTGTTGGTAAGAGAAATAAAATGATGTAAAATAAATGATAAAATGTATTACATGAATAAATAAATCAATTTGTATAATGTGAAATTTTCAAGTTCATTACTAATATCGGATAACAAAGACTAATTAAAATTTAAGAAAATTAATAACAAATTTATACCAGGATCCTAGATTCCGGGATTGAGTACTGTTGAGGTGAACGGTTCCGGAACAGCAATTCAGGCCCGCAATTGTCTCTTGCAATAATGGAATTTAAGGGTTTTCTTGGTAATCCAGTTTAAGTCTCTCAATTAAGTGAAGTTTAAAAAGCATAAACATAAAATATATATAACTGAATTTCAATTTTGAAGAAACTCAAATTTTTAGATGAAGAAGAATTTTGAAATTCTCAGTATGCAGAAGTTGGAATTTTCAATATACAGAAGATATACAGAAGCTGATTCATAAACTATAAGGTGCCAAAAAAATTAAATAGAAAGAAAAAAAAATTATAACCATGTGGTACGGTCGTGAGCAAAAAAAAAATAGGACAAGTCTTATAAAGGTATTTTGCTAAAATCTAGTTGTGTACATCTAACTTTAATTTTTGTGACATTGTCAGTTAGTTTTATTGTAAGTGTGTTTTATTGCGTGTGCAAAAAACTAATATGCCTCATATAAGCGATTTAGTTAAATCTGGAGTTATTGCTAAAGAAGAAGATGGATGGTCAATGAGACAAATTGCACTGCGTTATAATATTGACAAAAATTCGGTGTGTAACATTTTAAGAAAGTGGAGAATAAACGGTACGATTAGTAGAAATTCTTAATCAGGGCGACGAAGGATATCAACTCAACAACAAGATTTGCAATTGGTAAATGCTTTAGTAGAAAATTCATTTTACTCAGTTATTCAGGCTGCTGAAGAAAGGAATTTTCCTGGATCGAGTAGTACTGGTCGCTGGCGAGTAAGAGAATCAGAGCTACGCTGTCATGCAGCAGCACAGAAATACTTACTTAAAGCTGAACATAAAGAAACTCGAGTAGGATTTGCGCTTGAATTTTTAGCGCATGATGTAAATTTTTGGAACAATGTGGGCTTGGATATCGGCACGTGGTCCTGGTGTTTTAATAGTGAAACGTACATTAGGATTTTAGACAATATTATGCTCCCTTCTGTGTCACAATTATTTCCTAATAATGAGTTCATATTTCAACAAGACAATTGTTCCGTTCATACTGCTCATACCGTAACTAACTGGTTTCAAGATAACAACATCAATGTTCTTAACTGGCCCAGTCATAGTCCTGATTTTAACCCTGTGGAAGAAGTATAGGGACTACTCATAAGAAGTATCCAAAAACGAAATGTGAGACCACAGAATGCCGAAGAATTACTGGAAATAGTAAATAATGCATGGGAAAAGATTATTACTAATGATTATTGTATAAGGTTATTTAATTCTATGCCAAACAGACTTATAGAAGTTATAAATAGAAATGGTGCAATAACGAAATATTAATAGTTAGTTTCTTGTTAACTAAGATATCCTTTGTTCTTTGATCCAGGATTTCTACTAATTGTACCGTTTATTCTCCACTTTCTTAAAATGTTACACACTAAATTTTTGTTAATGTTATAACGCAGTGCAATTTGTCTCATTAACCATCCATCATTTACTATAGCAATAACTACAGCATTAAAATAAAAAATAAATTAAAAGTGATATCTGTTTTATTTCGGCTACTCATTACATATTCAAATAGAGACAGATTTACATTAGAAAAAAGAAGTTGTCCTATTTTTTTTTGCTCACGACAGTGCGTACATATAGTATTTTAATTATTTATTAAATTAAAAAGAATTGAATTTAAATTTATTTTAAAAATATTGAAATTACATCAGACAAAAACTGAAAATTACTGAAATTTTAAATTACTAATAAATGAAATTTACCTGGTTGTTAAACACTTGTTAACGCGGATATAAAAATGCAATATTAATTACTGATGTCCACAGTTAATACACCACAGGTAATGACGACCCCCTTTATCCCGGAAGACGCTAGAAGAGCCTTGTGTGGGAGGGGGCTACACATTTAGAGACAAGGGACACACACCCAATATTCGTGTATAGTGAAAAAATCCCTCTCACAGTATTTTCCACTGCCACGACCGGGGATCGAACCCGGAACTTTTG
Organism: Leptura quadrifasciata; assembly: GCA_963675555.1. NCBI lineage: Eukaryota > Metazoa > Arthropoda > Insecta > Coleoptera > Cerambycidae > Leptura > Leptura quadrifasciata. Next base: position 115,480,367 of record OY776674.1, on the reverse strand, counting down.
GGTGTGAGGCAAGTGCGTTCACCTCTCGACCAGTTAAGTTTGTATACGTTCGAATCAGTACAAAAGCTGCAGGCAAATGATTCTTGGTGAATTTTCCTAATAAGGTAAACTTTATTTATCCCACTTTCTGCAAAATAATACTACTACACAAAATTGAAAAATCTACTTTAAAACATAGAAAATGGTATAGGTATCGCCATCTGTCAATTGTTGAGTTAAGCGCACAACCTGCTGGTCTTCTTAAATAGATTTTCCTTTACACACTACTAAAGTAGTGGCAGTTATATAATCGATAAAGAAGTCTGTATGGGTAAATGTCATTACATTTATTGCAAATTTTAACCTACTAACAAACTGTCGTAATAAATAGTAAAACGTATACAAACCGTTTGCAAGAATTCAGCAAATATATTACATCTTGTAGGATATAGTATATAACAGGTTAATGAGAAAGGTAAGAAAAATAACCATATGTACTTTCATAGTAAACAAAAATATAGAAACATAGGTAGGTATATGAATGTAAATAAATGTTTTGTGGACTTGAAATCGACAATTGTTTCCCGAGATGCTGTAACAAAATAGAACAGATACGTAAGTTAAATGTTAAACAAAAACTTGACTGAGTTCCTAAGTTATAAAAATATGTACATAAAACGATGTGAAATGATTTAGCAGTTATACAAAAATTCTGATAGTTGGAAACAATTTCACTTACAAAAACTGAACCAAAATGCTACACAGATCGTGCTAAATATAAAGAAAATACTAGTTATTGTATAAAATTGTTAAATGGATTTAGGCCATGTAAATAGGCGCAGGTAGGGGGCGCGGGGGTGAATACCTCAGATTAAGAAAGAAACACTTTCTTAGCCGGAGGTGAAAATTGATTAAATATACTATCCAACCAACACCTCTGGCAAAACGTAGAATACAAAAAGTTTTCCGCCTGATTAGAGACTTCAACGGGGGCGTCACAATATTCATGTATGATAATAATTAAAGTTTTACTAAAAAGTAGAAAATAAAAAAACACTTTTAATAACTTGCTTTCTTTACAAAATCGTACTAAAAAGTAAATAATAATTTTTCATGTACGACTACAAGAAAAGCAAGACCGTATGACGATTGTACGCACGATTGAATGAAAGGAGAAATAGACGTAAAAAAAAGAAATATACGTAAATGAAATTAAAATTGCTGTAACTTCCGCAATTTTTTCTGCAAATCGCGCAGCAAACGTGACATTGTGTACTAATGCGCCTACTTTGAGTTCCGCTTATATGTTATCAATTTTCGCCATAAATAAACAAATGGTTGCGAAATAACCAATTTATTATTTTTATTATTTTTTAAAAATGTCATTTTTCGCCAGGAAGGAAATAAAAGGGGTAGGGGAGATTTTTTCTTCGCTATCGAATGTGGAATTGCTTTCTCTTCGATTTAAGGTCGACCAGATTGCGATCGGATGATTAGGAGGAGAGAGGAGGGCCCACAAAGTTTTTGCTCTCTAGAAGAGCATAGGGAAACGGTTAGGGACTTCGAGCCGGGCTCATTTTCAAGGGCAATCAGTTCTCTTTCAAGATTTTTTTCCGAAGCTCTGACTTCATCAGCGCCTGCACGCGTGCGTGCCGTATTTATAAAAACGAAGCAGCTGTGCAGCGAGATGCCGGGGGAGGAGCCTAGCGCTCCCACTTCTCTCCCTTCTCTCTTACAAATACACGGCACACTCTGCTCGTCTGCTTGTTGGTTATCAGTTTGTTAGGACACAATTAAATAATAATGCGTATAAGTAATTCATGATCTATAGGCGAAAATCACGCATCAATAGATGGCGCTGCTGATTTCTGAATTGACAGTACCAATAGTGAACAACAAAGTTTTACCATTAGCGATATAAGTAATTGTAACAATAAAGAAACCAGTTTTTTGAATGAAAGTTGTGTTTTGTGATAGATACCTAACTTACTAAAATATTTAAAAAGACCAACAAGTATGAAATCAGGGGCGGATTCAGGGGGAGGACGAAGGGAGTGTCGCTCCCCCTGGAGCAAAGTTTAGATGGCACGTAGATTTGACATGTCAATAAGATAATTAAAACTTTTATTTAAAAATCGTCAGATAATTTTGATATAAAATATATTGTTTCGTATCTCGACAATAATACTCATAATATTGGCTGCGCTGTTAGCAATATTGGCTTGACCGAAGATGTAGAGAAAGAACGTGCCAAGTTAATTGGTGAAATACAATTATTTAAGCAAACTATTACACGAGACTTGACATAGGAAACAGCTACAGATACATTTTTAACCTGGAACGAGAATTTTATACCGTTATTACAAAATACACAGAAATTGTCGTTACAATGCCAATCTCAATAGCAACGCGAATAGGAGTTTCTCCATATTGAGAAGACTAAAAACGTGGATGAAATCGCGTATGACGCAGGATCGTCTAGTGGGATTGGCTTTGTTGCATATTCATAGAAAAATAAATCTAAATATAGAAAATATTATTGATAGGTTTGCAAAAAATAAAAGAAAAATTGATTTCGTACTTTAGATATGTAATGAAACAGAAGAAAACCTGATATAAAAACAAATTTATTTTAATGTACTTATTTTATTTTTACCCATTAAAGAATTGTCGCCCCTCCTTCAACAAAATGCTGGATCCGCGCCTGTATGAAATTATGCCCAACATATTTTTAATAAATGGAATTTCTGAGCTTTCTATAGTAGTGTCAGACAGTACCTGAAAAGCAAAATGTCGATTTCGGATGTTTTGATGATCTTGTGTTATAGTACTAATCGTGTGAGGGCTTTAAAATAAGAAGAGGTCGTTTCCAAAGGTGGGCATATAATTTTATTACGTGGCTTAAATGCAATTTAAAGTATATTGTCTGATATTTTGAGAGTAAAAGAAAATAGTCTGCGTAAACTGCACATTATCCAAAATTAATCATATCCAGAAGAAAAGTATCTGTTTCAACTGGACTCGAGTAATACAGATAATGAGAAGGGGACTGGAGGCCGTCTTCACCCACAAAAAGGCAAAAGAATAGCTTTTAATCAGTATGTGATAACAGCGCAAACAAGGACATGGCCTACCGCTAGAACTAAAATTGTGTTGGCTTTACTATTTTTCAAATATAGATAAAATGTGGAAAACGATACAACTACTTGCACACTTTACTAGAAGCATCCTCTCCTACTAATATGATGCAGGCCGGAGGAGAAATGGTTGGATATCTTTTTGGCGGAGATGTCCTTAGTTTTATCCGTTTGTAGTGTTTGTGATAATTGAAAACAAATCAGTCAAGTACCTGAAACTGAATCGAAAGGCTGGAGCGGGATATAGTAGCAAGCTTCGACACGTATAGGTAAAAATTTAATCACTTACTAAACAAAATTTATTCTATTAAAATGAAATATATAAAAACGGTTATAAAATAAAACACATACTGGTAATTACAAAATATCTGTTATAAAAATATTAAAAAAAAAACTTTTTAGAGCATTTAAATAAAAGCTTTTTTTAAAATATTTTTTAAAATAATTTTATTTTTTACTTTTTAGTCTTTTGATATGCTGTAATCCCCAGATATTGATTTTAAGACGAGTTAGATCATAAATGGTAAAGTCGTCCGCCATCTTGAACTAAATTTTTGACTAGAAATTCGTAATCGGCGAGCCCGAAAACCCCCAGATATCGATTTTGAGTCGAATCTGATCATAAACGGTAAAGTCGTCCGCTATTTTGTTTTTTCTTATATGAATGTTAAATTATATTATCACCGGACCTATACACATGTGCAAAATTTCAAAGCTCTAGCTTCATTGGAACTAATCGAAATTTTAATTGCAAGATTGACCTAAACTAACTAACAAACAAACATTGTAAGTTTAAGAAAGTCTTTAAAAAATATGAAAATATAAATAAAAATATAATAGAAAATAAAATATAAAAGACAAACACAACATACAACATTTTTATGATGATAATAAAGCAAAGAAACACATTACAATTATATTTTTGGACTTTAACATTATTTTAAACAAAATCTTAATATTTTTAAAATTTTGATGATATTTTAGGCTCGAGGCCCCCATGATCCTCCCCCCCCCTCCCCTATGACTGTGCCTATGCAAGTATATGTTAAAAAATGGCTTGCAAGTTTCTCAGTGGTTTTCACTCTAATCTGAATTTGGTCAGAGTTCCAGAAAAGTAACTAAGAACGGTAGCTCAGAGTGCTAAAACGTCTGGCTAGCAAACTGAGTATGCCTAGCGAAGTGGATCCAAGACCCGCAAGGCGAAACAATTGCCCCAAGAGTCGTTCGGGGTCCATAATAAACTGTAGGACCTCACCTCCCTTTACCCAGCACAAGATCCCTGAGTCCTTCCAGGGAATTACATCAGTAAGGCAGTTAAGAAAACATTCAATTTAATTTAAACAATCAAAATATTTCAATAGAAAATAAAGGAATGTCACAATTCTTGTAACAAAGACAATTTATTATCAATAAAAATCCATGCGCATTCGGCTTCATTAAATAAAAAATATAACCACACTTGTTTTATTTGTAAAGTATTTAATAATAGCCTCAAATACACATTACATTTCAAAAAAGAGGTATAAAACAAAATAGAATTTTTAAATGATTTATAAAACATTCCAACAATAGAAATAAAAAGTTACACTAATCACAGATTCTAAAAATAGTGGAAATAGGTCATTAATTACAAGAGACTATTTTTTCCTGTCGGTTGATGTTTTGTTAAATTTATTGACAATTAATTTACTTGGAGTGAACACTTATAACAAATGCTACTTGCATATATACACACACACATAAAATTACTAATACACTTTAAAATTTTCAGTATGTATTTCCAACTTAAGGGGGCGAGCGTGGGTGCGTCTTTACTATGTACATACTTCGATATGCGATGTAAAGGAACGCCAGGCGCAGTTAGTAGTTGGATGGGTGACCGTTCCAACTGTTATAGTACATTCCCTATACTATAAGAAAATGAGTCACAAAAAATGCAAAAAATCACTTTCGATCTTATCAACCACCTCGAACTGTCAAAACACACAAAAAAAGTAACCATCATTTTTGTTTCACCAAAAACTACATTTCCACAGAGAAAAATCCGAAAAAATTAAAAGGCAACCGATAATTCACAAGTAATCAAATTCTACCTGAAAAATCATCAAAAAGTTTTACGGCCCCAACATCAAAATTTAACTATCGTAAAAATACCAACCCCGTATAACATGAGATCACCCTCAATAGGCTCTCCAAACCGCCGGTCAGAATATTTTTAGTTCCCCTCCAGAAAACTTTACTTTCCGATTGCCTCTCGTATATAACGTCCGTCACTCCATTTTTATAAGTATTACTTTTCGACGCCCCCTATATGCGACATTCGTCGCCTTTCCCCATTCTTCAACCACGTCTCTTTCCCATACCTTCTCATCGCCCCCTGTATACAGCCTTTGCAACCTTTTCGATTCTAAGTAACTTCTCATCGCCCCCTGTATACATAAGTCGCACGCATTCACAATCCCTAGTTAATCTTTACCATCTTCAACTTTTTCATCGCCCCTGTATACGTCAATCATGGTCAATCCCCGTTATTCTCACTTTCTATTCACCCCCGTATACAGTACCCGCTTTCTTTCAAACGTCTGATCCGATTCAGATTCCCCTTACTTTCTCATCGCCCCTCGTATACAACATCTGCAACTTCTTAAAACATTGTTTCGGTTCGCTTCGCCCCGCTTGCCTACACGGGTATCCAAATTGTATCCACTTTAATAGTACGTGCGTGGATTTAACGCTACGCTACGGGGTCGTACGTTATGCTCTCCCATTTATCCGTCCGAAAATCTTCAATAACTTTTTTCTCAACATCGATTCGACCATAAACCATATACCAAAAAATTCGTCTTTTTATGCCCTACACAGTCATACAGGTCTCATCCCGAAATTTCCACTTTTTTACATTATTTCGCAACATTGCACAACATTCCACCATGATGACTCATCCTCGCCCGCACGGAACGATTTCGTGTCTTTCCAGCTCTTTTAAAATGGGATGCGAGACTCACGGGGCGCGCCAAACGCAACCAAACTGAAACATATAAAAGCCCCCTCGTACACAGCGACGGCAAGAGTGCTACGCCAGAAGTAATAGTGTCTAAAAATCTCGCGAGTGAAATAGTTTATCAAAGTTGTAATTAGTGACTTCCCGTTTCGCGGATAACTTTCTGTTTCCCCGGCTTCATTCCAAACTCCGTGCTTCACCTTCCTTGGCGACACCAAGAGAAAAACCGTATTCCTTTAAACTTTAATTTGCCTTAGCGCATAAATTCATCTCGCACCTAGTGCCCCTTCATTTTTATACTTCTAATTTTAAAACTTATTCTGCCCTCGCGCATCCCACCTAGTGCCCATCTTTTCAATAAATAATAAAAGTGATTTTTAGTTAAAAATAACGAAACCCCGATACTATTCTACGGCCAGAATTGTCAATGTCGAAGAGTTACTGAATTTTGGGAACTGTAACAAAATAGAAATAAATTTATAAAAATTAAACCGACGCCGATCTTTCATTTGTTTAAATCAAAACAGTCAATCTCGTTAAAAACAAGTGCTTTTCTTCCAGTCACCACATACAGGGTGACTCAGGAGTATTGTAAAAAAATTACAAAAATTTAAGAAAGTGAATGCTAACTTTCTAGTCTAACCTTAACATTTCCAAAGCACAATTTGCTTAATACACAGGGTGTTGAAGTCCCCTCAGACAATTTTAAAATACAGTGAACAAACGATACCTTTGAATTTAGAGTCAGTGTAACTGCCTACACCAGGACAACATACAGGAGGGCGTAGCGTTTGGCCCTGTCCAACACCTTCGAGGGCAACCCCCCCACCTTCCACAAATTTACAAATTAAGTTTATCAACGGCCTCCGGGGTCTCAGCTAAGCAATCCACGCAACAATACTTTTTATTTTCCAAAAAAGTGAGGCGAGTTGGTGTTCACAACGAAGACCGCGTTCTCGCCTCAAACATCTTCCAGCGGCTTGTATATCAGTGTATACGCGGAAGTTATACAACCTTAGGCGAGGGTTGTATATGGGATATACCATCCTTCGAAGGGGATGTAAAGCCGTCGGTCCCTTGTTTATTAAATGTTAGGCAAGTAAAAGATCCCTACTCTTCTTAAGGGAAGAGGTTCGGCAAAATTCCTGGTTGGGGGTAACTCGTCTACAGGCGTTGGTATTAGACCTCAGTAGCGGAAATAGGCCGACGTTAAATAAATGTATAAAAAAAAAAATTCCAACTTAACGTAATTTTGGATCTGCAGGGAAGATCAGCTCGAACACTGACAAACATAACAAAACGTTCTCTATTTCACAGAAATAATTTTGTTAACCGTTTGCATCATTTTATCTGTAAAACTATTTAGACAAAATAATAATTTAATACACTTTTTATTTGAAAAATCGTAGAAATTACTTAATTATCACGTCAACAAAATTAGGCTCCATTTAACCTTAATAGTAAATTGATTTGTTGTTCACTATAGGTATGGTTATACTGTCAAAATGTAAATGTCTCCCACTCCGTGATTTTCGCCTATATTTGAACTGTTGTCAAAAATTTTATCCTTCACGTTAAGTGTGTTAGTTACATTAGGAACTGAGCATATTTCTGTTACTTATTTGATGGTGGGTAATGTTTAGTTACTTTCTTACTTACCAGGGGCGGTCAAGGGGGGGGGGCATTTCAACTTTTATATGCTTAATAAAATAAGTGTCATTTATTGTTAAAGGGACTTCTATAATACCTTTATTCAATAGAATGGAGTATATTGTATTGTTTTAAATTTCAGTTTTGGTGATATACAGTGTGCTGCACTTAAAAGTGTAACACCCTTATTATAACTTTTATCTTTGTTTTCCGATTTGGAACAAATCTTACTCAAATATAGAACAAAGTAAGAAGTAGTAGAAGTACTTATGGTTAAAAAAACATCAGCCCCCTACAAATGCAAAGTCACCTGTAATACCAAAATAAACGAAAAACTAAAAAAACACGCTTTTATAGCAAACCGAACTAAAAAGTAAAAAATAATGTTTAAATATTAAGATTTTGTTCAACAGCGATAGAAAGTCCACTAACTCGATATACCGCTTGACGCTAGCGACATGACATTTTTAGCCACCCTCTTGCCATTCATCCCTCGGCACGTTTCTTATCAATATATTGGATTGGGTGAATTTTAGAATTAGCATCATGAACACCGATACATACAGAAACCAGCTGATACCCGCCTACTTTTCGAAACCGCTGAGTATCCGCTAGTAGTACATAATTAATATTACATCATAATGTATATATTAAAGTTGAAACTAGCGTTTAACAAGGGCTTATACAACGGCAAATACGTTACAGACTATTCCGAAGTTACGTATATGTACTATGGTATGCAATGAACAGAAACTGTACCGCGGTTGCTTAACTCTCATCGAGCCCTGGGTGTTGATGCTTATATAATAATATAATACGAGAGACGTCCAACACTCATACCGTTTTTGCGTTCTGAGATATTAGTTTAAGCGAGGGCGGATAGTTACGTAGGTGTCTGCAGTGAATTACCGCTGCTCACTTAGACGCACAACACATATGCGCAGAAAGTTGCGCAAAAGTGTACACCTACGTGCGCGTTGCTCTTGTGCTAACCGCTGAGACAGCTTGGGTGAGAATCACGATCAAAGATTCCGTTATAAACAAAGAAACATACAGGTGAAGCTAATAAAATATATATTAATAACAGCGACGCCTGGTAAAATCGGCAAAATCTCGACAACAGATTAGTCACTTAAAAAAAAAATTATTTTATCCTGATGATAGTGGTGAGGACATTAGGACAAAGCTGTCAAATTATTGTATTGTCATCGGTCGTTGATAAGTGTGCAAAGTTTCTTTTTAACCTGACGTTTTGAAGTGGGTGAAAATCACGTTCAAAGATTCCGTTATAAACAAACAAACATACAGGTGAAGCAAATAAAAGCGTGTTAAAAATGAAAAAAATCATATTAAGCATTTTTTATCGAAAAAATGTATTTGTGAAAGTTGTTCAGAATTGTCTTAAACCTTTGGTCCAAAATTTAATAAAAATAAAAATAATAATTTTATTTAAAATAATGTCAGTCTGAAAACATCATTTTAAATAACTTACTTAATAGTTGACAAACACCTGACAGCTTGCATTTAATTTAAAACAAAACACACTTTTCTAAGCAAGGAAACACATTACAATTATATTTTTGGACTTGGACGTTACTTTAAACAAAATTTTAATATGCCATGACCCCCCCCCCCCCCCTCATAGACCGCGCATGTTACTTATATATTTTATAATTTCAGATATGAAATGCGCAGATTCAGGTTATCTACGGAAGCCTATTTGGAAGCTGAAAGAATATCTAAGAATCCGGACTGGCAAATTTACTATTACCTTGGTAAGTAATTATTATAAAAGATGTACGGCCAGTAATCTTAAAAATATCTTTTTGTGATAGATCTATTTTCAGTAATTGGTATGGCCTCCTTTCTCGTTTTTGATAGCCTCACGGGGTGAAAATAAATTATTCGAAGTAGACTAATTTATACATACTGTTAACTTTTTTGCAAAATTATCATAACTGCTATATATTGTGTGTTAAGATACCACAAAAACATTTGCAATATTCTAAATTCTAATATCAAACCGTTTTTCTGCGATGACTGGAAAAATTAGCACTCCTCAATATTGGAAATAAGCAGTATCAAAGTTGATATCAGAAGAATTCTCTATGAAAATATTAAAATTCCAATCCTATTAACTGAATTCTGTGTTTCTGTGTTACAGGGCAATGCTTAATGAAGCTAGGAGACGTCGTAAGGGCTAAAGAATACGCACATAGGGCTGTAAAAGTAGGAAAGCACGAAAGTTGTTACGCTCTTCTCATCAAGATTCTGATCTCAGAGGGTGATCTTAAATCGGCCATAGCTGTTTCCAATGCCGCAGTGGAGTAAGTGCATATCTGTATGATTTCTCTAACCTTTACTTCATTTTGGAATAATATTTGTAAGCGAAGTCATACGCATACATAATTTTTGTGTAATTACAGAGTTTGTTTTAAAATTGTTGTAAATATTTGTGATAACTAATACACATGTGGTTGGGAGGGGGTATCATAAATTCGTATTATTGGGAACATTCTCTTTTATTTTATCCGCCAGAGTGCACCAGCTGTACTCGGTTGTTTGTCCGTCAATGTCAATACGAAAAAATATGTCTTTGAATAAACAAAGTTAATTAGGATGTAAAATGAAAACTTGTTGCTGTGTACTGTTGTGTGGGTACAACTAATTAAATTTTCTTCAGAAGGAGTTATTTATTAAACAAAACTTAACAAAAAGTGGTTACGAATCTTAAGTTTAAATATACGAAGTGAATTGCTTGAGAACAGAAATAAGAGTGGCCTGTTTTGCCTGCATTTCGGCGGCCTCTCGTATACCTCTCGAGGGATGGGTAAATGAGCGTAATTTCCAAATTATGGTTTTACGGTAGGCTATTGTAGTTGGCCGTTACTGCCTCCAGCCTGTCGGCATTTTTGCCTTAAAGGTATAACCTTTGTTAGTTTTATGATTATGGTATATCCGTGCTTAATTGTGGGAAAGTACGCTACATGTACCAGAGTCTACTTCAAGTGTACTAACTACAATATTGTCATGATTGATTAATCTAGAATAAAAGAGGATTTATAAACAAAAAATTCAACAAGTTCATAAATGTAATTATATACTTTTCAACCAAATCAGCTTTTTTTCGATGAACTTTTTCTCAGCTCTGCTTTTAAACGATTTAATGACCAACTACCGTAATCCTTTTTATCAATTTGGCTCATTTCTACGAGTAAGAAATTGGGGAACTCTCGGAAATCGGGAAATTTAAACTATGAGAATGTAATTAACCCGAGTACGCATGGCGTCATCTATTGGATATATTAGGAACTGGCTTGGATTGTTCTTCATTCTTTTTATCAATTTGGCTCATTTCTATGAATAAGAGATTAGGAAGCTCTCAGAAACTGGGAAATTTAAACAATTTAAAAGTTATAACATAACTTTTAAATCATTGTTTAATGTAATTTTCAATTTGTATCATATATGATACAAATCGAGAATGACATTATACCGAGTACGCATGGCGTCATCTATGAGATATATTAGGAACTGGCTTGGATTGTTCCCCATTGTATTGTCAGCTGAACTAAATTCATTCCATAATACAAATAAAGTGGCAAATAAAAAGTCATATGTTTAGGTACAGATTCTGCCACATGGCACATTGGTTCATTTGCATATTTTAAGTGGGCAAAATTCTAGACAGGTTCTTAATAATTAGTAAAAAGACCGGAAAAATTGTGGAACAATCTAAGTATTAAGAGGGTGGTTTTAAGAGGAATGAAACATTAAATATTGAAAAATGATGAAACTTTGTAAATATACTAATAAGTATATCAAAGATAGTGAGCAAAATTTTAGTCATTAAAAGGTTCGTAGAACATGTTAGTTGAATATGCACTGTGCAACATTTTAATATTTCTATGTTTAAACAGATTCATCATCACTTTCATATTTAGTAGTTTTGGTTAGGATTCTGTTCCTATTAATTGTTCAAATTAACCTTCCCATCATCAGATGGTCCTACGTGTCTTATTTATTAGTTGGAATGGTAGTTTTTTTTGGTTGATTCTTTATATATAGAGAAAAACTAGATGCACAGAAAACACTACCATATAAAAACGAGATAAAGCTATAAAAGTGGCAAACTAGAAGTCTATAAACTAATTGAAATTATTTTACTAAGAATACTTTGACTGTATTTAAGGATAAAACAATAACAACAAAAAAAAATTAATTAACTATCCGGCTCGAAGGACCAAAAAATGTTTGTTATTTTCTAAGCAAAATTAAATAAGTAACTTAAAATGGACTGTAAAGAATAGTTCAAAAAGGGGATTTAAAATTGACTCATTATCAGTACCGATGCACTGTTTTTCCACTGTATATTATACAGGGCTAAAGGGATGGAGAATAAGGAGGCAGGATATATAATAAACAGAAAGTCAATTATAACACTAATATGCGGTAATACTAAGTTATATAACTATTTATATATCTCAACAACAACTCTGTGTATATATATTTTCTCTCTATATAAAAAATCAATCAAAAAAAGTACTATTCCAACTAATAAATAAGACACGTGGGGCCATTTGATGATGGAAAGATTAATTTGAACAGAGTCCTAACCAAGTAGAATATTTTTTTTCCTGGGAATATGAGATTGTTTATCAAGGGATCAGAAGTAATTAACAACATCGTTAATAAATCACTATTCGTGGCAATACGTGAACGTTTCCTGACATAATACTCTAAAAACCGGCAATCTTTGTTTCGAGCTTCTTCAGAAAGCTGACCTATCTGAAGAAGTGCTGTTTTAATAACTTCTGTACTGTGAACCAGTATTTTGTAGACAGTAAGTGGCATATAGCACCGCGAGTGGTGATTTAAATAAAGTCCTCTAGTTGTATCAGCAAGTTTCTGAAATACACTTTTAATTACGTACAATCTCCGTAAAGAAACTAGCCCGGTTTCGGTGTTGTGGCTATAAAGTCAAGACTCCATCTTATTTGTTTTTATAAAAAACTAAATTTTTGCTGCGACATATACCCATGATCCATTTTATCAAGAAGATATGTATCAAGTTTTTTCAGAACATGATACATATTCAGCATTGTGAATACCTGGGGAAACTACTGCTAAAAGTTAAATAAATTCAGAGAGCCGATTCACATGTAAGATGCTACCGGAGAGGTCGCTGATACCATCTTGAGATTGGCTCAAACAGAAAATCAACTTTTGCGAAGACTTGAAAGGGGCGAACTGAGCTTTAGGCGAGGTGGTGGGCCGTGGATGGACATAGAAGCATGCGACTTGAATTTTCCTCACCTGTCGCTCGATTATCTTAGGGACAAAGCTTTCGGAACCTACCACGTGCTTTTGACGCCTGGATGCAAGATATTCAAAACCGACAAGGGTTAGAAGAAAATGAATTCAGTTTTCAAGTAAAAAGAGTGCAACCGAATCTGATACAAGCCAGATTGTATTCTCGTTTTACCCAAGCCGATAAACACAATTTATTTATTGAATTTAATAGAATGGAAGGAGATGGAATAGAAAATAATCCTCCAGAAGAACCAATAATTGCGCTGTACCACAGGTGGGTTGCGCACATGTGTCCACGGTTCTTTGATACCTAGGGTACGCCAGGCATCCGCAAAATGTGCAATATCCCCAACAAACTTTGCTAAGAAAAATTAATGATGCCGTCGACAGAGCTTTACCTGGACATATGGATATAGAGTATGATGCTTGACCATCTGCCTTTTTTTAATTCTGATATGTATCTACTACCATATTTGCTATAGTTTTATTATTAATGTGTACTGCCTCTCCTAGAAAATGATTGGGTTATTGTGTCTACTCTCTTTTTCATTTTATTGAAACGAATAGATGTAATTGTATTATTCTGTATATGCTAAAAATGAATCACGCTCTATAGATATGGCAAAAATATGTCATTAAGTCTTTTATTAATTGAGACATATGTATGTATCCAGATACTTATACGCCATAGCCCTGATTTTGATGAAAAATCTACAATTTACGTAATTTCCGATACAAACGGATGTAACGCAATAGTCGATTTATGATATAAATGACAGATACTTATACACGTATCATTCCCGGTGAGTTGAAGACAAGAGTGAGACAAAGACAACTTCAACGCCCTCTCCTGTCTAAACTATGAATCCCATATTATTGTGCTTTTGCAGGGTTGGTAAACATACCTCAAGAGTTACCATATAAAAAAAATCAGAAAATTTATTGATCACCAAAATACCTTTAAAAAGTGCAGGTCCTTTATGTCATAGCCAGAAGACAGAGCTCTTAATAAAAATATTTTTTATTAATATAACATCTAGCCCTGTAAGCTCCCCAGTCAATTCGGGGTTTCTAAAAAATCTACGAACGATGATGTTTCTATCATTTGTTGAAGCATATCCTGGTTTCGGTCGGTCTACACTAAGTCCCATTTCGTTCTTAAAGCTGTTCATAATTTCAGTTGTACGTTGTTTCACATTAGCTTTATCATATTCGTCTTTAACTTGTCATTTTTTAACGTTAAGACGATAGTTAATACTATTATGTAACATACATTTAAAGCAGCGAATCCATGCATGCAGTGCAGACAAACCAAAGCTCAAATATTCCTTATTGTTAACGAAGCCCTTGGTCTCATCGTTCATAGTTTTAGGAGTAGCTCCGCAAATATAGCACCTTTGCGCAGAAAGAGGTCTTATTTGATGTCTATATCACTTTCCAGTTGACAAAATTTAGCTAACTGCATTGGCTTCCAAATATAATATTCTGGAAATTTTCCCACACCATCAAAAATAAGTCTGGTCTAATACCTATATCACTTTTCAGTTCAAAGCACTTCAATATCTGCAGTGGTTTCCAAATAATAAAAAAAATGAAATGAAATTAAATAAATAATTAAATCGCTATCATAATACACTAATTACAACATTGATCTACTATGAGTCTCGCTACTGTAGTTCATAACTTCTTACTGTTCTTTGATCTGTTCACTTGTTCATCTCATACCAAACTGTCCTCAGTGCGCTTGAATCCACTCTATATATACCCACGTCGAATGTTATCTATTATTCTAGAATGTTCCAGTGTATCTTTCAGGATCTGTCTGGGTCCTTCTCGAATTTTCTATGTGGCAATGGCGTAGGCATTGCACATAACAATATTGTAAATAATTCCATATGCACTTATCCGTTTCCTAACATATACCTTAATAACTCAACATTAGTTCGTTTTTGTTCAAAACAATTCTTGGAATTGCGGTACTGGGCTGATGTTTGTTACATTTAATAGTACTTTCCAGAAATGAGTTCGCCAGCTAGCTCGTTCTAATCGAAATGCTATAGGTAATAAAACAGAAAAAAAGAATAAAAATATGTGTAAATTAGTAATGAAACTTTCCTGACAATACCCAACTATAACTTTTACTCACTATATCATACAGTATATGTTTCTGTAATAGAAAATATATAAAAAGTGTAGCGTGTTACTGAAATATGCTTGATACCCGCAGGATAGCATTTAGCTTGCAATCGGGTGTTCAAATCAGGAGCTGCTAAATGGATTCTGGCTTGATAGTCTGAACAGAGGACGTATACAATCTCATTTTATATTCTTACATAATACTAAAAATTATTACCTGAGAAGCGATACCTTGGCGTTTTATGTTGTGGCGCTGGGCAGATAAAAATATTTTTAATTTACCAAATGTGCGACAGTAAAATATCAACTGCAATGTGATCATATATGTGTATATAAGAATTATTATGTTCCTGTTAATGATGTAATGTTTAAATTAGCACTTACAGTTTGGATACATACATGTTTCAGAACGATAAAATTGTTAATAAAGCGGAACAGGAGTGCGCCAGACAATCAGAGTATAAAATATTGAAACTGGCGCATTCGCCATTATTTTGAATTGTACGAACAACCAATGCAGTATTATGTTATTTATACCTTTAAGTGTATTTATTTACAGGATTCAATCTCAAATAACATCACATTTACTACCTATACTTTACCTGATATATACAAAGAGAAAAATAATGTATGTTATAAAAACATTGATATAAATTTAGAAAAAAGAAGGTAAAGAGATATTAAATCAGAATATCACTAAGGTTGGAATAAATTAATTAAAATGCAAGTGACAAAAATTCGCCCAGACACGTCGATTTTTAAATTCCTCAATTTTCTTATGTAAAAAATATTTTTCTACAAACATTTTTTAGTAAATCATGTCATGGGCATTTTTTTTAATGGAAACCCACATTTAAAAAATGTCATTCGAAAGAGCACTTTTTTCTACATGCAGTACGTTAAATGGCATATTGCATGACGGAATTATCAAGAAAAATCTTAGCTACTTATTATAAGTAGTTAGTAGTAGTAGTAGTAGTAACGCAGTGGATTATCTACTGCATTTAGTGTTTTTCTACATACCAATTCATACAAAAGCAAATTATGATTTTCCAGGTATGTTGTGGTGTGCTGAATAAGGTCTCAAAAGTCCCCGAAGGGGGAGTGTAAGGATAAAATTTGGCAACACTGTAAAGGGCCAAAATCTTGCTCTGAAACGAATTTTTCGAGATATCTCAGTTTTCACTTCCTCTACAACAAAAATACATCAGGCCAAAAAGAAAGCTATGGAAATTCTGTATAAAGAAGATAAAGGATTTTTTGTCGTATACGCAATATTTTTTCAAATTCTTGCATTGAATTTGAACTTATGTGATATTATGAATAATTTAAGTACTCTATTCCACACCACCCTTGAGGTTGAGTACTATGTGCGTTTTTTATGTGGTTTCCTCGGTAATTTTCTTGTTCGTTTTCTTCTTCTCTAAATCCATCAATTCATTGCTCGAGGAAATTCGAGCCAATCTGAGAACTTTGAGTTTCTGCTTCAGTGATGGCTTCTACTTCTGACGAGTCTTCAATCGGTTCAGCATTTAAGCAAGATTGTCCATGGCAGTTGCCGCAAACTGGTGAGCAATTAAGTTCCAATCTCCGACAACCACACTATGGTCCACAGCCTTTCGTACAGTTGCAGAAAATCATCTTCAAAAGGCAATCAGATGCAGGAAGTTGGGATGTTGTTTTTGGCCACAATATGGTATCTTTTAACATCCACCCCCACTGTTTAGGATTCAGTACATTACCCAACCATTTCTGTACTCGAAAATAAATACGAAATAGATGCTGTTGAGCTGCGTCATGAGTGGGTGGTAATGAATTCAATTCCACTGGTTTGCTTTTGCTCACAGCTTTAATAAAGCAAGAATACCGATAGTTACCGATGGAAACTTCTTTAACTGCAGCGTTATAGATTGTGAGGAAAAATTTTATCCCATTCGAAGTAACTATGTCAGGAGAAGTACCAGCCTTGCTGAAAACTTCAGCTATAAGTTTCAAGCCCCGTCATGATTTCATCACTTTCAAAACTTCAGTCTTGCCTTTACTGAACAGGGCAGATTTAATGTCACATCCAGAGAATGCGTGCAGAAATAATATGTGATCTCAAATCTTTATGGTGATCAAGGCTTCGTAAAGAATAAATTTTTCGTTCGACCTTCCCTCTGCCTGGTTTGAGGAGAAAAAATCCTTTATCAATAGGTGTACGAGTTAAAATTATAAAGAAGATCCACATCTTCCCCAACTACAACCGTGCTATTTTTATATGATTCCTCAGCGCTGTTTCGACTATCAAAATGTCAGCATAATCTTCAGCATGTCTAACAATATAATTATTTCCCTGAAACTTTTCTGTCAAGATCGAAATCAACCTGGTTTTATTTTTATTATTGAAAAGGAGCTTCTCTTAGCTCACGGTTGCAACCATCTGCTAATCAAAGTAAATGTCAATAGTTGAAGCTTTTGAGGACCGGCGAAGCTGCTCCATAGCCTTCACACATAAGTGGAATTTTGGAGATCTGGTTCAGATTCAGATGGCTGGAAGTTATCATAGAAAGCTGACTTGTTAGTCTTGCGGATACCAGCTTCGCCAAAGAGTGACACCGGGTACGGAGCCAATTCATACTCCAAGTAGGTGCGAAGCTCTTCATTCGTTTTCTTCCTGACAGTAATCCTTTGAAACAACAATAATGGATCAATGGGCATTGTGGTATCACGGACTGTAACATTGCTATTGACAAGTTAATAGTGAAAGCACTCTATCTGCACATAAGAATTTAATATCATAGAAGTTGTTGCCAATTCTTTTCTCCATTGCAACAGTTCGAATTCTATGAGCATCATGGCATGTTATTTTTCCATCACCAGTAACCTCTGCTGCAATCGACTTAATTTTTGGCACAATTGGGAAGGGATTATGAAAATTGAACCAATCTGACAGTTTACGAACATCCTCAGTATCTCTCTTTATGCGAGATTCCCTTCATCAATATGCTGTTCCCCAGAGTGAAAAAGAAAGCCCACAAAAGTTGCAGAGTCCTTCGCTGATGTTACTTGCAGTCAATAGTCCAAAAACCCATTTATTCACGACACTTTCATTTGTACTTCTTCCACGAGTAAAACCTTGTTTTGATTTCGATGATTTCATAAGAGATTGTTCAATTATCATATCAGTAGACGTTCCACAGAAAACTATTACGTATACGAAAAAAAGACGCTCTATCTTTTTTATAAAGAATTTCCATAAGTTTCTTTTTGGCCTGATGTATTTTTGTCGTAGAGGCAATGAAAACCAAGAATATATCAAAAAATTCGTTTCAGAGCACGATTTTAGCCCTTCACAGCGCTGCCAAATTTTATCCTTACACGCCCACTTCGGGACTTTTGAGACCTTATTCACGACACCACAACCTACCTGGAAAAGTATTATTTGCGTTTGTACGGATTGGTCTGAAGATTCAGCTCATTTTCACTAAATGCGATGGATTATTATAACAATGTAATAAAACAATATATACAGGGTGGACCATTAATAATAGGCCATATTTTAGGGGTAGATTCTTTGGGCCAAAATATGAGGATATAATCAAATATGCTTCAGTAAAATATTGCTGTGGAAAAAGATACAGGGTGTAAAGTTCAAATTATTTTTTCGTTCTTTTGCAATAACTCAACAGCCTCTTGACTGATCTTCGCCAGATTTGCTAGAGGAACTTTTTTTATTCTAAGAAATAATAATTTGTGTTACATAACGTTAGATCACAGAGGACCTGTATCTGATAAAAGAATTTCTTTCATATTTTTTTGACGAAACGTTGTGGTACTTCTGACCAGAAAATCTGACATGGGCGTCATTTCCACGTATAAAAGGTACACTTAGTAGAACTTGATAACACCAACCGTTTTCGAGGAAAGTGCCGTTAAACATTTCAATAATTTTTTGAAAGACAAATTCAAATTTAACGGAACAAAGTGTATTTATTGAAAAAAGTACAAAACGTAAAGGAAAAAAAATCGTAATAACGGCGTCTTTCTCATTTTCATACGAACTAATGGATTAATTTTATGGTATTGATATGAATCAAAAGATTGTCTAAAATAAGGATCTAATCTTAGAAGACCAAAAAATAACGTAAGAATTGACTTAATGACATTATAACAGGAGTGAAATGATATGGCTAGAAGCGTTCTTTACGTAAGATTCTTAGGACAGATTGTTTACTCACCCCTGTTGCCGCTGCTAAACGACTTGAGCTGACTTGAAGATCTTCATTCACACGAACTAAAATTTCTATTTCTTGATCTGGGGTAATTCGTCTCGGTCGTCCTACATCGTTTTTATGGCGAAATTAACCCGTTTTTCCCAAACGACGAAACAGATCTTTGAAAATCTTATGGTCTGGCTGTATTCTATATGGATATTGCAATGAGTATCTCCTCGATGTAGCACGTCCGCTAAAATTATTTAGTGGGTAAACACATATCATATCCCTCATTTCCCTATTTGAAAAATTATTATGTCTAGGCATTGTAAATAAAGCAGTTAAAGAAATTAGCTTGAGGAACACCAGAACAAAATAAAATTATTAAATAACGTAAATGACAGAACTAAAACGTAACCAAAGCACACTTCTCAATAAATATACTTTTTTTTTTTTTGACGAGGAGGGGAAACCCTCATGGGCTCCCAACCTGAGTTGGGTCAGTGTCAGACTCTTACTGACTAAAACCCCTCCCCACAGGGTCGTCTGTACACTCCGAAGGCACTGCAGCCTCTTGGGCTTATTGTGCACTCCCTGTTCCGATTTATACTGCCCATTTTAATACTCCTGTGCCACTGATAAGGTGATACAGGTCTGAGAATGGGCGAGTTTTAACGCTTTGCGGGTCTGTTTGTGTTTGCCCGTAAATATTATATCTTCTGCGGGCCAATGCCTCACATTCATATATGATATGGTCTACTGTCTCTGGTACCTTGCCACATAATCTGCAGTGAAGGTCGCCGTCAAACTTGCCAATTCTGTGCAGGTGCTTCTTAACAGGAAAATGTCCCGTCAAGAGGCCTGTTATAATTCTCAACTGTAATCTGTTCTTTGGGAGCAGTTCTGCAGTTTGTTTTGGGCATGGTCCTTCAATAAGTGTTTTCCCATGTCGATTACCTGGTATGTTCCTCTAGTAATAATTGTGTTTATTCCTGACCCAGTCTTTAATTACCCCTCTAGCTGAGCATTTGGTGATGCCCAGCACGGGTTCTAGGCCATAAACTTTGTTAGCTGCTCCTTGTCTAGCAAGTTCATCAGCTTTTTCGTTGCCGTCTATTCTGGTGTGTCCCGGCACCCAGAGTAGTTTAACTCTGTTCTGCTCACCCAGAACTTCGAGCTCTTTATGGCAGTCCCATACCAGTCTGGAGGACACTTTGTAAGAGGCTAATGCCTTTAGTGCCGCCTGACTGTCAGATGCAATGCAGATCTGCTGGTTCACATATCGTCGTTTGACATTCTCACGTATACACTCAAGTATAGCCAGAATTTCAGTTTGAAATACAGTGGCGTGAAGTCCAAGAGAAAGGCTTATACTTGCCCTTGGTCTCACTCCATGTATTCCTGCTCCAGCTCCTGATTCCATCCTGGACCCATCAGTATACCAGGCCAGGCCTTTGCGCAGTAACTCAGGAGCTCCTGTTGACCAATCCCCTCTCTCTCCAATAGAGATACTGAAGGGCTTGTTAAATTTTGGGACCATGTAGTCTGACCACATGCTCAATAGAGGATCTACTACAATGTTGATTATTTTCATATGTCCTAACTCCCCTGTGTGGAGAGCCACGTCACGTGAGTTTTGTACCCTGTATGCCCCCATTCTTGCCTCTCCCTGAATCACTACGCTGAGTGGGGGGAGGTCCAATAGAGTCTCCATGGCTGCTGTGGGGGTGCTTTTCATGGCACCCGTGATTCCCAAACAAGCCAGTCTCTGTACCCGGCTTAGCTTGTTGGCTGCAGTTATTTGAGTGGCTTTAGGCCACCAAACTAAGGCAGCGTATGTAATGGAGGGTCTTATTACACTGGTATGGAGCCAGTGCACCATACCAGGCTTGAGCCCCCATGTTTTGCCATATAATCGTCTACATGTGGCCAATATGGCCACCGATTTATGTGTTACCCTGTCTAGATGTTGGTTCCAGGTAAGTTTAGAGTCTATGATAACTCCAAGATACTTTACCTCCCCCGACATCCTCAGTATTGTACCTTGAAGAACCAGAGGACCCAATCCCTCCAGGTTTCTCCTTCTAGTGAATGGAACGATATTGGTCTTTGAGGGACTTATTCTCAGCCCCTCTTCATCGGTCCATTTCTTGACCATATTCAGGGCCCTTTGTAAACGGTCCCTAACTATGTTATTGAACTTTCCTCTTGATATGATGACTATATCGTCAGTATACCCCTGAGCTTCAAACCCCTCATTGGTAAGTTTCACTAATAGGTCGTCAACTACCAGGTTCCATAGCAAGGGAGATAACACACCCCCCTGCGGGCAACCCCCTGCAACTGACGCACCTAAAGTTTCACCCATCATGGTAGTAAATACCATCCTGCCCTCGAGCATGCAGCCAACCCACCTGCAGCAGGTGTCCTCAACGCCACGCTCTCTTGCAGTTCTGATGATGGAGTTGAAGGAGGTGTTGTCGAATGCCCCCTCTATGTCAAGAAAGGCACCCAGTGCCACCTCCTTATGTTCCAACGTCTTTTCCACCCTTCTAATTAGATGGTGAAGTGCCGTTTCTGTGGACATGCCTGCTCTGTATGCATATTGGTCTTGATGTAGTGGGCTTCTAACCAATACATCATCCCTGATATGTCTGTCAAGCATTTTTTCCATCGTCTTAAGTTGGAATGACATAAGACTTATAGGTCTTAAGGACTTGGCGTGAGTGTGGGAGTTTCTCCCCGCCTTTGGTATGAATACCACCTTAACTGGTTTCCAAATTTTTGGTATACAGCCCAGCGCTAGGCTGGCTCTATAAAGCATACATAGCTTTGATGCTAGCAAGTCTAAACCTTGCTGAAGCATTATTGGCCAAATTCCGTCATATCCCGGAGATTTGTACGGTTCAAACGAGTTTATTGCCCATCTGATTTTCGATTGATCAATCACCTTTTTAGACACTGTCCAGTCCACCCTGGTGACCCTGTTACCAGTTGCCTCCAGTTCCGTTCCTAGCCATTCCTCTGGTGATTTTTCAATTATTGTGGAACCAGGAAAGTGCACGAGGAGTAGTTCCTCCATTGTTTCCTTACCTGTTTCGGTATATTTCCCTCTCTCAGTTAAGAGAGAGTTTACTACGCACCGATTGTCCTTTGAAAGAATTCTCTGGAGTCTGGCACATTCCGAGATACACTCGATGCTCTCGCAATGTTTCCTCCAGGCGTCTCTCTTGGCCTTCCTCAATGCTCGGTTGTACTCAGTCAAAGAGGACCTGTAATCATCCCAATTTGCCGATCTTTTTGCAATATTAAATTTCTTTCTCACTTCCTTCCTCCTTGTGGCAAGGTCATTGTTCCACCAGGGCACGTTCCTAGTGGATTTCCTTACCACTAGAGGGCAGTTGTTCTCATATGCGGAGATTATTGCGTTCTGTATTTGTTCCGCAACTAACTCCACATCCTCCTCATTTTTAACAGTGTTCATAACCCTGGCAAGTTCCTGGGCAAGGTCTACTTTGTAACCTTCCCAGTCCGTCCTACGTGGGTTACGATATGTTTCAGTCACACGGTCCATACCCGTTATATTAAATCGTATGTGTCTGTGGTCTGAACAGCTCTCCTCCTCAGACACATGCCAGTCGCTAACTAGGTTACACGCGTACGTTGTTCCTATTGTTATATCTATCACTTCTTGCCTTTGTGTGGTTACAAAGGTCGGAGTATTACCTACATTTTCTATGTCTAAATTATATTCCATAATAAATTCAAAAATTGACTCACCTCTAGTGTTGGTGTTCGTACTTCCCCAGATCGTGTGATGCGCGTTTGCATCGCACCCGATGATGACCTGAGATCCTCTTCCTCTACAGTTTCTCACCAGTTCCTCCACGGCTCTGGTTGGTGGTGGCTCAGGGTCATCATATGGAAGGTACGCAGAGGCCAGTATAAACTCTCTCGGCACACCCCCACACGAAGCCCTGATTTTTGACTGCCGCTAGATCCCTAGAACTGAAATCAGTTAGTGACATTATTTTACAGTTATTTTTAACTAATATGCACGCTCTGGGAATTGCAGCGGTTCTACAACAAATAAGTTCACCGCCAACTCCTTTCAAGCCACTTACCTGTCCCTTGTGAATCCAAGGTTCCTGGATCAGCGCCACATCACACCCCTGCATAACTTTAGCAAGGACCGCCGTGGCCGCCTTGCTATGATGCAGGTTTATCTGCACCACCCTCAGCATCCGGATTGAGTTCGCCTCTTTCCTTCTCCTGAAGTTTTCTGAAGGTTACCCTCCCCAGGCCAAGATAGGGCTTGAAGTCCAAACCTTCAAGCACCTGGACCGACTTTTCGTCTAAGGAGTAGGCCAGCGTTTGCCCCTTCTCCTCGACTCTGCGACTCATCAGCAGCCATTTCTCCGTGTTCAAGCCTGCATTTTGCTTCTTGAGACGGTCCCTGACCACTTTCTCCTCCACTGGCTCGGGAGCCCAGAAGAGGAACTTAGGACGCCTTGGGGGGTCTTTGGTGTTAACAGCGGTCACTGTCACCCCCTCCCCCAGCCCCCTCATCCCCCGAACTGTGCTCCCAAGCCAGTTTTCTGTAGAGGGGTCTGCGCATGTGATGCTGAGCACCCCCCCTTCGTATCTTGGAAACCGCTGGAACCGCGGTGATGCCCCCCCGTGAGGGATGGCATCTATCGCCTCCACCAGTTTCTTCTGGATCAGGTCTGACTGCTCCTGATCCAGTAAGGTGTCAGGATGGTTGACATGAATTACAGCCATCCTGATACCTGTGATCGCATCCCTGTAGGAGTGAGTCTGTGCAGTAGCACCTCTCACCCTTTTGGGATCTGCTTTCCTGGGAGACCTCGACATTGGCCTCTTAGAGGGTTTTGCCGGAGCTGCTCCCAGATTGTTTGTTGGCTTCGGTCGCCGTGGCTTCTCCACTGTCCACGTCCCCGCAGCCATTTCCTGCGCTTTCGTGAGCTTCTTTTTTTGAGCCCCCGAAAGTCTTTTTGTGTTAGAGCCGTTACCCGCCAAGTCTGCCTGGGCTACTTGGCTGGTGCTTGCTCTCTCGATCACAGTACAGTCCATTGCTTCCTGTACTGTAGGTTTAGAGGTCCCACTCCCTGAGGAGGCTGCCTCTGTGTTTGTTTTTAAACGTTGGTCCTCCATATTAGTTCCCACGA
Source organism: Leptura quadrifasciata (assembly GCA_963675555.1). Classification (NCBI taxonomy): domain Eukaryota; kingdom Metazoa; phylum Arthropoda; class Insecta; order Coleoptera; family Cerambycidae; genus Leptura; species Leptura quadrifasciata. Next base: position 115,455,766 of record OY776674.1, on the reverse strand, counting down.
GTGAGGGGGAAAGGATGGTCCACACGCACGGAGCCCCCTGCGTACGTGCAAGGCATTAATACAACGGGGTGCGCCATGTGCCCCGAGGTTAGTCGCTGACGGCCGGACCCCCCCCCCCCGACTATGCACCCTTCAGCGCGCACAATACCTTGGGATTGGGGAAGTTTTTATAGTGGTACTTCATCCACGCGGTCCAGGCAATTAAGCCAAGACCCCCGTGCCCCCTGGACTGGCATACCCCCGACCTAGATCGGAGGGTCGTTGTCGCCCCAGGCGGTTTACGGTATGTGTCACGAGCTGGTCCGCGACGTGGCTTTAGCTGGGCATGGACTGGGCTGTTAACCCTACCTCCCAGCAGTATAACCGACGTTAACCCTACTCCTTGCGGAGTCTGGCCATTCTCCTATCCACCACCTCGGAGACGCGCCTGGTAGGTGCTCAACCTTCCCTATGGGCAGGAATAAATATACTTTGTTTCACTAAATTTGAATTTGTCTTTCAAATAATTATTGAAATGTTTAACGGCACTTTCCTCGAAAACGCTTTTAGTTATCAAGTTCTACCTGTACCTTTTATACGTGAAAATGTCGCTCTCGTCAGATTTTCTGGTCAGAAGTACACGTTTCGTCAAAAAAAATATGAAAAAAAATCACCATCAGATACAGGTCCTGCGGCGCCCTCTATAACCTAACGTGATGTAATGCATAATAGAATTTCTTCTAGAAAATTATTATTTAAATATACTTCATATCGTACATACCAGAGAAGGTTCAATGGTATATATCCATCATAAATTATATGTTGAAAACAACCCATTTGGGCAAAATTAGAAGAAATACATTTGAATTTGTCAGATTTTGACATAAAGTAACTTTTGCAAAAATATAGAAATTTAGACATGTCAAAAGGTAGACAATGGAGAACAAAATTTATAGTAGGGTCGATCTGGAATTAAAAATGGCTTGAAACGGACTCGTTTTTTTCGATTTTTTTTTGTGATGTTGCAAAGTCGCACCCCCTCTATGAAATAAATGAAATTAAAACTGCTGTAACTTCCGAAAATTTTCCTCAAATCGCGCAGCAAACATGAGATTGTATACTAATGTGTCTATTTTCAGTGCCGCTCATGTTTTTTCAATTTTCACTGTAATTAAACAAATGGTTGCGAAATAACAAATTTATTGTCAATATTATTTTTAGGAAAAGTCATTTTTCGCCAAGAATGAAAGGGGAGGGGGAGATTTTTTTGCGCCATCGAATGTGGAATTTTTTTTTCTTTGATTTGAGCCCGGCCAGATTGCAATTGTATGATTCGTAAGGGGGAGGGGGCCCGCAAAATTTTTGCCCTGTAGAGGGGCAAGGGTTAGAGACTTCGGGCCGGGCTCGTTTTCAGGGGCAATCAATTCTCTTTAAAGATTTTTTTACCCCGAAGATCTAACTTCATCAGGGCCTACAGGCGCGCGTGATGCATTTTTTAAAACAAGCGCGGCAATCCAGCAGCCATACAACGAGATGCCGGGGGAGAAGCCTAGCGCTCCCACTTCTCTTCCTTCTCTCTCACAAATACACGTTCTACCCCGCTCATCCCGACGTAAAAATAACAGTTGTTAATAATATTTTTTTTAAAGTCGTTTACTTCGCAAGCAAAGGTAAGTGAAAAACAACGTCATATATTGCCATCAACAGAACCACGTTATATATTGCAAGTGTATATGCATTTAAATGTGATTAATCCGGGCCAGTCGAAACGGAGCTCAAGTAGATATACATAATAGCTGTCCGATTCAACATTCGAGTTCCTTGTTTAGAGGACAGGCAAAATGATAAAATATTACAAAAACACCTAAAGGAAGATAGGTCAAATAACCAGATTGCAAAGATTAAAAGCAATAAATTAATTATCGAGAGGATGCCTACACAGTAGATCAGCTGAAACATCTAGACTGTAATAACTTATTGGTTCCAGTGGAAAACACTGCTATAAATCATAGTCAGAGAGCCCCATCGCCCTTAGCATCATCCATTAGGGACACAAATGGCGAATTTTTGTTTACAAAACCGGTGATTGGCAAACATATATCAATAGTTAAAATTGAAGACGCCAATCAAAAGTCTGCGACAAAAAACTGAATCCTTCATTAATGAATTAGTGAATCTTTAATGTATTTAGTGCAACCTAGTTAATTTTTTATGGTATCGTGTTTATTAAATTATTAACGTAACTATACGGTTGAGCAGAAGATCAGCGTTGTCTGAACTCCGCCGTTCTTTTTAATGTTTAATTTAAAAAAATAAAATATTATTATTCTTATTATTATTAGTTATAATAATTCATGCGACCCATATATGTAAATATAATAAACTATTTATCTTTATATTCTGTTTCGGTTCATGGCTTTTCTTCAATACAACTAACGAAGTTCCGATGTCCTTGAAATTTTACTCCAACGTTAATTCATTAGAGAGATGCAGCTGTAAGCTGCAGTCAGGCTCTTCCAGATATACCTGGAGGCTTGTCTGTGAACATACTTCCCTTGTGTCGCCCCCTTAAAGAGAAAGGGACGACGCGGCATCGGGCAGGTAAATGAAGCTTGAAATATGGATACGATGTAGCATTTTCCTTGATGATCCAGCCTGCGCTTGACGCGGCAACCACGTACACCTAAAATAGTCGTGTAGAGAAGGGGAAGGGGCGACGACATGAAAATTAAATGGAAAAACGACGAGCCGTTGAAGAGATGATAAAAGAGAAAAAAAAAACGAATCAAATCGTTCAACAATCGAGCGAGATCCGACAGATCTATTCAAAAATACGTTCGAACCGGGAGTTCCTGCTCAGCGGGACACGCGGATGACTCACGAGTACAGTGGGACGTGTATTTGTGAGAGAGAAGGGAGAGAAGTGGGAGCGCTAGGCTCCTCCCCCGGCATCTCGTTGCACGGCTGCTGGATTGCCGCCCTCGTTTTTAAAAATATATGATGCGCGCGTGCAGGCCCTAATGAAGTTACAGCTTCAGGGTAAAAAAATCTTGAAAGAGAATTAATTGCCCCTGAAAACGAGCCCGCCTCGAAGTTCCTAACCCTTTCCCTTACCTTTCCACAGGGCAAGAACTTTGCGGCCTCCCCTCTCCCCTACGAATCATCCAATCGCAATCTGGCTGGGCTCAAATCAAAGAGAGAAAAATTCCACATTCGATGGTGAAAAAATACTCTCCCTCCCCTTTCCTTCTTGGTGAAAAATGACTTTTTCTAAAAATAACAATAACAATAAATTGGTTATTTCGTAACTATTTGTTTATTTACTGCGAAAATTGAAAAAACATGAGCGGACTGAAAATAGACACATTAGTATACAATCTCACGTTTGCTGCGCGATTTGCGGAAAAAATTGCGGAAGTTACAGCAGTTTTAATTTCATTTACGTTTACCCTTCCCCCTCCCCCCTAATCAACCTAGCGACTTGACATTTGCAAACAGTACATAGGTCATGAGTGTCTATTGGGGGGAGGGGAAAAAAAGTTGACAAGTCACTTTCTTCCCCGAAAAAACCGCGAGAACAGCTTTCGGGCGCAGCGAAAAATCCGTACCTTCACATCGCAATATCTCGGGAACCGCTGGATCGATTTTGACGAGTCAAAATTCAGTTTACGCGCATTCGCGGGACCTACATTCTATCACTATACATTTTTTCGATCCGAATCAAACTAAGCGAGTTATGCCCTCCCCCCCCCCTCCTCGCAAAAAGTTCGACCGGAAAATTTTTCGGATGATAGAGGGGGTGCGACTTTACAACATCACAAAAAAAATCGGCAGCTACTGGAAGCGGCTGGAACCTCCCCACTCGGTGGATCTTTGAAGCCGAAAAGGGCATTAAATTGTGTGACAAAACGGCACTAAACGTAATCCGATCTCATCCAAAACCTTTTCATATCTTCTGGGGCACTAAAAATACCCTCAAATTAATGAATTTACAATCATCTATGCGAGTTATTACCTACATTATCGCTCGTTGAATAATATACTATTAGGATATTAACAACTTTAACATCACTTGAACGACTAAGAAAGTCTAGTTATCCTAAATACTACAGATTTGTAAAGCAACAAACTGAAAATTGGTAAAGTGATAATCTATAATAAATTCACCAACGAAGGTACAGAAAGCACATGATATTGATATTGTTACATCTACCGATCTCAACCAAAACCTTTTCAGATCTTCTGGGGCACTAAAGAAATGCACACGCAAAGTTTCATTCAAATCTATTCAGTAGTTTCGACGCTATCGTGCTAACACACATACACACATACACACACACACAGACATTTTTCAAAAACCACTTTTTTGGGTTCCTAGGACCTCAAATCGTAAAGATTTGATGTTATCTCAATTTTCGTTTTTGAACCAATTTTAGTAACCTCTCACAATTTTATTGTGGAGAGGTTAAAATTTGAAAAAAACGAGTCCGTTTGCAAATCCAGATCTATCCCACTATTAATGTATTAATGATTTATATTCCGAAATTAAGAAATTTATTGACAATTTAAGAAATAATAAATTTAGTTGCCAATAAGAACAAGGAAAGTTCAACTCTTTATGGATTTACTATAAAAGGAAAGAAGAATTTTCTAGAAAAGGAGTTACGAAATATTGAGCATACGAAGCGTTTCCAATTTATTAAAAGAGAACATAACCCAAGAAAAATAACCAGAAGGAAATAAACCAAATAGAAGTTTGTATATAGGGCTAAAGGGAAGTATATTGAATGCAGGCTAATAAATGGATGTCGAGCAGGTGAGCGGATATAACGTAAAGGTGTGGGAAGAGATAATTTAGATAAGGCGGTACAAGTGGCTGAAAGAGGAGTATAAGTGGATAGATGGCGGAGTGTTGGATGAAGTGCCATGCACAGATGGGTAGCCATTGAAGAGTATAGGAATCTAAGATCTGGGTAGAAATTGTTTGGAATCTGGAAGCGGAATAAAGGCTTGCAAGAAATGAAGACAATCATAGTGCAACATATACTATAGTTTTAAAAGTTTATATTCTTTGATCAGTAATATATTTCAAATTGAGTTTAATAACTCAAATATTTTTCCTATCTTAAAGACAATTGACCATTCTAGAATGACGTCATTGACAGTTCGGCCATATTTGCTGGGTGGCACACAAAACCATTTGCGTATGTAAACATTGCGAGTATTTCGTCATTAAATTGTTTAATCCTGGTCTAATTTATAGAAAATGCCACATTCTTGTATTGTTGTTAAATGTTCAATACACGCTGAAAGAGATAATGTATTTATTTTCCGATTTCTCGCTATTTTTAAGGCTTTGAAACGGGAGCCACTAAGTAAAAACCACCCAAAACACGGTGGTATTTATTCAAAACATTTTATAACTGGTAATACTTAATTTTTGTATAAAAACTCCTTCTAGGTTTTATAAGGTTAGGAAAACTAGCTGCTTTAGAGGATAATACTACAAATATCCCCTTTTACAAAAGGACAAACTCAGTTGTATCCTATAGATTTGGAAAACACACGGAACATTGGAACTGTACGAATTCATGTAGAAATAATTCTAGGTTTTCTCGAAACAAAATTTAAGATTTTTTTATGAAATAATACCCATAAGCATGTTGCCAAAACGAAGAAATTGTTTGAGTGCATTGGATACACTCGTCTTGGTATGTAGCCTTCTTAAATACCGAATAGTATAAATAATGAATTATCTATGTGTTTACTAATAAAAAAACAATTTTAATTATATATACCTATTTATTTCAATACATTGCACATCAATAATATATATTTTTTATATACAGTAAAACAAATGTTATTTAATATTCACTTTATTCTTTTCAAATATCCAAGTTCAGGTTCAGTCAAGCCAAAAATACCCATAAATTAGATATATACATAAATAGGCGTAAGTTCAAGATTTAAAAATGTTAATCAAGTTTAAAACCTCTGTGACATATCACAATTATATACATTAACATATAGAATCTAATTATGTAATGTAAAATTACGCATTAATTGATTTCTTACCTTCCCAATGACAACAAATGCCTCATCACTGATTTGTTTTGCCAAAATTCCTCGAACAGAGCCAGATTCGTAAAGCTTGTAGGCTTGCAGCTTTTATAAACCTTAAATTGTTGACCAGTATTATAACTATGAGTTAGTATTAAACAATTCACGAAGTCCATCATGGTAATACTATAAACTTCAAGCCTGCATTCTTAAGGAGAAATTGCGTAGGGGTCAATATTGTCAATAATCTCGATTTATTTATCATATCTGCACTTAATATCACCTCTAAAGGTTACATAATATACTTCGAGACATCTTGGAGAAAAAAACTTCAAAAAATCACAGCCAACAAACACAAGCACACATAGAACACAAAAACGAATATAAACACACGGAAAATAATCGCTTTATGTGCCACCCAGGCAAAATGGCGGATTTGTCAAATTCGCGTTCTGGAATGGTCTATTCAGTTTTTACATTTTGACAGAAATTTTCGTAACCTCAAAAAGAGAACTTTCTTCAGTTTTTATTGCCAAAATTTGGAACATTTTGGATTGTAAAGTTTCTGTTGTTCATTCATTGTTTTGTTAGACTTGTTGTTAATAAAGTGGAGACAGACAAGCATAAAATTTTAGTGAAAAAGGAATTGTTTCCAGTGTCAATTATTTTTAACATGTTAGTTACATCGAATACTATACGAAATGGACATTTTCTACCTCTAGGAACCGCCGCTACGCAAGTTGTCTTCCACTTTGTGAAAAATCTACCATTTTGGTCGTTCTTTCTAAATATAGATGAGTATATCTTCGGTATGTGTAGGTCCAAGAAAAGCGAAAAAAATTGAGGTTGATCGTTATGATATAGGCTATCAGCGGTTACAATATGAAATTTTTATCTGCACACATAACCTCAAAAATACACTTAAAAAACTGCTAAATTTAGCAGTTTTTTAAGTTTTTTTTGAGGATATGTGTGCGGATAAAAATTTCATATTGTAACCGCTAACAGCCTATAACACAATGAACAGCCTCATTTTTTTCTCGCTTTTTTTGGACCTACACATACCGAGATATACTCATCTGTATTTCAAAAGAACGACCAAAATTGTAGATTCTTCACAAAATGGCCGATAACTTGCTAGCGGCTAGAGGTAGAAAATGTCCATTTCGTATATAGTATTCGATGTAACTAACATGTTGTAAATAAAAAAATACAGCAACTCCTCACCCAGAGAAAGAATAAATAGATAATTCGAATCAATGAAAGCATTTAAATTCCTTGTAAGTCTCATTTCAGTGCAGTTTATTTTAACGATATTAGTATATAATTTCCGCAAGAATTAAGCTTACATCCTGATTCGCGACAGGACGCGATGTCAATAAAATTAGTTCAGAGCAATTTAAGCAGTCAACATCGATGTGGTGTAGGCATCACGCATCACGTCATAATACTTTAGACTTGGTTAGCTATATCAAAGCATAAATGTTGAATGGGTTAGCAAACAAACACTGTTTATATTCGCTTAAGCCTAAAATTACTGATTAAATAAATATACTATGTCAAAAGGTCGTAATTGGTTTTCATATTAGTATATTAGATTTTGAGTAACAGAATAAAATTACGACACAGATAATTTGCTTTCGAATTTTTGAATCTTCATTGATGAGCTGATTTTAACCTATAACACATAAGTTCTAACTCATTGCGCATTATTTCCTATTTTAATGTAAGAAATGTTCGAAATATTCTCCATTTACTTATTGGTAATAGTCCCGTCTCACTTTCTCTAAAACGTGAATTAAAACATTCCACGTCTCTGCATTCGTTCTTTGAGATTATCGATGTCATTTGGATTTGTTGCATATATTTTAATCTTGAGATATCCTCGTAGAAAATAATCAAACGGCGTGGGGTCTGGTGATCTAGTTGGCCTCTCAACATTACCTCTTCGTCCAATCAATGTATTAGGAAATGTTTTATTGTTAGGGGTGGCTTTTGGGGGGTTGCATCATTAATAAAATGAAGTATCAGATTTCTTATACTTAAAAGGAAAAATTCTCCTATTACGATCCAAAATAAAAAGGTTTCATGCTTTTTAAACACATTTATTTATTAATTTTCGTGTGAGGGGTTGTTTTTAAGGGTAGTTAAATAGTAAAATATTGAAATATTAGATCCATGATTAAAAACAATTGATATCTAACATATTTGAATATAGTTATAGCCCCTCACTGCGTTAATTTGTTAGTTTTCAATTTATTGGAGTAAGGGGTAGTTTTTACCCCTTAAAAACAAAAAGCACACTTTGCGACCAAGTCAGGTTTGAAGAGGAGGGTAAGATGAACTTAATTCTAAATTTTCAAGAAGATCGGAGCAGTACTTCAGATTTCGGAGATTTGGCCCCTTTTTAACGTTGAATGACTGTACTAATAGTAACGGCGTAAATCAGGAATTAATTCTTAAAATCCGCCATTCTGCTAATAAGCTAATGCCAAAATTTTTTTAGTGTCCCTTGGTTCTCGTATACACACTAAATCACATTATAATTTTTCCCTTTCATAATAGCGTGGGGGTGGTATTGGGGGTGATAGTGGAGGATGGCTGATGCATGCATGCCCTAAATTGCAATTTTATGAACTTTACCCTTATTTACCCCCGAACTCTTCAACGAAATTAGATAAAAATATAATCTAATTCCAGATCTCGTTATAATAAATAAGTGTACCAAATTTCAAGTCCATATCATAAACGATTCCAGAGTAAACGTGTGCACAAAAAAGTTATAGACCGACCGCGAGACGGAATTTTTTTTTCGTTCAAATTTAAAATGTCGACGTTTCATAACATTTTAAGCCTATTTCAACAAAAAAATATATATGTATTTTGCGTTACTATATTTCCACTGGACGTGGAAGTAATAAATGAAACACTTTTTATGTAATTATTTTGGGAAATTATTAAAAATTCTCGCTCAATAACGAGAAAAACAAGATGAGAGATATTATGTCCGGATTAACAATATTTTGCTACGAATTGCTTGAAACGGGAACTGTCAGATTTTAAATTAAAGACGCATGTTTTAAAAGAAGTTAAGATGAATTGGTAAGATCGTCAATCAAGTGAAAATGGACAAAGAGCACGCATATTTCTTAAGTTAAACTTCAATTTGGTGGCACCACTTTTCCCTACCACTTTTGTAACAATCCGTGCGAAGTTTAATCAATAGCGACGAAGTTTGGTTCCTAGACATTGACAAAAAAGTGGTTATAAGACAGCCTTGATGTATGTATATTCATGAGTTTCAGGGAGTATTATTAAAGAGAAATAAAACTGGTGAAATTTGTTGTCAAGGGTTACCAGTATAGAACAACTAACAGTGGAGTGAATTTAGGATAAAAATGTGAATTGTCTGGTCAGGGCAGGTTTTTTTTTATAGTGGGTCAAGTAAAGTTCACAATTTCGACGACGTTGGTGTAGTATTAATTTACAAACAAACAACAAACAATTATATTTTTACAACGTGCTTTCCATCGTTATTTAAAAGTATCTCGAGATCGATAAGTCCTACGGGAACCAATAACTATACAGCGTGTCTCAATTTGCTTGGAACCATCCCCATAAGAATGTCCGATTTGGATAATTTTTTTTCCAAATATAGATCTATGAAAAGTGCATTTTATTTGCGCTATTTTAAATTTTACAATACATAAAATCGTGGTCTACTATGATTTTTTCTCGGGGTAGAAAATTATGATCATACTATAGTGATTTTTTTCAAATCTGGGTACACCACAGGATTCGACATTTCACATGTATTGTGCTTGAAAAATTTGACTGAAATAACTGTAAAATTGATGTTTTATTGTTAAAAAAATGCTAATACTTAATTTAGATTAAAAAAATATGATAATGGTAACTGGTGATTTTAATTGTGAACAACACAATAAAACAACAATGCACTATTATTGGTGATTAATACTTTCTTATCTTCTGCTTTGGGACAAATCATTTTTGTTAACTCGTGCATGGATAATACTTTTACCAGTATGAATTCTCATAAAACCGCAGATATATTCGACACCAAACTTTCAAACCATACAGGTATTTCCACTGAATTCGATTTACGAAATATTAAGCAGAAAACAGAAAACATGACTATCAACTATAGGCCAATAACTGTTTATGTACTTCATAACATAACACAACACTGTTGAAATGTAATTCCTATTTTTAAAAAGGACTCTGCTGAATATGTTTCGAACTGCATACCTATTTCATTAATCACAATATCGGACAAAATTTCCGAACGATTTTGAAACTCCAAATAAAGAATTTTTATGAGGAAAGTCATTAATTTCGATTCGGTTTCCGTAACAAACTCGCTAACACACTCGTAATTAATAACTTGACTCAGATCATTTTACGCAATTTTGTATTAAGTAATATAACCAATGGAGCTTTTTATGACTTGATCAAGGCCTTCGATTGTGTATCCTATAATATTCTCTTAGATAAGCTGAGCCGATAAAATTTTGTTCATAGTAGTATATCTCGGATATAATCCTAGATAGAGTTTCAATACGTTTCATATAATAATAACAGCTTGTAACATACCTCAATCAAGCATGGCGCTCCGCAAGGTTCGATACTTGGCCTAGTCTTATTTATAATCTATATAAATGACCTCGCAAACTGTGATAGATAAACTTCTTTTACATTATTTGCTCTCAATTGCGGCAGGATATAATTCAGCTATCTCTATGAAGAGAAGACAGAAACAATGGATTTTACCATTCATCACAAAAATATCAATCCGACTAAGACCAATAGTGTAGTAAAACTTCATGGAATATATATCTACCCTCTATTTGGTTGGGATCAGCATGTACTCAATCTATCAACAACTCTATCAATAAAGATATTTCTTTTAAAGAACTTAGAACTGTTTCCAAGCAAGTTCTTTTAGCAGCTTACAGTGATATTTTTTATTCTAGCACGACTTATGCTATTTTAAACTGGGGAAAATTATTTCACAGTAAACAAATATTTAGTCTGCAAAGAAAGTACCTCGCATGTCTGAGAAAGTTGTCGGGAATATTTTCAAGATTTTAACATCCTTACAATGCCATCATGCCATCAACGTCAATAAGTTTGGTAACCAGGAATCACATACGTATCGCTCTAAAATTATATAAATCAAAACTTTCTTCGACAAACCGAGAGATTTCTTTAAATCATGTAATACTAGAATGTATTCGCGGAAATATAAGCATAACTTATGTAGATTTCAGCACTGCACATGGTACTTACATATCGTAAAATAATATCAATACAGATTTTGGAGAATCCAGAAGAACTCAACGTCCTGGTAGGGCAGAATACAGTTAAACTGATCTGGATGCTAGAACACTAGCACTAGGCATCAGCTACAATTTCTTGACCTAGAATCAGCACTTGCTGTGCCAAAGTAGACTGCAAAGAGATACCTAATAGTATAGACTAGGTTAAGTAAGAGTACATCAGATACTGGCAGAATATATAGGAAAATAAATGAGCAAAGCTTTCATAGTAGCTGAATTGTGCTTAGAGAGAGAATCAAGTGGAAACGGTAGCATGGTTATTCACAGGTTCATTTGTGAAGAAACAATTGCCAAATATGGGACTATAGGAAGGCAACCTGAACTGCAGATTTGGTGGAGAAATACCAGAAATAATTAATCATGTGAGATACTGGAGGCTGACCATTTTTTGAGGTAATAAATATGGTCCTAAAATCAATTTAAACTGACCATAAAACTGTATCAGCTATACTCGATAATACAGAAATCTACCGAAGGATATAGAAATATGGACAGACATAATAGGCCAATTTAGGTTGAAGTTAACCGAAATCAAATTTGAGGACAAACAGACAATATATTGTGGCTTAACGAGCAAAACGAAACTCAATACGGCAATATATCTTGGTTTTAAATACTGCAAACTTTAAGTCAGTTTTGACAGCGTCGTTTTACTTCCACGTCCAGTGGAAGTATAGTAACGCAAAAAAATATATATATATCTTTTGTTGAAATAGGCTTAAAATGTCATGAAACGTCGAGATTATAAATTTGAGCGAAAAAGAAAATTTCCTGTCTGTCTGTCTGTCGGTCTGTCTGTCTGTAACTTTGCGCACGTTTACTCTGGAACCGTTTATGATATTGACTTGAAATTTGGTACACTTATATATTGTCTGAATGTTATTTGTGGCATTCTACGAATATTCTTTCCTATTATTTGGGTTTTCTACCACATGTATTATTATCTTCTTCAAAAACAAATTACCGAATCTACAAAATAATAGAATTATTGGAAAAAAACCTCTGCGCCCGTGACGTTTACGGCAAAGGAACAGTCAGAGGTTATGTTTTGCAAATAATATAAATCGGAATAAACACAGAAAAAATGTATTTTGCTGACGTTTCGGAAAGTAGTCTCTTTCCGTTTTCAAAGCTTTTTTTGGAAAACTCTTATTTTGCTGTGTATGTCAAATACACAGCTTTAAGATTCTGTTTATGTTATTTCCATAGATACTTACTACTTACACAGAACACAGAACTGATTATGTTATCTTTTAGATAACGTTGAGTTTGTTAAGTTTAACATTGATATAGCCAGGTTGTATAAATATCTACAGAACAGTTCGATACGCACTTATTTTCATTTAATAAGATTATTGCTGATTCTTTAATTTTTATTTATTTGGTATCTGCTTCTTTTGTTAAAATTTGTGCCGAGTCCCAGTTTATTCTATGTTCGTTTTCCCAAGCATGTTCACAAATCTTTGATTTCTGAATTTCATTCTTTCTAATATGGGGCGAGCGTAGGTGCGTCTTTACTATGTACATACTTCGGTATGCGATGTAAAGCAACGACAGGCGCAGTTAGTACTTGGATTGGTGACCATTCCAACGGAAACCGCGTTCTCGCCTCACCCATCTTCCAGCGGCTTGTATATCAGTGTATGCGCGGAAGCTATACAACCTTAGGCGAGGGTTGTATAGGGGATATACCATCCTTCGGAGGGGATGTAAAGCCGTCGATCCCTTGTCTATTAAATGTTAGGCAAGTAAAAGATCCCTACTCTTCTTAAGGGAAGAGGTTCGGCAAAAATTCCTGGTTGGGGGTAGCTCGTCTACAGGCGTCGGTGTTAGGCCTCAGTAGCGGAAATAGGCCGACGTTAAATAAATGTATAAAAAAAAAAAAAAATTCTTTCTAATTTAATTCTTGTGCTCATCCAACCTCACACTGAAAGGTTTGGATGACTCACCCACATAACATTTATCACATTCGCACGGAATATTGTAAATACAGTTTTTTGAATTCTGCTCCCTGTCTATCGGTTTTGTTTTTGTTAAAATAGATCTTAAAGTGTTCCCCCTTTGAAATATCGTCCTAACATCAAATTTGTTATCTATACGGCGCCGCTTCTCCGATAGTTCGTATACGTAAGGAATTATTGCTGTATAATGACGTTCAGGTTTTTGTCGTACCTGATTGTCCCTATTTTCAACATTTGTGAAGAAAGGCTTCAGGGTATTGATTTTGTACTAGAACCTCTTTGATAAATTTTTTCTCGTTATTTAATATTTCATTATTAGATGAAATTATTTTGGCCCTATCATATAAACATTTTACAACACCCCTTTTAACTCCTCATTTATATTATTTGCAAAATATAACCTCTGACTGTTCCTTTGACGTAAACGTCACGGGCGCAGAGACTTCTTTTCCATAGTTCTATTATTTTGTAGAGTCGGTGATTTGTTTTTGAAGAGGATAATAATACATGTGGTAGAAAACCCAAATAATAGGAAAGAATATTGGTACACATGTATTATATTGTATCTGGAACTAGATGATATTTTGATCTAATTCCGTTGAAGGGTTTGGGGATAAATGGGTTAAATAATAGTAAATAAGCAAAACAAGCAAGTAGGAGTCCATAAAATTGCAATTTAGGGCATGTACGAAAAGTTAAGGTCTCAAAAATTTTGTTTGGCATCAGCCCCCACCCTATTATTAAAGGCAGTAAAAAAATGAAAATGTGATTTAGTGTATATACAAGAAAACGTCTAAAAAATTTTTTCTGGCGCTAGCTACTCCCTCTACTACCCCCATTGCCACCCTCACCCTATTATTAAAGGGGGTAAAAAAATGAAAATGTGATTTAGTGTGTATACAAAAACGAAACGTCTAAAAAAAATTTTTTGGCATTAGCTATCCCCTCTATCACTCCCATTGCCATCTCCACCCTATTATTGAAGGGGGTAAAAAAATAAAATGTGATTTAGTGTGTAAACAAGAACAAAACGTCTAAAAAAAAATTTTTGGCGTTAGCTACTCCCTCTACCACCCTATTATTAAAGCGAGTAAACAATTAAATTGGGATTTGAACCAAGGGCCCCTAAAATTTATTTTAGCATTAGTTACCCCGTCTACCACCCCCACCCTATTGTTTAAGGGAATAAAAAAATAAATTTTGATTTAGTATGTGTACGGGAACCAAGGACCACCCCCATTCTATTATTAAAGAAAATAAAATATTACATTGGGATTTAGTGTGCATAAGACTTGGATACAAAATCTGGATGTGGAAGTAGTGATTCTTTGGGCGGCGGTTTTTATCATATTATTTCCAAAACGAGAGTCGAAATCAAAATTTCATGCTGTTAAGAAAAGCTTACTTTATCTTTTCTGAATAATATACTGACGTAATATATGTAAGTTTGTAGCTAATAGGGTGTCTCTGCTAACTGGGAGAAAAATGGAAACAGAAAAAATGAAACGAGAGAAAGACTTTGGAAAGAAATCGAGAATCGCCAATAATGTACTCAGTGTAAAAGTGAGTTTATATAACGAGTCTTTTAACGAGAAAATGTGAAAAAGTTGTACAAATAGTTTATAACATTCTTATGCTATCTTTGACCATTCTTGCTAAAAAATAACTCCAATCGCTCAGTTTTACTTAAACCAATAACAGTAAGAATAAGAAGTATCAGGAAATATTTTTTGCAATATACAAGTACTGCAAACTTTACTTATCAACTAATTTTCCAAAATTTCGGAAAACCTAAAAAATTTAGACATTGATGTACAATTTCAAAGTAAAAGTGGCCTATTAGTTCGTTTGTCTCGTTTATTTTACAAAACAATACGATTATAAGGTATCAGAAATAGTTTTTTTCTATAAGATGCAATTTGACTAATTTTGTACTAATGTTTCCGAAATTCCGGAAAACTGAATATTTAGGCATACATATAAGTGCATATACCTTTTTTAACCAACACAAAAATCATGCATTTTTGTAGCTAAAACAGCATACAAATTAATTTCAAATTTTTTTTATAACTAATACAAAATTGTCTAGTCACAATTATATATTTCAAATTCGAATTTTTCACTGACCTTTCCAAAATTGCGAAAACTCATGCATGTACTTACATACCTTCTATTAATGAAAAATCACATGATTTTTTCTTTTTTGTTAATATCACAGGTAAGTTATTAATATTGGCTTGATGTAAAATACAATTTTTATTGACTCATTGTCAAAAATATATCTAGAAAATAAATGTAAATATATGACATTAAAGAAGTAGCTGTTTTTTAAAATAATTATTTTGTGGATAAACAACTAGTCGACCAACTTGATAAAAAATATAATACTCAGTTTAGGATCGGCGGAGAATGTCCAATAATGTTTTTAGGTTCAGTAAATGACAGTGAAACCTATAATATAATAATTGGTTCAAAGAGTTCAAACTCTGTTGGTGTAGATAAAATAGGTTCAAATATCTTGGAAGGTGTTGTAAATTATGTTGTCAAACCAATTACATATTTAGAAAATTTATCATTTGAACATGTAGTATTTTCCGACATGCTAAAATTATCTAAAGTGACCCCACTCTGTAAAAAAGGAGACTGCTGTCTAGTTGAGAATTACAGACCGGTATCTTAATTATCTGCAGTATCTAGAATTTTGGAAAGAGCTCAGCAGTTTTTCACCAAGAATTAATATATAGCATAAGGAGCAACAGGGGTTTAAAGAAAACAGATGTACGGATTCAGTTATATTTGAATTTATAAATGATATTTATAAAAACTTGGATAACAGTAAGAAAACTAAGGAAACACAAATTGCACTGCATACATTTTTTGAGAGGTTCAGTACCAACAAACTTTTGCCAAATACCATTTCCATTTCCATTTAAAATTTCTTTATTTTTTTAAGTATATACAAGTCAAAGGTTTTATTTTATTTATGTCATTTTATATATCATTTAACAATCATATAAAAATACACCCGCCACGTTACAAATTTCATAAAGAAACGAATCGCTTCGGGCTGCCGATCTTATGCACGAACTTGACAAATATAAAACCTTAAAATTAGTCAGTGGGATTGCCATCCTAAAAAAAAGATTTGACAACTTATTCGTCTTATATCCAAAAGGTTAAAAAAAACTGAAAATTATTACTTCTACCCTACATTTTGTTTACTAATTATGTGTTGATATACAGGAAAATTTAACTAAAAACCTGTTGTAAACAAATAAAAATTACGTTCCTTACTAAAAATACACCGATTTTATCAGGTGATTAAAATAAAACTCAGTTCAAAAATAATTATGTACAAAAAACGAAACTAAAAATCAATTTTATTTACAAATTTAATGTTTTATGGACTCTCATATTCATTCATTTCCAATAATCAAGGCGTACAATGTGCGTTTCCAAATCAAATGAAAATAATGTCCTATAACTTCCGATATTCTACGTCTTCAATCGGAAAGCGCAAAATAAAATCTGATTGCAATAAGCCCCCAGCAGGCAGATTTCCAGTACAGTGCTGTCGTGCATCGCCAGCCGCAGACTAGTTTCGAGCTTGTTAGCTCTCACCAGTGCAACATAGGCAAATGCACAACATCACTTCACTGGCCTTCTATAGTCATCAAATTACAGACATGAGGTGTCCACAACTTGCGAATAGCTCCATCTGGTAACGACTTATTGCAATCAAGCTGGCGACAAACTCGGACTAAGTATATATTTAACAAAATATATAAGCCAACACAAAGTGGATAAATTATTACAAAAATAATAAAAGTGTAGTAAAGTAAAAGTATACCTACTATACGACAGTCCAGTATGCCTATGAAAGGAAATCGATTCATTGCCACCAATCAAAGTGCACAATGTGCGTTTCCAAATCAATGAAAATAATGTCCTATAACTTCCGACATACTACGTCTTCAATCGTAAAACGCAAAATAAAATCTGATTGCAATAAGCCCCCAGCAGGCAGATTTCCAGTTCAATGCTGTTTTGTATTGCCAGCCGCAGATGTCGTAAGTTATAGGACATTATATTCAACTGATTTGGAAACGCACATTATGCATCTTGATTGGTGGCAATGAATCGATTTCCTTTCATAGGAAGTAATGGAATACTGGACTGTCGTAGTAGATATGTTTTTACTTTACTACACTTTCATTATTTTTGTAATAATTTATCCACTTTGTGTTGGCTTATATATTTTGTTAAATATATACTTAGTCCGAGTTTGTCGCCAATTTGATTGCAATAAGTCGTCACCAGATGGAGCTATTCGCAAGTTGCGGACACCTCGTGTCTGTAATTTGATAACTATAGAAGGCTAGTGAATTGATGTTGCGCATTTGCCTATGTCGCACTGATGAGAACTAACAAGCTCAAAACTAGTCTGCGGCTGGCGATGCACAACAGCGCTGCACTGTAAATCTGCCTGCTGGGGGCTTATTGCAATCAGATTTTATTTTGCATTTTCCGATTGAAGACGTAGTATGTCGGAAGTTATAGGACACTATTCTCAATTGATTTAGAGACGCACATTGTGCACCTTGATTGGTGGCAGCGAATCGATTTCATTTCATAGGAAATAATGGAATACTGGACTGTCGTAGTAAGTATTTTTACCTTACTACACTTTTATTATTTTTGTAATAATTTATCCACTTTGTGTTGGCTTATATATTTTGTTACTATACTGTTCAGGCACATTTATTTATATGTGTAAAATATGGATTTGTTATTTATTTATACTGGTGTATTATTCTTTATTTGTACTTATGTATTATCTATCATTTGTGTTTGTGTATTATTAGTGTAATTTAATATTATTGTAATGTACACGCTTCACCTTTATCATCTATATTGTTCTACTGAAATGATAAGTTATTATTATTATTATTATTATTGTTTCCGGGAAAATCGGGAGAAAAGATCGAGAGAAACCGGGAGATAGTCGAGAATTTCAACGTCCTGATACAAGTTATACAATTAAATGCAATACTGTGATGCTTGTTTTGCTCGGGTAACTGGTTTGGAGATTATTCCAGGGTTCAATGTTAATATTAATTAAAATCCAGATCCAAAATAAGACATTTATTTTCCTAATAATTATATGTACAGTGTGGCCATATCTTTTATGGCTTAGGTTGCGACAATCTTGTTATTACATAAGTACATCATAGTAATCGGAGAGAGAGAGAGAGAGAGAGAGTGTAACCTATTTCCTCTATGTACGCCGTCGTAACCCCAATTCTCTAATCGAAGTTCCAGGACATAACAGACGCGACTAAGAAATCTGTTTCAGGAGAGATCCAGTTCAACACACTTGAATCAATCTGGCAGGAGGTCCAGTTCAACGCACTCGGATCCTCCCTAACAGATCTTGGCCAGCGGCTGCCACGACGCCGGAGAAACTTGAGCTTCCGTTATCCCAGTTCAACACACTCGAGAAAGGTGAAAGTCAAGCTCTCAATTTACTGGTTTCTGGCTAGCTATTTTATACCCAAAAATCACGGTCACGTGGTTTTGCACCCGGCACGAAATGCACACGGCACGCAAGTTGCGGCCTGGTGAAGTTAGAATTAAAAGTTAACAAAAGAACTAATCAGGTATTGAACTAATCTAAAACTGAACTACTTGATCCATGCATGATTAAAATAAGTTAAACTGGAATGAAAGTATACAGTATTCCTGTAGTATTGTATACTTCATTACAATACGATGCAAATTTCCTGCCACTATTTGAAGTCAGTTGTGTACTAGCCGTTATCACTCCAACAACATATCTTATATTTTAGTTTTATATAATGTCGCATTTTTTTTTAAATTATACAAATCGGTCAGCATTTTATATTAAAAACTGCTGAATGATCTTTTATCTCGTCATTCCATGCTCTTTTTAAATTTTTGAGGATGTATATTTTGTCTGAATTTATATTTGCCAACCTTATTATAAAGAATAATCTTCAGCCACAAGGTAAAGTTGCGCTACCTATATTTTTTACATGACATAAAAACTAATAACGTATATAAAATCGAATATGATGTACTTGATATGCGGACGGCTGTCTGTATTGTATAGATATATATTGAATTTAACGTTGAAGACGTCGAAAAAGAAGGAAAAACCTCACAAAAAAGTTGATAAAATAAATGTCAAAGTGTTAAGTAGATCTACTTCAAATGGAGTTATAAGAGGGTAGAAGTAAAGGACAAGTCGATCCTTTGATATACTAGGTTCTCTTTAAACCAGATTTGTCACTTAATTTTATACTACGTTGTTTCTTTACACAACTACATTAGAGTATAGTGTAAAGATATAAGGTTGAAAATATTTTATTTATGAATAAAAAAAGTCGCTCGAAATTGCTTTAATATTGAACAACACATTCTCTTTAAAGTATTTTTGTATCAGCTAAAGTATTTGTCACATTATCTTCCAAACTTTGTATATTTTCTGATAGTTTAATACATAAACGATTTTTGTATGCCCTGAAAGAAAATAATCCAATGAAGTGAAATCAGGATATCTTCTTGACCATAGAATATTTTCATTGTTGGCAATAATTGTATTATAGAGAATTCCTCTTTAAGTGTTGTGTTACTATGGTGCTGTTAGGTTCTGGACAACCATTATGATGGAACCAAATCTGGTTTCTCTAGCAACGCTAGATAACACCACAATTATTGTACTGTTTTCGGTGGTACATACTGCTAGTTACAGGATCATTTGGAATGCAAAACATACTTACCTTTGCGCTTTACAAACCTGTAAAAAACAATACATTATTGTTAGAGGGTATTTTCAAGGGAAACCAAAAAAGGTGATATTAAATTTGATACATAGATACTTCCTTAGTATCAGTGTAAGATGGCGAAACTAGTTGCTTCTAGAAAATCCAGAGAAGGAGGTTGCAGGGGGTGTAGTTTAAAGAATTAAATAATTTTTTCTTCTATAATTCGTTTAACGATTTTGATCAAAATTGCATGGATACTCTTTTAGTTCTAGTAGGGTTAAAAGAATTATATATTTTTTCTTCCGACCGATTTCCATCATATTTTTGTAGTAGAACTGGAGCATAATTAAAATAAATATGTTTTGCCCCGTTTATTAGAGTAGGCCTTTATTTTGGAGTTATTAAATTTTGAAAATATACGCACTACTGTAGTGTTAAGTTTTGTTTTATCAAGGATGGTTAGTGGATAGAGCACTTGCCTATCTCTCCAAGATTCGGGTTAAAAAACCTATGCGGTTCTCTTTTTATTTTTTGAAAAAATTATCTTTTCATCGTGAATTAAATTTTCGCTTTGACTAAACAATCAAATATTTTTGTTAATGTTTTTTAATTATTTCAAAAAACTCATTTGGTTTTGAAAAATTCACTACGTCTTTTAATGATAAATTTTTTTCTTCATTATTTTTTATGGTATTTAATGTTGTCGCACTACCAGGTTCGAATCCTGGCTCCGGCACTGTCGGAGGAAATGGTTGTATGTCCGCGTTTTTTCAATGTGTAAGCCCCTTCCGCACAAGCCCTGGCTTCTGGAATTGGGGGTTGTCTAATTTCTGTGGTGTTTACTTTTTATTTTTTTAAAATCATGAAAGATTGGTAGCCAATGTCATTTGTCAATTCTCTGACCAGACATAGACCGGTTTCGAACTTATTACTTCTCATCAGTATGTCATAGGTCATGGAACAGACAAATGACAGTGGCCAAACTGCTAGTTTTATACAAACTATAGTAAATGAAGTAGTGGTGAGAGGTAAGTGAATCCTCTTGTGATCAATTGCCACTATACGTCATAGATGTCTCCATGGTGTTTAGCGATACTGCAAGTACCGAGAGCGGCGACCTCTTAGCCCTAGGCGGACATAACCTACTGTTGTATTGTCGTGAGCAGAAAAAAATAGGACAAATTTTTTTTTCTAATGTAAATCTGTCTCTATTTGAATATGTAATGAGTAGCCGAAATAAAACAGATATCACTTTTAATTTATTTTTTATTTTAATGCTGTAGTTATTGTCATAGTAAATGATGGATGGTTAATGAGACAAATTGCACTGCGTTATAACATTAACAAAATAACAAAAATTTGGTGTGTAACATTTTAAGAAAGTGGAGAATAAACGGTACGATTAGTAGAAATCCTGGATAAGAGGACAAATGATATCCTACTTAACAAGAAACCAACTATTAATATTTCGTTATTACACCATTTCTATTTTTATAATTTCTATAAGTCTGTTTGGCTAGAATTAAATAACCTTATACAATAATCATTAGTAATAATATTTTCCCATGCATTATTTACTATTTCCAGTAATTCTTCGGAATTCCGTGGTCTCACATTTCGTTTTTGGATACTTCTTACGAGTAGTCCCCATACTTCTTCCACAGGGTTAAGATCTGGACTATGACTGAGCCAGTTAAGAACATTGATGTTGTTATCTTGAAACCAGTTAGGTACGGTATGACTAGTATGAACAATTGTCTTGTTGAAATATGAACTCATTATTAGGAAATAATTGTGACACAGATAATAATATTATCTAAAATCCTAATATACGTTTTACTATTAAATCTTTCCTCAATATGCCACAAAACACCAGGACCACGTGCCGATATCCAAGCCCACATACTGACGGAAAATCTACCACTTTTATCATTGTTAGATATATATTTCTCATCGAATCGAGTATTCGGAGGGCGGTAAACACGAATACGACCGCTGTGTATTGACTGGAAAGTTTTTTCGTCTGTAAAGATTACATTGTTCCAAAAATTTACATTATGCGCTAAAAATTCAAGCTCAAATCCTACTCGAGCTTCTTTATGTTCAGCTTTAAGTAAGTATTTCTGTGCTGCTGCATGACAGATTAGTTTCGATTCTCTTACTCGCGGGCGACCAGTACTACTCGATCCAGGAAAATTCGTTTCTTCAGCAGCCTGATTAACTGAGTAAAATGGATTTTCTTCTAAAGCATTTACCAATTGCAAATTTTGTTGTTGAGTTGATATCCTTCGTCGTCCTGATCCAGAATTTCTACTAATCGTACCGTTTATTCTCCAATTTCTTAAAATGTTACAAACCGAATTTTTGTCAATATTATAACGCAGTGCAATTTGTGTCATTGACCATCCATCTTCTGCTTTAGCAATAACTCCAGATTTAACTAAATCGCTTATATGAGGCATATTATTTCTTTGCACACTTGCAATGAATTATGACAACTAACTGACAATGTCACAAAAATTAAAGTTAGATGTACACAACTAGATTTTAGCAAAATACTGTTATGAGACTTGTCTTATTTTTTTTGCTCACGACTGTACTACTACTACTACTGTGTTTAATATTTTATGAAAAATTAATAAATAATTTTAACATTAGAAATTATTAAAAATTTCATTATTTATTGAATCTGTTTCATTAATAATGTTTGATGTTAAAGTTTTTTATTAATTTTTTATAATACGTTAAATACTCGAAAATAATGAAGAAAAATCACTATATCATTAAAAGACGTAGTCAAATTTTCAAAAACGAAGAGTTCCTTTGGAATAATTAAAAATATTAACGCGAATATTTGATTAGGTACCCAAATAAATAGATTAATTGATAATGAAAACAGAAATTTTTACAAAAAAAAAAAGAAAACCCTGGAGTATTACTACACATGTGAGAGGCGGATGTTCACACTGAGCCACTAATCTTCATTGTTGCCACAACAGCCTTCTGGGTAAATAAACGGCTACATTTATATTTCCAAAATTTAATAACTCAAAAACGAAAGCCTATTCTAACAAATATTGCAAGAGTATTTATGTCCTAATTTCATTAAAAAAAAGATTGAAATCGGCGACCGCCCAGCTGGAAGGTCCCCTTGTTGGTGTCTTCTAAAACTGTGTGTTTTATTGATTTATTGCGGGAACAGGGCATGTTAGTTCGGCAGATTTACAATAATCTGAAATAAAAATTTTAATAAAAAATTGTTCATTCCTAAATGGGAAAGTTTGCTCGAGTTGCCAGAGATCCAGGTTAATTAATTTTATTTACTTTCTTATAGTACGGCAGCCCGTAAGCAAAATCAACTGTTATCACCTAATGTTAATTTCGATCACCAGGCTATCGTTTATAACAATACAAAACCGATTTTCCTCTGAAAAAAACTCCCATAAGGCTGCAGCAGCCGGTAAAATGATTTTCCGTCCGTTAAAAAAAATACGTTATTTTTTTATCCCCTAATGTCCGTTCTCGATGAATTCTTGTTATATATGTCGAATAAAACAAGAATCAATACAGGACGGAAATTTTATATGTTGCATAATTTCAATAATAAAAATCAAATATTGTTTTAAAAAATGGCATAAAAAAGTTTCTCCGTGATGGCTGAAACTTTTTTTAAATTATAAAACATGGTTTAAATAATCGAAAAAAAAAGTGAATGGACATTTTCTATGCTGTACAGCTGCACGGAATATAGTGTGCTCGCATCTTGACGCGGTGGTGCGTGTACTTCATAGAGATACCTAGGAGGTTCAAGGTAGCATACCATTACTCGTTTCTGACGGTGTTTTTCAGTTTTCTAACACGAGTACCCCAAAAAATGATAAAAAATTTCCCGATCAATAGTTCCCTTCACCAACCGATGACACCCCTATTGGCAAAAAAGTCTCATAAACCGGGATTTTTTTATGAATATCAAAGCGCTAATCGGTTTCTTTTTAGTTGAAAAAATGATTCCGCGTTCTATACTAGTATCGAAAAATCAGTTTGTACTTCGACATTAATGAAACTCTCGTTTCAGGGCTGCTTTTTGCCCGTAGAGGTACGTCTGATGGATGTGGGGTACTGAGGCTACTCGCATTCAATTAAGCGCCCCAAAAAACATAGGGAGAGATGTTTTACTCAGCTGTATTGCCATATGAAATTTTGCGCTCTTATTACCGAATTGCGACGAAAAATGATTTTTTTCAACATATTAAGTTGAAGTTGTCCGTTCATATTTTTCACATATGTTTTTTGATATAAAATATCATTTCCACTAAAGAACAGACATTAGTAACAAAATTAGCCTAAAAAAATACGCACAATTGAAATCCAAGTACTGGGATATACAACGATTAAAACGTCCGTTTTTATTTTTTGTCTTAGAAAAAAACTTTAGAAATAGACCAGAATTTTCGGAACGAACATTAGGCGACGACAGGAATTTCCACCTGTTCCCAGTTTTCAGTATTTAACTCTTTACATCTTGGCGCAACACTAAAAATTTTCGTTTTCATATTTCCCTCAAACTATGCATATCTATCAACACCAACAAATAGTAAACGAACATTAGGTGATTACACAGATGACCCGTTATTTTTTACATGTTGAAGGATACAATTCAACCCTTTCGCGACGCTAAAAATTTCTTTTGCCCTGAACTTTTTTATCTTTGTTCAACGAAATGAGCATTGGCGCGGGAATTTTCTATTAAGAGATAAGTCGGAAATCTTGGTTACGGGCTGCTGTACTATTATGTTTCGGTTTATACAAAACCGGCATCAGAGAAAATTACTATTATAAAAGAAATTATTGAACATTGAATTTACAAATCTTATGTATATCGAGTGTTTGGATGCAAATATAGGGTTGCAATATGGGATATTAGTAGCTGACGTCCCAATCAGCTGCAACTTCAGATCTGTGGGCGTCAAAAGTTCTTGTATCATTTGAGGTCATTTAATTATCCTGTTTTAAGGAATTTTACAGCTTTTTTAAAAGCTTTTTTATATAAAATTAATTATTAGTGGTCCCTTTACCTAATACGTTTGGTGATTTGTTGAACTGACTTTCATTTTGTGTTTTATTTGTATTTTTTTACCGACGTGTTTTTTTGCGTACTGTCAAAAGTTGTTTATTTTCGAAATAGTGAGTTAATTTTAGCAATTCAAGAGTGGAAATGAATAACCGGCTAAGTGCCATTTTTTTTTCAAGTTTCAGTTTATCCTCTGAAAAGGTGGTAAGTGCCATGCTTTATGTTCTGTTAAAAGCGCTATGTCCTACAACCATTCTTAATAGTTCGGTTACTCAACAGCAGATCGGGCACTACGTATGTACCAGGTGATCATGTTCTAATAAAGGTGCTAAGTGCCACATTGTAACGTAACCTATAAACCTTGTAGTTTGAAATGTGATTGTAGTTTTCAGATTATTATATTAATTTATTAGTTTATTAGCTTCATGATGAATAAAACTCGACGAAAATCTGGAACAGGTTAATTTTATCAAGAGCAGCAAAAATTGAAAATAGCTGGTAAACAATATATAAGCCGTAGCAAGAAACGCATTTCAGAAAAATTGGCGCCGAAAGTTGAGGTAATTTCATATTATGCTCAGTAGTAACGTTGTATAGTTCATTTTTCTCTCCCTATTTAGGTTCTTTGCAAATGCAAGTATGAGTGCAAGACTTTAACATACGAGACGAAGTTATTATTATTTCAAAAATATTATAAATCGACTTTGAAGGATCAGGGCACGTTTGCCTTAACTCACATACATTTAGACAGAATAAAAAGAAGGCGTCATGGGCAGTATAATGATCCTTCTGCGAGCAGACGACAAGTATTAGTTTATTATTCACTACCTGGTGAGGCAGGAGCTTCATTGCACGTTTGTAGAAAAACATTCATAGATGTCTTAGCGCTTTCGCGAAACAAATAGAGGTCCTTGTAAAGAAAAAGAAAGAAGGCGCTACTACATATGACGATAAGTGTGGTAAACACAAAAAACATCACAAAAAATATAGCGCATATCATCGTCAAAAGGTCATGAACCATATAAATTCAATTCTGAGAAGTGAAAGTCATTATTCGCGATCCAAAACTGACAGGTTTTACTTGAGTCCTGATTTAAATATACACCGATTGCAGCAGGCATAAAAAATTTCAGAAGAAAACTATCCCGAAGAAGCAGTTACGTATAAATATTATCAAAAGGTCTTTAAAGAGGAATTTCCCAATCTACATTTTCGCAGGCCACGAACTGACACGTGCAAAACATGTGACAAATTACACTGCGCAATAAAATTAACCAAAGAGCCGGCTAGCTTATCTTTTCCTTCAGGAGCAGGTTCAAATTCAGTTCCTGTTTTAAAATGAAATTTTATTAAAGTAAAATTTTTAAGCTGATATAAGTTATTTATTTTCCTTGATATTTAGATAATTTAGCAGTTTTATAACAGGTTTGAAAGTCTAATACACTATTAAAATTTTAATATACAACCTTGTCCAAAATTAAACATACAAAAATCTTCCTTCTTCGTAGCTACACTCTTCTCTTTCCAAATTCAACAATTCTCCTTTCATTAATTCTTCACCTTATCTCGTCCTTATCTCCTCTGCAATTCCTATCCACAATAACACCTCTTCCTTCTTATTAATAGTCTATTTTTACTTTTCTTCGCTGATATCCACGATTTCTGACTTTTTATTCAATTTCAAATTATTAATTCCTTTTTTTTTATTATTTTTTTCCTTCACTCCCTAATTTTCACTTGTTCTTCTTTTTCTTAAATTTGTTTTTCCCAATTTGCAACCTCTCTTTTATCTGTTGTTTTTTTCTATATCACTAAATATCAAAGTACCCAAAATAAACAAAACAAAACACCATATGAATTTTGATTAATTTCATTCCAAACATAACCTAACTTGAACCTCCTTGTCTTTCTCCAGGAAAACATTTACCAATTATAAAAATAAATTTTCCTACTTAAAAGAAATGTCATAATGACTTAAATGTCAGAAATTATTTCAACTGCAACGTAATAACCACTAACATAGATGTCAGTATCAAACTTACTGTTGACATCAAATAAAAACTTAAAAACTATTAAAACAACTCTAAACAAGTATTAACATTCTAAAACACATACCTTTCGGATCTTTAGCTAATTTAAATAAATTTTGGAAACCATCTAAAGGAAACAAACAAATTCAAACCCTGATTCAGCAAATAACACAAAACATGCAATCTTCGTAATCGTCCAATATGCGAATACATAGCAATACAGATGTATGTTTCTTATGTTTACGTGTAAAATATATTATTAAAAATAATAAAAGCACTCTGTTAGCCATAAAATGAAGTGTTTTGCTCTATGTTGTTCTATCTATATTCAATATATTCACTGTATTGTTAGTCCTGAATTTAAAAATGTTCAGATACACAAAAAAATTAAACCAAGTTTTTCAAAAAATTAGTGTTTTCTTCATTCTACTATGTATTTTGCATTGTTTACTACACTCAAATTTTAAAATCTGACTTGATGTTAGAACCTACTTCATTTATCACAACCAAAAATATGTTTATTCGCAT
The DNA here is from genome assembly GCA_963675555.1 of Leptura quadrifasciata. Lineage (NCBI taxonomy): Eukaryota > Metazoa > Arthropoda > Insecta > Coleoptera > Cerambycidae > Leptura > Leptura quadrifasciata. Next base: position 115,427,989 of record OY776674.1, on the reverse strand, counting down.
GTTACTGGAAGGAGGAAGTAATTAATAACCATATAACTACATATTGAATTAATTTTATTTCTGTTATTAACATACCACATGTTTTACACAAGTCAATATATAATAGAACACTATGTTAAAATCTAATCATGTGAGAACATAGTTATACTAATGAAGAAACATAATATGTAAAGAAAGCGTACTAAAAAAGAAACATGTTACATATCACCTTACGAAGTATATATACACTTTAAGTGAATTTTTAAGAATACTTTTCATCCTATTTTGACTAAATAGAAGTTCACTGTCAAGATTGCAATATGTTGCAAAACTATCATATAGGTCCATAATAAAATGTTCGGAACATATTCCTGCATTTTTTTATTTTCGTTTCAAGAAAATCATCTCTACGGAGCGCTGCTGGGTTGGGCACGTATTTTTATTCTATCGTCTGGTTTGAGTAGATGGAAATTCAAAGAATTTCACTATTATTTTTCGATTGCATCGATTAGTGCACCCAACAACAGCCGTTGTTGACATTCTGTTTCTAAAATGGTAACAAATTTAAACTGACTAGAAATTTTTGAGCTTGAAGTACAGCCCTGTCAAAAAGTGCTCATAGAAGCAGATAAAAATAAAGCTATCAGATTCTATGAAACTGATATCTGTTTCTGAGAGAAATTAATCGATTCCATAATCATATCAATAATCATAAAAATTCCAAGAGATATTCCTGCTCAATATAATGGAAAATCGTTCATGCTCATAGAAAAGTATACATTTTGTATTACTTTGGAAATGTTTCTATATGCCATTTTTGCAGGGAATTAGTAATATTATCAAAACATATAAATTTCATAGCAATAGATATTAATCTTTTATAGAACCATTAATATTAGTAAATGAAAATACTATTACCTAACCTATTATACCGTGTCTAATAGGATCATGGTATACCCCCCTTTTCTCCTTCAGTTTTGAAGATAGTTGATTGAAATTTAGGATATACTGCATACATAATAAGCGGCACTTTCTGGCGTACAATTGATTTTTTTTCACTTCCGGTTTCGCCGAAAGTGACACTAACTTTCGATTTTTAAATGGAGTACCCTGTATATTATTGCATTTTTGAATTCTGGATAACTTTCTGAGTCCAACGATGCCAACTAAGTGACATTTCAAACACCAACTTTTTTTAAATATAATTTTTAGTTTTTCATTTAAGTGTGCCATGATGGTTCCGATTTATTCTAAATGACCCGTGTAATGCTACAAATATAGAAATCCCGTTAAAAATACTAAATTATGTGATTTATAAGCAAATAAAATTCAATTGTTTTTGGGGCAAAACTCAATTTTTTCAAATGGAACCATATTGGTACCGTGGTACCATTTCTTAGTACTATTAATAAGGAATTTATTCATATGTCGTATTAAAATGTGCGATAAATACAAATAAAATTACAGCTAAAAGAAAATTAGAGAATACGATTTTATTATAATTGGTTTTGGAATACAAAAAATTAATACAACACATTACAATAGTGCTGTCAATTAACGTCAATGGACTTCTGAACTCGCGTAGCTGTTTCTCGAAGAACGTTCGCCAATTGCTGGGCCACTATGCTATTAATTACTCGTCTTACTCGTAGCTCCAGGTCTTCGCGGGTTGTAACGGCGGTTGTATAGACAATATTTTTTAAATGACCCCAAACAATGAAATCAAGGGGCGTTAAATCAGGTGACCTTGGAGGCCACCTCACGGGACCATTCGTCGAAATTACGTTTTCTCCGAATCTCCGTTGGAGGTAATCAGTTACTATCCTTGAATTATAGGGAAGAGGCCATCTTGTTGAAAATACATTCACTATTCTAAATCTAAAGGTAACTCATTTAAAATATCCTCAATCTCATTTTCCAAGAATCTCAAGTATCTAGCACCAGACAGAGGTCCTTCAAATATTATTGGACCAATGATCCTACTACCGATTATTCCAAGCCAAACATTGAAACCGAACCGCACTTGAAAGTTACCCTACCGTAATAAATTTTGATTTTCTTGTGACCAATATCTTGTATTTTTTTGGTTAGATAATCCCAAATTTGTAAACCTAGACTCGTCCGAAAATAAAATCAGTCTCAAAAAATTATTGTTTGGCTGCACGTTATTATTCAAAATCCAATTGCAACATTCCATCCTACGTTCGTAATAACTTTCGTGCAAATGCTGGTGCAATTGGTATTTAAAAGATTTATAGCGGTATTTGTGCAAAATTCGGCTTACTGTTTGGTGACTGATGTCCAATTCAAACCCAACTTGCCTTAAAGAAACAGTCTTATCAACTTCTATTCGAGCCAAAACATTAATTTCCGTTCCTTCGTTAATAATGAAGTTCTCTTCGGGATCATTGTTGGGCTCTCTTCGGAATTGATTTTCAACACGTTTTCGCTTGACATTGTCTATCAGGATATCGTTGGGCATAAAGGTCGGTAGCCGTAATTGCATTTCTTTTACATTCTCAGCGTTAAAAACTTAGGGTTCGTAATTAGGAATTGTAAGGGTTTTAATAATACGGACATTACGAAACTGTTATATTTTTCCTTTGTGCGGTCGAAACTGGAATATTGTTCACTGGTATGGTCTCCGGGATATGCTACATACATAAACAATATAGAGAACATCCAGCGTCGTCTGGTTAAGTATTTATGTTTTGTTGAAGATGGCAACTATCCTACAATCGGTTACCCACAAAGCATTATGTTAGAAAGGTTTCACATATCGAGTCTACAAAACAGAAGAATGGCACACTCCGTGGTATTCTTATATAAAATTATTCACAATATCTTTGATTGCTCATCTATTTTGGAACAACTATGTTTTCGGGTACCTCGTATAGAAAGTAGAAATCGTGAAGCTTTTTATCTCGTTACCCCTCGGACTAATCTATTAAAAACTTCACCCATATATTTTATGTGTAAAAATTATAATTCGCTGCAAAATGAGCTTGATATATTTAATTGTAGCCTTGCCTCGATAAAAAATCTATTATCTGTGTAACATGAATATTAGTGTATAATAAACTTAATACTATTTGTATGATAATTGTATCTTTTCTCTGTCTTTTTCACCTATTCTGTTTTCTATAACTCTACATTCTGTTTGTTGTATTTATTATATTCTACTGATCTGTAATATTTGTACCTTATATACATTATTATTGTAATTGTTCCCACCCTGTAACTGGTTACCTGTTGGGTGGTTGTATCTAATAAATAAATAAATAAATAAATAAATTCTCCATAAATAATTAACATGTCCACTTTTTCATCTCTTGCATAAATTGGCGGCATTTTGAACATAATTAACAAGAATTTTAAACAATGTTTAAAGGCACAATAAAAACACCGTTAAACCAACAAACGTTTGACGAGCTAAATATTTCATTGTTTTTAAAGCCACCTTAGATACTTCTTAACATTTAATTAGAACAAAATTGTATTTTCTTATAGCCGTAATTTTGTTTGTATTTATCGCATATTTTAATACCACATATGAATAAATTCCTTATCAATAGTACTAATAAATGGTACCACGGTACCGATATGGTTCCATTTGAAAAAATTGAATTTTGCGCAAAAAACAATATTGGTGAATTTTATTTGCTCATAAATCACGTAATTTAGTGTTTTTAACGGGATTTCGATTTGTGTAGCATTACACGGGCCATTTAGAATAAATCGGAATCGTCATGGCACACTTAAATGGAAAACTAAAAATTATATTATAAAAAAAAATGATGTTTGAAATGTCACTAATTTAGCATCGTTGGATTCAGAAAATTATGCAGAATTCAAAACGACAATAATATACAGGGTGGTCAATTTCGAAATCGAAAGTTAATGTCACTTCCGGCGAAACCGGAAGTGAAAAAAAATCAATTGTATGTCAAAAAGTGCCGCTTATTATGTGTGTCGTATATTCTAAATTTCAATTAATTATCTTCAAAATTAAAGGAGAAAAGGGGGTATATCATGATCCTGTTACACCCGGTATTCGGTGTCAATATTGACTTATACCAATATTTAAGAATGCATATATTAAATGAATATATATCGAAATTTCTTTTAAACTAGGCATTTAAGAAAGCGTTAATAAATGTCACCACACAAATTTGATATTAAAATTATGTACCACTAATATTTAAATCGATCACAAACTAATACGTACTCTTAGTCAAATTCTTCAAAACGCCCACGGAACAATTTTCATGCTCTCAAATGATCATGTCACTGCTAGTACTCCATTGCATGAAATTTTATCGACATTATTTTGAAGAAATTAAATTTTTTTTTTTGAGGTGGTTGCAAAAACACTGTGACGCTCTTTTTCTCGTACAGTGCGAAAACTAAGGCTGTCACTTTGACACTCGAGTTTTATTTGCTGCTCGGGCGCCAGTTCAAGTTTAAAGTGGTTGAACAACAATCCCCAAAAGTCGATGAGCGAGACTAAGCAGCTCAGTGAAGACACAGTTAATTCCAGTGGGTCAATAAGGGAACTTAGACTTTCACAAACACAACAGTAAAACGCAGAAGTTCAATAATATTTGTGTATATTACTATAATCCTATGGTTACAATCCTAAACAGAGTAGAAAGCAAAATTAACATAAATTTATTGACATATATTTAGTCAGTAGAGGGAGAGTAGCAAGCAATATAATAATATTAGCGGCAAAAGCGTATACATATATAAAAATGGCTATTAAGCAGACAGTGTACGGATACCAGAAAATGAGAAGCAACCAGAATTATTTATACTGTTAAAAACAAACAGGTTATAAAACAGACCGGAAACTTGGCTAGTGTTTTACGACGTTATCAGTACGTAGAAATAAATATCGACGAGCAAATATTTTGTCACAAGGTTTTAATTCCGGACTCAAGAAAATATGTAAGGACGCGAAATTGACGGTAACGTGACTAGGCGTAGATAAAGGTGGACAGAAAAGAAAGAACCTGCTGTCGCCGCAGGGCCAAAGTCAGATTCAGAAAAGAAAGAAACTCACAGAAATGAATAATTTAAAGTAAAATATTCAAACAGTAAAATAAGTAAAATATTCAAAAAATATCAATCAGAAAATAAGCAGAATAAAAGAAAATATTCATAAGTATACAAAATTACAGTTAATCCCGGAATAAAAATTTCATTAACAGTAAAATATAATTACACTAGCCAAGTATTTTTAAAAAGGTCTTACTCTTTCCAACTTCGGTGGGCACTGATACACTGGTAGTCGACTGCTTTCTTCAAGTTGTAGGATAACTAATGAATAAAATACCTGCCCTGGTGCTGTTTAATTTATAGCCACTCCCTACCAGGATATCGCGAGGGTCCCCTCTATTTCAGACTCGCGCATGAATCAATATATTGACTACAAGATAGCGAAGACGGCTGCTTTGAATTATTTAATGTGCCGGTGAATTGTTATTATGAGCATCGGTTGGTATAAACAAAGTATTCTGAATTTTGCAATATATAAAATCGGTTTCAGACAACTATTCTAACCAACTGCGAAAAAGAAATGGATTTAATAGGCCATAGATAACTAATTATTGAATTAATTACTTTAAAGTATGCACAATAATTCCTAATGTGCAAATAGTCTGACTAAATAAATATTTCGGTGCTCAAATAGTAAATATTGCTTGCTAATATAGGTACTATCGGGTGCTTAAGGCGGTACAATATAGATTTTACATTAACAGAAAATATTATACAGATTATAAATAAATATCAATCTCATGCAGATTTCCGTAACGAAAATGCTTCGTTACAGCACGTGTAGCAGAAAAGTCGATAAAATAATTAATATTATTAAATACTGCGTTTATATATGTTTCAATTGTTGCCAATAAAAGTGCCATTATCTCTTATGGCACCCAGTATATAACGAAAGAGTTAACCAACTAAGAACTTTCCACTGTGGTCCCTTATATATGTGTATATCGTATGTGTGTTATAGCTAGATTATACTGAAAGACGTAATTAACAAAATAATTTTTCTTCATTAAGTTGTTCTCTTTTATGCCTATAATAATCTTAGTGTTAGCGTTTTAATTAAAAAACTTGTTTGTAATTAACAAAATTTGTATGAATTGTCTGGCTTAGATGGAATTAAAAATTAACTGAAATTTATATTCTAGATCCTGCCCAGATAGCGTCAGTATGCTGACGGAATCCGGCTTGCTATTTTTGAAGATGGGTCAAAGCCAGCATGCATTTGAGAGATTAAGTTCAGCCCTGGCCCTGGAGCCAAGCTGTTCTAAAGCACTATTAGGGGTTGGATGTATAACGCAGGTAAAGCAGAATTCATGCTAATTGTTCTTTAGAGTAATTATTAATTCCAACAGACTTGTGAACTACTCAGAGTTATAAAAGTGATTCAACCTCAATTAAAAAAAAAAAAAAAAATACATACCAAAGAGTGTCTCTCCAGTGTCTTTAAATTTATTAATGTATTTAAGTATGGGTGGATTTTTGTTTCATTTTTTAATAATCCCTTCTGAATAGTCACGCTTTTATGGATCAACCAGTATACATTTTTATTTGGTATTAAAATACAGCATGTACTATATGCCATACCACATCATGTCTGATTTTTTTATATCTTGTATTATCTGAATTTATACGCGTAATATTTCAAACTGAAATAGGACCAGGATAAAACGAGCACGTTGCCGTATATAAAATACGTGAAAAAAACGGAGCATTTATGTACGCTACTTTACGAATCATTTCAATCGACACACGTATATGGCACCTTTGCTGAAAAAAAATGAGTAGGAATTGCCGATAAGAGCGTATTCTGAAAACACGCCTGGATAATGGAAATTTTATCTGTTGCTGACGTAATGCTAAACGATCTTAAAATAAATATTCAGCATCATTCCTATGGAATAATTACTTCAATATCACTTTATTTTAATCGGAATCCAAGACGGTGCATTTTATCTTTCCGGGATCGAATAAAAGTTAAATATTACAATGAAATATGGCATATTGCTTAAATAAATCCCTACATGACTGTTGTCTGCAAATCGAAAATTAATCATATATCTTTGAGTAACTAGAACTCTTTCACTATCAGTGGCACCGCCCCATAAGAACTCATTATACGGATAGATAATGATGGATAATGGAAATTTTATCTGTTGCTGACGTGGTGCTAAACGATCTTCAAATAAATATGCAGCATCATTTCTATGGAATAATGTTTTCAATATCACTTTATTTTAATCGGAATCCAAAACGGTGCATTTTATCTTTCCGGAATCGAATGAAAGTTCAATACTACGATGAAATATGGCATATTGCTTAAAGAAATCCGTACATGACTGTTTTCTACAAATCGAAAATTAATCACATAACTTATCTTAGAGTAACTAGAACTCTTTCACTGTCAGTGGCACTGCCCCATAGGAAGCCATTATAAGATACCACTGAATTAGTGAATCTATAACAAAAATTAAGTATTTTGGTTCAGAATATTTTTGGTATTAAGAATACTTCTTGGCGCGTATATATCCATAGAAATGGAACGACATGCCATAAATTTGTTTGATGGCCAGCTCTGGCCCTCTGGCGCAGCGGTGGAGAATTAGCAAGAGAATACCAGGTTTACTTCAGTCTGTGACCAGAGGATATATTCCGCTCGATCACAGGCAGCTTCAGCAGCAGTCGGGTATCATGAATCATCTGGACGCCTAGAATGATAATACGATCTTGAAGCAGAGCTTCGCCTCGTAGTGCTCGGAGCTTTAACAACATTATAAAAATAACTGACATTTATTTATATTTAGCACTATCTGTATAGCATTTTGATTTAGTTTTGTAAGTAAGATTACTTCAAACTAACATAATTTTCTTTGTATAACTACTACATTTTTATATAGTTATTTTTTATCTTAAGAACTCAGTCATGTTTTTTTACACTAAATTATGTATTTCTGTTATTAGGTTGCCTATTGTCTCTAGCATCCCTGGAAAACATTTAAATTATTTAAGTTTTCATTTGTTTACTTTGTTTAATCTGTGCAACATGTAATTATTTTTCTTACCTCTAAAACTTCTTCCAGGCACACTTGTTATGTAGTGTATGATATATAATATATTTACTGAGTCATCACGATACAATTTGAAAACAATTCTCTTTATTTGGACAGTTTGCACTTATTTCTTATTTGGTACTGTATACAATTTATAAATGTCAAACTTTTATATTGAATATTAAAGATTTCCTTATCGATTAGTATAGGGGTAGCTGAGGTCAAATCCCTCGAGGTACCTTCCGTTCTATTCGAGGGAACAACAATTAGTCGAAAAACTGGGAAAAATAAACGGGTTCACGGAAAAGATGACTTTGGGGGCGGTTTTTGACCAATTTGACGAGGTTTCCGAGGTTAAAAAATTGGTTTGACCCCGGGAATCGATTTAGCACCCTTGAAAACTTGGGGGGGGGACATAGTCTAGTCCGAGGCGTAGACATTCGGTAGTTCGTCCGACTCCTTCAATGGACTAAGCCCTCTGGGCACTTGTCCCTGCAACTAAACGCCCTCCCAGAAGCAGTAATCAACTAATCATTCTGTCATTGGTTTTGTCAAACGATGCAATTTGACAAATTTGTCACCTCTTAAATCTTTAAATGGATTATCATAAGCATGGAATTCTCTTCCATGATCGCTTTCTGCCAAAACTTCTGCCTGTGCCCAGGCGTTGATAGCAGTTAAATATTATTAAGTCATCTAACGCTGCCATTGTCCATATTAACTCGCCAAAATTTGTTCAAATATGTCTATTTTAAAGTCCCTAAATAATAAACAGACCACAGCAAAAACCTAACTTGAGACATAGAGGTTATGTGGCATGAAATAAAACAAACCAAAACGATCACTCTGAATACATTCGTACACGAAATCGCTTTATCGTGTATTAAACCACCATCCGATGTATCTCGCCCGAAATCAGTCGCATGCGGAACGTTCGCATACGAGTTCATATTGCTCGAAAATACAAAACGTATATTTTCATGCGACAATCTCACATTTTCGTGCACGACATCGCCTCGGTCAAGCTCGAAAATACGGCTCCTGGTCTAAAGAAGCTTTGATACTCACCTATAATGGTTTCTGTGTAGACGCTTATTCCCCTATATTATATTTGATAGGATTTGGTATGCCGAGTTGAATAGTGTGATGCCTCTATAGTTTGCATAGTTGAGTTGGTCGCGAGTTGGGCATATTATTCCAACATGCCACTCCTCAGGTATTTGCTCTTCGTTCCATACTCTGTTGATAATTTTATGCATCTGTGCGGTTAATGCTCCTCTTCCACTCTTTAATAATTCAGAGTTGATGCCGTCACTACCTGGGGCCTTATGATTTTTTAGGATTGCCACATCTACTTCCTTTAGTGTGGGGGGTTCAATTCCTTCTTCGGTGTCATGCCGATTTTTGTTTTGTAGTTCTGGTGGGTTAGGATCTATCGGATGAATTTGTTCGTCTTCACACATCAATTCGCTAAAATGTTCTACCCATCTTTGTAGTATTTGTTCTTTGTTGTTGATCATGCTGCCATCTTTATCCTTACACATAATGATTCTTGGTTTGAAGTCTTTTCGCATATTATTTAGTACTTTTCTAGATTTTCCCTGTCTCGTTCAGATTTCTTTGGGCTTCTAGTTCTTCCATCATACTACTTTTGGCGGCTTTCTTCTTTCTTTTATGCAACCTTTTCTCTTCCTTTCTTAGTGCTTTGTAGATATCAACCGTTGCACGAGTTCTGCGTTGCTGCGTAACTCTATATGTATCGTCCTTTTTTTTGCTTTTTTTTAATGCTTCCCACATGTCCGTTGTTGACATGTCATCCTCAGCACCTGTTGCTTATGTGATTCTGATATCTTTGTAAGACTTCGGGATTATTTAGAAGATACGTGTTATAGATATCTTGTCTAGTGCCTTTTGCTTCTTTATGTTTGATATCCTAGCACGTAGTTTTGTTCCAACTAAGTAATGGTCACTGTCGATATTAGCGCCTCGGTAGCTCCGCACGTCTAGAAGGTTTGAGAAATGTCTCTTATCAATTAATACATGGTCTATTTGGTTTTGAGTTGTGCTATCTGGTGATGTCCATGTCATTTTGTGTACCCTTTTATGAGGAAATTGGGTACTCCCCACTAACATATTCTTTGCGTCTGCGAAGTTGATTACTTTGATTCCATTGTCATTTGTTTTGTCATGAGCACTGTGTTTCCCGACAAGTTGCTCTTTTCCAATTTTGGCGTTGAAGTCCCCTATTACCGTTTTTATGTCATTTGCTGGGCATCCATCATATGCGTCATCATATCTTTATCCTGTTCCGCTTTGTCCTCAGTTGGTGCATGTATATATTGATACTTATGTTGAAAAATTTTCCTTTAACTCTGAGGACACTTATTCTTGGGTTGACTGGTTTGAAGTCAATAATTAGATGTTTTACTCTGTGGGATATAACAAAGGCTGCCCCAAATTCATGTCTGCTTTTGTGGCAGCTGTAATAAATATTGTGTTGTTTTTTATGGTGAAAAACAAGATGCTGCAGTAAAAAGATATGGTTCCATTTATAATACAAAATTGACCCCGAAATGACCTTGAAAACGTGGCCAAGGTCAAAACCGATATCATCACTTTATTTCCCCTTGACACTAAGCAACTTTTATTTGAAATATTTTTTTCTAAAATGCATTGCTCTTGAAGTAAATCGCTGTCTCAAGTTAAATGCCGCACCCAGTATATCTTCCTACTCTGTAAATGTAATGCAAATTCTGTTGAGTTTGTAAAATAAAATAAACCAATAGATGTATTTTTTTAAATTAGTATAGTAAAATGCCAAAAGAAATATTGCTTTTCCCTACTTTCCACCTTCAAAGATTGATATTTGTAAATAATACTTGGTTAATATTGTTTTCAGAAACACGAGGAATACGACGTGGCTTTGACAAAGTACAAAATCGCAATTCACTACGAACCTGACTCTGTTGCTTTGTGGAACAACATAGGGATGTGTTTTTACTCGAAACAAAAATATGTTGCGGTAAGTAGGAGGGTGCGTATTGTTATTCTTGAAGTAATCTTGTTTGTGATGTTTTTACAGCAAAGTAAATATTTTAACGAATTAATTATATTTAACATCTTTATCCATTATCCTGAATTGGAACTACGTAATTTTAATCACGTAATTACTTAAATATGCTCTTCTATAGAGAAAAATAATAAAAATAGTTGTTATGGTTTAAGGTGTTTTGAAATGTGGCAGTGCGCCTTCAGTCAAGAAAGTTTAAGACGTTATTTCCCAAGACAGCCTGGGACCCGGAGGCAAGATAATCATGATACGGAAACCTTATCATGTACCCTTAGTTTATATTTTACGTTAAACATGACACGCTGTATAGAAACCTGGCTCAGTGGCTTACGTAACTAGAACAAGACAGAGACAATAACATTACACAGAAAATTCACATACATAAAGACCTTTACACAACTCTAATAAATGACAAGACGATAGGGGAATGTAACATGGCAAGTATCTAGGGGTAACTCTAAATAGGAGACAATATTCTATTCATTTCCATTTCATTCTATTCTATGCTATATTTTAGTTAGTTAGTTTCGAACCCGCCACCACATAGACAATTAACAGAACTTACACAACAATGAAGTCTATACCCACTGATTAACAGACGAAGGAGACTAGCAACGGATCATAAGATAACCTTGTATGAGGTTATCTTTAGATCAGTTAAGATATAATATAATATGCCTATGCGTTCTGGAGCTTAATTTTGGATGTAGCGCAAAAGACTACAGACACTAAAAAATAAAAAACTTCGACTACTAACTAATACCGACAGACACACTCTGACTACTGTATTATATTACATCAGAACGCAAAAAATAAATCTCATTAGAGCCTTTATAACATAAACACCACAAAAGTTCTTTGCGATTTGCGACAAGAGTACAGCAATCGCAAATGACATAACAGACAGACGACGGCACAACGATGCATACCACGCCCACAAGTTACTACACCAAAAATTACCAATTTACGCAGAAAGATAGTGACACTGTCGTACTACAGATAACATTTGATCACACAAAGACTGACAACATATAACCTCCAGAGGTTGCCCTCCTTCTCTTTCCCCCTCGCCCTTTCCCTGGTTCCCTACCCCTCCTAACACAAACCCCAAACTTCTTCGTCGGCATTCACATTACAAAATACATAGCATATAGATTTATATAAAATAATAACTTTTTAATAAATTGACATTTCAGCTATATAATGTTTTGTTTGCCATTTGCCCGCAGGACAGTTAAAAATTACAAACAGGCAGTGCATTGTATATTTAGTAAGGGGTCCAAGGCTTTCTAAAACTAGATGACCCGCACCAACAAGATAAATAATTTTTGAGAACTAATTATGAAAAAGACTCCTTAGGGGAATCCGAAATGGCTTGTTGGACTTCTGTTAGCTTTTGCACAACTTCTCAAAAAAGAAAAAAAGATGGCGGAATGATATTTCAAGAATTCGTGTTTTTAAACATTTATCTCCCACTAAAAAATTAACTACTTGCGATATTAATCTGATTTTTTATATTTATATATTAGAGCCACGAGCGGTTCAATCTATAGTAATAGAATTTAAAAATAACTTACGTTTTTTTTTTAATGAATCCTAAACTCGGAACAACGAAATTTGTGTATTGAAAATCTCGACGTGCGGGTAACTATATTAAATGTTCGAAATTTCTATGTACTATATATGAATGGAATATGGTCCAAAGATCGAAAAAGTTAAAAAAAAAAAATTAGGCCGATATCTTACACAGTTTTCAAGTTACAGATTTTTGAAGTGGACCGTAATGGTGTGTTGTTATGTTAGCGCGCAATGTGATGACTTCGGTAGCGTCGGCTCTGTTTACTTCACTTCAATTCATACGCATAGCCAATTAGTCTATAACATATTGTTGATACTACCGGTACTTGATCGTTTGATTCGTTTGCAAATTATTAGACTATTATTTCTGTGTTATAAATATTTGGTTTGAAACTGTAATGTAATTTATTATATTTACTATAAACGTGCAAATACAGAAAGAAATAGTTTATAAATTATAAGACAGCGGATTTAATAAAAAGGTTTCAAATGACTGAAATTTTAGACTTAAAAAAATGCATCATATGTCAAAATGCATCTTCCGAAGTTTTAAGTAAACTAAATGAACGGGGGTTTGCAACGTTAAAAAATGCTATTTTTATTCGAAAAGACAAAATTTACAGACCTTCTAAGATACATTTCTGAATGTTGGTGTAAACAAGGACATATGTTGCCTAACAATGTGGACTTATATTTAGGAGGCACATTTGGTGATCCGTGTAAATGTGTAAAAATATCACAAAATGAGTGTTCTATTGTAGTACCTAATTTGAAGTGTAATCATGAAGAAGCAGACACAAGAATATTTACGCATTTAAAATTTGTTGTTGAGAAGCTGCGTATTGAAACCGCATTAATAGAAGCCACGGATACGGATATAATTATATTAAGTATGTATAATCTTCGCAAAATAGGAAACCTACAGGAATTGTGGGTACATAGCAACAAAGGGTATTTAGCAATTCACGAAATTAATAAAAATTTAGAAGATAAATATGAAAGCAAAAATATTATAAATACTTTATTGACAACCTGTGTATTGTCCGGGTGTGATACCGTCAGTTATCTTTTCAAGAGGGGAAAGAAACGAGCAGCTACAGTTGTTTTAAAACAAGTAGGCCAACTAAATAATTTAGCTAATTTTGGAGATAACAGTGATGTCATTGATGATTTTGTGGTTGAAGATGCTCGTAAATTCTTTGTGAATCTGTATGGCCGTAGTGACTTCAAATCCTTGGATTTGCTAAGGCAGCATTTATTTTCTAGTAGCCAGGGTGATTTGCGTTCGCTACCTCCTACAGAAGATGCTTTTTTACTGCATTTAAAACGTGCATTATATCGAATTTTAGTGTTCAAGCAGTCCTCTTCCCAATTTACCATCTCCCACAAATTTTGGATATGTGATAGAAAATAATGAAATAAAGCCACAAATGATGACAAAAAACCACAACCGGATCTTAAATAAATTAAAAAGTGCAATTGTAAAGTAAAGTGTGGCAAAAAATGTGCGTGCATTTGGTGCTCTGTTGCCTGTGCATGTGCAGCCTTTCCCAACAATTGCTTTAAGGGAAAAAATAACACGGAGCAGCTTTTAACAGAGAGTGATTCAGACTCGGACTAGTAATGCGTACTGATGATTATTGTTATTATTATTTATATATACGTACCGGTTTGTACGTGAATATTTTGCCTATATGTGTTTATATCTTATTTTTATATTTTAGTGTAAAATGTTATGATTTACCATTTGTCCAAAAATGTACCTAAATAGTGATAATAAAAAATTATCTATCCATCTCTTTATCAATAACACCTTCATAATCCTCTGCCAAATGTGATTATCATTTTACATATTAGTTTTTTACTAATTAGTATGTTAGCCTAATTACTTATAAAATTGTAAAACTGTGTAATGAAGTATACAATACTACAGGAATACTGTCTACTTTCATTCCAGTTTAACTTATTTTAATTATGCATGGATCAAGTAGTTCAGTTTTAGATTAGTTCAATACCTGATTAGTTCTTTTTTTAACTTTTATTTCTGATTTCAACAGGCCGCAACTTGCGTGCCGTGTGCAAACCACGTGACCGTGATTTTTGGGTATAAAATAGCTAGCCAGAAACCAGTAAATTCAGAGCTTGGCTTTCACCTTTCTCGAGTGTATTGAACTGGGATAACCGGAAGATCAAGCTTATCCGGCGCCGTGGCAGCCGGTGGCCAAGTATCTGTTAGGGAGGATTCGAGTGCGTTGAACTGGACCTCCTCTCAGATTGATTCGAGTGTATTGAACTGGATCTCTCCTGAAACAGATTTCTTTGTCGCGTCTGTTATGTCCTGGAACTTCGATTAGAGAATTGGGGTTACGACGACATACATAGAGGAAATATGTTACACACACTCTCTCTCTCCGATTACTATGATGTACTTATGTGATAACAAGATTGTCGCAACCTAAGCCATAAAAGATACGGCCACACTGTACATATAATTATTAGGAGAATAAATGTCTTATTTTGGATCTGGATTTTAATTAATATTAACATTGAACCCTGGAACAATCTCCAAACCAGCTACCCGAGCAAAACAAGCATCACAACTGCAAATAATAACACAATTCCAAAAGGTGTTTTGATCTACTAATCTTGATGAATTGCAATAAACCAGATAGCAATACGCCAGAAAACGCCGAATGCTAACAGGAGTCCCCGCGAACGTAAAATACGGTCTATTTAAAAAATGTATAACTCAAAAACTCTATAATAACTGTATTTTTCCTATATAATATAATAACTCCTATTTTTTTTTAAAAAAACTTTTTCGATCTTTGGACCATATTTCATTCATATATAGTACATAGAAATTTCGAACATTTAATATGGTTACCCGCAGGTCGATATGTTCAATACACAAATTTCGTTGTTGCGAATTTAGGATTTATTAAAAAGAAACGTAAATTATTTTTAAATTTTATTACTATAGATCGAAGCGCCCATGACTCTAGTATACAAATATAATTAGATCAATATCGCAAGTAGCTAATTTTTTAGGGAGAGGTAAATGTTTCAAAACACGAATTCTTGAAATAACATGCCGCCATCTTTTTTTCTTTTTGAGAAGTTGTGCAACGACCTACAAAAATCCAACAAGTCATTTCTGATGCCCCTAAGGACCCTCTTTCGATATTTGAAGTAAAAAATTATTTACCTTGCTGGAATGGGTTACTTGCCGATATTAACGGCTTTTGAAGGCGTGGGCCCTCTTGCTTATAATAGAAGTTCCGCGAACGCAAAGTACGGTGTGTTTAAAAATCTGTAACTCGCAAACTGTATGAGATATAGAGCTAAATTTTTTTTCAAAAACTTTTTCTCTCTTTGGACCATATTTCATTCACATATAGTGTATAAGAATTTTAAACATTTAATGTAGCTGCCCACACGTTGAAATTTTCAATACACAATCTTTGTTCCTCCGAATTTAGAATTTATTTAAAAAAAAACTTTTCATTGATTGATTGATTGATTGATTTTCAAATTATATTAGTATAGATAGAGGCGCTCATCATTTTAGTATATGAGTATAAAAAATGAGATCGATAACACAAACAGTTAATTTTTTAGCGAAAGTTAAACGTTTAAAAACGCGAATTCTTGAATTACCATTCCGCCATATTTTTTTAATTTTTTAGAAGTTGGGCAAGAGCCAACAAAAGTCCAACAAGGCATTTCTGCTGCATCTAAGGACCTTCTTTCGATATGTAAGCTCAAAAATTATTTACCTTGCCAGAATGGGTTACTTGACGATTTTAACGGCTTTCGACGGCGTGGACCCTCTACTAATTACTCGTATTAGATCATTACATATTAACGCGGTTTAATGAAGTGTCAGGACAGCAGCAATGTGAATAGCTCTATTAAAAATTTATGTCGCAATTTATGGGCATGTCAATGGCCACCTGGTTGGATACTCGAACACTTCCGAATGTAATGGTAGTTTTTTTATTTCATTGTACACTGAAAATAAATGAGATAAATAGTTATACATAAATATAGTATGTATGAGTTAATATTTCCGTACGATTTCATTTTCTCCCATAATGTACACAAAGTTAAAGCAATAGTCCAGAAACATTGTCTACGTGGACAATATTTCTGGATCTTTGTGTACAAGAGAAAATGAAACCGTACGGAAATATTAACTCATACATACATACGCCAAGTTAAAGTATACTAGACTATATAAAACTCAGTAACATTGAATAGAAGTAAACACATTTTAATTGGTAATTGGCTTATACGTGTTGGGCTTGAGATCAAAGAGTTTATAGGGTATGAATGTTTAGTGGCATTTGTAATGTGTCTCCGGGTTGGTAAAACTAGATGGGGTTGTGTGAGAGGCAACACGATAAACGGCTGTACCACTTGTGAGTCCGGATCTCAGACAACACAGGGTTTTGACCATACGAGAAATAAGGAAATAAACTTTGAAATGTGTGCTAAGTATAATTCAGAAAACTCATATGTCGTATTCGTATGTTTCAAAAGCTCGTAATTTTTCAAAACATCGAATTTGTTCCTTGTTCCTAACTGATTTTGTACAGTTTTGCTTTATATTTTGGCCAATAACTCATAAATTCAAATAAACTTTATGCTTATTAAACTTCATCCACTTTATTATCCATACACATTGAATATATATTAGATATTTTTGCTAGAATATAGATAACATTCATGAATTTCTATTTAAATATATTGATATTACCCAGGTCAGCTTAGTTGATTCCGGTTGCATTAATAAATTTCTAAGATGATGAAATATTCATTGTATATTCACCTCAGACATATTCACCATTCGATAAATTATTTATAACCTCAAAAAGCACGTTATCTTCACGTACGCTTTTGTTAATCTAATACTATTTTTTATATACAGCGATTTCCAGTGGAAAGTGGCACCTTAAATAATAATAGTAAAAATAATACCACTTTACATTTACTTTACATTAAGTAAAATAGTTAATTACATTGCATATTGCATAAAATAGCCACATGCTGGGTGACCCAGAAAGTACCTACCCCCACTTTTTCTTCAGTATTAAAAATAAAATTCTGAAATTTGGGAAATCAAATATAGGTAATCACTGATCACTATAGGTGCCAATTTTGACCATTCGGTGATAAAAAAATCACTTCCGGTATGGCCGGAAATTGCCACAATTTTCTTATTTTAAATAGCACCCTGTATATTTAAGTCACTTTTCTCATAAAGCTGTAATTTCTCTTTCCAACGCTTTTTTCAGAATTAAATTCGGATTAAAAATAACCTTGGAAATGGCATTTATTTGCTATTTCTAGTTGGCTTTGGAATTCAGGGACAAATTTAAAAAATTTCGAAGTAGACTTTGAATTTGAATAAAAGGGTAGTTCTCAACAAATTAAATGTAAAATTGTACTATTTTGTTCATTTGCTTGGAATTAGAAATGTTTTTCCCATTTTCCCATTTCATAGAAATTCAATTTGTCATAACTCCAATTTTTCAAATAGTGCCCTGTATGTTTTCTTTTTTTATCAGATAGAGTGGTAAATTTATTTTAGATTGGTTTTCCCGATTAAAAATTGAATATAAATTAAAATAAATATTAAGCTTTTTGTAGAACAGGTTCGAATTGTGTCCATATCTTGCAGTAAGCCATGAAAAATGGATGAAAAACTGCACACAGCATCTGTTAAAACGTTGTTGTTGAGTGAAATAAATGCGTATTTATTACGGTGATTTATTCAAAATAAGATACGATTTACGATGCAATGAACACAAAATGAAAAGGTAGATTTACTTTTAATTTACAGCGAATGTCAGAAAAATGCCTATGCGGCCGCAGGTCTATATTATGAAAGTTATCCCGATCGTCGTCAGCAATACCGGCAGTATTTTAGAAGAGTCATTCTGAAAGGCAGAAAATATTGAGGTGGCAGGGGACAAATTTATAGTAAGCGAAGCGATTGAGACAAATGTATTGGCTTAGACACATATGTATACCCAAATGTTTCTACAAGAGAGCTGGCAAAGGAGATAGATATTGGTCGTGAGACAGTAAGAAAAATACCAATTGCATCAAGAATTATATGAAAACGACGGAAACAGAAGATTGATCTTTTGTAATTGGTTTACTTAACACGTATACTTAAACAATAGAATTTTCTTTAGTGTTGAATCTCGTTTTACGAATAATGGTATATACAATAGATATAATCTACATTATTGGTCTAAAGAAAATTTACACGAAATGTTTAAAGGTAACTGGAATATTCGGTACAAAAATTATTGATCCCATACTATTTCAAGGACCACTAGCCGGCGCGCTTACTTAAGCTTTTTCCAAAATGAAATAGAAAACGAACTGGATGAACTTTCTTTGGAAGATTTCAGAAATATGTACTTCCAAGAAGATGGAGCACCGCCGCATAATGCTGGTTTTGTGGGCAACCTTAGTTCAAAGTTTAACAACCGGGTAATATCTACTAATGGAACTATTAGGTGGCCTGCTAGGTCACCAGACCTAACTCCACTTGATTTTTCTTTGGGGTTATCTGAAGGACAAAGTATACTCAATGCCGTCTGAAACATTAGAAGAACTCTAAAATAAAATTTTAAATGCCTTTGAATCCATAACTCCTCATGTTACAAAGTGTTATGAGAGAAACTATTCGAAGAGCGAACATGTGTTCCGAAATGAGTGGGCGCCATTTTGAGTATCTGTTATAGGTTTGGTATTTAGTAGTGTTGTATTGTTCTAATTATAATATTTATAAATTTAGTAAGTCTACTTCGAAATTTTTTAAAGTTCCTAAATTCCAAAGCCAACTAGAAATAGCAAATAAATGACAATTCCAAGGTTATTTTTCCCTAATATATTGAAAGTATTAAGTATGTATTATTTGGCAAGTAGAGAGTTATTCATCATATTTTGATCACTTTACCTCTTTTGTTTTTTTTTATAGTTTTTAGTTAAATACAAAATTTCCATCTATATTTTTTAAAATACAAATTAAAAAATATTAAACTTTATGATCACGTGATGTAAAAATGAAGGTGATTTTTAAAAATTAAATACTATATTTTTACGTTTTCTCTAAGACGTATTTTCCCTCATTTCAAATATATACGGCAGTGGCGTAGATAGGACTTCTGGGCCCCTATGCATAAATTCAAAATGGGCTCCTAACCGGGGGGCAGAGCGTACCGATAGCTATGCCACTGATATACGGTTTTATAGGTCTAACTGTAATGGTTTTTGTCATATCGGATATTAGTATGCTCTCAATATGCACGAAAAAAGGCTACCTTCTAATATATATTATCCTATTCTCTATCTAAAGGCATAGTGGTTGTTTTATGGTAAAGAGATAGATCACATTCTATGTATACTTTATTCTTATCCGATTACCATATATTTATTACAATAACCTTTATATTTAAAAGAGTTCATATTTAATTTATCCAGCTAATTAAACGACTTAGTTCGACAGAAGTACATAAAATGTTTTGATTCAAAAACATTGAATATTTCATTCTCAGAGTGTCTGGAAGTACATGCCCTTAATTTTAGGTGGAACTATAGACTTATGTCCTTCTCAGGAAAGTATAGGACCCGAGCCAGGAGCGAATCGAACAAAATCAAAATGTATATTTAATAAAACCTTATGTAGAACATGATCTATTCACAACGTAAATTTAAAAACAATCTACCTACTTACCTGCGAATCACAAGTTAATAAAAGATGTTAATCTTTTTTTAATATTTATTCCATTTATATATTTGCGTATCACACAGACAAAGCAAAAAAACCCTTACTATTTACTGCAATAAAATACACACTACACAGCAAAATACAAGTCGATTTTTTTAGATTATGTCAAGAATAAGAAATTTGAGAATAATAATAATTATACTTATAGGATGTGATATACTACAAAACGAGCACGGAACTTATCACATGAATGGATATATGTTGACGCTCGACGTTGTAGGCCGAATGCGAAAATTACAGGAGTGTATAAGATACTTCCCAGCGAGTTGTGTACAATATTTTTCCCACAACAAAAACAAAGAACTATTTTTCGTTTGATGTTTGTTTTTGTTTTCTTAAATGTTTTTTGAACCATCTCTCAAATTACCGAAGTAACTCTCTGGAAGATCTCAAGGATCTTGTGCTAGGTAAAGAGAGACGAGGCCCTACAGTTTAATGTGGACTTCGAACCACTCTAGGGGCAATTTTTTTAATGAAAAATTGTTTCGCCTTGTGGGAATCGAACCCACTTCGCTAGGCAACTCAGTTTGCTAGCCAGACGCTTTAACACACTGAGCTACCGTCTCCATAATAAGTGATAATTTAATAATTTAAAATATGACACGACGTTTATTGTAACAGCTTTGACAGTTGACATTTTCCTAACACATGTGCGTGTTAGAAAAATAACGCACAGGCTGTGATATACGCCGTCTACTGTTGATATTTTCTTAGCATACGTCTGTGTTGGGAAAATAACGCATACCCGATATTGTTAACTTTCTGGTTATTATGTTAAGTGAATATGGATACTTTCTTGGGGGATCGTGGGACAATACCTTTTTCTACGACCCCAAGAAAGCGTTCATATTTACTTAACATAATAGGCAGGAAACATTGAGAAGACATATTCCCGCACTTTCAACGTCACTACAATCCACATTGTTATCGATGTGTTGATTTACGTAGCCATCTATTTCCTTTTATTTTCCTGACTAATCTCAATTTTGCCACAAGCGAATATTTGACGAGGCCAACTATCAGCAGATTCTTGGTATAACCACTTTGGTCCCTCCCACTGTTTTGACTCGGAAGAAGGTAAATTAGCTGGATTTTGATTACCTGACACATATCTTCAATGGGGAACATTCTCTTTTATTTTATCCGCCAGAGTGCACCAGCTGTACTCGGTTGTTTGCCCATCAATGTCAACACGATAAAATATGTCTTTGTATAAACAAAGTTACCAACTACCGTAATCCTTTTGATCAATTTGGCTCATTTCAGTCATTTCTACGAATAAGAGATTGGAAACTCTCGAAAATCTGGAAATTTAAACTATTTAAAGACTATATATGATACAAGTTAAGAATGACATTAAACCGAGTACGCATGGCGTCATCTATTGGATATATTAGGATATCAATTTGGCTCATTTCTACGAATAAGAGATTGGGAAACTCCTAGAAATCAGGAAATTTAAACAATTTAAAAGTTATAATATAACTTTTAAATACTTGTTTAATGTCACTCTCAATTTGTATCATATATTATATGATACAAATTGAGAATGACATTAAACCGAGTATGCATGGCGTCATCTATTGGGTATATTAAGAACAGGCTTGGATTGTTCCCCATTCTCAACAGACGTAGGCAAACGAATCTCAGCCACCCAGTTTCACTTAAATGTATTCCATTTTTAAAAGCTTTTATTTAACTTGCAATGTATGTTTGTCAGTTGGTTTAGGGCAAATTTTACAATCAAAATTTCGATTAGTTCTAATTAAGCTAGAGCTTTGAAATTTTGCACATGTATATAAGTTCGGTGACAATACACTTTAACATTTACATATAAGAAAGGAACAAGATGGCGGCTACAAGATGGCGGACGACTTTATTGTTTATGATCCGATTCGACTCAAAATCGATATCTGGGGGTTTTCGAGATCGCCAATTATGAATTATTGGTCAAAATTTAGAAATTCAAAATGGCGGCGACAACATGGCGGAGGACTTTTGTCATTTATGGTCCAAATTGATCAAGATCGATATCTGGAGGTTTTTGGGTTCGCCGATGACGAATTTGTAGTCAAAAATGTAGTTCAAGATGCGACTTTAAGATGGCGGACGATCCGATTCGACTCAAAATCGATATCTGGGGGTTTTCGAGATCGCCAATTATGAATTGACGACTTTTGTCATTTAGATTCAAATCGATATCAGGGGGTTTTGGGGTCGCGGATTACGATATTCTAGTAAAAAATTTAGGTCAAGATGGCGGAAGACTTTACCGTTTATGATCCGATTCATCTCAAAATCTATATCTGGGGATTACAGCATATCAAAAGACCAAAAAGGAAAAAATAAAATAAAATAAAAAACATTAAAAAAAGCTTTTATTTAAAAAATACTCTAAAAAGTAGAAAATAAACTTTGAAGTAAATCAAACCCATCAGTTTGTTACATAATATAATTATTTTATGATATAAGTTTGTCGCGAGCAATCTCCTTTACACAGGAAAATCTCGCGATAAGCTTATATATCATAAAAAAAATTATATAATGTAACAAAATGATGGGTTTGATTTACTTCAAAGTTTATTTTCTACTTTTTAGAGCATTTTTTAAATAAAAAACTTTTTAAAAATGTTTTTTTTAAAATTTTTTGCTACTATGGTTTAAGAACCACTTCACTCCAATGTTACACTCCAAATATTTCTATATATCACCGTACAATCTAGGACCTATCGTTGCTGCCAACAGTTCTAAGCGAGGTATAGTTAATGTATGTAGTCGTGTGGCTCCCTCTTTCGCAGCCAGTACATATATTTGTACCACATCGTCTTTGGCAATTCTTAAGAAAATGATACATGAAAAGGATTTTTGCATGTTTGTAGACTAGGATGTTGTATCTGATTACTGTTATCGCCTATCCAGCGTGGTATATTTATCTTAAGAAGGTATGGCAATTCTGCAACCCAATCTCTAAAGGCATATTAGCTTCAGCATCGACTGGGTCATCCCAAGGTAATTTTTTCTACACGTATACCGTTCGATCATAGAACTGTACAATTGCAGGAAATGGCCGGAAGGATAAAAAATAGGGAAGCGGCACAATAAGCCAACCAAGGTTGCAGTGCTCAGGATTCTAACATAGAAGACGACACAAAAAAAATATGATTGTATCACATTCAAAAGGCTGCTTTGGGCGATAGGAGGTTTAAGCAAATTAGGGTTTTAATTCAGTCTTTGCAGCATTTGCTGGAAAAATTCTAATCGTTTTCTTTTGTGATTTTCTGTAAGCTTCTGTACTTGTAACAATTTGTTTTACCTGAATTGTTCCACTCTGTATAATAATACTATATGTTTTAAAGAAATGTATCTACAACGATTTAAAGTAGATACGTGTTAAGACCCTTCTTTTAGTAGAATAAACAAAATAAGCTCTATTTACTACTTGCTTTTCTTTAATTCACAATGTAGTATTTTTCGGTTTTCACGTTTGTCTTCAAATCTTGCATCCTTTATTTAACACACTTCCTGACATAATCAGTTGATGAAATTTACTAAGATCAAATGACAATACAGTATTCCACCATCACTTTTGCAAATATCCACACATAGAGAGCACGGGGGTGAAAATTGATTAAATATATTATCCAACCGGCACCTCCGGCAAAACGTTGAACATAAAAGGTTTTCGCCTGATCAGAGACTTCTAGGTCCGTTTTTCCTGTACAAATGGTACAATATTAGTTCCGGTGACATAATGGAATGCCGTTAGGTTTATACCTCGAAACTCAGCTCCAATGAATGAAGCTATGTAAATTGGTTATATATGTTAAAAATAATTAAAGTATGACTAAACAGTAGAAAATAAAAAAATATATTTTTTTAAACTTGCTTTTCTTAAAGTCGTACTAAAAAGTAAAAAATAATTGCAAGAAAAGCAAGCCATGCGCATGATGCGTACAATCATACAAAGTACGCACGCCTTGCATTTCTTGGAATTATTTTTTACTTTTTACTACGACTTTTAGAAAAGCAATTTAAAAAATATATATTTATTTCTATATTCTGTAGATATACCTACTATTGATGTTTTAGAAAATGCATTACATGAACGTTGCGTAATTTACTAATTTTTAACATCGATTTTTAGTTAGTATACGTGGTTGCTATTTATTCTTTACTTAATATTCAATGGTTTTTCTATTTGCAGATTAAAATTTGCTTGTTCTGCAAGAAGTTTTTACATTTTAAAAATACCTTAATAACAAAGCCGTGAAATCAAAATGTCCTCTTAAATGGCCCTCCTTGTATACAAATATGACAAATGACAGGTTTAGCATAATCTTATAAAAGAGCTTTCCGTCGATCTGTTTCAGGCGATAAGCTGTTTGAAAAGAGCCCTGTGGGTATCGCCGTTAAACTGGAGGACTCTATTCAACTTAGGATTAGCGCATCTTGCAACCTCTCAGCCAGCATCGGCCTTCAACTTTATATGCGCTGCAGTAAATCTAAGACCAGACGTCGCTGAATGCTTTACTGTACTCGGATGTAAGTTTAGTAAAAACGCTTTTTACATAGTTTGGGAAAACAGTATCTTTTAAAGTAATTAATTTAAGAATTTCAAAATTATTACCGAAATGCCAAGAACTAATTATTCGCCGAAGAAATTAGTATAATTATTATCTCATTTGTTCCATATAGACCATTCCAGAATGACGTCATTGACAGTTCGGCCATATTTGCTGGGTGGTATACAAAACCATTTGCGTATGTAAACATTACGAGTATTTCATCATTAAATTGTTTAATCCTGGTCTAATTGATAGAAAATGCCACATTTTTGTATTGCTGTTAAATGTTCAGTGCGTGGTGAAAGAGATCATGCATTGTTTTCCCGTTTTTCCGCTATTTTAACCAATGGAAATGATCTTAATGCATTGCCTATAGAAAGAGGAAATACTCGGATTAAGGCTTTGGGACGGGGGCCACTAAATAAAAGCCACCTAAAACACGGTCGTATTTGTTCAAAACATTTTATAACTGGTAAGTTAATTTTTGTACAAAAACTCCTTCTAGATTTTATAAGGTTAGAATTAAATAATGTGTGTGATTTTAGGAAAACTAGCTGCTTTAGAGGATAAAACTACAAATACCCGCCTTTACAAAAGGCCAAACTCATTTGTATCCTATAGATTTGGAAAACACACGAAATATTGCAACTATACGGGTTCATATAGAAATAGTTGTAGGTTTGCTCAAAAAAAAGATTTTTCATGAAACAATATACCCATAAGCATGTTGTCAAAATGAGGAAATTGAGTGAATTGTATAAAATTGTCGTGGTATGTAGTGCAATCATAAACATGTGCCTTCTCAAATACCAAATAATATAAATATTGAATTATCCATGTACCTATATGTTTATTAATAAAAAACAATTTTATTTCATCTCATTTTTATATATCCCTATTTATTTCAATATATTGCACATCAGTAATATATATTTTTTATTCACAGTAAAATAAATGTTATTTAATATTCACTTTATTCTTTTAAAATATCCAAGTTCAGGTTCAGTCAAGCCAAAAAAGACCATAAATTAGATACGGATATAAATAGGCGTAAGTTCATTCTTATCTATCAAAAGGAGGATGTTCCTGAGACAAACCTCTTGTTTCTACTTTTTTGGCCAATCCATATCCCGTATTCGCAACATTTCTACATTTTTCATGGAAGGTACTGGCCAAACGGAAAGTCAGTGGACGCTGGACCAGGATCACTGTCTTCGATAGTATTTGGACGATCATGCAGGTAAAACAGAATCGCTATATGACTGCATACTTCTGATAAACATGTACATCTGATACATGTACAGTGAGCAATGGAAATGCTGGTGTTCTTTAAAATAATAATCCAAACTTTTGAAGTAACTTTTCCCTTTCTTTCGTTGAGTGTTTAACCTGCAACAAAGATTTAAAAAAATGTTAATCAAGTTTAAAACCTCTGTGGAATATCACAATTATATACATTAACATATAGAATCTAATTGTAATGTAAAAATACACATTAACTTTGATTTATTACCTTCCCAATGACAACGAATGCCTTATCACTGATTTGTTTTGCCAAAATTCCTTGAACAGAGTCAGATTCGTAAAGCTTGTAGGCTTGCAAGCTTTTATAAGGCTTAAATTGTTGATCAGTATAATAACTATGAGTTAGTATCAAATAATTCCATCATGGTAATATTATAAACTTCAAGCTTGCTCTCTTCAGGAGGGATTACATAGTGGTCAATATTGTCAATAATCTCGATTTTTTGTCATATCTGCACTTACTATCACCTCTAAGGGTTACATAATATTCACTTCGAGACATCTTGGCGAAAAAATTTGCAAAAAATCACAATAAACTCAGTCCATAGCACGGAAAACAATCGCTTTGTGTGCCACCCAGGCAAAATGGCGGATCTGTCAAAGTCACGTGTTCTGGAATGGTCTTTAATATTTTTGGTTATAGCCTAGAAAGTATCCTATATTTATGCTAACGTCATTGTTCAACGAATTCAACCAACCCGGTTGGTTATCCCTACCCCCACTTAAACTTATAGTCTGGGATCCGACGCCCCTTTTTTAAAGTGATTACTAACAGGCTGAATTTTCGTGAGCGGCTTCGTTTTGACGAGTCTCCCAACTTTTCTCTCTGCGAAAATTCTTGGCAGAGGTATGCAAAGTTCTACGCAACCGCTGAACATGGAACTGACACTTTCATGGCGTAGGACTGGAAAACCTGCCAGAAAATTTGTAGGACAGTTTGACCATTCGATTTTAAAAATATTAATTAAACAATAGTGTAAAAATCAGCCCATTTGCGTAAAAAACAGGGAACTGCGCTTGTCTTACAAAAGCGATACTTTTGCTGTTGAGACAGGAAATCATTAAATATCAAATCTGTCACCAAATGACAATACTACACAGCTTCATAGTACTTCTACCACTTGCCTTATAAAACACATTTTATAATTAATTATCCTGTAGTCAATTTTATAAAAACTGCAAGAAGGAACACGTAGCTGTTTTGTAATGGCTTCCGTAGCTAGCTATAATAGTATATTATGCAATAAGTATTAAATGATAGCTATTAAGACACTGGTATGAGAATGAATGAGTTAATCCAGTCAATGAATACATAAAAACATTGGCATATACCTAGATCTTGAGGTTGTTAAAGACCACCGGATTTTGCGAATACGGCGTCGTGCCGCTCGCGACGTCATTTTGGAAAAATGGCGCATGAAATTAGAGAATTAGCCATATCTTCCTTACCGTAAGTTTTATTGGAAAAATTATTCCTTATAAAATTTTCTACAATTTAGCTCTTTACTATTTTTTTGTACGATCAATATTTACAAAGATATAGCTTCTCAAATTCGGAAGAAAAGTGTCTTCCTGTTGTGTAATAAATATAAAGCAATAATTGTTTCACAAGCTATTGGCAATGTTTGCACGACGTTAACGAGACAATGTTTTATCATCTATAGCGATGCTATATGTGGAGAAAAATTGTAGGTTGTGATATTTTTCTCGTTTCCACGCCACCCATGAGGTAGAGAAATCGGCGCGTTTTTTAAAATGTGATATCACCAGTAGGTGTAATCCACAGTTTCGACTCTAAATCAAAGACCCGACGGACCGGCGCAATCATCATCCGACATCTCTGCATTTTCTATGACATTCTCAGCAACACTATTTATGTTCTGGAGCACGTCAAGTTCGTCGTCATGGTCGACATATGTCGGCTACATTGCTGCATGTATTTCCGTTGCAAACAGCACACATTCTGGAGCAGTTCTAACCCGCTTTGCGGCAGCCGCACGCGGAACCACAACCTTTTTGACATTTGCAAGAAATGCAATTAAGAAGGTTAGCTGGAGCAGGTTCTTTCTGCGTAGTTATGGCAATCAGGCCATCTCTGGATTTTTTACACTCCCAATGGAGTGGATTTTTCTGCACACCAAGCCACTGTTGAACTTGATGATAAGTTCTATATGAATGCTGTCGGGCGGCCTCGCTTGTTGGTGGTAGAGAAGCAAAATGGAAGGTACCTTTTGCAACACAGTTGACAAAAAGGCTATACCGAAGTGAGTTGAGGGTGGAATTGGTTTCAAATTTTTTCGCGTATCATTCAATTAAAAAATTTTCACCAGCTGCATGCTGGCGGGTTCAGCATCACGATTTTTGAAAATTCCAATAATGTCACTGGGAGGCCGGGTGTTTTAAAAAATTTCACGTTTCCCTGATTGTAGATAGACGATGTGGTAATGCAATCTCTGAATGCGTAAAGAAACAGAATATTGTCTACTACAGTTTCATCGTATTATGAGCTGCGTGAGGTGTATATTTTCTCGAATTTTTTATCGTGTATATTCAACGCGGGTATAAGTATATACAGTGAATTCAAACGCACTGAGGACAGTTTTATATTAGACAAGCAAGTGAAGAGATAGAATAATAAATAATAAATAAATGCACCACAGGTAATGACGACACCCTTTATCTCGGAAGGGTCTAGAAGAGCCTTGTGTGGGAGGGGGCTACACATTTAGAGACAAAGGACACACACATCCAATATCCGTGTATAGTGGAAAAATTCCTCTCAAAGTATTTTCTATCGAACCCTTAACTTTTGGGTGAGAGGCAAGTGCGCTCACCTCTCGACCATCAGTTATAAGAACAGTAATGAGTTATCAATTATAGTAGTGAGACTATAGTGGAGCTTAATTAGTGTGTACTAATGTGTATAAGGACTTAATTTTTGTAATTAAGTGATTAATAAATCAGTGGTTTATGAAAGTTCTTGTTGCAATTTATTGAATCTACATACAGGGTGTTTATTGGAAATTGTACAGGATTTCTGAAGAATTCCAGGAGGTTCTAGTATGTTCTATTTGGAAACAACTGCAGACATTGAAGTGCTTTGAACTGTAAAGTGATATAGACATTAGACAAGACTTATTGACATTTTGAGAAAATTTCCAGAACCTTCTATTTGGAAACTAGTGTAGTTAGCTAAATTTTGCCAACTGGGAAGTAGTATAGACATTAAATATGACCTATTTGCGACATGAGAAAATTTCTAGAACATTCTATTCCGGAATTTGTGGAAGTATTTGAATTATACCTAATATACACTTTAAAGAAGACTTATTAGCGCCGTTTCGAGATGTTTAATAGAAACAAGAAGCATGGCTGCTGAAAAACGAATGCAAGACGTGTTCGCAGTACGAAGCAAAATGATATTAGACCAGGAAAGAGGACGTCAATAAGAAAAAGAACTCGAGAAATAAGAACAGGCAGAACGGGAAGAAAAAGAAGAACAAAAGAGACGTGAAGAAGAATTAAGAAAAATTATACAGATACAACAGCCACTGAAAACCTCAAATGTGAAATTAAGGAGGATATGGGCAACATAAAGACTGAAGTGAAGCCAAAGGAAAAGTAAATAAGGTTGAAGAAGAAGTAAATGAAGTCAAACAAACAGTTACTGACGTCGAAGATAAAATGAGCGATATTGAAGGAAAATTACAGGTAGTTGAGGAAGAAATGGAACGACTTAAACTGCAGTTGAGGGAAAGAGGTGGCCAGCCAGTAGTATCATCAGGCCCTCGGTTACAACCGCCCTCCTTTGATGGACAAACTTCATGGACGATATACAAAAGACAGTTTGAAGCAGCTGCATGCGCAAAAAACTGGAGTGATGAAAACAAGGCTATGGCATTAGCTCTAGCATTGAGAGGGCAAACTTTAGAATTGTTGCAGACGATCCCAGTGGCGCAGCAAAAGGATTTTAAAGTTTTAGAAGCATTCGACTTAAGATACGGAGACTAACATTC
Organism: Leptura quadrifasciata; assembly: GCA_963675555.1. Taxonomy (NCBI): domain Eukaryota; kingdom Metazoa; phylum Arthropoda; class Insecta; order Coleoptera; family Cerambycidae; genus Leptura; species Leptura quadrifasciata. The sequence continues at coordinate 115,397,561 of OY776674.1, read as the reverse complement.
ACTCAACTATATCAGACCTAGCTGAAATCACGTATACAGAAAGCTGGAGAGAGCTTACGAGAATTTGAGGTTGCAGTAGAGAGACTGGCACACTTGGCTTACCCGAATGCACCAAGACGGTTCCAGGAGCAATTGGCAGTTGACGCGTTTATTGATAGCATAAAAAACGAGGAGATCAAGCAGGTATTTAGACTATCTCGGCATAAGACTAGTAGCAAAGAATTGATCTAGGTACTTGAAGTAGAAGCCGCCTATATGGATTCCTCATCGCACAGAGTACAAGCCGTCTCTGCGAAAGAAGCCCAATCAGAGGAAACGAATTTGAACACTAAACTAAAGGATGTATATATATATATATATATATATATATACAAACATAAAATTTATTGAGGTTGCAGTCAGTGATAAGGTATTTTGGCCAATACAAAAAGAAAACTCTTTGTTATTGTCAAGCTTTCGCTAATGTTTATTAGCTTTCTCAAGACATTAACTTGAGGTTAATTTGATAAACCTGCGTCGAAACACATGGCAGGAAGACGCAGGTTTATCAAATTAACCTCAAGTTAATGTCTTGAGAAAGCTAATAAACATTAGCGAAAGCTTGACAATAACAAAGAGTTTTCTTTTTGTATTGGCCAAAATACCTTATCACTGACTGCAACCTCAATAAATTTTATGTTTGTACCTTAACTAGTCAGTCAAGACTACCTTTCTAATATATATATATATATATGTTAGATAGTGGATTGTTTGAATAACTTTTTAAAAAGGAACTTTATTTGTTACACTGGAGTCGACGTTGACTCGTTAAGAAAATACAATAATAATTTAGAAGTAGTTTAATCGAAAGTGAGTATAAGACTGAGGTTTACAATGGCAGTGGGTAATATTTATAATATCTGGAGAACAAAGAACATTGGATTTGCAATTCAGCATGATAACAGATTACTGAGAAAGAAATGTTAAGCTCAGCTAGCGTGAGCGGTTATTAGAGAAGAGCTGTTACGCAATTTGTAATGTGATATGTCTGAGAAGGTTAAGCCTGTCTCGGTGATATTATATATCATGGTATATTTCTAATATAACAGCTTCCCCCTTATAAAAAAAGTTGGTGTTTTATGCAGCAACTTTTGAAATGAATATAAAATGTATATAAAAGGAATGGTACAATTTGGAAAAATATAAAAGATACAAAAATGTTAAATAGTAAGGTTTAAAATACAGAATATAACCTTAGCGTCTAAAATATGAAATGCAAGCACAATAAGCTTGATTCATAAAATAATATAACATAAAAATGTTAGAGTTAAAATATAGCTTTAGCAAGAAAGCGTAAAATACAAACATAATAAGTTTGTTGTAAAATGGGATAATATAAAAATATTCCCAGGGTTAAAATATGGCTTTACCGTGAAAGCCTAAAATATAAGCATGATAGGTTTAAATGAAAATGGTATAAAAATGTTAATGCAATTGAAATTAACAAGGGATAAGTAAAATAATGAAATGTAATGATTAAATGAATAAAATATGGTTCACTGAAGAGTCCAGCACTAAAAGTCAGTAAAAGGCACAAAACAGTTCATCTTTATGTAAGTTCTATGTCTTCGGCTTCGTTGTCTTCTCTCCTTAAGGTAGGTCGTCTTCGTGAAGGGAATAGGTTAGCAAATGTCCTGTGGGGTTTGCTAGGCCTAGGTGGAGATGGGGGTGATGCAGAAACATCGATGGCTAGTCTTCGTCTTTTTGTTCTGCACTTACAAAATAGGTACAGAAATAACAGTCCAAATATTAGCACAATGATGAAGTAGGTGAACCAGGATATGTGTTTTGTTACGAATGGTTCGTTGATTAAATCGTCTAGATCTCTGGAATATTGGTCCAATTTGTGTTTGGCAATTTCGAGATCTTCTGTGTTAAGGTTGTTTAATTTTAATGGTTTAAGGTTTGGTGCTCTAATGTTGTTTGGAATTTTGTTGCAGCATTCGAATGGAATTTGGATGGGATGAGTGTCGTCGTTTACGTCGGTTACTTCGTTGGTACTGGCTTGGATTTTTGTGATGCCTATAAAGGCGTAACAATTAGGTTGTAATTTCACTATTGAGTTTTTGTAGATGACTTCAGTTTTCGAACTTCTTTCTGGACAATTGATGGTTGCCTGTAATGGTTCTGCGTTGATAACCAGCCACGTATTTTCGTCTATCTTTTGGACGTTGTATCCTTGGCCGATGATGAATGATGTCTGGCAGCTTCCTGGCAGAGTTTTGAGGTTCTTGAAGAGACGGGCTTCGCAAATGGCATTATCATCAATGGGGTATGAAAATAGATTTAGACATAATTTAGTGTTGAAGTAGAGTGGTTTGCATTCTCTGAGGTCCGGGATGGTTAAGTACATTAAAGAATCATCATCTCTCGCGATATATTTCTGAGAGGTTGACAAGATATGATATAAGCCAGTTCTATTATCCAAAATAGGGATAGGATATAATTGAAATACTGAATAGGTTTGAGGGTCTACCAAAGGTATGTCTAATACGAATATTAAATCTGAATTTGTTTGAAAAGCTTTTAGTTCTATAATGTCTAAATACTGTGCAACTTTTGATAATTTGATTGGAAGTGGCAAATTGTTCCTTTGTAGGTTCTGTGAGATTTCCTGTAAGGAATTTACCAAGTCTTTTGGGTTTATAATCGATGTGTGAATTATTTTGAGCCTCGCGAAAGTGATAGAATTCAGGATATCGTTTAAGTTATCTTCGATAAATAGATAGCTTGCCATAAGCTGTTCGCAGATTTCTATAAATTTTAATTTTGCGTGAATATTTTCTATGTCTTTAGTCATGTCTAGAATTGAAGTTTCGATTTCTTTAATATCTTTATTGAAAGTTTCTTCATCAACCTGCAGTTTTTGAATGGTTGCGTTGAAATTTTTGATTACTGAAGTTGTGACAGATATTTGATTTTTGATTAAATTTTCGAGTTGGTGCTCGTCATTACTTAATTTGTTGATGCAATCAGAATAATACTGACCATCTTCTGCATCTAAATTCCCAGTTATTGATTTGAAAATTGTTCCAATACCGTTTAGTATTCCTCGCTTGTATCGTTTCGTGTCAAGGTAAATTTCGTCAAATTTTGATTGTATTGATTGAGAAATTTGTGTCAATAAACTGAGGTGAGTTTTTACGTCTCCTAAAAAGACGTTCATGTAATGATACGTTGGGTCGAGTGTGTTGTATAGTGTCTGTAAGATCTTGTCGTTTTTGTCGAAAGCTGTCTTAAAGGTAGATATGTTTTTGTGTACCAGTAAAGTCCATTTCTTGTGAGAAATCACAATGTCTGTGTCTCGGTGATAGTATACTCCAATTGTATTGTTAATTGGTGTTATTTTAAATTGAGCAAGTGCTGATCCGAACAGCAGGAAAAACCTGAAAATAAATTTAATTTTCAGTATAAGGTTTCATTCGGTCAAAGTTTACTTTAGTCGTTTGGTTTGTTTCCGGATTTAATAATGTTGCAGAATTTTGAGAAGTTTCTAAAATTTCGAAGGGGCCGTTAAATTTGTTCTGTAATTTGTTTTTTATTTGTGATTCTTTGACGTACACTTTGTCGCCAATATTATATGTGTGTCGATTTTCGGGAATGTTTTTGTCGAATCGAACTTTGGCTTTTTGTTTTTGTGCTTCTGTTCGACTTCGCGCAATTTTGTAATAGTGGGATATCCGGTTGTTAAGGTCTCTAACGTATTTGGTAATCAGGTCTTTCTGGTTATAAAGAGTTTCGGGTGGTCGGTTAGCTGTATGTCCGAAAATAAGCTCGTATGGCGTAAAGCCATGAGTTTTGTTTACCGAGTTGTTATAACATATTACCGCGTATGGTAATATTGTGAAAGGATTCGTTCGGATTCTCTGTTTTATGTATTCTGATCATTTCTGCTAGGGTGGCATGGAATCGTTCGATAGATCCATTGGATTGAGGGTGTCCTACGCTGGAGTATGTTAATTTTATGTCGTAGAGAGTACAAAGATCTTTTAATAAATCATTATCGAATTCACCGCCGTAATCACAATGAATTCTTAATGGGGTGCCATAGTGTTGGAAATATAGCAACAGGGTGTTTACAACTGATTTTGCACTTTTGTCTGGGACAGCATAAGCTTGAGTAAATTTCGTTAACTCGTCGCGGATGGTTAGTGCATAGTTTCTCGTGGGAAATTCGAATAGATCGATATTAACTCTCTCAAATGGAGTTTTAGGGGTTTCGGTAATTACTAGGGGATTGTTGAGGTTTTTACGACAGACTTTTGTTCTTTGACATGTTTCGCAGTTTTTTATAAAATTTTCGACATCTTTTGTTAAACCTTGCCAATTATATTTATTTTTGATTCTACGTATTGTTTCGTTTATTCCACGATGTAAATTATTTTTTCCGGTGTGATGCTGGTCGAGAATGATCGGACGTTGGTCTTCATCGGGAGTTCGTAATAAATTTTGACAAATGATTAGTTTTAAATCTTTTTCTGCAAAAATAAATGATAGGATTTCGAGAATTGGAAAGTCTAGATTGTTTTCAACATGGTAAGTTTTGGAAAGGTCTAATTTGTTTCGATGTTTGTAAAGTGTTAAAAATAGATGTTCTACCACAGACTCTGGGTCGAAAGGTAGAGCGATAATGTAGTAGTTTCTTTGTCGGGTCGATTTGCTGGAAACGATATTAATTGTATTGTTATAGAATTCGGGGTTTTCTTCGAAAATATCCTCGATAATTTGATGGTGAAGGTCTGTCAAGTTGTTTTGTTGGAAAAACGTTATGATATTTTTATTTTCTCGATCTAATAGTTGTTTATTTGTGATTTGAATTTTGGAATAGTCTATTAGAGATTTGGTTTTGTAAAGTCGGGAAAATGTGTCAAATTCTCGGGCGATTTGTTCGTCGGTAATTTCGTCATCGTTGTCTGAAATTTCGTCTTCGTCTGAGTCTTCGTTCGCGGCTAGAATTTTTGAATAAAATTTGGAACATTCTGAAAAGTGATTAATTTTTATTCTGGACAACGCGTCCGCGTTTTTATTGATTTTTCCGGGTTTGTATATTATTTCGTAATCGTATTCTTCGAGTTTTAAGCGCCAACGCGCTAGTCTACTACCTGGGTCTTTTATGGAAAATAACCAAGTGAGTGGTCGGTGGTCGGTGACGAGTTTGAACTTCCTTCCGAATAGATATGGCCTAAAATGCTTTACACTCCAGACCAAAGATAAAAGTTCACGCTCAATGGTTGAATACTTGGTTTCCGCGCCGCATAAAGTTCGAGATGCGTATGCGATTGGCAAATCTTTTCCTATACTTCCTTGTGAAAGTACAGAACCTATTGCAAATGCACTAGCGTCTGTAGTTAGGACAAAAGGTTCATCGAAGTTGGGGTAGATCAATATCGGAGTAGTTGTCAAGGTTTGTTTTAGGGTTTCAAATGAATTTGTACAGTCATTGTCGAAATTGAAAGGTATATCTTTTTGTAGCAATTTAGTCAAGGGTTTTGAAATTTTGGAAAAATTAGGAATGAAACGTCTATAATAGCCTGCTAAACCTAGAAAAGATTTAATTTCTTTCTGATTTTTGGGTTGAGGAAAATTTAGAATTGCTTCGACTTTGGCAGGGTTCGGTTTTACACCATCCTTTGTAATAAGATGTCCTAAATAGGCAACTTCTTTGCGAAGGAATTCGCATTTGTCTGGCTGAATTTTGAGGTTGGCTTTTTGTAAACGTTTGAAGACTTCTGTTAATCGAGAAATATGTTCATGGATAGTAGGGGAGTAGATAATGATATCGTCCATATAGACGAGACACCTTTCGTTTTGGATTCCTAGTAAAATGTTGTCCATCACCCTTTGAAATGTTGATGGAGCATTTTTGAGTCCAAAAGGCATTCGTACGAATTCAAAATGACCATTTTCGACTGTGAAAGCGGTTTTTTGAATGTCTTTGGGATCGATTTCAATTTGATGGAAGCCAGAGGCCAAGTCTAAAGTCGTGAAATATTGGCATTTGCCTAATTGATCTAAAAGGTCGGAAATGTTAGGTAGAGGATATTTATCACCTATCGTTACTTCGTTTAATTTTCGGTAGTCAACTACGACGCGCCATTTCTGTTTACCAGAAGCGTCTAGTTTTTTGGGGACTACCCAAACTGGGGAGGACCAGGGAGAAATTGAAGGCTGGATAATGCCTTGGTCGAGCATTTTGGAAACTTGTGATTTTACTTCTTGTTTGTGAATTTGGGGGTAACGATAAGATTTAGTGAAAATTGGTTTAGAATCGTTAGTGTCTATTGAATGCTTGATTTCGTTGGTAAATGTCAAGTTGTCACCTTCTAGATAAAATATGTCTGAAAAGTCTAAACAGAGTTGAGTAATTAATTCACTCTCCTCATCGTTCAAGTGGTCTAAGCGTAATTGATTTTTTATTTCGTAGTTTCGGTCTATGTATTGGGAATCCGGATTTTGAAGATTTACGTTAAATATTGATCTAAATTTTTGAACGGGTTCAAGTTTAAGATCCGAGAAATGTATTGTTTTTGGAATCGCGTTTGCGTTTATTATCGTTGTCAAAAATTCACCATTGTTGTCTATTTTGACAATGGCATTCGGTAAACGTACCTTTTCATTTTCCTGGGCTATTAGTATAGCTTCGGTATTTTGTAAATTGCATTTAAGTTTAAAAATCTTTTCTGTGCGTGGTTCGATAGAAATTACATTTTGGTTTTTAACATTTAAATTTGGGTTTTAAATTCTAATACCTGTATTATTGTTTTCGTTAGAATTATTGTGGTTCCTGATTGATGTTACCTCAGTCACCTCAAATAGTGGTACGGTTTTAAAGTTGGTAATAAGTTGATTATTTTCAAAGTCCACATGACACTTATAATATTTTAAAAAGTCTGCACCTAATAGTCCATCGAATTCTATATCTAGGTCGTGAACATAAACCTTGTATGGGTCATTTATATTGAATGGTATTAGTACAGATTCGGTGATATTAATTTTTTCATCTGTTATACCCTGTATAATTACGTTTTCAGGATATCTTTGTTTGTACCTTTCCGCTGTTTTGGTTTTAAATACAGAAATACCTGCACCTGAGTCGACAAGAATTTTGAAACGATTTGTGAAGTCTTTTATGTAAAATAGATTTTTGGAATTTACGACATTTAGTTTGTAGCGGGGTGTTTTTACATGAATTGGTTTTCCGGGAAGTTCAGGTTTGGGTCGAAACTGTCCTGGAGGTTTATCGCTTGGACTTGGCGAGAAATTTGGTCTAGTTCGTCCGTTTGTTGTGTTGGAGTATTCGTGGAATACTCCGGGCCTGTGCAAAAATCCGGAGGATTAGCAGTATAATCCTCGTATTGCTGAGAATTAACAGTATAATTCTCATGTTCCTGGGATTGGGAATTAGCAGTATAATGCCCATATTGTCCGTTTGGAAAATCGTAGTCATCATTATTTTGAGATTGATAATCAGGAGAATAATTGGTAGAATAATTTACGGATTGATTTGCAGAGTAATCTTCGTATTGGTTTGGGTAATCTGAATAATTATCATAAGTTTCTTGGTTTAGGTGATGGGTTTTTTGTTGGTTAAATCTATTGAAATTCGGGTTCGGTTGTATGGCAGAAGGTCTCTGCTGGTGGAAGTTAGGATTTGGCCTGATAGCTGAGGGCCTGTTTTGTTGTGGATAATTGCGCTGTTGATTAGAAAAATTTTGGGAATTCTGTGGTCTAAAGTTTGCTTGATTAGGTACACTCTGGAAGTGCTGTCTAGGAGCTTGTGCCTGATTGGAATAGGCGTTTGGTGTGAAATTGGGTTGTGAAAATTGGTGGTTTTGCCTCGTGCGGCATTCGTTAAAGCTGTGCCCATTCCTTTTACAGAATGTGCAAAATGGTGGGAGATTTGGGCGTCTTTGTTGATTTTGAACGGGACTTCTATTTTGAATTTTATTGGAGAATTTTTGCGATTCGAAGTACGACAATTGCAACTCACGTTTGATGCGATTTATTGCATCTAACATATCACTAGGGTTGCCAGCCCTGATAATTTGCCCTAACTTGGGTTCTAATCCAGTCAGTAAGGTGGTCAATGTCATGTTTTCGATGAGGTTACATTGAGCGGTTTTTTCCTCTAAAGTTAGAGTCTGCTTTTGCACTGCTGCGTGCATTTTCGCGTTGTGCGTTTGTAGTCTTGATACGAATATTAGTGCGGTTTCATTGGGTAGTTGGTGAATGCGTTGTAAGTCCTGTATAAGGGCTGTCAAGTCGCGGGAGTCACCGAAGTGGGCCTCGAGTAGGCTTTTAATTTCTGCCCAGGTGGCAGGGTTCCTGGAGTTTACTAACTCGGCGGCTTTTCCCCGAAGTTTATTTTTAATGTGCAGAGCAAGTAGAACACGTTGGTCTTCTATAGACATTCCGTTCGCGTAAATACACGCACTAATAAAGGTTTGTAAAAATATCGGATTTCCATCGAATTCCGGGACTATCGAAAAAATCTCACTTAACCTGTAAGGTTCAATATTTATAGTTTCGTTCGCCGTGATTGAATTGTTTGCATTGGAATTGCTTACGTTTGTGGTGGTAGCCATTTTGTTTATATTATTTAGATAATTAAATAACTTAAAACACTTTTTTCAATTTGAGCTAGTACGCTACTGACAATTGGTAATTTTATATTATATGTAAAAGAATATGTTGTTTATTTTATAATATTTCAAAATTTAATTACAAGGATAATTGGATTAATTTAAAAAGTGTTTTTAGTTGGGAATAATGTCACTGAAATTTTATATACTAATGTGCATTTAAACAGTATAGAACATGTGGGTTTTATTTTATTTCACAGTCAATTAAGGCGTAAACTTAACCTTTATATGATATATGATATTATGATAAAAATAATGTTAAGATAAAAATGGTATGTGATTATAATTATTTATGTAGGAAATGTAGATAAGTTCGTACTTAAAGAGTATATGATATTACGATAAAACAATGTTAAGATAGGAACGGTATAGTTATTTATGTAGGTCACATAAATTTTAAATAAAATATTATATTACTTCTGAATGAAATTATTATTTGAATATTAGAACTGCTGTTCGTTAAATTGAATTGTTTTTTTTTTATAAGAAAAATATGCAAAATAATCGAGATGATTCTTAAAATCTACTTACATTAAAATTTCCATTCCACACGTCTGGATTGAAGTTGAATGCTGCTCCGTGAACTTTGTTACAATGCGGTCTTCTCTGCCAGGGGCGTTACCAGGTATTCCTTCCACAGAGGTCTCCTACACTGCCGAAGACACCAACTTCTCGACTGGGATGAATTCTTACTTGCTAATTTGTTGATTGATTGATATGTTGCTTTGTTGCTTGTTGAATTATTATTATTGTTTCTTTGTGAACGTAGATTCTTCTGAGTAAAGGATTGGGATCCACCACGACAGCTAAGGAATTTCTCCTTTTTCCAGGGGCTCTTTTCTTCAGGTTAGGCACCTTTTCCAGATGAACTCCTTGTTCCTTCCGATATGTTTTCCACTGGTTAGGCTCCCGAACTGTGCGTGTTCTTCAGATCCGCCACGACTGCGCCAATGTTAGATAGTGGATTGTTTGAATAACTTTTTAAAAAGGAACTTTATTTGTTACACTGGAGTCGACGTTGACTCGTTAAGAAAATACAATAATAATTTAGAAGTAGTTTAATCGAAAGTGAGTATAAGACTGAGGTTTACAATGGCAGTGGGTAATATTTATAATATCTGGAGAACAAAGAACATTGGATTTGCAATTCAGCATGATAACAGATTACTGAGAAAGAAATGTTAAGCTCAGCTAGCGTGAGCGGTTATTAGAGAAGAGCTGTTACGCAATTTGTAATGTGATATGTCTGAGAAGGTTAAGCCTGTCTCGGTGATATTATATATCATGGTATATTTCTAATATAACATATATATATATATATATATATATATATATATATGGTATAGTAGTGAGAGGTAATTGAATCCTCTCATGTGGTCTAATGCTACTATACACCAGACATCATAGATGTCTAGGTGGTGCATAGCGACTTGCCATTTTGCAAGTACCGAGAGCGGCGACCTTCAGCCCTTGGTGGACTTAACCTATATACTGTTATTATACATGATTTGCAGGAAACAACTACTCAGCGGGCAAATACCCTGACCTGCATTGAATTACACCTTACAAATCATGAAAAATTTTTCATGATTTGTAAGGTGTAATTCAATGCAGGTCAGGGTATTTGCCCGCTGAGTAGTTGTTTCCTGCAAATCATGTATAATAACAATATATATATATATATATATATATATATATATATATATATATATATATAATAAGCTATATAAATAGCCGTTAGGATATAGAGGCTTCGTGTCGCAGTTGCAAGGTCTGTGTGGGTGTGGCTGCCAAGGGGTCACCTAAGGGGAGTGGTGCCCGAATGAAGGTTCGATATGACTGCAATGTCAGTTCAGCAGGATTCAAGGTGGGGGACTTGGTTTGGCTGTACAACCCGCAGCGGAGTGAAGAAGGATTCTCGAAGTCTCGCTCACTTGGGAAGGACCGTATTCTGTCATCACCCGGATCAATGACGTTGTTTATCGGATTCAACGTAGAAAGAAATCCAAGATGAAGATCGTGCACCTGGACAGGTTGGCGAAGTATGTTAGGGTTTCTGAATTGCCTCACCGGGACATTCAGATTTAAGGAGGGGGTAGTGTTATGTGCTGCCCTCCAACGGAGAGAGATGTAATTAGTCACTGGTCAGAGTGAAGTGAAACCTGCATAGTAGTTGGTCGCTGGTAACACAGCGCCATCTGTGGCCAACTGACGAACCGCCATTTAGCATCTAGAAAACTATAGAAGTTTCCACCATATTCGAGAAGGTTCTGGAAGGAGATTCGAGTACGTTCCACGCTTATGTATAAGAAGTTAACTGGGGCAGGCAGTTCAGTTCAGTATACAGAACAGTTCTGATATGCATAGAGAGCTTTGCATTACACGAACAAGTGAACAGATAGAAATAAAAAACAGTAACAAGTTGTGGTTTATAGTAGTGAATTTATGTTAGATTAAAATTATTATTAGTTGTGTTATTTTTAAGGATTAATTATTGTAATTTTAAGTGGTTAATAAATCAGTGGTTTGTGAAGATTCTTGTTGAAATTTATTGAATCTACTACAGGGTGTTTACTGGAGGGTGTAAACACGTAACAATATTTTATATTTGTACTAGGTAAGTGTGGCAAAGCTTCTTATTGAAATAGTTTTTAGTTATACTGCTTAGTTTTACAATGAACGTACTGTATTTTATTGCATATTCAATAGTTTATGGCCATAACTGCGTTCTTATATTTGTAATGTACTATTAACATAAATTATTTTAGTAAAATCGTTGGAGAAAATCGAAATATTCCAACTCAAATGTAATGAAAAAAATAATAAAAGCATGTAAAACAGTTTAATCGCTAGCAGCAAATAATGAGATATTGTTATCTAAAAGTCGGTAACGCCTTTCAGGGACTTACTGTCAACTATCTAGTGTCTAATTAAGGACAGATTTTGCTGCAAATCCACATATGTCGTCAAGAGATGAATCACTTTATTGGTCTCTCATTATTACCGATCCTACGTCGAGAATTCAATAAAATAGGGTTGGAAAACTTATTGCAAACTTATTTTTAGATCAAACAGTATATGTATTGAAATATGCTGTTTCTTGCTTATACCCGCCTCTCAACTTCAAAGGTCATCATTCAAATTCTAGATGACATCCCCTTCTGTGGATTGTTTATTTATAATCTATAATATGTATATGCTATATTTTTACATATTATTTTTACATAAACAGAGGTATCTGGTCATAGACTAATAACTACATTAAGTTGCTTATTTATGTACTTATTGTAGATATCTAAATTGTCCTTTTCAATTATATTTTTTGCTAAGTATCAACTATGGTTTCACCTCTTTAATTTTTTGGTATAGGATATCCAATCTTGGTTTGAAACGATATAAAAGCAAGAGCGCGGCATTTCTTTGTAAACCGACTCGAACGCGTACCATCCATAGGCGCGCGTAACTTACTTTTCAAGGCAATACATGCTGTACGATATTTTAAAAATCGTTTAATATACACGTAATAATATACGCTGTTTTGCAAACTTATTAACTAATAAATAAAGGCTGAAAGTGGTGTAATGATAGGTAGATATATGTATATTGTATGTTTGTTTGTACAAAGGATTATGATATAATAATACCTATATACTTTTATATAAACTAACAACAAACTTTACTCACTTAGTCGATGACATTTTCTTCAAAACGTAAAAATTTCATTGACTCTTAATGTCGGTAACTAGAAAAACTTGATATTATAGAAAATGTTGCCGTCCAGCAAAAACCAACGGGGAGGTGTGAATAATTTTTGCCAGGATGGGAAGGGAAAAGTTATAGAATGTTAGTAAGGTAGGACACTAGAATAAACTTAAGAAACCTGATAACAGTGATAACATTAATAACATAATTATAATATTTAGGTTAAAAACGATAAAAATTAAATAAAACATAATTCCCATTAAAACACCGTCAAATAACACAGAATTAGTTTAGTTATTTTACGTCAATTAAAGTAAAACTTGTATTAAAGTAAGAAAGTTTAAATAATATTAAAAGAAATTCTCTTAGTTTCGAGAAAAAAAACGTTAAATGGTCACAAGGTAACGGAGTCATCAGTAAGCTCACTACTAGAATCATTCCCTACCTGAATAACAATAATGTGATTCACGGATTTTTTCCATTTGTCGGTTCTATCTAAATCGGATATTACGGTTCTTATATTATCTAAAATTAAAGTCGGATTCTGATTGTATTTTCTCAACTCGTGTTTTACACTGCCCCAAATCAATTCTATTGGATTAGATACGCAGTAATGTGGCGGTAAACGTAACAGACTATGGTCGTGCATTTCGCAAATATGGTCTACAACATATTCTTTTTTAAATTATGGTCTTTGATAGTTTTTGATAAATCTATTTTTACCGGAATTTTTTCAGGAATATTTGTATTTTTAGAATTCGTAAACTTTTTTTTCGTATTATTATTTGGTACTTTATTTAATAGTCGCGAATGTATGAAACGTTATCCATAACGACAACTGAATTTGGGAGAATATTAGGTAAAAGCTGTTCAGCGAACCATTTTTCAAACAAACCCTCGGCCATATTTGCATGATAGTCAGCAGAACACTGTTTTATATTTTTAGGTGATAAAAGCAGTACGTTGGGTACGAACCCATTTTTACTTTCGGCATGCAGAATTATAATACGTTTTCCCCTTGAACATGGTGCATTTAAAGTACAATTTTGAGTCGTGTCTACCAAACCGTAATTAACAGTATCGAAGTTCAGTTCGAGCAACGAGCAGCAGCAGTGGGCAGCTTTCAGCGAGAACCCGAAGATGGCAGATGAGATTCTGCCGAAACATCGTGTAGACAACCGTGACTCCTGGAAGAGTCGACCATCGACGCGGGAGAACACACGGAAGTACAACAACACTTCATATATATATATTATATAAATCGATTTACGAAACTTTTCGAGTGTAATATCATTCTGTATGAATAACTCTATCGATCAAACCAAGAATAATTGATCTAAGTGCAATAGTTTACGAGTTATCGATTTTTTAATTGAGAGCGCGCGGAATAAAAATAACCATGATTTCTGAAATTAGATGGTCATAACTTTGGTCTCGACCAAGATAAAAGGTCGTCAAACGGCAATATAACACATTGTTTATCTATCTATAAGATGGTCTAGGTCCCATATCTTTCTACTCCGAAAAAACGAACGAACGATTTCGTCCTAAATTCTGCTCCACAAGGGGCATATTAGTTTTTGCGCACTTGTAATAAATTTTGACAAATACCTGACAATGTCACAAAAAGTAAAGTTAGATGTGCACAACTAGATTTTTGCACGATCGGTCCCAGAGCAGGCCCTGGCAAGCAACTGTTTGTACTATTTACTTTTAATAAATCTGTTTTGATTTGATTAGATTTTAGCAAAAAAGATTTATCCCATTTTTTTTTGTCCACGACGCGACAGTAGATAGCTTTAAATATATGAAATAACTCGATAGACTCTTTCTACAAAATAGACAATGAAATGGTTACTAGATATACTCAATTCAAGGATCTTAGAATCATTTTTGACCCAAAATTAATTTTTACTGCTCATATAAATCACATAATTGCTAATGCCTACAGAAATCTAGGCTTTATTATGCGAAACTCAATGCACTTTAAAGATATTTCCATACTTTCTTCTTCTTTCTTTTTGTTTAATGCTTTTGTATGGCCAAAACTGGATACGGTGGTATTGTCTGGAATCCGCAACACAATATTCATATCTTTAATTCGGAACGGGTTCAGAGAAGGCACGTTAAATATCTTTCATTCAAAGCTGACGGAATTTATCCTCCCAGGGGTTTGCCACAATCTGACTTAGCCACTTAATCTAAATGATTTAGCAACACCTAGGGTCTACTTTTTTGCGTTGTTCCCATACAAACTATTAATAAATCAGATAGACTGTCCAAATATACTTATTTCCATATATTACAATGTTCCATCTTTCCAAACTCGCTCATACGCCCTATTCTCCTTAGTTACGCCAAAAACAAATGTACTAAAATCTTCTTCTATTCACAATATGTGCTCAAATTATTGCTATCAGTCGAACCTTGATGTTTTAAATTGTAGTATTAATAATATAAAGTAATGCATCTAAAATCGCTCTTAACTTAACATTTCGTTTCTACTTATATATATATATATATATATATATATATATATATTTAGTTTTTCTCCTTTTAGTTTATCAGTAACTATTCTCTGCAAAATATTTAGTATTAAATTTGTTCTCTGTACTATGTGCATATTTTTTTGTATATTTTCTGCCCTGTAATCGAATGGCTATCTCTCGGTGTTAATAATAAAACATGTTCGGATTGCTCTACCTATCCCAAATTGACTGAAAGAATGTTATCACACGTATTTCTGTATTAATTCTTAACTTCGTTGGCTTAGAATTAACATGTTTCTCTAATGACCTTTGTGAATATTTTGTTGCTTTGAGAACTTACAAACAAAATTGTGTTTCCTCTCGGTAATTATCTCTTCGTACTACTTCTGTATTAGTCCCACTAGACAAATAATTGTAGAGAGTTGTTAATGAAACATTCCCAAAGTTAATTTTCACTTGATTGGAGAATGCTAGATTCGCTATTGATTCTAAGTATATTGTTCCCAGAAATTTCTTCCAAATTAAATGTATTAACATTTCCACCAGATTATTCTTAAAAAACTTTATTGTGATTAAATTCGTACCTTAATACCATCTAACAGGGAAATTGTCAAGATAATTCAGTATAATAAAAACACGTTTTTGAGGACTGTACTTCAATTACATAGGGAATACTGAAATAAAAGAAACTTATATCGATTGATTCCTAAGTTGATACTTTTTCTTAAATGTGTATATAGCACAGAAAATTAAACATATTTTTAAAATAACCTTTTTAAATACCTAAAAAGTAAGAGACTTCAAAAGTTCTATGGAAATCTAAGTCTGGCACTGTACGAACTTTAAAGTTCTAATACGATTTGTTTTTCTTCGCATATATACCAATCGGTTTTTTGTATATACTTATTGGAACCAATACAGCCAGCTTCCTCTATCTCCTTTGCAGTAAAATTAGGCCAACCTTCTACTCATGCGCCAAACTTTTGGTGGTCTGTTTTTATGGTTGGTGTATGGGTATTATCCAATTACAATTACAGATGTACTCCGCTGTGACAAGATTACTCTAATATACATTATTAAAAGTTCATTAGCACTGATTGCAAGTTTTATAGGGTTGAAATGTGCCTCTGAACATGTGGACTTTCACAGTATTCATTTATAGTTATAAATAGTTTATGCTATCACGAACATTCTAAAATTGTTTTTATTAATTTTATACTCGAAGAAAATGATAAATCGCATCCTGATTTAATAATTTGTCGGGGATCAGTATATGCACATAAGTTATCGAGTACGCTAGAGTCTTGGCTTAACAACGTATTATAAACTAGCAGTATTGGTCTAATAAGTATATGGTTTCTTGTCGATCAATTGCGTTGTGGTGTTCTGCCCTGGTTATTCTATTAATTTGATAATCGTCTGGCCGGACCACTCTACTCTGGTTTTGAGACTTCCGCATGCGCACTAAACCAACATTTTCCCCGCCAAAGTTCAAATGTCAGATATGCACATCGTTGATCATACGATCATGTAGAGTAGGGAGGAAAATAAATAGATTTCCTATATACAAATTCGGCAACAGTAGTTTTATATATCCTGAAGTAAACAAAAATCGTGAAAGCGAGACAGATGATTGTTATGTTAGTGGGGTACCAGTGAATGTTTCTCTATCTCTCGTTTCACAGTTGCCGCGCTAATACCTATGCCACCTGATGTCCTGCGTTGATACACGACAAAGCGATAAAAATAATATTATTTAATGAAGCGTGCAGCGTACTGAGAGTAGTATATCCGACTTTTTGTTCCTAATTTTTGTTGTTTTCTTTCTTGCAATCGTTTACGTCAGGATATATAAAAATACTTTTGTTGAATCTGTATATGCAACTTGCAATTATATAGGATGTCCAGAAACTCTCCCGACAAAAGAAAACTGCAAGTTTTAGACATAATTTTATGTCAATTTGACGTAATATTATCAAAAAATATTTCCTAACTAAACGGAACTACAGTCCTTTACTAATACGTCTATTGGTCTGTCCCAAGTATGATTTGTTGCAATCTTGGCACGGGATTTCGTATACTCCTTTGTTTTCTAGGGTAGTTTTTGATTTTGGATTACGGAGGACTGCCACTGATTTTTTGGTCTGTTTTAAATATTGTTTCTATGTTATGTTTACGTAGAAGTTTGCCAATTTGATCTGTCGTCCCTTTCACGTAAGATAGATATGCTTTTGCCACTGGTTTCTCGGATTCCTCTTGGGTTTTTTGTCTGTATGACCCCTGCGACTTCTGTATTGTGTACTTCGAAAATCCATTTTTCTAGTGCTTTCTGAAGTGACGACATCTCTTCGTTGATATGGTCGACGTCTGCCAACTTCTTAGAACGTATCACTAGTCTTTACTAAATTTAATTGTACTGGATGATGATGTGATGCCGCATTTAGATATCTGTCCATGTGAGTGGGTTTTCTGTATACTGTGTAACCTAATGCCCTGTCTTGTTTCTTTTTCACTAATACGTCTAAAAATGGAAGCTTGCCCTCTGTTTCTACCTCCATGGTGAATTTAATCTGATCGTGAATGCTATTCAGGTGGGCTAAGAAACTATTTAGTTGTTCTCTTCGCATGAGTCCAGATTGCGAGTGTGTCGTCCACATATTCTTTCCTATTATTTGGGTTTTCTACCACATGTAATATTATCCTCTTCAAAACAAATCACCGAATCCATAAAATAATAGAATTATTGGAAAAAAGCCTCTGCGCCCGTGACGTTTATGCCAAAGGAATAGTCAGAGGTTATGTTTTGCAAATAATATAAATCGGAATAAACACAGAATTAATGTATTTTGCTGACGTTTCGGAAAGTAATCTCTTTCCGTTTTGAAAGCTTTTTTTTGGAAGAACTCTTATTTTGCTGTGTATGTCAAATACACAGCTTTAAGATTCTGTTTATGTTATTTCCATAGATACTTACTACTTACACAGAACATAGAACTGATGATATTTTCTATTATATAATTTTGAGTTTGTTAAGTTCTTCTTTTAACATTGGTAGCCAGGTTGTACAAATATCTACAGAACAATTCGATACGCGCTTATCTTCATTTAATAAGATTATTGCTGATTCTTTAATTTTTCTTCTTTTGGTATCTGTTTCTTTTGTTAAAATTTTTGCCGAGTCCCAGTTTATTCTATGCCCGTTTTCCCAAGCATGTTCACAAATCTTTGATTTCTGAATTTCATTCTTTCTAATGTAATTCTTGTGCTCATCCAACCTCACACTGAAAGGTCTGGATGACTCACCCACATAACGTTTATCACATTCGCACGGGATATTGTAAATACAGTTTTTTGAATTCTGCTCCCTGTTTATCGGTTAAAATAGATCTTAAAGTGTTCCCCGTTTGAAATATCGTCCTAACATCAAATTTATCAGCTATACGGCGTAGCTTTTCCGATAATCCGTATACATAAGGAATTATTGCTGTATAATGACGTTCAGGTTTTTGTTGTACCTGATTGTCCCTATTTTCAACATTTATGAAAACTCTATCAACAAAGGCTTCAGGGTATTGACTTTGTACTAGAATCTCTTTGATCAATTTTTTCTCTTTATTTAATATTTCATTATTAGATGAAATTATTTTGGCCCTATCGTATAAACATTTTACAACACGTTTTTAACATTTATTGACTGATTTGAGTTAAAATTTAGATATCTATTAGTATGTGTTGGTTTTCTATAAACGCTTGTTTCAATTGTATTATTTACCCTTCTAATTAAAACATCTAAAATCGGCAGTTCATTCCTACTTTCTACTTCTAATGTGAATTTAATAGACGGTTCCTTACTATTTATATTTTCCAAAAAACTATCTAAATCGACACCATGAGGCCAAATTGCAAAGAAGCCGTCAACATATCCACCAGACAACCGGTTTGTTTATATAATTTTGAACATGTGTGTTCTCAAAGTTCTCCATAAATATGTTGCTTAAAATTGGTGATAATGCAGACCCCATAGCCATACTAAAATCCTGCTGATAGAACTCATTATCCAATTGTTGGTTGGTTGTTTTTATACACAGTGTTAAGAGTTCCATTATGCTATTTACACTTAATTTAGTTCTAGTTTCCAAATCATTATCATTTAGCAACCTGTCTTTAACTATTTTTAAGGTTTCATCTACCGGAACATTGGTAAAAAGACTAACTACATCAAAACTAACCATCAGGTGTGATTCATGAATATCGTTTTCATAATTTTTTTCTATAAAATGTTTACTATTTTTAATATATGAATCGGTATTTCCAGATAATGGATCAATAATTTTAAGTAAAAATTTTGCCAAATTATGACATGGTGAATTAATAGAACTAACAATTGGTCTTAAAGGAATATTTTGTTTGTGTCTTTGGTAAGCCATAAAAATGAAGAGGCTTACTATGATGTGGTGTAAGTTTCCTTCGTTCAAAATCATTAAATTCATGTTTGTATTCATGTTCTGTAAATTTTGCTCTCTATTGATTTTGTTGGATCTTTGTTTAGTTTTGAGTAGGGTCCCTCATTTACAAGAGTCATGATTTTTGTGTTATATATATCTTTATCTATAATGACTGTGGCATTACCTTTGTCTGCTGACAATATTTTTATATTTTCATCGCGTTTTAAAGAATTTATCGATAACTTTTCTTCTGGAGTTAAATTATCTTTAATTTTATATTGCTGCTCTAAAGCAATTTTTGCCCTTATGCGATATTCATTATCATTATCTGGGTTTATTGCAAAATTTTAACCTTTTGATAGGACAAGTCTGCCTGAAATGGACAAAAGTCTTTTTGACATATTAATGACAGTCCTGTCAATTAAAGGATTATTATTTATATTTTGTAATTGCCTAATCTGTTTTTCCCATATTAAGTTTCTAAGTTTATGTAAATGCGTACCTTTTTGTAGGTTATAATATTTTTCGTAACTCAACCTGACATTCCGGATTATAAACTGATAATCCTGTTCTATAATGTTCCTGCTTAGTTCATTCTCTGTGTAAGTAATGTCACCAATAGTTCGTTCTTTTTGGTATCTATGATATTATAATTCTTTCCCTAACCATGGACTTGCTTGCCTTGTCCAAAATTTTTCTGGTTTTCGCATTTTGGAAAGGTACTTTTTGCCGTGAAAACTGTATAAAGCCGTAAAACACATATCTGAACCAAAGTTTTGGTTTGAGTGGTGCCGTTTGTATTGCACGAATTTCTAGGTCCTCCATGAAGAGATTAGCGATAACTGGAGATAACGGTGAACCCATCTGTGCTCCTTCCGTTTGCTTGTAGCTTATATTATATAAGTTTAAACTTGCAATTATTTATTCTTTCCTATTATTTTGGTTTTCTACCACATGTATTATTATCCTCTTCGAAAAGAAATCACCGAATCTACAAAATAATAGAATTATTGGAAAAAAGCCACTGTGTCAATCAGGTACGACAAAAACCTGAACGTCATTATGCAGCAATAATTCCTTATGTATACGGACTATCGGAAAAGCCGTATAGGTGACAAATTTGATGTTAGGACGATATTTCAAACGGGGAACACTTTAAGATCTATTTTAACAAAAACAAAACCGATAAACAGGGAGCAGAATTTAAAAAAATGTATTTACAATATCCCGTGCGAATGTGATAAATGTTATGTGGGTGAGTCATCCAGGCCTTTCAGTGTGAGGTTGGATGAACACAAGAATTACATTAGAACGAATGAAATTCAGAAATCAAAGATTTGTGAACATGCTTGGGAAAACGGACATAGAATAAACTGGGACTCGGCAAAAATTTTAACAAAAGAAGCAGATAACAAGAAAGAAAAATTAAAGAATCAGCAATAATCTTATTAAATGAAGATAAGCGCGTATCGAATTGTTCTGTAGATATTTGTACAACCTGGCTACCAAGTTAAAGAAGAACTTAACAAACTCAATATTATATAATAGAAAATATCATCAGTTCTGCGTAAGTAGTAAGTATCTATGGACATAACAAACAGAATCTTAAAGCTGTGTATTTGACATACACAGCAAAATTAGAGTTCTTCCAAAAAAAGCTTTGAAAACGGGAAGAGACTATCTTCTGAAGCGTCAGCAAAATACATTATTTCTGTGTTTATTCCGATTTATATTATTTGTAAAACATAACCTCTGACTGTTCCTTTGACGTAAACGTCACGGGCGCAGAGGCTTTTTTCCAATAATTCTCATATTTTGTAGATTCGGTGACTTGTTTTTGAAGAGGATAATAATACATGTGGTAGAAAACCCAAATAATAGGAAAGAATATTCGTAGAATGCCACAAATATCTTTCAGACAATATTGCGATTATTTAAGTTTAAAGTTGCAATATATATAATTCCAGGTTTTAAACTTGCAATTATATATAATTGCAACTTTAGGATTACAATAAAAATATTTTTTTAACTATGCCCGTTTTTCGCTTCATAATTTACTGAAGTGATATAGTATTTCCTTACCTTCAGATAAAGTCGAGGCAAGAATTCAAGCGATGCACGTCACGAGTGATCTTATTACAGAAATTTTAATCCTAACATAATTTTTAATCATTAATTACGTTAAAAAGAGTAATTCTTGACACCCAGTTATTAAGCTTTTTTCAGAAATAGTTACAGTTTAATGGGGCTTCATGATTCTTAGCAGTATTGTCTTATTTATAGAATCAATCTGTGACGTGCATCGCTTGAATTCTTGCCTCGACTATATAATACTAATATCACAACATTTATTTTATTTGTTAAAGGAGCATAAAAATTCTCTTTTCGGTAGTTGGTCCTAAACACACAAACTAACAAAGGCATGCCCCAAGTAAAAGACGAAATGAATTCGAAACTTATACTGACACATAATAAGTTGACATGCATTGTAACACGATAATCTTATTTGGTACCTTCTAAAAATATCCTTCAAAATTTCCAATCTCCCTGATCGATTAGGTAAATCTTCCAAATTCTTCAAGTACTTATTTTTCTTTCTTCTTAATTTCTCATCAATTTCTAATTTCGTTTCTAAACTTTCTTGTCCAAAATAATCTATTCTCCTTCTGTATTCTTTTATTGTCGAATTCTTCCAATTTCAAATGCAACTCCTCTCTTTTAACCTCTCCACAATAAAATTGTGAGAGGTTACTAAAATTGGTTCAAAAACGAAAATTGAGATAACATCAAATCTTTACGTTTTGAGGTCCTAGGAACCCAAAAAAGTGGTTTTTGAAAAATGTCTGTGTGTGTGTATGTGTGTTAGCACGATAGCACCGAAACTACTGAACGGATTTGAATGAAACTTTGCGTGTGCATTTCTTTAGTGTCCCAGAAGATCTGAAAAGGTTTTGGCTGAGATCGGATTACGTTTAATGTCATTTTGACGCAACAAGTTGTTTATTTTATATTTACTTTCAATTTGCAATGGAACCATTGAAAAGCAGTTAAAATTCTGATTTCAACGATATATCACACTTCCACCCTTTCGATTTGGTTTCCGTGAAAAAAATTAAAAACAAAGCAAATATGGCATAGATCGCATTTCGCATGACATGATCGATGCGCCTAGCCGTTACATCGTGAAACTCGTCATATCACGTGTCAATTCACGTGTGAGGGTTTCTTCACTGCTCTAGAATTAGAGCGGATTACATTTAGTGCCGTTTTTAAATATATATACAGACAAATCGAAGAATTAAATTACAAATATTCCTCTAAAATCTAGTAAAATTACTGAAATGCTAATGTTTGATTTAACAAAGACAGACGCGAGCGATCGGATTGCAATGAGCAAATTTTGATGATTGTCATTGTCATCGTTTGTCATCCGATAACGTTGGTGTCATGTCATGTTAATAAGATTTCGGCACATTTGTAACTTTTAGTGGATTGTCACAAATTTTAAAGGTAGATTGTAACAATATCAATATCATATGCTTTCTGTACCTTCGTTGGTGAGTTTATTATAGATTATAACTTTACCAATTTTCAGTTTGTTGCTTTACAAATCTGTAGTATTTAGGATAACTAGACTTTCTTAGTCGTTCAAGTGATGTTAAAGTTGTTAATATCCTAATAGTATATTATTCAACGAGCGATAATGTAGGTAATAACTCGCATAGATGATTGTAAATTCATTAAGTTGAGGGTTTTTTAGTGCCCCAGAAGATCTGAAAAGGTTTTGGATGAGATCGGATTACGTTTAGTGCCGTTTTGTTACACAATTTAATGCTCTTTTCGGCTTCAAAGATCCACCGAGTGGGGAGGTTCCAGCCGCTTCCAGTAGCTGCCGATTTTTTCAAAATGAATTGTCCGTGCTTTCAAAATTAAAAATTGTTATTCTCCCTCGGTTACCAACCAATTCTTTTCTTCGCCATCTTATTATTTTAATAAAAATCATAGCAAATCTTTATTTAACACATGCCAACATAAAATCAAATACACCCGTCAGTTCAAGTGACATAACCTTAAATTGTCAGTTTAACGTATCTACTGTACAGTCAAAAATGATATTACTTAAAAATGGACCATTCCAGAATGACGTCACTGACAGTTCGGCCATATTTGCTGGGTGGCATACAAAACCATTTGCGTATGTAAACATTACGAGTATTTCATTAAATCATTAAATTGTTTAATCTCGTGTGCAGTAGTCGGTTTGGATAATTTCTTAGAAAAAGAAAACCTCACATTCTCATTAAGTCGACGTTTCGACAAACTTTATTGCCTTCCTCAGGACTACAACAATATAACATAAATCAAATAACTAACAAGAAGTATATAAATTAAAATAAACATGAATAAAAACATTAACCTTTAATCCAATAGTATAAGGCTTTTGTTATTCAAAATGATTTTAAAAATAAAGCGTTATATAATATATATGAAAATTTGGTAAAAAAATGAGGAATAAATATAATCTTTAAACATGACAGTGTTAAAAACCTATACTACTACTAACAATATTAGGGCAAATTACGCTTACCTAATGAGGTATTTGGCTCTCTGTCAACACAAACATCATCGTCAAATCAATAAATAAAAATAACGTCACTTATACCAATAGGGTTCCTGCCTTCAATATTTATTCATAGGTGACACAACAATTGTTTAATCCTGATCTAATTGATGGAAAATACCACATTTTTGTATTGCTGTTAAATGTTCAATGCGTGGTGAAAGAAATCATGCATTGTTTTTCCGATTTCTCGCTATTTTAACCAATAGGGGAATCAGCTTAATGCATTGCCTATAGAAAGAAAAAATACTCGGATTAAGGCTTTGGAACGGGGGCCACTAAGTAAAAGCCACCTAAAACACGGTCGTATTTGTTCAAAACATTTTATAACTTGTAAGTACTTAATTTTTGTACAAAAACTCCTTCTAGGTTTTATAAGGTTAGAATTAAATGATGTGTTTGATTTTAGGAAAACTAGCTGCTTTAGAGGATAAAACTACAAATACCCGCCTTTACAAAAGGCCAAACTCAGTTGTATCCTATAGATTTGGAAAACACACGAAATATTGCAACTGTACGGGTTCATGTAGAAAGAGTTGTAGGTTTGCTCAAAAAAAAAAAATTTAAGATTTTTCATGAAACAATATCCAATATATTTTAGAAAATATAAATAATAAGGAACCGTCTATTAAATTCACATTAGAAGTAGAAAGTAGGAATGAATTACCGTTTTTAGATGTCTTAATTAGAAGGGTAAATAATACAATTGAAACAAGCGTTTATAGAAAACCAACACATACTAATAGATATCTAAATTTTAACTCAAATCAGTCAATAAATGTTAAAAGGGGTGTTGTAAAATGTTTATACGATAGGGCCAAAATAGTTTCATCTAATAATGAAATATTAAATAACGAGAAAAAATTTATCAAAGAGGTTCTAGTACAAAATCAATATCCTGAAGCCTTTGTTGATAGAGTTTTCATAAATGTTGAAAATAGGGACCATCAGGTACGACAAAAACCTGAACGTCATTATACAGCAATAATTCCTTATGTATACGGACTATCGGAAAAGCTACGCCGTATAGGTGACAAATTTGATGTTAGGACGATATTTCAAACGGGGAACACTTTAAGATCTATTTTAACAAAAACAAAACCGATAAACAGGGAGCAGAATTCAAAAAACTGTATTTACAATATCCCGTGCGAATGTGATAAATGTTATGTGGGTGAGTCACCCAGACCTTTCAGTGTGAGGTTGGATGAGCACAAGAATTACATTAGAAAGAATGAAATTCAGAAATCAATGATTTGTGAACATGCTTGGGAAAACGGACATAGAATAAACTGGGACTCGGCAAAAATTTTAACAAAAGAAACAGATACCAAAAAAAGAAAAATTAAAGAATCAGCAATAATCTTATTAAATGAAGATAAGTGCGTATCGAATTGTTCTGTAGATATTTGTACAACCTGGCTACCGATGTTAAAAGAAGAACTTAACAAACTCAACATTATCTAAAAGAAAATATCATCAGTTCTATGTTCTGTGTAAGTAGTAAGTATCTATGGAAATAACATAAACAGAATCTTAAAGTTGTGTATTTGACAAACACAGCAAAATAAGAGTTCTTCCAAAAAATAGCTTTGAAAACGGAAAGAGATTACTTTCCGAAACGTCAGCAAAATACATTATTTCTGTGTTTATTCCGATTTATATTATTTGCAAAACATAACCTCTGAATTTTCCTTTGGCGTAAACGTCACGGGCGCAGAGGTTTTTTTCCAATAATTCTATTATTTTGTAGATTCGGTGATTTGTTTTGAAGAGGATAATAGTACATGTGGTAGAAAACCCAAATAATAGGAAAGAATATCCATAAACATGTTGTCAAAATGAAGAAATTGAGTGCATTGGATAAAATTGTCGTGGTATGTAGTGCAATCATAAACATGTGCGTTCTCAAATACCAAATAATATAAATAATGAATTATCTATGTACCTATGTGTTTATTAATAAAAAACAATTTTAATTATATCCTATTTATTTCAATATATTGCACATCAGTAATATATATTTTTTATTCACTGTAAAACAAATGTTATTTAATATTCACTTTATTCTCTTAAAATATCCAAGTTCAGGTTCAGTCTAGCCAAAAAAGACCATAAATTAGATACGGACATAAATAGGCGTTAGTAAGTAATATGGTCACGGAACATGACATTTTAAAGCACATAAATAATTTAAAAAATGCAACTGCTCCAGGCATGGATAATATAACAAGTAAAGTATTGAAATCTGTAAAATATGTTATATCTAAGCCTTTAGCTAAAATAATGAATATTTCTTTACAAGAAGGAGTCTTTCCAGATATTTTGAAAAGAGCAGCTGTCAAGCCTTTATTTAAAAGTGGAGATAAACGTGAACCGGGAAATTATCGTCCGATATCTTTAATATCAAATATTTTGAAAATATATGAATATGTCATGAGAAATGAAATTGTAAATTTTTTACAAACAAATAACTTATTGTCAAATTGTCAATTTGGTTTTAGGCAAAACTTAAGCACACAAGATGCCATTATTCATTTAACATCAAAGATTTACAAATTTATTGACAATTCTAAACCTTCCCTAGCTGTTTTTCTCGATTTGGCAAAAGCCTTTGATACTGTGTCACATAGTAAACTTATTTCTGAATTAAGGCTATATGGGTTTCAAGGCAAAACATTAAGTGTAGTAAAAAGTTATCTTGACAACAGAATACAGTATGTAAAGAACGGGGATGCAGTTAGTGAACCTCTAACAATAAAATGCGGTGTGCCGCAAGGAACTGTATTAGGACCCGTTTTTTTCATATCATATATCAACAGTATTTTTAAACTAGATAATACATGTAATATAGTATCATACGCTGACGATACTGCGTTACATATCGAGGGAGACAGCTAGGAAGAAGTTAAAATAAAAACTGAACAATGTTTGAAAAATATTAAAGCTTGGCTGGACGATAATTTGTTAAAGTTGAACTACGATAAAACCAAATTTTTAACATTTTCATCTAATGTAAGTGGACAACCACAATATAACAAAATATGTATACATCAATCTGATTGTAACATACAAAATAATTGTGCTTGTTCGGTCCTTATTGACAGAGTAAAATCAATAAAATATTTGGGTATTATTGTAGATTGTCATTTGCGATGGGAAGAGCAGACATATGCAGTCTCTAGTAAATTAAGAAAATTAATCTACATGTTTAAAACTCTGCGAAATATATTAACGCGAACACGCCTGAAAACTGCATATTATGCTCTTATACAGTCCGTTATTACTTATGGAATAATAGCATGGGGTGGTACTTTTTATACTCATTTAAAAAATATAATAGTAAGCCAAAAAATTCTTATAAAAATTATTATGAAAAAACCGATTCGTTATCCAACAGATTTACTGTATAGCGAATGTGGTTTAAAAGATCTTCAAGATCTTTACGTAATTGAAAATTCAAAATATTTATTTAAAAAACGGCCATTACTACTACCCGATCATGGCTATGGAACAAGGTCAGTAACATATGGGGATTGTAATATGCCACGAATGCGGACTGCACTGGGACAAAGGAACTTTATTTACTTCTCTGCTAAAATTCATAATGTATTGCCACAAAACCTGAGAAATTATAATAATTTTACGTATAAGCAATTTGTTTTAAAAATTAAAGTGTGGGTAAAAGAAAACAAAAATATAATAAACACGTTATTTATAAATAATTAATATTTTCCAGAAAGTTTTCGTGGTAATTTTTTTTCTTTTTTCCTTTTCTTTTATTTCTTCTCTGGTGAGTCTTGATCTGGTGTTTTTCATATTTTTTTACATTTCTTTTTAATATTTTTTTATATAATTTAATAGTTTTTGTGTTAAGTAGGTACTCAAATGAATGAAAATTATTTGTGTTTATAATTAACTAATTAAGGTAAATATAACATTTATCAATAAATAGACTAGTAAACATAAAATACACAATAACATACAAAATAAAATTAGATGTAGCACGCACATTATTTATATTTATAATTAAAAAATGTATGTATATGGCACAGACGAACTCTTTTGAGTTCACGTGGCATATTAAGTGATTTTGTTATGAATAGTGTAGTACAGGGTTTGATATGTGTATATATTTATTTACATATTAATGTATAATGTTTGTATATGGATGTAACCTGGCAAAACTAAATAAAGATTGTGTATTATTATTATTATCTATCAAAAGGAGGATGTTCCTGAGACAACTCTTGTTTCTACTTTTTTGGTCAATCCATATCCCGTATTCGCAACATTTCTACATTTTTCATGGAAGGTACTGGCCAAACGGGAAGTCAGTGGACGCTGGACCAGGACTACTGTCTTCGATGGTATTTGAACGATCATGCAGGTAAAACAGAATCGCTATATGACTGCATACTTCTGATAAACATGTACATCTGCTACATGTACAGTGAGCAATGGAAATGCTGGTGTTCTTTAAAATAATAATCTAAACTTGAAGTAACTTTTCCCTCTTTCGTTGAGAGTGTTTAACATACAACAAAGATTTAAAAAATGTTAATCAAGTTTAAAACCTCTGTAGCATATCACAATTATATACATTAACATATAGAATCTAATTGTAATGTAAAATTACGCATTAACTTTGATTTCTTACCTTCCCAATGACAACAAATGCCTCATCACTGATTTGTTTTGCCAAAATTCCTTGAACAGAGCCAGAGCCGTAAAGCTTGTAGGCTTGCAAGCTTTTATAAGGCTTAAATTGTTGACCAGTATAATAACTATGAGTTAGTATCAAATAATTCACGATTCACGAAGTTCATCATTGTAATATTATAAACTTCAAGCCTGCTCTCTTCAGGAGGGATTGCATAGTGGTCAATATTGTCAATAATCTTGATTTTTTTATCACATCTGTACTTAATATCACCTCTAAGGGTTACATAATATTCACTACGATATATTTTGGCGAAAAAAATTGCAAAAAATCACAATAAACTCGATCCATAGCACCAAAAAACGAATGTAAACACACGGAAAATAATCGCTTTGTGTGCCACCCAGGCAAAATGGCGGATCTGTCAAAGTCACGTGTTCTGGAATGGTCTATCTTAGAAGTAACATAACCAAAAATTACCAAAATGACATGACTGTCAGAATTTACAAATATTAACAAAAATTTTTATAACTTTAATCCTATGTTTTGAAACAAATCAAAGTTATTCTAAAACAGTGAAGGTATGGACATCATATCATTACATATTATTATGAACAATATAAATAACAATTTACCGGTTGTTTGTATATCACAAAATATTAACTAAATAATATTTCTGCAAATACTATTAACTTTTATTGGTTAGTGTGGAGTGATACAAGAAAACGGATGTCTGAATGGATTTTATTTTTTGAAGAGTAGTATTATCTGTAGTATTTTTTATATTAATGCAATAAATATTATTATTACTAATGAAGATTTATATTGTCTGTTGATATTTGATATTAATCGTTTTTTGAATTGTCTCACACAAATTGGTACCTAACATTGTCCATTGTTATACAACAGCTGCCTTGATGGAATTGAGAGATCCCGAAAATGCTGCGAGGGCTTTGAGACAAGCTCTTCACTTGTCTCCGGATGATCCTGTATATGTGGTGAATAATGCTTTGTGTTGCCAGGCTGCAGGATTCATCGATGAAGCCAGCGATTTACTGCAGCGGTTTGGCAGATTGATTGGAAATGGCGTTGCTTGTACAGAAGAGGTATTTATCATAATATTGGATATAAGGTGTTTTATTCATATATGTAGATATCGTCAGACTTAGAATACCCCTAGGGGTTAAAATGTTTACTTGGTCTAGACAAACGCATTTTTAACAAGCGCATTTCCGAATTTATGCCGTTATGCAAATACATTTGCATGAACAATATACTTTTATGCATTCATTAAATGGCGTTATTTAATTATTTAGCTATTTGTTACCTAAACTATCTTATATATTCCATTGTAGTTTTACATACATTCTTACAATGTCTTATATTACTCATAAAGGAAACTTATTTATTTATTTATTTATTTATTTCAATAGTTTATTCAACGGGTGAACCCCAATTACAGGATAGATGAAAAACAGAATTACAAGAAAAAAATAAAACATAGTAATGAATAATAAATAACAAACA
Source organism: Leptura quadrifasciata (assembly GCA_963675555.1). Taxonomy (NCBI): domain Eukaryota; kingdom Metazoa; phylum Arthropoda; class Insecta; order Coleoptera; family Cerambycidae; genus Leptura; species Leptura quadrifasciata. Next base: position 115,367,433 of record OY776674.1, on the reverse strand, counting down.
ATAGAATAACAAATAAAAATAGGTTAACAAACATAAGAGTGAGTACTCCAGACACTGAATGTGTAAATGGCTTTCAGATACAATAAGATAAGATAGGTATGTATGTATATATATATGAAGTGTTGTTGTACTTCCGGGTGCTCTCCCGCGTCGATGATCGACTCCTCCAGGAGTCACGGTTGTCTGAACTGAGTTCAGTTCGAGCAACGAGAAGCGGCAGTAGGCAGCTTTCAGTGAGAACCTGAAGATGGCAGATGAGTTTCTGCCGAAACGTCGTTTAGACAACCGGAGGAGTCGATCATCGACGCGGGAGAGCACCCGGAAGTACAACAACACTTCATATATATATATACTGCGGAAGCTTCTCGGAACATATATATATATATATATATATATATATATATATATATATATATACGTATATTATATACAATACAACACAAATACGCGTACACTATATTCTACAGGCTGAACCCCTCTACTACACCCCAAGAATTATGTAATTTTCTCTCGCAAACAGCGACGCATATCCCTTTTAAATGCGATCCACTATTTAAAAATGAAAAAACTTGTTCCATGATGGTAACCTTCCCAATAAACCATGTTCGTGAGGTTTACAGCCCCGATATTTGGCCGGACGGTGCGCTAGTGAACAGATTTATTTTTAAAAGTAGAAATTTTCCACTACAAGCCTCGGAACCGGAAAACATGCCGAATTAAATCAGGTTGGTAGCACTACTTATTACCCTAATGATAATAGCTGCAAAAACATTTTACATATTAATATTCAATGCATTTCCAACAAATTGAATTTTATAGATGTCCTTTTAGCAGAGCATAAAGTAGATTTTTTTCTTGTAACTGAGCATTGGTTGCTAGGTGATAATTTAAAATCTATAAAAATTAGTGGCTACCAAGCAATATCAGAATTCACTAGGAAAAACACCACTCATGGTGGGGTAGCAATATTTGCGAATTGTAAACACTCAAATATTTGTAAGGAAATTAAAGAAATTAATCTTTTATCAATCGAAGTAGACATTGAATGCTGTGCCATCCTGGTAAATAAACATTTGTGTATAGTAGATATATATCGCTCCCCTAGAGGGAATATAGAGACCTTTTTCATTCAGTTCTGTAAAATATTAGATATCGCGACTAATTCGTATAAAAAAATTATAATATGTGGAGATTTAAATATTGATATCCTAAAAAACAATGTTGAAAAAAGGATACTATGTGATATACTAGAGTCATATGGAGTGGAATCTTTAATTCGGCAACCAACTCGTATTGCAACCCGTGGAGAAAGTACTAGTGCGACAGCTATAGACCATCTAATAACAAATGTAAAAAATGAAGTATATTACAGCATTATAGACGCAGGAATTTCAGACCACACCGCACAAATAATAAAACTTCATGATTCAAATACTTATAGTAACGTCACTGATACGCGGAACAATACATTTATTAGAAAATTTTCCGACAGCAATATATATGAGTTCAAATTCCTTTTAAAAAAAATTTACTTTTCCCTCAATTCAAAGTAGTGATATTGATAGCTATTTTGAACAATTTTGGGATCACTTTTCATGGGCTTTTGAAGTTTCATTTCCTAAATCAAAGCAAAAAGGCAAAACAATAAATCACAATGGTTACAACAATTGGTACACTCCCCAATTAAAAGCTGAGTCCGATAATCTAAAAAAATTAAATATGCTTCGAAAAACTAATCCAAATCAAAAGGAATTAAATGAAAATTATAAAAAGCTTAAGGCACAATATAACCAAAATATAATTAATGCAAAACAAATTTTTTATTTAAACACAATAAATCACTCAGATAATAAACCTAGAACTCTCTGGAACATAGTAAATAACAAACTCAATAGAAACAGAAATCGCCCAGAATACAAAATAAATCACAATAATGAACTAATTTCTGACGTTACGGACATTTCAAATATCTTTGGAGAATATTTTGTCTCGGTAACAAATGACCAATTAAAAAAACATTTTGGTGATAATATCTCAAACTCTTGTACCACTTCAGTAAATTATATGAATAACTCATTGTTGTTGGAGCCCTTTACAGCGGAAGAGATTAGCCAAATAATATCTAATTTAAAAAATAAAAAATCAACGGGCCACGATGAGGTGCCGGCAATACTATTAAAAAAATGCAGCAGTGAACTGTCCGAAATCATAGCCACTATCTTAAATAAATCTATTGAACTTGGGGAATTTCCCAAACGCCTAAAAATTTCAGTTGTTATCCCCGTATATAAAAAACACGATCCTCTACTGATCCAACACTATAGGCCTATCGCCCTTTTAAGTATTATTTCAAAAATTATGGAAAAAGCTATCTACATGAGAATGACCAAATTCTTAGAAACACACAAAATCTTTGCTCATAACCAACACGGATTTAGGGAAGGGCGCTCCACGGAAACCGCTACCCTAAATTTTATTCAATATATTATTGAAAAAATGGAAAAAAAAGAATATATAGTAGGGTTATTTTTTGATCTGTCACGCGCTTTCGACAGCCTCAACTTCAATTTTGTGTCTGAAAAATTATCAAAACTAGGCATACAGGGCTCCCTGCAACAATGGATATATTCATTTTTGAATAATCGAAAAATATTAGTCAGAATTCACGACAAGATGTCGTCACAATTTGAGGTCAACTCGGGCATCCCCCAGGGTAGTGTCCTTGGACCCCTAATTTTTTTAATGTTCATCAACGATCTTCCAGACTATATATTAGATGGTGAAGTATTTATTTTTGCTGATGATACGAATATCATAATCTCAGACCCAAGCATCACAAAGGTTATCGAAAAAGTAAATAATGTCCTCATGCAATTTGATCATTGGTGTCAAAAAAATAGGCTCATCATAAATTATTCCAAAACTATGGCTATCGAGTTTCATAAATGCTCGAGACCCAAAATAGCAGACCTAAAACTATGCATAAATAATCATCCCATCACAGTAGGTAGTCAATGTAAATTTCTTGGAACCATCATAGACGAATGCCTAAGTTACAACGATTGTATTAACTGCATATGTTCTAAAATAAATAAACAGTACTTTGCCATACTAACTCTAAAAAACTGCCTGAATGAACAAGGACTCCTCACTGCGTATTATTCACTAATATATTCAACAATTAGCTACAACATAATTGTTTACGGACTAGCTGTCGAAAGTAGCAGAGTATTCATTGCCCAAAAACGAATTATTCGGCTTATGTACAATTTAAGTTATAGACAGTCATGTCGGCAAACATTTAAAGAGAAAAAAATTCTGACGTTTATAAGTATTTTTTTGTTTAAAATATTAGTTTACATCTACACAAACAAAGATCAATTTATAAAAAATTCAGATGTCCATGACCACCTAACTAGGAAAAATAATCAAATACGCCTGGAAAGATTTAACTATTCAAGTTTTAAAAAATCACCTCAATATGCTGGCTGTTACTTTTTTAATATGCTTCCTCGGGAAATAAGTAGTGCAACCACACTGACCAGCTTCAAATCAAAACTAAAAAACCACTTACTCGAAAATGTATTCTATTCAGTTGAGGAATTTGTTACCTTTTCCGGACAAAGTAATTAAATTTATATAATGTGAAATTCTACCTTAGATTTTACGCTTTTTTATGTAATTATGAATATTTTTTTTTATATGTTTATCTCCTCTGTTATTAATGTTACTATATTGTTTGTTAAGTACTATTCAAAATGTTTGTGATTTATATCTCTTAAATAACTATGTAGGTATATTGTGAATTATATACCAATTTTTCTTTTTTTTTGACTTATCTATCCGATGTAAATTGGCTTAAAGATCAATAAAATACATACATACATACATACATACATACATACATGTTTAAACCATATAAAACAAGAAAAAAAATATAAAAACTGTTACACTGGAGTAGAAAAAATATTTTTTATATCAGCGATTTTACAGTTAAAAATATCCAATCTGTGCTCTATGTTATTATAATTTAAACAGATCTGATGCAGTGAATATGAATTCAAGAGGTTAGTACGAGGTGTAGATATCAAGAGTTATCTCGCCGTTAATCTGGGCACTCCGTATTTAATGAGTGAAATGATTGGAGGACAGTTGATCTCGTTATTAATAATTTTATATAAAAAAATTATTGAAGGCATTATCCGTCTTCTTAGTAGACTGCACATGTCAAACTTATTCAAGAAAAATTCCTGATCCCTTAATGGATAGTTACCTTCTGTTATAAATATTGCGGACTTGAAAAAATGTCGCTGAACTTTCTCGAGTAAAGTAATGTGCACATTATAAGATGGACTCCAAACAATGGAGGCATATTCCAATTTGGATCCAATAAATGCAATAAACAAAAGACGAAGAGTAGGCAAATTTTTAAAGTCTCTACCATTGCGCCGAATAAAACCTAAGGATTTGTAAGCTCCAGTTACACATTCCTCAATATGTTTAATTTTTTGAGTCGAATTTAACTCCTAGGTCCTTAACAAACTCAGGTCTACCTAAAAGACAGTCATCCAAGTTATAATTAAAAAATATGGGGTCTGACTTACGTGAGAAAGACATGACATGTCATTTACCAGCATTTAAAGCAAGACGGTTATAGACGCATCAGGCGTTGAGCAAATCAATATTTTGTTAGAGTATCAAACAGTCAAGTTTAGAGTTTATGCAGTGATATAACTTGAGATCGTCAGTATAAAGTAAATAGAATTCATACATGTCCATAATACATTAATATAGAGTACGAGAAATAGTGGTCCAAGTATGGAACCCTGCGGTACTCCTGACGTCTGTTTAAATAGCACAGATTGGAAGCCACGATATTGAACAAACTGAGTGCGGCAGGATAAATAAGAAATAAATGTGTTAATGAGAGGATCATTGAAACCAAAGTTCTGCAACTTATTTAATAGTATACCGTGATCCAATCTGTCAAACGCTTTAGAAAAGTCAGTGTAAATGACATCTACCTGACCTATTTGATCTAAAATTTCTGCAATATTCTGCGTTTTACACACGATACTGTTGATCTTCCTTGCACCATTATTATTGAATTTTTAGTATGGAATGATATGTAATCGTAAATTATAATTTCAAAAAATCTATGCAAAATTGCAGAAAATTCTGGTAGGACGATGATTCTCAATGTCATGCTTATTACCCTTTTTTAAACACTGGACAAATTCTCGACTCTTTCCATGTGACTGGAAAAGTCGCCGTCTTTAATATCAAGTTAAAAACAGTACAGAGCGGGTTACAAAGAGCTGCAGCGCAGTCCTTTATAATAAACGCTGGAATTTTGTCTGGTTGTTCTGCAGTCATATTCGCCTTGATTTTCTTAATTGACTTAAATACATCACTCGCGGTAAACTATCTGATATGGAGAATGTTGCTGTTATACTGCAAATTATCAGCTGGTGAAAATTCACTGCAACTAATAAAGGTATCGGAAAAGAAATCACAGAAAGCATTGATGATATCCTAAGGATATTCAAGAGTAGTATCCTTATAATACATAGTATTGGGAATTCTAGTCGAATTTTGTTTCGAGTTAACAAAGCTCCAAAACTTGTTTGAGTTGGTATCAATAGATTTTTCTGCTTCCTCAATATATTTATTATAAGCGTTATTAATAGACATTTTTAACGATGCTCTCAACTGCCGAAAATGGTTATAGTCACACATACTTTTAGATTTACTGTATAGTCTCCAAGCCTTGCTTTTCTGTTTTAGAAGCTTAATTGTATCAGAACTGAACCACGGAGGGTGTTAAGGATTATTAAATTGATTCTGGTTTTTTTCATAGTAACGCAAATAATAATGTCATGTATGTAATTTTTCACTTGTCAAAAAGTTTATTCTAATTAAACAACTTGAAATTTATTATACAAGACTTTCACTAAAAATAAGAAAAGGATACAAGAAGCATTACACAACATATGGTCCTTCGAGCCAAAGATAACCAACGAAAAATTGAAAATCACAAGCATAAATTCCAAAGCGCTGCGTGATACAGCAGTAACGCCAAACGCAGCGTTCAAACTCGTCAAGATAGGACAGCTATTCCTAACAGGCATCAAAACTGTGAGTCCGTATCTTTCCTTTCTTTTCCTTCATTTTTACCTACTAAAATACGAACTAAATTTCATAGAGTAAATTATTATTATATGCAATTTTCATCCGCATTTGTAAACATATTTCATACTGGTTTACTCTTCGATACTTTAGCTGAGGTTTGGTGACTTTCATTGCCCTTTTTAAATACAAATAATATTATATATCTTTAAATATGACTGATGAAAATTTAGATATAAAAGTCCTTACTGCTAAACGTGGGATTATGAAGGGGCAACTCACTCGATTCAACAACTTTGTTCAGAATTTTTATGAAAGTGAACCATTGGCCGAGTTAAAAAAACGTTTGAAAATAATAGAAGACAATATTTGGAAAGAGTTCAATACCGTACAATTATCTATTGAGTTATTAGATCCAGAGCAGGATGTAGAGCGGAATGAGTTTGAAAACAAATATTTTGAGGCCGTTGCACGAGCAGAAAAAGCAATTTCTAATTCTGTTTTGCCTCCAGTCGGTCAAATTCTAAATAAAAATGAAAACATACAGTCAGGCTTCCAACTATTCAACTGCCCACTTTCCAAGGTTCATATGAACAATGGTTGGAATATCATGATACATTTGATTCACTTATTAACAAAAACAATCAGATAAATGATATTCAAAAATTTCATTACTTGAAAAGTACTCTCGCTGGAGAGCCTTTGCAAATAATTAGTGGTATTGAAGCAACCACAGAAAATTATCAATTAGCATGGAAACTTCTATGCGAACGATACGATAACAAGCGATTGCTTGTACACAATCATGTCAAGTCCATTTTCAATCTAAAACCCATTACAAATGAGTCATCAGTGCAATTATGTCAACTTATTGATAACATAAACAAGCACATAAGAGCCCTAAAATCCCTGGGGCAACCTACAGATCAATGGGATACACTAATTATTTTTCTCATAAGTAGCAAACTAGATTCAGAAACTTCTCGCCAGTGGGAGGCCCACCGGTCAGAGACAGAAGTGCTTACTTTAAAGAAAATGCTAACGTTTTTAAAGGATAGAGCAGACCTCCTTGAAACACTTGCTTGCATCTAACAATTCACGCTCCAGTTCGGATTCAAAGTCTCTTAAGTCAAACAAAGTATACAGTAAAGGTTCAAATAAAGCCTTCGTGACATCAAATCAATCTTTCAAATGCAAATTCTGTAAAGGTGATCACAAAATATACAATTGCAATGAATTTATGAAACTACCAATCAATGCTCGAACAGAGCAAGCTAAGAAATTGAACTTATGCTTGAACTGTCTAAATGGAGGTCATACAATTCAAAAGTGCAGGTTTGGCACATGCAAAAAATGTGCAAAAAAGCACAATTCATTGTTGCATTACGATGATTCAAGCACAAGTACAGTTAATTCAAATGAAACCGTATGTCTCTCAAATTATCTAGCAACCAAAAATCAAACACTATTGTCAACAGCGATTATTCATGTACGGGATTCTCGTGGTGATATGCAAAATTGCAGAGTACTTTTAGATTGTGCATCCCAGTCTAATTATGTCACATCCGAATTATGCAACGCCTTAGGTTTAATAAAATCTGACGCCAATGTGTCTGTTGTCGCGATATCACAAATATCTTCATTTATAAAATCAAAATGCGACACTCGCATATATTCTCGACACAATGCATTTTCAGCTACTATTTCTTGCCTTGCCATCCCAGAAATATGCGGGGAAATGCCCAGTCGTAAGACATCACTTCATTAGATATTCCAAAACATGTAACCTTAGCCGATCCAGGTTTTTACATAACCTCCAAAATCGATATGCTTATCGGCGCTAGCTTATTCTCGCAATTACTTTGCGTGGGCCAAATTAAGTTTGGTATTAATAAACCTATTTTACATAAAACAAAATTTGGCTGGGTGATATCGGGGCCTTTAGAGTAAACAGTGTAATCTAAATCGGGAACTCGACATTCAACAGCAGCTTTCTAAATTTTGGGAGATAGAAGAATGCCCAGTTCAAAGGTCATATTCAACTGAAGAGAAAGCATGCGAAGAGCACTTCATTTCAATATTTCGAAGAGATAGCAGTGGTCGATTCATCGTCACAATCCCCTTCAAAGATTCTCTTAGTAGCCTTGGCGAGTCGAAGCAAATCGCGCAAAAGCGTTTTTACAGCCTCGAACGCAGACTTCAATGCAATACTCCACTACGTGAAAGGTATGTTGATTTCATGAATGAATTTCAGACCTTAGGTCACATGTCTGAAGCAAGTGATATCGATTTAGGCGCAGAATATTTCTTTCCTCATCATGGTGTTATTAGGGAGGATAGCTCGACCACAAAACTAAGAGTGGTTTTCAATGGATCCTGTCCTACTTCATCAGGTGTTTCGCTAAACGATCTCCAGATGGTCGGTCCCACTATCCAAAGTGACCTATTTGCCATCCTTATTCGATTTAGGCAACATTCTTACGTCGTAACTTCAGATATTTGCAAAATGTATAGACAAGTTTTAGTCACTCCCTCGCAAAGACCTTTACAAAGCATAATTTGGAGATCAAATCCTTCTAGTCCATTGCGTACATTTCGCATCAACACTGTTACATATGGTACTGCGGCTGCCTCTTTTCTAGCCATAAGGTGCCTGCAGCAGCTGGCATACGAAAATGCCGAAACCCATTCGGTTGCATCTCGAATCATAGCTGAGGACTTATATGTTGACGACATGCTAACAGGTGCAGAAACTATGGAAGAAGCCTCCGAAAATTGTCAACAAGTCTCAGATATTCTAAAGCAAGGTGGCTTCATCTTGCGCAAATGGGCGTCCAATGACCCACAAATCGTAAAAGATATTTCCAATTCAAATTCCGCTCAAACATCATCATCATGAGCTGGGCGATAAGGAAAGCACAAAAACTTTAGGCCTTATATGGTTGTGCAAGATAGATTGTCTCACCTTTCATATCAATACTTCCAGTGCTCAAAGTCAAATCACGAAAAGGTCAATCTTATCCGCGGTAGCACAGATTTATGATCCGTTAGGCCTTCTCAGCGGTTGCACAATTGTGGCAAAAATAATACTACAACAACTTTGGGCTGAAAAGGTAGTCAAAATCCTGTCAAATTGCTAATTCAAAGTTTCTGTGACGCCTCGTTGGACGCCTATGGCGGCAATATATATGTTCAAAGCATAAGTCATCTAGGACATTCTATGGTTAATCTACTGTGTGCAAAGTCACGGGTTTCTCCCCTCAAATCAATAAGTATACCCCGTCTGGAGTTGTGTGGAGCCCTTCTAGCTTCGCGGCTTTACGATAAAGTCATAATCACTGTCCTTTCATATTGATGATTCATTCTTTTGGACCGATTCCACGATTGTGCTTGCATGGATCTGCACTCCTCCGAATCTTCTCAAAACATTTGTATCAAATCGGGTAAGCGAAATTCAGAGCAAAACAGATCAGTTTAAGTGGTTTCATGTAAGTACAAAGGACAATCCAGCCGACATATTGTCTAGGGGAATAAATCCTAGCATTCTTAAGACCTGCGACTTCTGGTGGCATGGACAGCCATGGTTGTCTCAAGGCCCGAACGCGTGGCCAGAGCAATCTGTTAATCTTCCAAAGGAAATACCAGAGATTAAAACAATGACTATGGTTTCGCAAGTGATTGTTGATTTTCCCTTTCAGCGCTTCTCAAATCTTAACAGGCTGCAAAGATGCGTCGCCTATTGCATACGTTTCATATCAAATTGCAAAAAAACAAAAAATACGCGCACCTTTGGCCCATTATTCGCGGAAGAACTGAATAAAGCTCATATCTCCATAATTAAAATTGTACAAAAGCAATGTTTTGATTTAGAATACAATCAATTAGCGGAAAATCGCGTAGTGTCTCCAAAAAGTAAGATTAAAAATCTTAATTCCTTTCTGGGTGGGTTCAAACCACATAATCCGGGTAGGCGGAAGGTTGAGAAACTCTCAATTTGGTTATAGCAAAAAATACCCTATTTTAATTCCTAAAGGCCATCATTTTACAAAACTCATTTTCAGGCATGAACATTTAAAATTACTTCATGCTGGCCCACAGCATTTGTTGGCCTCACTTCGGGAAAGGTTTTGGCCCATCTTTGGAAAGAATATTGCAAAAAAAAACGATACACAATTGTGTGATATTATGTTTTCGGGCTAAGCCATCTATCGTGTCTCCTATCATGGGAAACTTGCCCGCAACAAGGACACAACAGTCCCCTCTCTTTTACATTACAGGAGTGGACTACGCAGGCCCTTTTTTTATAAAGGATCGAAAGGGTCGCGGCTGTAAAATTTCCAAAGCATACATTTCACTTTTCGTTTGCTTCAGCACAAAGGCTTTGCATCTTGAACTGGTGTCTGATTTATCTACGCCATCCTTTTTAGCGGCGTTGAGGAGATTTATCTCAAGGCGAGGCATTCCACTAAATATATGGTCAGATAATGGCACTAACTTTGTGGGGGCATCCAATGAGCTACAAAACTTAGGTCAATTTCTTTTAAACACAAATAATGAAATTAAAGAAAAGTGTGCAGTTGAAGGAATTCAATAAAATTTTATACCCGCTTATTCACCTCACTTCGGCAGCCTCTGAGAGGCTGGAGTGAAATCCACCAAATTTCACTTAAAGCGTACAATGGCTAATGCCAGTCTAACTTTTGAAGAGTTTACCACATTGCTAACCCAAGTGGAAGCAATTTTAAATTCTCGGCCTCTGTCTCCACTATCCTCAGATCCAGGCGATCTCAATCCTCTTACTCCTTCACATTTCTTAATTGGACGTTCATTAACTTGCCTCCCTGAACCTGATCTCACCGAAACAAAGGAAAATCGCCTAACTAAGTTTCAAAGAATTCAACAATTATTCCAACACTTCTGGCGCTGATGGTATATCGAATATATCGGAGAATTGCAGACGCGATGTAAATGGAAAGAAAGCAAGGGACATCTGAATGTTGGTGCAATGGTTTTAATCAAGATAAAGAACCAACCTCCATTAAGCTGGCCCATTGGTAGAGTGCAGAGATTGCATCCTGGTCCTGACGGTACGTCCAGAGTCGCCACCATAATCACATCAAAGGGAGCTATACAGCGAGCTGTGACGACCCTGTGTCCGCTTCCCCTTGATGAGTAATTGTGCCGCGTTTGGTGCTGTGCTAGTTTTAAATGCATCATCCTGAATTAGAGCATGTTATCTCTGATTCTTTTATATTTTGAAAGCCTCAACCTTTCAAGGTGGGCGCTAATGTTAAGGATTATTAAATTGATTCTGTTTTTTTTCATAGTAACGCAAATAATAATGTCATGTATGTAATTTTTCACTTGTCAAAAAGTTTATTCTAATTAAACAACTTGAAATTTATTATACAAGACTTTCACTAAAAATAAGAAAAGGATACAAGAAGCATTACACAACAGAGGGAATTGTTTGCGAGGAGGTATCTTCTGAGGAACATGTTCATTGAAAATAGATATATTTGTTCATAAAATACAAACAAAACTTCATTAACAGACATACGAGGAGCAACTATTAAGTCAAGTAGAGCTAATTGACTAGAAAGCGCGTGAAAATTAGCTATCTTAAAATTAAAAAATTATTGATTAAGTATGGGAAAATTATTTATTTTTTTAACAATTTGTAATTCTAAGCATAAAGCAAGGTGATGCAAGTTTTCTATTAACAATAGCTTATCGGCTTTCTTAACGTTACATGTCATATTTTATAGAACTAAATCCAAGATTCTATCACTATTATTGACTATTTGATTGTGCTGGTCGAGGTTATAAAAATTCATAACTTGTCGCAAAGCATTGTTAGTTCGACTAGACTTATACAATTGCATAGATATAGATCATTCAGGTTTCAATTCCCATATAGATCCTCATACGTATCATTTTGGAACCACTTCAAGCCACATACATTCCATTGAGGTTTCACGTACATTCTTACAGTATCTTATATATACGCATAGAGGAGACTGGTCCAATTGCATGGATACAGACCAATCAGGTTTCAATTCCCAGGTAGATCTTCATACACACTATTTTGAAACCACAGCAAGCCTCATGTATTCCATTGAGATTTCATGTACATTCTTATTGTATATACTCATAAAGGGAACTTATCCAATTGCATAGATACAGATCATTCAGGTTCCAATTCCCAGATAGATACTCATACACACCATTTTGAAACCACGGCAATATATATTCCATTGTGGTTTCACGTACATTCTTACAGTATCTTATATATACTCATAAAGGGAACATATACAATTGCATAGATATAGATCATTCAGGTTTCAATCCCCAGATAGTTCCTTATACGTATCATTTTGGAACCACATCAACCTCGTATATTCCATTGAGGTTTCACATACATTCTTACATTATCTTATATATACTCATAAAGGGATCTTACCTAATTGCATGGATACAGATCATCATCATGCCGAACCTAGTCTGATTGCAATAAGTTGCAATATGCTTGTACAAATGTAGTCTAGTTTAGAGACTCTAGCTAGTTGCTTGAATAATGTGATTCAATAATAACATAGGAGAAATTCCCTTGTTTGCTGATACTCATCTATGCCTTTAGTGACATACAGGTTAAATATTTCTGCTGGGGTTTTCAGCTAAATTCTCGTACGTATCATTTTGAGACCACATCAAATCTTATAAAAACCAGCTAATTCCTTTATTTCTTCAGCATACATTCTCAAAAGATTTCAAGATAACTATTTCTTATTTTTAGTGAAATCACATGAAATCTCATATATTCAAGTGACTTGTGAATAGGGAAATTCCAATAAACTACATAATAATTTATCTGGATTTCCTGTTATTTTTACATAAGAATCTATGCGAATTTATAGTTTCTCGTCCATCAGTTAACTTATACAGACTCTTAAGAATTACTTACAGAATTGCCATTTCAACTTGATCTAAAGACATATATGCAAATCCTGTTATAAACTAGTAAAGTTCAATGAGGGCTTATAGAAAATTACAGTTTCACTATCCAACTCGAATCTTGTAGATGCATTTATATATATTTTTTATAAGTTTGTATATATGAGCCATTTTTGGCAGGGTACGCTGATAAGTCAAATAAAATCAAAATCACCGAAATTAAAAGATCAAATATTCAAATTAGATTCAATATTTACGTAAATATTTATCATTTGAGAAACAACCAAATATTCTTATTTTTCTAAATTTGTAAAATGTTTCATCGATGTAGTGTAGACATCTAAAGTGACGCCTGCTTTTAGTTTAGTCTCGCGGGGAGTACAACATTACAATGTAAAGCGCTTTTCATTTTGAATATATTTATTCTACTCTAGATTGGCACTGACAGTTTCTTGAAACTTGCAGGAAGGTATTTAATTACCAAGTGAAATGCAGCACGTTCTTTAGACGATCAATCTGCAGTGCATAAGCAACTTCATTGTAAAAATATTGTCTCACGGCATAGTCAAAGTTTCATCTTGAGATAATCGGAAAGTTTATAAAAGCCACTTAGGGTAAACTTTAAAGCAAATAGAAAAGTATTTGAATACGTATGGCTGCCTGACTTGTAAAACGCCTTTCTACTTTGTTTCTAAAAGCATTGTCCTTATTTTATTTACAGCGACAAGAAATTTAAATTGAATGAAATTGTCCTCACGATCGTTGTTTACTGATGTTCCAAAGTAGGCCAAACGGCAGGGTAGTTAAGTTTTGAGGAGTTTATTACAACCTTAATATTTACTAGTAAACGACAGCACTACGTTAAAAATATTCAAATTTGCTATGAGATAAGGTGCAGCTATTTAGTATGTAATATTTGTGTATTCTTTTGGTTAAACAGCACATGGAAGTACCTATTTAGTTTTTAAAATAACTTCCGCAAAAATAGAACAAAACGATTTAAAATTCCACGGCACCAATAAACCAACGTAAAATTGAATGAAACTGTTCTCACGATCGTTGTTTATTGATGTTCCTAAGTAGGCCAAACGACAGGGTAGTTAAGTGTTAAGGAGTATCTTATGTAAACGACAACACTAAGTTAAAAATATTCAAATTTACTATGGGATAAGGTGCAGCCATTTAGTATTCTATTCTTTTGGTTAAACAAAAATATACCTTAACAGCACAGCACATGAAAGTGCCTATTTAGTTTTTAAAATAACTTCTGCAAAAATAGAACAAAACGATTTAAAATTCCACGGCACCAATAACCAACGTAAAAGATATAAAACACCGTTAAGCAGATAAAGCTTTGTTGTGTTGACAGGGTTATTCTCATGAGACCCTACGCTGCCGCATAAATTTTATGGCCTTCATATTATTATATTATATAAATGTCTTTACAAGTCACAAAACACGCAAAGACTTTGTATGATGCCAGATCATACAGTTAGAATAAAAATAAAGTTATTAAACCCTTAAAATAGTAGTCACGTACTTAAATTTCAAAATTAATTGCATAGTCTAATCTATAATAAATTTCAAAGAAAACTTTTAAATTTATTCCCTGCAGCGTCTCTTAAAGAATCTATGAAGTAAGAACAAACAAAGTTTAATTAATTCTATTCAAAATTTTTATCCGGTTCTCTCATGAAGAGAACTTACACGTCCATATGGACAATAATCAATATGAATATTTATGAAACTAATAAAAATTTCGAGAAAATGCGAGGAAAGGCTATTAGTACGATAGGGCAGGCAAATGTGCCCACGTCCCAATTGAGCTATTTTTAAAAGCTTTTATTAAACTGGCAATGTTTGTTTGTTATAGTTAGTTAGTTAGTTAGATAGTTAGTTGTTTAGAAAATTTAGAAATTCAAAATGGCGGCGACAATATGGCGAACGACTTTTGTCATTTATGGTACAAATCGATCAAAATCGATATCTGGGGGTTTTCGGGTTCGCCGATTACGAATTTCTAGTCAAAAATTTAGTTCAGGATAGTGACTTCAAGATGGCGGACGACTTTACCGTTTAAGATCCGATTCAACTCAAAATATCAGGGGGTTTTCTAGGTCGCGGATTATGAATTTTTAGTCAAAATTCAGAAACTCAAGATGGCGGCCTAATATGGCTGACGACTTGTGTCATTTAGATCTAAATCGATCAAAATTGATATCTGGGTGTTTTCGGGGTCGCGGATTACGAATTTCTAGTCAAAAATTTAGTTCAAAATGGCGGACGACTTTACCGTGTATGATCAAATTCGTCTCAAAATCGATATCTGGAGATTACAACATATCAAAAGACTAAAAAGTAAAAAATAAAATTATATGAAAAAATATTTAAAAAAAAAACTTTTATTTAAAAGCTCTAAAAAGTAGAAAATAACTTCGAAGTAAATCAAATGCATCATTTTGTTACATTGTATAATTTTTTTTATGATACAAAAACTTTGTCGCGAGCAATCTCCTTTACATAGGAAAATCTCGCGACAAGCAAATTATATAATGTAACAAAATGATGGGTTTGATTTACGTTAAAGTTTATTTTCCACTTTTTAGAGCATTTACATAAAAGCCTTTTTTTAAAATATTTTTTTACATAATTTTATTTCTTCATAAAGACTTACCTGTTTGCGTAAACAACTTTTCCACCGTTTATCAACATTGAGCACACATTATTTTTGTGCCAATTAATTAAAATGTCATAACAAAAACATGTTCTAAAGGGCTCTATGTTAAGAAATGAAGCTTTCACAATATTTTTGTGGATAAAATATAAAAATTCCACTTTCTTAGTAGCTAGATTGTTTCAGGGGTCACTTAGCTCTCAGTAGCCTTACTTCACATCGACCTAAAAGATCTTTTGTGAATTACCCTACATCTAGTTGTTGCCCAGGATTCCAAAACTTTTTACAAACCTTGTGATTTTCCTGGGGACCCTATGTCTTTAGGCGTTAATTCCGCCTGCTCCAGATATTTTAGCCTAGTGCGGATTAATACCTTGCATTCACAAAGTATATATTTCGCAGTTTTAGTTGCAATATCGCAATATCTGCATTTTTTGTCTACAGCCTTGCCCATATTCTTGAGATGATATCTCAAGGGGTAGTGGCCACTTAGAACGCTTGTTATCAGCCTTAATTCGGACTTTTCAAATTCGAGAAGCCTTGTGGCATTCTTTGCCGAATAAGTTATAAACTTTTTCGCTTGTCTTTAGCCTGGAGTATTTTCCCAGTAGGACACTTTCTGATCCTTTTCCTATTTCTGGATCTCCTCCATTATGTATCCCTTAACCAGGCCACAAAACGGTTCAGGTCCAATGAATGGTGCTTCAACTCCTTTTTTCATAAGACTGTCAGCAAGTTCGTTACCTTGTACTCCCTCATGCCCTGGCACCTATATCAAGGTAACCTTGTTGTTGTTAGCTAGTTGCTTCAGGTATTGTCTACCTTTGCCAAGGTATAAGACCTTAGAGCTTTTAATGCTGCCTGGCTATATGATACTATATAGATCTTTGCCTTTCGAATGCCTTTATTTAGGCGTTCCTGGGCACACAGATTTATAGCATAAATTTCTGCCTACATTTAGGCCCTGCTACGCTCACTCCTACTCCAGATGAATGACCTCTGCTCCAATCGCAGTACCTCCATTTTTCTCTTCTGATGGCATTCAATCAGCACGTCAAATGGACAGTCAAAGTTCTATTTGATTGGCATTGAGACAGTGGGTTTAATCATGGACTCAAAGTGGACTAACTCCAGAATCCTTAAGTGACCAACTAGATTGCCTGGTTTAAATTTAAGTACTCGAGGTAGTCTTAAGGTACTAAGTGCTGCCTCCTTCCTCACATATAAGTGCAAAAGGAGTAGGTCAAGCATTTGCTCAGTAGCTACTGTGGAACACGAGTACATGGCTCCTGCAGTCCCTAACCAGGCAAGGCGTTGCAATTTATGCAACTTTTCTTGTGTTATCTTTTCCGCACTTGGTTTATTGTTTCATTAGTTTTTTTCAGATTTCTCTGACATATGTTTCGGCTTTGCGACCATATACAAAGAGTCTTAAAAACAGTTATTATAAATTCTTTTATAAAGTTTTAATAGTTAGTAATAGTAGTTTTTAAAGTTTTTATAAAGTTTTTAAGACTCTTTGATAATGGTTGCAAGGCCGAAACCTATGTCAGAGAAATCTGAAAAAAACTAATGAAACAATAAACCAAGTGTGTATTGTAACTATTCTTTTGAATATTTATAATTATTCTATTGAATATGTTTCATCAAGAACCTACCGCAAATTCCATCCAATTAATTATCTTTTCCTATGTTTTTGACTACCATACACATGATACGTAGGTGACCATAGGTCTGACAACCGAAAGGTTAAACCAATGTGTCATTTTCTGTTTCAGACCCCAAGTCTTACCAAACAGCCTACGGCATGACCAATTAGCCGCTGTTGCTTTAGTAAGTATCCTTTCCAGATGCGAGTTCCAGGTAAATTTTTGATCCAGGATTACTCCTAGATACTTGACTTCACTGGAAAAATTTAGCATCGTTCCTATTAAGCATAGAAGTACCATTTGGATATTATGTTTAAGGCAAATTGCACGAGGTTTGAGATCATAACCTCGTTTCTGCCTCTCACAGTCACGACCAGGTCATCTGGATAGCCCTGGACATTGAAGCCCGAATTACTCATTTTATGGAGAAGATTATCGACCCAATGACTACAGCAAGGGTGATAGGACTCCACCTTCTGGACAACCTCTGACTGCAGTCACCGTAGCCGACTCCTTTCTCACATTTGTGGTAGTTATTCTGCTTCTGAGCATGGATTGCATCCATTTAATTGTAGGGGACTATATTCCCCTTTTTTCGGCAGCTCCTTGTATAGATTCATAGGAGGCGTTATCAAAAGTACCGTCTATGTCTACGAAAGTACACATAGCCACTTCCTTAGCAATAAATTCAATGCCTTGAACCAGGCAATGTAGAGCATTTATTGTTGATTTGCAAGGTTGATGGGCAAATTGTTTGGAGTGAAGCGATATTCCTGTAAGGACTTCACTTCTAATATGTTGATCTAATAGTTTCTCCATTGGTTAGGACAAATGAGGTTAAGCTAATGGGGCGATAGAATTTAGACTCGTCTGGTGGACGTCTGCCTTGTTAATGGCTATCTTTCTTAAAAAAAAATCATTAATTTTGCAAGGGACCGATTCAATCCGAGACTGACAGAACACAATTATGATTTTTTTCTTAAAAGTCTTCTGTTATCACTCTAAAATATGTTCCAGGGCGGTAAAAATGGTAAAATTTTAATATGTGGAAGAACCTGCCTGTACGTCCTCTTTAAATTAATTGTAAGATGATAGTTAGGTGCAGCAGCATTTGGAAGCTTCTTACAATTCACCGTAGATTTAACTCCTGAAGTTTATCGTAACACTCTGTATGCAATTGGTTTTATTACAAGTACTTCCACAAATAACCCAATAACCTTAAATTGAATTGTCAACAATAAAACATGGGGACAAAGTTTTGAACTAAACTTTTTAAATCTACTAAAACTTAAACAACAAATCATAAAATTAGTTATATAATAAATATATCCTCGACGAGAGCAGCAAGTTCTATTTTGATAAAAAAGACATTCGATTAAAGCGAACCGAGCCATCCCTCTGAATCCGTGGAGCTAATCTAATCTCTGGGGTATTAAAACTTGACCCGGCAAGGGCTCCCTTAGACTAAATCGATGTCGTTTTAGTAATTGAGGGTAACCTCATATAAAATGGCATCACTTTCACTTTACCGACTTTAAGTAGGCACTCCAATTTTTTTAAACGTATGTTTTTCCACTATTAAGTAACTAGTCAAATTGTATGCAAAAGAGTTTATCAAAACAACATTAATTAGATATATATTTTTGTGAATGAGGTTAGTACCTTTGGGAAGATTTTTTTTAAATTAAAATTATTTAAATATGTGTTTTTCTTATATCAGGCATATCATGTTTTCTTACACTGTGCTCCAAAAATCTTAATACGATTCAATGTGTATGCATTTAAAATGGTAGCCAAGTTTTTTTGTACTACATTTTTTCGGTTTTTATTGCCACATAAATCAAAAATAGTTAAAACTATACAAAGTGATTTGTTTTCGTCTGGTATCAACAATTTTTGAAAATTCTAAATACACTGTTTTATTGAGCAAATTAAGAATTAGCTGGGTGGATAACGCTCGTTTTAATCTTATAAAGTGTACTTAAAAGTTGAAGTTATTTATCCACTAATAAAATATATTGTAATTCGATTTTTTCAAATAAAACACTCTGCCTGCATCAACCCTATAACGAGCCTTACGTATGTAAATTTGAAAAAGTCCCAGTTCTTTCTAGCTTTATCCTACAAATGAGGAAGAAATTATCAGTTTATCTAGCAAACTCAGAAATAAACATTGCTCAGGAAATGATGGAATACCAACTATGATATTAAAAAAATGCATTAAAGTAATTGTTGGTCCTTTAGCTTGGGGTATTTTCTGTTAGCTGTAATCTTGATTGTATATATCGCACATGTTACTAAGGCACATATAGTAGTTTGTGCAACAACAGTGGATATGATAGCCATATCGCTTGAGAAAGACGATTGAGCACGACGCTGTAGGCGGAGTGCCTCAATCTTTCGAGTGCGATATGGATAATCCACTCGAGTATAATAGTATACAGTATAATTTTTCTACGACCGGATTAACAAGAAACTACAAATAAGTAGTTTTAGTAAAGTTTTAATATACAAACTTAGCATCTGTTTAATCTCATTCTCTAAGTGAAAATATTTTATAAAGTCGGCGCGGCAGTAGCCTAGCGGTTGCATTTACGCTTCAAATGCAAGAGGTCGTAGGTTCAACCCTTCTCCATATAGCTACTTTTTTATTTTGCCATATATCTCTAAAATTATGTCTGTATATAATAATTTCAGAAAAATTTTAAGTGGTATACCGTTTATCGGTTCTTCACTGGAATCACTCACTTTTAATTATTTTTTAGCTCAAACTGCACGAATATACAATTACAATTACTTTGAAACTTGAATTTTTTAAAACGAATAGTTGCCTATGTACTTAATACATGAACTGTGATCCTAGAATGTATATGACATATATCCGTTCAGTTAACTGGAATGGTCCTCTGATCCATTCTACAGAAAACAGCAAATTTACATAAGGGAGTAGAAGAAATAAATTCCTTGTTAATATTACCAATAAATGGTACCACGGTACCAATATGGTTCCATTTTAAAAATTAGTATTTTGTACCAAAAACCACTTTGATCTTTATTTGCTCCCAAATCGCATAATTTAGTATTTTTGAGGGGTTTTCGATTTTTCTAGCACTACACGAGTCACTTAGAATAAATCACAACAGTAAAGGCACACTTAACTGGAAAACTAAGAATTAAATTAAAACAAATATCGACGCTTAAAATGTCATTTATGTAACATAATTGAATTTAAAAAATATGCAGAATTCAAAAAGGGTGTTCCATTTGAAAATGAAATGTTAGTTGTCGCTGCCGGTGAAACTGTGAACGATCCATCTTTTCGCGTCTGAAGGACCCTTGTTTGTGACGCGTTTTTCTCCGCCTCGCACGTTGACGTGGAGAAAAGGCGCGGCCACTCTTTGACACACGAGCTTCGGAAACAAGTTTTCGAATTACTCGGGCGCCAGTCCTAGTTTAAGTGATAGGACACACTACCCTCAAGCCGAGTACGCGAGGCTGAGCAGCTCAAGTGGAGAAAGTTTATTCCAGTGGGTCAATATATGGGAAATTAGACGTTCACACACAGACAGTAAAACTCAGAGTTTTCAATAAAATCAATATATTACGAGAATCCTATGTACAATTCTAAATTATCTCTAACTACTTAGTTACTATTAAAATTTACTAATTACTGGATACCGGGAGGAGCAAGCAAAAGTCTAGTACCAAATGACTCAGGCGACAAGGATAGCAAGCATAAAACTACTATTTAAAACTTCAGCACCAAGCAAACGGCAAAGTGTTAGCACAAAGTAAGCGGCGTTACGTGGGCAATTTAATAAAGCGATACCAGGGTGCAGACTAGATACGGATACCAGGCAGAATGAAGCAAGACCACAATCATAAAAATAAATCTACAGTATAACAGTATATGAGGAAATACAGAATACTTGGCTAGTGTGTGCAGTGACAGTTCCTTGGTATACGCTAAAACATACAAGATAGTATTATTAGTTCCCTGTAAAGGTAAGGTATGGTTAAGAGAACAGATCCGTTACTTTTCAGTACTCCCAGAGATCCGAAGATACATGGTGAGTACCTACGAGTAACAGTAACGAGTTGTAGAACGGCTTCCCTCGAGACGGAATACTGGAAAGGTAAAGTATGATTAGGAACAGGTCTGTTACTTTTCAGTACTCCCAGAGATCCGAAGATACATGGTGAGCACCTACGAGCAACAGTGACAATGCTGAAAGGTAAAGTATGATTAGGAAACAGACCTGTTACTTTTCAGTACTCCCAGAGATCCGAAGATACATGGTGAGTACCTACGAGTAACAGTGACGATTTGCAGTACGGCTTCCCTCGAGACGGAATACTGGAAAGGTAAAGTATGATTAAGAACAGATCTGTTACTTTTCAGTACTCCCAGAGATCCGAAGATACATGGTGAGCACCTACGAGCAACAGTGACAATGCTGAAAGGTAAAGTATGATTAGGAAACAGACCTGTTACTTTTCAGTACTCCCAGAGATCCGAAGATACATGGTGAGCACCTACGAGCAACAGTGACAATGCTGAAAGGTAAAGTATGATTAGGAACAGGTCTGTTACTTTTCAGTACTCCCAGAGATCCGAAGATACATGGTGAGCACCTACGAGTAACAGTGATGATTTGCAGAACGGCTTCCCTCGAGACGGAATACTGGAAAGGTAAAGTATGATTAGGAACAGATCTGTTACTTTTCAGTACTCCCAGAGATCCGAAGATACATGGTGAGCACCTACGAGCAACAGTGACAATGCTGAAAGGTAAAGTATGATTAGGAACAGGTCTGTTACTTTTCAGTACTCCCAGAGATCCGAAGATACATGGTGAGCACCTACGAGTAACAGTGACGATTTGCAGAACGGCTTCCCTCGAGACGGAATACCGGAAAGGTAAAGTATGATTAGGAACAGGTCTGTTACTTTTCAGTACTCCCAGAGATCCGAAGATACATGGTGAGCACCTACGAGTAACAGTGACAAAGGCTGAAAGATAAAGTATGATTAGAGAACAGATTTGTTACTTTTCAGTACTCCCAGAGATCCGAAGATACATGGTGAGCACCTACGAGTAACAGTGAAAATTTGTAGAACGGCTTCCCTCGAGACGAAATACTGAAAAGGTAAAGAATGATTAGAGAACAGATCTGTTACTTTTCAGTACTCCCAGAAATCCGAAGATACATGGTGAGCACCTACGAGTAACAGTGACAAAGGCTGTAGAACGGCTTCCCTCGAGACGAAATACTGAAAAGGTAAAGTATGATTAGAGAGCAGTAGTTGCACTAGCCAAGTTTCTCCATTCCGTTATTTCTCTCCTATGGTCGTACTTACTTCTGGGACTGGATTCAGGCACGTCTGCTGGGGAAGGTGGTCAGATCGGAGTGACACACTTGCTTGGTATACCGGGACTTTTCTATAATCAAACAGCTTATTAGAGTAGCGGGAGAAATGCGCCAATTGGATGCGCGGTTACAAAATTGTGGACTTAGAAAAATTCTGCGGCTGGGAATTAATATATGACAAGTATTTGTGCCTGGTGTTTCAGACTGGGAGGAAACACGTCTAGTTGCTTTGAGTCGATCGGAGCGACTGCCTACACGGTATGAATTTAATTTCTTCCTTCAGATATGAAGGAGTGGGAGAAACAGCAGAAAACAGATGCGTGATGGATCAAGGTGACGTCAGATGGACTTAGAAAAATAATTCAGAATCAGATTTGGACTTTGAAGAATAATTCCACGAAGGTTTTGTGGACTTAGAAAATACAGATTTTATGGACTTAGAAAAATTGATGTTACCTGGCGGCTTCGAATATTTAGTGTGAACACGTCTGCTGGCTCTGAGTCGATCGGGAAGACTAACCGGTCGGTGTGAATTAAATTACTGCCTTCAGAGATGAAGGAGTGGGAGAAACAGCGGAAAATATGTGCGCGGTGGATCACTGTGACGTCAGCTGGACTTGTAAAAATATTTGAAATGTCTTTTCGGACTTAGAAAAATAATGATACAGAATTTATGGACTTAGAAAAGTTATTGTTACCTGATTTTCAGGACAGTACCAGGGCCAACAGCAGGCACGTGTATCTCGTGGGACGGCAGCCGGAAGACTAAATGCGGAATAATTAAATTATTCCCATGTACTGAAGGGCTACGTCACATAAGTGACGTCGGGCGGACTTGTAAAATATTTTAAAATATCTTCGGACTTAGAAAAATAACGCCACGATGAATTTGTGGACTTTGCAAATTTACCTTACTCTGGTACTACAGGACGGAGAGCTCTGCAGTGCACGTCTAACGTGGTCGGTCGCTGGGAAGGCACTGCCTCGTGCGTGGTTTGGCGTGTCTGAAATGTAAAAACTCTTCTCGTCGCTTCCCCACCTGAGTTCATCTGTACCTTTACAAGTGAAATATTTTTACGCGGTATTGACAATCACAAATATTAATTATTTCTAACTAATTCGCTGTTAGCGGTACAATTTATACGGAATAATCGAAATTAAATATAACACGGCAATTTCTATAACATATTTAAGAGATTAAATAAAATAAAACTTGGGCATATCTGGGTAACGAAAAACACTTCGTTACATGTTTTCCGAAAATGAATATTAAACGTTCACAAAAAATGTTCAAAACGACTGTTCCAGACGGAGAATAATACAAAATTTATACTTACTGTTCGCTTATGCTTAACTGCTTCACTGATGGTACCAATTGGACGTCGTAACACTATAAATCTAACACAGTAAGTACTAACACTTTCTTAAAATTAAACCTGAAAGGGAATTTTGAAAACACAAGAAAAGACAATATAAAGTTCAAAAAATGTATATTAAATCTCTTTTAAAAAATCATGTTTTACAAAAAACTTCAAGAAAAATGTTTTGATAAACTATAGTCTGGCCCATGTACAACACATGGTGAGGAACTACCATCCAATATGCGGTTTATAGCTAACGATTGCACAAAAAGATTCAAGAAAAGTTCAATGTTTAAAAATTTTTCGTCGATTTTAGTTGTACTTCCTAAATTTTGGTGGTCGGGAAGACATTACGTCTTGTTAAAGAACGCTATAACCCCGATATACTTTTCGACGTTGTAACAAAATCCGACTTAGGAAATATTTCGTAAGAAAAGCGTGCTTCACGTAAAAACGCCGTGGAGGAGGTTTTTAATTCTTGGAAATATATTTTTGCTCTTCGGAGCGTTTTTTATGCCAAATTTTCGCTAACTCATCGAGGAGCGTTAATTTGGTAAGTGTAGTAAATGTCGCTGCACAGGGACGTAATGTCGCCCCGACCACCCAATTTTGGAAAGTATTCTAAAATTGGACTTGAACTTCCAAATTTCCAAGATTAAAAACCCTTTTACGAATCCACGTTGTCAAGCACTGCAACTCTTACGAAGTGTTAAATAGGAGGACAAGTTAGTCCAACGACTATTCAAAGTATATCGGAAGTTATAGCGAAAATAGCCCTTAGAGACATGGGACCCCCATCATTTCCTAGCAGTCGGATTTGACGGGGAAATGATGCGTTTTGACGGGGTTTGCCCTAAACCGGTTCCTCAGTGATTCGGAGTCAAAAAAGTATCTATACCATGTACTCACACGTGCATGGGATTTGCCTTGCCTGAACGTAAAATTTGTTATTGCATAATACAAACGAAGTAGATACGCTTCAAGCAATTTTAAGCTCCGAGGAGCGACCAAAATTTATGTGAATTAATAAATACGTTTATAAAGACAGGCAAGCATAAGCCCACCAAAATTTCAGTTACATGAACTGTTCCTTGAATCTTTTTGTGCATCGTTAGCTTTTCAAACTGCATATTGGATGGTAGTTGGTACCGTATGAATCGTCCCGTTCCTCACCATGTGTTGTACACGGGTCAGACCATTGTTTGTTAACATTTTCACTGAAGAAGTTGTGTAAAAACATAAATTTTTTAAAGATTTAATATACATTTTTTGAACTTTATATTGTCTTTTACTTGTGTTTTCTAACAAAATTTCCCTTTCAGATTTAATTTTAAGAGAGTGTTAAACAGACAGTGTTAGATTTATAGTGTTACGACGTCTTCCAATTGATACCATCAGAGCCGCAGTTAAGCATAAACGACAGTAAGTATGATTTATTCATTAATCTCCGTCTGAAACAGTCACTTTGAACCCTAAAAAATTTTGTGAACGAAATATTTTTATTTAGTATTTAGAAAAGGTTGAGGAAAAAGAAAATTAATTTTTTCTTTTTCCTATTTTTTTTTTTAATTTTTCTAAGTCTTTCGAGCAGAAAACACGTCCTTCAGACTTCCATCAAAAGCATGGATCGTTCACATGGCGCCCGAGCAGGGACCATGCCGTCCCCAAACCCAACAAATCCTTTCTCATTCATGGCGGAAGACTCCGAAGGGGCGACCCCAAGAGAATTTTATGAGCGAGTCACCGCACCGCTCGTCGACGACGGTTCTAGAGGGATAGAACCACTGCGACTGTTTCCGGAGGGAGACAATGTTAATTTATCAGCTTCACAGCCACAAACTGCTTCAATGGAGAGTATGTTTCTGAAAATGGCAGAGGGCTTCGTGCAGGCGATACAGAACGTGTCGACCTGTACGCCCCATGAGAGACAAAGATGTCCGAACGTGACGTTCCATGGGCTTGATCATGAAGATCCAGAAGCATTTCTGAAAATTATGGAGGAATTTTTCGACAGAGCTCGCATAAGCCACGACTATGATCGCCTCCATAACGTAACCGGCCAACTCAAGGGCGAAGCTCAACGATGGTCCGAACAATTTAGGACGTTGACTACTTCGTATGCCTTATTCAAGGAAAGATTCCTTACGAGATTTAATTCTCCCGACATACAGTCACGAGCTATTGCTCAACTGTATGCCATCAAGCAAACGTCTTTAGACGACACGGCAGTGTTTATCACAAGGAAAACCTGTCTTTTCGATCGTATTGATCCCTTTAAATCCGAAGCCATCAGAGCTCGGGTCATCATGGACCAACTGCGTCCAGAAATTAGGTCACGCTTGAGAAGCAACCTAATTTCAAACACCGAAATGTTAATAGCAGCGGCTACTAACGTCGAGCGGGATTCAGCTGACGAACAGACGTCGCTAATCCAGCTTATTGATCAACGTCTGTCCCGCGCGTCTTACTATCGAGAGCCGGGACACATAAGTCCACAAAATTCAAGTATAAGGAGCAATGGAAGCCCAACTCCGACAGCACCGAGGGTGCATTTCCGAGAGGACGTATCTCGACAGGACGGTCCAGGCAGAGCGCCTGGTCGTCCTATTTTTATGCCTAATTTATCAAGCGGATCAGTGAATCCTGACCGCAGGCAAAACAATTTTAATGGCGGATCGGGGAAATTCCGAGTACCCGACCGACCGGCTACCCCGTGCCGATACTGCACAGACACAGTGCAGTGGCACTTCCATAGTCAGTGTCCGAATAACCCTCATCTCAACAGGAGACCGGGAAACTTTCGAGGGGCCAGAGACCCAGGCCAGGGTCCATCTGCAAGATCCCCGGCACAACGGCCGAACCAAGGCGGCAGCAATGTCCAGTAATTTTTTCCGATACTCATGACCACTACGACGCTCCTCTGCACAAGACAAGAGAGTCAATAAATTATATGAGCGAAGCGTTCCCTTTGCCTCGTATAAAAGTTCAAATAAATGAACATGCGGTCGACGCACTGATAGATTCAGGCTCGACGCGAAACGTTATCCATCCGAGGATGTTGGATAATTTTAAAAATCTCACGACACGTCGATCATTTGCTATGGCGTGCGGAGATCGAATGGTGGACTCTCTTGGCACGACAAAATTACAAGTAATAATTTCAGGCACCTCTTTTGAAATTGATTTTCAAGTAATCGAAAATTTAAACGAAACGATAATATTAGGATCACCATTCTTATATATGAACAATGTCGCATATGATTATGGCAGAAAATGCCTATATGCCGGCACAGAAGAGCGTATTACCGTCTTCTGGAATCAAGCTTCTCAGAGGGAGAGACAGCAGGCAAAGCTTCCTGAAGAGCTTGTTATAAATGACAAATTTCTACGGCCGCTGTTCGAGGAATTTGTCGATCTGTTCACTGCGGAACCGACTCAAGCAACCACAGTGACTGTGAAACACAAAATTACAGTGAAAGACACGAAACCATTTAATATCAGACCATATCCGATGTCTCCGAGTACTAAGAAAATTATGTACGACCAAATCGAAGAGATGTTAAAAGCTGGCGTCATCGAACCTAGCACTGCCCAATATAGTTCACCACCAGTGATAATAAAACGCTCGGACAAGAAACCACGATTTTGCATCGACTATCGCCATTTGAATGAAATGACTGAAGACGAGGCTTCCGTCTTACCCAAGATACACGAAAGTATTAAAGATTTAGGCAATTCGAAGATTTTTTCTGTGTTGGATTTAAAAAGTGGATATTGGCAAATACCACTAGATGAAGCATCAAAAGATTTTTCGACTTTTACCACTCCTGATGGGGCAGCTTACAGATTTAATGTCATGCCTTTCGGACTCAAGACAGCTCCCTGTACCTTTCAGAAATTCATGGCAAAGGACGTTTTAACGGGTTACCTGCACCATTTCTGTAAAGTGTATTTAGATGATATAATCGTTTACAGCGTAAACGTGAAGGAGCATATGTCCCACTTGAGATTAGTCTTTGAAAGACTACGTCTGCATAATCTGAAAGTGTCACCGGAAAAGTGTGTAATAGCGACGAATGAAATCCAATATTTAGGCCATACAATTAGAACCGATACTTCCCAACCATTAGAAAAACATGTCTTACAAATTCAAAATTATCCCGTTCCAGCTACGAAAAAGCAGCTACAAAGTTTCCTAGGGCTTTGCAACTGGGTACGAGAATATCTACCAAATGTGGCGATGATCACGAAGCCACTAACGAAACTTCTTTCGAAGGAAAATCGTTTTCACTGGAACCATACATGCGATGAAGCATTTAGAAAATTAAAGGAATTATTATCCGGACCGCTGGAACTCCATCGGCCGGATTTTTCACGTCAATTCATTTTGCAAACAGATGCATCACTACAAGGCCTTTCGGCCGTATTATATCAATTAGGCGACAACGGCGAAAAATACATAATCTCGTATGCAAGCAACACGTTATCTCCAGCGGAGAGACGTTACCACATAAATGAGCTAGAATGCTTGGCGGTGGTGAACTATATTAAAAAGTACAAGATGTACTTAGCAGACAAACCGTTCTTGGTGAAGACGGACAACAGGGCGTTACTTTGGTTAAACAAACATAAGGACGACAAGACAAAATTTACTCGATGGTCATTACTATTGCAAGAATATGCTTTCAAAATTGAACACTGTCTAGGAAAGGAGAATTTATTAGCAGATTTTCTAAGTCGTAACCCACAAAATCAGTATGTCGAGACAGACGATGAAGAGGAAAGAATGTTCCTACCAAATTATAAGTGTCCAGAACGTATTTCTGTTTTAACGCATTCAGAAATATACGAAGATATCGTACAGGCTCAATTGAGTTCAAGAGATATTCAAGACAAGATCCGCCGTTGGAATGATCTATTTCAACAGGAACAACGTTCCGATGCGGATCTTAATTTTATGCAAAATTTTCACGTCCAAGACGATGTACTTTTTAAAGATTGTGATAGAAATTTTAAATTAATAGTTCCAAAGAGGAAAATAAAGGAATTGATTTACCATTATCATGACCGAGATGAAGCATGTCATCCAGGAAGAGACGAGACTCTCAGGAAAATAGCGAAACGCTACTATTTCAATAATATGGCCAGGATCGTAGGCAGATACATAAACGACTGTCTGATATGCCAGTCTGTCAAGACAAGACAAGCCCAACCCAATGCTCCACTTAGAAGTCATGCACCACAAAATGCATTTGAAACCTTGAGCGTCGACGTAATTGGCCCGCTGCAGAGGACTAAAGACGCCGAAAACAGATATATGATTATCGTCGAAGACGTTTTCAGTAAATGGATAGAGGCAAAGGCATACATTCAGGTCGACGGCAGAACGATAGCCAAATATATCGACGAGGAAATAGTAGCAAGATTCGGAGTCCCTCGAGTCATAATATCAGACAACGGTGGTCATTTCAATTCCGAATGGTACATCACATTTTGCGAAAGGAATGGTATCGAACGATATTTAATTCCAGCATATCACCAACAGTCCAACCCCGTGGAACGACGGGTGCAGGAATGCAAGAAAATTCTAAAGACTCTTTTATTCAAAAAGCCAAACGACACTTGGGATCGCTACGTGCATCAAATGACATATATATTAAGAAATCGTAGGAACGCCGCTACAAATCAAACACCTAGCATGGTCGTGTTAGGATATGATCCAGCCGAAAGAGGCGAATGGGATTTGTATGCCTGGAGGCAAGAAAGAGCCAAGCAACAAACGCTTCCACGATACGAGCGAATCAAGGAAGCCCGTCAGGCCCAACAAAAATATAAACAGAAATATGCGCCGAAAGAGGCCGTCACTCCGATCGTCTACAAAGTAGGAGACAGAGTCATGAGTAAGAGAAAAAAGAAGGTACATACCTTCACGCCGTCTTGGTCAGGCCCAACCAGAATTCTGAAGAAGTTTTCAGACGAGGTGTATCTCGTGCAAAAGGGAAATGCAACGACAAGAGTACATGTCGATGATTTGAGACCAGCCCCGCCAGAGGAGCACAACTTGGAAATCGAATCTTCCGATGAAGAAAATGCTAGTCCAGGCGGAACATCACTCGATGGAAATGATTCCCCGTTCTCAGACGATTCCACAGAACCTCTACCGCCGGAGCAAACGGTTGTACAAATCCATGCACCGCCACGAGATGCTTCCACTTCTGATTCAGAATCCAGTTCTGGAGATTCAATCATCTTTTTATAACATTTTTTCAACCTAGGCTAAGTTTTAACTTAGTGCTAGGTTTATTTTATATCAAAATTTCCATACCAACTTCTTGTCGTGTCAGGCAAAAGTTGGTATTTTTTATGCATTTTTTACAAGTTATTTTCATCTGAGGATATTGTATCCACATACAAATCTTCAAAATTCACTGCAGCAACTCTGACCGTGTCCGGCAGAGTTGGTATTTTTTATGATTTTTTCAAAGTCCTCAAATGTTATTAAACATTCATCTGTAAGCAGAGTCCGACCCAAAGGGTCCAAACAAATGTTCCATTGGCACGGCATGGAAAGACGACAACTCTGACGCAGAGCGCGATTCAGACGAGTCTAGCAACTCAAGGGCGAGATGCCGCCACGTCTGCTGGAGGGGCAGATGCAACGATCCGACGGATGCAGATTCTGTCGCAGATTTCTCCCAAGAAGAGATTTTAATAAAAACTATTTCAATCAATATAAGTCAACAAAATTCAGTGTTCCTATTCTCAAAGACGACGATGTGATATCGGTCGCAGATTTCTCCCAAGAAGAGAATTTTTAACTACACGGAAACCATTTCAATCAATATAAGTCAACAAAATTCAATGTTCCATTCTCAAAGACGACGATATGTTATCGGTCGCAGATCCCCAGACGGGATGTAAACAAACATTTTACTAAAATTTTGTTTTATTGTTTCATATAAACCGAGCAGAACCAATGTATAGCTGGAGCAAGCAGTCCGAGGACCACCTAAGCTGTTCCAGAAGGCAGTTCGACACCGAAGGTGATCGACGAGGCATAGACACGAGGAGGAGCAGACGCAAGCCCGCATTAGTGGAAGAACACTAAGAAAGATAAGTGCGTCGAAAGTGTTTGTGTTGTGTCATCGAGAATCTGAGGATTTTCGATGTTTTCTTTTTTTTATGCCATTTTTGAAACACAATGTTCAATAATTCAATCGAATGCTATGCATCGATATATGTTCAAGTTTATCACCATTTTTTAGATTTGCATCTATGTTTTGTTCAGATAGGCCGGTCTGAACGATAACCGAATACAACACATGGGAGACTACATCCAATGATCCATTTTATTTTCAAAAAACCAATTTACCAAACGTTACACAAAAAGATTCACGGAAAGGAGGGGAGTGTTAAAGAACGCTATAACCCCGATATACTTTTCGACGTTGTAACAAAATCCGACTTAGGAAATATTTCGTAAGAAAAGCGTGCTTCACGTAAAAACGCCGTGGAGGAGGTTTTTAATTCTTGGAAATATATTTTTGCTCTTCGGAGCGTTTTTTATGCCAAATTTTCGCTAACTCATCGAGGAGCGTTAATTTGGTAAGTGTAGTAAATGTCGCTGCACAGGGACGTAATGTCGCCCCGACCACCCAATTTTGGAAAGTATTCTAAAATTGGACTTGAACTTCCAAATTTCCAAGATTAAAAACCCTTTTACGAATCCACGTTGTCAAGCACTGCAACTCTTACGAAGTGTTAAATAGGAGGACAAGTTAGTCCAACGACTATTCAAAGTATATCGGAAGTTATAGCGAAAATAGCCCTTAGAGACATGGGACCCCCATCATTTCCTAGCAGTCGGATTTGACGGGGAAATGATGCGTTTTGACGGGGTTTGCCCTAAACCGGTTCCTCAGTGATTCGGAGTCAAAAAAGTATCTATACCATGTACTCACACGTGCATGGGATTTGCCTTGCCTGAACGTAAAATTTGTTATTGCATAATACAAACGAAGTAGATACGCTTCAAGCAATTTTAAGCTCCGAGGAGCGACCAAAATTTATGTGAATTAATAAATACGTTTATAAAGACAGGCAAGCATAAGCCCACCAAAATTTCAGTTACATGAACTGTTCCTTGAATCTTTTTGTGCATCGTTAGCTTTTCAAACTGCATATTGGATGGTAGTTGGTACCGTATGAATCGTCCCGTTCCTCACCATGTGTTGTACACGGGTCAGACCATTGTTTGTTAACATTTTCACTGAAGAAGTTGTGTAAAAACATAAATTTTTTAAAGATTTAATATACATTTTTTGAACTTTATATTGTCTTTTACTTGTGTTTTCTAACAAAATTTCCCTTTCAGATTTAATTTTAAGAGAGTGTTAAACAGACAGTGTTAGATTTATAGTGTTACGACGTCTTCCAATTGATACCATCAGAGCCGCAGTTAAGCATAAACGACAGTAAGTATGATTTATTCATTAATCTCCGTCTGAAACAGTCACTTTGAACCCTAAAAAATTTTGTGAACGAAATATTTTTATTTAGTATTTAGAAAAGGTTGAGGAAAAAGAAAATTAATTTTTTCTTTTTCCTATTTTTTTTTTTAATTTTTCTAAGTCTTTCGAGCAGAAAACACGTCCTTCAGACTTCCATCAAAAGCATGGATCGTTCACAGTCTCCGTGCAGCGACATTTACTACACTTTCTAAAATTACACTCCTTGATGAGTTTCTGGAATTTTTGCATAAAAAACGCTCCGTAGAGCGAAAATATGATTTAAAATATAAAAACCTCTTCCAACGGTATTTTTACATGAAACACGCTTTTCACGCGAAATGTTTTCCGAAAAAGTCGGATTTTGTTACAGTTTCGAAAAGTTTATCGAGGGTTTTGGCGTGTTCTTTAACAAAACCAGAAGTGAAAAAAAAACATGTATATGTCAAAAAATAATTTTTATTAAAAGCTAGGTAGGTGGTGGCAATATGGTTATATGATTTTATTGTAGCTGGCAATAATATGGAATGGAGGTATTGATATAACTGACCGATTAGAGCAGCTACCAAGCTGATTGCTTGGATGAAAAATAGGCTTGGAAATGGTATTTATTTGCTACTTTTAGTTGGCTTTGGAATTCAGGAACAAAGGACCCCGCACCAAATGCATGGGTAATTTGTTGTCGACGGAGTCGTTCCAAAATCTAGAAACAGAATCTTCAGATCATTCTGAATAAAAGTTGTCATGTACATAAAATCGCAAAATGCCTTTATTTCAAAATACAGCAGGTTGTACTTCCAGAATTCGAAATTTTATAATCTCGATTTTACGTAATTTTTACCAAAACGAACTTATATATTGGTTTATATGAAGTAGTTATATATGTAAAATACTGTATACTTATGTAACTAAGTATAATATTACGTTTTCAGTATTTATACGCAAAGTACGAATCAATAGTATTAAAAATTAAAAGTATTATTCTAATACTTTCATATACACTTGCAAGGTGTTTAAGCAAAGAAAAAAATCCTATGACCTTGGATTTTACACTACTAACCTTCAAATAGATTTGTTCTAAAACCCTTCCACACATTCAATATAATAAATATTCAATAGGCGTATGAGTATCAGGGTAATACCTTTTGTAATATATTGCACGTATAGTTCAAGAAATAAGTTCCCGATACATAAAAAACGCAACAAAAACTTTACGACCTCATTAAAATACCATTACTCTTTATGCTCTCTCGACCGCAAATCATCTAGCTTACCTTTATAGGTTTTTAATGTGGGTCGAGTCGTTCGATGCAGGCATGCCGCCGTGGCCCGCGGCGATAATAAGTATATTAATTAAATTTAGTGATCCAAAATTTGTAACTGTTTGACGAGTTTGGTGGGCGTTGGGATCAACGTTTTGTTAAAAAACACAATTTTTAATTTGCCGACGTTTCGTTTAATATTATAAACATCCTCAGGACCCTAGAAATATAAAAAGTTCTATGGAATTATTCAAAACAAAATTAAAAGTTTACGTTAAAATAATAAAATATTTGCATAACACGTTAAAATCTCAGCTAAAACTTTTTAAAAAAGCGAATAGATACATACAAAAAAACTAACATAAACAACAATTTACACCGTAGTAAGAACTTATACACAAAATTTAATAAGTTTAATTCATTTAATTTGTGTTTTGACGTCGTATAAAATATATAATTTCTGGGACATCACTAGATAACCGTTCTTAAAAACATTCAATATTGTAGAGAAACGAAAGGACTATTGTTAGGTATACTTTTCGTTTCTGGTTGAGGAATCGGATCTCCTTCACTATGCTCCTGTCGCCCAAATAAAAATGACTAACAGAAATTGGAGATGAACTATTTGTCTTTTTCTGAGAGAGGGAGTTGAACCTTCGATCTCTTGCATTCGAAGCGTAAATACAAGCTAAGCTACTACCGCCTTTATAAAATGTTTTCGCCTAGAGCTTAAGATTAAGCAGACGTTAAGTTTGCATATTTGATTAAAATTACTTATTTGTAGTTTTTTCTTAATCCGGTCGTAGAAAAAGTATACTGTCCATCTTGAGTGGATTATCCTTACCGCACTCGAAATCTTCTTTCTCATGCGATATGGCTATCATATCCACTCTTGTTACACAAACCACTATTTTATACGATGTATTATGTATAGCCTGTAGTTGGGATTATCTTGTTGCGCAAATAAAAATACTGTTATCATCCATATTATTATTACTATTATCGTATGATGTAATAAGTGACACTTCTTTTGTTAGGTAATGGACTTGGCAGGTCATCTATCCCTCGTATTAGAGGAAAAGAAGCAGAGTGCGGAACCGGAAAATGCCAACAATCTCTTACAACACGGCTCTGATGAAAAACAAATTTTGCATGGAGACTCGGCTTTCGATAAATCGGTTGATATTGATGGAAATGCGATGCTTTATGCCGAATTTCCCTCAGGTGAAGTTACTGAACGAGAGCTTGGTCCCGATGAAGTGTAATGTACCTTACTTCTTTCAATGCCCTTTCTGTTCTTTTTGGTGACATTCTGAGAGAATTAAATTTGTTTACTAATTGTACCCACGTAAATAAATTTAATTACAGCTTGTAAATGGATCACTGATTATGTAATTCTATTAAAATACATTCTTTAAACCCTTCAAAGATTTAATTTATTTTGACATCACCTTTCCATTATTTATAATATTTGGTTTATCGAAAATATATAAATTTCCTTTTCTCAACGTCTAAGTGACCCGGTCCTGTTGACCTCCCCAGATGCATGCTCTTGTGACGCCATTAAGTGGGAAACTTTTTTATATTCGTACTGGGTGTGGCCAGATTAAATAAATGTGTTTTGCGAGAAGCGATTCTGTAAATATGAAAGGGAGCATATTAAGTATATAAGTGATATATGTGATAGTAAAAGAGGCTAATGATACTAATAAGAACCATTAATTTTAAATGTGAAATATTTCAAGAACCTACGTTTATATATTCTCTATATGTGTTTTGTAATATGGGGCCATATAATTGGCGCATTGGCATTCCCCATTGTCATCAAAACTTACTTCCATTTCGTTCACCGCGGACCTATCGGAACATTCTCATATCATATCAAGTTTACGTGCAGAACCTTCGGGACGGCTTTACGGGATCGTTTCAGAATTAATTAATTTATTGAGAAAATTATTATCAATAACTTCAAAAATCAAATCGATTCAAACTTCTTTCATACATCAAACAATTCCTCATTTTAAGGCCGAAACAATCAATCATATAATTTTAATTTCCAAATTTTCACATTTTCTGATGCAATATTGCGCTATTGAGCCAAGATGCATGACGGGGGACCTTTTCCAGACCTATCCAGGCCTGTGTGAGCTTCAGTCCCCGACGAAACATATAAAAGGCCGAGCTCAGCGCGCTCAAAGTAAGTTCAAGCAGTAAAAAAGTCCAGTTCGATACGTGCTCTGTGAACGTTATCTCTATAATCGTGCCACTGCAGCTACTTCCTTGGCTGTACCAAGCAAGAAAACTCAAAACTACTTTGCTATCGCACATTTAACAAAAAGTAAAGTTCGAACAGTCTACCGCTCTCGTTCAACGTATCAACTTGTGTCCCTAGCGACTTAACCTATCATTACTTAGTCCGCTGTGACCATTTAATTACGACATCCTAACGAATAACGCATCTTAGCTACAAAAAAGTGTTTGCTAAATCCAACTGTAAACTAAATAAACAAAATAAACCGTTTCTCAGTTTTGTGAATATTTTTAATAAAGTGTTAATAATACAAGCTTTTGGGAAAAGTGACTTTCATTCCATTGGTACTCGCCTACTGTAACGAAGCGTTTTTCGTTACCGAAATATGCATCAGATATCATTATTTTCTTGAACATCTGTAATAGGAATTTTTCTGTTATATTTATTTTGTAGATATATTGTACCGCCGCGCCGTAAGCGAATTTGTTTAAAAATTAATAAAGGTATTAATTTATAGAAGTCCAACCTAGGCATACCAGGTTGTAATGTACAGATGAACTCGTGAGAGGGGAAGCGGCGAGAAGAGTTTCTATATTCAGGCAAGTCAAACCACACGCGTCCCAGCTACCGAACACGTTATTTGTACAGAGCTCCCCGTCCTGTGGTATCAAAGTAAGAAATATTTTTCTTAAGTCGATCTGACGTCACTCGTGCGACGTCATTCTTTCAGTACACAGAAATAATTGAAATATTCAACAGTCAGTCTTCTAGCTGTCGTCCTACGAGGTACACGTGCCTGCTGTTTGATCCGGTGTTACCACAAAAATATCCACAATTTAAGGTATGTGAATTTTTGTAAGTCTACAAATCTGTATTTTAATTATGTTTCTAAGTAGCAAAATTTTCAAAATATTTGTCAAGTCCGTTTGACGTCACACTGATCCATCGCGCATCTGTTTTCCTCTGTTTCTCCCACTTATTCTTATTTGAAGAAAGTAATTAAATTCATACCGTGTTGGTAAGTCAAGAGCAACTTGTCGCAAGCACACGTGAGATTTGAACCTCAGTTACCGTTATTGTGATATATTAAATTCCAAGCCGTGGAATATTTGCTAAGTCCAGTCTATGTCATCA
Organism: Leptura quadrifasciata; assembly: GCA_963675555.1. Lineage (NCBI taxonomy): Eukaryota > Metazoa > Arthropoda > Insecta > Coleoptera > Cerambycidae > Leptura > Leptura quadrifasciata. Next base: position 115,330,139 of record OY776674.1, on the reverse strand, counting down.
AGTAGTAGCGCATCCACCTGGCGTCCACTCCCACTCCTATAGTAAGTTGTTTCATTTTCAGAAAAGGATCTGAGGAGCTCTACAAAATTGATTACACTACGATCGCTCCACCGAAGCAGACGTGCCTGACCGTAATCACAGGGAGTAAGTAAGTCCACGGAGGAGTAAGTAAACTGATGTACTAGCCGAGTACTGTATATAACTTTGCCCTGTGTCATCACTTATTATGTGCTGACACTTTACCGTATTATTTGTGTTACTATTTTGCAGCTCGCTATCTCTGTCGTCTGAGTCATCTGGTACTAGTATTTTCGTTGCTACGCTTGCTCCTCCCGTTAATTAGTAGTTTGTAAATTTTTAATAGAAAGTAACTAGTTAGAAAAAGTAGCATTAAAATACTAGGTTTATCTGAATATACTGATACTCTTGAGTTTTACTGTTTGTGTGTGAACATCTAATTTCCCATATATTGGCTCACTAGAATAAACTTTCTCCACTTGAACTACTCAACCTCGTGTACTCGGCTTGAGGGTAGTGTGTCCTATCACTTAAACTAGGATTGGCGCTCGAGTAAATCGAAAATTTGTTTCCGAAGCTCGAGTGTCAAAGAAGGACCGCTTTTCCCACGTCATCGTGCGAGGTGGAAAAAACGAGTCACACTACATCTAGGGACACCTACCTAGCAGACTCCTTCTCTGAGTACTTTATAAAGAATTCGCATTATCAACCTAGGGACACCGAAATAGAAATTATTACGTTTGTAAATAACTCCAGACGAAAAAATGTCCCAAAAATTTCAATGTGCTCCACTCTCCTCTAACTGTTAATTTCTTTTATACAAAAATAATACATACTAAAATATGGTAATTAATACTTATTTTAAAACTGTGCGCATACATCTACATCTATTATTACAAATTCATAGATTAGCAGCGACATATTTAAAGAAGAAATATACTAAAGAAACAGTCAACGGTTGCTTAAACGTATTTAGAAAATTTGCTCTCTTGGCGACACTCCGTTTGTTTTCTTTGATGGTCTTAATTAAAGTCAGCTTAATTTAATTTGCTTAAGTGGGCTGTTCTTTAAATGATGCTATTAGTGATATTGCGTGATTAAACAAAGTATTCAAGAGTCTGGAAGTTTTTAGTGTCCCAGAAAAATTTCCTATTAATTGTTTTCATTTAATTACAACATACGTGCAGGTAGGTACTTTAATAGTATAATAGTAAATGATACAAAAATTGACAATAAAATCTTGTGGCACATATTTCAGATTTTTCTCTTGTAGGTGTTTGTACTTTTACGTGGCGGGTCCAAAAGTCGCTTCGCCGTCTGAACTACAAGTGGAGCCAAAAAGAGTACATAGTAGAGCAAAAAATTAGCGGCATTCTCGTCAAAGGATTTAACTGTTATTTAATACTGAAGCGACCACTCGTTCTACCATAGAAGTATATAAAATTTTATCCGTTTTTGCTTCCTATCAGAAATAAAACACGACTAGGACATTCTGTGTAATTGCCATAGTCGACCAAATGGGTTGAATGTGTGAACGTGCTGCATTTATACCTAATAATTTGTTGGCTACTGTGAAATAGGAGTTTTTATAGACGAAGGTCAACTATTCGGGTAGCTCATCATCTAGTGGCGCTACACATATATTTATATAGGTATATATAAAATAATAATACTGTTCATATTTTATAAAATGAAACAAAAAATCCATCCATAATATTTTAATTTAAGATATGGTAGTTCATGCATAATGAACACAATCCGAAGGCTTTTATTTTTTCGAAATATTTACGAAATTCCGCACGCCCCTGGCTCTAATATTTACTCTTTTCGGCCAGACTTGGACGGGTTAAAAAGGCCAGTGGTTCTCAAACAGTTCATATATGATAACGGATGCAGTAGTTAAATAATTACAAAAATATTAAAGATGTTATAAAATGTTAAGAATTATTAATTTAGTAACTTCATTGTTTAGTGTAATTCTGATATTAAATAATGGGCACAAATGAAAACTGATAACATAAATGAATCACCCAATTCAGTCAATAATAATATTAATTTTAGAAAAAAAAATCGGCAGCTACTGGAAGCGGCTGGAACCTCCCCACTCGGTGGATCTTTGAAGCCGAAAAGAGCATTAAATTGTGTAACAAAACGGCACTAAACGTAATCCGATCTCATCAAAACCTTTTCAGATCTTCTGGGGCACTAAAAAACCCTCAACTTAATGAATTTACAATCATCTATGCGAGTTATTACCTACATTATCGCTCGTTGAATAATATACTATTAGGATATTAACAACTTTAACAGCACTTGAACGACTAAGAAAGTCTAGTTATCCTAAATACTACAGATTTGTAAAGCAACAAACTGAAAATTGGTAAAGTGATAATCTATAACAAATTCACCAACGAAGGTACAGAAAGCATATGATATTGATATTGTTACATCTACCTTTAAAGTTTGTGACAATCCACTAAAAGTTACAAATGTGCCGAAATCTTATTAACATGACATGACACCAACGTTATCGGATGACAAACGATGACAATCATCAAAATTTGCTCATTGCAATCCGATCGCTCGTGGCTGTCTTTGTTAAATCAAACATTTTCATTTCAGTAATTTTACTAGATTTTAGAGGAATATTTGTAGTTTAATTCTTCGATTTGTCTGTATATATATTTAAAAACGGCACTAAACGTAATCCGCTCTACTTCTAGAGCAGAGAAGAAACCCTCACACGTGAATTGACGCGTGATGTGACTAGTTTCACGATGTAACGGCTACGCGCATCGATCATGTCATGCGAAATGCGATCTATGCCATATTTGCTTTGTTTTTAATTTTTTTCACGGAAACCATATCGAAAGGGTGGAAGTATGGTATATCGTTGAAATCAGAATTTTAACTGCTTTTCAATGGTTCCATTGCAAATTGAAAGTAAATATAAAATAAACAACTTGTTGTGTCAAAATGGCACTAAACGTAATCCGATCTCAACCAAAACCTTTTCAGATCTTCTGGGATACTAAAGAAACGCACACGCAAAGTTTCATTCAAATCCGTTCAGTAGTTTCGGCGCTATCGTGCCAACACACATACATACACACATACACACACACAGACATTTTTCAAAAACCACTTTTTTGGGTTCCTAGGACCTCAAAACGTAAAGATTTGATGTTATCTCAATTTTCGTTTTTGAACCAATTTTAGTAACCTCTCACAATTTTATTGTGGAGAGGTTAAAATATAATAGAATAGTAATTGATCGAAAACTAATATTATTATAGTCCAGCTAGAACCGCGGGGAGCATGGACATTCCTTGCCAGGAAAGGTGTAACGGTTCACTTTTTGGACAAACTCTGTATAAGTGCAAATAAGTTCATTACATTAAATTCTTAAGTAATACCAGTCTAAATATGTAATATTTAAGATATTTTGGGTTGCCTAGTATCTAAACATTAATATCCTATAAATTAGAACTGAAAAATAAGTGGTAATATAAAAAGTTGCGTTTTTGCCTGGAATTATCTGACCGAGGTGGCAAAAAGAAATATAGAGGAGGACGATGAGTGCGATAGATAGGAATTAACATCTGCCTATTCTGTAAAGTCTTACATATATTGCTAACTTGGCTATAAATGTAAAGTACGGTGAAATTGCATAATATGTGATCACACAAGAGAGGTGACAAGTTATTGAAAATTTTTTCCAAGAAATTTTTGTTCTTTTCAAGAAGTGGCAATTTGTAAATTTGAAATTCTTGTGAAAAAGCCTAAAAAGATCTAAGGTAACTTTCTAATTAATTAGAATGCATTTTATCTCATGTTTCATGATCTTTCAAGTAAATTTATATGTTTTTTATTCAGTATTATTTATTGTTCTACGCTTTTTTGATCATACCGTATTGTTACGTGATTTTACTCCACTCACTGTTTTCTTTTTACCACCATTGAAAATCCCATACATCATCAGACTCGCCGTATTAAATCGAAAATTAAAATAGTCCTGGAGAAAAGGTTGAAGTTTAAACGTATCCAACAACAAAATGGCTTCCCAATAGAACAATAGTCTCTGTCCATAAAATTTAGTTTTTAATTGGAAATGATATATTTATACAAAGTTTTTTAAAAGTAGCCATTTACTTTCGGCGTTATTTGTAATAGAAATTACCTCAACGCGTCGAGGTTAGAAAACGCTCCCTTGGAGCGAGTGACGTCACATACTCGCAATGCGATATACGCTGCGATACTCTAGGTGTTGCTGTAGTGATGTAGTTAATTTTGCGATTGTCATGATATTCGTCATAATCGTATTTATCTGGGCTTTGAAAGAAAATCGAAGATCATAATCATATCTACGTTCGGAAGAGTATGTGAATCTTCTTTCTGAAAACCCTCCTCCACATTTGACAACAATAAACAAACTCTATTTGATGTTCTAAATAGTAAAGGCACTGTTACTTCCGTGAATTCAAACTTTGTTTCAAACAAGAACGACAGTATCGACACGGAATAAACCTAACGCAGAGTACAGATGATCTGGCGCCTGCCGAGCTTGCAAGCATCTGACGTCATATGCGTTTATCTTACTGAAATAAAGCAAGCAATTTCTATGGCCGCTGGTGTTGTTCTGATTAACTTTTTTCAACCACAGTTCTAATATTGTTATTATTGGGTAAAAGTCTTTATTTTTCACTACTTTTTAATGTAAATTAATTTTGTTGTGGACAGCCCTATTCTTTTTTATAATTTGCTTTACCGGATTCAAGGTATTTATATAATATTTTAGAACTATTTGTATTTCAAAGCCTCCCCTACTGGCACGTAAATTACTGAAATTTTGTGTTAAAGGGACAGTATACTTTTACGATACATTTATTATAATAGTTATATGAAATAAAAATTTAATTAAATTTTAGATCAATTGTGTCAAATTTTACTACTTATTTCTTAATATTATTCAGGTTAACAGATTCGTATTAATTCTATCTGAGTGCAAATTAACTTCATATTTGTAAACCATCAAACAGCTGTTAAATGGGTTTATTTGATATCTTTGGCCATATATGATACAAACTATAAATGTTATATTATTAAAATTTTTATATATAAATTTTATTTGTCTGTTTTATATCCCTTTCTGTCGATATAATCGGCTGGCGCCCATATTAGCTTATCTAAAATTCCCAGTCATAATTTGTTTATTAGAATTAGTGACTTTAAATATATAAAAAATATATGTATAATATGGAATAAATATTCTAAAAGCAACTTGGACCAACCGACAACTGAGCTACCGGTTTGTGGACATTTACTATTTAAAAGCTGTAAGTATACGCCACACCAATTTGGCGCCCAACGTGTGATCCGAACCCACGACTCTTAAATTAAGAGTCTCATGCTCCACCGACTGAGCTATATAGCCGGGCTGTGGGCATTTATTATTTAAAAGCTGTAAGTATGAGCCACAAAGGAGAGGATGGTAATAATAGCAAAGGAAAGAATATTTGTAAAATAAAATATTTCATGTAATAATAGAAATTCCGGTTAAGAAAATAAAATAATATTAAAAAAATGCAAAATAAATTAAAACTCTTAGACACTAAATAACAAATTAACAATATTTCTAAAGTAAATAAAGTAAAACAAAACGAGGCAGTTTTTCATAAACACTAAAACATTTCAACACTGCCCTTGAACAGTTTATCTTAGCGCGTTTCGCCATTTGTGTATTAAAATATAAGTATTGTAATTGAAACAATTAGGTATCACAGAACAACACTAGCAATAATGCATTTTCACAAACATCAAACACTATACACTCTAACATTTTATTTGACGCGCGTTTTAAGATTGGTGTATTAAACAATTAAATTGTATAAACCCCTAATCACTTTCACTATTACTGACATTTTTTTAAAATCACTTTTTTGTCTTCAGGGTACCTGAAATCGTGTAAATTCACCAAAAACACATCAGTAATCGATTTTTTGCACGACCACAATACTTTTCTTATATAAATACTATACATTTATTACTATTGCGGCCGAAAGAAAGTAATCGACCGATTTTCCCGTTGTAAATATATTTCTCACCAGTGACGCATCAATCATAACATATTTTATTATTTTTATTGGATGTGGCTATTTATACATACTGTATGTATACGCAATTGGCTATTTATACATACAGTATGTATACGCAATTGGCTATTTATACATACAGTATGTATAAGAAATTGGCTATTTATACATACAGTATAGCCGTCGAGGGCAAGGGACATTATCTATCATAAACAACTATACTACATCAAAAAATATTAACATATTTAACCCAACGAACTAACCTAAAGAAATATTCGTATTACGTATTTTAGTTAACAAAATGTGGTAAAAAAAAAACTGTAGCAAGCGGATTCGAACCGTCGACCTCACGTGTGAGAATCGGGAACACTAAGTATTACACCACAGACTGCTGATGGTTAACCTTATAATTCTTACTATATCAATATGTTTGAACGTCATCGCGCATGTGCGGCGTGAATTGCCTGGACAGTATGTATAAATAGCCACATCCATTTTTATTAGTATCAATGTCATTGTGATACCAACCAACGATTTGTTGTCAAAATAATTTAATTGACTTCACTGACATCAAAATCCTTATTTACAACAAGTTTTTTTTTGAAAAAACATACTATACTTCTTGATAAAAAATCGATTACTTTAATTCAGCCGCAATAGCACATGTGCAATGTGCAATAAGATTGAGAATGTCATCTAATGGAGTGTGATTGAGGTGGAGCGTTCCAATGCGTTGTACGTTGGCGCTGCTGTAATTGTCGATGTTATCGATTTATCTATTATTTACTAGAGTCTGTTGGGCATTCATAGGTCACAGGTAATGTTACGAAATTTAAGCATTATTGCGCTCAAAATAATATGAACCTGTTAATATGGATACTCTTTTAACAGAAGAGAAAGTACAAATAATTAAATGGTACTATGGTGGGCATTTACTGCATGATACAATAAATTTATGTATAGAATAGAATAGAATTTATTAAATCCAGTAGACCATTACAATTGGCATAGGACACGTCAATTCAATTACAAATAAAAAGTCGTTTAGGAAATATTATACATATAGTAAATAACGAGGACATTTAAAAATACTAAATATACGTACACATATATATACAAAGTACAAGAAACCTAACACACAGTGCTTAATGTACATGTTTTCCTGCGAAACAATGCGGCTAGATGTTTCATCTTGTTTCTAAATATTCATCAACACTATAAAAGCAGTTATCAATAAGGAAATGTTTAACAGTATCTTTAAATTTTCTAATATTATTGTGTATCTTAATGTTGTTCGGCAATTTATTAAATAATTTAATACCTACGTAAGTTGGATTATTTTCGTAAATTGATAAATTGTGATTTGGTAGACAAATTTGATCCTTGCCTAGTATTATAATCATGGTAATTATTATTAGTAACAAACCTGTTCATATTTTGCTTGACAAATAATAAGACCTCCAATATGTATATACATGGTACAGTTAACAGATGTAGTTCTTTAAATATATTTCTACATGTCGCATATTTGGATACACCAGCAATGGTTCTGACTGCCTTTTTCTGTAAGCGAAAAATTCGAAGTGTATGATGCGAGCATCCCCAAAATAAAATACAATATTTTATTCTCGAGTACATCCCTGCATAATAATACGATAGCATCACATTCATTGTACTAACTTGACTTAATCTGTATAGCGCAAAACATACGGAGGATAATTTAGCACACAAGTTGTCAATATGTGCTTCCCAACTAAGGTCATTGTCAACAAATAATCCCAAAAATTTTGTATCTGTTACTTGCTCGATACTTTTGCCATCATTTTGAATTAAATAACTTTTATTTATTATTTTCGATCTGGGAGTGAAATTAATAAATACTGTTTTATTTTTATTTAAGAATAGTAGATTAGAATTAAACCAAGTAACAAATTTAGTAAGCATAACTCGGGCTTTATTTATTACTTCTTCAATTGTATTTTCACAACATAGGTAACTATTATCGTCAGCAAACATCACCAAGTTATTGAGTTCATCTACATTAGGTAAGTCATTAACAAATAAAAGAAACAACAAGGGTCCCAAAACTGACCCTTGCGGTACTCCACATGAAATTTCACGTGTCTCTGATTTAACCCTTCGAATTTCAACAAGTTGTTTACGTTCAAACAGATATGAGCTCGAAAGCTTGTTAATGTTTCCTCTAAGACCATATTTTTGAATCTTTTTTATGAGTAAGGAATGATCAACAAGATCAAAGGCCTTACTTAAATCCATGAATATCCCAATGGTTTTTTTATTCTGATCTAGACTATTATAAAGCACATCCAAGAAATCATAAAGAGCCGAAGTTGTCGATTTACCTTTTCTGAAACCATGTTTTTTACAATTTAGAATAGTATGATGGTCGAGAAAGTAACAAATTTTAATACGGATTGCCTTTTCCAATATTTTTGATATAGTTAACAATAATGCAATTGGTCTGTAATTTCCTGCCTGGTCTTTATCACCTTTTTTATATATTGGTATAACCTTGGCTATTTTTAAAACTTCTGGAAATATACCGTTTAAAAATGACAAATTAATTAGATGTACTAAAGGCTTCACTAAATAGTTTTTACACGATTTTATAATATTAGTGCTTATATCATCAATTCCCGAAGAATTAGAATTTTTTAAATTGGATATGATATTCAAAACAAACATTTCATCCACAGGCGTTAGAAACATTGTTGGGTATTCTATATTTCTACGATTAAATGTATATTCTTGTATTCTGTCTTTATTTTTTAAATTATTACTTAAACTGCCTGGTTTGCAATATCATTAATATTTAAAATTAGTCCATTGTCTAATTTTGAATTTCCTTAATCTCGATCCTGGTGTCATTTTTGTTTTTTATTGTGTTATTGATTATACTCCAAACAGCCTTTGATTTGTTATCAGTTTTAAAATATATTTGTTCGTTATATAAGTTTTTTGCTACTTTTATTACTTTCCTATATATTTGCTTGTAACGATTGTAAATAACTTTATCATTTTGGTTACCTGTTAACTTCATATTATTATAAAGGTCTTTTAGCTTTTCCGATGAAATCCGTATTCCTTTAGTTACCCAAGGTTTCTTAACTGAATTGTTGATGTTAATTCTTTTCATAGGAGAAGCTATATCAATGTAGTGCTTAAGAATATTTACAAATAACTCAAATGCCTTATTGACATCGGTACAACTGAATACGTCTTGCCAGGATTCGTTACTTATATAAGAAACAAATGTTTCAAAATTATTGTGACTAAAAAATCTTGTGGTATGGAACTTATTTTCAAGATGTCTGTCCTTTTCAATCCTAAATGACAATAACTGTGCTGTGTGATCTGGCAATACATTATTCATTACATGACATGTTTTTTCAAAGAAATTAAAGCTAGTACACATGTAGTCAATGGATGTAGCTGAAATAGTTGTTATCCTTGTTGCTTCCTTAATGTTATTATGTAACTTAAAAGAATTTAAAACATCTGAGAGGTTCTTTGATATATTACACGCAACTAAGTGATCTATATTCATGTCACCACACAATATTATATGACAATTAGGATTGGAACATATACAATTTAAAATATTATCTAGCTCATCAAAATATAAATTCAAATCAGCTGTAAGTAACATATATACAGCGATAATTTTAATACTATACTTTGCATAAGTTAATTCAATGCCACACACTTCAATAATTTTTTCTTTACAATACTTTTGTAGTACTTTCAATTCTTTAGCATGATCTACTATACTGTCCTTACAAAAAATTGCTACACCGCCATTTTTAAATTCAGATCTATTGAACACCGTACATAACCTATAGCCATTTATTTTGATATTTGCTGATTCGTTAATTTTTAACCACGTCTCTGTGAAACATGCTATATCTATTCTCTCAGTATCTAAAAATAATTCTAACTGATCTATTTTGTTCCTTATACATTGAATATTTTGATGAAGAACACGAAAATTATAATTTACATTAGGACTATTTTTAAGTGATTGCTATATATTACGTTTTTATCTTGCGTTTTTCCATTTCAATTTTTTTCAATAATGATGGACAATTTGTATCAAATACATAGTGGTCAGTGTTTAATTCAAGATTATACATTTCATTGGAAGTAACACATGCAATGCATGTCAAATTACGACTTACACAGTTTCCGGTTTTGTGGTCCGTTTTTGCACATTTTAAACATTTTTCCTCATAAGTACAATCCTCTGCTTTATGATCAAAATTTGCACATTTGAAACATCTAAAAACTGGAATATATTCAAACACTCTACACATTGTAAAGTCGATACAGATTCTATCCCTGGTTGTAATCAACAGAAAAGAGAGGGGATCACATTCCACAATTGCTTGATATTTGGTTCTCATTTTTTTAATTAATTTTACATCTAAGTAAATATCGTCGTGATTTAAAAATGAATTCTTTTTTATAAAATTTTCCAGTTTCTCCTTAGATATGTTATCCTCAATATCTACAATTTTTATCTTTGGCAATTTTTTTCTCCGTTGTTTTAAACTGGTAGTCCTTTTTTAACTTTTTTCCGCAGCTGCTTTTATTATTTCAAATTCTTCTTTATTTCTGCATTTAATAAGCACAACTCCATATTTTGTGTCTTTTATTTGGGTAATTCCCACTTCTAATTGACCTGGGTCAATCACTTTTCTCAAAACATCCTTAGTCTTCTTACTATCCTGCTTAATTTTGGGCTTAATTAACACAACTTCACCTACGACATCAGCAAAACTTTTATTTTTCTTTTCCTTTATTTCAGGTTCTTTATTTATTAGATTACTAGAAATAAGAGTTTTAAACTCATCCAGTTGTTCCTTTATTGAAGTTTTAAATTGCTCCATGTTACTATTTACCACGGCCCTGGCATCAAATTTAAAAATACAGACATCACAAAACCATTTTATATTTTTATTTTTATTAATCATAGAGTATTCTTCGTGTGATAACTCCAGGCATTTTGGATGAAAACATTTTTCACAACAGCCAGAACATTTTAAAGATTGGTCACTTCTCTTAATTTTCACTTTACATTTGCCACACTCCTCACTCATCCTGTTTCATTTGGCTCACCGTGTAAAATGAATGTTTATATTCCAATGCACATTAATGGGTCTTCTTGTTTACTTTTGATACAATCGAAAATAACCTTTATGCTCAAGGCTTAACACGAAGTCAATAAACTAGCGATCTATTTCCTTATCTATTAAACCTATTTTCAATATATGAGTATAGTAGTTATGCACTGCAGTATTTAAAAGTCAATTAAGAAATTTTAATCACTTTGCAAATGTATATATTTCCAATACAACACATTAGTAAAAATACACACGTCCAACCTCAACGAGTTCACGAGTGGCAATAATGTATTGTATTGTAGCGTACGAAAATCGACACACTCCTACTTATTTTGAGAAATATACTTTTGTTTATTTTGGTTATTGGTTGACCACCATAATTAATTTCAACAAGTTAATATTTTGGGATGACACGTATTATGGTAATTCATGAATTCCTTAAGATCGGCCACCGCCTTCCGCTCCGAATATATTTACATTACTAACCGCAGCGGATCGATCAGCTGTCATGCCACTGCCCACCATCCATTTCATATCAGCTCGTGATTCTAACCCATATTGCACATGTACATAAGTGTATAAGATTTCCTAATATGCCTAATAGTGATCCCCTTACTGTATACAACGTATATGGAAAAGTAAAAATAAAGGCCGTGGATATTCGTCTGACAAATCGGATAAATAACCAGCCCACTAAAATCCCGAAAGTCGATTTTATTTACTTAGAGATTAACTCGCTCGGAAAAATAAAAGAAAAATTTTTGAGGAAAAGAAAGTTTTAACAAAACTCGCAACTGATTAATAAAGTGAAATTTTTAGAACGATTTTTTTTTCATTTTCGGCTGAATTAAATTGCTAATTGAATTCGAGTATGTTTACGCAATGAGCTACATGAGGACAACAATTCTTCTATAAAACATGTAATATATAAGTATCAGATGAATATCTACTATTTAACGTTGAAAATAACTTAAATATTTCATGTAAAGACGAATTTAATTCCTAAATAAGGCGACTTTTAACTCAAATAAATAATAGTTCATAATAACGATTGAAAAATGTTTAGAGCTTGAAAATTGCTGATCTTATGCAAGGATATATTAATTATAGTGAGCTTATTCAGTTTATATTTCATATATCCGTCTGTCTTTAGATGAGAGAGAAGCTTGGTAGACATACGTGAACAGTGTATCTGGGCAATTGCTTTAACTTTGTGTACAAGAAAAATGAAGTCGTACGCGTGCTGTCAGTTTATACACACGTCAAGTTAAGGTTTATACACTTTAGTTCAAACTGTTCTTTCTATATTGAGTAGTCGTCGCAAATAATTATTAACGCACATGTCATCAATGACGAAAAGTGTTCGTTTACAGTGAAATGTAACGGACAAAGTGATAACCATCATCAGTGATAATTTGTAGTTTTATTCATATGAACGCTAATCATAATTGTCAGATTTTTGACTGTCATGCTGAAGGATCACATCCATAATCTAGTTTTCTTCCTTAGCAATCATGTCAACTTCATTCCAAATATTACATCTCACCGTCGTTTACTATTCTGTTTTTTCACTAAATGTATATCAGGTTTTTCCATTGGCAATAGTGTCAATTATTGTCGTGCATAGACGGGGAGCAGTGCATTCAAATTAACTGTGGCCCCTTAAATCACCTGAGTTAAACCTGTTGGATTATTCTTTATGAAAAAACATTTAAAACCAATTTACGCCGCAGGAATTAAGAATTAAAACCCATTTATGAATTATTAGATGAGTCTCTTATTACATATTTAAAATAGAACAGATATTAGTTATTATTAAAATGAATATTTGAGAACTTTTCAAATATTATGATCCAATGTGCCGAGGCCAAGAGGGCTTTTAAAGAAACAACATCAAGTTGACTGAGCAATATCATCTAACATTTCGGAAATACATTATGTTGCGTAAATCAAGTTACTAACACTTGATCGACCGACAAATATCCATGTTGATTCGCGCATATTTATTCTTTTCATATCCAGAATGTTATTTGCACATATAGAAAAGAATGTTGGATGCAGACTGGTTTGTTATTTCAGAAGTTTTATATAAAAAAATATATATAAGGTAAAAATACACACTTTATTTCTTAACAGCGATTTTTATTTCTTGCATAAGAAAACTTCACAGATAACATGATATTGTAAACGTTTCATGATTTAGGTGTCTGAGGGACGTTTTGTTACACTTTCTAAATGGGCTGTTAAGACGTTCACTCAAAAAGTTTCAACTGAGAATTTAACATTTGGGACTTTGTGGGCTTTTAGCTTGCTTGTCTTTGTACATATTGGTAATTTCTCATAGGAAATTGGGTACCCTATTATCCAGTTTAAAGATGCTTGAATCGCAATAACAGATTAGAATATTATTTTATATTCATGCGTTCAGGCAAGGCTGACTCATGCGTTATGTAGGTACACGGCAAAGGGGCGACGAAGTGTGTTCCGAATCCCTGAGGAATCACATGTAGGCAAATACGGCATAAGACATATAAAATTACCGCAAAAAACGATTGCTAAGTTTGAAAAATTATGTAGATAAAAATTGTCGCCCGCTAAAAATCTCCCTTCAGAGACCTTATTACGGAACTATTAACTGGCCCTCATAGTCCATACCATGCTGAGACGCAGTGCTACAACACCGGGCCGTTTTCGAGACAGTTGCTAAATTTACGCCCTGTGCAGTTTCGTTGCAGTTACACAATTTACGCGCCCCGTGCGACGTCTTTCGTTGCAGTTACAAAAATTACATCCCGCGGAACGTTCTTCGTTGTAATTACATAAATCGCACGCCATGGGATGTCGTTCATTGTGACTACAAGAATTACGCCCCGTGGGACTTTTTTGTTGTAGTTTAATTGCTATAGTTTACAAAAACAGCATTTAGCACTCATGTCTTGAGAACTTTCATAACACTCCCAAAAATATCTTCCGATATCATTCATGCGAAATACTTTCGGATTTTGTTGCATTTCCGGAAAATCCCTTCGAAGGGGATTTTCTCTGACAATAACACGTCACTGTTGATGCGGTTTTAGAGAAATGATTAGAAATTCAGATACTAATAATAAACATTTTCCAATCTTTTTCTCTTGGTGTAACTCCTTTTCGGCAAACCTTTGTACTTTTAGTCGGAGTGCTGATGATTTTTTAAAAATTTCATGGACAATGCTATTTAGACATGTATGAAATGTACTTATCTAATTAAAACTATGATAGTACAAAAAATATTTATTTTTTTATAATATCACTACCCAAACAGATAAGAAAGAGGTATACCCTTTTGCTGGATAAGTGCCGTCAATGTATCTCAACAATAAATTAAAACTTCCAGTATCTAATGGCAAAGAAATTGAAATTAATAGTTTGGCTTATATTTTGCCAAGCAGTGAACTCTATACTAACGAGTTCACTGTTGCCAAGTAGTAATAGTACCAACATTTGATAAATATTTGAAAACCAATCTCCTCCTAGAGATGCATTAAAATAAAACCAAAATACATTGACATATCCGGCTCAACGTTTACGTTTTAGGCTTGCAACTAAGGAGTCCTGGGTTTGAATCCCGGCTAGGGTGTTGTGGCGTTTTTCATGTGTTATAGAGTTGGTAACTGTATAGACTAGACACAGACAGGCTTGTGTGAGAGGCAAGACGGCTAGTCGTTGCACCACTCCTAGTTCGAGTTTCAGCTGCGGCATAGTAATGTCGTAGTGAATGGTCGTTGTATAATTGTCTATGTATATGTTTCCTGGTAAGTGGTACAATAGCTAATCTAAACTCCCCAGGACGTTACTCTAAATAAGGCAATTAACACAAACACTAAAAAAGTATCGATACCTAAAGTATTTAATAGTTTGTTATGTTATGAAGAAATTCTGTAGAAATGTTGGAAATTCTTCTTAAATTATATCTCTACGGTTAACGCCACTATCTGTTTCAAATGCACGGCAAGTATCTAATATTTTTTTCTACTACCTTCTATACAGGGTGGACAATTAATAATAGGCCATAGTTCAGGGGTAGATTCTGTGGGTCAAAATATAAGGATATATCCAAATATGCTTTAGTAAAATGTTACTGTGGAAAAAGATACAGAGTGTCAAAGTTCAAATTATTTTTTTCGTTTTTGTGCAATAACTCAACAGCTTCTTGACTGATCTTCGCCAAATTTACTAGAGGAACTTTTATTATTCTAAGAAACAATAATTTATGTATTACATCACGTTAGATCATAGAGGACGCCGCAGGACCTGTATCTGATGATGAATTTTTTTCATATTTTTTTTAACGAAACGTGTGGTACTTCTGATCAGAAAATCTGATGAGGGCATCATTTTCACGTATAAAAGGTACACTTGGTAGAACTTGATAACTCCAACCGTTTTCGAGGAAGGTTGTGTATTTATTGAAAAATGTGCTTTGGTTAAGTTTTAGTTATGTCATTTACGTCATTTAATCATTTTATTTTGTTCTTGTGTTCCTCGAGCTAATTATTTCTTTAACTTCTTTATTTACAATGCCTAGACATAATAATTCCGCAAATCGGAGTAACTATTCGAACCTGAAGGGTTCGAAGCGACATATTCAGACGAAAAATCAATAATTACTGTTACATTTGCTTAACTGATGGTATCAATTGAACGTCGTGGCACTGTCTTAAGTCTAACACTGCAAATAATAACACTCTCTTAATTAACCTGAAAGGGAATTTTGAAACACAAGAAAAAGACGATATTTAAATTTCAAAAGTATATATTGTTCTTTTAAAAAATGTTGTTACAAAATCTCCAGAAATGTGTATATGATAACAATAGTCTGGCCCGTGTACCACACAGGGTGAGGAACGGAACGACAAAGACAATGTCTTCAACTACCATCCAATGTTTAGTTTATAGCAAAAGATGACACAAAAAGGTTCAATAGAAAAATTCAATGTTTATGAATAGGTGGGCTTTTGCTTGCCTGTCTATTTACGTATTTTTAAATTGCATAGTGAAAATTTTGGGCGCTCGTTGTAGGGCTTAAAAATGCTTGAATCGCAACAATTCAGAATAATATTTCGCGGTCATGTACATGTGAGTACATGGTAATAAAACTTTTTTGCCACCAAATCGCTAAGAAACCGGTTTAGGGCAACACACCGTTTTTCCGCGAAAACTGATTGCAAAAATTGGAAATGTACTCTCAAAGAATTTTGTCTTTTACGCCAAATTCCCCGTAAAATTTTGGATAGAAAATTTTGAACCTCTCCTCATATTTAATAAAACGCATGAGTTGCAGTGCAACACAACGTCGATCGATGAAAGTCGGATTTCGTAATAGTTTCTAAAATGTTGGTGGCCGGCGCGACGTTACGACCCGTGCAGCGACATTTATGGTACTTTCTAAAATTTCATCGCAGATGCGACGTTACGCTTGTGGACGATTCATCTTTTGGAGTCTGAAGGACTTTATATATATTTCAAAAATGAATGTTAACGTTCACAAAGTTAGGGTTCAAGATGACTGTTTCAGACGGAGAATAATATGAAAACTTGCTCTAATGGTATCTATTGGACGTCGTAACACTATAAACCTAACACTGGATGTACCACACTTTCTTAAAATTATACCTGAAAGGGAATTTTATGAGAAAACACAATTAAAAGACAATATAAAGTTCAAAAATATATATTGATTCTTCAAAAATGTATGGTTTTACAACAACTTTTTTAAGAAATATGTTTAACAAACACTAGTCTGGCCCGTGTACAACACATGGTGAGGAACGGAACGATTTATAATGTACCAACTACCATCCAATATGCAGTTTTGTGAGCTAACGATTACACAAAAATATTCAAGAAAAGTTCAATGTTTCTGAAATTTGGTGGGCTTTTGCTTGCCTGTCTTATTTACCAATTTTTATTTCAATAACAATTTTGGTCGCTCCTCAGAGCTTGAAAATGCTTGAATCGCTACTATTTTGATTTGTATTCTGCAATTACAATTTTATACGTTCAGGCAAGGCGGTTCCATGCACATATGAGTACATGGTAAAAATACCTTTCTGACACCGAATCACTGAGGAACCGGTTTAGGGCAAATCCCGTTAAAACTCATCATTTCCCCTTCAAAATCGACTGCTAGGAAATGATGGGGGTCCCATGTCGCTAAGGGTTATTTTCGCTAAAACTCACGATATACTTTGAATAGAAGCTGGATTAACTTGTCCTCATATTTAAGACCTCATATGAGTTGCAGTGCTTAACAACGTAGATTCGTAAAAAGGTTTTTAATTTTGAAATTTCCAAAATTTTCAAATTTTGTTATACTGTCTAAATTTAGGTGGTCGGGGCGACATTACGTCCCTGTGCAGCGACATTTACTACACTTTCTAAAATGACGCTCCTTGAGGAGTTATTGGAATTTTTGCATAAAAATCGCTCCATAGATCGAAAATGTGATTAAAAATATTAAAAACCTCTTCCACGATATTTTTACGTGAAGCACGCTTTTCATGCGAAATATTTCCTAAGTCGGATTTCGTTACTACGTCGAAAAGTATACCGAGGGTTTTACCGTGTTCTTTAACACGCTCCGGTGCAGCGACATTTATAATAGTTTCTAAAATTACACTCCACGGAGCGACATTTTTATTATTACATAAAAAACGCTCCGAAGAGCGAATCTTCTTAATACTTCCAAAAACCATCCTCCAACGGCGTTTTTATGTGGAGCACGCGTTTCATACACAAATATTTCCTAAGTCGGATTTCGTTATAATTTTGAAGAATTTATCGAGGGTCTGGTGTGTTATTTAACAAATAAACTGACCAGTGTTCCTGTTGATAAGACTTTTTAAAAACGCTTCATAAGTTTGCATATACCATGTTTTGGATTTCTTGGGGTATTGTCTGCCTTTTGTATACCGTTTTCATTGCCACCAAACATATTTGTTTATTTTAGTTTGAAACCACCAGAAATTAAAATGTTTAACGTAGTACTGTTTCGTTAGCATTGAAATAATTTTCACAGATAGCCTCCTATAAAATTATTATTTAATTAAAAATGTCAAATAATTTCATGGCATAATTAGATTTAAAGTAGGTATAGTGACACTATAGTACGTGATAATGTTACAGGGCACCTGTATACATTCTAGAACATTCTTTTAAACAACATAGAAGGTGTAGTTCAAATGCGCTTCTAGAGGGCAGAATATTAAAACATAATATTTTAATCGCAAACTCCTCTATAAAATTCTTATTTCACTATAAGAAACGTAACCAGACTGCAACCAACAGCTACTCTCTGGACTATATACCCCGCCAAGCGCTGAATTACAAGTTACAAACCTGGCGCGTTAAGTGTAATAATTGCATATTACCAACAGAACGCTAATGCTTCGCTTGCAACAAACACCAGCCGAAAGACTGATCCTACTTAAAGGAGCACGAGGGTCCTTCGACTATTTGGTACATCTCGGTATCCTTAGAACAGCGACATGCAAAACAATCAGCAGGCGCCATCTAGCGATCCAGTGTCTGTTGCAATCGAAAAATAAATAGCCTGACTCGAAGCATTAGCGTTCTGTTGGTAATATGCAATTATTATACTTTATAGAGGAGTTTGCGACTAAATAATATTATGCTTTAACATAGAAGGTGGTTATAATTTTAGGAAATGCTTATTCTGAACAGTATAAACTTTTATTTAAGCAACTGGAGATCAGGTCTTTGCTTTACTTTCTGTATATTTACTTTATTTGTTAGAAATAGCAAGACAACATTACGTCATCAATAAAGTTCCTATTTCTATTTGCGTTTCTATAAAAAGTGGATAATTTATTACCCCATGATAATTTCCATTCAGTGAACTTTCGAAATAAAATTATCTTCGTCTTTTCACGTTTATTTCTCTACTTTAACAAAGTATCCAAGGGATAATCAAAGTTTCCATTTGAATTTAAATAAGCCAGATTACAATTGAAACACATAGAATACAGCTCAGCTGAAAGCTGATGCTTAATGACAAAATAACCCGATATTTGCAAGTTACTTTCATTGATAAATATAAAGAGATTTAGGTTTTTGTTTGTTTCGGTAATTTCCGCAAACAGATTGTGTACATACTTTTCAGGGAAAAGATCCGTAAACACACTTATGAAATAACTCAAAACCGAAGCTTTCAGATTTATAACGTTGGTTGATATTATTTCAATTATTATAATATGAAACAGGAGGTTCATAGTATTCACAGGGTCGTATTTTTTAAGAGTGATGAATGATGTTATAAATATTTTAGACAATTTAATTTAATTGATTATTTTAAGATAATTAAAACCAATTATTCGTATCTGAAATACCAAGTCAAGTGTATTATTTTTCCAACATATATATTACATCTAATTTATATTGCTATTGAACGTTGAAAAAATATATATTTCTAGCCTACATAACCTAGATCGAAAAGTAAAGTTAATAGGTAAGTCAGTAGTGCTAATTTTAATGAGGTATTTTAGGTTCTTTTGAGAATCAATGAATGTACAAGAAAATTATTACAGGCAACTCAAGGCAATATCAACATGAATATATTGCGCATGCACAGTCCTGTATATTCTTTGTTTTACGTAGAATCGTCCAACCCTTTAAGCGATCATTATCTTCTAATTAATTCTTTAAGTCGAAAGTAAATCAGATAAATTTCTAGCGGAAATGTGGTCCTCTACAAATTGTAGAGATAATACTTCCAAATTTTATTGTTATTGGTCACGATAAAAATTGACATTTTACGTACATTGCTAAAAATAACACATTTTATATTTAGATTACCTAGACATTTGTCTAAATTTAGTTTTCTCCTATACTTTGTAAATAGGCTTAGGGAAAAATACACTTACTGACCGTACTTTTCGTTGTAAAAAAAAATATTTTCAGCTGTTCGTTGTCATAAATACGGGCTGAAGTAAAATAGATCTGGATGTCGCGCTAGAACTTTTTCGCATTACTAATACTAACCGTTTACGCCAAGTATGTTTATTAATTACATCAATATCGTTACATGTTTACATTCTTCAGTAAACACCCTGTATGCAGGTTCAATAAATTGCAACAAGAGTCTTCATTAACCATTTTACTTGATTAATCACTTAAATTACAATAAATAGTACACATTAGTACACACCAACTATAAGTTTCATCTACTATAGTCTCATTACTGTAATAATTTACAACTTGTTACTGTTCTTTATCTTATCTGATCTCCAATATCAGAACTGAACTGCTCATCTAATATAAACTCTACTGTACGCGTGCGCCGGATTCACCTCTCATATAGCGTGGCAAAGGTACTCGAATTCACTAGAATCATCCAATATTGTTAGCAGCGTTTCTGGCCATTCTCGTGTATTCTATGCTAATAGCAGTTCGCCAGTTGGCCCAGAGATGGCGCCACCCTACCGATAGTCAAATAAACAGGTGTTCCTCCACTTTGTACCAGGGGCTAATTACATCTCTCTCCAACAGAGAGCAGCACATGACAATATCCAGTAGAGAGGATAAATAAGATGAGAAAAAATTTCAAGTGGAAGATTGATATCTTATTTCATACAGGGCGTTCCAAAATACCCGTATTTCGCTTCAGGTACCGATTTTGCGTGCAAAAATAGTAAGAAATTTACCTATAAACTTTTTCTCGAAAATGTTTCTTAAGGGAGCACGACCCTTTGAAGAAGGCGCCTAAATGTATGTTTTTAATTATTACTTATCTTAAAAATAATTTCGAGCAATTTTATGAAACTTGACGATTTGGCATTGTTAAGGTAATTATATACTTTTTAAGTACCTAGGCCAAAAGTGATACGTTCAATTTTCGTTTCAAATTATGTCATGCAACAAATGCCAGATGAAATTTATTGGTAATAAATATAATAGATCAAATTATAAATAGTATGCGAGTAAATTATTATGAAATTTATCAATCGCACCAAGTGTTACGTGCTTATGTGATCGATCCATGCTTTGGCAAGCAATCGATTAACACAAAAAACCAACTGAAAATTCAATATTTGCGACTTTGTAGGCTTTTAGCTTGCCTGTCTTTATACGTATTTGTAAAATATCATAGGATTTCGGGCTCTCTGTTATCGAGTTTAAAGATGTTTGAATCACAACAGATTAGAATATTATTTTTATATTTATACGCTCAGGTAAGTGTTAGTTTGTTTGTAAAATCTTCGTCCATCATTCGCACAATTTCAATAACACACTGATAACTGTGTGTCGTTGTCGCGTCTATCGTGAGAGTAGCCTTTCTTGTCGTTGGTCTCTAGCTTGTCGCGTGATACATGTCTCCGGTCGCGGTCTCTGGTCACTGTCGCGTGCATCGGAAGAGCACCTTCAGGGACTTCATTACGAAACTATTAACTCGTCCTCATAGCCCATACCAAACATGAGAAGCACTACTACACAACGTGGGATCGTAGGAAAAGTATTGTTTGGAAGTACAGTCTGTTTTCGAGACATCCCATGGGACGTTCTTTGTAGTAGTTGCAACAATCGGGTCCAGCTGGCCGTCGTCCATTGGAGTTGCAAGAATTATGCCCCGTGGGGCATCTTTTGTTGTAGTTCCGAAAAATTAATGTTCGTTATATTATAAGTTTCCAAAATTTCACTTTGCACTCATGTCTCGCATATAGTACACGGAAATTAGCAAAACTAGAAGAAAAAAATTATAATAAGCTAATATTTTTTGAATCGACAGTTGATAGGGGGTTGACAGGATCAAAAAGTTCCCATCCCTAACTGGTGAACTTCATCCCTTTTTCGCCTTTATAATGACACCGTGCAGGTTCTTCAATAATATTTTGAAAATGTGATGTTCTACGACATAAATAGAGGTATTGAAAAATATTCAGAATTACATTTTCTATAAAACATGTCCTATAGGTCGTTTGCAGATTATTAAGGGTGTTTACGTTAATCGACGGCAAACTTAGGGGTAGATAACAAAAACGCTTTTGGATGGAAACACAATATTTATCCAGCCTGGTAACATTCTGTTTCGTAGCATTCGGTGTCAACAAATTTTTATAAATTATATAGAATTTAATTAAAAAAAAGAACCAAAAATAGTCATTAGCGATTTCTAAACCAAACTCATTTCACATCACCCAGGAGGTAGAGTTTGTCGGTGCGTTTTTTATGTGATTTCCCCTTGAGGCCTAATTCACTAAAGGCTTTATTCTTGCTCAATTTCAATTTCGTCGGTCCGTTCCGCATTAAAGCATGCTTGTCCGTAACAGTTCATACACACAGCCGAACATTTTAAATCAAGCTTTAAACATCCGCATCGCTTTCCGTAGCCCTTTCTGCACGCACACGAAATTGGCTCTAAAATTGATAAGGGAGCTGCTGCTTCAGTAGTCAAAACAGATATTAAAATATCACCTGATTTCCTCCATCCCCATTCTTCTAGCTCTAAAACGTTTCCATGCCAAGCATGAATTTGGTGGTGAACCCGCAATGAATGTTGTTGCAAAGCTGAGAACGTCACGTAGGGGCGGGTAGCCTTGCCAAAGTAACCGTTTGACTAGAATTGCCAACCGAGGTGTTAAACAGAACATACCTCTGATGATTTATTGACGTTTCATTTTTTTGTGCTTTATACAGGGTGTTGCATCAGGAGAGGGACATAGCTTAATAGGAGGTAGAGAACATCAGTGGTAACCGGAACCTCCCATAGAAATGTCTCATTGGGCCTTCATTACGAAGTTACAGGGTGTTAAATAATTTTTGGCCAAACCTGTTTTTTGTCATAACTTTGACAGGGAATGAAGTAACGGATTCATATTTGGTACGGCTAATGTACTAACGAGCCTCAAGAGGTACATGTATAAAAAAAAATATATCCAGGTCCGGACTCACTATAATTTATGTTTCTTCTTTGCATCAATAAAACATCACCCTGTATATATTTTTTTGAAATTTCGATACGATATTCGAAAAGAGCAAGAAAAAACAAACAAAATGGCCTATTTCATTTTTTTGTTACACCTTCGTGGTTATTTAAATACGTTGTTAAATGTGCAAGAAAATGGATTACAGAACCCTATTAAATGAGAGGCACGTGAAATAAATAGTTTTATAACTAAAATTTGCAAAAATTCTATTGAGTCTAGGTGGTCTGGGTGAATCCTAATTCCGGCACGTTTTAAAGGTCCATTTTGGTAAAAAACTGTGGTCCTAATAAGTAATCGGGTATGAAATAACAAAATTTTTAATCAATCACAGTAGGCTTGTTCAAAGAATAAAAGTGACAGATAATTTAAACCATTTAGGCCTAAGCAACCAGTTACTTTAATCAAGAAAATCATCAACATTTTATACTTAATAAAAATTGGAAAAGAGAACAAACTAAAATCTAAATAAATAAAATATTTTCCATTCAATTAACAATAAATAACAAAACAATAACTAAATGTGTTTAAAAATAAAACGTAATTGACACTAAAGTAAATTTTCAAAATGTCCTCCCCCACATTCTGTGTATTTTCTTGCGCGTTTAGAAAGGTCACCAATTGCTCGACGTATCATTTCTGGATTATTCCGTATTTCGTCGCAGGTTGTAACGATGCGCTGGATTAAATGTTGTCTACTTTCAATTTCAATGCTATAAACCTCGTTTTTTAAGTGGCCCCATAAAAAGTAATCACAAGGGTTACAATCAGGAGATCTTGGTGGCCATTCATGTGGACCCCCGCGTCCAATCCATCTATTAGGATACACATTGTTTAAGTGTTCTCTTACTTGAAGGTTAAAATGTGGTGGGGCCCCATCATGCTGAAACAACATGCCTCTTATACAGATATTTTCTAACATATTCGGTAAAATGTTTTGAAGAAAATCAAAGTAAATTTCACCATTCAATCTTTCTTCAAAAAAATGTGGCCCTATCAAATGTCTATTCACAAGTCCGACCCAAACATTTACAGAAAACCTGTGTTGCGAACGGCGTTGGCGTACCGCATGTGGGTTTTCCTGTGCCCATTTATGATTATTTCGTGAATTGTTTACTCCATCCCTTGTAAATTGTGCCTCATCTGTAAATAAGGTTCTGTAAATGACTGGGCGATGGTTAGACAACCAATGACAAAATGCCAGGCGGGGGATATCGTCGCCTTGTTGAAGACGCTGTACCTGCTGGATATGATATGGATGGTAACGTTCTCTTTTTAGGGTTCTCCATACTCGCCAATGAGGAATACCAGTTGCCAAACTGATTCGTCTAGTGCTCATATTTGGGTTTTCTTGAACTACGTTTATAATATTGTTTTGTTCCTGCACACCTTGTTGTAAAACACGCTCCACAACTGCAGAAGTAGGAAACTTTCCGTGTTGTCTTGCATACTGGAACACCGTACTAAAGATTTTATGATTAGGGCATCGACGACCAGGAAAACGCAGCCGATATTCTCTTTCCGCCGACCTACCATTTCCATTACAGAAACCATAGATGAATATTATGTCAGCATATTCCACGTTTGTAAATTTTACTGGCATAGTTAAAATATTTTCACAAGTTTTCACTAACTAAATGCGGATTATTGACACATTAAATTACTAACAAACAATTATTCAACTGTTTAGGAGATTTCTTTTTATTATCTGTCACTTTGAACAAGCCTACTGTGATTGATTAAAAATTTTGTTATTTCATACCCGATTACTTATTAGGACCACAGTTTTTTTACCAAAATGGACCTTTAAAACGTGCCGGAATTAGAATTCACCCAGACCACCTAGGCTCAATAGAATTTTTGCAAATTTTAGTTATAAAACTATTTATTTCACGTGCCTCTCATTTAATAGGGTTCTGTAATCCATTTTCTTGCACATTTAACAACGTATTTAAATAACCACGAAGGTGTAACAAAAAAATGAAATAGGCCATTTTGTTTGTTTTTTCTTGCTCTTTTCGAATATCATATCGAAATTTCAAAAAAATATATACAGGATGATGTTTTATTGATGCAAAGAAGAAACATAAATTATAGTGAGTCCGGACCTGGATATATTTTTTTTTATACATGTACCTCTTGGGGCTCGTTAGTACATTAGCCGTACCAAATATGAATCCGTTATTTCATTCCCTGTCAAAGTTATGACAAAAAACAGGTTTGGCCAAAAATTATTTAACACCCTGTAACTTAGTAATGAAGGCCCAATGAGACATTTCTATGGGAGGTTCCGGTTACCACTGATGTTCTCTACCTCCTATTAAGCTATGTCCCTCTCATGATGCAACACCCTGTATAGTGCAAGAGCAAATATTTCCCCAACCTCAGTAATATCCTGTCTTGTAGCATTTGATTTGTTAAAGGTAATTTGTTTTCGAGTTTGGAGTTTGTCTTTTCCAAAAAAAGCAGACATTGTGTGACTACCACTAAATGCATGAGCAATAAGAACTGTCTTTTCTTGAGTTCTTAAGGACATTTAACAACTGTAAATCTTTAGATTTAATAAGATAAAAAGTAATAGAAATATCGATACATAACACAGAACTTTGTTTGTAGAGAATTTTTCTATACTAATGTTTTTCCCTAAGATAAAGCGTTTAAAAGATATTGTAAAGAAACCAGTGCGGTGTCCCTAAAGGGGGTGAGATAGGGATGAAGCTTACCCCTTAGGGGTGGGAACTTTTTTGATATGTATTCTTACACACATAAGCTAACTATTATAGACATTTCAGCTTATTAAAATTTTTTTCTTCTATTCCACATAAATTTGCCTAATTTCTGTGTACTTGTAGTACATTCAAAAATCGAATTTCGTTACAGTTCCGCAAAATCTCTTAGAAGGGAAATTTTTACTGATTTCAAGCAAGATGATCTTTAACGTGTTTAGGTAAGTTCTCTGACAAATGTAAATACGCATTTTAGTAAACACCCCAAGCGTAAATTCAATAATTGCAACACGAGTAAAAGTAACCACTGATTTATTACACAATTAACTTGCAGAAGTCCTTATAATTACAGCATAATTAAACCTTTTAACCATTGTAACTCACTGCTTGTCTCTGTACTTCTTACTAAATTGATCACTTTATTCTTTCTCTCGATTTGATCATTTTGCTGTCTAAAGTAGAAGTATCACTAAGTTGCCTTAGTTTATACTCCGTGACTCTTATTCCAGATCCTTCCTTACCTAGTATAAAATTACTCCACGCCATCGCTGGGCCGGCTAGCGAACTACCATTCTATCACTAAGATTGACTAACTTAGACAGAGCTTTGCCTGCAAGGGAGTATACTCATAACAACTACTTAAACGTAAATAGTCTGGAAGAATTCTATAAAACTGATTTAAAACCTCTTTCATTTTTCAACCCCGAAGGAGCCACCCCCAACTTTTGTTTATTTCAAATTTCACCCCTACTTTTTTTTACTGAAAGTGAATCCTCACTTCAATTTGAACACAGTAATATAAAGTACTCAATATTTAAAGTACAATTCCTCATAGGAAAAAATATAATTTTTAAATTCATTTTGTTTGTCTACAAGACGAGTACAATTTCGAAAAAAAATTAATCCGAAAAATTTTCCAAACCATACATCGATTTATGGTGGTCTAAAATAAAAATATGTAACAAATTTATGATGTCCATAATTGATAAATAATTTCTTCATTAGAACAATAACGTCAGAATTATTATTTTGTTCCAATGTTTACTTAAAGGGATTTGAGAGCTGTTTCAACAAATTTTTCATTTCGGCACCTCAAGGATTATAGTCACAAAAACTGGAACAAGTAAAATAAGTTAACTGTGCCTTATGGGACTGACGATTGTGTTAAAGGTACCTAACACAATTTATCTCTGTAGACTTTGCAGTAATTCCAAAAGAAGTTTTACGGGATAACTTGGTTTCTTACAATAAATGAACGTGACAGCGCCAGTTTTTTAAAGTCAGCAAATCCAGAAACAAAATTTATTTGATACATTGCGGCCTGTCGCAGTATTTTACGCTTTTGTTCGTCTTTTACAGATAATTATTTTCTGCAAATTCCGTGACTTTATTGACATAGAGGTAATAATGTCCTCATTGTTGCTTTGAACATTTTTATGAGTTCGTTTATGAACTGCTTAAAGAGTGGAAAGCTGTTCAATAGTAATATTTTACTAGGTATTGTTCATATTAAATATTTTATTATTGTTCTTTGATCCATAGAAATAATACTTGGTTTATGAACTGCTTAAAGAGTGGAAAGCTGTTCAATAGTAATATTTTACTAGGTATTGTTCATATTAAATATTTTATTATTGTTCTTTGATCCATAGAAATAATACTTGGTCTGTAAGTTTCTGACATTTTCAACAAATCGAATACGTCTTAGATGTGATATAAAACTTCATTGAAGGACCTTCACATGTGCGTTCTAGGACTTCTAGGGCGGCATTAGGGCATCAATCATTTTCTAAATAGCACGTCATGGAAAGCAAATACCAAATGAATAATAGAGGTAATTGTGAGGTATTTGGCTTATTTGTCTTTCAGTGAATATACACTTTGTCAGTAGATACTTAGCCTGTGAGAAAAATTATTTTATTAGTAGCTAGGTAGCGTGTGGTCAAAGAAATTCAATCTGTTTAATTCCATATACTAAGAAAGTTTTAATCCCTATATATTATTTTTTATTGTATGGCACATATCATAAATTATCAGTAAAAATACAAAAATTTGAAATAAGTATTTTAATATACAGGGTGTCTCAAAATCTAAACGTACACAGTGAAATGGGAGATAGAGTACGCTTTGTCAAGTTCAAAGCACTCTCACACTTAACCTTGAAAGATGCCGAAGATGTTTTACAAATCACCGTGCACCAAATCATAAAACATTTTCGGAAGTATTCCACTTTAGTAAGGAACACGCGCGATAAATCTCCTTCAACAGTAAAATATGAACAAGCGTCCAGATTTTTTGACAGCAAGAGGAAGTATTACAGGTCATCAGTGATAATCCATCGATAAGTAAGAATAAGCAGTCAGTTAGCAGTATCTTAGACAAAGGTATGGCGAACATTAAAAAAGTAAAATTTATATCCATTTAATGTTCAGAAGGTTCAAAGACCCGAAGACGGCGACGACGTTCCCTTTTTAACATTGTGTAGTTGGACTTTGACTGGTAGATTACACACTAATTATAACTTTTAACTACTACAAGTCACTACTTACTGTCACTGTACTAGTTAGTCCATTATTTTATTTCTTTCGATCTGATCACTTGGTTTATCTGAACTAGAACTGCTTTGGTGCGTTGACCCGCTTCTTATATACTCTGTGGTGCTTATTCCAGACCCTTCTATATGATTCTAATCGGTTTTCCTCTTATCCAGTATCTCTATAGAGGAAGTACCAAATGCGCCAGTAGTACCATCTCTGGGTTCATTGGCGAACTATCATTAGGGGAGGATATTGTGTTCATCAAGGTAAGAGTGTAATTGCTGTCCTACGGTTTTCTCTAATATTTTTGAAGGTACTGAAAGGATACTAATTGGTTGGATATCAGGGAGGTTTGTTGGAGAGTCAACTTTTGGTAGTGGCTTCACTATGGCGATTTTCCAAAGATTAGGTATTTGTCCGTTAGCCATGGAGTAGTTGATTATATGTTGAGGACTTTTCCAGCATAAGGCATAATAAGGTGTAGCATGAGGACTGAGATGTTGTCAAGTCCTATCGTCTTAGATTTTATTTGATTTAGGTATTTGCAGGTATCATTGTAAGTGATCGGTTTTAATTCCATTTGAGTGGGTAGTTCCTCGAATGATTATGATAAGTAACTGTTAATTGTGTCTGCATTTGGAACTATATTTTCTGCTATGTTTATAAAGTGACTATTTATATCATTCAAATTGGTGAAAAGTTTAGTGTTTAAAGTTTTAGCTTCAGACTTATGAATGCCCCACTGTTTAAGACACTTCTAGGTAGCTTTCTGGTCATTATGGCACGAATCAAGTACATGTTTCATATAGGCAACTTTTTCCCTTTTTATTGATGCATTAACATAATTTCTCATATCCACATATGCTTGCCTATCACCTTGTGTTCGGGTCGTTAGATATTTGGATAGTAACTTTTTCTTAATATTTATCATATGCTTAATAGTATCTGTTATGCATTTCTTGGGAGGTTTGTGAACTGTAATAGTCTTTAATGGTGCATGTCTATCAAACATGTCAATAATATGGCCTGCCTGTTTTACGTTTATATCATCGGTTCTGTAGATTTCATCCCAGTTTACACGTTCAGCTTCAGTTTCAAACAATTGCAAATTAAAGTTCTTGAAATCTCTATATGTAATTTCCCTTTTACTAGGTCTATCTGTTTGTGTGTTTAAATAACAGTAAATAAGCATGTGATCTGATATGATTTCATCAACATCAAAATTGTTGGCATTATAGAATTTAGGATGTTTACTTACTAAAATTACATCAATTAGTGTTGCAGAGTCTTTGGTGATTCGTGTAGGGCTAGTTATAATTTATTCCAGATTGAAGGTAGCTTCCAGATCATTAATAAATTTACTCGCTACATTAACTTCTAGCATATCGATATTAATATCACCCATTATAATTAAATCATCAACTTCAGATGAAAGTGTGTCAATACACTCGCTTAATACATTAAGGTTAGAGTAATGGATATGAGGTGGTTTGTAGACTACACACGCAACTTTTCTCCTCTTAATTTTGAATTTAACCCAGATGAACTCGACCCGATCAATTCCATCAAAATGAATTAACTTGGCTGTTATGCTGTTTTTCACATATATAGCTATTCCTCAAATGCAGCTTCGTTTTCAGTCGATTAAGGCTTTAAAAAAAATGATGGAGCGTTCAAGTGGGACAAAATCATCCGGAGGTAAAATACCCTCCCGATCGGATCTCCGGGGGAGGGTGCCTCATCGAATGTCGAAAAAACACCGACAAGTTAAATCCAACAAAACTAATTCTTTCATCTACGGCGCTTGGAATGTTCGTACTTTGAACGACAGCACTCGCACCGATCGGCCTGAAAGAAGAACTGCTCTAATAGATAGAGAACTTCACCGACTCAATGTTGACGTTGCAGCTCTCAGCGAAACTCGATTTTTGGAGGAAGGCTCTCTCACAGAAAAGTACTACATCTTCTATTGGAAAGGTCTTCCCACCAATTCAAGAAGACAACATGGAGTAGGATTTGCCGTTCGGAATCAACTTGTATCCAACTTAACACAAGTACCACAAGGCCTATCCGAGCGTCTAATGCTGCTACGCTATGAGCTATCAGATGGCAACGCGGTAAATCTAATAAGCGCCTACGCTCCCACTCTGGATGCAAGTCACGAAACCAAGGAAAGCTTCTATCAACAGCTGGAACAAACCCTCTGTAGAATACCTAAAACAGAACGACTCGTTATTCTTGGCGATTTTAACGCTAGAGTAGGGAGAGATGCAGACACCTGGCCAGGCATCATAGGCAAGAACGGTTTGGGCAACATGAACGCTAACGGTCAACTACTCCTAACTAAGTGCGCCGAACATGATCTAGTTATAACAAATACCATTTTCCGACAAAAGGATAAATTTAAAGGCACCTGGCGTCACCCCAGATCAGGTCACTGGCATCTACTGGACTATGTTATCGTACGTAGGAAGCATCTCAAGGAC
Source organism: Leptura quadrifasciata (assembly GCA_963675555.1). NCBI lineage: Eukaryota > Metazoa > Arthropoda > Insecta > Coleoptera > Cerambycidae > Leptura > Leptura quadrifasciata. Next base: position 115,299,158 of record OY776674.1, on the reverse strand, counting down.
GTCCAAATTACAAAGGCGCGCATTGATAGCGAATGTTGGACCGATCATTGTCCTGTTGTCTCTAAAATGAAAATTGTTATGAGACCCAAACACCGAAGAACTCAAGTAAAACGTAGACTCCGTCTTTGTATTAGTAAATTGCGTGACCAACAAACCGTCGAACAGCTAAAGCAAAAAGTTCAAGAGAATTTGAGTGCACTAGAAGAAACCAATTCTGTAGATGTCGCTGCTACCTGGACACAAATTAAAGACAGTTTAAAAAGTGCGAGTGATGAAATTCTTGGCACTGCAGCAAATAAAAAACAGGAGGACTGGTTCAATGATAATGAAGCTTTTATACAACAACTTCTTGACCGCAAACATATTGCCTTCCAAAACGCTATCAACCACTCCAACGATTCATCAAAAGCAGAAGCTTTTACCCAATCTAAGTATGAAACGCAACGCGAAATCAGAAGAATAAAGAACGAGTGGTGGGCAAGCAAGGCCAGAGAAATTCAAAGGTACGCCGATTCACACGACTACAGGAATTTCTTTCAAGGAGTAAAAGCAGTGTACGGCCCCAGTCGGAAAAATATGTGCCCTATTAAAGATTTAAATGAAAATCTCCTCAAAGAAGACCAGGAAATAAGAGCCCAATGGAAGGAACACTACTCTAACATTCTTAACCAGCAAAGTCAAGCCGATCACGATATTATAAATCTTATCCCTCAATATGACACCTTCGAAGACTTAGATAAACCACTAACAACGGAAGAGATCTTAACCGCCATTGGGCAGCTAAAAAATAACAAATCTCCCGGCGCCGACTCACTCCCAGCTGAGATCTTTAAAGCTGTGTCGTCAGAGCTCATACCCTACCTCAAAAAACTGTTTGATGTCGTGTGGGAAAGTGGTCAAGCTTCGCAGGAGTTTCGTGATACACTTTTAATCAACCTCTTCAAAAACAAAGGGAGCGCTGCGGACTGTGGAAATTACAGGGGTATAGCTCTCCTGGCTGTTGGAGGTAAGATACTCACTAAAGCGATGGCAAATAGGCTAACACCTGTTATGGAAAAGTTACTTCCTGAATCACAGAGTGGCTTTAGACCAAACCGAGGCACATCGGATTTAATCTTCACACTTAAACAGCTTCAAGAAAAAGCACTCGAACATCAAGGAGAAATTCACATGGCCTTCATTGATTTAACCAAGGCGTTTGACTCGGTGGACAGGGAAGTGCTCTGGAAAATTATGTTCCGCTTAGGTATCCCTAGAAAATTTGTGGAAGTATGTCGCAGTCTACATACAAACAACAACGCCCAGGTTATGTATAATAATGAGGCAACCGAACCTTTCCAAACCCTCACTGGAGTTAGGCAGGGATGTGTCCTGGCACCCCTACTCTTTAATGTGTTTAGCACTGCTCTAACAATTATTGTTGACAACAAACTGGCAGTCAGAGGAATAGGTCTCAGATACCGTTTTGATGGCGGTCTCTTTAACATAGGGCACTTTAGAGCTTTCACGAAGACACGCACACGATTCATTTGTGATTTCCAGTATGCGGATGACTGTGCACTTTTAGCCTCTACGCCGGAAGAGCTTCAAGAACTTTTAGATGCGTATGCCCAGAGCTATGATTCCTTGGGACTTAAAATCAACATTGGAAAGACTAAGATTATGTCAACTCCTCATCAAGTGAACCAAATAGACATTACACTTAACGGAAATTCTCTTGAAGTGGTGGATCAGTTCAATTACTTAGGCAACGTTGTTAATGACAAAGCAAACATGGACAGCGAGATTCGCAATAGAATTAACGCTGCACCTAGAGCACTCTGGGGATTTAGAGAGAGAGTATTTGACAACCACGACCTTGCTTTGTCAACGAAAATGGCTGTCTACGGAGCAGTTGTCATTCCAACACTGCTATATGGATGTGAAAGCTGGGTCACTTACCGTCGTCATGTGAAAGAATTAGAACGTTTTCAGCAAAGACGCCTCAGAAGTATGATGAAAATCCGTTGGTTCCATCACATATCAAACGTGGAAGTACTCAGGAGAGCAAACAGCCTTCCAATTGAGGTGCTTATTTCAAGAGCACGCCTAAGATGGGCAGGTCACGTTCATCGTATGCATGATAACCGCCTTCCTAAATGTACACTATATGGTGAATTGCTAAGCGGTAGAAGAAGGCGTGGCGGTCAAAGAAAGAGGTTCAAAGACGCTCTCCATGAAAATCTAAAATCCTGCGGTATTGCAGACGAGCAATGGGAACAACTTGCAGCGGACAGAACCGAATGGCGAGGGGTTGTGGCCAGCTATCAAGGAAATGTTGCTGCAAGAAGGCCGAATCCGAGACCTAACCAGGTCTATGTTTGTCCTGACTGCGGTCGACATGTGCTCTCCCGAATTGGCCTCTATAGCCATAGTCGTGTGCACCGTAGATGAATGGGAATTACAATAGACTACACCTTTTACTTGTTTTTTATTGTACACAATTTATCGACTGTAACATTTTTATACTCGGACTCGAGTAACGGCTAATAATAATAATATTCCTCCACCTCTTAAATCTCTATCATTTCTTAATATTTGATAATGTGGTATGATTATTGAGTTGTCACTAATATTTTGATTCAACCAAGTTTCAGTTAATCCAAGAACATCGTAGTTATTATCGACCATTAAGTCTTTTATATTTGAGAAACAATTACCTAACATTAAGGTGTCCAAAGTGCATATCTTTTTCTAAATTATGTGGGCCAACTGTTGAAATCACATCTGATTTTAAATTACTAGTATTAATCGATTTTGTTAATTGCTATGAGGTGGTATCATAATCTATTTTTTAATATAATTGTTAAATGTTCTTTCATAACACGGGCATATCTTACTTGTTGCTGTATGATTTATATTTATATCGATATTTAAATTACGTTTTGCCTTAATACAGTTTATGCATTTTTCTTATTTCGTAGAACATGTTTTATAACTGTGCTTACCAGCACAAATGAGACAAAATTGATCCTGAGTACAGTCTTTGGCTGAATTATTGTATCCCAAACACTGATAACATTACATGATATTTATGTGGTTGTATACTTTCCCCATAGACCATCCAACAGCAGCTTTTTCTTTATTAATCAGGTAACTATGAGTTTTAGCATCAGTTCAAGGATTAAAGTTGTATTTTTGGATGTAGAGCCTTTTAATTGTTTGAGTAACCGCATATGAAATTAGGTCCTTTCTTAATCACATTTTAATTTTTTTACTCCCTTTTATAATAGTGTGGGGGTCATATTGAGGGTGATAGTAGGGGTGGCTGATGCCAAAAATTTTTTTGAAACCTTGACTTTTCGTGCATGCAAGAAATTGCAATTTTATGGACTCTTACCTGTTTGCTTTGCCTATTTACCCTTATTTAACTCATTTACCCCCGAACCCTTCAACAAAATTAGATCAAAATATAATCCAGTTCCAGATCTCATTTTAGTAAATTAGTTTACCAAATTTCAAGTCAATATCATAAACGGTTCCAGAGTAAACGTACGCACAAAAAAATTACAGACAGACAGACAGACACACATTTTTTTTCTCACATTTAAAATCTCGACTATATTTTTTGGATCGCTACTCAAAATCAGAGCCCTTAGTTGATTTTCTATTGTTTGAATTGATTTGTTGTGTGAGTGTAGAGGTAGAATTATAAACATAAGCTGATAAATCGGTAAATAAAAGAAGAGCAAAACATGTCATGTTTAGGTCTTATTGTATGTAACAAATCATTCGTACATCTCAAATTTCGATCACGGATAGCATTTCTCAGTTGGAGTTTATCAAAAAGATAATTAGTAGATAATTAGGTTCTTGCACTAAAACCACATTATTTAGTATAGTAAAGATGTGAAGTGCACAAAGCGCCTTTCATGAATTGAACTTCTTGTTAACAATTCAAAATTAGAAATAACTGTTAATTTATTTGAAGTATCCACGATGATATTTTTACGTTTATTTGGATTTAAGCCGAGTGAATCTTGTAAGGGCCAGTTCCTTACTTCATATAAGCGATAATTAACCTTAGTTTGGGCCTCGTTTGTTGTCAATACATCAAATGCAAATTAAAGCTGAACATCATCAGCGTAAATATGTAAAGAACAGTATTTTGTGACTTGTGGTAAGTCTACAGTATAAATATTAAATAATAAGGGCTCCAATAATAAGGGAACCTTGAGGCACTCCAGAGAGTAACAAGCGTTCAGCAGAAGTTTTTCTTCCACTTGAAGTATCAAGACAGATACGTTGTTAGGCGAATAAGTAAATAAAAGGTGAACTACATTTACATACATAACCACAGAATAAATTTATGAAAATGATGTATTGTGCATTTTTAATTACGTCTACAAAAACGTTATTACTTTTTCGACAAAATTTAGTACAGGCCCGTTTTGAAGAGTGGTGGATGAATCCAGTGGGGTGCGTAGATATTTTTCTAAAAAAATTGCTAATAAGAATTATTAAAACTTTACTCCTAAACACTGACATAGTAGGCTTGAGTTTTGAAGGAATCTGGCGTTTTATGCTCCAAAAATGCAGTTCAACAATCTCTACAATTATAGAAACGGTATAATCGCACACTAAATAAAGATTTTACAGGGTGACTTCATAACAAATGGGTCACTCTCGAAAGGAATGTATCGAATTACCAGTAACCCTGTATACAACCCTACAACTCTGATTCGAAACTTTTCTTAAATCTTTAATAATAACAGAAATAAAGGAGGGGGTGGTCAAAATATACTGAATGCTGGATACAACATATTGTTTGTGACTCGTCAGTATCTTAATATCTTAAACAATTGTCGTTTAAAAATAATTTGAAGGTTGATGTTCATATTCCAGCAATCTGTTTCTTATATCCTCCTCGTTTTTTCGTGACTTTAATTTATTTATATGATAGAGCAAATCCGTTTCTGTATTTACTTTCCAAAAGATTATTTTTTATTTGCGGTTCTAAAAGCAATATTTGATTAACTTTTTATTGGTGTATTAAAAACTAATGTTTGTTTTCACTAATCTTTTATTATCATTACTATTACTAAGGCAGATAAAAATACTTATTTATTTATTTCTAATCTCAGGAATGTCTTCTATTTATACAAAATTATGTGATAAATATATGTATTAAATATTTCCGGTATATTTGTTAGAATTATTATTAGAATTTTTTTTATTAATAACCCCTATTAATGAACAATTGTATTTCGTTTAATCGGTCAATGAATGATTCACTATTAATAACGATTTTAGTATAACTTTAGTATAGCTTAACCGCCATTGGGCAGCTAAAAAATAACAAATCTCCCGGCGCCGACTCACTCCCAGCTGAGATCTCTAAAGCTGTGTCGTCAGAGCTCATACCCTACCTCAAAAAACCGTTTGATGTCGTGTGGGAAAGTGGTCAAGCTCCGCAGGAGTTTCGTGATACACTTTTAATCAACCTCTTCAAAAACAAAGGGAGCGCTGCGGACTGTGGAAATTACAGGGGTATAGCTCTCCTGGCTGTTGGAGGGAAGATACTCACTAAAGCGATGGCAAATAGGATAACACCTGTTACGGAAAAGTTACTTCCTGAAACACAGAGTGGCTTTAGACCAAACCGAGGCACATCGGATCTAATCTTCACACTTAAACAGCTTCAAGAAAAAGCACTCGAACATCAAGGAGAAATTCACATGGCCTTCATTGATTTAACCAAGGCGTTTGACTCGGTGGACAGGGAAGTGCTCTGGAAAATTATGCTCCGCTTAGGTATCCCTAGAAAATTTGTGAAAGTATGTCGCAGTCTACATACAAACAACAACGCCCACGTTATGTATAATAATGAGGCAACCGAACCTTTCCAAACCCTCACTGGAGTTAGGCAGGGATGTGTCCTGGCACCCCTACTTTTTAATTTATTTACCACTGCTCTAACAATTATTGTTGACAACAAACTGACAGTCAGAGGAATAGGTCTCAGATACCGTTCTGATAGCGGTCTCTTTAACATAGGGCGCTTTAGAGCTTTCACGAAGACACGCACACGATTCATTTGTGATCTTCAGTATGCGGATGACTGTGCACTTTTAGCCTCTAAGCCGGAAGAGCTTCAAGAACTTTTACATGTGTATGCCCAGAGCTATGATTCCTTGGGACTTAAAATCAACATTGGAAAGACTAAGATTATGTCAACTCCTCATCAAGTGCAAATAGACATTACACTTAACGGAAATTCTCTTGAAGTGGTGGATCAGTTCAATTACTTAGGCAACGTTGTTAATGACAAAGCAAATATGGACAGCGAGATTCGCAATAGAACTTAACGCTGCATCTAGAGCACTCTGGGGACTTAGAGAGAGAGTATTTGACAACCACGACCTTGCTTTGTCAACGAAAATGGTCTACGGAGCAGTTGTCATTCCAACACTGCTATATGGATGTGAAAGCTGGGTCACTTACCGTCGTCATGTGAAAGAATTAGAACGTTTTCAGCAAAGACACCTCAGAAGTATGATGAAAATCCGTTGGTTCCATCACATATCAAACGTGGAAGTACTCAGGAGAGCAAACAGCCTTCCAATTGAGGTGCTTATTTCAAGAGCACGCCTAAGATGGGCAGGTCACGTTCATCGTATGCATGATAACCGCCTTCCTAAATGTACACTATATGGTGAATTGCTAAGCGGTAGAAGAAGGCGTGGCGGTCAACGAAAGAGGTTCAAAGACGATCTCCATGAAAATCTAAAATCCTGCGGTTTTCCAGACGAGCAATGGGAACAACTTACAGCGGACAAAACCGAATGGCGAGGGGTTGTGGCCAGCTATCAAGGAAATGTTGCTGCAAGAAGGCCGAATCCAAGACCTAACCAGGTCTATGTTTGTCCTGACTGCGGTCGACATGTGCTCTCCCGAATTGGCCTCTATAGCCATAGTCGTGTGCACCGTAGATGAATGGGAATTACAATAGACTACACCTTTTACTTGTTTTTTATTACACACAATCTATCGACTGTAACATTTTTTTTTATACTCGGACTCGAGTAAAGGCTAATAATAATAACGTTTATTTAACGTTACAGGTTGGTTTTCTCTTAATAAAAAAGAGTAAGTTGTATGTGTTATATTTACTTAATTAAAATATTTTTAAAATGGCTCTTGGACTCCGTTTGATACAGAAGAAAATTTGTCGAAGAAGAGGTGACCGAGTCGATCGAAACGAATTGGGAGTTTAACAACCAAGATTTACACCTGCAAACCCAGCGTCTTCTTTTAAATGTTGCTGCTTAAAGAAAGAAAGTAATCAATTGACGGATATAGGTAATATAAATAAAATGTTTGAATTAACTAAGATTCCGATTTCTACTATTAATCTTGTTATTAAAATCGGCAGCTACTGGAAGCGGCTGGAACTTCCCCACTCGGTGGCCAAAAAGAGCATTAAATTGTGTGCCAGAACGGCACTAAACGTAATCCAATCTTAACCAAACTTTTTAAGATCTTCTGGAGCACTAAACTCATGCAAATTTTTATCCAAGTTCATTTACTAATGCCTATCGACTTAAAAGTTAACAAGTTAAAACAAATTGGTTTAGGACTTGCTATTTGCTAACAGGACGCTTTCGGTGAGCAATTTGACAAAAATAATTAAAACCTTTTAATTTGATTGATTCTAGCAGTTAACATAAAAATAACGCTATAAGATAGCGTTGGACGCCACGCAACCAATATAAATATTATAGCTGCGAATTTAAACTGCTAAATTCAACACGAGATTAAAATAATTTCAATATGGTTGGTGGTTTAAATTTCAGACTCACGTACAGAGAAATAAAACTAGACTGTCTCAAAACAAACAATATATTGTAACAATCAAATGTGGAACAAATAGCACAGCATTTAAAGTATGTACCTACATTAAAAATATAAGTTTAACAAAAGCATATTTTTTATCAAGAAACAAAATTACTACTATTTTAATTAGTTGAATGAGTTAATGTATCTAACTCTAATGAAAAATTAAGATCAAATGAAATGTAACCTGTTGAGTTCAAAGACAACTTAGAGACAGACAGACGAACATATACCTTTCCTATGTTGATAGTTGAGGTGGTAGGTATAATCTCCAAAGTGATGATTTTCCGAACAAGATGGTGGCACATTAGCTAATGGCTGTCATGGAATATTTTCCAAATATAGATATTGATTACCTCTACTCCTCCAGACAGGTAATTATTGCGGATGGACGTTGTATTGCTGTCAGATCTTATATAAAAGAAATCTTGATCTTCCTAAGTTGAATCCTCTTCGTGGTCTTGTGCATAGAAAAATAAATGTTATCAGTCAAATATCCTTTACAACAAAAGAAAGAGAAAATATGTAAACTTTGTGTTGCTAACGGGGGCGAGCGTAGGTGCGTCTTTACTATGTACATACTTCGGTATGCGATGTAAAGCAACGACAGGCACGGTTAGTACTTGGATTGGTGACCATTCCAACGGAAACCGCGTTCTCGCCTCACACATCTTCCAGCGGCTTGTATATCAGTGTATGCGCGGAAGCTATACAACCTTAGGCGAGGGTTGTACAGGAAATATACCATCCTTCGGAGGGGATGTAAAGCCGTCGGTCCCTTGTCTATTAAATGTTAGGCAAGTAAAAGATCCCTACTCTTCTTAAGGGAAGAGGTTCGGCTAAATTCCTGGTTGGGGGTAGCTCGTCTACAGGCGTCGGTGTTAGGCCTCAGTAGCGGAAATAGGCCGACGTTAAATAAATGTATAAAAAAAAAATTGTGTTGCTAACCGGGCAACAAAGCAAAGATTGCGAGAAAAAATAATAAAAAAATAACAAAATTACAAGCAGAATGTAACCAAAGCATTTACTTTGATCCAAGAATGATCAAAAGATATCAAGATACTATGTTAAGATAATTTTCCCAATTACTGTAATAAATTCCCACTATTCTTCAGCGCATGAACTAAATAAACTAAAAATAAGAACAGATCTTATTTGCAAAGTAATGTAAGTAAGTTCCCCAAAAAGTTATTTGCAATATTCGAGAAAATAATGCTTGAAACGTATCATTTTCTGTGTTTGATTTTTTAGAAAAAACCAAAAATGGAAAAAATAAAATTAGAAATTTTAAGTTATATGTAATTAAATTTCCAACTTTAACACACATCCAGAAGTTAATAACCTATTTAGTTTCTAATATGGCTATAATCTATTTATTAATCAACTGCTTTTGAACAAGTAATAATATCCATAAACAAATAGCGTGGATTATAAGCGGGAGTTGCATAATTCACTAGATACGGCCAATCACCTTTCCGATACAGTGAAATGGAATAGTCCATTATTATTATTATTGAGGAAACGAAGGTGATTTGACATGTTTGATTAGTTTGACGTTTAACCGTTGACATTATTTTGTAAATAATGTTTTTGTATACTTGCACTTTAATATTAATTGTTATAGTCGTAGATAAAATATAGTATTCAGTTTGCTACATTATCGCTCGTTGAATAATATACTATTATCGTATTAATAAGTCTAACGTCACTTGAACAACTAAGAAAGTCTAGTTAGGTACCATAAACATTACAGATTCGTAAAGTAACAAAATGAAAATTGGTAAAGTGATAATCTATAATAAAATCATATGACATTGCTATTGTTACACCTACGGTAGGTGTAACAATATCAATACCTTTAAAGATTGTGACAATCCACTTGTACACAGTCATTAAAAGTTGCAAATATGCCGAAATCTTATATGTGACATGACACCAACATATCGGATGACAAACTACTAAAACATAGCGCGGGGAACAAACGACAATCGACAAAATTAGCTCATTGCAAACCGATCGCTCATGAATCTTTGTTAAATAAACATTAGTTAGCTTGCATTTCAGTAATTTTACTAGATTTTAGAGAAATATTTGTAGTGTAATTCTTCGATTTGTCTCTGTATATATTTAAAAAAAAACGGCACTAAACCTAATCCGATCTCAACCAGAACCTTTTCAGACCTTCTAGAACATTGATGAAACCCTCATGCAAACTTTTATCCAAATCCGTTCTCCAATTCAAAATATTTGAAATTAAATGCGACAGTAAAGCTGTATAGTTGTTGTTGAATAGGAATACACGTGACGCGACCAGTTTCACGACGTAACGGCTACGCGCATCGATCATGTCACGCGAAATGCGATCTGTGCTTCACATTTGCTTTGTTTTTAATTTTTTTCACGGAAACCAAATCGAAAGGGTGTAAGTGTGATATATCGTTGAAATTGGAATTTTAATTGCTTTCCAATGATTTGATTGAACATTGTAAGTAATTACAAAATAAACAACTTGTTGCGCCAAAACGGCAACAGATCTTCAACAGATTTTCAGATCTTCTGGAGCACTAAAGAAACGCACATGCAAAGTTTCATTCAAATCCGTTCAGTAGTTTTGGCGCTATCAAAACACACATACACACACACACACACACACACACACACACACACACACAGACATTTTTCAAAAACCACTTTTTTGGGTTCCTAGGACCTCAAAACGTAAAGATTTGATGTTATCTCAATTTTTGTTTTTGAACCAATATTAGTAACCTCTCACAATTTTATTGTGGTGAGGTTAAAAAATGAGGTTGTTGTAGATCACTCTGTTAAAAGAAAATGGAAAAATTAAAAGATTTAGAAAAATTGACGATGCTTCAAAAGACGTTATCCGAAGAACACTTTATAGTTTTTATAAGAAAATGAAGTTCCTATTTGGAAATGATTTTGAATAAATTCCGTGAATAACCTGATTATAATTATCAATTTTTGGAAATTTTAAGAGGTATATTATTAGAGTGCGGATTTAAATATAAAAAAATTAATAACCGTTTAATAGTAATGGAATCACGTCGTATTGTGGAAATTAGACAGGAGTATTTGCGTAAAATAAAAGAGTACTGCGAATCAAATAAGATGGTAATATATCTTGACGAGACGTAGTTTGATACACATATTAAGTACGGTTGGATAGACACGACTCCAAATTGTACTTTAAATACGCCATGTTCAAGGGGAAAACGTATTAAAATTCTGCATGTAAAAATCTGTTCTTGTCAGCCATAAATATAAAACAGTGTACTGCTAACTATCACGAAGATATGACCGCGGGTTTGTTTGAAAAACGGTTCACTGAACAGCTGTTACCTAAAAAAATGACGGGCTCGCCGGCTGTGAAGGTTCCTGTCAAAAATGATTTCATTATTCCTGTAACCAGATGTCGGAAGAAGAATTCAAATTTGGTGAGAAATGTAAAAACATTATCTATTTATGCAACCAATGTAAGCTTAAGTTTGAAGTCAGTGAAAAGATTGACGTACCAAAAATCTCCACTACGCTGAAAACAATCGATGATAATTTAAGTCAAATGAATCCTTCTATTGAACAATCAGTTCAATGTAAACTGATGGAAATTACAGCATCCCTGAAAATTCCATTACTAATAAAATGTCTGAGTAAAATACTCACTTCTAAACTCTAAAATCTGAAATGCAGGCTGTTTTAAAGGAGGATATTACTCTATCTGGGCAATACAAGGCAAAGATGTCCTACGCAGAATCTGCTGAAAGCAAAGCTAATACTATTGTTAAGCCTGAAATCGAGCAAAATGTTCAGGAAACTAAGTGTGACGTATTGAAATCTGTAAATCCTATAACATTCAATATGAACCTTGCCAATGTAAAAAATGTTCGTGATGGTGGAATTATTGTTAGCTGTTCAAATTAAAGTGAATGCAATAAGTTTGAAGACTTAGCCGGTACCATGTTATCTGATAAGTACGACGTTAAAGAAACAGCATTTCTGAAAATATTGATGAAGTCTCATTAACTAATTACATTAAAAGCCACAACAAATAGTTAATTACTGAAAATAGTGACCTTAAGTTTCTAAATTTAACTCCTTTAAAGAAAAATAATAAGTTGTACCAAGCATCGTATCTGGTCGACCGTAATACATACAGGGTTGATTTACCTAAACATGCGGAAAATTATTCAGTGGGTTGTCCTCACCAAAACAGTTAAAAAAATTACCTTATTTTTTTTGTAGAAGTGTTCCGCCTATGACTAACCAATCTGACGTAATACGCTGCAACGAAATCACTTCCTTTCTTATGTGGCATGGGTAAGAACGATTCTCGCGTATAGGATACTTATTGAAGGGGCTTGTTCTAGTAATTCTAGAACTTCTTCGTCTACTTCAATAGGACGATTTACTACACGTTATCTGTCGCCTGGTAAACAAAACCCGGTGTCACGAACTCGTTGCACTGTACTTAAATTTTTTCTCTCATTAGGTTTGCGCCTATGGGGAAATTTTCTCCCGTATTTTCGTACAGCCCCTGCAAGACTTTCATTAATTGCACCATAGGTTAATATATGTCGCAGTACTTTTGCGACGTGAATTCTGGCATAATCGATATTTGCGAATACAGTTTAAAATTTAACAAAAATGGGAAATGCTCTAAACGAAGTCGAAGAGTCACTGAACTGAACAGTGCACGCGTGGCGCACTGACCCTAGACAACTAAGACAGCTGATATTACCTGCTAAACAAACAAGCAACACGTGTGTGAACGCGTCGAGATAGCATAACTCACTTGTCAAGAAGCGTATCTTTGCAGGTTTTAATGCAAAAAAATATAATAAATTACCTCGGATCGCTTTAAAATTTTACAGAGGCTTTCGCACATTGTATGCCATTTTATTTTCCGCATGTTTACATAAATCATCCTGTATAGTAATATTATTAATATTATGGCTGAAAGTAAGCTGTTTGTTGGTTATGACTACTGCACAGTGTTTGACGCTATTGAACTACGCAGCTGTTTTAAATGTAGCTGATTCCACCACTTCGCTGATAAGTGTACATCGAATGAATTTGTCTGTCCTCGCTGTGCTCAGAACCATCCTGTCAAGGAATTCAAATCTGAGGTTCTCTGTTGTGTAAATTGCTATAGCTTAAAAAAGAAAAAGAGACTAAATTCCCAAATATTGATATTAATCGCGTAGTAAACTGTTTAACTTACAGGCAAAATTTTGACATTTTTAAATCTAATATATTGAATACCCAATAGCAATCAGTCGAAGTTGATAGTACTGCCTTTTTATCAACACCTGTGTGTAAAAATTCTGATTACTCTCACCTTACTTGTTACTACTAAAACGTTCGCCGACTGCCCATCAAGACGCAGGACATATTTGTTAGTTATATGGCTGCTACTGAATATGCCCTTGTTGCATTTATTGAATCTTAGTTAAATGATAGTATCAATAGCTCTGAACTGTTTGATTGAATGCGCTTTGAAGTCTTTCGTAGTGATCGAAATTATACTGCTATGAATAATAACAGAGGTGGTGGCGTCCTTTTAGCGGTAAACTTGGCATTAAAGTCATATCAAATTGATATTTGTTCTGTAATATGTTTAATGCTTTGATATTTTTAGACATTTTATATGTAAAAATATTTTTTTTAGGGAATGTTTTGTATGTTCTCGTCTTATACATCCCTCTACATACAAGTTGTGATAATTACGATCTTATATTTGATGTATGCTATTATGCCACTGTATTGCATATTAGATACTAACATATTAATTATTGGCGATTTTAATATCCCTGATGATAGTGCTAATTCTGGCTACTCCTTGAGTAAATCACTGAAAAATTTTGACAAAAATATTATTAATAAAATAAACTTGAAAGATAAATTGATAGGCAAGTATAGAAAATCAAATAGTGAAGAAGATTAGAGTAATTTTAAAAATATCAGATCTGATGTAAAATCTGTTATAAAAGCAGCTTACAAAAATTATTTGAAATCTGTTGAAGACGAACTGTGCACTAATCCCAAAAAATGTTGGTCTCACATAAACTCGAAATCTAACTCCACGACTGTGCCATCCTGTATGAATTATAATGAAACCCAGTTAAACGAACCAACTGTAATTGTCAACGCTTTCGCTAGTTATTTTTCTGATGTGTTCACAAAAAAAAGTAATGCTCTAGTAGTCAACTTACAGACAATGAAAACAGCAATACTCTATGTTTATCTGAAATTAGTGAGGACGAAAAATTTAAGCTATCAAGAAAATTAAAGGAAATTTTACTATGAGTCCAGATTTAATACCTGCATTTTTAATAAGAGATTGTGCAATGATCTTCGCCAAATCGCTCTACATTATATTTAATTTTATAATAACATTCTGCGAGTTTCCCCAATTGTGGAAAGAAAGCAGAATATGCCCTGTATATAAGAAGGGCTCTAGAAATAAAATTAGCAACTACCGACCAATTTCTATCATTTGTAATTTTTGAAATTATTATACACTGCCATATTTCCACACAAAAAACTTAATATCGCCACATCAGCATGGATTTATGTCTGGACGCTCTACTACGTCGAACCTTGTTGAGACAACTCAGCATATTTATGAGGTACTTGATGAGGGAAATCAGGTAGATGTTATCTATACTGATTTATTTAAAGCTTTTGACCGTCTCGACCATGAGCTGTTGATATCAAAATTGGATACATTCGGTATTTCTGTTAATTTACTTAATCTTTTTAGATCGTACCTTAATGACAGGTCACAGTTTGTCCAGTATCGTGGTTTCAAATCTGATAAGTTTTGGCAATCATCAGGGGTTCCACAAGGTTCGATTCTGGGGCCGTTACTTTTCGTTATATTTATCAATGACATAACCCAGCTTTTTAATGTCTACTATATGCGGACGATCTAAAAATTTACTTTGAAATTAAATCTATTTCAGACTGTTCAAAGTTATAGGATAATTTAGTCAAATTAAATGATTGGTGTATAAAAAATCATCTACCTATAAACATCAGCAGATGCAACATTATGTCATATTCTCGCCGTAAAACCATTGAGGTATTTGACTATCAGTTTGGCAATGTCGTTCTGAATAGAGTAACTCAGTTTAAAGACCTTGGTGTCACTTTTGACATTCGTCACCGTATAAAAGTTTAGGATTTGTTTTGCGTAACGGTAACGAATTTAACAATATAAAACCTTTAAATACTCTTTACACTATTTTTGTTCGCTGCAAACTGGAATATACTTCAGTGGTTTGGAGTCCTCTATGTATAAAGTATACGAGTCAATTAGAGAAAGTTCAGCGTAGATATCTCAAATCTTTATACTGTTGTTGATGGAATTTATCCCTCACTTGGAATACCTCAGGATATGTATTGTCCAGGTTTGAACTAAGCGCTTACTTATATCAGAGGCCTTTTACTTACCTACAGCCCGTACTAACTACTGCTTCACCTTTTTATCAAATGATTCAAAATTATCAGATGTACGAAGAAAGACTTGATATATTTGCTTGCTCTATTCACTTAATTAAAACACTGTTTGTTTGATTTGTAAACTTATGTAATGTTATATACTATTATAAGTTTTTAACGGTTCAATTTATTTGTGATTGTGGATTTGTATAATTTTGTCTTTAATGATTTGTTTGTATTTTAAGTTTTACAATTTTTTATATATACTTATGTGTATCTACTTTTTGTCCTTATCCAGTAATTGGGCTTTAGTCCCGTTGGGTATTGTATTTTAAATAAATAAAGAATAAATAATAATATTCCTCCAAATTTATTTATCGCTAGGGATAATGCTTCTTAAAATTCGAGACTATTAAATAAAGTACCAAATAATATCTGCTATATCTTTTCAAATCTTACCTTGAAGACAGAAAACCGTTTGTACAATGTTGCGGCCAACAATCTACTGAGATATCTGTCACCTCTGGGGTCTCTCAAGGGTCTATACTGGGACCATTATTATTTAATATATACATTAATGAGGTGGAAGTAAATTGTTTATTATACGCAGATGATATATAAATATACACTGCTATTAAGTGCTCTGATGACTGTAATAAGCTACAACAAATTAATAACTGGTGTACATCAAACAGTCTGCCTCTAAATCCTTCCAAATGTAACGTAATGTCCTTCTCTCTGAAACACAATGTCGTAAAATATGACTATACCGAAGTTTCCCTGCATAGACCTAACACTATCCCTGACCTTGGCGTAATTTTCGATTCTAACCTATCCTTTACAGAACATATAAATGATATAGTGACAAACTCCTTCAGATCTCTTGGCTTTGTGATACGGAATACACGCGAATTTGATGATATTAATACCATCAAGTTATTATACTGCGCCCTTGTTAGACTTCGCGTTGAATATGCCTCCATCATGTGGTGTCCTCACTACAATATTCATGTGCAAAATATAGAAAGAGTTCAGAGACGTTTTTTAAAATATCTCAGCTTCAAGAATGATAATTTATATCCACCAATTGGATTTCCGCATAAAGAATTACTGTCTAGGCACTATTTCGACACTTTTGAAAATCGCCGTATTATTGCCCAACTAGTTTTCTTACGCAATCTAATAACTAATGACATTGATAGTGAGGAGATTCTCAGCCAGTTGAATTTCTCAATTCCCCTTGTAATATTACGGCAATCTCCTGCTTTCAATCTCCAAACACCCCATATTAATGTACTGAAATTCTCACCGCAACAATTATAACTCTGTCCAAACCAAGTTCGATTTGTTCAACTGCGATGTGGCCTTAATAAAAAACCTAAAACTATAGTGTGTACTGACGTTTATTATATTTGAACTTCTAATAATTTAGCGGCACTTAGTTTTTAATTCTTAGCACTTTTTGTATTCTTTTTTTTAATATTTATTTTGTTACTGATTATTGAGTATTGTTAGTATTGTTATAAATAGCATAATTCTGTATTGTACCCATTCAGTAATTGGTGTTATACTGTCGAATGGTGTAAGTTAAATAAAATAAAATAATACGAAAAAGAACGATCTAATAAAGTTTATGCGATCTAAAAATATCAATATTTCTGGAAGAATTCCAGTAAAAAAAGATATATTAAAAACTATCAAAGAACATAATTTTAAAAAAGAATATGTTGTAGACCATATCTGCGAAACACACGGCCATAATCTGTTACCTTTACTGTCATATTATTGCATATTTAATCCAATATAATTGATTTGAGGCAGTGTAAAACACGAGATGAGAAAATGCAATCAGAATCCGACTTTAAGCTGTAATTCTAGGTAATATAAGAACCATAGTAGAACCGATTTAGACAAAATCGACATATGGAAAAAATCCGTGAATCGAGCTATAATCAAAGAAAAATAGTACCTATCCCATTTTGCCGCCCGTATAGATTATTGTTATTCAGGTAGGGAATGATTCTAGTAGTGAGCTTACTCCGTTACAATGTGACCATTTTTTTCTCGAAATTATGAGAATTTGTTTCCCATCCTTGCAAAATCTACTCACACCTCTTCGTTGGTTTTTGGTGGACGGTGACATTTTCTATAATATAAAGTTTTTCTAGTTACCTACATTAAGAATCAATAAAATTTTTACGTTATGTAGAAAATGTCATTGACTAAATGAGTAGTTTGTTGTAAGTTTATATAAAAGTATATAGGTATTATTATATTATAATCCTTTATACAAACGAACATACAATATACCCACCTATCATTTCACCACTTTCAGTAATAATTTATTAGTTAATAAGTCTGCAAAACAGTGTTGCGTGTATAATAAATGATTTTTAAAATATTGTAGGGCAAGTAAGTGCGCCTGAGGATGACACGCGTACAAGGTCGGTTTACAAAGTAATACCGCGCTCTTGTTTTGTATATCGTTTTAAACTGATATCGAATAAAGCTTATACAGCATTATTAAGGGTTCATTTATCCAAAAGGCCTCACATTTAAATTGGATTGTGTTTAAATTTGTTTATTAGTGCAAGATGTTTTACATTTTAAATTATGTCAATGGTGACGGTTGATATCCTTCTAGACTTGTAGGAATTGTAAGAACAATTGGTGAATTTTGGAAATAAATATGAATGCTAATATACGTAGGTCTTTAAGGAAATTTGACTAATTGACCCTAACAGTATCAGACAATAGAATTTTAGCTCTATTGTTAAGACAGTTATCACTTGAAATAACCATAGCATGTTTTTATTTACAAAGTTGCTACTTATATCAGTACTAGGTAGATACTGTGAAACTCTTTTTTAGAATTGCACTCATAACTCCATACGCCTTTTATTATGTTATTCTGCAAATTTAATCACATTAATAAAACAGACAAAATAGACCCAAAAAGGAACTCAGCAGAAATCTCTTATTTTAAATGATTCGGTATTTTTACTTAAATAACTCATTGCTTTGTAACAATTTAAAGGTACATTGAAAAATCTGATTTAAAATGAGACTCCGGCACTTTCTGAATCCCTATTTTTCTTCCATATTTTGTCATAAACAATTTGCAATTTTTTGGAGCGATCCAACCATTAGAAGTACAGATATTTTACAATAAAGTAGTAGCAGCTGACGTCACAATCAAGCTGCAACTTCAGTTCAGTGGACTCAAAAGTTCTTGTGATATTTACGGTCATTTAATTATCCCAAGTTTTAAGAAATTTTAGATCTTTTTGAAAAGGTTTTTTTTGTATAAAATTAATTATTGGTGTTCCCTTTTACTAATACGTTTGGTGATTTGTTGAACTGGATTTAATTTTGTGTTTTATTTGCGTTTTTTAACCGGCGTGTTTTTTTCCGTACTGTCAAAGGGTGTTTATTTTCGTAATGGTGAATTAATTTTAACAATTAGGAATGTTAAATTTGTTGAAATTTGATCTACATACTTCATTTTAGGAGTCACGAAATTATATTTCTAAGTTAGTGTACATTAACGGTGTTGATCCATATAGTTTAAAAGTAGAAGATTTAACTGCATCGCTAAATGATATCCCAAAAATTTATAAAAGTGTGGTGATGGATTATATGTTATTTTGAACGAGCCCTACGACCACGATGACCAAGTTTAGATGCCTTTGCTCAGCTTGCCTGTAAATGGATAGAATTTCTGGATACAAAAAAATTGCAAGCGATATCTCGATGGTGAAGTACGTGTAGATTCTATATGAATAATATGAAATTCAAAGTTTATTATCAAAGTATACTGCTTATGTCTGTAATGTCTAATCACAAATTACTGCTTTTCAAGATTTGTACATTATTAAAACACATTAAGGATTGATGTAATTTCTGTTTTAGGTTAGGCATACTTATATTACCAGAAGTACCGTTTAAGCCATGGATTGTTGTATGAGGATACGTCTGTGACGGATGCGTTGGCTTATTGGATAGAACCCAGTAACAAAAACATTGAAATGGCTGTAGTATTAATTAAAAAACAAGGCCAGATGCTTAGAGTATGCAGTGCGCTTTGGCATTTCACAAAGAGAGTATAATGTATATACAGATGTATGTTTCCTAAGTTTACATGTAGAATGTGTTAATAAAAACAACAAAACCACTATGTATTGCTATAAAATAAAGTATTTTGCTCTATGCTGTTCTATCTACATTTAATATATTCATCGCTCTTTCTTCCTGAATTTAAAAATGTTCAGATACATAAAAAATTCAACGAAGTTTTCAAAAATTTAGGGTTTTATTTTTCATTCTTCCATGTATTTTGCATTGTTTAGTACACTCAGTTTAAAATATGATTTGATCTTAAAACCTACCTTCATTTATCAACCCAAAACTATGTCTATTCGCACGTTACTGGAGGAGGATGTAATTAATAACCATATAACTACATATTCAATAAGTTTTATTTGTGTTATTAACAATACTTTTTTACACAAGTCAATATAGTAGAATACATAAAATAATAATAATCTGAAGCGTACTAAAAAGGAAACATGTTACACATCACCTTAAGAACAACCTACAGTAAGTGAAATTTTAAGAACATTTATGCATTCTATTTTGACTAAATAGGCAAATTCACTGTCAACATTGCAATATTATGTTATAAATCATGTAAAAACTATCATATAGTTACTCATAACAAAATGTTTGGGACATATTCTTGCATTTTTTATTTTCGATTCGAGAAAATCATCTCTACAGAACGCTGCTAGGCTGAGTTTCTATTCTTGCAAGCTCTGCTTGTCGTCTGGTTTGAGCAGATGGAAATTCAAAAATCTGACTGTTCTTTTTCGAATCCATCGATTAGTGCACCCAACAACAGCCGTCGTCGACATTCTGTTTCTAAAATTGTAACAAATTCAAACTCATTAGAAACTTTTGAGCTTGAAGTACAACCCTGCCAAAAAGTGCTCATAAAAACAGATAAAAATAAAGCTATGACGTTATATGAGACCGATATCAGTTTTTGAACGAAATTAGTCGATTCTACATAGTCATATCAATAACCATAAAAATTCCAAGAGATATTCTTGCTCAATATGATGGAAAGTCGTTGTGCAATAGAATGGCATATAAACTCATATGTAAAACTGTTTCATCATCTACATAGATCCTCTCCATGCTTATAGAAAAGTACATATTTTAAATTACTTTGGAGATGTTTCTATATGCATTTTTGGCAGGGAATTAATAATATTGTCAGAAAATATAAATTTCACAGCAATAGACATTAATCTTTTATAAAACCATTAATATTAGTAGAAATTACTACTACCTAACCCATTATATTCTATGTTAATATTGGCTTATACCAAATCTATGAATACATATATTAAATGAATTTAAGCAAATAAGTCATACAATATACCTACTTAACAAAAAGAAATCGAAAAACTAAATTATTAGCGTTATTAGTGCTTATTTTTACAATTTACGAGTTAACAGGGATGTCAACAAACCTGTGAACAAATTTTCTTTTTCCAACAACAGCACTGATACGATATATAAAGAATTTTCTTTCAAACTAGGCTTTTAAATATTAATAAATGTCACCACATAAATTTGACATTAAAATTATGCGCCAGTAATATTTAAATCGATCACAAACTAAGACGTACTCTTATGTCAAAATCTTCAAAGTCCACTGAACCGTTTTCAGACTGTCAAATGATGACGTCACTGCTACCATTAAATTGATGATAAAAATCGGCAGCTACTGGAAGCGGCTGGAACCTCCCCACTCGGTGGATCTTTGAAGCCGAAAAGAGCATTAAATTGTGTAACAAAACGGCACTAAACGTAATCCGATCTCATCCAAAACCTTTTCAGATCTTCTGGGGCACTAGAAAACCCTCAACTTAATGAATTTACAATCATCTATGCGAGTTATTACCTACATTATCGCTCGTTGAATAATATACTATTACGATATTAACAACTTTAACATCACTTGAACGACTAAGAAAGTCTAGTTAACCTAAATACTACAGATTTGTAAAGCAACAAACTGAAAATTGGTAAAGTGATAATCTATAATAAATTCACCAACGAAGGTACAGAAAGCATCAGGTTACATCTACCTTTAAAGTTTGTGACAATCCACTAAAAGTTACAAATGTGCCGAAATCTTATTAACATGACATGACACCAACGTTATCGGATGACAAACGATGACAATGACAATCATCAAAATTTGCTTATTGCAATCCGATCGCTCGCGGCTGTCTTTGTTAAATCAAACATTAGCATTTCAGTAATTTTACTAGATTTTAGAGGAATATTGGTAGTTTAATTCTTCGATTTGTCTGTATATATATTTAAAAACGGCACTAAACGTAATCCGCTCTACTTTTAGAGCAGTGAAGAAACCCTCACACGTGAATTGACACGTGATGTGACGAGTTTCACGATGTAACGGCTACACGCATCGATCATGTCATGCGAAATGCGATCTATGCCATATTTGCTTTGTTTTTAATTTTTTTCACGGAAACCAAACCGAAAGGGTGGAAGTGTGATATATCGTTGAAATCAGAATTTTAGCTGCTTTTCAATGGTTCCATTACAAATTGAAAGTAAATATAAAATAAACAACTTGTTGCGTCAAAATGGCACTAAACGTAATCCGATCTCAACCAAAACCTTTTCAGATCTTTTGGGCCACTAAAGAAACGCACACGCAAAGTTTCATTTAAATCCGTTCAGTAGTTTCGGCGCTATCGTGCTAACACACATGCACACATACACACATACACACACACAGACATTTTTCAAAAACCACTTTTTTGGGTTCCTAGGACCTCAAAACGTAAAGATTTGATGTTATCTCAATTTTCGTTTTTGAACCAATTTTAGTAACCTCTCACAATTTTATTGTGGAGAGGTTAAAATATGTATCGTGACCGATTTCGTTCTAGACAACTTAACTGTGAGTTCTGACCAAGTGATAAAGGCCCAAACTATTCTAATAGAACTCCCAATGAAAATTGGTATCATATGGTTATATATCATATTGATAATTTTTATTCAGAACAATAATAACAAGAGGTTCCAACTCAGAGGTGAGATTGTCAACAAACATCATTTATTTTGAATCTAGAAAATAATTATAAAAAAAATAATTCATAAATATTCCGAATTCAACAATAAAACCATTCAAACGTTCATACTACGATGTAGTATTATGTATATTTTTCAACACAATAAAATCTGATAAAAGAAGACATAAAAAAATGCTTAGGACTTTCTTGTAGAACATTAAATTTCCTACAAGAAATCCATGATAGCGTGTCGTATACTCCATCATTCGGGTGTGCTAGTCATACCCTTTCCTATGCGGTGCACGCTGGCTTAGGTTATTTTCTGGAATAGCTGACCAAAATTCAGAATATCTAGATGTATGCTAGAATTAATATCCGTTCGCATATTAAGATTCCGATGTTAGAATTTTCATAAAGAACATGGTGGATTGCATATAGCGGGATAAAACTTTATAAAATGAACTGAAAAATGTGGAAAAAAATTGAGAGATGATTTTCACATCATTAGCTAAGGGTCTGAAATTATAACCACAAACAAACGGAAATATTAATTTTTAGTCATTTCCTAAAAGCTGTCGCAGTATAACTTTCTATACATATTTTATAAAGTGTTTTTCAAATGGCAGTTCAAAATCCTAGTTATATTTATTATTTAAAAAAAATATTTTGTCATGTTTTTGAGATTTTGTTCACTCTGTGCACACACGTAGATATACAAAAATGGTCAATACTTAAATAAATAACAGTTATGTAAGAATTTGTATCATGATTTTATTAAATAGTGTGGATTGAACAATTCACGTTATTAATCTTATGATCCTAGACATGACTGAATATTTTTAGTGATTGATTAATGATGTAATTTTGTGGAGAAATGCGCCCCGTTCATAAAGCCAAATGCCTCACCTCAACCTCGTTAATGATCTAGCTGTAGGGTAACTGAAAGTCCATTGTTATACAGTGACAAGTAAATCCTTAATAGTATCGATATTCTCAAGTGGTCCCTGTGTTTCCATAATAGCGTTCGATATTATATTAGAATAGACTGAATAACTCAATGTTGTCCGTCAAAGAGATTATTTTCAACCCTCTTCTCATTTTCCTATTAAAATTTTAACGGTTTTTAATTTTTCTTCGTTTTCAAAGCATTATCTAGGTGTGTGTTATATATGAAGTCTTTTTAGCTCTTTGGGAAATTAGTCCTCATTTCCAGAAGAAAAGTACTTAAAATTTAAAGTAGTACTTAATTACATGATGCCTGGAAAACCTGTCTTTAACTTTTGGTGACGGTAATTTTTGTAAAAATATGAAAGTTTCTATAGACGTGTGCCCGGAAATGCTTCCTAACGAATCTAAGGCTCTTTCAAAATAGTAGCCTAAAGTAGGTTTTTATTTAATATCTTGGACATGAAACATTAATTAATTCTTTATACCTTATCGCTCACAACCTCCCTCGCTATATTTTTTAAGAGCAACTGATCATGCCATTTTATTTTATTATCATGTAAGTATCCATCTGTCCAAATAGTTAAAAATCGTTAAGAGTCGTTTAACTTGACGTAAACAAAAACTACCCTACCAGGCAATACACATTTCGGATTTTTCAAGTCCTAATTTGCCTCAACTAATAAGTGTGGAATATTAATTACTGACATGAAAAAGTCGTATACAATGTGTCCCCGGATTAAATTTGCGATAGGTATTATATACCAAATAAAGAGTACAGCTTTCATTTTCTGCAGTCTCGGCCTGTTTGGCCTAAAATGGATTTCAACCAAGTTACAGTTCAAATGGGATCTAACTCACGGAGTTAACTTAAGTTGAAAATAAATCATTGTAGGTAAACTGGTCTTTCTGTTAATTTTACGGAAAAATTCTATTTGAAAAAAGTATTTTGCATTGAACGTTTCCATAGCCACATGACAACTTTCATTGCATTTGAACAAATAATAAGAATATTACAAATTAATATGAATAGCTTTTTATTTTTTAGCACAAGTGTGTTTTTCATTAAAAACTATACCCCAACCTTCATATCGTTACCTTAATTGTGAAACCTCTTAACTCCAAGTGGGTGTATTTTTCAGGAGGAGTAAAAAACTGTTTGTTTTTGCTATCAATGTGGCTATACTTTTTATTTTTATTTTATACAACCGTGCATTATATACTATGCCAAATGACAATTTTATCAAATTTCCATTTTAAACAGAGGCAGCTGGAGTTAGAAGGTTTTATCAAAAATAAATAAAAAACAACAACGGAGTTAAATGGTTTACTTTTAACTAAACTCGGGCTTTTTGCAGTAATAATTAAATTTATATTTTGCCGTAACTACTAGTTAACACTACACTACAACTAAAACATTTCTAAAATCAGCTAAAAAATCGATATAAACAACAAAGAATTAAAACTTATTGGGAATATTATCGTAATATGAGTGGTAATCTCATTCTAATGATTTTCTTAAAATCTGCAAATCCTCAATTTTTTTCTTCTTTATTTTAGCCTGTCTTTGTGCAATGGTGGTAAATCGTTAAAAGATGTCGGCGATGCGTTTTTATTTTTTCTTGAGCAATTCAGTCCAATTGTCGGTAAACCTCAATTTAAAATATATTTTTCCATTTGGATCGTATTGTAAGGCACGTATATCTGTTACCATTGGGTCATCTGCAGTTCTACCTGGGCGAATAGACTTAAAAAATTGAATCTCATTAAATTTTTTGAAAAAGGTATGGTCTAAGTAATGAACAATATAGGGCCGAGGGTTTTCACGCGCCTTTAAGCAGATAGCTACGTAATCCGCGGCAATGTTTATTTTCGCATTTTTTAGTCGCCGCTCTATACACGAATGCATGGAGTCGGCCTCCATGTGTGTATGTCCTTTCTCTAAAAAATTTTGTTGTATTGTTATTTTGTTTGTTACAGCAGTATTGAGAAGAGCATTTGCCAAAATGGAGTTTCTGTTTTGGTGGGTACATCCGTCGCTATATAATATGGCTTTTTTATTCTTTCCCAATGTTGGTACCAATGTGTTTATAAAATGGGATATAATTGAGGAAAATTCTTCAGCCATCAGTCCCCCTTCCGTTTCGTTCCACAAGTAACATACACCATCCTTACTTTGTATGTTGTATATCGAAAAGTTGTGAATAGCTAATTTCATTTTATAATACATCAAAGACACATTGGACATTAGCGAGAGAAGAACTGACTGCGTGTCCATGGTGAAGACATAGTCTTCCTTCTTTTTATCTTCTTCTTTTTCATTCCTAGCTTCTATTTTTCTCTCTTGGCGTAAGAGGTAGTTAGCCTCGTCAATATTCTTAGTTTAGTAAGCCACGCATACATCACATTGGTCGTTCTTTGGACGGAATAAACCTAAATTTTTTTAATCAAAAGTTTGTAAAAATTTGGCAATGGATAATGGCTTTTCATTCTGTTCTTTGCACCAGTCATTGACGTAAAATTTATAAAGATCTTGTTTTGATTTCCATAATGGCTCGAGGTAAGATTTCTTTGACCTGGTTCTACAATAATGAGACTCCATATAAGGTAGACTGGAAAAAAGTTCTCCAAACAAATGAATCGAGAAACGAATGGTTGTTGTCTTAAGGTGTAATTTTGGCTCGAATCCTGATCTTCAACTCTATCGCCTTGCAATGATTTTTTCAGTTCCTTTTTTTCCAATTCAAACTTCTCCACGGTTTAATACCTAAGGTTCTATGGTACATTTCTTTACATAGTCTAATTTTTTGGTCATTTACTTTCAAGTAATACTGAAGACTATAGCTCCCTCTAGATTTTTTTTTGGCCTTTCCTATCCCTAGTCCTCCCTATAGGTTTCATTTTCATTAATATGTTGCTGTAATTTTTTTTCTTTCCAGGATGTCCCAAAAGAACTTAAATATTTGTTCTCTATCAGTGTCAGAAATTAATCCACACTGTATAATAGATTTTTTATTCATCAGACGGCAGTTACAACGACGCTTCAGAACTCGATTGCCTCTGTCAATACTATAATTCCATTTCCCTTTTTCATTCCTGCTACCTTTATAAGGTCTCTCCTTTTCCTTATTAGTTTGTTGCTTACGACTTTCCCAAGAATTTGGGTCAACCTTATGTCTTTTTCTTCTTGTTCTCTTCACCTTTTCTTCTTTTAAATCTTTTGTGTGAAATGGTCCGTTATCGTCATTGCTATTTTCTGACTGTATAATCTACAAGTTTCAATATTTTATTAGTACGTCCCCACCCTTCTGAATCTGTAGAGTCCAATTCCATTGTATCTTCAACGTAATCTGGATCATTTTATTTTTCGTCTATATGCCTAATCACATCATCTTCAACAATTTGCTTATTTTGTTCATTATCCAATGAGCTAATTTCTATATTTTCTACGAAATGTTCAGTAAAAGGTACGGTAAACGGTTCGGTCTGGTTGTTCAGGTATTCCACGTTTTCTGTGGCGTTAAAACTTTGCGGATTAGGTGATTCAAAATCTGAGATGGTAACTGACTTGTTTCCCAAGTAACTTTCTGTAACTGGTACAGTTATACATGCATTTCCTTCAGTATAAAATAAAATATTATTCGAGTTATTTATTATATTATCAGGTACAGGTGATAAGATAATGGGTGTATTCCATAAATCAATGTGTGGACCAATCACATTGCTTGTCACATTTGTATCACCTCCTTCAATGTTTCTTTTTCTATTATACAATAGTTCATTGCTTCCGCTACTGATGGTTGTCGATTCTTCATTTTCACATCCTGTTTTCATTTGCAAAGCGGCATTTTGTAATATTTTTACAGTTCGTGAACTAATCCCTGAAATAGAAACAAGTAAATCATTAATTTGTTGGCATCACTAAAAGGTGATATGTTGAAAAGCATTAATTTATAAAATTCAAAATAATTTTAAGATTAAAAATTTTGAAAAAAACAGATTAATTTCTATAATCTCAAAACATAATAATTGGGAGATAGGAAATTAAAAATAATTTTTATGACAATTTTTAAGATGTAAACCTCTTAACTCCAATATGTATTTTAAATGGAATTATGTTTTAAAACTATGTGATTACAGTAGAAAACCATACAATATTACTAAAATGTAATGCTTACCTGGTAGTTTGTCCATTATTTTATATAATTAAGGCTTATAGTTATGCGAAAAGAATATCGATAAAACACTACGTCACTTATCAACACTTAATGTGCGACTATAACCTCACTAAACTGGAGTTAGAAGTTTTACATTTTATTACTGTACGGTCACTGGAGATAGGTGGATTTCTATTTAACATTTACAGGCGTTAGTAGCCACTTTGGAGTTAAACGCTCTTTCACACAATCATGTTACTTATTTCTTGAATAGATGGCGTTAAAACATCAATTTACCTAAAACGTGGAGTTAGGAGGATTTACAATTAAGGTAACGATATATGGATGTAACCATACCTAAAACAATATATTTTTACTATTGCCTGTCGGCTGCTCTGTTTTTTACGGTGGGTGTGAGTAAGTATAGATTTAAAAAGTTAACAAATAGATACAAATTTGTTTATGACTTACCATTTGCTAACAGGACACTTTCAGTGAACAATTTGACAAAAAATTGAAATCTTATAATTTGATTGATTCTAACATAATACAAATATAACGTTATAAAATAGGATAAGACAAGATAAGATGTATTAGAGTCCATGCAAGTATTAAAAAGCAAGATTTGTACAAAATGAATATTTATTATATGCAATATATACACATAGTCTAGAGAGGTTTAATTATGAAGTCAAATGCTAATAACAAAAAGTGAACAATACGTATTAGCGTGGATATAATGTTTATCCAAGAGAATCGTCTATGTACGATGTTAAACTACTAGTAGCTTTGCATGGCCATGTCTTACAAGGCTTATTTAAAAAAAAAAATACAAAAATTTACTCACGCTGTGAGTCCCATAGCTCAGATTAAAATTAAATTTAAAAGTATATTATGGTAAGGTTGACTTTCAATGTTTTAAGTGAATGACAAAGTTAAGTAATTAAATGAAATTAAGATTCATGACAAAAAAAGTAAGACAAAAAAAGATTAAACCTGCTCCAACAAAAAAACTTGCTCCAGCAAAAAAACTTGTTCCAGCACTGATCGAGCTCATCTACAGTATGGCTAGAATGTCCCTGCGGTAGGACAAGGCCTGGTCGTCTTTATGACACCAAATAAGGATGGTACTATGATGTCCCTGACTTATAGTTGGTGCTCCACTGGCTGCAAATGATTCCATGCGTCTCGTTGTTGGCTGGTACATTGGCAGATCACAAAAATTGGCTTGAACGTAGTGTAGATGAATCCAAAAAATAGCCAATCCCAAACACTCTGTAAGTTTTACAAGTATAAGAACAACCTGATAAAACACAAAAGTGAAACTCACCCCTATAAGTAGAGAGAAGCACATGAATTTCACAAAAATACAAAAAAAGGAGGCCTCTCGGAAATAAAATTTTCATGCGAAAGCTGACCAAGCTTCCACACAAAAAAATACTGAATTTTGGCTCACAAAATATTCACAATTACACTGGGTTGAGCCCAACTAAAATAGAAGCTTCCTTCCTTCCTCCGCACACGTGCCCCGGGAATGACAAAAAAATTTGCCATCTTTCCCCCGGAAATCTGACGTCTTTGCAGTGCTGCCAACTTCCTGTTGCCAACCAATGAAGAATATATTTACATAAAAGAGAAAATAACTCTTACTGCTAGAAAAATTTTATGATACTAAAGAAACAAACAATGTGAAATTGAATTAATTTATGAAACTTTAGGTACACTTGAGTGTACACCAGATTGCATACGGCCTCACAAATTTCACAGTAGTATTTTAAAATGCTACAAAGATAAGATAATGTTGGGTGCAACCAATATAAATATTAGCTGCGAATTTAAACTGTTAATTTCAACAAATCAAGATTAAAATAATTTGAAGATGATTGGTGGTTTAAATTCTGAAATTTCGGACTCACAAACAGAGAAATAAAACTAGAATGTCTCAAAAAACAAACAATATATTACAACAATGAAATGTGGAACAAATATCACGGCGATTTAAAGTATGTACGTTAAAAATGGAAGTTTGACAAAAGCAAAATTTAAAAAATAACAAAATTACTACTATTTTAATTAGTTGAATGGGGGAGAGCGTAGGTGCATCTTTGCTACGTACATACTTCAGTATGCGATGTAAAGCAACGACAGGCGCCGTTAGTACTTGGATGGGTGACCATTCCAACGGAAACCGCGTCCTCGCCTCACACATATCTTCCAGCGGCTTGTATATCAGTGTATGCGCGGAAGCTATACAACCTTAAGCGAGGGTTGTATAGGAGATATACCATCCTTCGGAGGGGATGTAAAGACATCGGTCCCTTGTCTATATTAAATGTTAGGCAAGTAAAAGATCCCTACTCTTCTTAAGGGAAGAGTTCGGCAAAATTCCTGGTTGGGGGTAGCTCGTCTACAGGCGTCGGTGTTAGACCTCAGTAGCGGAAATAGGCCGACGTAAAATAAATGTATAAAAAAAATTAGTTGAATGAGTGAATGTAATCTAACTCTAATGAAAATTTATGATCAAATGAAATGTACTTAAGAAAAGTAGACAAATGAAAAAACGATGAAAACTTCGAAATATTTATTGTTAGTTCGGCAAGCAAAACTAAACGTGAACATTTACAGAAAATAATGAACTGGTAAATTTACTGGCTAAGACCTGGTGAGTTCGAAGACAATTTAGAAGCGGACAGACGAACATATACCTTTCCTATGCTGGTAGTTTATTTATTTATTTACATACATAAACGCAACAGAATTTACATTCCATTTACAGGGTCGGAAACTAACATACATATATATTATCAAAACTTGTGATATAAATTAAAACTAGAATACACGTTAGTGTTATATATTATGGCTTACTATAACTTAAATCTTAATACTAATATAATTATTGCAAAATTCTACAAATGAATTAGGTGAACATATGACTATTTAATATATACATATTTATCTATACACGCACATATACAATTATATACAATAATAAAGGAAAAGTGAATAGGGAAAAGCATTAAGTAAAAAAAAAGAAACAAACAAAAACTGTTAATCTAAGAGAATCTTGACTTAATTTGACTTAATCTAGTGTTAAAAATGTCGACATCATGTGAAATAATTTCGTAGCTACGGCAGATACAATATAGTGGTGAAAACGTTAAAGCATTTATGTGTGTATTAGAAAAGTGAAACAAAGATGTAGATCTGGTTGACCTGGTAGGTGCTCTAAAGTTGATTTGTTCAAGTAATTGCGGACAGTCGATCATGTTGTTTAGAAGTTTGTATAAAAGTATAACACTTTGCATCTCTCTCCGCTGCTTCATAGAATTGTATGAAAAACGATTCAGTAGTAATGAGTGATCATAACCTATAGGGGGATATTGATGATCATTGCAAATGCCAGAAATTTTAAGAAACGTCTTTGAATGCCTTCAATATTGTTAATATATACGTCGTAGTGGGGGTTCCATATCACGCTCGCGTATTCTAGTCGGGGTCGCACCAAGGTAGTTGAAGTGGTAGGCATAATCTTACAAGTGATGGTTTTCCGGATATTAGCTAATGGCTGTCCTGGAATATTCTCCAAATGTAGATGTAAATGACCTTTAATCCTCCAGACAAGGTGATTATTGCGGATAGAAGGTGTATTGCTGTCAGATCTTATATAAAGGAAATCTTCGTTTTCTTAAGTTGAACCTTCTTCGTGATCTCGTGCATAGCAAAATAAATATCACTCAAATATCTTTTACAACAAAAGAAAGAGAAAATATGTAAATCTCGTGTTGTCAACCGGACAAAGCAAATATTAGGAGAAAAAATAGTTACAAAGTTACAAACAGAATGTAATCAAAAGCATTTACTTTGACCCAAGAATGGTCAACAGATATCAAGATTTCATATTGTTAAGTTAATTTTCCCAATTACTGAAATAAATTCTCACTAAACTTCTTCTGTGCATGAACCAAATAAACTAAAAATAAGAATCGGTCTTATTTGTAAAGTGAAGTAAAGTAAAGTAAATAAATTTCCCACAAAGTTATTTGCAAATGAGAAAATAATACTTGAAATGTATCAGATTCTGTTGTTTTTTTAAGGAAAAAAATAACACGAACGAAGAAAAAAATTAAATTTGAAACTTTTAATTACATATAATTAAATTTCTGATAGAGAATATTTACAACAAAATATAATTTCCTTAATAAGAAATTCCAGTACAACGAAAATTATGACTGGACTATAAGGTACGAAATTAAGACAAGTTTGAGTAAATTATGAGAGAACGCTACCTTACCTAATCTAACCTAACCTAACCTAACCTAACCTAACGTATTTAAACATCGGAAAACAAATAAAACATTATATCTATTAAAACAACGGAATTATATTAATTATAATCTCAAATGCAGGGAAGCTACCCCAACGAATTTAAATAAATTCTACTGATTATAAATATATAACCCAGCTAGGCAATAGGCAATAATATAAAATAATTAGGTAAACGGTTTGGAAATATCTTCCGAATTTCCCAATGAGTAAGATATAAAGATGTAGGAACGTTTTCTCTGTGGAAAAGCAAATGAAAAGATAATGGAAAGTGACTTCTATGGTATGTTTTACATACAGGCACTATAAATGCCAGGTAAAAATTAAAGAAAAACATACGATATAAATACGACCATATATCTGTAGACACTATGAATTTATTTAATATAACGAATTTGACATATAGCTGCTAAATATGGCGTGACTATGAAAGCTGGATTCTCGTGGTTCGATAAAAATCGATAATCATCTCCCGGTAGGAGTTGAATATTTTAACTTAAATCAAATATTTATAGTATCTACTAGGATATAATCTAATTTATATCATTTAAAAAAAGATAATAATTATGTTAATTATAAAGATAAGGAAATAACATCTAAAAACCGAACGCGAAGTCGTTTTCGGTATTGGACCCATTCCGCGGTGACAACCTTTTCCGGACGCGTCAGCGCAGTGGTTTAGTTTACAGGATTTCGTTGCGATATTAAGTTATAATCGGGAAAAATATGTAACGAGGTTTGTGAAAATTATCATTACAAAACTGTAAACTGGCTATAAAGTATCAAAGATTTAACATTATTAGTGAATTCGTTGAAATTCGTGTAAAATTATCAGAAAGACCAGTTTATCTACAGTGATTTATTTACTTCTTAGGTTAATTCCAAAAACCCATTTTTATGTTAAGCAAACCGAGATTACAGAAAATGAAAGTCGTACTAATTTTTTTCTTGAATATTACACCTATTGCAAACTTAATCCGGGGACACACTGTATAAGGTTTTTTATTGGATTGACTTCTGAACAGGTCTGTTGTGGTCTCGGAGCATAATTACCATCTAAACACATATGTTACAGACCAATAACATTCTCTCCCCGCTAGTGATAATATTCAGGAATGGCATTAGAAAACAATGTTTTATTGGAAAACGATTGTAAAAATAACCTAGCTCTTCAGAAAATACCCACAAGAGACCATTTAGAGATAATTATCTAGCCCTTGGGAAACATACAAAAATATAACAGGAGACAATTCATTTTATGCGTAGAATGTGTTACTTCAAATTCTCACAGCTTCTATCTTATGCTGTATCGGGAAAAGTGAAGGTAAAAAATATGGATTATTATTAGGTTAGTTGTTATATCGATTCATTTTAAGCTCGATTTTAAGTAATTTATTAATTTCCAATTATTTTTTTAAGAGTTAAAGTAACGCAAACTTCTGCATATTTGCATACATCATGTAAGCGAAAAAATCATGTGGATGAGCTATCTAAGATATATGTACTTGGATGGGTGACCGCCTCAAGTGTTTAGTACATTTCACTTATAAGTGGAAAAATTAATTTAAAAATCTTCATAATTTCCAAAATAAATACACTTTTCTATCCATAATCCAATAAAAAAGTCATTTAGTAACTTAAAAGTACCAAAAACTCATTTTTTCCAATCAAATTCTGAACAAATTCACGAACATTCCATAATTCACAAATAATCCGAAATTATCAATAATAACTTTCAAACTTATCAATTTACCATTTTACTGTCGAAACATTACAAATTACTGCTCTAAAAAATAAAGCCCCCATGGTAACATTAATCTCACCTAAACTGCCGCCCGAAAATTCATACCATTTAACTTCTATTTTTATTAATTTCCATTCATATAATTCAACGTCTAATTTAGTTTCCCAGCATTTCAAATTATTTAATTTCAATAGTAAACTCATAAACTCTCCGTCCCCGAAGAGTAACTTTTATCATCAAAATAAGATGCAGGCCAAATATAGTCGAGTTGATCTGTCCTTGGCACTCAAAAAAACGCAACGAAAACTTAATTATTACAGCTGTTGAGCCAAGCGGCTTGCTGTCATCAAACAAGCCGACGCACATTAAAATCCTATAAAGGTAAGCGACTCAATTAGCGAACGAAATAGTACAGATACCTGCATTTTAACTCGACTATACCTATACGCTAAAGCTCTCGCGTAAACTTCTAAAGCTCGCGCGGTAACTCCGAAAGCTTCGATACACATATTTGCTATTCAGATCGAAGTGGAGGTCTTCGTGAAACACTATTGAACCACATAAGCGTCAGTCCGAGTCTCGCAGTTAATCCTAAATAACTCAATAGCCATTTCATGTAAGGTTTTGAATCTGACTTTAAAAGGTGACCCTTATTAATGCCCAACTTTCTATATAATTTTCATTCTCAAATAATTCCATTTTTAAGGCAAAAAACCCCTCACCGAATGATCGGACAGGGCATGGCAAACGAAAGCAAAAAATAGGGAAAAACGTCCGTGCAAGACTACTGTCTCCAGCGAAACAAGACGCTTCTGGCACTATACCAGGCCGAGATTTTTACACACCAGCATATTAGTTTGCGGTTAACTATATGTAACGTTTAATATATCTTCGAGTGTTAGTTTGGCAGTATTAAAACTTAAAAAGTGAAGTGATATACTATAGTAAATTCTTGGTGTTTTTAAATAATATTATTTTAGAATCTTTATATTACAATTTTAATTGTGATACTGTAATGTTTTAGAAAGGCCGCACTTACCTTTTTATACGCAATGCCAACGGCAGCTCTTCTATTTGGAGAGAATGGGTGAGTTCGGTGTATTATAAATGATTATAGTTTTTGATATAAGATGTTATTTAATCGTTAATTAGACTTTTTACTTGTCCAGGGCGCCACTGACCTTTTATTATGTAACTTTTCCTCTGCAACCTTAAGACAGGAAGGATATTTGATTTAATAATATAGATTTTATTAAAAAGAAAAGTTAAAAGAAAAATATGTACAACTTTATTTAGTAAGAAATGTCTTAAGTTTATAATAAATTATTACTTCCAACTTACGATAAGAAAATTTGATGTACAGAGTACAGAGCACATACGTAATAAATTTAGATATACCACATAATAATATTCAGATTAATATAGACAAATTGTATAATAAATATGTATGATGGTTTACTAAATTTTTAATGAAGCAATTATTGTACGAGCAAAAACAAGAAAATAATATACCATGTGGAGGATGTGATTAAAATATTATACAATGTTTATAAAAGCTTTAACACTTCGCATAAATGGCCAGATATGTCGATGGTGTAAATGAAATTAAGAAAATAACTTTGTCTTTGTTCCTTAGAGTAAACCATGAAATAATAATACCAAAAATATGTTCATAATACTATAAGTCCACGTGTAAAGCCTAAAAAGAAACGTATTTTCAAGAAAGTATTCCCAAAAAAATTACAAAAAAAAACCACAACGACCCCTTTTCATTATACCCTCGTATAATTAATTGAGTTAGCATTGTTACCTGGATGGAAGTGGCTTCTTGGAAAATTCTAACACAGAGGGTTGAAATTTCCGAATATGTTACTCCACTGTGTCTCTAAGACGGGATTCAAGTAAAATGAACGAGACGGAGTTCTCATGGTGGCCGGCTAGGATATTCCTAATAAAAAAAACTACCCTGCGCTGACCATACTTAAGCGACGACGCTGCTAGACAAAATATTAAACAGATATTCTGAATTGTGAGTTGCCTTCCTATTTACATATAAAAGGATAGCTGCGTGAGAAAATTAAATACTTCAATTAGCAAAAATAAATGCTACAGTACCAATGTACAAATATATATTTATCCTAAAGATAATGAATACTATAAATTTTACGAGCATCTCGCCATTTGTTGATGTGCGATTTAATTAAATCGATTTAGAAGTGCACTATAATTGGATTTCTTTTCTAGATAGGTTTCTATTTATAATTAAATTATTGAACTGGTATAGAACCGATAAAGAAATCTTTAATATTCAATAAGAAATGTCTATGATAAGACATTGCAAATATAACCAAATAACTATAAAGTATTGACATTATGCAAACTGTTAGATAAGTTTTCAAATTGTAGTGTGATGATCCAGTAAATACATTATATAACAAACAGGTGTGCCCGGAAATAGTTTTAGATGTAAGAAAAATAACTACATGTTGTACAGAGTAAACAAAGTAAAAAAAAATTAGATTGTAAATAATAGTAAATGTTTTCCAGGTATGGTAGAGATAATTGGTGACCCAAAGTGCTATAACAGAAGCACATAATTTAGTGTAACATGACTATTTCCTAAGATACAAAAATAAATCTATAAAAAAATGTGAAAAAATTAGCAGTGATACAAAGAAAATTCTGTCAAGCAGTCTCACTTACAAAAACTAAATCAAAATGCTATACAGATCATGATAAATATAAATAAATATCAGTTTTTTATAAAATTGTTAAATGGACATAAGCCATATATAAAACTGTGCTAACATATTAAAATTTTGCCCTGAGCCACTGCTGTTTTCCATTGTTTTTGCCACTAAAGTGATACACAGAAAAACCCTACACTGGCTTCAATGTATATCCATAGTACGTGAATTCTAAATTTAGGCACCAACAATTAATGTATAACACTCCATTATTTATCTCCCAAGAAATATCTTAAACAACTTTAATTACGAAGGACCTTTAGGATAAAAGGATCTGCCGAGCGTGCTTTACTGATAAGGTATGCGTATATGTAACAGATATTATCTCCAATTATAGAGCTGTATTGTTTACTTAGGCATATATGTTATTTATTGCGGTAGACTTATGTGAAAATCTACAAATTAAATATATTTCTAACCAGACTATGATGATTATCTTCAAAGCTTAAATACTACCGACACATTTTTGTCTGAAATTATTGTCGTCAATTGTCACAAAAATACCATTATGTTTATTGATTGAATTCATTTAGATAATATATTCAGTTTCATTATTTGAGCAGAAATTATCTTCTAATCTGTAAATCCAATAATGCTCCTGTCTAACGCCATTGCTACTGGATATATTTAACAGCATGCATATTTTTTAATTAAAATAAAAGAAAATATACAATAGAGGGTGTTTTGATAAGATCTGCAGATTTTTTGTTTTAAATGAGACACAAGATAAATTAAAAAAGGTTTTTTTTTGTATTTTAGTATGATATACAGACTTCCGAATAACGTAAGTATGGGATATAATATTTTCCAAATGGATTGCTCGGTTACTTTGATAAATAATGGTTTTTTAAACTGAGGTTTTCATGAGATTTTCTGATATTTCATAATCATAATGATAACAATTACATTACCATGGTGTCCTTTTAGCGGTAAAATCATCATTGAAGTAATAATAAATTCATAATATCTACAATATTTGAAATATTATTAAATCTTTCTTCTACCCCCTGACGTAAATTTGCTGTTTTCTGTACAGTCTATAAAATGGAAAAGTGGGCCATTCCAGTTAACTGAACGCATATATTTCATATACGTTCTAGGACGGATACGAACTCGACCAATCACAGTTCGCATATTAAGTACATAGGCAACTATTCGTTTTAAAAATTCATGTTAGTGCGTGAGCGGTCAAAGTAATGTTAGTGTATGTTTCGTGCATTTGAGCTAAAAAATAATTAAAAATGACTGATTCCAGGGAAGAATCAATAAATAGTACACCACCTAAAATTTTATTAAAATTATTAATTATATACAGACAAAATTTTAGAGATGGCAAAAAAAAGTAACTGTGTTGAACCTACAATCTCTTGCATTCAAAGCCTAAATTCAAGCGCTAGGCTACTGCCGCATTTAGAAAATGTTTTCACTAAGAGTACATTATTAAGCAGACGCTATGTTTGTACATTAAAATTTAATTAAAACTAATCATTTGTAGTTTTTTCTTAGACCGTTCGTAGAAAAAAGTATACTGTACAACTCGAGTGGATTATCCATATCGCACTCGAAAAATTGAAGCACTCCTTCTACGGCGTCGTGCTCAAACTTCTTTTTCGTGCGATATGGCTATCATATCTATTCTTGTTGTACAAGCTACTATTGTGTCTATACTGGGTGTCAACGGGATCATGATAAACCCCCTTTTTTTCCCTTATTTTTAAGTATATCAGAAAGAAACTTGGTAGATGCATTATATGACCAAGAAGACACTTTGTGACATAACTCTGTCATTTTTTTCCCACTTTCGGTTTCACCGAAAATGACCCCAACTTTTGATTTTTAAATGGAACTGTATATTATTATATTTTTGGAATTCTTGAAAAATTCTGAGTATGGTGATGCCCCATAAGTGACATATCGACTTCATGAAAAAAAAATTACTCGAAATTTGTTGGTTCATGTAGAGTGCCATGACCATAAAAAATTGCTTGTAATGGACCGGCGTGATGTCTGAAAAATACAAACTCCAAAAATATAATAATATACAGGGTATTTCATTTAAAAATCAAAAGCCGGGGTCATTTCCGGTGAAACCAGAAGTGGGAAAAAATGACAGTTGTGCCACAAAGTGTCTTCTTGATGATTTAATACATCTACCAAGTTTCATTCCGATATTCTTAAAAGTAAGGGGAAAAAGGGGCTACCATGATCCGTTGACACCCATATAAAACTTCTTAGGTATAGTCCAAGTAAGGACTTCCCTGCACTCAAAGAAACGCAACAAAAACTGTACAACATAATTATTATTGCCGCAGGCCATGCGGCATGCCTGCCATCAAACGATCCGACGCACATTAAAAACCTATAAAGGTAAGCGGGTCAATTGCGGTCGAGACAGCACAAAGAGTGATGGTATTTTAATGAGATCGTAAAATTTTTGTTGCGTTTTTTATGTGCTGGAAACTGATTATTTCCACTATAATAGTATTTTGCATTCCATGGTCTTATACTATGATCACTTATTTGATGTTGTACCATTGCATATTAGATGCTTACATTTTAGTTATTAGTGATTTTAACATCCTTTGTAATGTTAATTCGGACCATTCGTTGATTAACTCTCTAAATAATATTGCTGAGTTCCTAGATTTAGACTACTCTAATCCACAATAATGGAATTTTAGATCTAATACATAGTTACAATAATTAGGGTTCCATGTTTCGAGCCTATAATACTCTTATAATTTAAAATGCCCATCACCTGGCGCTTATTTTTAATTCAAAACAAATAAACAATTATTTCCCTGCTGTAATGTGATCCTAGTTACAAAAATGCAATTTAATTTACCCTATCACGACAATATGTATACTGGTTAGAATGAACTTTCTAATTTCACTAATATAAATGATATGCTTACTGAATTCTATAATATTTTATATGATAAAAAAGCAAGCAACCTAGTAAACACAAATACATACCAGATATATAATTGTTGCATAATTATGTTTACATAGAAAGTGTCAGACATATCTTTTGCAAGGTAAATGCAAATTGCATGTGAATACAAATTTCCTATCCTTCCGATATAACATGCCTGTAGCAAACATGAATCATGCAATACTATTGTCCTCTTATTATTATATGGCAGACTTATATTTTGTAAAGTAAATGCAACTTGCATGTAGATGTCCTGTACGTTTTCTGAATCTGATTTTTATGCACCAGAAACATGGCGTTTACGTTTCTCGTATTGCTATTATGATGTGTTAGACATGTAATTTGTCCTTATCTGTATATATCATACATGTTTCAGAGATATGAAACATAATAAATTACGCCACATTTTTCTTATGGAAAAATGGTCCCGGTCAAATTGGCTGAAATTGGGATATGCTGTTGCGTAACTTATTACCTGTTGATTAAGTCTCAATGAGCACGATCTCCAAAAATTAACAATTTTGAAGATATAGCTTGTCAATAATAACATTTTTTCACAATACATTATCGACCTTTAAGTAAAGTTAAGTAAAAATATGACATATACTTATATAAAGTTGACAAAGTCATTATTGGATTTAAATAATCATTTTTTGACTCGTTTATTGCATTTTTTCCATAAAGTTAATATATGGCTTAAAAGTAAACAAAAATTGTTGGTTGTCTAAAATGATGAATGTAATTGTTCATTTTTTAAGGGAAAGCTCCTTTAAGATTTCCATGCATCCAAGAGGTCATAAATTACAACAAATCCCAATTTCAGTTAATTTCACCGGCGCCATTTTTCCATAAGAAAAGTGCGGAGTCTTTTGCTATCTCTTTTATTGATAAAAGATATACATTGCGTTTCATAATTACTGTAAGAGATACGTAATGGACAAAAAGGTAGAATAGCCAGGAGCGTAGTTCATTTGAGAGAAAGGATTCATCATTTGATGTCGAAATTTTGAGCAATGGATAAGCCTGGTGGAATCATTACTTATATAGAATGTGCGGTCTTGTGTGCGGCATTATCTTCATCGGATGCTAAAACATACATCGGCAAATCGACCTGGGCGTTTCCAACTTCATCTTCATCAGGATATGTCCTGCTAAAACAATATTATTGTCCACTAATGGAATAATTTCAGCAGAAGTATTATTATTATCGTTGCCTCTTATTGTCTGCCTAATAAGAAATGTTGATGAAATAGAATAGAATATATTTCGTTTTTGGCACTTATTAAGTTCATTAAAAAAATTATTGTGCCACATAGTTGAGAGGAACTCTATTCACTGATGCCATTAGTCGTAATATACACTAAAACGCTGATGTATAGCAACTTGTAAAAGTACATTCAAAATCAAATGAGTGAGAGTAGAAACAGTGTCACAACAAAAGTAACAACTTTTTCGT
The DNA here is from genome assembly GCA_963675555.1 of Leptura quadrifasciata. Taxonomy (NCBI): domain Eukaryota; kingdom Metazoa; phylum Arthropoda; class Insecta; order Coleoptera; family Cerambycidae; genus Leptura; species Leptura quadrifasciata. The sequence continues at coordinate 115,258,394 of OY776674.1, read as the reverse complement.
AATACAAAATAATAGCCAATCAAAACCAAATGCATTATTATGATTAGTAAGCAATGACATTTACGATATAGCACTTGACTGGTGTTATTTTGACTATTGACAGCAGTACACTAGCGTCTACGGGCAGAGTATCACTTGCTGTACAAGCAAATAGAGATTTTCTACACAAAAAAATTTACTACTGTGTAATGGGAATGTTTGTTTTATTTGTAATATTCAATTTTGATGTTTTGACACTGATTATGGACGCATGCGTACGCTTTACTGCTGAATAGAGTATCACTTTCTATTGTTGGCTCTTAAGTCTTACGCAGACGGTTCATCATTGCGTCGTTTGAAATTAATAATATTAACATATTTAACTTAACGAACTAACCTAAAGAAATATTCGCATTACGTATTTTAGTTGTTAACAAAATGTAGCAAAAAAAAAGTGTAATTTTAGTTGTTAAAAAGACTGTAACAAGCCAATTCGAACCCTCGACCTCGCGTGTGAAAACTGGACAATTACCAATTACCAATTAAAATAATTTTATTTTTGTTATCTATTTTACATTATATTTCATTTATGTCATTTGCCCTAGTTTACTATATTACAAACCTACACATCGTGCGTATAATATTTATCCCTATTCTAGTAAATGTATTACATTTTTTAGGATAGGTCGGCGATGGATGCCGATGACACACTCTTCGAAATTTTTTGGATTGTCCTTCTTTTATAGCATTTCCCGTAGGTTTATGCTATTTTTGTGTTTAATTATACTGCGGAGCAATTTTATATCATATTCAAGGTTTCCCGGTGTTCCAATTGTATGTATTGTTATGCAGGAAAATACAACAAAAACCTGCTTTTGTAAATGATTATTTTTGAAAAAACTTAAAGATTATTCTGGCTCAAAAGAAAATTAGAAATTAATTGAATGTTCTAGATTAAATTAAAAGTTCCTCTATGAATTATGTACATAATAAACGAGATAACTAAAGAAAATTTATGGAATTCTAATCTAAACTGTACTATTTATAATATTTACATTATGTACATTTTTACTATTTTGGGGGAAATTAAAATGCTAATGGAAGTGTTCCTTAATAAATAAAATTATTGTTTGTTCTAAGTTAACTTAAAAATTTACTATAAAAATTACTACATGCAGCGGAGAAAAATATAAAGAAAAAATAAATTGTTATTCTAAAATTAACTCGATATTCTGCTATTTACGTTATATACATATTTACATTATGTGGGGTATAAGGGGGGGGAGGGGGATTGTATATGTCTGTCTTTTTTTTGTGTATGTTTCAGGTTTTACGTATTTTCCGTTTGTCAGTCTCTTATATCGTATATTGGTAGGTTTTGGTGTAAAAGTCTATGTGCGTGTGGTGGGTCATTGTGTCTTCGTCTGTTTGTCAGGTCTCTTGTCAGCTCCGACTGTTGAATTTTGTATGTGAAAAACTTTTGAGCAGTTTCGTTAATAAAATCTCGCATGAGAGGTACATTAGCCCTCTCATGTAATTCAACAATCGGAGTGTACCTGTCTGCGTTTAGTAACAGTCTAAGTATCTTGTTTTGTGTTGTCTGCAGTCTGTGGCACTGTGCGTCTGAAATGCAATTCCAGGACGCATGACATGCTATCCATTACACCACGGACTGCTGATGAGAAACTTGCATACTTCTTACTATATCAATATGTAAATCACGGATGAACCGTCTGCACAAGACTTAGGAGCCAAAAATAGAAAGTGATACTCTGCCCGTAGACGCTATAGTAGCAGTATAGAGTACGCATGCGTCCATAGTCAGTGCCATAACTGACCCCTGCAAAAATATTACAAAACATCAAAATTGAATATTACAAACAAAACAAACATTTCCATTACACAGTAGTAAATTTGTTTGTGTAGAAAATCTCGATTTGCTTGTATACTGTATACGAGCACAATTGAAACTGGTCAGTGTTAAAGCACAGGACCGTGCGCACTGAACTTGATATTTTGTCCTATATATTTAGCAATGGTTTCGAGATTCGAATGGTAGTTGAAACTGTGCAGGCGAGTCCGAGACTGGCAATGTAATCAGCCTGAATGAACCATCTACGACTGCACTGGTTTAAAGATAATAAAAAGGATAGGCCTACTAGCATAAAGAAAATTCGTAAATCATTTCTCAGAAGTAACGTGGATTTGTGAGATGTGTTGTCAATGTGCAGTGCATAAATACCTATTATAATATCAAGCGTAGGAGTTTAGTTAGTTATTATTCATATTTATAAATATTTACTACTATATAAAAGGTAAAATATTTTAATTATTTACTAATTTACCATGGCTTTCTGGAGACCATTTGAAACAGAGGATAATATAATAACGTCCGAATATCTTATCATTTTCTTATGACAAGCATTTTTATTTACCTCCGCCCATGTACAATAAAGAGATGCCGGCTTTTAGTTTTATACGGCTTCAATTAAGTTCGTATACACTTTACAGCAACATCTAAAGTAAACTGAGCTATACTTGATTATTTATATGTAACGGAAGAAAATTTTAAATTAAGACATTAAATTTTGCATCAACTTTAAGATCATTTACACATTAGTTACATGTAAAGAAATATGGCTTTTGATACCTTCAGGGATATTGTAAAATATGTGTCATGCATTTGTCAGACATGTATTTATTTTGTGTATGTAAGGGTTACTCAGGTGAGCTTATTTTGATACATGGCAAACATATGTATGTTTACTGGGAATATTTCTATGATTCGATAAAAGTGTTACTAATAATATCAGGTTAAAACGTAAATTATTAAACAAATTATTTCCTTAAAAGTCATTGACGATAAAGTATGCATAATTCTAAGAAGTTTTGATGTCAAATAAACTCAAAATTTAAATGAACTTTACGAACTGTACCATCCAGTATGAGTTATAATGAAACCCATTTAAACGAACCAACTGAAATTGCCAACGCTTAGCTAGTTATTTTTCGAGCATTTTTATGACCACAGAAGGCATAAACCGTATATCGGATAGGTTAATTCAGAGTTCTATGATTGAAACTAGCGAACATTAAATAGTTTAAAAGCTATTCAACAATTTTATTTAGGAGTTCGATAAAAGCGAGAACTGTAGAAAATGATATTTCTATATTGCCTGAAGAAGATATGGAGCTTGGATAATCGGCACCCTTGATTTGAAATCAAATCGCTGAGCTGGCTAGGTCTACGTTGGATTGGACTGAGGTCACACTTGTTGCCATCATTGAGAGCTACATGACGCACGATACAGAAATGTACGATGGGATATGTAGTTGGGAAATGTGTTGCTGCATTATGTCATAATATGGGTGTTTATGTTCCTCTTTTTTTCTACAGTTGTTTTTCTTCTGCGTCTTCTCTTTCCCCTGTGTTCCCATTTTTCCGATTTCTTTTCGTTATTTTTACACCGAGATATTATAGATTTTTCATTCAATTAAAATTATTTATTAAGTTATTTTCGTGCCTACCCTATATACACCCTATTTAAAATATTAGTTTAAGGTAATAATATTAATAAACCGGTAATTATATTTTGTTCTAGAAGCTGTCTTTAGAATAATTAATTAAATTTCTTGCTGTAATTATTTATCCATGGGCGAATAAATTCGCTTCCTTTTTGTAATAAGTTAAAATATCTATTTTAATCAAATTTCTATTATTAAAATATTACTATTTATTTGTTTATACAACCGGTATGTCAAGCAAACAAATCGAGCCCTCGGCGTCGTCGCCCTGTCCCACCAACTTCAACTTCAAACAGACTTTATTAAAATTAATATATTTAAATTTGCTTCCCGGAGACTACCTTGCGACCGACCTTGCAACCACCGCGCTGTTCGCGGTGGCTGGTTGCATGGCCGGGCGGGGTGACTCCGGTTCGGCTAAAAGAAAATGGGGAGAGAAGTCCTGACTCCTTTTGCTAAAAACAAATTAAAAAGGACAATATAGTTAAAAAACATTTTAAAAATAAAATTTAACAAAGCTTAAAACTAAACACAAACTCGAAGCTGTCGTACTGCACTGAACTAATTTTGCTGCTGACACAGGTACCCAAATCTAAAATTCATCAAAATGAGGTACTGCAGGGCTGCGCAAGGCTGCCTAAACTGTGGTTTATCGAAATTTTGTTTCTTACAAATTTTATAGTGAAGCTAATTTTGAGTGAAAAAATGCACAAAAAGAGAACGATAACAAGAACAGAGACAAAAAACGCACAAAAAGAGATCAAGAACACGAAACAAAATGGACAAAATAAAAGGGAGAAAGGGACAGGATAGATTTAAAGATATGGAAGGTATGAAATGTCAGTATTATCGGATAGGGTAAGAGGAAGTTATAGTAGGTGAAGGTTTGGCTATAGTGGTTGCCGGAAGATTGGTAACGTCTGGTATGGTAGGGTGTGTTTGATCCGAAAGGGTGCATTATGCTGTCTAATTTGTGTAACGTTCGCGGTAAGCGGACTATCGCCCAGTTTGAAAGAGTAGAATTTTTGGGAGATTTCCTGGACGTAGTCCGCTATTGGGGTTATGTCGTTGCAACGTGTGCAGAGATCTCTGAGGGAGGTGTACCTTCCAGAATTCGAAATGAGGCGCATAAATTTATGCTCAAGCACTTTTAATTTTCTCATTGTCGTGGTCTGACCACCATCGTGTACAACAACTTTTTGTTTTGTCTGTTAAGTCTGCTACCCCTGACCATCAGCGGATACAGTCTTCTGGACAGGGAGTAGACCGTCCGTACAGTTTCATTTATGTGTGTATTGAACGTAAGTCTCTGGTCTAGTCTGACCCCCAGATACTTCACGCATCGTTTTGTTGGAATTTGGTGCCCCCTGACCGAAACGGGTGTCAAAATTCTGTTCTCGGTGAACGGGCGCGTGAAGACTATCGCTTCCGACTTCTCGGCGTTTACCCGTATTTTCCATGTCCCACCAGTACGCTACGCAGTTAACCTCGCGACGACAGGAATTATATGCTTTCGCGATCTTATAGTATGGCTCTGCGATAATAAATTCAGAGTACGACCGCTAAAAATTCAGGCAGCTTGCTGTCTGACTCCTAAGACAAATGACACCCATACCGGCGCAACGAAGAAAGAAGATCAAGAACCGAAGAGCTCCAGAAAAGGATACCCTGCCGGCTAGTATTCCTATTGAATATTTTGTCTATGTTAGATTTTTAGGCTTAGGTTAATTCAATTAATTTGTAATTATTAATATTTCGTCTTTGATAGATATTTTTTTTGTGGGAGCCGTCTAACTATGTTTCCGGAAACAATGCAGTCTCTTGACTTTATTGTGCTAATCTCTTCTTTATGACCCATTCCAATATTTTAGCCCCTTGTTCCAATTTGCACATGTCCAAGATTGGTTGAGTGTCATATTCTTCTGGGATATATTCTTGGTTATCCATATAGAGCCTGTCTCCTGTGATCCACAGCCTCACATTCAGTCAGGATGAGATAAGCTGTCTGTCTCTGTTGACCTATTACATTGTCTGCATTTTAGGTCTCCATTGTACATGCCTATTCTATATAGTTGTTCTTTCAGGGCATAATGCCCTGTTAGGAGACCTGTAATTATTAGTAAATGATTCCTACTCATTGGCAGCAGTTATTCTTCTCAGTCTTCTTTCGAGATGGTCATTTGATAAATGTTTTCCCATGTTGGTGCCCTGTTATTTTATCCCAGTATTCTTTGTGTTGGTTTTTAACCCACTCCCTTATTTGGCCCCGTATAGTGGTTTCAGGCACTCCCAGGGCCGGCTCTGGGCCAATATATGGAGCCAATGATTCTTTTCTTGCTAGCTCATCAGATTTTTCGTTGCCTTCGATACCAGAGTGTCTTGGAACCCACAATATAGCTATCTTGTTGTGGTTTACCGGGGCTCTTAGTTCTTCTCGGCATTCCCATACCAGTTTAGAGGTCACTTTCGGGTTTAATAGTGCCCTTAGAGACACTTAACTGTTAATATGCTGATCCGCCTGTTTCTATAAGCCCCCAGATTATTTTCTCTTGTACAATGCCATATGGCATGTATTTCTGTCTGAAAAACAGAAATATATTGTCCAAGTGATATGCTAAACTGTGAGCTTTTCATAAACCAGATAAGTTCCCCAGGCCTTTTGCTGTAATTGTCGTTTTTCCATTCGCTTCGAGCCACAATTTTTACTCCGAAGTTTCTGTTAACAATGTGCTTAGGAATCATGTGGTCTATTCTCATATCAGATATGCTAACCCCCACTCGGTTTCTGATTTGGTTATGCCCCAATCCTGTAAAAATGCTACTTGGTTCTTTTTGCAGTATGAAGTATCCTATCCTTGCCTCCCCCATTATCACAAAGTGAAGAGGAGGGAGGTCCAGCAGCACCTCTTTTGCTGCTGCTGGTGTTGTTTTCATAGCTCCCGTTATTGCTAAACAAGCAAGTCTGTATCTTATTTAGTTCAGCAACAGTGGTGCGCTGTGGCATCTCTGTCCACCATACCAAAGATGCATATGTGACATGGGTCTGATCACCATGATGTACATCCAATACATCATGCGTGACTTTAACGCCCATGTTTACTTTTAGCCAACATAAGCGTTGTTTTCGCTCTCTTTTTAGTTCTTTGGAGCTGTTGGTTCCAGGTAAGTCTAGAGTCTAATATTATATTTTACCTCTCCCGACAGTTGTATTTGTTCACTTTTGAGCATTAGTGGTCCCAGCTCCTCTAGTTTATTCCTTCTGTTGAATGCTATTACTCTGGACTTGGAAGGACTGATATTTAGTCCTTCCTCATCTGTCCATTCTGTTACAACATTTAAGGCCCGCTGCATACGCTCCTTTACTGTGTTGTTGAATTTGCCCTGAGCTAGTATGACTAGGTCATCTGTATAGCCCAGGATTTTGTGCCCGTCCCTGTTCAGTATCCTTAATAGCTCGTTTATGACGACGTCCACAGAAGAGGCGATAAAACAGCTCCCTGAGGTCATCCCCGTCCAACCTGAGTCACCAGTGTCTCACCCATGATGGACGTATGTTAATACTAATCTATCCTTAAGCATACAGTCTATCCATCTGCAGCTGGTTTCATCGATTTCTCTCTCCGCCAATGCTTTAGTAATAGATCTTAGGGAGGTGTTATCGGACGCGTTAGATTCTTAGGTTTAGGATAATTTTATCGATATGTAATATTACTCTCTACCACCGTTAGGCCGGTTCAGGTCTACAGAGATAATCTAGGAGCAAAGAGTAGTAGTCCTACTCGGCCCTAGTTATCGAGACCGTCATCAAGTCAATGGATATTGGCGCGCGTTGGTGGATTTGTATTTGTCTTTAAAAAATATTGTTATGTTCAGAATTGCGAGTTTTACTGTTGTGTGTTGCGAATGCCTGATTTACTTTATTGAATCACTGGATATTAATGATTCTGCACTTGAGCTGCTTAGTTCTGCGTAACGAGCTTGAGTAATGTTGTTCCAATATAACGGAACTGGTGCTCGAGCAACAGTACCGTATCGTAACCGTTACCGACGGTTGTGTCTTAAAGTGACGTTTCTTACCCTTCAGCTCAACAGGCTGAGTAAAACACCGTCGCAATGTCATCATTGATGATTGTCGGGGTAAAGTTTTAGGCTCTCGGTGCACTATTATTGTCCTATTCTACAGGTATACCATTGCTGCCATTGTCTCCTGTTCACTTCTTTATCGGTATGTTTTGTCCTTCTAGTTGATGGGTTAATGCTCCGCATAGGCACTAGTAGTTGGTGTGTTTTCGTTCGTACCTTCTGTAATATATCCATTGTTTTCTGAAATGGTGTTATTATCACTATCAGTACTATTTTCCTGAAAGACACTTTTATTACCCCTGGCTGGAGAAATTTAGTTTTGTCATTATAAACTGACCACTGTAACTGTCGTCAATTAATTTGGATTTAGTTTAGATTGCGAACTCGTCGAAGTTATGCCTGTCAGTGGGGTAGTTATAATTTTTCACTGCGAACAAAGATTAAAAATATTCCAGAATTTATTGCCCTTAATCGCTATAACCCACTATTTAAACGATTTGAAAAAAATGTAATTAAGATTATGGATAATTTTTTGCATGAACGCAGTTCATAACTAATTTCGGTCCCCTAAAAAATGTTTGGTATTTTTGACCCATATAAAGATAATGAAGCCAACTTTAAGCGATGAGCTTGCCTTTATGGCACCCTACTGCGCTGGCCTCCTCGGATTTTCCTCCAAATTACTGACCGTTACTCTCCATTGGCTGACCAATAGGTCACAATAAATTTTAACCGGTTTTCAGACGCTAAGAATATAATTTTTCATACGAAAACGCCCCTACCGTCGTCCGCCAGGACCAGGACCCAGCATAGGGTTGTCTCATTAAATAGGACCACAGTTGGAAAAGGCTTTCAGACGTTCATTGAAAAATTCAGTGGCTATTGGTCTATGATGGTCGTGCACGGATGAGAAAACCAGATTATAGCATGTTGGTTAGAATTGGTAACTGTTCTGTAAAACAAAACAATAGCGTTAAATTCCTTGGTGTTTTTATGGATCCTCTTTTAAATTGGGGAACGCACGTAGACTTTATTAATAATAAGTTATCTACCCACTGCTTTGTCGTATGGCAGCTTCGTTCTTTTGTTAATATCCATATTTTAAAAATGTACTATTTTGCTCATATACAGTCTTGTCTAAATTATTGTATAATCTGCTGGGGTAACTGCTCTCGATTTAACGAAGTGTTCACGCTTCAAAAGAAAATTGTACGTACTATGTCCTTTAAATCTCCTCGTCATTCTTGCAGACTTCTTTTCAGAGAACTGGGAATTCTAACTGCTTCATTTTTATATATTCTCAACTGTATATTGTATATAAAAGAAAACTTGGAGCAATTTAATAGCAGAAATGACATAAATAAAAATCTGAGACAGAATTATAATCTCAACATACCAGCTCATACCCTATCCATCGTTGCAAAAGGTCCCAAATTAATGTCTATAAAATTATTCAATAAATTACCTGTGCATATCAAGAAAATAAATGTCATTAATCTTTTTAAAAGAGAAGTAAAATCACTTTTACTCAAACACTCGTTTTACTCAGTTGATGAGTATTTAGGGACTAATTTTACCAATACCAGCTGACAACCGAGGAAATATTTCCTTGAGTTTGTTTTCGTTTTCCCGTTGTAAAGTTAATAATTTGAAACTTCTTGTTTGTTAGTCATGCTTTGTTTGTTCTTTTACATTATTCTGTACCTAATTTATTTTTTTATTGACAAATTTATATATGTATATGTCTTGTGTAACTTGACCAATTTGACTATATTCTAATGCTTGTAAAAGTCTATAGAAATAAAGGTATTATTATTATTATTATTATTATTATTATTATTATAGAAGTTGTCATGAAGAAATATAAAATATAAAGGCACGTATATCGAATTGTGGGAGGTTATGTTTCGATGAACCGTTGCTTATGGCAGTACGTCACCAATACTCGTTAGATTAACATGATCATCCTTCGTTATATTCAGGCAATTGTGGAATTTTACTTTCTATATCCTCCTAATGTCATTTCCAACGAGATAATGCCTGTCCACATGTGACAAGGGCTATTTTAAACCATTTTCAATATTAGCAATCTTCTACCGTGTCGATATGAAAACCTTACAAAATTGCTCACCCCCATAAACTTTGCTACAAGGTATGACTTAGGTAATAAGGAGTAAGATATGGAAAACCATATATTAATCATCTCATTAGGTCAATTCCTCGATTATACAATGACTGACATTTAGTTTATCTACCTTTCAGTCTTAATATGTTTGATGATGGCTACTTTAAACTGAATTGATACACTGCCATATTCCTTGACGTTATTTATAATAAAAGTGAGTGTATTAGATATAAGCACTCCACACCTTTCAATCTTATCTTATGCAGGTGCTTCAATATTTTTTTGCACATTCTGTTATGAATTAAATGCTAAACATATTTATTTCTATATTAATAATCCTCATATAGATGATTGATCGGTACGATGCACGTCTTTCAATGCTACACTCATAATATATGCATCATGAGAATTATTAATATAAAAAATAATTATGACGTGATCAACGCAGTTTACATCATTATTGAAATATTATATGACGATGTATTAATATTTAAGCAAAAAGTGTATCTGCAGTAATGTAAATATTGAGTGTAAAAATAAATTAAAAGAAAGTAAAATAGAATATAATGATAATAACATTTTTGAGTCAACAAACAAGGTCAAAACTATCTGGAATGTGATAAATGAGATCACAGGCAAACCTTCTACCTCATAGACAAAAATAGAGGTTCTTGAAAATGGTTCTCTATTGCCTAATAAACTTATAGCAGATAATTTCAATGTTCACTTTACATACAACTTTTTTATCAATCATGTTTTCTCCAGCACCTCACTGAAATAGATACGTTATTATTTATTGGTAAGTTAAAGTCGTCTCATCCCAGTGGCCTGGATAATATGTCTAACAATTTAATAAAGAAATGTAAAAATAATCTAGCTCTACCATTAACTTGTGCTATGTAAATGGTATATTCCCTGACAATCTAAAAACTAGTAAAGTTATTTCACTGTTTAAAAGGTAGTATGTCGAAGGTTATAGAACTTGCATTTTTAGAGCTATTGAGTGGATTTTTCCTAAAGAATAACCTTTCGTCTTCAGTTCAATATGGCTTGTTGGAAAACAAGAATGTTGACACTGTCAAGAGTCTATTCGATTTTGGTTATGTACTATTCACGAACCTTTGACCGCGTGGATTATGATGTATTTATTGCGAAACTGTTTAGATATGGCATTAGGAATCATGTGTTAAATTTTTTGTCAAACTATATTAAAAACTAAACATAATATTTTTAGTCGCAAACTCCTCTATAAATCCTTATTTTACTATAAGGAAAGTAACCAGACTGCAACCAAAGTTACAAATCTGGCGCGTTAAGTGTAATAATTGCATATTACCATCAAAACGCTAATGCTTTGAATTTTTCGATTGCAACAGACACTGGACCGCTAGATGGCGCCTGCTCGCTGTTTTACATGTCGCTATTGTGAAAATACCGGGATGTACTATAGTCAAAGGATTCTCATGTCGGTCGTCGCATACCTACCTTGCACTGACGAGAGCCAACAGCTCCAAACTGCAGTCTGCAAGTGGTGTGTGACGACTGGCAAGGGAGCTCCTTTAAGTAGGATCAGTCTTTCGGCTGGTGTTTGTTGCAATCGAAGCATTAGCGTTTTGATGGTAATATGCAATTATTACACTTAACGCGCCAGATTTGTAACTTTGGTTGTAGTCTGGTTACTTTCCTTATAGTAAAATAAGGATTTATAGAGGAGTTTGCGACTAAAATATTATGTTTAATATTCCGCCCTCTAAAAGCACATTTGAACTATATTAAAAACTGTTAGCAAGTAGTCTATATGAATGTAACAGAGGGCAATAAATATCCCATAAATGCAGGTGTACCACAGGGACCCATATTAGGGCCATTTACCTGCCTTGTGTTCGCCAACGATCTAGTTCTATACATACGAGGCAAATACAATGTTCATATTACGTGCTACGCCGACGACACAAACTATTTAGTTGTTCAGAAAAGTCATGACACAATAAGAAATGTATGTAAAGATCTATACAAAGATATTATAACTTGGTCAGAGGCAGACTTACACTTAATAAGGATAAGCATGGGGCTGCATCATAAATATGATTCTTTAATAACAAATTTTGTTAAAATCTTGGGAGTTATGTTCGGCTGTAATTTAACATGGGCTACTCACATAGACAGTTTGTGTGTGACATTGCACAACTTATAGAATCATGGTTTACTGGAATTTTATTGCTCTAATATGCATTCTCATCTACGGTATGGGATTATGCTGTGGGGATGTTCTTCGAGCATTTATTTTTCAGAAGCGCTTTATTAGGATTATAGAGAATTTACACCCCCCAGAATTGTGTAGGGAATCTTTTAAAATAGTGACTTTGACGGATATATATTATCTGTGGGTCACCCGTTTGAATACTAATCGTAATTAGTTGCTTGACATTTCGTATCGAACGACAGCTATTGTCATGACATAGCTATACTCTCACAGACTACCGACTATAATGTTTTAAAAGTGTTTAGAAATAAATCTAGTAAAATCCTTTGAATATAAGATTATTCCCTAAGCTATTTTAATTTTAAATTCTCGCCTCCTTTGAATATATTGAATTGCTTATTACATCGCGGAAGAATTTTTAAACGTAGTTTACCGACTGTAATGAACAAACGTACTACATAAAGTAAGAGCGCGTTCTGAAGTGATTAAAGAAAACCGCTATAGACTTTAAAGTTAAATTAATTAAAAACCATGCTAAAATAGTGGTAAGGAGTAATTTGCTTTTAAACTTGTTACAATATTTTTGGTTGTGCAAAATATACAAGTGCGTATATAAAGTTCTTAATATTTATTAAGGTATCAAGGGTGTTATAAGGATAATAACGCACCGAGGTCGGCAGTGTACATGTACGTCGAACGAGGGCGTCATTATCCTGTAACACCCGTGGTGCCTTCAACGTTTTATGTCCTACAAGTCTGTTATTTCATTCGAATTTTTTTTGATATTTACGATTTATTAATTTGAGATCTATTATGTTCAGAACGATTTGATTTAAAAGAGTGTAAAATCAAAATTGATTGCAAACTCCGCCGTTTGTCAATAACGCTGTCATCACTTACTTGTTTTGGGTCATTGTGTTGTACTGGAAATGTTAGAAGATAATCTATCTGAAGAAGTGTTCTTAAAGGCTGTAAAAGCAGCCGAGGCACTTGTGCCTCATAATACCAAAAAGGTATATGATATTATAATGCCCTAGGGCGTTATTTTTCATTTAATGTATCTAAAATAGGGTGGTTATTGTAAAATAATAGACTTATAGGACATTAAAGAACTTTTTACTAAATAACCTTGATGAAAATAATTTAAAAAATCGGCACCTAACAGTATCAAAAACACGTAAATGTTTGTGAGTTAAAACGCCACCTGTTTATGTGCTTAGACAAATGATGGCAATATGCGGAATCTGCATGGATTTTTTATTTCTCCTGTTTCAGTATTATAAAGGTGCTGTTACACAAGCCATTAAAATTGCCTAATTGCCGGCAATATCAGCTAATTTTTATGTCATGAAACATCTAGCAACATACAGCAATATACCAGCAACATGCGATGATGTGGGGCAATTCGACAATTTGTTAAAATAATTGTTACGAATCCCAAGATGTTGCGTAATATTGTCCCATTAATTGCTCCACTATGTCTGACGATAGTCGCCGGGCAATTATTGTAAAAATTGCCTGCGTAACAGATCGATGGAAGGAGCAGTCGAAGAACAATTGGAAACATATATTTCATAATTAATTGTACAGGATCAATGGGTAAAAATAAACACTAATAATTACTTTATTAAGTTCAAATGGTACATATAAGTAACTATTAGCGATGATTGGTAGAAAGCACATTGGAATTTTTTGCAATTACGTATAAATAAACCTGTAAAGTGGGTATTTTTGCAATTTCTTCTTTTTGAATTTAGACATATTTGCAACTTGGAAAATAGGTTACCTAATGTCGCTTGTAGGAATGTGAAATAGATGATATAGAACGGTGGTGTAGAGTAAATATTATTTTTAATTAAATATCATCCAGATGCCAGGCGGTTGCATTAGCTCTTGTGGATGACAGAAATCTGATTAAAATTGTAAGATGCAAGAACAGTCACGGAGTTCAATGTATGAATTCGACTTCTATTGTAGAAAATACTAATGACATTGAAGAATCTGTAACTTAATTCGATTCAATTCGACATGACTTTATTAATATTAAATAATACAACAGTCATCTAACTAGAGTCTGCTCCAAGATTGGTCATGCATTTATCTTTTTATTTTGTCGGTTAAATCTGCTACCGCTGACTATGAGCGGATACAGACTCCTGGACAGGGAGCACACCATCCGTATTGTCTAATTGATATGCGTGTTAAACGTCAGTCGTTGGTGTCCAGTCTGACCCCCAAGTACTTCACTTTTGGTTGGAATTTGGCTTCCCCGAATTGAAATTGGAGTAAATATACTATTTTCGGTGAAACGACGCGTGAAGACTATCGCCTCTGACTTCTCAGAGTTCATCCGAATCTTCCACCGTTCGTAATACACCGGGGCACGATCCATGTGCGCCTTCAGCAGCATATTCGCTGCTTGTGCGTTATTAGAATGCGCGTACATGGTTGTATCATCGGTGTACTGGGCCAGCCTTGTATTCGGGAGCTCTGGAAAATCGTAGATGTATAAATTGTACAACTTCGGTGACAGGCACGATCCTTGCAGCACTCTCGCATAAATGTCTCACTGTCTTGAAAGTTTATTATTCGCTCGAACTTGCAGGGATCTGCCCGTCAGAAACGAGTGAATGAGTTTTATGAGGTGAGTCGGGAAGTTGTAGTCGTGCAATTTGTAGAATAATCCCGGGATTCAGACGATGTCGAACGCGTGCTCAATATCGAGGAGCACTATGGCGGTGCTCTTTCCGAGGTTGTATTGTACTTTGACATTGTTAACTATCCTAACGACCTGCTGCACAATGCTCCTGTCCCTTCTGAATCCAAATTGCGACTCATCGTCGATATGATTGATGTGAAGCTCCTCCTGAACAGTATCGAGTTTGATTAGGATGACCTTCGCCACTTGGAGATCGCCGACAACAACGAGATTGAGCACGACGAATTTGCACTGGCTGGCTAGAATCGCATTAACGATATACGTCAATTGCACAATACCTTTCCTCGGGAGATATTTGAGTAGCTTGTACTCGATGCAGTCTTTCCCCGTGTTCCCCGGGGCTTTATTGTTAGGTAGATTAAAAATTTAAATTAATAATAATAGGTGTAACTTCAAATGTAGCTTAAATTGATCAAAATTTAATAAAGAATGAAAATGAAACTAATAGTGGAAGTCAGTAGTTTATTGAGATGTATAGCAATTTCCTTATTGAGGTGAATTTTCATCTATTTAGTAGTTAATAAAATATATCAATTAAAACCACAGAACTAAAGAAGTTAAAAACGTGTTATTATTTGTTCATTAAAAAAAAATGCCAATTACATAATGAAATTCAGCCTTCTATAATTCATAGCTTGCCAAACTACAACCTCATCTGCCCCGAATAATGAATATTCTAAACTCCAATGAATTCATTTCTGCATATATAAGGCAAATATTTCTATATATTATATATTAATTATTGTACTAGCATTTTAGAAATGAGGACGAATCTGAACCGTAGTTAGTCGTGTTCTTTAGTAGTCCTAATTAAAGAATATATAAATAACAAACATTGGAAATGACTTCTGTAAAACACCTTAAGAACGCAAACTAACTGATTCATATTTAAGGTGGAACTTTCAAATAATTAACCTCATAACGAAGTTTCGTTGTCTTCTCTCAATATTTAGCCACTTCAAAAAATTCATCATCACATATCATTCTCACCTTACTTATGGAATTATTGCTTGGGGAAGTGTAATAAATTTTAACTTAAACACATTAGAAACAAGCACTAATGGATTCTTAAAATAATTTATCGTAAATGCAGGATTTCAAGCAATGATTTGTACAGCGAGTAGTTTTTTATATAAGACAACTGTTCTGTCAAAACTTGCTAATATAACAGCATTAAAATAAATGAAACTTAAGGTGTCTTGAACATAGCTATTGCACACGATATAAAGAAAATTCCATCATTCCTCGAAAATCGAAGACAATTGTACAAAGATATCATGTCTATCTGGGACCAAAAATATACAATGAACTCCCTGCACATGTTAGAATTATACCACCATTAAAACTATTTAGGAAACATATAAACAAATGAATTAAAGAACAACCTAGATTATTAATTCACCAATATATTGATACAAAAAATTCTTATTATTTATATTAGGCAATATACGTTAGCCACATTATTATATCCGGTAAAGATCAAGGTCAAATATTGTTTGTCTTGTGTCAAATTAAGAATTTTGATTAATTATTGGATATCTAACTGAATTTAGGAACTAGTTTGGCTCTTGCAATTTTTCATCTAGTTATGCCAGAAAATTGCAAAAAAACCAAAAGCATACTGAAGCAATTTTATTGACATTTTTATTGAAAAACAAAGACAGCATTTGTCAGATTTTGAGTTGTCTAATCAAAGTAGTACAATTTTTGTGAGTTATTCATCAAAAATGGTGCGTTATACTACTGAAGATTATACCAATATGCTTTTTATCTTGACATCATGCCAAGGAAATGCAGCAGGTGCAGTAAGAGAGTATCGCAGGCGATATCCCAACCGTCGTGTACCAAATTTAAGAATTTTTCTTGGGGTTGAAAGAAAGTTACGTGAAACCGAACAGGTATTAATAACGACGCCTAGACTAGGAATACCAAGGAATATCCGAAACCCACAGGTTGAAGAGGCGGTATTGTAGGCAGTCGAGGAAAACCCCGAAATTAGCACTCGAAGGCTGGGTCTACAACTGGAACTTCGCAAATCCTTTGTGTAGCGGGTATTACATGATTAGCAGTTGCATCTCTATCGCCACACTAGAGTGCAAGAATTATTACCCACAGACTTCCAACCAAGAGTAGATTTTGTCCAGTAGTTATTACAAGAAGGAAGAAGGAAGGAGAAGATTCTTTGGATAGACGAAGCCACTTTTACTCGAAACGATGTATTCAGTATTCAATCGGGGCGAGCGTAGGTGCGTCTTTACTATGTACATACTTCGGTATGCGAAAGCAACGACAGGCGCAGTTAGTACTTGGATTGGTGACCATTCCAACGGAAACCTCGTTCTCGCCTCACACATCTTCCAGCGGCTTGTATATCAGTGTATGCGCGGAAGCTATACAACCTTAGGCGAGGGTTGTATAGGAGATATACCATCCTTCGGAGGGGATGTAAAGCCGTCGGTCCCTTGTCTATTAAATGTTAGGCAAGTAAAAGATCCCTACTCTTCTTAAGGGAAGAGGTTCGGCAAAATTCCTGGTTGGGGGTAGCTCGTCTACAGGCGTCGGTGTTAGGCCTCAGTAGCGGAAATAGGCCGACGTTAAATAAACGTATATATATATATATATATATATATATATATATTTACCATCGAGATATTTAGATGTCAAAGAAGATTTTCTGTAAATGCTTGGGCAGGAATTTTGGACGACAATGGTAGAGATGGTAGAGTCAATGGAGAGCAATACCTACATTTTCTGGAATAAAACCTGCCGGAGTTCCTAAATGGTGTACCGTACGCGACCCGAAGAGGTATGTGATTCGTGAGGCACCAATCCATAATGTACTTTCAATAAGAAATTATTTGGATAGGGCATTTCCCGGAAGATGGATTGGAAGAACACCTCATGCTCCTGTACAATGGCCACCCAGGACTCCAGATGTCACTCCACTGGACTTTTTCTTTTGGGCCGTATGAAAGAAATTGTATATTCAATTCCCATTGAAAATATTGACCAGTTGCGGCACTGAATTCTTGACACCGCCAACAAAATCAGAAATGAGCATGTTTCCCAAAAATACGGTTTAATTTTCTTAAATGTCTTAAACCGAGAACATTTTGAGCAATTTATTTGTTGACAATTTTTAAATTTCTCAGCATTAATTATGACAAAGTTAATGTTCAATTATTGTGATTTTTTTGTTAACCCAATTCGTATTCGAATAAAAATCAATAATTCTTTATATTGACTTTGAACTTTACCGGACCATCTTGTATAGGACACATCTTGCATGTCAGTATGAACTTGCTCATATGAGTTTGTAGTCCATGAAAATAAAGAGCTGGATCCACAATTTGATCATCGTACGTCAATCCGCTTTGTAATAACCATTAAGCAAAATCTACTCTTGGTTGGAAGTCTTTGAGTAATAATTCTCGAACTCTAGTGTGGTGATAGGGATGCAACTGCTGATCATGTAATAAAGTCCCAGTTGTAGACCCAACCTTCGAGTGCTAATTTCGGGATCTTCCTCAACTACCTCCAATACCGCCTCTTCAACCTGTGGGTATTGGATACTCCTTGGCCTTCCTAGTCTAGGCGTAGTTATTAATACTTGTTCGGTTTCACGTAATCTTCTTTCAACCCCAAGAAAAGTTCTTAAATTTTGGACACGACGGTTGGGATATCGTCTACGATATCCCCTTACTGCACCTGCTGCATTTCCTTGGCATGATGTCAAGATAAAAAGCATATTATTGGTATACTATTCGGCAGTATAACGCGCCATTTTTTTATGAATAACTCGCAAAAATTGCACTACTTTGGTTAGACAACTCAAAATCTGACAACCCAGAATCTGACAAATGCTGCCTTTGTTTTTCAATACAAATGTCAATAAAATTGCTTCAGTACGCTTCTGGTTTTTTGCAATTTGCTCGAAACTGGCCTAACTAGATGAAAAATTACAAGAGCTAAAAAACTTTCTAAATTCAGTAAGATATCCAATAATTAATGAAAATTATTAATCTGGCACAAGACAAACAATATTTATTTGACCTTGATCTTTACCGGACCACCCTGTACATGACACATCTTGCATGTCAGTTCGAACTTGCTCTAATGAGCATGTAGCCCATCAAAATAGAGACCCCGGATCAACAATTAGATTATCGCACGTCAATCTGCTTAAAGGATATTAGAAAACTGGTTACCAGGCACCCACTTTAAGGTGGGTGGTTAGGAGGCGTGGTAGGAAAAAATTTTATTAGGAAAATTTTCGTCTCTGGGAAACCCCAATTTACAGTTGAATTTAATGTACTTCCTTTTGAATCACCTTGTATATGCATCAATTGAAATAAGTGTTGCTGTAAGTTAATTAATGTAGCCTATGAACAAGGACATTGGTTTCTTTGAAGGTATCTCTTAAATTGTTTTTTCGTTATATACAGGGTTACTGGTAATTCGATACATTCTTTGGAGATGTGATGGGGCATGATCTAAGAAGTAAATTTAGCCCTAACATATATTATGCAAAACTCAATAGTTTTTGAGATATTTAATTTTTCTTGTTTTTCAAAAAAAGTAGATCTTAATGTCCTAAAAGTTAATTTTCGAAAAATCTATTTGAAATTTTAAAATTTTTTTTTACTGGATTACTTGTCCAATATTACAGATATCCGTTTGGAATGAAAAATATCTGGAAACATTTCGATCATGTGAACATCTGAAATAAAAACTTTAAAATTTTTTTTTTAAATCAGCTATGAAATTTACCTATTAGGTTTTTTCAAAAAAATATTAACGCAACACGCGTATAAATTATTATAAAAACTGCCTTATTTCAATAGCTATCTAACAAGGTACAAATGTTCAATGTACCCTTAATAGTTCTAAGAAAATACTAGTAAAAATAACACAAGTAGTACGAATTTTTTTTTTAGATAAACAGTAAAAAACATTTTAAAAGTAAAGTTTAATTATTCATTAACTTCAAAGTTGTACTTTATTTTTTATATGTCTTGCTCAAAATGGGAGCCCCTATTCCGTATACAGACACGGCAGCGTCTTTTTATTTCCGTCCTTGTTACTCTGGTTGTCAGATTATGCCTTATGTGTTGGGCAGCATCGACTATCCTTTGTCTAAGGTTTTCTATAGTATTGACTGGTGTGGCATAGACCATCTCCTTCATATGACCCCATACGTAATAATCAAGGGGTGTTAAGTCAGGGCTTCGCGGTGGCCAAGGTATTGGACCCGCTCTTTCAATCCAACGGTTAGGGAAACGTTGATCAAGTAAGTGTCGTACTTCAAATGTGCTTTTAGAGGGCGGAATATTAAACATAATATTTTTAGTCGCAAACTCCTCTATAAATCCTTATTTTACTATAAGGAACCTAACCAGACTGCAACCAACAGTTACTCTCCGGGCTATGTGCCCCGCCGAGCGCTGAATTACAAGTTACAAGCCTGGCGCGTTAAGTGTAATAATTGCATATTACCATCAAAACGCTAATGCTTCGATTGCAACAAACACCAGCCGAAAGACTGATCCCTACTTAAAGGAGCTCCCTTGCCAGTCGTCACACACCACTTGCAGACTGCAGTTTCGAGCTGTTGGCTCTCGTCAGCGCAAGGTAGGTATGCGACGACCGACATGAGAATCCTTTGACTATAGTACATCCCGGTATTTTTACAATAGCGACATGTAAAACAGCCAGCAGGTGCCATCCAGCGGTCCAGTGTCTGTTGCAATCGAAAAATAAATAGCCTGACTTGGCTTAGCATAGTTCAAATGTGCTTTTAGAGGGCGGAATATTAAACATAATATTTTTAGTCGCAAAATCCTCTATTTGTTGCAATCGAAGCATTAGCGTTTTGATGGTAATATGCAATTATTACACTTAACGCGCCAGGCTTGTAACTTGTAATTCAGCGCTCGGCGGGGCACATAGCCCGGAGAGTAGCTGTTGGTTGCAGTCTGGTTAGGTTCCTTATAGTAAAATAAGGATTTATAGAGGAGTTTGCGATTAAAAATATTATGTTTAAGTGTCGTACTGTCAGTCGATAATGTGCTGGACAACCGTCGTTTTGAAACATCATTCGCTGTCTGACGGCGAGAGGAACATCTTCTAAAATCACCGCCAGATCATTTCTTAAAAAATTTTCATAGATTTCCCCGTTTAAATTTTGAGGAAGAAAGTGTGGCCCTATTAAATAGTGACCAATGACTCCCATCCACACATTAATAGAAAACTTCATTTGGAAACTAGTTTCACGTATTAACTTGGGACTTTCCTCTGCGCAATAGTGTAGGTTGTGGAAATTTCGATCGTCCGTCCATAAAATACTTGTTAAAAAATTTGCACTTTCTGCATCTGAATTTAACATAAAGCGGCAGAATTCCACTCTCCTTCCAGGATCACCTTCCTCCAAGCCTTGGACAGGGGTATAGTGGTAAGGATGACATCCAACTCTACGTATCGTAGACCAACCTTTCCATTGTGACGCTCCGGTTAATCTTGCGACTTTATTAGTTGAAATAGTTGGGTCTTCCTCAAAATACCTCAATATTTCTTCCTCATCATCTGGTTCATAAACGGGAGGAGCACCAGCGTCACTTCTTCTACATTACACGGAGCCAGTTTCAGCGATATTTCGATATGCCGTACTGAATACACGTGCACTTGGTAAGCGGCGGTTAGGGTACCAAAGACCATATTCTCGGCGAGCTTCAGAAGCGTTGCCGCCACAGTATCCATAGACAAACAAGATATCAGCGTATTCTGCGTTGGCAAACGCGGCCATGGCACAGAAAATACAATAACAACAACTAATAACAATAACTACGAGCAAAATCAAAATCTTCGATAACTAATTTAACAAGACCAACAAACTTAAGGGACACGGAGATAAGAATGTCAGTTAATGACATATATGCACAAACGTCAAAGTCAAGGACTGACTGACTTAAATGAAAATGAACGATTAGTCGTTTAATAAATTCCGCCACCAGCATTATCTTTACTAATTTTTTATTAGAACTATCAAGGGTACATTAAACATTTCTACCTAGTTAGATAGCTATTGAAATAAGGAAGTTTTTATAATAATTTGTACGCGTGCTACATTAATATTTTTTTGAAAAAACCTAATAGGTAAATTTCATAACTGATTTAAAAAAAAAATTACAAGTTTTTATTTTAAATGTTCACATGATCGAAATGTTTCCGGATATTTTTCATTCCAAACGGATATCTATAATATTAAACAAGTAATCCAGTAAAAAAAAATTAAAAAATTTCAAGTAGATTTTTCGGAAACTAACTTTTAAGACATTAAGATCTACTTTTTTGAGAAAAACAAAAAAATTGAAATATCTCAAAAACTATTGAGTTTTGCATAATATATGTTAGGGCTAGATTTACTCCTTAGCTCATGCCCCATCACATCTCCAAAGGAATGTATCGAATTACCAGTAACCCTGTATATTTACATTGTATTTTCTGAATAAACATTATTATTATTATAGGTACGACATTTAAAGATTAGAAAGATAAAGAAGATGTACACATGTTCTCGTTTTCTGCAGTTTGTAGGTGATTCGAGAAGATTCTGTTGGTTTTAAACACCAATATAATATAAAACAATTATTCTTACAGTCATTTTTTGTGAAAGAGACTGAAACCTCCACCTCCATAACTACGCTGCTGCTATTAATAGCACATATCTGTCCTCTATTTCTAACTTTAATGTGGTGCAAATACACCGCTCTAAAATATTCACTACATAGCATAAAAAGAAATGTCTCTATGTAAGTATGTCTGTCTGGTTGTTTATAAGACCGAGAACTACTGGAGACATGTTGATGTTAGTTTTGCATAAAAATAAACTAACTATATACTTAATATGTATAATTTTATGGCAGTTGCGATGTAAAGATTTTTTTTTTTTGTAGCGCTGAAATATAATTTAAAATTTAGAGGCGCAAGGTGGCAGACAGATCCCTGTACAATAATATGAAATAATATTTACACTTTTTTCTACGCTTTGTCCCACGAATTAAATACGTCTTACGTTAACTCTAAAGTGTCATAAAGTTAGGCTTTTCTTCAAAAAACATTATTTTATTTCTTTAATAATTTATCAGGGGGTCAATTTTTTACCAGAAAAGTAAGAACAAAAAATATACCAAGCAGGTGTTTATTCACCCGGTATAATACTATGTATCTAATTAAGTAAACTATAGATTTTATTGAGGTAAATAGTAATAAAGATGCTTATATATTTTTTAAATAAAAATTATATCTCATAATATTCCTGATGGTGTACAAAAAAACACTCAATCATGTCTTCTGAAAGTACTTAAAATTAAATATTTAAAAGCGCCGAAGCACTTTATATATCATTTTATTATGTAATAAATGTAAAATGTGGGAACTAAACGTTAATAAATCCAAGATAATTTTAAAAATCATCCTGTACAGAAACTTTTATGAGAATATTTTTGTTATTTATCGCACATTTAATTTAATAACGCAGCTATTACACACTAACTCAAGTTTCAGGTTAATATATTACCACATATTAAACGTAATTAACAAAATTTGTTTGTAGTAGTGGTATCTAATTATTATTTTTTCATTATCAGATGAATTAGTGTGCATAATAAAAGGAAAAATACGACAACACTTAAACATCATAAGAGAATACTGGAAAGTACAGTGTATGAGTTTATGCAACAATGAAAACCGAAGGTACCGTGGTACCATTTCTCATTATTGTTAATAAGAACTTTATTCATATATAAAATGTGCGATAAATACAATCAAAATTACAGCTAAAAAAAATAAGATTATACAGTTTATTTACCGTATATAAGGTGGCATTGGAATGCAAAGGAGGAACATAAACATTACAAGAGTTGTTCAAAATGATGTTCATAAGGCCGCTTCCATACACAGAGCAACTGGTGACGGAAACGCGACGGCAACTGGAGTTGCTGACTAGAGAGTTGCTAGTCTCTGGGGATAGGCTTACAGATGTGTTTATACCAAAGGCGACGCCAGTTCATGGTTAGTCGTCATCGCAAGAATACGTTATTATTTCTGCAGTGTTTTTGGCATGTCATCCTCAGAGGAGGAAGCTGTTGTAGCATATCTTATCAAGAAAAAAAGTCTGCGAAGACGCCCACTTAGACGGTACAGCGTTCACCCTTACAATGTTATGAATGTGAACCACAGTCAGTGGCATACACTAAAAGATTTGGAAAAATACCCGGACAAATTTTTTAATTATTTCCGAATGACTAAAAGTAGTTTCGATTTACTTTTAAATTTGATAACCCCAAGTATCGAGAAAAAAACAACTAATTGGCGAAAACCAATTACACGTATTATCGTACAAACATGGGTACTTCTCAATGAACTGCGCAAATGTGATATTTTCTTGCTCTGATGCCATCGTTTAAAAAATACGTTGTTTTTCATTGAAATACCGTCGGCAACTGAGACTCGAGTGACTCGAGTTTACAGCATGTTGTGACTGAAGCAATTCTAGTTACCGCGTTGATCGCCAGTCGCGTCGCCGTCACTTTAGAATTGCCACAGTATAAATGTAGACATTCAACTATGTGTGTTCTTACACAGTAACTCCAGTTGCCGTCGCGTTTCCGTCACCAGTTGCTCTGTGTATGGACGCGGCCTTAAAAGTATATACGATTGGAATTGAAACCGTATAAAAACTAAAAGCCGGCAAGAACAGTCGGCATCTCTTTATTGTACATGGGCGGAGGTAAATAGAAATGCTTGTCATAACAAAATGATAAGATTTTCGGGCGTTATTATATTATCCTCTGTTTCAAATGGCCTCCAGGGGCGAGCGTAGGTGCTTCCTTACTATGTACATTGTACATACTTCGGTATGCGATGTAAAGCAACGACAGGCGCAGTTAGTACTTGGATGGATGACCATTCCAACGGAAACCGCGTGTTCGCCTCACACATTTTCCAGCGGCTTGTATATCAGTGTATGCACGGAAGCTATACAACCTTAGGTGAGGGTTGTATAGGAGATATACCATCCTTCAGAGGGGATGTAAAGCCGTCGGTCCCTTGTATATTAAATGTTAGGCAAGTAAAAGATCCCTACTCTTCTTAAGGGAAGAGGTTCGGCAAAATTCCTGGTTGGGGGTAGCTCGTCTACAGGCGTCGGTGTTAGGCCTCAGTAGCGGAAATAGGCGGACGTTAAATAAATGTATTAAAAAAAAAATGGTCGCCAGACAGCCATGGTAAATTAGTAAATAATTAAAATATTTTACCTTTTATACAGTAGTAAATATTTATAAATATGAACAGTAACTAACTAAACTCCTACGCTTGATATTATAATAGATATTTATGCGCTGCACTGGCACATAGACAGCACGATATTAGACTTCCACGTTCCAAGATAAAGAAACGATTTACGAGTTTTTTTGTGCTAGTAGGCCTGTCCGTTTTATTACCTTTAAACCAGTGCAGTAGTAGATGGTTCATTCAGGCTGATTACATTGCCAGTCTCGGACTCGCCTGCACAGTTTCAACTACCGTTCGAATCTCAATACCATTGCCAAATATATAGGACAAAATATCAAGTTCAGTACGCACGGTCCTGTGCTTTAAAACTGACCAGTTTCAATTCCAGTCGTATATACATCAATACATTTCTGAAATCGCATAACTGTATTTCGAAGAACATTCGCCAATTGCTGTGCTATAGCTCCAAGTTTTTACAGTTTGTAACGGCGGTTGCGTAGACAATATTTTTTAAATGATCCCAAACAAAAAATCTAGGGGAGACAAATCGGGTGACCTTGGAGGCCACCTGACAGAGCCATCCGTCGGAATGAAGTTTTTCCAAATCTGTGCGGAAGGCAATCAGTTACTCTTCTTGAAGTGTCTCTATTAAAATATGGGGAGCAACGCCATCTTGCTGCAATCCCAAGAATATGACACAGTCAAGGGTTCCTCAAACATTATTGGACCCATGATTGTACTACCGATTATTTCAAGCCAAACATTGAAACCGAATCAATCTTGATAATTAATCTCCATTAATAAATTTTCATTTTTTTGTGACCAATATCTCGTATTTTGTCGGTTAAATCCAAATTTGTAAACCTCATCAGAAAATAAAATCCTTCTTAAAAAATCATTGTTTGGCCGCAACTTATTCTGTAAAATAGTTCATCCAACGTTCGTGATCATTTTTGTACAAGTTTGTGTGCAATCTTTAAAAGATGTATAGTTTATTTATGCAAAATTCGGCTTGTGACAAATTTTTAATTCAAACGCAATTTACCTTAAAGAAAGAAGTTTTTTAATTCCAACTCGAGCTAAAACATTAATTTCTGTTCCTTCTTCAACAATAACATTTTCTTGGGATCATTTTAAGAATTGACTTTCAATATGATTAAAATAATTTATCGCAGAACATTGTCTATCAGGATATCCTTTAAACATAAAGGTCGGTAGCCCCAACTGAATTTGTTCTACATTCTCTATAAGTAGTTAACTTTTCCACATTTTCATCTCTTGTATAAATTTGCGGAATTTCAAACAAAATTAACGAGAATATTAAACGATTTTTAAAGACAACAAAAACACCGGTACATCAACAAATGTTTGACAAGGAAAATATTCCATTGTTTTCAAAGCCACATTACTGTTTTCTAGAACAGTGATTTTTATTGAGAGCAGGCATTTTTTCACTTTGCCTTTAAATATTTTTGTGTTGTTTATGTTTTTTAGGCTATCGAGTATAAAATCAAATAATTTAGATCTCAGGTAAGTGTATGGTTTTTCTGTCCTATTGTTTTTTAGTTGTAGGCATTTTTTGTGACTTTCAGGTTTTGTCTAGTATGATAAATGTGCTGATTAAATTCAGTCAAAGGATTCTCATGTCGGTCGTCGCATACCTACCTTGCACTGACGAGAGCCAACAGCTCGAAACTGCAGTCTGCAAGTGGTGTGTGACGATTGGCAAGGGAGCTCCTTTAAGTAGGATCAGTCTTTCGGCTGGTGTTTGTTGCAATCGAAGCATTAGCATTCTGATGGTAATATGCAATTAATACACTTAACGCGCCAGATTTGTAACTTTGGTTGCAGTCTGGTTACTTTCCTTATAGTAAAATAAAGATTTATAGAGGAGTTTGCGACTAAAAATATTATGTTTAATATTCCGCCCTCTAAAAGCACATTTGAACTATGCTAAGCCAAGTCAGGCTATTTATTTTTCGATTGCAACAGACACTGGACCGCTAGATGGCGCCTGCTGGCTGTTTTACATGTCGCTATTGTGAAAATACCGGGATGTACTATAGTCAAAGGATTCTCAAGTCGGTCGTCGCATACCTACCTTGCACTGACAAGAGCCAACAGCTCGAAACTGCAGTCTGCAAGTGGTGTGTGACGACTGGTAAGGGAGCTCCTTTAAGTAGGATCAGTCTTTCGGCTGGTGTTTGTTGCAATCGAAGCATTAGCGTTTTGATGGTAATATGCAATTATTACACTTAACGCGCCAGATTTGTAACTTTGGTTGCAGTCTGGTTACTTTCCTTATAGTAAAATAAGGATTTATGGAGGAGTTTGCGACTAAAAATATTATGTTTAATGTCATTTTTAATTTAGACTAATGAGTTATATTCATTAATATCACTTTGTGTATATGTTATCAACAAACTTGAAATTCCTAATATATGGATCCTATTATTTATTTATATCTACAAGTAGGTGATTTTAAGAAGTTAAGTGAATTTAGTTTCTACTATTTCTTAGTGAGTACTTTGATTGAAACTTTGTAGTTCTGTTTTTTGATTGCACATTGTACACGTCTTTCTTTTCAGTTGTTGTTGCTCCTCAGAGAAATATGCGAAGAAACACTATTATTAACACCTTATCGTGAATAACTCGAAATTAAACAGCTTTTGGGACCTGAAACTTATCTTAATCGATTCCACGGAAAAAAATACATAAAAAATGCTATAAAATCTTAAGCTCAGACTAATTCATAGCTTTCCGAATTCGTTTTGTAAACTGATATTACCATCTTTCAGACAAGAAATACTTTTTTTTATTAAAAATATTTTTTTATATATTGATTATCATTGATATTAAAATTTACGTCTTGTCAGTCACTTTTAATAAGTTTTTTGTGTAAAATTTTTAGAGAAATGCTGTGTTTCGTTATGTGCTCAAGGGTTTCATTATAAAGTTGATCACACGTTATTATCTGTTTTATCTTCATTTATAGAATTATTTACCAACAGTGGCGGTCCCAGAATTTCGACATGGGGGGGGGCATCGAAAATGGGCAGCACAGCTTTGTACACATAGCGTCGGCTGCAAGGGGATTTTTTTTTTTTATACATTTATTTAACGTCGGTCTATTTCCGCTACTGAGGCCTAACACCGACGCCTGTAGACGAACTACCCCCAACCAGGAATTTTGCCGAACCTCTTCCCTTAAGAAGAGTAGGGATCGACGGCTTTACATCCCCTCCGAAGGATGGTATATCTCCTATACAACCCTCGCCTAAGGTTGTATAGCTTCCGCGCATACACTGATATACAAGCCGCTGGAAGATGTGTGAGGCGAGGACGTGGTCTTCGTTAGAACGGTCACCAATCCAACTACTAACCACGCCTAACGTTGCTTTACATCGCATATCGAAGTATGTACATAGTAAAGACGCACCTACGCTCGCCCACAAGGGGAATTAATGATTAACACTTAAATAGTTGGAGACAGGATAATAAAAAAACAATCTATTTTGTTGGCGTTTCGTGTATTTTTCACACACTTCTTCGAGGTTTAATACTTATAATGCAACATCTTTAGGCACAATACTTTCATCATTATTAATGTTGAATATTGGTGTTGATGAAATTGTTATACCTACAGATGTTGCATTATAACTAGAGTGACCATATTTTTTTCAGAAATAGAAGTACAATGATGAAAATATCTGTTTATCAAAGTTGACGTCGTAGAGACTAAAAATGCGCCGCAGGCGAAAATTCCAGATATTTTAAGGTCAAATTGCCTTAAATGAAATATTAGAAGTTTTATTTAAAATAATATTGTCTTCGAAATGTAGGTCTCGTGAGCTCAAGGTTTAAAAATATAAAATACGAAATATAACAAAATAACAAATATGCTCTTCAATTTGCCCTCGACGTGACTGCAACTACAGCACTTGAATGATCACGTTGATGCCAGTGGCACTTTTGGGAACTTAGGATTGCTTTCAAAATTTGCGGTCTGGCTTTTGGAAATTTGAATATTTCGCTGCAACTCTCATCGATGTTCGTGCGAACTTGCATCACAGCCTCTAGTGTGAATATCTCCATTTACGATTTTTCTGAATTCTAATTCCACGCACTTGTCTTATGAAAACAAAAAATGAACTCCCATAAAATCTCCAAATTTTTAAACTTATTTTGACTTTATCCAGTCTCTTGAGTCAGGCCAGCGATTTTCAGTGCGATAGTGCAAATATTTTCGAAATTCCAGCCGGCAATTTTATCTTCTACAACGTTGGCTTGCATTAGACCAACTTCGCAGAACAGTTCGTCTTCATTCAATACCAGACCTATATAGTCCTTAAAAGCCACACACGAACAAAAAAAACCTGATTTCATGAAACTTATCTTCTCAAATTCACAAGCTCAAAAACATTCAGTTCATTTAAGCGAACTCCAGTTTTGCAAAAAGTAAATCAAAATTTAAATTTTGAATTTTTTTGTATCTCAAGAAAAGTATATAAATGAACCTTTTAAGAATACTAGGAATTACCCGAAAAGAAAGTACTGTCTAACCAAAATAAGTACATATGATCACCTTAATTATAACTAACTAACTAACTTTATCCAGTCTCTTGAGTCAGGCCAGCGATTTTCAGTGCGATAGTGCAAATATTTTCGAAATTCCAGCCGGCAATTTTATCTTCTACAACGTTGGCTTGCATTAGACCAACTTCGCAGAACAGTTCGTCTTCATTCAATACCAGACCTATATAGTCCTTAAAAGCCACACACGAACAAAAAAAACCTGATTTCATGAAACTTATCTTCTCAAATTCACAAGCTCAAAAACATTCAGTTCATTTAAGCGAACTCCAGTTTTGCAAAAAGTAAATCAAAATTTAAATTTTGAATTTTTTTGTATCTCAAGAAAAGTATATAAATGAACCTTTTAAGAATACTAGGAATTACCCGAAAAGAAAGTACTGTCTAACCAAAATAAGTACATATGATCACCTTAATTATAACTAGTAAGCCCTGAATAAGCTAGAGAGACCTTAATAATTGGTAATCGATAGATTTACAAAGTTCATGTGTCCATGGGGGAGGGGGCTATGAGCCCCCCCCCCTTAGGACCGCCACTGTTTATCAAGTATCCTGCTTACTACTAAAATCATATAGTGTTAAATCTCTATACAGACACAGTGACGTTAAGAACTGAGATTTAACGTACGTCTCTCGCTGTTCCGAAGAGATTTGCTTTAAGTACGTTTTACCTCATCTGCTAATCCCGAAATGTTAAAGATATATTGAGTGCGCAAACCCACATATATAAACCATCTGAATAGGATTCTGTCTTAGAAGTTTATTTAAAGAGCTTGTTTAAATTGCTGTTCGCTACGCGTCTACGAGATAAAAGCAAATAAACTTAACTTTTATTCACAGCTTTTGGGACAAAGGTTTATTTATTTGCTCTTTTAATTATCAGTTACTTTATTAAATTGCTTTACCAGACAATATCTTGTTAAATTTTATCTATTGTAGAAAAGTAATTCTTATACTCACCATCACATTGCAAACTCGAAAATTGCCCCAATAGCTATTCAACAATACATTGTTATATGTTGAAGATTTGATAAGGCAGGGAGAAAGAATTCATATAATATCCAATATTATAGTTTTTGTTACCCAAACAAAAGCTATGACATTTCAAAATAAAATTTCCTCATTTGTCAAATTAGAATTTTAGACCACTTGTTACGCTTTTCCTTTGTTCTGACCAAAAGAATGCTCAAAACGGAACAAAAGCACAACACATTTGCGAACGGCTAGCTGGTACAGTATGGGAGCTTAAATGGGCCGTGATCAGGGAAAAATCAATTTTTATTTTATGGAAAATATTCTGTGTTAATCAGTCTAAATTTTGTCAATTTAAGGTAAATTATTAGTGATATTTAGAGGGCGCCATCTATAATGTATTCAGTGCTGCTCTTTAAATTTTCAAAAACAAATTTCTATAGACAAATTTGAGTTATCTGAAATGTTCAATTAAAACGAGAATAGTTTAAATAAATGTATATTAAAAGAGAAAATTGATGATTGCTATAAAAAGTATGTACAAGAAAAAAATATATTGTAATATAATAAATTCAAGTCGTTGAAACTAACTTAACAATGAAATAGGTATTGCCAAGTCGCAAATTGGGAGTTGGTTGATTCTGGCGAGGAGTTCTCTAGCAGTTCCAGCTTCCAGCAGTCTTGGTCCTTTACTCTATATCTAGCGGTGATGGGATCAGTTTCATATATAACCAGTAGTTCTTAACAAAGCATAAATATTTTGTGGTACTTTATTTTAATAAAATTTGAACAATTCCACTGGTGAGTTTAGGTAGTTATGTACTCTAGCAATACGTGCTCCAAAAATACATATATCATAATCTCAATTATGATGATCAAGCCTCAAGGTATTCTTATAAATATATAAGACAGGATGAATCACGAAGGTAAATTCTGATTTTCAATTCGGATTAAATCTCAAATTTAAATTTAAAATAAATTCTAAATTAAATTTTCATTTATTTAAATTAATTTTTATGTTTAAATTAATCTTGATATTATTTAATCTCGATATTTCACTTAATCTTGATATTATTTAAGTTAATCTTGATATTATTTAAATTAATCTGGATATTATTTAAATTAATCTGGATATTATTTAATCTGGATATTATTTAAATTGGTATGAACTGAAGCTATAAGGGAGAAAAAAAATAGATTAGCTACACTCATTAATAAATGTGAAACCATATAAACAAATTAGAGATATAATACTTTAAAAAACGATATAAAATATATGTTGAAATAATAGTTACTAAAATTTTAATTAATAAAAAATTTACCTCTTTCTGATGTAAGCACACTATTAAATTTACGACCCAAAGATGTAATCTTGAAGAATTACTATATTTCGTAAATGAGTTCAAAAGTGGTCTGCCAATCTCAAAAGTCGAATTGAAAATGATTGTCCTTTGCGACTACTTGAATAAAGAAAACTAATTTCGTACCAGAAAAGAACTTTATAAATCTAAAGGAACTAAATTGAAATAGAACGTAGGAAATATAATAATTACCATTTTGGTAATTTCGCAAAAGTAAAGAAATCTAATTTTAATAGCTAGTGTTTATCAATTGTGACTTTAAAAATGCATTCTGTAAAAGGTAGCTCCACCTGGTATCGAATTATGTAAGTATCACCACTATACAAATAAACGACTCTGTAAACACTAAACTACTAGTTTCTATACCAGTAGAGGTCAGTGCTTTACATTAAGTTAATAAAGTCTCACAAACTGATTTGTTACGATTTATTGGAAATTGTCATTGGATAACCTATAAATCATAGAGGTAAGTAATTATTTAACATTAAAACCTAAATATTATGAATAATAGAAAGTATGAATTGACATATTATATGCCTGTTTAGTTTCACATTAATCACTAAGTGTTAACTGTAGTTAAATAAAGTTATGTTTTAGGATGAAGCCGCCTGGAAGACTGGAACTGTACAAAAAATGATAAAATGATATAAAATATAACTAAACTATGATTAATATACAAGCCTTATTAAAGCATGGTACTAACAATAACAGTACATAATTGTTATATACTATATTTAACAAATAGTTGCAATCTTCAGTGAATTTCAACTACAAAAGTCCATCCATGTGTTATACAGGGCGCGTCAAGCATAAGGAAATATGGGGAAATTTGAATAAACGGTAAATTTGATTATTCAAATGTTACACACTATCAGATTAGGATTATGGGATAATTTTCTACTACTCGTAAAGCATGAATAAACTTCTTTTAGGACCAATATATAAGTAACCAAAGACAAGGAATTTACTATCCTAATTGTTGTTTTCTGTGAGATTATATAAATAGAAAACAATCGTAATGATACTAGCTAATTAATAAAATTGACTAGAATGTATGATTTTCTATCCTACCAAATAAAAAGAAAATCAATCTAAGTTCACCCTACGTGTGAAATTGTAACGATACCTCTACAAAGTTTTTAGCAAACATGAGTAATTAGGCAACCACAGTTTGTCTAAGCAGTATACAGTAATATGTATGCATTGTTGCAAACGTAACATGCTTTCATTTATTTTTCACTTTACGCGTCTTAAAACAAATAAAAACAGCTACTAGAGTATTAATACACAGTACGTAGATTTTTACCGGGTATTTTTTTTTTTACAAAAACCTGTTTTCCCATAAAAATTATTCGACAATTCGAGTAAAATTTTCATGAAAAACAGGTTTGTCACTTGAAAAAAAATAATCCGAGTAGAAAATCATCCTCGTGTGTATTACTGAAGATTAGTATATGATTAAAAATTATTATCTAAATTAATTATTAGAATAACAAAACTGTTTATTTAAAGTTTAATTTATAATAAAAAATAAAAAAAATTTATAACGTTTTTATGATCAAACATATTCATTGTATTTATATGAATACGCAATTATCCTAAATAATGCTATTACTTTTAGGTTCTTCTTCATGGTTTACCAATTTTAAGTTATTAACAGAATTATTTGTAATTTCACTTGTAGGGTTTCTTAAATTCGAAATTAACGTTGAATGATGTCCTTATCTAGATGGAGATACGGGTTTATTGATTTGGTATTTCACTGTAAATATCAGATTTAGCAAGATTTTAAACTGTCCTACTCCTGTTAGAATGGTTTGTTATTTTATTGTTTTCGTCATCGAGCCCAATTTTCATGGCTGTTTCTTTAATCCATTTTTCAAGAGTATTCTCTCCCACGGGCACACGGGCATATTTTTGTACTTGTACTTTTGTACTTGAGTATTCTTGGTTCCAGGTACAGTTAGGTATCAAAATAATCTCTCTGTTTTAATTGAATTTGACCGTTTACGCGTTAATTTTTTTAATAAAGGAAGGTTTTTCTAAATTAGTTGTAAGCCACTTACTATCGCTAAGCTTATTTTCATTCCCTTGCCATGCCTTTGAAAAAATAGGATTGTATTTTCTATTAGTTAAACTTCAATCAGTTTTTTTTCCAAATATATAGTGATCGATTTTACATTTAACAGCCTCTCCTCCTCTCCATGCAAATTCAAAAGCCGACACGTGGTAAAATTTTCGCTGTAACTCTTCAGGCGTTTCTTCATCTCAAATCTGCATCATTTCATTTAAATGATCTTTTTCGATGGCAACTGAGCTTTGTTTGCATTTTAGTGGAATAGCTTGAAGCCTTCTTCTATTGGCATTTTTTGCATTCCTCGCGTTTTAAAATTCTAAATCAATAAATGGCTTAAAACTCCTATTATATCTTTCGAAATATGTTCTTTGAAAAATTTCTGCTGTTACATTCCACATTGGTTTAATGACAGCTTCTTTATAATCCTCTCCATTCGATATTTTCATGTTATAATAATAATAATAATAATAATTTATTTACCACCAAAAATTAATTACAATAAAAAACTAACAATAAATGTCTATAACACAATATGTACATGGCAGGGTAAACAAGTGTACAGAGAATCCCACAGAAGGCGAACCTTGAGAGTGGGGTAAAACTACAACAAGTCAACAAACATGCAGACAGAAAATGTTTTATGTTAAAGCTTGAGCAGAGTAGGAGAAAAGAAAAAGACAGAATCTGAACAAAAATTGGCCATGGTGTGAGTTCATACACATATATGCAAACACATATACATGCACACACATATCATATCTATTAGATACCTAGATAAGCTTAAATTAGTTTACAATTGCAATTGTATTACTTATTTTATAATCTTTTAAATTAAAATATATAAGTGTTTTTGATATCAATGAATTGATGGATTTGTAATCGTGGAATTAGACGCATCCATTTTTTTAATTTATGTTTGAATAAATTGAGAGAATTTATCTGCTTCATTTCATGCCGTATCAAATTATATAATTTAGGTCCTAGATAAATATAGCTTCTTAATAGGATATTTTTTTCAGGTTTCGGTACATGTGAAGCATTTTGTCTATATCTTGTACTGTAGTTGTGTTCGATATTCACTAAATTATTTTTGTGCTTTTGTTGCCAAGTTATGACTGTTAAAAAGAATAGCTGCCTTGGATCAAGGATATTTGTTTCTAAATAAAGCTCGTGAGTAGGGTAAGTGTTGGCCTTGTGATATATTATTTTTAAAATACACTTTTGCACTATTTCTAGGTTCCTTATATGACTGTTTGCTGCTACCCCCCATGCTATCATTCCATATGTTATGTGACTTTCAACTAATGCATAGTACAATATTCGCATCTGACTATTTGTAAGTAATCGTGATAAATATTTAAATCTATATGTCGTATACCTTAATTTACTTATGAGGTAGTTTATATGGATATCCCATTTTAGGTGACAATCTATCATTATCCCTAGGTATTTGATACTATGCACCGATGAAATAACTATATTCATATTATTAGTCGGAACAGAGAGGCTGTCAAAATCAGGTAAGTGACTAGAATATGATGTGAAAGGTATGTAGTGGGTTTTGCTGAAGTTAATTGTCAATAACCGACTGTCAAACCATTCCATTATATGTTTAAAGTCCGTCTCCGCGGTTACTTTTAAAACTTTCCAATCGGAAGCCTTGTATATTATTGCAGTGTCATCAGCAAAACTCATCACATCCCCTTCAACTGGTAAGTTATATAAATCATTTAGATATATGTTGAATAGTATTGGCCCAAGTACTGTCCCTTGAGGTACTCCATATTTTACTATTTCCATGGAACTACAGGTGTTATTTATTTTAGTACATTGTGTTCTATTGTTTAAATAGCTATGCATTAAATTAAATGAAGCTCCTCTAAATCCAATACCTTCCAATATCCGTAACAGTTGCGAGTGGCTAACCGTATCGAAGGCTTTTGCCAAGTCGACAAAGATGCAAAGAGTGGGACATTTCTCATCAATGGATTTATTTATTTTAGATGTCAAGTACTCTATTGCATCCTGTGTCGACCTGTTCTCTCTAAACCCAAACTGCTTATCAGATAGTATGTGATATTTATTTAAATAGCTTAGGATACGTTTTTTTAATAGCATTTCGAAGACCTTTGCTAGGTTTGAAATTAGAGAGATAGGCCTGTAATTAGCCACTTCCGCCTGATCACCATTTTTGTAGATAGGTTTTATTACCGCGATTTTGAATGCGGAGGGAAACTTTCCTGTTTTAGTTGCAGTATTAATTATGTAAGTTAACGGTGCTACTATTACATTGGCTATATATTTTAAAGTTTCGGCTGTAATATTATCAATTCCGGGAGATTTGTTATTTTTTAACTTAAGTATAGTCTCCTTTATTTGTCTCGTCAGTTTCAGGAATGAAAATTGAGTTTGACATTTTAGTTACATTGGCATGTAAATGAGCAGTACTTTTTTGTTTAATCGCATCAGCAAGTTTTTCACCGATCCCTGTATAATATTTCGTAAAGGTATTAGATATTTCAAGTTCATCTTTGCTTGTATCACCATTTTCCATTTTTATTTCACGAATTTCACCCTTCTTAGCATTATTTTTTACAATTTCATTGACACACTGCCACAGATTTGCTGTGTTACCCTTGTTTTGATTAATTTTTTTTTGGTAATAATTAACCTTAGCTTCATTAAATCACTTAATTTATTTCTATATTGTTTATATTTGGCTTTATTTTCCTCAGTAGGAAATTTAGTCATGTGCTTATACAGGGTGTTGCATCATGAGAGGGACATAGCTTAATAGGAGGTAGAGAACATCAGTGGTAACCGGAACCTCCCATAGAAATGTCTCATTGGGCCTTCATTACGAAGTTACAGGGTGTTAAATAATTTTTGGCCAAACCTGTTTTTTGTCATAACTTTGACAGGGAATGAAATAACGGATTCATATTTGGTACGGCTAATGTACTAACGAGCCCCAAGTGGTACATGTATAAAAAAAAATATATCCAGGTCCGGACTCACTATAATTTATGTTTCTTCTTTGCATCAATAAAACATCACCCTGTATATATTTTTTTGAAATTTCGATACGATATTCGAAAAGAGCAAGAAAAAGCAAACAAAATGGCCTATTTCATTTTTTTGTTACACCTTCGTGGTTATTTAAATACGTTGTTAAATATGCAAGAAAATGGATTACAGAACCCTATTAAATGAGAGGCACGTGAAATAAATAGTTTTATAACTAAAATTTGCAAAAATTCTATTGAGCCTAGGTGGTCTGGGTGAATCCTAATTCCGGCACGTTTTAAAGATCCATTTTGGTAAAAAACTGTGGTCCTAATAAGTAATCGGGTATGAAATAACAAAATTTTTAATCAATCACAGTAGGCTTGTTCAAAGAATAAAAGTGACAGATAATTTAAACCATTTAGGCCTAAGCAACCAGTTACTTTGATCAAGAAAATCATCAACATTTTATACTTAATAAAAATTGGAAAAGAGAACAAACTAAAATCTAAATAAATAAAATATTTTCCATTCAATTAACAATAAATAACAAAACAATAACTAAATGTGTTTAAAAATAAAACGTAATTGACACTAAAGTAAATTTTCAAAATGTCCTCCCCCACATTCTGTGCATTTTCTTGCGCGTTTAGAAAGGTCACCAATTGCTCGACGTATCATTTCTGGATTATTCCGTATTTCGTCGCAGGTTGTAACGATGCGCTGGATTAAATGTTGTCTACTTTCAATTTCAATGCTATAAACCTCGTTTTTTAAGTGGCCCCATAAAAAGTAATCACAAGGGTTACAATCAGGAGATCTTGGTGGCCATTCGTGTGGATCCCCGCGTCCAATCCATCTATTAGGATACACATTGTTTAAGTGTTCTCTTACTTGAAGGTTAAAATGTGGTGGGGCCCCATCATGCTGAAACAACATGCCTCTTATACCGATATTTTCTAACATATTCGGTAAAATGTTTTGAAGAAAATCAAAGTAAATTTCACCATTCAATCTTTCTTCAAAAAAATGTGGCCCTATCAACTGTCTATTCACAAGTCCGACCCAAACATTTACAGAAAACCTGTGTTGCGAACGGCGTTGGCGTACCGCATGTGGGTTTTCCTGTGCCCATTTATGATTATTTCGCGAATTGTTTACTCCATCCCTTGTAAATTGTGCCTCATCAGTAAATAAGGTTCTGTAAATGACTGGGTGATGGTTAGACAACCAATGACAAAATGCCAGGCGGGGGATATCGTCGCCTTGTTGAAGACGCTGTACCTGCTGGATATGATATGGATGGTAACGTTCTCTTTTTAGGGTTCTCCATACTCGCCAATGAGGAATACCAGTTGCCAAACTGATTCGTCTAGTGCTCATATTTGGGTTTTCTTGAACTACGTTTATAATATTGTTTTGTTCCTGCACACCTTGTTGTAAAACACGCTCCACAACTGCAGAATTAGGAAACTTTCCGTGTTGTCTTGCATACTGGAACACCGTACTAAAGGTTTTATGATTAGGGCATCGACGACCAGGAAAATGCAGCCGATATTCTCTTTCCGCCGACCTACCATTTCCATTACAGAAACCATAGATGAATATTATGTCAGCATATTCCACGTTTGTAAATTTTACTGGCATAGTTAAAATATTTTCACAAGTTTTCACTAACTAAATGCGGATTATTGACACATTAAATTACTAACAAACAATTATTCAACTGTTTAGGAGATTTCTTTTTATTATCTGTCACTTTGAACAAGCCTACTGTGATTGATTAAAAATTTTGTTATTTCATACCCGATTACTTATTAGGACCACAGTTTTTTACCAAAATGGATCTTTAAAACGTGCCGGAATTAGGATTCACCCAGACCACCTAGGCTCAATAGAATTTTTGCAAATTTTAGTTATAAAACTATTTATTTCACGTGCCTCTCATTTAATAGGGTTCTGTAATCCATTTTCTTGCATATTTAACAACGTATTTAAATAACCACGAAAGTGTAACAAAAAAATGAAATAGGCCATTTTGTTTGTTTTTTCTTGCTCTTTTCGAATATCGTATCGAAATTTCAAAAAAATATATACAGGGTGATGTTTTATTGATGCAAAGAAGAAACATAAATTATAGTGAGTCCGGACCTGGATATATTTTTTTATACATGTACCTCTTGGGGCTCGTTAGTACATTAGCCGTACCAAATATGAATCCGTTATTTCATTCCCTGTCAAAGTTATGACAAAAAACAGGTTTGGCCAAAAATTATTTAACACCCTGTAACTTCGTAATGAAGGCCCAATGAGACATTTCTATGGGAGGTTCCGGTTACCACTGATGTTCTCTACCTCCTATTAAGCTATGTCCCTCTCATGATGCAACACCCTGTATAACTCGTCTCTTTTATTTACAGATTTTACCAAACCATTTGTTATCCATGACTTTCTTTTTATTTCAAAGTTTTTTAATTTAACTGTTTTTGTGCATATATCAATTTTATTTTTTATTTTTTTTTATTAACAAATCTGCGGCAATGTCTACATCATTACATGAATATATATCGACCCAATTTTCCTTCCGCAATTCATTAAGTAAATTGTTGACTAAGTATTGCTTCGTTTTTATTAGCTTATTAATCTCTTTCTTTTTTTCAGGCGCTGTTATTTGTACAATTACAGAGAAATGATCGGTAATACTAGTTTCAAATATGATAGGAATATAATTGTAATTTTCGCAATAATTTTTAATAAATAAATGGTCTATGCAAGTTTGATTGTTTCCCTGTACCCTGGTATATTTATTTATTGCAGACAAAAAGTCAAACTCGCACATTATATTTAAGTAAATATGCACAGGTTCGCTATTATCCATTATGTTTATATTTAAATCGCCTACTATTATATGAATATCTAAATCATTAGAACAATTCATTAGATAATGGTGTAATTGGTCATTGAAAGTTTTGATACATGTGAAGGTGGTCTATATAAAGCTGTAATTCGTAAATTTTTGTCGTTAAATTTTACCGTTATCTCGATGGCTTTTATTACAGATATATTCACAATTTTGTATTCAAATTTTATTGCATTTTTAACATACACAACTAGACCGTCATTTTGATTCACATTACCTGTATTATAAATAAGCTCATAACCATCAATATTGTAGAGAGAAATATCACTAATATTCCAAGTCTCAGATAATACTATGTATTCAAATTCTTGTTGCATTTCACTAAGCATGACTTTTAATTCATCCAGGTTTTTATTGATACTTCTAATATTATTATGAAATATTTTAATGTTTTCATAAGAAGTTGTTTTTAGAATGCTATTTATTTGACCAATATTTGCTGCCGTATGAGTTTCTATGGTTTTTATTTGAAAATCTCTAATATACTTTTCCATTTTTTGTTTTTTTTATTTACTTTTTTTAAATTTTTCCTCCCTCCACTCTAATTTATGTCTTATACTCTGCTTTATTTTTCCACAATTATTTATAATAATCCTTAAATACAAAATTTCTAATCATTTACAATATTAAAATTTATAATAATGACAATTAGTGCACAATTAATAGCAATTATATACATACAGGAAAATTGCAAATTTACATATTACAGAATTTGAAAATAATTAAAATCTCTTTGCCCTGCTCGCGGAGCGTATTCCTTTTTGATGATCTGTTCTTTCCTGACCTCTCCTATTCTTTTTCTCTTGGACTTGCTTCTTTATAGAATTCGAATCTAGTTCGGTGTTGAAAGATGTTCCCTGGGCGTTTTCGATAGGTAGTGTCTTGGAAAAAGGTAGTTTATCTTGAAATGGGGTTTGCTTAAGTTCCTCTAAGGTGAAATTCTTTTCATTAACAATGAGGATGTTCTTTTTAATTTTCGCCTCCGGATATTCTTCTTTTGCTATTTTTAGTTGCCTCATTAGAAATTTTTTATCCTGGTAATCTTGGGCTGTATAATCAAGTGTTATAAAGTTTCCACTGTTCTTTAGTTCCCCTGTTTTATTTATAATATTCGTTTTTAATCTATAACTTACAAATTCTACTACAGTAGGGCGCGGCCTGTCTTGTGATTTAGCTCCAATTTTGTAAATATCTCGAATATCGTTTTCTACGCAGTTAATCTTCAAATTATTATTGAAGATGTTTATGGCCGATGATAATATATCATTTTCTTCTTCTGGTAACCCATATATAATTCTATTAAATTTCTTTTGGTTTCTTTCAATAGACAACAAACTAGTTTTAAGCTTTTTATTTTCTTCCTTGAGTTCCTTGTTAACTTTTTCTAGGTTGTTCAGTTTTGAGAATATATCTTCCTTCAGAGTTTTAACTTCCTGTTTAATTTGGCCTTGAATTTCGATGTTTTGTTTTGTTGAATCTTTTAACAATTGTACAGGTCCTTGACAGTTATTTCCTCTTGTTCTTCTTCATGTTTACCCATTTCCTTGGTACGTATTTAATTACAAGTTTATTCTTCGATCAATTATAGAGACACCGCTGCGCGAGAATTACTGAATTGTACGATTATAACCCCACTCAATCAAAATATTTGAAAATTAATCGGTAGTCGTATCTTTTTCGAGGGAATAATGTTTCTCTTTTCAAAAAGCTTTAGATTGTTTCTATATAGAATTTTTAGTGTTTCTCGTTTTAACTGAGATACTTTCGATAATTTTTTGATGAAATAGAAATCCAATAAAATCCGTCCATTTCTAGTCACATGCTCACCCTCAATCTTCTTGATTTAAGTAATTACCCTCCGCCTTACGGCGTCGGATAATTACTAAGCAACAAGCTTTCGGTTCATTATTAGAGAAAATTATCACGTGATTATCAGCGCCCTTGGTAAATTACACCTGATAACTTCGCTATAATGTTTTCTTGTGAAACATCACCAAATCGTTTTTTATTAAAAACTTTTATTAAGCTTGCTTAGTTTGTTTAGGTCAAACCTTGCAATCAAAATTTCGATTACTTCTAATTAAGCTAGATCTTTGAAATTTTGCAGATGTGTATAAGTCCGATGACAATACACTTTAACATTTTCACTTAAGAAAAAAACAAGATGGCGGACGGCTTTACCGTTTATGATCCGACTCGACTCAAAACCGAAATCTGGGGGTTTTCGAGATCGCCAATTATGAATTCTCAGTAAAAAATTTAGAAATTCTAAATGGCGGCGCCAAGATGGCGGACGACTTTTGTCATTTATGGTCCAAATCAGTCAAAATCGATATCTGGAGGTTTTAGAGTTCGCCGATTACGAATTTCTAGTCAAAAATTTACTTAAGGATGGTGACTTCAAGACGCGGATGACTTTACCGTTTAAGATCTCATTCAACTCAAAATCGATATCTGGGGGTTTTCGGGGTCGCGGATTACGAATTTCTAGTCGAAAATTTAATTCAAGATGGCGGACGACTTTACCGTTTATGATCCGATTCGTCTCAAAATCGATATCTGGGGGGGGGGGGGGGGCGCATATTAAAATACTAAAAAATAAAATATAAAATTATGTAAAAAAATATTTAAAAAAGCTTTTATTTAAATGCTCTAAAAAGTAGAAAATAAACAACTTTGAAGTAAATCGAACCCATCATTTTGTTACATCATATAATTTTTTTTATGATATAAAAGCTTGTCGCAAGCTTTTCCTGTGTAAAGGAGATTGCTCCCGACAAGCTTTTATATCATAAAAAAAAATGTATAATGTAACAAAATGATGGGTTTGATTTACTTCAAAGTTTATTTTTTACTTTTTTCTCATTCATTTTGTGTACAAAAATTAAGATAAAAACTCAAAATATCCGATTTTAGTAATTGCTATCTTGAACCCTTGGCAACACCGCAACCGTCTTCAGGCAGAAATTTACACTATAGATCTGTGTGTTCAGGAATGCCTAAACA
Source organism: Leptura quadrifasciata (assembly GCA_963675555.1). Classification (NCBI taxonomy): domain Eukaryota; kingdom Metazoa; phylum Arthropoda; class Insecta; order Coleoptera; family Cerambycidae; genus Leptura; species Leptura quadrifasciata. The sequence continues at coordinate 115,215,535 of OY776674.1, read as the reverse complement.
AGGGTATTTGAAGGGCAAAGATCTATATACTTTCAGATAGCCAGACAGCATTAAAGGTTTTAGGGCCTATAGGCAGAAAAGTGTGCTAAAAACACAAGCTATCGGGTATAGATAGATAGATATTTCTTTATTGATTATATACATGTGTAAAGACAAGTATAAGTACATCAATAATCAAAGGACCGACCGAGGTGCTGAAGCCAGTATTACAATATGTTTGTCAAATCAATCAGGGAAGAAATATGACTCTATGATTGGAATTATTGGTAAAAATAAAATAGATAAATAAAAATTGAATAAACCATTAAATATAGTTGTCAATTAACCCATTAAATTGATATTTTCAAACTTCCTTCTTCCTTGGTTCAAATGTGCTTTTAGAGGGCGGAATATTAAACATAATATTTTTAGTCGCAAACTCCTCTATAAATCCTTATTTTACTATAAGGAACCTAACCAGACTGCAACCAACAGCTACTCTCCGGGCTATGTGCCCCGCCGAGCGCTGAATTACAAGTTACAAGCCTGGCGCGTTAAGTGTAATAATTGCATATTACCATCAAAACGCTAATGCTTCGATTGCAACAAACACCAGCCGAAAGACTGATCCTACTTAAAGGAGCTCCCTTGCCAGTCGTCACACACCACTTGCAGACTGCAGTTTCGAGCTATTGGCTCTCGTCAGTGCAAGGTAGGTATGCGACGACCGACATGAGAATCCTTTGACTATAGTACATCCCGGTATTCTTACAATAGCGACATGTAAAACAGCCAGCAGGCGAAATCCAGCGGTCCAGTGTCCGTTGCAATCGAAAAATAAATAGCCTGACTTGGCTTAGCATAGTTCAAATGTGCTTTTAGAGGGCGGAATATTAAACATAATATTTTTAGTCGCAAACTCCTCTATAAATCCTTATTTTACTATAAGGAACCTAACCAGACTGCAACCAACAGCTACTCTCCGGGCTATGTGCCCCGCCGAGCGCTGAATTACAAGTTACAAGCCTGGCGCGTTAAGTGTAATAATTGCATATTACCATCAAAACGCTAATGCTTCGATTGCAACAAACACCAGCCGAAAGACTGATCCTACTTAAAGGAGCTCCCTTGCCAGTCGTCACACACCACTTGCAGACTGCAGTTTCGAGCTATTGGCTCTCGTCAGTGCAAGGTAGGTATGTTTAATATTCCGCCCTCTAAAAGCACATTTGAACTATGCTAAGCCAAGTCAGGCTATTTATTTTTCGATTGCAACGGACACTGGACCGCTGGATTTCGCCTGCTGGCTGTTTTACATGTCGCTATTGTAAGAATACCGGGATGTACTATAGTCAAAGGATTCTCATGTCGGTCGTCGCATACCTACCTTGCACTGACGAGAGCCAATAGCTCGAAACTGCAGTCTGCAAGTGGTGTGTGACGACTGGCAAGGGAGCTCCTTTAAGTAGGATCAGTCTTTCGGCTGGTGTTTGTTGCAATCGAAGCATTAGCGTTTTGATGGTAATATGCAATTATTACACTTAACGCGCCAGGCTTGTAACTTGTAATTCAGCGCTCGGCGGGGCACATAGCCCGGAGAGTAGCTGTTGGTTGCAGTCTGGTTAGGTTCCTTATAGTAAAATAAGGATTTATAGAGGAGTTTGCGACTAAAAATATTATGTTTAATATTCCGCCCTCTAAAAGCACATTTGAACTATGCTAAGCCAAGTCAGGCTATTTATTTTTCGATTGCAACGGACACTGGACCGCTGGATTTCGCCTGCTGGCTGTTTTACATGTCGCTATTGTAAGAATACCGGGATGTACTATAGTCAAAGGATTCTCATGTCGGTCGTCGCATACCTACCTTGCACTGACGAGAGCCAATAGCTCGAAACTGCAGTCTGCAAGTGGTGTGTGACGACTGGCAAGGGAGCTCCTTTAAGTAGGATCAGTCTTTCGGCTGGTGTTTGTTGCAATCGAAGCATTAGCGTTTTGATGGTAATATGCAATTATTACACTTAACGCGCCAGGCTTGTAACTTGTAATTCAGCGCTCGGCGGGGCACATAGCCCGGAGAGTAGCTGTTGGTTGCAGTCTGGTTAGGTTCCTTATAGTAAAATAAGGATTTATAGAGGAGTTTGCGACTAAAAATATTATGTTTAATATTCCGCCCTCTAAAAGCACATTTGAACTATGCTAAGCCAAGTCAGGCTATTTATTTTTCGATTGCAACGGACACTGAACCGCTGGATTTCCCCTGCTGGCTGTTTTACATGTCGCTATTGTAAGAATACCGGGATGTACTATAGTCAAAGGATTCTCATGTCGGTCGTCGCATACCTACCTTGCACTGACGAGAGCCAATAGCTCGAAACTGCAGTCTGCAAGTGGTGTGTGACGACTGGCAAGGGAGCTCCTTTAAGTAGGATCAGTCTTTCGGCTGGTGTTTGTTGCAATCGAAGCATTAGCGTTTTGATGGTAATATGCAATTATTACACTTAACGCGCCAGGCTTGTAACTTGTAATTCAGCGCTCGGCGGGGCACATAGCCCGGAGAGTAGCTGTTGGTTGCAGTCTGGTTAGGTTCCTTATAGTAAAATAAGGATTTATAGAGGAGTTTGCGACTAAAAATATTCCTTCTTCCTTGTTAGAAAAAATGACACTGATGTGTAACGAAGCGTTTTTCGTCACCGAAATATAATTTTTATATTTATTTGTACCATCTATATAAGTATCTCTTCATTTTGTTTACTGTTAAAATAAATGTTAAAATATATTTTGCACCACCTTGAGCGAATGAAACTAAATTATTATTTTGTATATAGCCTGATACACCAAATGAATTTACAGTTTTAGTACAGATGAACTGAAGTGACAGGGGAGCGACGCGAGGAATTCTATATTCACGCGAGCCAAGTAGCGAAAATTTCAGTACATATCCAGCTGTCGCACGTATTAGATGTGTTAGTGCTTACTGTCATGTACAGACGTCTGCAAAATATTCTAAGTATCAATCCGTAGAACGTCATCCTCTCGGTGAAAGGAATAATCAAAACTATCACAACTTTCAGTTCTCCAGTTTCCGTTCAATGCGTTAGACGTATCTACCTCTCTGTTCCAATTTGCGAGAAAATATTGTCCCAAAATTCAGGTGATAGAATTATTTTTACTAAGTTGATAATATTCCGAAATATTTAAGTCGTTTTGACGTCACTACATAGCGCATCCGCCAGTGACGTTTTCTCCCTCTTCCGCTTAAGTGAAGGAAATAGTTGAATTCGTCCTGTGTTGGCAGTCAGCCAGAGCTACTTATCAACAGCAGACGTGTCCACTCCGAGGTCGCAACCCAGATACCGTTATTACCATATATTATTTCTGAAAGTCAGTACTATGTCATCGATGAGCGACACACCCGTCTGGCGACTATACCGAAAACACCGTCCAGCTTCACAGGATGTCAGTAAGTTCATGGAGGAGTAAATAAACTGGTGTATTAGCCAAAATTACCATATCAAATTTATCTATACTTTTCCACTACAATTTTTTATATATTATGTGGTCTTGTTTCTCACGCCTGGTATCCGTGTTTAGTCTGCGCCCGTTTTATCGCTTTGCTAGTTGTCCTAGGTTACCTCTTACTCTGTGCTATACCATTTTGCTGCTTGCTGTCCCTGTCTTTTGAGTCATCTGGTACTATCACTTTCGTTGCACCGCTTGTCCTCATAACTGCACTCAGTAAATAAGTAGATTTGTATATAGTAGGTTTAGTTGAATAAACTAACATTATTTATCAAGTTTTGGATTCTACTGCTTGTGTGTGAACGTCTAATTTTCCAAATTGACCCACTAGAGTACCGTTTCTCCACTTGAGCTACACAGCCTCGTGTATCTGTCCTTTTTCTCCTCGTCACCAGCTGGGGTGGAGAAAAACGTCTCACAGAGTCTTAGTTCTTCTAATTTACTATCAAGAGCACTTTCTTAACTTTCATATGTGGTTTAATTGTGGCATATGTAAGTTAGTAATAGCAGAAGGATTATCAATATAACTTGTATACATGAGAAACTGGTAGAGGCTTACCAGGCTGCTACGCTTGTACAGACTTCGATTTCACAGCTGCATTTTATTTTTTGAAACAGAATCCAAGCTGCGGAATATGCTTTTCTAAAAATTTATAGGAGAAACACTTGTATCTACCTGGACTACAATTTGCCCGCCTACAATTTTATTTAATATGTCCTAATAGGCAGTCACAGAACCTTCATATCACATTTCGGACATATGATATATCTGAACTTGATTCATATCACATTTTCATTACCTGCTGCTTTAATTTTCTAAAACAGGTGGCTAAATTTAATTTAATTAGTTAAAGACGTAAACAAAGATGGGATTGCGAATGTAAATATTTACGAAGCCGCCTTTACGTGTATTCATTTTGTCTGATTTAATTAAACAAATGGTATCACAAGTCAAATACCAAATACGTTTACTAGCATAGTATGTTATACGAAGTGCAGATCGTGTTTGTAATTTATTTATAAACTGAAACATGATTATAAGTTCAGAAATAAATTTGAAATTTTTTTTAAATGAAATATTTACAGAAAAGTTCAAAATATACAAGGTGGTCCAAACTTGTCTCTCGATATTTATGCGGCTGATAGTGCATCTAAAAATAATGGTAGTTTTTATATAAACTTATTTCCGAAAATCAATAATAAGGGAGATATACTCCTTAGGGACAGTTTATCAATGCAAAGTTAACTCGTAACCAAAGGATAAATGTCAAACAAAACAATAGACACCAACCAATTGGTTCGTTGGACATTTATCCTATAGTTAAGTGTTAACCCTGTATTGATAAACCGGTCCTTAAAAGGAGGGTAATAAATATCAGTTTTTTTTAAATATCTTCCGACTTCCTTAAAATATCAAATTCATATTTTAAACTTAGTCATAGGCCATCCGGACACTAGTTTATATGGTATCAGTCAAACCCCATCTTCTGGTCAAGGGGTAGTTTTAGGGGGTCACTGTCAGTGTTTCCCTCATAACTTTTATTTTTTTCATATTTCTAAAATATGATATGATATGATATGATATATGACATGACATGACATGACATGGCATGACATGATACGATACGATACGATACAATACGATATGATAGGATATAAGTCAACTTTATTAATACATCATGTTATTAATTTATCTTTAGTGAATAAACAGTGAATTGCACTTCGTTGGAAGCCAAATAAAATGATCTACACTTTATCTCAGGGCCAATGCTTGAGTTCAAATATGCTCACACCTCAGATGCACACAATTTCATGCAAAAGAAATTCTAGACTATCCCTGTGTTTCTATTTATTAACACTGACATGCAAAACTGCGAGCTTTATTCCCTAACCAGCTAACATAACTTCAAAACTTATAATATACAATGACTATGGAATATTTGCGATGTTTAGATATATCAAGATGATAAGATTGTTATTTGAAATTTGTATTTAGATAACGAAATATTTTATAAATGTGTATCTTACTTATTTCTTGCGCTACTGACTGCGCTACTTACCCAATCTGTAGCATATGCTTAACTCCATATTTTATTCTATTTTTACCTGCTTTTCTTGGAACTTTTCTTTATAGTTCTTGTATTTTCTTCTTTTAGTTTTCAAAATTCTCATTTTTTCAAAATTGTTACCCATTCACCTCTCTGACATCTCTTAGTCACTAGTTGTTACCACGACTCCTTTGTCTTTCGTTTTTCATTTCGCAAACCACGCCTTTTCTTGTTTGATTTTGTCTCATTTATTTTTTGTTTAAATATTGGTTTTAATTTTGAAATTTTTCTTTCATTGTTAAAATCTTTTATTAACCTTCTTTTATTGCCCCCTGTTTGATATTCCTTAAACGCACTATGTCGTTTTTAACTATTTATTATTAAATTCACTTCTCACTTCCCTTTTTTAAAAAAAATTTCTGTCGGTAATATAGTCTTTGGTCTATCTTTCTTTAATCTAATCTTAACTTAATAACAAATTTCTTAATTTTAATTACTAGTATGAACCTGTTATTGTATTTTAAGTTTAACCTTCTTATGACTTGATATGCCATTTGCATGATACGTTGTTTCTAATTATTTATTTTAATAAAGACTTTAATATGTGCTTAATTTTGCTCTGAGACTTATTTTGATTCTGACCAAACATAAAATGAGTTATCCATCAATATTATTGAACTTTTGTATCCTGTACACTTCAGTTTGTACATTAGCAAACATAACAGGTAATTTCTATTTGTTTTAATCTTTCATAACAAAATTTATTCTTTCATTAATATAAACATTGATTGTTCTTGTGATATTTGTTGCTTAATTTTAAATCTTTATTTTCTATTATGTGGCTATAAAATATATATCAATATATGCAAAACAATTTTACGCTGTATCTTACTATTATATTTTTAAAATTATAATTTTATTTTTTAGAAGAATAAACGTCATTTCCGTGTAAATCAGAAGTGACATTTAAAATTTAAATGCACGTTTCTTTCTTCCCTTTAATATTCAATAAGAAAATACCAAAAAACCGTCACTTTAATTTTTTTTATAGAATTGGTTTTCCTGCCATAATTTTTTCTGTGAGACTCAATGTTTGTCTGTTACGTCAGACTAGCTTTTAATAAACCAGAAATTTATATCAGATACTACTGAAAAAATGGAGTACAATGCGTTAACTGGGACACCCTGTGTATCTCAACTGGAGTATAATGCATTCATGCTGAGAGATAAGCAGACATTGTGACATAACAACACTTCCTTTGTGGTGAATTTCTTATTTGAAATTTATATAGATGCGCATGAAGCATTATCTGTTTCTGTTGTATTTGTTGCTTTCAGAATATTTTCATTTAATAGTAAATTATTCAACGAGCATATAATGACGGCTATTATTCACGAGGGTGCCGTGAATCACCTGAGTGAATAGTAGCTATTATATGCGAGTAGAATACTACACTTTGTCCAAATAGCTTTATTGTTACTATGGAATTTATGAATAGATAACTTTCTTTAACGTTTCAGAAACAGGTCCTTTTTTATCATACAATTTTATTTTAAATTTTATTAAAATAAAAGACACGGCAAGGCCGCACTTACTTCCGCGTGTGACTAAAAAATATCTAAGTCGAATTTTCTGACGATTATTATACATACTTTTGTTAACACTAGTGTACTAATATGCTTGAAAATAAAAAAATTAAAAAAATAATGTTGTTATCAGCGTCAATCGAAAGAAAATATTGTACGTTACATGACCGAAAAACAGTTGTTAGCTGGCGACCTTAACCGCTGGAGAAAATGGATTGAGACGCAACGAGGGACCGGGCTAGACAAAACTGCAATGGTGGCAAATTTATTAAATACGTATGTTTATAAAACAATACCGACTCTCGAAACTGATGATTTGGCTTTTCTTTACACAATGCATAATGTAAGATTATTCTTATTTTAACTTTGTAACAAACAAGTCGATTTAATTAAACTTCTAATATTCATTAGTTTCTTTCTTTTTAATTTCATTCTATTTTTTTAATTTAATTTAACAACCCCCCCAGACGGGTGGGATTGTTTTCAGTCAGAAGTGAGGATTACCTTATTTTTTTGTGTGTGTGTTGTGGCTGTGTTGTGCCAATTAATCATGGGTAGACGACCGCCAAAAGTTCGCCAATTGCAACAGCAGAGCACTGAGGGTGTCGTGTGTGATTGGGCGGACCGAAACGAGTTGTGTCCGGCAGGTGAGAGGGAGCCTGGTACCCCACAGAGTGAAGTAGATTTACAAATTATGTTAACAGAGGCTAGGTCAGAGATAGCTGCACTAAGAAGCCAACTTGTAAGTAGACAATACACATAGTTCTGTACATGATGACTCAGATAATTCAGTTCGTGAAGTGGCTGGGACAAATGTTACAAATTGGTCGTTCTTTAAAGATGATCGTTTAATTCCTGAGTTTAATCCTTCAGATTTGACTCGGAGTGTTGAAGATTGGTTACGCAAAGTAAATGATTGTGCCAAAATGTATCATTGGGATGATGTGACAAAAATGCATATGGCATTGGGTAAATTCAGAGGACTTGCTCGAATTTGGTACGATGGGTTGAAATCCACACAATTTTCATGGGTTCAGTGGGAAACAATGTTAAAGTAAATGTTTCTTAGTAAAACAACTTTTGGTAAATTATTTTATGAAGCTGCTACGTATCAGGCTAATCCTGGGCAGGATTTAAATGATTATTGTTTTCACAAACTAGCGAAACTTAACAAACTCGAATTAAATTTATCTCAAAGTCAGATAGTTGATTGTGTTATTGAGGGTATTAAAGACTCGCAAATAAAATTGGCTATAAGGGCCGCACGTTGTTCTACTTTTGTTGAATTGTCTGAATATGTTACAAATTTTCCGTGCTCAAGTACTTCTTCCACTGGACGGCTATAAATGAAGAAAGAAAAATTAAATCTTTTGTTGGCGGAAATAATAAATAAAATAAAATAGTGTGCTATTGGTGTAAAGGGAAGGGCCATAAACGCATTGAATGTCCTAAATATAACAGTATAAATTGTAAATATTGCAATAAAACCGGACATATGGTAGAAAATTGCAAAATTAAATTACGAGAATCCAACAAGAAGGATAAAAGTAAAGATGTTAAATATGTCGGTCAGAAAAATTCTAATAAATACTGTAAAAAGGCAAAAATACATAAACAAAGTGTAAATTGTCAAATAGATTTGGGTAGCGAACTGACATTAATGAAATATGGCGTGGCAAAAAAAATAAATTTAGATATTAGTATACTAGAGAAACCTCTAGAGTTATGCGGGTTTAATGATTCACGAGTGGTAGCTAAGCGGAAAAGTTCCACAATGGTTACTATTGAAGGTGTCAGTCTGCAAATTGATATAGTAAGTGATGATGAAACAACTTTTGATTTATTAATTGGACAATATTTTTTGGATCACCCATCTATTTTGGTTATTAATAGCATTTAGTAATTACCGATGATACAGTGATACCGCCGAATGTGAGTAATAAATACTCCGTAAATTGTGTAAAGGTCAGCGGACCCATAAACAGTCAAGGGATATCTGATTTCACATGTAGTGAGATTACAAATGCAGAGAAAAATAAACTAAAACAATTGTTGGTAAAATATCGCGATCGTTTTTGCTTCACGACTAGCGAATTAGGGAAAACAAGCACTATAAATATGATAATTGAGTGTACTACTGAAAAGCCGATAGTCTATCGCCCATATCGCCTGTCTGTAGCAGAACGGGAAAAAGTTAATGCGACTATTAATGAATTATTAATAAATGATATAATACGACCTTCACGATCGCCATATGCGAGCCCTATCATTTTAGTAAACAAGAAGGATGGTGGACATCGTATGTGCGTAGACTTTCGTGCTCTTAACAAAATTACAATAAAGGATAAATTTCCTCTACCACTAATTGAAGATCAAATTGATCGCTTGGGTGGCCATACATATTTTATTACACTTGACATGTCTCAGGGATTTTATCAAATACCTATGGATGAGTCATCTATTGCAAAAACGGGATTTGTGACCCCAGATGGCCATTTTGAATTTTTGCGTATGCCGTTTGGGCTTGCAAATGCTCCCAGCGTGTTTCAACGCTTAATGAGTCTGGTATTGAGTAATTATTTAAACACTATTGCGCAGGTTTATATTGACGATATAATTATACCTGCCAAAGATTTCGAAGAAGGGTTGGAAAGATTAGAGCTGATATTAAAATGAATCACGTAGACTGTCTTAGTCGCAACCCTCCTCGAATCATATCATGCGTTACTAATGTAACAGAAGCTGATTGGTTATTAGCAGCTCAACTTCAAGATTAAGCAATTTGTCTAATTCGGGAAATTTTGTTGAGCAAGGACAATAGGTCAAGCAATAAACAATATTTTGAGTTGTACAAAATTAAAGAAGGAAAAGTGCACAGAAAGTTTTCAGACGGTTCAACTAAGTGGTTAGTACCAAAATCTAATAGATGGCAAATTTGTAAATTGTGTCACGATGACATGGGACACTTTGGAATAGAAAAAACATTGGCAAAAATCCAAGAAAACTATTATTTTTCGGGAATGCGACGTTTTGTGACAAAGTATGTTAACGCTTGTTTAAATTTTCTATACTACAAAGCCCCATCTGGGAGAAAACCGGGAAAACTTCATCCCATTGATAAAGTGACAGTCCCATTTCGTACTTTGCATTTAGATCACGTGGGGTCATTTGTAACTAGTAAACGAAAAAATACTCAAATGTTAGTTATTGTTGATGGATTTACAAAATTTTGTATTATTGAAGCTGTGAAAAACACTACGGCACGATATGTAATTAAAAGCTTGAAGAATGTCATAGATATTTTGGGGTACCAGTGCGTGTCATAACAGACAGAGGGACTGCCTTTACATCACACTCGTTTGAGAAATTTTGTTTGAATAGGGAATCAAATATATATTGAATGCGGTTGCAACCCCACGAGCCAACGGCCAGGTTGAGCATTATAATCGAAGAATCCTTAGTTCCCTTGCTGCGATGTGTGGAGGATTGGATGATGACACATGGGATGATCAAGTGAAGGCCATCCAACGAGGTTTAAATTGCACTAAGGCATTATACTGAATGAACTGAAACGTAAAGAAGTTAAAGCTCGTTTAGATAATGGTCAAAGTAAACAGAAAAGCAAGGTTCGATTCGAAGAGAGCCAAAACTAAAACGTATTCTGTTGGTGATTTGGTTATGGTTATTCTATCCCAAATTTAAGAGGCCATCAAAAAATTCTGAATGATCGATATGACGTGATGGATATGATGCGCAAGCGCAAGCGCGGTATTTATATACCCGACACATGTAAGACGCCCGGGTATGTACCGATTTTATTGGAGATGACGCTCGTAAGCATGAATGGTGTTTAAACATTCGATACATGTATGGCGTTTGACGCTCGGAAACATGAATGGTGATTAAACACTCGACACATGTAAGGCGCCATAAAATGCATAATGACTATAGGTCCGATGCATAATGACTATAGGTCCGAAGCATAATGACTATAGGTCCGATGCATAATGACTATAGGTCCGAAGCATAATGACTATAGGTCCGAAGCATAATGACTATAAGTCCGATGCATAATGACTATAGGTCCGATGCATAATGACTATAGGTCCGAAGCATAATGACTATAGGTCCGATACAAGTATGACGTGTGTATGGTCAACATGCATAATGACTATAGGTCCGATGCAAGTACCCGAGGCACACAGATGAGTAGGGGAGCAGTGTCCGAAACCTGAATATTTTCTCTAATGTCCCTACAAGGGAAATATGAGTAAATCGAAACAGGAATGATGCTTGGCTCACTACTTTTGATGATATAGTGTGGTTTACTTCAGTTTTAATTGCATTTTTGTATATGTTGCAGGACTGATTGAGGACAATCAGCAAGTCAGGAAAGCCGAATCTGTTAGCTGGCGACCTTAACCGCTGGAGAAAATGGATTGAGACGCAACGAGGGACCGGGCTAGACAAAACTGCAATGGTGGCAAATTTATTAAATACGTATGTTTATAAAACAATACCGACTCTCGAAACTGATGATTTGGCTTTTCTTTACACAATGCATAATGTAAGATTATTCTTATTTTAACTTTGTAACAAACAAGTCGATTTAATTAAACTTCTAATATTCATTAGTTTCTTTCTTTTTAATTTCATTCTATTTTTTTAATTTAATTTAACAACCCCCCCAGACGGGTGGGATTGTTTTCATAGTGTTTTGTAGGTCTCCCCAAGCTTTCAGGACTCGTTTGCGGCTCGCCCTGAAATATGCTTGGGTTGACCTGCAAAACACCTCCTTCCAGTCTTGTAACGTAGTAGTTATTTTTGTAACAAGTACCTAAAAATCATGTTTTTTTGGAACCAATTGCAACTGTTTCCGGATGATGCTGAGTCCGGAATACTTGATGAGTACCAAAAACTGATTTAGGTACGTGTTACAAACAACATTTTTTTGTTAAAATAAAAAAATAAATAAAAATTTATTAAAATTTTTGATCACAGCAAATATTTCTCGAAAATAGTGACCTTCGAATTTTAATTACCATGCGACCATAGTAACGAGATTGTTTAATTGTTGTATTGAGCCATTTTGCTTTATTTACCTAAATAATCCTCAAAAGTTGTCATGGCAACTTTTTGGGATTGAGTCCGGAAAAGACTCATTTTACAGACTCAAATGAAATACAAAAAAGTTTTTTTCAGTTTCTAGAATTGCGAAAACGCCTTGGTTACAGTAGTAACAAAATAGGTAACATAAAATAAAATACGATTTTGAAACACTTGCATAAAATTTATAGCAAGAATTATAACGAGTCATATTAGTAACATTTCTAATTCCTACAACATAACTTAGAGTCACATTATCAACCCTAATTTTGGATAATTTACTGCATCAGTGAGTAGCCACGTATAAAAACAAAAATAAAAAACGGATGTAATATAACGTAATAAACTTGCTACTACATATATATTATGATCATAAAAATGAATGTGTTTACATTGCCGATACTTCTAATAAATATTAGCCTACAGCATCATAAATTCATGTTAAATATAATGAAAATGATAAAGCTATAATAAATACCAATAGTAAAATAAATTTACATGTTAGTGCTACATGGAATCATATAAATGTAATATATTTTTCAAATATTTCTATAAATAACAGAATTATTTAAAATTCGCACGGAGCGTTACGAAATATCGATTTTTTTAAAATGAGTCTCGTTTATTTTGAATTTACCTTTCATTACTTCTGCCTAAAGAGAATATACTTTATTATACCTAATGGATCTAAGCAAATACATTCTGCTAAAAAAGTATCAATGTGATGTTATGATTTTTAAAATATGGTCGAGAAATATAAAGTAGATTTAATAGAATCATTTTTACTAAATCACTCTTGAGTTAATTATGTATATCTGTGTATTATATGAAACTTTATGGCAACATTCCTACAAAACTATAAAACTAAAATACTTCAGTATTCAATTAACTCCGCGCATAATACGTTTGTTTAAATTTGAGAGGCGAGAGAAATATTTTTATGAACTACGCACATGATACCGCGTTATAATTAAAATATAACTATAAATAAAGCCTTTGCTTATCAAGTATCTCGAAAATAAAACATATGGGATAGAGACAGGTAAAGCACTACGTAACATATATTGAAATTATATACTACTTTTAAAAGATATTTAGGTACTTAAAGACTTAATTGCGTATTAGATATATTTTTATTACCGAGATCTTGTCAAATTATTTATACTTGGAATAATTAGACTGATTTAAATGCATCATTGGTAAATTGTTTAAACGTTTGATGAAATAAACCGTCCAACATAACTCAGACTAACTTTCTTTCCAATATAGGAATAACGCAGGTACAGTGCAACCCTACAACCAACAGATTTTCTCCCTACAAGTTCTTGTCATGCAGCACTGAAAGAGTATCTATGTCCTAGATTTAATCCAAATCAGACTGTTTTAAAGAAAATAAACCATCTGACAATTTTAAGTTAATTTGTAATGATATAATTATAGAAACTATCTGCCCACGATCAAAAGAGAAGCTAACAATTGTGACGATCTTATTATAAATATGAAAAATGAAAATTTTACACCTCTGTTTTATATCCAATCAAATACTTTTATTTTGAAACGGTGTCATGACAACATAAAAAATTCTCGGAAATTCTTCTTATATCGAGTTCTTATCATTAGAATTATTACTGGTAAAGATAGTGCAGTGATTTGTACCATCAAAGTGAACATTTACTGAAAGAACTGGATGACAACAATATTTTTTAACTAAATGCATTCTATCACGCCTAACAACACATTAATGTTACTAATAAGTAAGTTTAATAAGCCTCGGGGAATATCTAGGCTGACGGACTGGAGCATTCATAAAGAACACTTAAGGACAGACGACGGACGTCGAAGGCGTAACACATTCCATCGACGCAATAGGAGAATTAGACATAGCCTCATATCAACTATGACTCATGACTTGGTATGAGTGGTATCTACCTTCAAACCCTTTAAAACATCGGGCATAGATGGCATTTTCCCTGCCCTACTTCAACACGGAATTAAGGAGCGTATCCCATGCCTTAGAAGTATATGTATATCAAGCTATATACTTGAGTATATTCCCCAAGCTTGGAGGGAAATTAAGGTGGCGTTTATTCCAGAAATATACAGATGTCCACCAGACGAGCCTTAATCCTATCGCCTCATTAGCTTAACCTCATTTCTCCTAAAAACAATGAAGAAACTATTGGATCAACATATTAGAAGCGAAATCCTTACAATACCGCTTCACAATTTGCCTATCAACCTGTCAAAGCAACAATAAATGATCTACATTAATTGTCTGGTCCAAGGCACTGAAAAGACATTCATGGCTGAAGAAGTGGCTACGTGTGCTTTAGTAGACATAGAAGGTGCTTTTGACAGCACCTCCTACGAGTTCATACAAGAAGCCGCCGAAGAAAGGGGAATATAGTCACCTACAATTAAATGGGATGCCATCCATGCTCGCAGGCGGAATAATTACCACAAGTGTAGGGGATGAGTCGACTAAGGTGACCGCAGTCAGGGGTTGTCTATAAGGTGGAGTTCTGTCACCCTTGCTGTAGTCAATGGTGGTCGATGATCTCCTAAAAAAGAATAATTTGGGTTTAAACGTCCAGGGTCATGCAGATGACCTGGTCGTAACTGTGAGAGGCAGTAATGAGGCTATGGTCTCAAAGAGTTATTGTTCCGTTCACCAAAAGGAGGGAACTTAGAACTCCTATGCCGAATGAAACGATGCTAAACTTCTCCAGTGAAGTCAAGTATTTAGGAGTAATCCTGGATCAAAAACTTACCTGGAACTCACATCTAGAAAGGATACTTACTAAAGCAACAGCGGCTATATGCACTTGACTTGGGGTGTGAGGCCGAAAATGAAACATTAGTCTTACCTTTGGGTTGTCAGACCTATTGTGACCTAAGCATCATGTGTATAATGGTCAAGAACAGAGAAAGAAATAGCACAAGGAAAGTTGCAGAAACTGCAACGTCTTGTCTGTTTAGGGACTACAGGAGCAATGTACTATGTATGTAGCTATGGAAGCAATGCTTGCCCTACCTACTTTGCACTTGCATGTGAGGAAGGATGCAGCACTTAGTACATCAGGCACTTAAATTTAAACCAGGCGACCTGGTTGATCACTTAAGGATTCTGGAGTTAGTCCATTTGAAGTCCATAACCAATCCCGCTGACTCAATGAACAGTATAATACATGTGGTAGAAAACCCAAATAAAAGGAAAGAATACCACTGACTCAATGCCAATCAAACAGGACTTTGACTGTCTGTTTGACGTGCTGATTGAAAACCGTCAGAGAGCAAGATGGATCTTAGATGGCTGAAGGGGTAGGAGTGAGCATAGCAGGGCGTAAATGTAGGCTATCCAGAGCCCTCGGTAACACCTCAACCATCTTCCAGGCAGAAATTTATGCTATGGATCTGTGTGCCCAGGAATGCCTAAAAAGCATTCGAAGGGCTAAGATCTATATACTATCAAATAGCCAGGCAGCTAAGGTCCTATACCTTCGAGCCTTAAATTTCCTGGGAATGTAGACAATCCCTGAAGCAACTGGCCAACAACAATAAGATTACCTTGATGTGGGTGCCAGGGCATGAGGGAGTACAAGGTAATGAACTTGCTGACAGCTTTTAGAAAATAGGGGCTGAAGCACCATTCATTGCACCTGAACCGTTTTGTGGCCTGGCCAAGAAACACATAACTGAGGAGATCCATAAATGGGAAAGTAATAAGAAAAAGTTCTATTGGAGGAATACTCCAGGCCAAAGACAAACTAAAAAGTTTATAACTTTTCCGGCAAAGAATGCCAGAGGGCTTTTCGAACTTGAAAAGTCCGCAATTAAGGCTGATAACAGACCTTATAACTGGCCACTGCTTTTTGAGACATCATCTCAAGAATATGGACAATACTGCAACTGAAACTATGGAACATATATTTTGTGAATACAAGTGTTAATCCGCATTAGGTTAAAGTTACTAGGGCAGATGGAATTAACGCCTGAAGACATAGGGAAATTAGCCCCACAGGAAAATCACAAGCTTTGTAAAAGTCTTGGAATCCTGGGCAACAACTAGGTCTAGGGTAAGTTACAGAAGATGTTTTATGTCGAAGTGAAGTAAGGTTACTCAGAGCCAAGGGACCCCTGAAACAATCTACAATCTACAAGTTTAACAGCTAAGGACATTATGAACTGACTCGATCAAACTTTACGAAGTTAAGCATTACTTTAGATCATGAACATCATTACTTAGATAAGTGAGACATATTAAAAACGCCAAACTACATATATATATATATATAGATATATAGATATATATATATATATATATATATATATATATATATATATATATATGTATATATGAAAAACACTAGGTTCTCGGGTTGAACCGCGTCTGAGATTGTTAATGTCTCGACGTTTCGGCTCCCGTTTTGGAGCCATTTTCAAGAGAAAAAGTGAGTCAAGTAAAAATTGTCAAAGAAAATAATGCTAGGAGTTCGTGGAACTGGTTCGATTCCGGGGTCTCAATCTGCCTACTCCCCAGATCTCACCGCGATCCGTCTCTAAGGCCTCAACCTGCCTACTCCTTAGAGCGAACTCGCTGGCAGTATCGGACGAAGTGTTATTTATACGAAAGCTGTCTGTGGATGGGTGAGTGGTGGGGGGTTGAGAGTCTGTTGATGGAGGCATCAGAGCAGAACGGCTGCTATCAGGATTATGAGGTGTGGATGAATATTGTGGGGCTAGCCTGGAGATCAATGATTTCCAAGCGACTGGAAGACGATGACCGTCATCCCTTTTGTTTAGACAATTGGGACGTTTTTCAATCTCAATTGCTTCGCGGATGATTCGCGGTTTCTGGAAAAATGATGGTGCTATGGTTTTGGTGTTATCGAAGTCTATATTATGGCCTGTTAGAAGGCGGTGTTGGGCAAGTGATGATGTGGGATCGGATTTTCTAACTGCAAGACGATGTTCGCACGGTGTATACGAAATACCTTGCTCAAACTGTCCCCAAACCTACATTGGACAAACCAACAGACGGATTAACAATAGAATATATGAACAACGACCGCGGAAGCTTCTCGGAACATATATATATATACATATGTGATGGGATATATCCAATGTATAGAATGACAGACGTTGTGGTTAATTGGACATTTAACACCTACGATGTCCACTAAGGTTATTAAATTAGATAAACCAGATCAAGAGCGTATCTAGAAAAATTAATATCGATACAGAAGAATATAAAATCTGTTAGATATGAAAATCAGCTTTAATGAACATATTCATACTAAGCTTTGGTGTAAAATATAAAAATATAAACATTTAACGTTTGACTTTCTCTATTTTTGTGCACATATTTCAGATTTTCTGGGGTGGGTACTCCCATTACCCCCTTAAATATGTATTTGAACTTAAACCAGATGAATTTACTTCTACTAATTTATATTTTGCCTTGGAAGCTAGTATTATATTCCTCCTCTCGTTGTTTATGTTTCGATCCCTTCGAATAACAATATAAAAATTGAGAAATAGTTTAGAATTTACATGTTTGGATTTTTGGATAACCAGGTCTCTACTAATGCAATGAAGTCATAGCCAGCAGATGTTACAAATGGATAAAAATCTATGACTAATGACGAAACGCTGATAGAGAGGTACAGACAACGATATAACCAATAGGCATCAGCCAGAAAATCATCTGTTGTAGAATACACTTTATTTTGTAACTCTGGAAAATCAGTGGCCTAAGGCTGTAAAATTGCACCTCGTTTCATATAAAATATTGCGTTTTCCGATAGTATTTAATCGTGCAACTGAAATTGTCAAATGAATTTGATGAAAGGCTTGCCATGTTCACATATTAAACTAACTTTTAATTGCACCACTCAAGCCGTAAGTTGCGCGTACATATTTTCAAATGTTGAATATTGATATCAGCTCTCCAGTGTATACAGAGTGTACCTCAATAGGCTTAGTAAAATTCCAGCAGTCTGTTGTACTCATCATTGTAAGAACAAAATTCGTATAAACACTCATTTTAAAACGCTTCTTTTTCGAATTACGTCGCGTCGTGTCGAATGCGTTCATCAGAATAATACTCCTACCATTGAGCATGGGAACCTTTTTTTGAAGCTGCAAAAATATCACAAAATTTTGAATTATGTTTCGGAGTCTTGTCTCGAACACCATGTAGTTGTAGCTTGCTGCACGAATCGTACGACGTCCAAAGATTAAAAATGTTGAATCCTCTCCTGGGTGCGTGGCTACCCAGTTCGCCTCTGTATACACTCCCACCACGCAGCCGTTGTTCATCACATACATCACTGTAGTTTGCCGTATGCATCTAGAAGGGCGTACTAATTAAAGTTCTAGTGTTTGTGATTTAGAAATGGGCAAAGAGAAAACGAAAAGGAGAGACAATATGAAGAAAATAATTAAAAATACAAATCCGACAGATCAAGCAAATTGTTACCAATTTTAGGTAAAGATCACATGGAGAAGAATCTAGTATACTAGTATACGAAATAATGCCCGACATATGATGTGCCATGAGTGCGATCTAAGAAATTTTGGCTCACATGAGTCCGAAATATAGACGTACCCATTGTCAAATTGCTGACACATGACATGCCATATCTGATAAATAAAGACACATGGAGAAAAATCTAGTATACTAGCATACAAGGCAATGGCCGACATATGACGTGCCATGAGTGCGTTCTAAAAAAATTTGGCTCACATGAATCCGAAATATAGACGTACTCCTCGACAAATCGCTGACACATGCCATGCCATATCTGATAAATTAAAACACATGGAGAAAAATCTAGTACACTAGTAAACGAGGTAATGACCGACATATGACCATGAGTGCGTTCTAAAAAATGTTATGCAATATCTGATAAATAAAAACTTCTTATTTGTCTGGAATATTTCGATAGAATTAAACCAAAAGAAGGGCTATCCATTATAATGCGAAATATGGTAAAAAAACTGTTGTTATGGGTTTTTACTGTTAATGAAATTCATAAAATATCGAATTGATGTAAGTAGTTATTAATTTTAGGTAAAGACTATTATGGATGAAAACCAAGTATACGAGGTAATGGTCGACATATGTTGTGCCATGAGTGCAGTCTAAAAAATGTTGGTTTAGTTCGAAATATAGACATGCCCCTCGTCAAATTACTGGTATATGCCATGCAATATAGAATAAATAATAATATTTGGTTAATTATGGTATAGTGAATAGGAATGTAATTAAATAATAATAAATAATACAATTAATATATAATAATTATAATGTAATTAAACTAAAAGACGGGCTACACATTATATGCCTAAATAAGCCGTTGATACGGTTTTGTCCTTTCAACGAAATTAATAGTATATCAAACAAATGGAAGTATACCAGGTAATGGTCGACATATATTGTGCCATACGTGCAATCTAAAAAATGTTAGCTCAGTTTGAAATGCCCCTCGTCAAATTGCTGGTATATGCCATACGATACAGAATAAATAATAATACTTGGTTAATTATGATATGGTGAATAGGAATATTTTAATATAATTCAACTAAAAGAAGGGCTATGCATTATAAGCCTGAATATTTTAAAAGGCCGTTAATATGGTTAATTATGGGCTATACATTCTATGCCTGAATATGGTAAAAGGCCGTTGATATGTTTTTTCCTTTCAATGATATTATTAATATATTAAACAAATGAAAGTAGTTAACAATTTTAAGTAAAGTCTATTTGAAGGAAAACTAAACATACGAAGTAATGGGCAGTGGCCTACATATGGCGTGTTATGAATGCAGTCTAAAAAATTCTTTGTTTATATCCAAAATACCCTCGTATAATTGCTGACGTAATGTTATACTATATTAAATAAATGATGATACTTTTGATATAATCCAGCTAAAGGAAGAGTTACGCATTTTATGTCTGAATGTTGTAAGACAATGATGCTGTTGGCATTACAGGCGTTAAACAGTTGCCAAGTATCAAACCATTTTTAAAAAAGGTTACTGAAGATAGCTCAATAATTGACCATTGCCTTTTTGGTGAAAATTGGATAAAGTAACGAAGAAAGATGAAGAAAGATGGAGGAGAAACGACAGGAAATAAAGAGGCTAAATTTTTCCATTTTCCATTAATACTGCTCTGAGGTACAGATAGATTCCTCCTAATATTATTTTATATTTAAATTTTCTTATGAATTATATGAATTGAACTGTATGCATAATGTTGTGTACAGCTGCCATTTTTACAAAATTGTAAATAGTGAGAAGAAAAATGTATTGTCTAGTCAGCGGCGTAAGTTGTTAGGATTTAATTGAAATACTGTAAATAAACATGGATATGTTTTTTATCAACAAAAATACAAAAATTATGTACACAATTTATAGAAATGAAAAGAGAGTTTGAGAAATTTGTAAGGGTCTATTAGAACGGGGATAAACATATAAATTATCCAGAGTTAAAAATACCCTTAACACTTGAAAATGTTCCACAAAACGTATGTATTCAATAATATAAGTACTATAATCGATAATAATTCAGCGGTAGCTGTATAAGCCGAATAAGTTGAATAAAATACAAAGGCCTTCGTAAAAAGGTGAAATTAGTGTGAAGAGAAAAATATTCATTTGTTTGCCGTCGTATGTAAACTCGAAAGGTATTTATTATAGGATATATAGAGTAGTCAAACTTACCCACTAGTTATTTTGAAGCTAGTTGCAACAAATTTTGTGTGCAAGTTGACCTATATGCCACAAAACTAAGTGGAAAATATTTATTTATAGTGCAATCTAATTTGTTTCGTTGAGTTTTGTTGGAAATTTGTTGGTCAGGGAGGTAATAATTTTGATACATGGCATTGAATAACTGACCGTAGTATTAGTAACTGGTATAAGTTACAAAGTATTATTATATTATATTTAATTATGTATCGGACTACTGTAAATTTGAAGACTACTTGGCTATCATTAGAAAGTGTTAATCAAATATTTGTGGAGAGGTATTGCTTAGACGTTAATAACAAGAAAACAATACATAAATGCGAGGTTAAGTTTAGATTGCAAAGTCCTTTAAACATCTACATGGTGTTATAATTCGAGACGAGACTGCGAAATATACCTGTAAGGAAGAATGAGCTTTATTATATGAGCAGTCTCGCCGAAGGACTATAACAACCCTCGCAAAAAGTAAAATCCCAACCCGTGATAAAAACAATCTAAACTTAAAATACTTTAAACCAGTGATGTAAGTGATGAACAACGGCTGCGTGGTGGGAGTGTATACAGAGCCGAACTAGGTAGTCACGTACCCAGGATAGGATTAAAAATTTTTAATCTTTGAACGTCGTACGATTCGTGCAGCAAGCTACAACTACATGGTGTTATAATCCTTCGACGAAACTGCTTATATAATTAAAATCATTCTTCCGTACAGATAAGTCGACTAATCTATTAATTGTTCGGCATTCCTTTATACTACATATACAGGGTGCTCCTCAATGAACTGCTAATATTTCAAGGTGTGATTACTTAGGTCTTTTTATGAAGGAAAGTTCATGCGAACATATGTCCGTAACGACTTAATTTTTTTTGCTGCAGGGTGATTTTTTTAAATCGTTTTTTTTTTTAAATATCTCAGTAAGTACTGTAGATATTATTTTCAATTTTGGTATGTGTTAGCTAGAAAAGTTATTTTATCGCTCCACCAGTGGCATCCCTGCAAACATGTCCTCTGATATTTTTTACCAAAAAATTGTTACGCTGACATTTTTCCATGTGAATATTTTTTCTGATTAGCCTGGTCAATTCTACATGAAAACGGCCCCTTTCGTTTGTTTCGTCAGACGCACAGTTCTTGATTAAAATTTTACGTCCTTCTAGTTCCCGGCAATGAATATGAACCTGATGGTTCCTACTGAATGAGCGAAGTGAATCAGTTCCATGTAAACGTCGATTTCATTTCGTGATGTCTGATCGAAATAAAATTTTACGAGAATATACCATTAAATATGATAGTTTGTCGTAGAAATGTCTAATACGGTCTTACCTTTAGCTTTGATTGAATACCAAGCCAATAGGCTATTAGGTACCGTAATAAACATTATATAAATAAACTTTCCCTTGTTATACGATAGGTTCCTAGATAACGATTGGTCTGAACTTAAAAAGTGTGATAACGTGGAAGAGGCCTGCTTTAATTTATGACACACTATGTAATATTTTTGACTTTTGCTTACCAAAATTCGGAAAAAAAACAGTTAAAAAGTATCCTCCATGGTTCACTCCCATTGTACTAAAACAAATTGAGCTGAAGGCACAAGAAATAAAAGAGTTTAAAAGAAATGGTGATATAATATATTACAACGAATTTAAGCAACTGAGAAGTGAAATTAAAATCGATATAGATGTAGCATATAAAAATTATGTTCGTGCTGCGGAAAACAGAATATGAGGTGATCCAATGAAATTTTGGACCATTTTAAAAAATAAGAAAGGATCAACTACTACATCAAATGTCATGCAGTACAACGGCAATGAACTGATTGAGCCCGTACAAATATTAAATGCGTTTGCAGACTTCTTTAGTAATTCATTTGCTCCTCATAATGACAGTGTGTCGGATATGTGATAAAAGTAATTAAAAGACCACTGATAGTCAAGACAACTTAGCACTAAAATAGTTTTCAAACGATTTTTAAGCATTAAAACGGATCGAGATTTTTGCATTCGATTTAGGACGGCATTTATGAATAATGTTACAACTTTTTATCTTATACAAATGAGAAATGCATTGTACACCAAAATCCATTTTTAAAAATGCATTTTCGAGTTCATTAAAAAAAATCTTATTTTGGAAAATCATGATTAAAATGAGCCAAACTCTGTTTTTTAAAATTATTATGTATATAATTTTTTTATTAATTACTTAATTAATAATTTATTTGTCTCGTGTAAAGCGGGTGGTTAATGCCAAAATAAATTTTAAATGCCCTAGTCCATTGAAGGAATGGGACGAACTAGTAAATGTTTGCGCCTGGGACTAAGCAATGTTCCTTCTCCGTTTTCGAGGGTGCTGAATCGATTTCCGGGGTCAAATCAATTTTTCCACCTCGGCAACCCCCTCAAATTGGCCAAAAACCACCCCCAAAGTCCCCTTTTCTCTGAACTAGTTTACTTTCCCCAGTTTTTCGACTAATTGTTGTTCCCTCGAATAGAACGGAAGATTCCTCGAGGGATTTGACCTTAGCCACCCCTACTCCAGGTTTCCACCCCTGTAGGGGGTTAGAAAATTAATATTTTTTGTGAGAAAAAAATTGATATTGGTAGATGACCAGGGTTGTGTAACCACCTCCGGGGGTTATTTTCACCCTTCAATGGGGTGGAATTTTTGGGGGGGGGGGTGGAATTCATATATTGTAGCAGGCGTTCTTTGCGGAAGGTGGTAGGTGACCAGGATTGTGTAACCAACCACGGGGATTGGTTTCACCCTTTAAGGGGTTGGATTTTTTTTCTATATATAATTAAATCAATCCCAAGCTTCACTATGTGACCTATTTAATTAGTCAGTAGATTATACCTAAAGAAAAATCCACCCATCGATGATTTTAACTCCATCCTATGGCAATACTTACAGATACGAAAGAAAGCATGTCAACATGCTACCCCCAACTGAAGAGGCGGTTCGAGAACACGTTTTAAGAGTGTATTTTCAATGTCAAGCATGGCAAGCAAATGAACTTAATCCTACTGAATGAGAACGGGTATTACGAAACTGGCATTTGGAACCAAAATTTTCAGAAAAGGCATTGGTAAAGGATTTTTTTTCAAGGATTACAACTGTGCTTGTAAAAGCGAATGTACCAAGCGGTGCAGTTGCGTAAAGTTAGGTGTAGCATGTAAATCTGTAAAAATTGTAAAGTTACCGAGTGTCAAAATTGCACGACAGAGGATGAACCTGACTTACCACCTGCAATAAGAGACGATTCTTATGATTTAGATATTAGTTACATAAATTTCCTACAGATTATTCCCGATATCAGTATTAACGTT
This sequence comes from Leptura quadrifasciata, assembly GCA_963675555.1. Classification (NCBI taxonomy): domain Eukaryota; kingdom Metazoa; phylum Arthropoda; class Insecta; order Coleoptera; family Cerambycidae; genus Leptura; species Leptura quadrifasciata. Next base: position 115,191,209 of record OY776674.1, on the reverse strand, counting down.
CATTCCCCAAGAACGGACGATGCATGTGATATGCAAGAGGATGACAGCACTGGATGTCACGAAAATTGGGAATAAAATGAAGAATTTAACCCTTCTTGTAAGCGCCTACGATTTTGTTGATCCGCTGTCACAAATAAAAAAAGATATAAGTATCTATAGACACATGTATTTACTATTTACACATGTATTCATACACCAATTAAATATGAATAAACATATTTTATACTATTTTTCAATTGTAGATGGAAAAAAATTTCCACCCCCTTGAAGGGTTAAAACAACCCCGGGGGTTGGTTACACACTCCTGGTCACATGGTTCCCGTACACACCCTAAATCCCAATTTAATTTTGTATTCCCTTTAATAATAGTGTGGGAGTGGCAATGGAAGTGGTAGAGGGGGTGGCTAATGCCAAAAATTTCTTAGAGGCCCTTAATTCTCGTATACACACTAAATCCCAAATAAATTTTTTACTCCACTTAATAATAGGGTGGGGGTGGCAATGGGGTGGTAGAGGGGTAGCTAAACGCCAAAAAATTAAGACATAAAACATATAATATCCACTTTTAAAAATGTATATTGGTCTGCACAGAATGCATTTCCCATTTGTATAAGATAAAAAGTTGTAACATTCTTTATAAAAGCCGTCCTAAATCTAATACAAAAAACCCCATCTCGATCCGTCTTACTGCTTAAAAACCGTTTGTGAAATGCTAAATGGCCTCGACTTTGATCCAGACGGTATATAATCAGCTTTCTTATTAAGAGACTGCGCTTGTATTTCTGCTTCACCCTTAACGACAATTTTTAACTTAATATAATAATAGTAACTTATTCACCATTAAAAAACGATATAATTAAGTACATATGGCAAGTCAAATAGGAATACAAAATAAAGACAATAGTAAAAATTAATTAATATTAAAGAATGGTGAGAACGGAATTTTCCAGATACGTGGAAACGTTCTAAAGTACGTCCGATTTTTAAAAAGAAGGCAAGTCTGACATAATCAACTTTCGTGCCATATCAATAATATGTAATTTTGCCAAAGTATTTGAGTTTCTTCTGCATAATGTTATATATGATAAAATTAGTCATGACATCACCATTCATCAACACGGTTTCATGAAGGGACGCTCTGCAGTTGTAAGCCCCCAGCAGGTAGATTTCCAGTGCAGTGCTTTTGTGCATCACCAGCCGCAGACTAGTTTCGAGCTTGTTAGCTCTCATCAGTGCGACATAGCTAACAAGCTCGAAACTAGTCTGCGGCTAGTGATGCACAACAGCACTGCACTGGAAATCTGCCTGCTGGGGGCTTATTGAAACCAGATTTTATTTTGCGTTTTCCGATTGAAGACGTAGTATGTCGGAAAGTATAGAACATTATTTTCAATTGATTTGGAAACGCACATTGTGCACCTTGATTGGTGGCAATGAATTGATTCCATTTCATTTTACATTTTTATTATTTTTGTAATAATTTATCCACTTTGTGTTGGCTTATATATTTTATTATAATATTTACACCATAGTCTTGGAAGCCAGCAAGACATATGGGTTTATAATTAGAAATTTTCGTGATTTTTCAAGCCCTGATACACTGAAGATGCTCTATTGTTACTACGTTAGATCTAAACTTGAATATGCATCACTTGTTTGGGTCCCACATTGTAATGTGCATCTGAAATTTATGTATTTTAGATCAGAAGGTACTTATTCAGAAATCGGTATTGCGGATTGGTTAGATACTCGTTAATTAGTCTCAAATATATATTTTTTAAATTATTAACAACATTGTTCAAATGTGCTTTTAGAGGGCGGAATATTAAACATAATATTTTTAGTCGCAAACTCCTCTATAAATCCTTATTTTACTATAAGGAAAGTAACCAGACTGCAACCAAAGTTACAAATCTGGCGCGTGAAGTGTAATAATTGCATATTACCATCAAAACGCTAATGCTTCGATTGCAACAAACACCAGCCGAAAGACTGATCCTACTTAAAGGAGCTGCCTTGCCAGTCGTCACACACCACTTGCAGACTGCAGTTTCGAGCTGTTGGCTCTCGTCAGTGCAAGGTAGGTATGCAACGACCGACATGAGAATCCTTTGACTATAGTACATCCCGGTATTTTTACAATAGCGACATGTAAAACTAACTGTAACTTTGGTTGCAGTCTGGTTACTTTCCTTATAGTAAAATAAGGATTTATAGAGGAGTTTGCGACTAAAAATATTATGTTTAATATTCCGCCCTCTAAAAGCACACTTGAACTATGCTTAGCCAAGTCAGGCTATTTATTTTTCGATTGCAACAGACACTGGACCGCTAGATGGCGCCTGCTGGCTATTTTACATATCGCTATTGTAAAAATACCGGGATGTACTATAGTCAAAGGATTCTCGTGTCGGTCGTTGCAGTTGCAAGTCAGACTATTTATTTTTCGATTGCAACAGACACTGGACCGCTAGATGGCGCCTGCTGGCTGTTTTACATGTCGCTATTGTAAAAATACCGGGATGTACTATAGTCAAAGGATTCTCATGTCGGTCGATCCAATGAAATTTTGGACCATTTTAAAAAATAAGAAAGGATCAACTACTACATCAAATGTCATGCAGTACAACGGCAATGAACTGATTGAGCCCGTACAAATATTAAATGCGTTTGCAGACTTCTTTAGTAATTCATTTGCTCCTCATAATGACAGTGTGTCGGATATGTGATAAAAGTAATTAAAAGACCAATGATAGTCAAGACAACTTAGCACTAAAATAGTTTTCAAACGATTTTTAAGCATTAAAACGGATCGAGATTTTTGCATTCGATTAAGGACGGCATTTATGAATAATGTTACAACTTTTTATCTTATACAAATGAGAAATGCATTGTACACCAAAATCCATTTTTAAAAATGCATTTTCGAGTTCATTAAAAAAAATCTTATTTTGGAAAATCATGATTAAAATGAGCCAAACTCTGTTTTTTAAAATTATTATGTATATAATTTTTTTATTAATTACTTAATTAATAATTTATTTGTCTCGTGTAAAGCGGGTGGTTAATGCCAAAATAAATTTTAAATGCCCTAGTCCATTGAAGGAATGGGACGAACTAGTAAATGTTTGCGCCTGGGACTAAGCAATGTTCCTTCTCCGTTTTCGAGGGTGCTGAATCGATTTCCGGGGTCAAATCAATTTTTCCACCTCGGCAACCCCCTCAAATTGGCCAAAAACCACCCCCAAAGTCCCCTTTTCTGTGAACTAGTTTACTTTCCCCAGTTTTTCGACTAATTGTTGTTCCCTCGAATAGAACGGAAGATTCCTCGAGGGATTTGACCTTAGCCACCCCTACTCCAGGTTTCCACCCCTGTAGGGGGTTAGAAAATTAATATTTTTTGTGAGAAAAAAATTGATATTGGTAGATGACCAGGGTTGTGTAACCACCTCCGGGGGTTATTTTCACCCTTCAATGGGGTGGAATTTTTTTGGGGGGGGTGGAATTCATATATTGTAGCAGGCGTTCTTTGCGGAAGGTGGTAGGTGACCAGGATTGTGTAACCAACCACGGGGATTGGTTTCACCCTTTAAGGGGTTGGATTTTTTTTCTATATATAATTAAATCAATCCCAAGCTTCACTATGTGACCTATTTAATTAGTCAGTAGATTATACCTAAAGAAAAATCCACCCATCGATGATTTTAACTCCATCCTATGGCAATACTTACAGATACGAAAGAAAGCATGTCAACATGCTACCCCCAACTGAAGAGGCGGTTCGAGAACACGTTTTAAGAGTGTATTTTCAATGTCAAGCATGGCAAGCAAATGAACTTAATCCTACTGAATGAGAACGGGTATTACGAAACTGGCATTTGGAACCAAAATTTTCAGAAAAGGCATTGGTAAAGGATTTTTTTTCAAGGATTACAACTGTGCTTGTAAAAGCGAATGTACCAAGCGGTGCAGTTGCGTAAAGTTAGGTGTAGCATGTAAATCTGTAAAAATTGTAAAGTTACCGAGTGTCAAAATTGCACGACAGAGGATGAACCTGACTTACCACCTGCAATAAGAGACGATTCTTATGATTTAGATATTAGTTACATAAATTTCCTACAGATTATTCCCGATATCAGTATTAACGTTCATTCCCCAAGAACGGACGATGCATGTGATATGCAAGAGGATGACAGCACTGGATGTCACGAAAATTGGGAATAAAATGAAGAATTTAACCCTTCTTGTAAGCGCCTACGATTTTGTTGATCGCTGTCACAAATAAAAAAAGATCTAAGTATCTATAGACACATGTATTTACTATTTACACATGTATTCATACACCAATTAAATATGAATAAACATATTTTATACTATTTTTCAATTGTAGATGGAAAAAAATTTCCACCCCCTTGAAGGGTTAAAACAACCCCGGGGGTTGGTTACACACTCCTGGTCACATGGTTCCCGTACACACCCTAAATCCCAATTTAATTTTGTATTCCCTTTAATAATAGTGTGGGAGTGGCAATGGAAGTGGTAGAGGGGGTGGCTAATGCCAAAAATTTCTTAGAGGCCCTTAATTCTCGTATACACACTAAATCCCAAATAAATTTTTTACTCCACTTAATAATAGGGTGGGGGTGGCAATGGGGTGGTAGAGGGGTAGCTAAACGCCAAAAAATTAAGACATAAAACATATAATATCCACTTTTAAAAATGTATATTGGTCTGCACAGAATGCATTTCCCATTTGTATAAGATAAAAAGTTGTAACATTCTTTATAAAAGCCGTCCTAAATCTAATACAAAAAACCCCATCTCGATCCGTCTTACTGCTTAAAAACCGTTTGTGAAATGCTAAATGGCCTCGACTTTGATCCAGACGGTATATAATCAGCTTTCTTATTAGGATGTGGCTATTTATACATACTGTCCAGGCAATTCACGCCGCACATGCGCGATGACGTTCAAACATATTGATATAGTAAGAATTATAAGGTTAACCATCAGCAGTCTGTGGTGTAATACTTAGTGTTCACGATTCTCACACGTGAGGTCGACGGTTCGAATCCGCTTGCTACAGTTTTTTTTTTACCACATTTTGTTAACTAAAATACGTAATACGAATATTTCTTTAGGTTAGTTCGTTGGGTTAAATATGTTAATATTTTTTGATGTAGTATAGTTGTTTATGATAGATAATGTCCCTTGCCCTCGACGGCTATACTGTATGTATAAATAGCCAATTTCTTATACATACTGTATGTATAAATAGCCAATTGCGTATACATACTGTATGTATAAATAGCCAATTGCGTATACATACAGTATGTATAAATAGCCACATCCTTCTTATTAAGAGACTGCGCTTGTATTTCTGCTTCACCCTTAACGACAATTTTTAACTTAATATAATAATAGTAACTTATTCACCATTAAAAAACGATATAATTAAGTACATATGGCAAGTCAAATAGGAATACAAAATAAAGACAATAGTAAAAATTAATTAATATTAAAGAATGGTGAGAACGGAATTTTCCAGATACGTGGAAACATTCTAAAGTACGTCCGATTTTTAAAAAGAAGGCAAGTCTGACATAATCAACTTTCGTGCCATATCAATAATATGTAATTTTGCCAAAGTATTTGAGTTTCTTCTGCATAATGTTATATATGATAAAATTAGTCATGACATCACCATTCATCAACACGGTTTCATGAAGGGACGCTCTGCAGTTGTAAGCCCCCAGCAGGTAGATTTCCAGTGCAGTGCTTTTGTGCATCACCAGCCGCAGACTAGTTTCGAGCTTGTTAGCTCTCATCAGTGCGACATAGCTAACAAGCTCGAAACTAGTCTGCGGCTAGTGATGCACAACAGCACTGCACTGGAAATCTGCCTGCTGGGGGCTTATTGAAACCAGATTTTATTTTGCGTTTTCCGATTGAAGACGTAGTATGTCGGAAAGTATAGAACATTATTTTCAATTGATTTGGAAACGCACATTGTGCACCTTGATTGGTGGCAATGAATTGATTCCATTTCATTTTACATTTTTATTATTTTTGTAATAATTTATCCACTTTGTGTTGGCTTATATATTTTATTATAATATTTACACCATAGTCTTGGAAGCCAGCAAGACATATGGGTTTATAGTTAGAAATTTTCGTGATTTTTCAAGCCCTGATACACTGAAGATGCTCTATTGTTACTACGTTAGATCTAAACTTGAATATGCATCACTTGTTTGGGTCCCACATTGTAATGTGTATCTGAAATTTATGTATTTTAGATCAGAAGGTACTTATTCAGAAATCGGTATTGCGGATTGGTTAGATACTCGTTAATTAGTCTCAAATATATATTTTTTAAATTATTAACAACATTGTTCAAATGTGCTTTTAGAGGGCGGAATATTAAACATAATATTTTTAGTCGCAAACTCCTCTATAAATCCTTATTTTACTATAAGGAAAGTAACCAGACTGCAACCAAAGTTACAAATCTGGCGCGTGAAGTGTAATAATTGCATATTACCATCAAAACGCTAATGCTTCGATTGCAACAAACACCAGCCGAAAGACTGATCCTACTTTCGTCACACACCACTTGCAGACTGCAGTTTCGAGCTGTTGGCTCTCGTCAGTGCAAGGTAGGTATGCAACGACCGACATGAGAATCCTTTGACTATAGTACATCCCGGTATTTTTACAATAGCGACATGTAAAACTAACTGTAACTTTGGTTGCAGTCTGGTTACTTTCCTTATAGTAAAATAAGGATTTATAGAGGAGTTTGCGACTAAAAATATTATGTTTAATATTCCGCCCTCTAAAAGCACACTTGAACTATGCTAAGCCAAGTCAGGCTATTTATTTTTCGATTGCAACAGACACTGGACCGCTAGATGGCGCCTGCTGGCTATTTTACATATCGCTATTGTAAAAATACCGGGATGTACTATAGTCAAAGGATTCTCGTGTCGGTCGTTGCAGTTGCAAGTCAGACTATTTATTTTTCGATTGCAACAGACACTGGACCGCTAGATGGCGCCTGCTGGCTGTTTTACATGTCGCTATTGTAAAAATACCGGGATGTACTATAGTCAAAGAATTCTCATGTCGGTCGTTGCATACCTACCTTGCACTGACGAGAGCCAACAGCTCGAAACTGCAGTCTGCAAGTGGTGTGTGACGACTGGCAAGGGAGCTACTTTAAGTAGGATCAGTCTTTCGCCTGGTGTTTGTTGCAATCGAAGCACTAGCGTTTTGATGGTAATATGCAATTATTACACTTAACGCGCCAGATTTGTAACTTTGGTTGCAGTCTGGTTACTTTCCTTATAGTAAAATAAGGATTTATAGAGGAGTTTGCGACTAAAAATATTATGTTTATTAACAACATTATTGACGCACCACTATTACTATCAAAATTTTCTTTTAATATTCCCAGAACAATATCCCGTCATAGTTTATATATTTTATCTAGCTACGCCTCGCACAAATATCTTAAAATGTTCATCTATCTATGTAATATGCGACAATCGCAATGCAATCTGCGGTGATATAGACATTTTTAACTATAAACACCCTAAAAACCTATTACTACAGGCAGTGATTTAACATGTTTGTTTTTCTTTTCTATGATCTCTCACAATATACAATAGAAAATCATGCTCTCTGTTTTCTTTTTTTTGTGTCTGATTAGAGAGTCTTTGTTTTATACATTTTTTTTGTATGTTAGTGTTATTGTTTAATTACATATCTGTATTAGTTTACTGTGCCTGCCTGTCGTCTATTTGGGTCAAAAACCTGTTGGACAGTGTAGCAAATAAATAAGTAAGACTCACAAAATGGTTCAAAGGGGCCCCGACAGCCTAGCTGAACTTGGCTTCAACAAAATGCAAGCCCCTTTATATTATTTTCCCGAATTCTAAAATCGTCCCAGCACGCGTCTGAATATTATAAATTAATGTCAAGTTAGTTCCCCTTTGGCTATGCTCTCACTCATATTTCGTCTATCTAGACGACCAAATGTTAGAATATTTTTTCGATAAAAATAATATCGATGAAATAATGAAATACAAACTGTATGTTCTATCTTCATTTTTCTCAGAAACGAACCTCGTGTTGCGTTATTAAAAAGTTAAATTTGGAATAAATAAGCAAACTATGTAATTCGTGTGACGTGTTCAGAATTAAACACTTTCAATTTTATTTACAGACGCCAAGTTCAAATTATGACGGTATTTTGATCCCAATAATGCTTAAATTTAGAAACATAAATATTTCTGCTACAGCAAACGGGGTTTGATTGACAGATCTTTATTTATTAAATTTTGTTTTAAATTAAAGTGCAAAGGGAATATCATATGAGTTTCAAATGTTTCGTGGTTGTCAAAACAGAGAAAAGTTGATCGCAGTAATATATATACATTAGCATTTAGAATTATTAAAATAGCTGTGTAAAAAATATTAAAAAAAAAACTGACAGGCAATAAAAATGAATCACATGCATAACTGTAAATAACACGTCCAGTTACAAAAGAACTAGGTGTAAATATTGTACTGTGGGCGGCTTATTGAAGTTTTTATATAATATGTTGAATATTCTATAGAAGATTTAACTTAAATCTTAATTATTTGTATTAATTTCTATTCAATAAAAGATTTATTTAAACTACATTATCATATTCAAAATTGTTGATATAGCAATATTTCTGTTGTCAAGAACAACCGTGTCAGCTTTATTAGGAACTTCTATTATAAACTTTTCAATTTGTTCTTTCGTTAGCATTTTGATTTTTTGGAAATATAACCAAACTTCCTATCTTTTAAGAAACGATATAACCTTACTAAATTTTCTTATATCAATTAATACGACTATGCAAGTTTATAGTTGCTTTTAGTATTGAGTATTAAGACCATAAAGTGAATACTTTAAATACCTTAGATTTTTCTGCAATATATGTTAAAATTTCCTTTTTACCACTTTTCTGGCATTGTTCTGCTTTGAACTCATAAATGCAAAGGTTGGCGGGAAAATGTGTGCAAAATTTTAGTGCGCACGCAATTTCGGAGCATAAAAAATGCGGTTTTTCCAGGTATCGATTTCGTCACCAATGTTTCAGAGAGGCAATTTTCCCTGCAAAATGACCCTGGGTTGGCACCCGCCAAACTTGCAGAACCCCCCGCCAATCCTATCTGGAGGGGTTAAAAAATGGATCCTCATTCAGTTATCGAGTTAGTCGATGAAAAAAATATTTTCACGAAGCTAATCAATTTATTAAAGCAATAAGCCTTCAAAAACACGAAGATTTTATGGAAGCTTTCGCTTCTCTGAATGATATTTTTGATGATCAAAAAATGAGTGAAATAGAAGAATTCACAGCTCTAATGTACGGCATTAAAAATTGCAATAAATTAAATGAAACACGGCTTAAGATATTCCAGAAATTTTATTCTCAAAAACGTGACACCGAAAAGTTTTTAAAAAAATATAAAGGTTTCCATAATAGTCAATCCCACCATATTGGATTTCCCTGCAACAAAAAATTATGCGTACAATTTACGTTACTAGCATGTGACAAAATACGACAGAGCCACTATGTGCAACTTTGAATGCACAAGAATGTGGTTGGACAATGAGATAGTACATTAGATAGACTAATGAAGAAAAAATTAGTTTCGGCATCAAAATAATTTTTTGGCTGAAAAAAATTTTTCCTTAGTTTCAACGCGCCAACCCTGGCTTATTGCCTTAATAAATTGATTAGCTTCGTGAAAATATTTTTTTGATGGATTAACTGGATACCAGAATGATCCATTTTTTAACCCCTTCAGATAGGGTTGGCGGGTGCCAACCCAGGGTAATTTTGCAGGGAAAATTGCGCTCTAAAGCATGGCGCAAACATCGGTGACGCAATCGATACTTGAAAAAATATCATTTTTTATGATCCAAAAATGCGTGCGCACTAAAATTGTGCACACATTTTTCCCGCCAATCTTTGCATTTATGAGATCAATTAGGTTCAAAGTTTCATGTTATGTAGGTTTTATCGACGAAATCGATACCTGAATGGGACCTACAGCGGGATCTTAGACTATTACAAAGTGCACATCCAATACATTTATTATTTTTAGCTCGATTTTAAAAAATATATGGGACACGCACAAAATTTTTATTTGCCATTCGATATTGACAATTTTTTTTTAAATGTAGAGCGTGGGAAACTGCACTTTAGGACTAAGGAATTTTTTAAACAAAAACCAAGGCCTACGGTGTAATTTTTTGGGAGTGAAAATTTACGAAATCGTAATAATGATTTTTTTTATTAAAGAAATCTGAACACACCACTGGATTAAGCGCCCTCTGAAATGGGCCCGTACAAAATTTCATAAAGGAATATTGCATATTAATAATTTTGTGCTCAAAGTAAAAATCACATTGTCCTTATTACTTTATTTATTCTTATCAAGTGATCCACGGAATAAAAATTGGAAAATATTTGAGGAAAACATTTTTGTTGGTAACAATTAGCAAAATTATTGGAATGCCGGAATATAAAATAAATGCTAATTATATTTTTCTTTCTTCCACCAATCCGCCGATTTTTCGCAACGCTTTTTAAACCTTTTTCGTTCATTCACTGTTATTTATCTGAGTTCTTGGGTAATAGTTGCACATGCTTCAATTATTAGCGCGTAGTTCGTCAATTGACTGCGGTCTTGGCTTGTAAACTACTCGTTTTAGTATAACCCACAAGAAAAAGGTGAGCGGCGTCAAACCTGGGGATCTTGGCGGCCACCAAGCAGCCACTCAATAATCGATTTTCAAAATTTGTATTCCGTCAACTCCTTACCATTATGCGTTATGCACAAGAGCCCACACCCATCTGTGGAAATTTTTAATTCTGACGTACTTGAATTGGTAAGTCATCCAAAAATTTATTTTCCAAAAAGTAAAAATACATCTTGATTCAAATTACTCTCGGAAAAAAGGACCAATAATTCTACAATCAAATCTCCGCATAACATGTTTATTTTTTCTGAGTACCGCCTCTTTGCGTTTATGATCCAATTAGGATTTTCGGCATACCAGTACAGTGAATTTTGAGACGACACTACTCCATTTGTTGGAAATGTAGCTTCGTCGTTGAACGAACTTTCCTTTAAAAAGTTCCTGTTGTTCAGATATTCTCCTTGGGCCCACAAACAGAATTCCAATATTTTTTCCTCATCTCCCTGTTCCAGAGTACATGTAAAATTTTCGGCTTAAATGGTTTTTATTTTTTTTAACTTAGCGCCGAAACCAATTGAGCGGTCTCGGTCAAATATGATATTTAGAGTTCTCTTACAAACATCTCCAGACTTTTTGTATTTCTCATCTACCCCGAGACCTACCCTTAATATTAAGGGTAGTTCACATTGAAAAACAAAAACAAATCAGTTTTCTCGATAACAGCTTTAACAATTTAAAGTAAGTATAATTATACAACTATTTTAAAAGGATTTTAGGCTGAAAATGTTTACTATATTGAAATTTTAACACAATAATAATACTAAGCACCGTGACAAGTACAACCAACCAAGACTATGAGTTGCCGCATATCTTATTTCCTTCTTGACTCGATTCTCGATTATTTTCCGGAGTACTGCAGAGGTGTTCCCGAGTATTCCGGAGTATTCACCTGTATTTCAGAGTATTTCCGGGTATTTCAGAGTATTCCTGAGAATTACGGAATATTCCCGTGGTATTCCTGAATATTTTGCACGTATTTCCGGCAGTGGTTGACCCCTCGATTTTTGATAAATTTTTTATTTTTATAAAAAAATTACAAAACAATATTTTTCTGAAGACGAAGCGAGTCAAAATTTGTAAAAAAATATCAATTAATTGTTTTACTTAATAATTATTATTTATTCAATTTATTTTATTCAAATATACCTAAAACACATTACTCGTCATTATACCATTTATTTAGTGAAAAAATAGTAAAATATACATTAATAAAAATGCACACTGTGCCCGTGACTTTCACTACGGTAAGGTGCATTGCCATGAAAAACTTAAGTTTCAGAATGGTTTCCCCCACTTTCATTCATTCGACTTTAGTAATATTATATTGAAGTAAATTCTGTCATTAAAATTAAATCCATTATTTACATAAATTTAAAAAATGAAAATAATAAAAAATATTGATAAATTTGTGATTCGAAAAGTAATTTTTTTGGTGTTTCTTAATTTTAAGCGACTTCATGAAAAATAAACCATCAACATATATAGACTATTTTAAAGTAGATATTTCAACGGTTAAAATGAGCCCGGATAGAATATTTAATTTTTAAAAAAACAGCAATAAAGTTTTTCGTGGAAAATTCTGGTTTCTTTTTCGAAAAATATAAATATCTCGGAAACTACTTGTTTCCCAGACTATGCTTGTTCAATGCAAAAGAAGGTATATTTTCACATAAATTCATGTAAATTGAACTATTTTTACGAGAGGAGAAATCGGTTTTCCGCCGTTTTTTCATAAAATTTGAGGTTATGTTGAAAAATCTCTAATTTGAAAGTTTTAGATTTCTTTAATCTACAACTTTTGCAAAGGGCATTTTCCACTAGGAGGTCACGTTTCACCGAAAATCGCAAAAAATCACTTTCAACCCCTAAACAGCACCCCCATTTCACAATTTCACTTTATCTCGTATTTATTTTTTGTTTTATCTCTTAGTTATAAATTTAAATACATTTTCCGGTTGGGCCTTGCCTGTTAATAATTTTTTTTTTTCAAAAAAGTATTGGCACCAGCCTAGAAATCGGAGAAACAGAAACGACTCTAAGCAGGGTAACAAAATATTTTTTCGTCGAATCCAAAAACATTTCTAATATAAATTATTTGGCATGGAAATTGGTCAGAAATGGCCCATTGCAAATTTTTCGTCGGGGGCTAGGGATGGCTCTAGGCTGGGCCCAAAAACAGTGTACCATGGAATCAAAAACTGTTTTCATCTTAGACAATTCAATGTACCTCTTACACTTTCATGGATTGCTATTTCATATACCTCCTAATGCTCTGAAAATATTCCAAAATATCGATGAAGCACACGATATTAGTTGTTTCATTTTACCATACTGAATTTGCCCCTGAATTCAGCAACGTGGTTAAGACTCCCAAAGTTTATCACGACATACTATTTCCGACTAGAAAGAAATAGTTGGGATTTTCTATCTCAGTAACATAAGAATAGTTTTCACTAATGGCAATCCATTAGCGTCCATTATCTAATAAAAGGGGTTTAAATGTAGTTTTAATGTTTCCAAGTTTCTAAGTTCAATATGTATGAATTGTTATAAAACTTGACAGCATAATAATTTATACCGTTTTGCATTCTATTAACATGTAAATAATCTAAATTAATATATTTATTATTTTAAGTTGAACAGCTGTAAACTTTGTGTTTAGTGTAGTGTGATACAGTTAGTGTGTTAATATACAGTGTGTCGCATTTTAAATGAGGATACCGGAATATTTTCGTCATTTTTTGAAATCCAGATTTGAGCTTTGGCACAATTGTACATAAGACGTATATTTCGAGGTAACTGATTTACATTTAATTAACAAACTGACGCAGCCCCCAAATGGGGCCCATTTCCGATATTTTGCTTCGCGTTGAAGATATCGAAAAAAGTTATTAGAAAAAGTTTTTCAGAATCTAATCTTGAGCCCCAATACTAAATTTCATTACGAAATTCGCATTTTCAATTACAATACAATATATAAAAATATATATATTTTAATTCAATTTAAAATTTAAATGTCAGTGTCATAAATATCTTTATGTTTGTTTTTTTAAAAGTTATTTATTATATATAATACCTGTTACGTACGATATCGTGTGGAGATGAAATCTTTTCGTTGTGTCTAATTAATGTTTAATTTTTCTTAATATATTCATCGTGTGTACTGTTACTTACTCGTAGTGTATTTACTGATTCCGTAGTAATGTCAGTAAAGTAGTAGTTGTTAAATTCGTTATGTGAAATGTCGCCTGCACTATTTGTTTGTCTACTTTATAGTTCACAATTTATGACACGACTTTATTTTGATTGCCAATTTATATTGCACCAAGAGTCGTAGAGCTTGACGAAGTTGGATTCTCTAAAGTTGTAAGTAATCGATTTTTAACATATTAATTTTTAATTAATACTCAATTACTGTTCAAGTTTTTGTGGAAATATTTTGAATATTTAATTTTATCTTAACCGCCTTCTCGGTCATATCAATAATCTTTTAAGCTTAAGACTTATCTGAGTAAAGGAAACGGAGCATTATAGTTTATAGTGAATTCTGAAGCACTTTTTGGAGATAATTAAAAATTACTTCTTAGTATAGTTGAAATTACGAATGTTGTCGTTCACGTCATCATCCTTTAATTTCTGAACCAAATTAACTCGAAGTCACACAGAATATCACGCATGGGCGTATCAATAAACACGAAAAGGAAGTATTTTGTAATGAAAATATATGGACATAAACATGCAATTCAATGAATTTTACCAGTGTTTATTTACATTTGTTTTTGTCAAATTATAAAAATAAGAGTTACAGAAAGAGTATTTTTTTGAAAAAGTTTAAAGGCAGGACAAACTTTAATATGCTTGTTCCCTATTCAATATCTTGTTTGCTAGTAAAAGCATCACTTTATTTAGAGAGCAATTTATTAATTAATTAGAAACATACATACATTTGTAGAGCATACTTCATATTGATGATTAAATATAACACAGAGTATAAAATTATAATAGATTATATTAATAATAAATTACCCTATTGACTATTGGAACATTATAATAAAGATAAAGTATATTTGGTTTTAGTACTATTTACAGGAACGTGTAGAACTATTTTGCTTATAACACAATTTTAATTTTTTACTTTCGAAAACATATGCAATTAATTCTTATTTTTACATTTCAAATAATTACATCGTTTTAATATTCTCAGGAAGTTATAGTGAAACAAGAATACAAGGAAACCTTTATAAAACAAAATTTTGGCTAATCAGTTTGACTGAGTAGTCTATAAAAAAGTCATCTATATTTCACGTATTATATGTGTGTACATCTCTCAAACAAATTTAATTTCATATTTGAAACAATCTGTCAATTAGTTTTTCATTTTGAAAAACATATTTAGTGTTCTGAAAAGGATTCGCTGTTTAATATTCATAAAATAAAGTACTGATTATAAATGAATTATTTTTTAATACAGCTAAAATGCAACCAATGTCAATAGATCGCGAAACATTGTTAAGTGGCAAATAAAACAAATTAGTCAGAATCGCTCTCTGTGAAATCGTCATCCGAACTACTGCAGTCCCCAAGGTTAATAATAATTCGTGGGACATTCTCCAGAATATGCTCTCTCTTGAACCATATGTCAATTAAAGATTCTGTATGTTTGACAACAGAGGTCCATCTTTCCACAGTACATATCTGTAGAGATTTTTCCCACATGGCCAGCACTTTGTCATCACAATATCCTTCTTCATCTATATGCGCGTCGTAGAATTATTTTGTCTGTGCCCAGATTAGTTCTATGACATTAAATTGGCAGTGATACGGTGGCAGTCGTAATACCTCATGGCCATGTTCCCTCAGATATTCATCGACAACATATCCATTAGGTTTTGCATATGTTTTGGCTAGCGCTAATAATTCTGCCTTGGACTTATTGCTGTCCACAGATATATTGTTATCTTGCAGCCATTGGACGATGTCTACTTTTTTTTCCTAGATGACTTTGGTTGCTTTTCCGCTAATACACTGTGGTAAGGTGCATTGTCCATGACTATACGCTATGGCTCCTCTACATTCGGAACAAGTTTTCCCTTAACCCATTTCATAAACATGTCACCATTCATGTCGCCATGATAGTCTGCCACTTTAGAGGCTGAGGGGTATATAAGGGAAGCATTCTCTACAAACCCTCTACTATGACCTGCATGTAACACCATAAAACGCTTTCCCTCGAATCCACCCGGCTTCCGCACGCTTTTTACCGACAAAATCTGCCAAGACCTCTTTTTGTTGCCTTTGGCAAAGATCCTGGTCTCATCTAAAAAGACAACTTGTCGTTTAATGGGAGAGTTCTGGTTTTGTCTATATTTGCGTAGAAACTCCGCCCTCTGTGCGGCAATGTTAACTCTTTCCATTAAGGCCCTCCGGTTATCATCCTTTTTATATTTAAGTCCAATATGCGTCAATAGACGGCACAAGGACGACACACTTACGTCTATTAATTTCTTCGTGGCCAGTTCCTCCTTTAAGGTCTTCATAGTTACATGTTTTTCTGTAAGATAGCAATTATTATTGTATGCAATTTTAATATTATAAAATTTTCGCCAAGTGGCAACACTATTTCAGCATTCCGATTTTCATATAAAATATGTCAGCGGGCCCCTTGATAATCGGGTGAAAGTTTAATGGTTTAACCATTTAACCAACTGAGCTATTGACATGGATGGCAGACTAACAACAAAAACTACAAAATCACTACGCTATAGAGTTACTTTCAGGGTACATATTATAAATTGTATCCCTCAAATCCATCTTCCTTGCTTCCATCATATCCTCGGTTTTATTTTTCTTTCTAGGTTCATATTTTGCCACAGTAGAATTTGGGGCCTCCTGCTCCTCACAGGTTTTCTTGCAAATCCATTCCACCGTCTGCACACAAATACCCAATGCATTATTATTATTATTATTATTGCCCAATGCATTAGAAGCACGCTAAAAGAAAATTAATTTTATATATACCCGCTGCCTTAATTAATTTTACAATTCACCTCATGGACTGCTTGCAAAGGTAAAAGGGGACCTCCGTTACATTTTTCCTGGTTGAAGTACTCAACTAATTTCATAACCATACCTCTAGCTACTTCATCTAATCGTTTGCCGGGCATTTTGGCATTGCTTTTTTACACTGTAAAACTAAAGCACTTACAAACTATTTTAAACAACACCAACAACAAAACAAACACTAAATTTGAAACGCACGGTAAGAATACTAAAAACTTATAAAAAACGAATAGAAATAGAAAATTAATAAACTTGATAATAATGTATGCGTCCATCCTCAGCACGCCGCTGAATTGACAGAGAACTGACAGAATGTTTGACGCTGGTTGTGGTTACGACTAACGGCTCTATTATTCATTTGTAAAACGCATCGTTACGCGTGGAACTTCTGTCGTAGCCCCAGAAGACGTGACTAATGGTGAAACATATAAGAAAATTAAATAACCATCCAAATAATGCCCAAGAATTGGAAGGGATAATTGAAGACGCTTGGGAGAACTTGTCGCAAGAAGTTGACCTTCCAAGAAATATGATTTTGTCCATGCCTGCAAGCAAGACTTCAGGCAGTTTTAGACGCTAATGGAGCAATGACAAAATATTAGTTAATTCTGTATTACGTAGTTGAAGTTCATTTATTTTATTTTTTGATTGTATTTTTATATTCAGTTTGCATTGTTTACATTTTTTTTAATCTCAAGGGTATTTTTGTATTCTTATTCTAAAAACAGAATTATCATTATTCAGTTAGTATTTTAATTACAACCATTAGTAGAATTATCCGTAACAAATATTATTTTTTTAAACAATAATATGGCAGGCTTGAAAATGTTTTGAAAAAGTAATTTTCTAATTATTTTCCAATTGAATAAAATTAAAGAGAAAGGTTTAATAAGTTTAAAAACACTAAGAAAACCGGTCTCCTCCAAAAAACCCAGGTCCGGGGTAAATCACCTCTTATCCACCTATCTCTCGACATGCCTGGCCAGCCCTATTTATAGACATATGCACACAACTAAACTATTAAGATTTCCGATTACAAGAGTTGTACCAGTTTTTTTTTTAAATCAACTGTACACTCGGAGTAAAAGTATAGACTGATTGATCATTGAGCTTGGTTATCTTTTACAATTATTGCATTTGCAAACAAATATGAGGGACGGACACTGAACTCTATTACAATTATTGTAATAGAGTTCAGTGGGGACGGACCGATAGACAGACAGACAGGCGCATATTTCGAGAGTTGTTCAAACTTCGAAGACTAACACAATATGATTATTCCCTACGAAAGATGCCCGGTTTTAGAAAAGTATCTAGTAGATAGAAAAATGTTATTCTGTGAAAAGTATGGCAGATAACTGAACAAACATAATTTTTATAGGACTTTTCATTTTTACAAACGTCCGTTTCATAACATGCTGCTCAAATGTCAAATAAAAAATATCTGCGTGTTTATGTTTGTGTAGACAATTTTTTTGTAAAAACCGATTCTTGCAAAACGATATAGAAGTTTCTTGAACAAAGTTTCAGTATTTTTAAAATTTTATCAAATCGCATTTAAACTTTTTAGCAACAGAGTATCTGTTCATTATATCAATTTTTAAATTTTGGTGGCAACTGATAGATGACATCTGTTGAGTGCGTTGTAGCTTATTAAATCGTTATTAAAATAGATATTTTTGCAGATATCACAAATAAAAAAATTCCCAGACTATCGGCCCAGATGGAATATCGGTAAAAATACAACTTGCATTACAGTGGATGCACCAAATGACACATATTATTAATATGTCATTAGAACTAGGTGCGTTCTTCTCCCTCAAAGAAAAACGTCCTGTATCAAGCCCATATTTTCCTAATATACGTTTCACTATTAAATCGTTCCTCAATATGCCACAAAACACCAGGACCACGTGCCGATATCCAAGCCCACATATTCACGGAAAATGTACCACTTTTATCATTGTTAGATATATATTTCTCATCGAATCGAGTATTCGGAAGGCGGTAAACACGAATACGACCGCTGTGTGTTGACTGGAAATTTTTTCGTGTGTAAAGATTACATTGTTCCAAAAATTTACATCATGCGCTAAAAATTCAAGCGCAAATCCTACTCGAGCTTCTTTATGTTCAGCTTTAAGTAAGTATTTCTGTGCTCCTGCGTGACAACGTAGCTCCGATTCTCTTACTCGCCGGCGACCAGTACTACTCGATCCAGAAAAATTCGTTTCTTCAGCAGCCTGAATAACTGAGTAAAATGGATTTACCAATTGCAAATCTTGTTGTTGAGTTGTTATCCTTCGTCGCCCTGATCCAGGATTTCAACTAATCGTACTTTATTCTCCACTTTCTTAAAATGTTACATACAGAATTTTTGTCAATATTATAACGCAGTGCAATTTGTCTCATTGACCATCCATCTTCTTCTTCAGCAATAACTCCAGATTTAACTAAATCGCTTATATGAGGCATATTAGTTTTTTGCACACTTGCAATAAATTATGACAACTAACAGACAATGTCACAAAAATTAAAGTTAGATGTACACAACTAGATTTTAGCAAAATACCGTTATAAGACAATAGGGTTTTCCCACAAATTTTATTTTAACAATTTGTGTCGTGAAAATGATATAATAAAACATTTTATTAATTTACAACAATTTACTTTTCTAATAGGAATTATTTCTAAGAAAATATCGTTAAAACAACTTGCTTTTTAAAACGGGAATTTTTACGCGCCAGAATTACGTATCTACCCGGAAAACTAATGAGATTATGGATATAATTATTTTGTAATAGATTCTAACTGTGTGTTAAAGAAAGCTTTCCTCTAAAACTTCTCATAATTTCAAATTGTAATGCTTGTACTGTGATTGGTCTAAAGCAGTGGACTTGTAAATATTGGCCAATCAGAATCCAGATAAATGCCACACAAGTTATTCGTGAAAGCGTCGGACGTTAATATTTTGTACTGTAGTGTTAGGTTTAACCTTCATCGACATTACACATCAGACGACTAACCTAAAACGTTAAATTTATAGTTTTATGTTTGTATTGTTTGGAGTGAAAATATTATTTTATCAGTTTCTGGTTTATGTTTTATTAATTCTACAATCAAAATGGAATCAAGTGGAAGAGGGATATGTTAAAGGTGCCGCTGATAATTTACCTAAAGTAGAAAAGTGCTGAGTGCTGTCAATAAATACAGGTTATGTTATGTTAACAGGACCAAGATTAATAAACAATCTTAAACAGAGACAACTTCTGTGATGTTAATTCTGTGATTGGATTTCAGGGTGTTGACGTCACAACGCGCCAATTTATGGCTGTTTAAAATGAACCCAATATTTTTCAAACTTCAAGTTTTTTTTGTTACTATTAGTAAAATTAATAAGATAATAAATATGCCATAAATCGTTTTTTTACGTGAGTTAAGTATTTCAGCAATAATTTTTTTTCTGGGAAAACCCTATTACGCAGTCATGGAAATACGCACTCGTCGCTACGCGGCGTCGTAACTTTTCCATTCGTGCGTAATATGCCTCTTACAACACTCATTACGTAATATACTATTACAACTGCGCCCCAATATGGACATGTTACTCCACATTTATGAGATTTCAAACTATTAAATATGTGTCAAATGAGATTCAAGTTTCAGAACAGGCAAACCTAGTTATTTATTTCTTAGTGTGCTTAATTGTAACTATATGTAGGTATGTTTTTGTATATTTGTTATATTATGCTTAACTATATGTTGTTTTATGTATGTACATGTTACATGTTTTTTTTTATTTCTATACTCAGGAGGTGTTGAAAAACAACATTGTTGATACGCTTCCCTTTGGCTAAATTTGTAGTAGTAGCACTGCTTTTTTTTAATAAACATATTGTACGGTATTATATATTTGCAGTTAACATCATCCGACTATAACTTAATCTGGTTTGATTTATTTACCTAGCGATAGTTCAAACAAATAGTGTTTGAACTATGTGAAATTAATACATATATATGACGAAGAATTTGTGATGAACATCTGTATTTGCCTTATTAACCTGTTTAAATAATTGTAATGAAACCAACAAGCAATTTAAGTGAATTAAATTAAAGCTAATTATTAGAAGATTGTCGTATTTTCCCTGATATTGTTAATTGAAATTTAAACTGGAAATGTTTAAATTCGATTACCTACAACGTATTCTGAAATTTTTTACCTTGCACATAAATCTCAATATTGTGCGAACGTAAATGGAAAAATTAAAATAGGGTGCAAAATGAAATCGTATTAGGGTTAACACACTTTAGTTGGGACGAAATAAAATTATATAAATATACTGAACATTTTCGTGAGAGGAAAATTAATATATAGATGATTTATATAAAAATAAATATGGAAATATGTTGATGATACGTTTACAAAAGCATTAATCTTAATATCTGTTCTACATAAAAAGGTTCACTGACGTAAATGAGATATTCTGTAAGTTCCTTAATAAAATATCTGAATTTTCTTTGTTAGATACTGCCAGTATATTTATCTGACGAAATTTTTCATTGCTCCCAAATTAAATAAGTGCCTACAATACCGTGAAAATGTGCTTTAATAGAATGTAGAATATACAACAAAATGGTCTTGCTATAAAGTAAAATATTATAAGGTATAAATGTAGTATATTTTATAGCAAATTTTATGAACCTAGCTGCAACCTAGTGTTAAATTCTGAACACTGTAATAGAAGACATAATTAAGTGCAAGAGGGGTAATAGCATTTGGTTGACAATGGAACTAACTACGTTTAACCCTCCTACATGTTAGATTAAATAATAATAATAAATGTAAAAAAATATAAATTAACCAAAATGTTTTAGCTTGCATGCTACTCTTCAGCAAATTGGGAAAGCATTCGTTTCATATTATTTTATGAATATTTTTACATTAATAATTTTGTATCCAATTTTTAAATGCAATTGTTGAATAATCTGTGCCGCATGCCCTGCACGCCCGCTTACGACGGCCCTGCACAGTTTGATACAGTAAGTTTCCGGCAATTACAATGTAAGACTTATAAGAGTGACAAGTTTTTAAATGTCATATTATGCTTACTTGTTTTGTTTTTTTTATACATTTATTTAACGTCGGCCTATTTCCGCTACTGAGGCCTATCACCGACGCCTGTAGACGAACTACCCCCAACCAGGAATTTTGCCGAACCTCTTCCCTTAGGAAGAGTAGGGATCTCTTACTTGCCTAACATTTAATAGACAAGGGACCGACGGCTTTACATCCCCTCCGAAGGATGGCATATCTCCTATACAACTCTCGCCTAAGGTTGTATAGCTTCCGCGCACACACTGATATACAAGCCGCTGGAAGATGTGTGAGGCTAGAACGCGGTTTCCGTTGGAATGGTCACTCACCCAATGCTTACTTGTTGACTTTAAAGGTTTCTAATTTTTTTTAATTAAGTGTCAAATTAGGAAACTAGCAGATGAGTCATACGCCTAAAATACTTAAGATGCAAGATCTGTCAATTTTTCCATTCCGGGAGTTTCTGATATAAATGATTTAATATATTTCTTAAATACTTTCTATTTAAAAGCGTTTCAGATATAAAATTAAATGTTTTGTGTGTCAAGTATATATTGAACCGTTGCCCAATTGTTTTGTACTTTTGTTTAATATGTATTAGATTATTTCTATGCCTGGTGTTATAATCATATTGTACTAGTACACACACATATATACGGATGCAATTTAATTGACAGTTCATATTTTAACTTATTGTGACAAAGTTATGATATAAGAATAAACCCAGTGAAAATAATAACCTCTAAAGATTAGTCATTGTTGTTTAACGCAAATAAGTTCAACGCAGATGCTAACCGAACTGAACCCGATGTAATATTGACACGCTCGCTCATTAGATGATGATAAAACAGAGAGTGCCTAATGAAATTAATTTTCTGTTTGATGAACAAGTAACGAGTACCATAAAAAATCAACAATAAAAGAAAATACCGTCCTAACTTATTTGATTCTGGTCAACAAACGAAATGTAAAGCTTAAAAAGAGACAGGTAAATCCAATTTTTGCGTGACACTATATAATTTTAAAACCAATTACCCAGTAAAGTGTATAAAACGTCCTCAAAAGAATTACATATTTTTATACTTGAATCTCTGGATACACTTTTATAATATATAACTTTTTGAAATCGATAAAATGGGAAGATCGTTCTTAAAAAGTATTTCGGGTATTATTACTATATTTCTTTTAGTAAATCTTTAAGTGCGTAAAGGTGGAGAAAACAAAAATCGACATATATTAATGGAGTACTGTTGTGAGCAGAAAAAATAGGACAACTTTTCTTCTAATGTAAATCTCTCTCTATTTGAATATCTAATGATTAAAACAGATATCACTTTTAATTGATTTTTTATTTTAATGCTGTAGTTATTGCTATAGTAAATGATGGACGGTTAATGAGACAAATTGCACTGCGTTGTAACATTAATAAAAATTTGGTGTGTAACATTTTAAGAAAGTGGAGAATAAACGGTACGATTAGTAGAAATCCGGGATCAAAGGACAAATGATATCCTACTTAACAAGAAACTAACTATTAATATTTCGTTATTGCACCATTTCTATTTATCTTCTATGTCTGTTTGGCATAGAATTAAATAACCTTATACAATAATCATTAGTAATAATATTTTCCCATGCATTATTTACTGTTTCCAGTAATTCTTCGGCATTCCGTGGTCTCACATTTCATTTTTGGATACTTCTTACGGGTAGTCCCCATACTTCTTCCACAGGGTGAAGATCAGGAATATGACTGGGGCAGTTAAGAACATTGATGTTGTTATCTTGAAACCAGTTAGTTAAGGTATGAGCAGTATGAACGTAACAATTCTCCTGTTGAAATATGAACTCATTATTAGGAAATAATTGTGACACAGAAGGGAGCATAATATTGTCTAAAATCCTAATATACATTTCACTATTAAATCGTTCCTCAATATGCCACAAAACACTAGGACCACGTGCCGATATCCAAGCCCACATATTGACGGAAAATCTACCACTTTTATCATTGTTAGATATATATTTCTCATCGAATCCAGTATTCGGAGGGCGGTAAACACGAGTACGACCGCTGTGTGTTGACTGGAAAGTTTGTTCATCTGTAAAGATTACATTGTTCCAAAAATTTACATCATGCGTTAAAAATTCAAGCGCAAATTCTACTCGAGCTTCTTTATGTTCCGCTTTAAGTAAGTATTTCTGTGCTGCTGCATGACAGCGTAGCTCCGATTCTCTTACTCGCCGGCGACCAGTACTACTCGATCCAGGAAAATTCGTTTCTTCAGCAGCCTGAATAATTGAGTAAAATGGATTTTCTACTAAAGCATTTACCAATTGCAAATCTTGTTGTTGCGTTGATATCCTTCGTCTCCCTGATCCAGGATTTCTACTAATATAACGCAGTGCAATTTGTTTCATTGACCATCCATCTTCTGCTTTAGCAATAACTCCAGATCTAACTAAATCGATTATATGAGGCATATTAGTTTTTTGCACACTTGCAATAAATTATGACAACTTACTGACAATGTCACAAAAATTAACGTTAGATGTACACAACTAGATTTTAGCAAAATAAAGTTATAAGACTCGTCCTATTTTTTTTTTGCTCACGACCGTACCTAGAACAATATTTGCTAAGTTGAACCGGTGAACAATAACAATCTTTGAAGATAGATAAAGCCGAGTTACTATCTTTTAAATCGTGTAAAGTAATATGCGCATAATTCGAGTATATTTTACTAGAGCGGTGGTTATCTTCAACAAATTCTTATATATTATGTTTTGAGCAGAAATGCTTGCCTTCAGTGATAAAATTCTGTGGCTTAGCATAACAATGAACTATGGTTTTTAATGACATTACGGTTAAATTTTTTGTGTTTAAACACATGTATGAAGGTATCATTCTTCGTACTAAAAGTTCAATATAATGCCCCATGAAATCTTCGAACTACGTTTGATTTAGAACGCAATTTTTTGATCTCCTTGATAACACAGAGACACATTGATTAAAAGGAAAATGCATTGAAGATGTAAATTCCTCATATCCGGATATACTCGGTATCTCCTATAATTTTGTTTGAATCTTCCAGCACCTTTCGCTTATACATATACATGTGGGAATTTTCGCATACTGAAATAGCTATTGACACATCACAATTATTGTTGTACGTATCGCACTTAACTATCGATTATGATACACAAACATGTAATAACATAATATTTCAGTCACAAGCCTCTATAAATTATCACTTTCATAAGAAATGATTATATTGCAACCAACAGCTATTCCCAGGACTTGACCAATACCTAAAGATAAACATGGTCTGCCCACCTACTATAGACATTGTAAAATGTTTACATCAATTAACTAAAAAGGAGAGGCCCTTTATTTGGACCGAGCAATGCTATAAAGCATTTAAGAAACTTAATAGGTACTTGTTCGAGGCTCCAATACTGGGATATCCTGTGTCAGGTGAAATATTCATATTCAATACCGATGTAAGCAATGTGGCCGTCAGCGTGGTACTATCATAGAAAATAGGTGATCAAGAGAAAGTCGTAGCATGCTTCAGTAAAATATTATCAAAGTGCGAATGAAACGGCTGTGTAATCAGACGGGAGCTTTTGGCAATGGTGAAATCGATAAAACATTTTCACAAGTACCTTTACGGTCAAAAGTTTATTTTACGTACCGATCACGTGGCAGTAAAATGATTATTACAATTTTAAAATCCTGAGGACAGATAGCAAGATGGATAAAAATACTCCAGCTACGATTTCCAAATAAGTAACCGTAACAGAAAAATACATGGGAATGCTGATCTCGACAACGATGTAGCTCATACTGTAACACTGTATGAGAATAGAAAGAAACATGGAACGGTGGCTATTCAAGTAGTCATCGGGAAACTCATTAAATAATGGAACTATCTGAAATTGCAAGCTGCTTATAGAAAAGATACAGATATATTACCAATTATTACCGGGAAAGAGCATTAGAATAGCCACAGTGGACAGAGGTAGCGGTCCAAAGCGAAATTTTAAAAAGTTATCGAGCTCAGTGGAATTCACTGTATAGAAACCGAAGGAAGAAGAATTGGGAAGCTGTGAGTAGAAATTCTCATAGGATGCAGATAATCGTGACTTGATCAAATGTGTTAGAGGTCCTACAAGAAATTCATGATGGAGTCTCTGGATGATATCTAGGAGTAAGAAACATTTTATCAAAAGTCAGAGAAAAATTCTATTAGATTTATATGCGCTATGACTTGGAGGACTGGTGCCGTCGATACACACTTTTTGCGGCGACCAAATGACCACAGGTGAGAAGATAGATGCGAAATGCGTCAGTACATGGTAGGAGTTCCGATTGAAAGCATAGCAGCAGATATTGCTGGACCGTTTCCAGTGACAGATAACGGGAACAGATATGAATTATTGTAAGATGTTTGCAGTGTATGCAATACCGAATCAGTACAGAATTCAGCGGCAACAACGAGGACAGTGTGGAGAAATAAAAATTATACACATAGATCGATTGTTCCCATACTGTGGTACTAATGAAGGAATGTCTGATATTCGGGACGAACTGCTCTAAGAGAGGGGTAGTGTTAGGACGTCAACGAGACATTATTTATACCTATCGAGGGATATATTGTTAAAAAAATGACAGTGGTGACATAATGATATATATTTTTATGATTATGTAAAAAACTTGAGACTAAAGAGTAATTGTCATAGTAAATAGAAATGTTAAAGAAAGTTGTTTATTGAAATAAACACAGCATATTTCTAAATTCTCGAACCCTTAGCTCGTAACAATAAGACGAAAATATCCAGCTTCTTGGTTATATTATTAATACATATACAGATGAATGTATTTAATAAATAATAATAAATAAACACCACAGAAATTAGACAATCCCCAACTCCAGAAGGCAGAGATTTATGCGGAAGGGGGTTAGACTTGAAATACGCGAACATACAATCATGTACTCTACTAGTGCCAGAGCCGGGGCTCGAACCCAGTAGAGCTATACTCGTCTAACTAATCGCGATTGCCACCTCGCGCCTTAACCAATGCAGCTATCAGCTAGACTTAATTCTTATGGTTCATTCATTTGTTCAGTGGACCATAAACTCATGATACACTCCCGTTTGTCTGTTAATTTTTTTTATATATATTTTTTCAAACTTGGGACGTCGAATATACTTATCGAACATTTTGACATGTAGGTTATTATGTATTTTATTCCACTTCATTGGAACTAACATCAACTTTCAATTTTCAAATGGATTACCTGTAATATTATCAAATTTTAGAATCTGTAATCATCTCGTGAATATATTGTGTTCTCCAGACATTTTATTTACAACACTAGTTACTTATTTGCAAATGTTTCTATACAAATCATTGAAGACTATTCTCACTGCGAGTTTTCCTTTCAAAGTTATATACGAACAGATGATTTAATTTAGAATCTTATATGCTTTTTATACAACCCATAGAAATCGTAACACGTGTGGAGTGAAAATAAATGAAACATTTGTAGTGAAATAATCCCAATTTCTAACTTTCACAGAAAGTTATTTGCGAAATCAACTATGTAAAATATTTTCTAGTTTATATATTTTATTTAATTTCTGAAATATGTCTGTGATTAGTTTAAGTGAAGTATTATAAAAGATAATATCGCTTATTAGTATATCATCAGTACCAAATTAAACCGTGCGATTCATATATTTAGTGCATGTATCGATTTGATTTGGATCTAAGTTATTTAGTTGATCGCGTCGGTAAGCCTACATGCAGATTTACAATTTGCACGTGTATTATCTTATGATGTAATCGTGTTGAACTTGGTACTGTATCGCCCTGCTAACAGCTAAATCGGGTAATTCAGTCCAAAATTATTAGTGACAAACGGATAGGGTTTAGATCTTACATCTACCTACAAAACAATACATGATGGCAGCGAACTGAATATTCCGCTCAAAAGCCAGGAAGAGGAATCAATAAAGATTAATTGGTCATTTAAGCGAAATGAATAAGAAGATCGCAGAGAGAAAACCGCGATAAAAGAGCATGTTAATAAAAAGGAAATAAATAATACAGCGGGACTCCAATACTACTCCTCTACGTGACTTAGTTGAAGCGATAAAAATTAACAAACATCTAGGCATAACGGAAACCGCGTTCTCGCCTCACACATCTTCCAGCAGCTTGTATATCAGTGTATGCGCGGAAGCTATACAACCTTAGGCGAGGGTTGTATAGGAGATATACCATCCTTCGGAGGGGATGTAAAGCCGTCGGTCCCTTGTCTATTAAATGTTAGGCAAGTAAAAGATCCCTACTCTTCTTAAGGGAAGAGGTTCGGCAAAAATTCCTAGTTGGGGGTAGCTCGTCTACAGGCGTCGGTATTAGGACTCAGTAGCGGAAGTAGGCCGACGTTAAATAAATGTATAAAAAAAAATCTAGGCATAAAGGGTGCTATCTATAAACGCTTTACGTGAAATAGAGGATTATTAAATACATTTTTGTTGGCCGGTTATTGTGAACGATCCATCTTTTCGCGTCTGAGGGACTTTTATAAAACTTTCCAAAATGGATATTAAACGTTCAAAATAAGGGTCCAAAACGACTGTTTCAGACGGAGAATAATACAAAGTCTATACTTACTGTTCATTTTTGCTTAACTGCTTCACTGATGGTACCAGTTGGACGTCCTAACACTATAAATCTAACATAGTAAATACTAACACTTTCTTAAATTTAAACCTGAAAATGAATTTTGAAAACACAAGAAAAAGACAATATAAAGTTTAAAAAATGTATATTAAATCTCTTTAAAAAAATCATGTTTTACAAAAACGTTCAAGAAAAATGTATTGACAAACTATAGTCTGGCCCGTGTACAATACGTAGTGAGGAACGGAACGACTCATAATGTGCCAACTACCATCCAATGTGCGGTTTATAGCTAACGATTACACAAAAAGATTAAGAAAAATTCAATGTTCATAAATTTTTGGTGGGCTTTTGCTTGCCTGTCTGTTTACGTATTATCATTTCAGTTCAATAGTAATTTAGTTCGCTCCTCGGACCTTAAGAATGCTTGAAATCGCAATGATTTTGAATTATATGTGGAAATTGTATATTCATAAGTTCTAGCAAGGCGGTCCCATGCACGTCTGAGTATACGGTAAAGCTACTTTTCTGACACCGAATCACTGAGGAACCGGTTTAGGACAAATACCGTTAAAATCCATCATTTTCCCGTCAAAACCGACTGCTAGAAAATGATAGGGCACCCTCGACGCTAAGGGCTGTTTTCGCTAAAACTCTCGATATTTTTTTTGAAATTTCTGATTTTTGTTACACTTTCTAAATTTTGGTGGTCGGGGTGTTAAAGAACACGGTAAAACCCTCGGTATACTTTTCGACGTTGTAACAAAATCCGACTTAGGAAATATTTCGTATGAAAAGCGTGCTTCACGTAAAAATATCGTGGAAGAGGTTTTTAATATTTGTAATCATATTTTCGCTCTACGGAGCGATTTTTATGCAAAATTTTTAATAACTCCTCAAGGAGCGTCATTTTAGAAAGTGCAGTAAATGTCGCTGCACAGGGACGTAATGTCGCCCCGACACCAAAATTTTATAAACTATAACAAAATTTGACTTTAACTTCGGAATTTTCAAAATTAAAAACCCTTTTACGAATCCACGTTGTCAAGCACTGCAACTCATACGAGGTCTTGAATATGAGAACAAGTTAATCCAGCGTCTATCCAAAGTATATCGTGAGTGTTAGCGAAAATAGCCCTTAGCGACATGGGACCCCCATCGTTTCCTAGCAGTCGATTTTGACGGCGAAATGATGAGTTTTAACGGGGTTTGCCCTAAACCGGTTCCTCAGTAATTCGGTGTCAGAAAAGTATCTTTACCATGTACTTATATGTGCATGGGACCGCCTTGCCTGAACGTATAAAATTGTAATTGCAGAATACAATTCGAAATAGTAGCGCTTCAAGCATTTTTAAGCTCTGAGGAGCGACCAAAATTGATATTGAAATAAAAATACGCGTATAAGACAGGAAAGCAAAAGCCCACCAAATTTCAGAAACATTGAACTTTTCAGCTCACAAAACTGCATTTTGGATGGTAGT
Organism: Leptura quadrifasciata; assembly: GCA_963675555.1. Taxonomy (NCBI): domain Eukaryota; kingdom Metazoa; phylum Arthropoda; class Insecta; order Coleoptera; family Cerambycidae; genus Leptura; species Leptura quadrifasciata. The sequence continues at coordinate 115,161,069 of OY776674.1, read as the reverse complement.
TGGTACATTATGAATCGTTCCGTTCCTCACCATGTGTTGCACACGGGTCAGACTAGTGTTTGTTAAACATATTTCTTAAAAGTTGTTGTAAAACCATACATTTTTGAAGAATCAATATATATTTTGAACTTTATATTGCCTTTTAATTGTGTTTTCTAACAAAATTCCCTTTCAGGTATAATTTTAAGAAAGTGTGGTACATCCAGTGTTAGGTTTATAGTGTTACGACGTCCAATAGATACCATTAGAGCAGCAGTTAAGCAAAAACGAACAGTAAGTATAAATTTTCATATTATTCTACGTCTGAAACAGTCGTCTTGAACCCTAATTTTGTGAACGTTAACATTCACTTTTGAAATATCTTAAAAGTCCTTCAGACTCCAAAAGATGAATCGTTCACAGGGGCGACATTACCTCCCCGTGCAGCGACATTTACTATACTTTCTAAAATTACACTCCTTGATGAGTTTTTAAGATTTTGGCATAAAAACGCTCCGCAGAGCGAAAATGGGATTTAAAGTATAAAAACCTCTTCCTATTGCATTTTTACGTGAAGCACGCTCTTCATGCGAATGTCGAATTTTGTTACAGTTTCGAAAAGTTTATCGAAGGTTTTGGCGTATTCTTTAACATTATCTGCCTTATTTGACTCGTTGACATGATACGTAGAACTTATTTTCGCATGGAGTTGCGGGGCGATGAAGATCTAGCCCACAAAAAAATTTACTTCAGATCCTCATATATCATGAAGCATTTCCATAGAACTGATTGGCTTTGTCTATGGCATCATCAGGTGGCCAAATATTGACTTACCAAAGATATTCTCTCTCTTATGATTTGATGCGGTTAATTTTTTTTATAAAATATAATCTTTGCTAGGCTGAAATCGGACAAAGTTTTTGGAATATTTACAGTAAACGATCATACTCGATGAAAATAGTATACTAATGCAAAGGTAATATAACGAAGTAATATGCGGATATTTAAACATTATCATGTGGCTAAATATTTTTATTTATTGACTTGTCAAAAACATTATCTCTTGTGATTCTCTGTTGTTATTTTTTAATGAGTTTTAATTTTTGCTCTCAGCGTACCCTACTGAAGTTAAGATTGTTGTATCATCAGCATACATAGTACCTAGTCGTCTATATAATTTGGAAGGTCATTAATGTATAACATAAATAGCAGGGGGGCCAAGACAGAGTCTTGGGGACATCGAGCTTAAAATTACGAATAGTTACGCTACATTATTATAGTTTATGTGATTTTATACATTTAAGAGGTGTATGTCTAATTCCTATTATATAATTTCTGTATTAGAATGTCACTCAAAAAACATGGAAATAACATGATCTCCGGTATCCATTACTGAATAAGCAGTTTAACAGATGATAAGAGGCATCTCTATAAATTTACCTGATCTGACTGAGATGAAGATATAATATATTGTTATAAATAATCAAAAAGACTAACACTAAAAACTTTTTGTATTATTTTCGATAAACTACTTAATAGTGACATTTGCCTATAGTTATCAATATTATTTGGACAATCTTTTTTAAATAGAGAGAATAACTTTAGCAATTTCAAAAATACCTGAAAAACATCCCTGGCAAAGTGATTGATTTATCAAGTATACTAAAGGCAAAAAAGGTAAACTACTGTTATCACTAATATTGCATATTGAATAGGATTTGATAAATCAGCAATCCCAGAAGAGTTTTTATTTCTTAACTACCACATAAAATAATGGAATTTGAGGCACTGTTAAGTGCTTGTGGGAGTCTATCAAAAATATATTAATACCACCATTAGGTGGTCTATAGTGTTTACTAATAATTTTATTATTACCCAAGTTAAAACCTACAGCACACATTTCAATATGGCATTTTCAGGATAAATTAGTTATTATAGTTGGGTGTACATTTTATTGAACAGACAAAAAACTCAACAAAAACTTTACGACCTCATTAAAATACCGTTACTCTCTGTACCATCTCGCCTGCAAATTGAATTATTTATCTTCTGATGAGACCATGCCGAATGGTTCACCAGTATTAATAATTAGTTGGTAAGGTTTTTGTCGCGTTTTTGACTGCCTAGTAAATATATCCGACTATACTAAGATATTGGTAGTTACAGCATTCATGCCTTATTTGTTTTTTTAAATTTTCGACGTAGTTTGTTGAAGTAAATCTTCGATTTTAAATTACTTCATAAAAAATACCAAAAAATAATTCACGCTAAAATTTGATCTAGATTTTGAAAAATTTTATATTAAAATTTTTCTTTGCGAAGAACTGTAAATTCATGCTCATAACAAATACCTTGAGCGAGTTGGAGTGCTACACAGCTTTGTATTGAAAATTTATTTTGAAAGTACGCTTTTGGTGAAGCCCTTAAATATAGTTCAAAAACTTAAATTTTTAATGTGGCTCCAAAAAATATTTTCAAACTTTCTTTGTAGTTCCTCTAGAGAACAACAACAATTCGAAAAAGTAATGAAAATATGCATTTTCGATTCAGTTCCAAAGGATACGATGTAAACCAGATTTTGTTGCAGTCCGAAAGGAGCAATTTTATTTTTAGAAATTTACGAAGGCATTTTTATATGCCCTATGCAGTTGCAAAGAATCAGTTTCAGATTTTGTTGCAGTTCCTAAAAATTTTTCTGAAGATTTCCGTAACATATGTAGGCTCTTTAAAAACGTCATCCTCCCTTCAATATTTTCGTTCTTTTGTTTAAGATTTGTTTTTGATTTACTTTCGATTCACGTATTAATTTTTTATGCTCTAGCAAATGTTAAAGGTAATTAGGTAAAATGTTACCGCATGGAGATATTATGGAGATATAAGTAAAAATATGGATTAACAGTAGTTTTTCATTTACTTCGGGTTATTGTATACATAACGCTTGACTATTGACCCAACCATCTGTAGTAGCAATTGATAGCTAAGATAAGCTCGCGACGTACGAGTATCATGACGAAAAAATCATGTTTTCCCAGTTTTATTCGATCTATCATATTCAAAGTATCTATTCAACATTACCACGGCTGCAGCAACAGCTATCTCATGATTCATTAATTCCTAAATCTAGAACCTCAATTAACCACTTACGTTGCCTCGTTTAATTTGTAGCAACATTTTGTTGTCTCGCCCTGCGCAGGCCTCTACTCTTAATGAAGCTTTTTGTGCTCGCAATTAACCACTTAAATTTAACATTGATCACAATTATATAATAATGATAATGGCGTGTATTGTAGGCTTCCCAATGAAAGCATTTATAGATTTTCTTATTTGATACATTTCAGATCTTAAATTCTTCAAATAATTATTACACAGTGTTTGTATTCATTACTAATGAAGTAGGTAATATAATAAGTTTGTTCAGAAAGCTTCCTGTGAAGGTTCGTCCCCGTGTACGGTGTCCTATAGAAACTGTTAAGTTAATTGATATTACTTTCCTTTATTATGGTTTCTGTCAAAGAGTAATTTATTTCCTTTTTTTTACCGCAGATAAAATTGTGGTGTCTCTTTTTTATTCTATAAAAATATAGTGAACTCTTTACACCATATATTAGAATTACGTTTGTTTTAACTACTCCTACCAGTTGAAGGAAACAACCATTTATATGAGTATGAAGTTGGTAAGTTACAGAGGTTAGAGATTTGGTAAATCATTTCTTCGGCAGTCTAGAAAATACTTCAGTCAGTATAAATGGTGTTTGACGCGTATTGTTTTAATTCTTTGTGGTGTGTAATGGGGTAGTGAAGCGCAAGTTATAGCCTCTCCTACTCAATTGTTAACCTCACCTTCGCGATGAGTTCAATTTGAACTTGGTGCACCCTGTTTTCACTAACGAGGCTCTAACGACCGAGTAAGGGCGGGATAACCCTTACCTTTTGCCGTGAGCACATCCACCTTCTCACGAAGAGTGCGGTAAAAATAACCCACCGCACACAAAGGTTGCTTTTGGAATCGTTTGGTTACCCCATCGTCGCAGTCTCCTTCTGTGCCATGGGACCACACCACTCGCCTTCCGCAACCGAGCTGGTCAGTTGCATACCTGCTCCAGCTAAAACTTCAAATGCAGCTACGTTTTCAGTCGATTAAGGCTTTAAAAAAATGATGGAGCGTTCAAGTGGGACAAAATCATCCGGAGGTAAAATACCCTCCCGATCGGATCTCCGGGGGAGGGTGCCCACAGGGACACCTCATCGAATGTCGAAAAAACACCGACAAGTTAAATCCAAGAAAACTAATTCTTTCATCTACGGCGCTTGGAATGTTCGTACTTTGAACGACAGCACTCGCACCGATCGGCCTGAAAGAAGAACTGCTCTAATAGATAGAGAACTTCACCGACTCAATGTTGACGTTGCAGCTCTCAGCGAAACTCGATTTTTGGAGGAAGGCTCTCTCACAGAAAAGTACTACACCTTCTATTGGAAAGGTCTTCCCACCAACTCAAGAAGACAACATGGAGTAGGATTTGCCGTTCGGAATCAACATGTATCCAACTTAACACAAGTACCACAAGGCCTATCCGAGCGTCTAATGCTGCTACGCTATGAGCTATCAGATGGCAACGCGGTAAATCTAATAAGCGCCTACGCTCCCACTCTGGATGCAAGTCACGAAACCAAGGAAAGCTTCTATCAACAGCTGGAAGAAACCCTCTGTAGAATACCTAAAACGGAACGACTCGTTATTCTTGGCGATTTTAACGCTAGAGTAGGGAGAGATGCAGACACCTGGCCAGGCATCATAGGCAAGAACGGTTTGGGCAACATGAATGCTAACGGTCAACTACTCCTAACTAAATGCGCCGAACATGATCTAGTTATAACAAACACCATTTTCCGACAAAAGGATAAATTTAAAGGCACCTGGCGTCACTCCAGATCAGGTCACTGGCATCTACTGGACTATGTTATCGTACGTAGGAAGCATCTCAAAGACGTCCAAATTACAAAGGAGCGCATTGATAGCGAATGTTGGACCGATCATCGTCCTGTTGTCTCTAAAATGAAAATTGTTATGAGACCCAAACACCGAAGAACTCAAGTAAAACGTAGACTCCGTCTCTGTATTAGTAAATTGCGTGACCAACAAACCGTCGAACAGCTAAAGCAAAAAGTTCAAGAGAATTTGAGTGCACTAGAAGAAACCAATTCTGTAGATGTCGCTGCTACCTGGACACAAATTAAAGACAGTTTAAAAAGTGCGAGTGAGGAAATTCTTGGCACTGCAGCAAGTAAAAAACAGGAGGACTGGTTCAATGATAATGAAGCTTTTATACAAGAACTTCTTGACCGCAAACATACTGCCTTCCAAAACGCTATCAACCACCCCAACGACTCATCAAAAGCAGAAGCTTTTACCCAATCTAAGTATGAAACGCAACGCGAAATCAGAAGAACAAGGAACGAGTGGTGGGCAAGCAAGGCCAGAGAAATTCAAAGGTACGCCGATTCACACGACTACCGGAATTTCTTTCAAGGAGTAAAAGCAGTGTACGGCCCCAGTCAGAAAAATATGTGCCCTATTAAAGATTTAAATGGAAATCTCCTCAAAGAAGACCAGGAAATAAGAGCCCGATGGAAAGAACACTACTCTAACATTCTTAACCAGCAAAGTCAAGCCGATCACGATATTATAAATCTTATCCCTCAATATGACACCTTCGAAGACTTAGATAAACCACTAACAACGGAAGAGATCTTAACCGCCATTGGGCAGCTAAAAAATAACAAATCTCCCGGCGCCGACTCACTCCCAGCTGAGATCTTTAAAGCTGTGTCGTCAGAGCTCATACCCTACCTCAAAAAACTCTTTGATGTCGTGTGGGAAAGTGGTCAAGCTCCGTCAAGGAGTTTCGTGATACACTTTTAATCAACCTCTTCAAAAACAAAGGGAGCGCTGCGGACTGTGGAAATTACAGGGGTATAGCTCTCCAGGCTGTTGGAGTGAAGATACTCACTAAAGCGATGGCAAATAGGCTAACACCTGTTATGGAAAAGTTACTTCCTGAAACACAGAGTGGCTTTAGACCAAACCGAGGCACATCGGATTTAATCTTCACACTTAAACAGCTTCAAGAAAAAGCACTCGAACATCAAGGAGAAATTCACATGGCCTTCATTGATTTAACCAAGGCGTTTGACTCGGTGGACAGGGAAGTGCTCTGGAAAATTATGTTCCGCTTAGGTATCCCTAGAAAATTTGTGGAAGTATGTCGCAGTCTACATACAAACAACAACGCCCAGATTATGTATAATAATGAGGCAACCGAACCTTTCCAAACCCTCACTGGAGTTAGGCAGGGATGTGTCCTGGCACCCCTACTTTTTAATTTGTTTACCACTGCTCTAACAATTATTGTTGACAACAAACTGACAGTCAGAGGAATAGGTCTCAGATACCGTTTTGATGGCGGTCTCTTTAACATAGGGCGCTTTAGAGCTTTCACGAAGACACGCACACGATTCATTTGTGATCTCCAGTATGCGGATGAGTGTGCACTTTTAGCCTCTACGCCGGAAGAGCTTCAAGAACTTTTAGATGTGTATGCCCAGAGCTATGATTCCTTGGGACTTAAAATCAACATTGGAAAGACTAAGATTATGTCAACTTTTCATCAAGTGAGCCAAATAGACATTACACTTAACGGAAATTCTCTTGAAGTGGTGGATCAGTTCAATTACTTAGGCAACGTTGTTAATGACAAAGCAAACATGGACAGCGAGATTCGCAATAGAATTAACGCTGCATCTAGAGCACTCTGGGGACTTAGAGAGAGAGTATTTGACAACCACGACCTTGCTTTGTCAACGAAAATGGCTGTCTACAGAGCAGTTGTCATTCCAACACTGCTATATGGATGTGAAAGCTGGGTCACTTACCGTCGTCATTACCGTGAATTGCTAAGCGGTAGAAGAAGGCGTGGCGGTCAACGAAAGAGGTTCAAAGACGCTCTCCATGAAAATCTAAAATCCTGCCGTATTGCAGACGAGCAATGGGAACAACTTGCAGCGGACAGAACCGAATGGCGAGGGGTTGTGGCCAGCTATCAAGGAAATGTTGCTGCAAGAAGGCCGAATCCAAGACCTAACCAGGTCTATGTTTGTCCTGACTGCGGTCGACATGTGCTCTCCCGAATTGGCCTCTATAGCCATAGTCGTGTGCACCGTAGATGAATAGGAATTACAATAGACTACACCTTTTACTTGTTTTTTATTGTACACAATTTATCGACTGTAACATTTTTATACTCGGACTCGAGTAACGGCTAATAATAATAATAATAATAATAATAATAATAATAATAATTCTTTGTTATACTTGCATTATAATTCTTGTTCAAAAAACTAAAGAGCATGCGAAAAATGAAGGCTATAAGTATCTGTGTGTTTGAATTTTCTAAAACAATAATAACATATAAACATATTATAGCTTATCAGATTCATAATGACTTGCCAGGATGGTATATTTAGCACTCTCGTCTATCGAAGAATGGCATGGCCATTGGCTAAATTTCTTCTCTGTGTATATTTGGAAAATGTTCTTGGTTTATGGACATGTTAAATAAGTAAACTACATTGTTAATTATACAAGGTGATAAAAATTGTCTCTCGAAATTTCTGCGGCTGACAGTACATGTTACCTCCTTTCCCTTATTATATATTTTTGGGAAAGAATTGAGGCAACATATGTGGACGACTAGCTGGTTTAAGCCGGAGCAAAGAGTCGTGGATCCAGAGTATTCGTAAGAGTGGAGAAACTTACCCTTTTCGAATGCACAGCATAAATGACAGATTAATTGGGCACCATCTATAGTGAAAATAAGTAGAGTTGTCTCTTTTTCTCGAATAACCAGTCTCCTATAGATTAGACTGAAATTGTTGGTAAGAGAAATAAAAATATTGTATAAAATGAATGGTAAAATATATTACATGTATAAATAAATCAATTTGTATAATGTGCAATATGAAATTTTAGGTTATTTAGTAATATCGACAAACAAAGACTAATTAATACTACAAAATTAATAACAAATTTATACCAGAATCCTAGATTCCGGGATTGAGTATCGTTGAGGTGAAGGGTTCTGGAACAGCAATTCAGACCCACAATTGTCTTTTGCAAAAATGGAATCTAAGGATTTTCTTGGCAATTTAGTTTACGTCTCTCAATGAAGCGAACTTTTAAGATTGTAGAAAAAGAAAAATTGTTCAACTATATGGTTTAGAAAACTTAATGAATGCAAATGTGGATGCAAATTTACGTAAGAAATAACGTGAACGGTAAATATAGATTATAGATTTCAATCTAAGAAATAATATTCCTTTTAACGTAGAACATAAATTTATAATTAACATAAATTTGTGAGAAGAAGTTTTCAATATAAAATATAAATCTTAAATATAAAGCATAAAGCTTAAAGCATAAGCATGAAATATATAGCTGAATTTCACTTTTGAAAAAACTCAAATTTTCAATATGCAGAAGTTTAAAGAAGTTCAAATTATGAGTATGCAGAAGAATAAGCTGATTCGCAAACTATAAATTGCCAAAAAAATTAAAAAGAAGGAAGAAAATATTTTATAATCATGTGGTTCATATAGTATTTTAATTACTTATTAAATTAAAAGGAATTGAATTACTAATAAATGAAATTTACCTGGTTGTTAAGCACTTGTTAACGCGGATATAAAAAAGGAAAATTAATTAATTACTGATGTCACATAGTTAAGTTTGTATAGGTTCCAATCAGTATAAAAGCTGCAGGCAAATGATCTCTTGGTGAATTTTAGTAACAAGGTAAGCTTTATTTATCCCACTTTCTTTAAAATAAGACCAACACACAAACTTGAAAAATCTACTTTTACTAATTAAACGGAAATTTGTAAAATGTAGAAAATGGTATAGGTATCGCCATCTGTCAATTGATGAGTTAAGCGCACAAGCTCGTCCTTAGGTAGACTCCCTTACTCAAATAAATTATATAATCGATAAAGGGAATCTATAATTTTCTATACCAAGCTTGACTCGACAGTGAAAAAGAAAAATATAACCTAAGAACGAACTGCCCTGATAAATAGTAAATCGTATACAAACCGCTGTGGAAAAATTCATATATATTTAAATACAATATAAACACATTAAATACTGACAATATTAAATAAGACATTACAATAAATAGACAAACACATATAAATACAATAGATATAAGGACATATGTACCGGTCAAGTGATATTATAAAATAATAATATTAATATAAATAACATAGAGATAAAATTATCCGGATGCAAATTCGTCCATGCTATAGCATTTTGTAGTAGAAAGTTTTTAATTTATTTTTTTAAATAATTTGGGGCAGCTTATTTCGCGTAAGTGTTTAGGTAACATATTATATAAATTAACGCAGTGAGTTTAAATGTAGATGTTTTGTGCGTAGGGATTCTTAATAGTTTGCCATGTCTTGTATCGTACTCATGTGTATCGGAAACTTGTCTAAAATAACTTATATTTAGTTTGGTATACATTACACATTTAAATATAAATATTCATGGCATAGTTAAAATATTTTTTTGTTTGAAGATTATTCTATAAGTTTCTCTAAAATTAATATTCAAAATTAAACGCATTAACCTTTTTTGAAGAATAAACACTCTACCTTTGTCTCTTCCACATCCATCCCCAGCTGAGTATATTTAATGAAATGTGTGGGTAGGCCAAGGCATAATAAATGTTTAGCAGACCACATTCATTTAGAGTATCTTTCATTTGCAGAATTCCAAAGTATGCTTTATTTAGTTTTTTACAAACATTTTCAATATGAATATTCCACGATAACGTAGGATCGAGAAAGTTACTAAGAAATTTAGTGTCATGCGATATTTTGATGTTAAATATTTTAAAGTTTGGAGGCAAAGGTTTTCTAATATAAAAGTTCATAATAACTGTTTTGTTTTTATTCAGTATTAGTTTATTTCTGTCGCACCAAGCACATAATTGATTTGTAACTTGTTCTGCTCTCAGTTTAACTTCATCAATGCTCTCTGCTGAAACTGAAATAGTTGTATCATCAGCATACATGATCACGTGGCCGTCTATAAAATTTGGAAGGTCATTGACGTATAACGTAAACAACAGCGGGCCCAAGACAGAGCCTTGGGGTACTCTAAGTTTAACATTGTGAATAGTTGAGGATATGTTATTATAATTTACTGTTAATGTCCGTTCCTCCAAATATGACTTTATCCATGGTAGAGGTATATGCCCAATTCTTAGATTATATAATTTTTTCATTAAAATGTCACTCTGTATGGTGTCAAAAGCCTTTGACAGGTCAAAAAACATGGAAATTACATAATCGCCGGAGTCCATAGCTGAATAAATATAATCCAAGAGATGGTAAGACGCAGTCTCAATTGATCTACCTGATCTGTAACCATGTTGAGATGAAGATAAAATACAATTTTTTTCCAAATAATTAAATAGACGAACATAGAAAGCTTTTTCTATTACTTTTGATAAACTACTTAATAAAGAAATTTGTCTATAATTATCAATATCTTCAGGACATCCTTTTTTGAAGAGAGGAATGACTTTCTAATTGATTTATTATGTCAGTGATTTCTTGTACACATACAGGTTCTATGAAAAATTCCGATTCTGTGTTTACCGATGTGGTACGGGGCAGTGATAGGTTTTGTCCAAAATGTCCAGATATCTTATATTCAGCTGTGGTAGAGAAATGTAAAGCAAAAATTCGCTGACTTGGGAAGGGTCAGATATGTACTTAGTATCATATTTCAGACCTATATTTTTATTATTTCCTTTACACCTTCCGAGTTTCATGTTTATAATATTCCATGTTTCCTTAATCTTGTTTGATGCTTTATTTATTTTATTATTATAATATTGTTGTTTGGCTACTTTTATTTTATTTTTATATTCCCTTTTCTTTATTTGATATGCCAATTTAAGTTCAGGATAGTTTAGTACACTTGAAAGCCAAATTAAGTTTTTTAGTTCAGTACCCTTATTTAGTATATCATTAGTTACCTAGCATTTTCTTGTGTTATTGTTTGAACATATCGTCTTCTTATTAATGTATTCAATCGGACAACAAATATTGAAATAACGTACTATTGTGTTAATGAAAAAGTTAAAACCATCATTTACATTACAATAAACTAAGTAAAACCAGTATTTAACTGTAGGATCTTACTCTCTGTTGTATTACGCCTTGTATAACTGATGATACAACTTTCTGTTTTATTAGATGCTTGGCTAATAGTATTAATACTCAATAAATGTGCCAAATATCAGCAATGTTCGTATTAAATAGCTCACTAGTAAACATATCAATTGGAATATTTATAACCATGTAGTCTATACAAGTTTTACTAGTGTGCCCATTTTTATTTGTAAAAATCCGGGTACTTTCAGTCGAAGTCATATTAAATTCAAATGAATTAAATAAATCCTCAAGTATCCATGTGGTTGTACATTTGTCATTAAAGTTGATATTAAAATTACCACATAAAATGATAAAGTTAAATTTTTTTGAAGCAATATTAAATGCTTGTGACAGACTATCAAAAAATACATTAATATCGCCACTAGATGGTCTATATACTGATACGATGATAATTTTATTGCTGCCCAAGTTAAAGTCCACCGCACACATTTCAATATGGCATTCAACAGATAGATTAGTTATTACTAGTATTTCAGTAACTGCAGAGTTAGGATGTGTCATATATGTGTAATGGGGTAGTGAAGCGCAAGTTATAGCCTCTCCTACTCAATTGTTAACCTCACCTTCGCGATGAGTTCAATTTGAACTTGGTGCACCCTGTTTTCACTAACGAGGCTCTAACGACCGAGTAAGGGCGGAATAACCCTTACCTTTTGCCGTGAGCACATCCACCTTCTCACGAAGTGTGCGGTAAAAATAACCCACCGCACACAAAGGTTGCTTTTGGAATCGTTTGGTTACCCCATCGTCGCAGTCTCCTTCTGTGCCATGGGACCACACCACTCGCCTTCCGCAACCGAGCTGGTCAGTTGCATACCTGCTCCAGCTAAAACTTCAAATGCAGCTTCGTTTTCAGTCGATTAAGGCTTTAAAAAAATGATGGAGCGTTCAAGTGGGACAAAATCATCCGGAGGTAAAATACCCTCCCGATCGGATCTCCGGGGGAGGGTGCCCACAGGGACACCTCATCGAATGTCGAAAAAACACCGACAAGTTAAATCCAACAAAACTAATTCTTTCATCTACGGCGCTTGGAATGTTCGTACTTTGAACGACAGCACTCGCACCGATCGGCCTGAAAGAAGAACTGCTCTAATAGATAGAGAACTTCACCGACTCAATGTTGACGTTGCAGCTCTCAGCGAAATTCGATTTTTGGAGGAAGGCTCTCTCACAGAAAAGTACTACACCTTCTATTGGAAAGGTCTTCCCACCAATTCAAGAAGACAGCATGGAGTAGGATTTGCCGTTCGGAATCAACTTGTATCCAACTTAACACAAGTACCACAAGGCCTGTCCGAGCGTCTAATGCTGCTACGCTATGAGCTATCAGATGGCAACGCGGTAAATCTAATAAGCGCCTACGCTCCCACTCTGGATGCAAGTCACGAAACCAAGGAAAGCTTCTATCAACAGCTGGAAGAAACCCTCTGTAGAATACCTAAAACGGAACGACTCGTTATTCTTGGCGATTTTAACGCTAGAGTAGGGAGAGATGCAGACACCTGGCCAGGCATCATAGGCAAGAACGGTTTGGGCAACATGAACGCTAACGGTCAACTACTCCTAACTAAATGCGCCGAACATGATCTAGTTATAACAAACACCATTTTCCGACAAAAGGATAAATTTAAAGGCACCTGGCGTCACCCCAGATCAGGTCACTGGCATCTACTGGACTATGTTATCGTACGTAGGAAGCATCTCAAGGACGTCCAAATTACAAAGGCGCGCATTGATAGCGAATGTTGGACCGATCATCGTCCTGTTGTCTCTAAAATGAAAATTGTTATGAGACCCAAACACCGAAGAACTCAAGTAAAACGTAGACCCCGTCTCTGTATTAGTAAATTGCGTGACCAACAAACCGTCGAACAGCTAAAACAAAAAGTTCAAGAGAATTTGAGTACACTAGAAGAAACCAATTCTGTAGATGTCGCTGCTACCTGGACACAAATTAAAGAGAGTTTAAAAAGTGCGAGTGAGGAAATTCTTGGCACTGCAGCAAGTAAAAAACAGGAGGACTGGTTCAATGATAATGAAGCTTTTATACAAGAACTTCTTGACCGCAAACATACTGCCTTCCAAAACGCTATCAACCACCCCAACGACTCATCAAAAGCAGAAGCTTTTTCCCAATCTAAGTATGAAACGCAACGCGAAATCAGAAAGAATAAAGAACGAGTGGTGGGCAAGCAAGGCCAGAGAAATTCAAAGGTACGCCGATTCACACAACTACAGGAATTTCTTTCAAGGAGTAAAAGCAGTGTACGGCCCCAGTCGGAAAAATATGTGCCCTATTAAAGATTTAAATGGAAATCTCCTCAAAGAAGACCAGGAAATAAGAGCCCGATGGAAAGAACACTACTCTAACATTCTTAACCAGCAAAGTCAAGCCGATCACGATATTATAAATCTTATCCCTCAATATGACACCTTCGAAGACTTAGATAAACCACTAACAACGGAAGAGATCTTAACCGCCATTGGGCAGCTAAAAAATAACAAATCTCCCGGCGCCGACTCACTCCCAGCTGAGATCTTTAAAGCTTTGTCGTCAGAGCTCATACCCTACCTCAAAAAACTGTTTGATGTCGTATGGGAAAGTGGTCAAGCTCCGCAGGAGTTTCGTGATACACTTTTAATCAACCTCTTCAAAAACAAAGGGAGCCCTGCGGACTGTGGAAATTACAGGGGTATAGCTCTCCTGGCTGTTGGAGGGAAGATACTCACTAAAGCGATGGCAAATAGGCTAACACCTGTTATGGAAAAGTTACTTCCTGAAACACAGAGTGGCTTTAGGCCAAACCGAGGCACATCGGATTTAATCTTCACACTTAAACAGCTTCAAGAAAAAGCACTCGAACATCAAGGAGAAATTCACATGGCCTTCATTGATTTAACCAAGGCGTTTGACTCGGTGGACAGGGAAGTGCTCTGGAAAATTATGTTCCGCTTAGGTATCCCTAGAAAATTTGTAGAAGTATGTCGCAGTCTACATACAAACAACAACGCCCAGGTTATGTATAATAATGAGGCAACCGAACCTTTCCAAACCCTCACTGGAGTTAGGCAGGGATGTGTCCTGGCACCCCTACTCTTTAATTTGTTTACCACTGCTCTAACAATTATTGTTGACAACAAACTGACAGTCAGAGGAATAGGTCTCAGATTATTATTATTATTATTATTATTAGCCGTTACTCGAGTCCGAGTATAAAAATGTTACAGTCGATAAATTGTGTACAATAAAAACACGTAAAAGGTGTAGTCTATTGTAATTCCCATTCATCTACGGTGCACACGACTATGGCTATAGAGGCCAATTCGGGAGAGCACATGTCGACCGCAGTCAGGACAAACATACACCTGGTTAGGTCTTGGATTCGGCCTTATTGCAGCAACATTTCCTTGATAGCTGGCCACAACCCCTCGCCATTCGGTTCTGTCCGCTGCAAGTTGTTCCCATTGCTCGTCTGCAATACCGCAGGATTTTAGATTTTCATGGAGAACGTCTTTGAACCTCTTTCGTTGACCGCCACGCCTTCTTCTACCGTTTAGCAATTCACCATAAAGTGTGCATTTAGGAAGGCGGTTATCATACATACGATGAACGTGACCTGCCCATCTTAGGCGTGCTCTTGAAATAAGCACCTCAATTGGAAGGCTGTTTGCTCTCCTGAGTACTTCCACGTTTGATATGTGATGGAACCAACGGATTTTCATCATACTTCTGAGGTGTCTTTGCTGAAAACGTTCTAATTCTTTCACATGACGACGGTAAGTGACCCAGCTTTCACATCCATATAGCAGTGTTGGAATGACAACTGCTCTGTAGACAGCCATTTTCGTTGACAAAGCAAGGTCGTGGTTGTCAAATACTCTCTCTCTAAGTCCCCAGAGTGCTCTAGATGCAGCGTTAATTCTATTGCGAATCTCGCTGTCCATGTTTGCTTTGTCATTAACAACGTTGCCTAAGTAATTGAACTGATCCACCACTTCAAGAGAATTTCCGTTAAGTGTAATATCTATTTGGTTCACTTGATGAGGAGTTGACATAATCTTAGTCTTTCCAATGTTGATTTTAAGTCCCAAGGTCTCAGATACCGTTTTGATGGCGGTCTCTTTAACATAGGGCGCTTTAGAGCTTTCACGAAGACACGCACACGATTCATTTGTGATCTCCAGTATGCGGATGACTGTGCACTTTTAGCCTCTACGCCGGAAGAGCTTCAAGAACTTTTAGATGTGTATGCCCAGAGCTATGATTCCTTGGGACTTAAAATCAACATTGGAAAGACTAAGATTATGTCAACTCCTCATCAAGTGAACCAAATAGACATTACACTTAACGGAAATTCTCTTGAAGTGGTGGATCAGTTCAATTACTTAGGCAACGTTGTTAATGACAAAGCAAACATGGACACCGAGATTCGCAATAGAATTAACGCTGCATCTAGAGCACTTTGGGGACTTAGAGAGAGAGTATTTGACAACCACGACCTTGCTTTGTCAACGAAAATGGCTGTCTACAGAGCAGTTGTCATTCCAACACTGCTATATGGATGTGAAAGCTGGGTCACTTACCGTCGTCATGTGAAAGAATTAGAACGTTTTCAGCAAAGACACCTCAGAAGTATGATGAAAATCCGTTGGTTCCATCACATATCAAACGTGGAAGTACTCAGGAGAGCAAACAGTTCCAATTGAGGTGCTTATTTCAAGTGCACGCCTAAGATGGGCAGGTCACGTTCATCGTATGCATGATAACCGCCTTCCTAAATGTACACTTTATGGTGAATTGCTAAGCGGTAGAAGAAGGCGTGGCGGTCAACGAAAGAGGTTCAAAGACGCTCTCCATGAAAATCTAAAATCCTGCCGTATTGCAGACGAGCAATGGGAACAACTTGCAGCGGACAGAACCGAATGGCGAGGGGTTGTGGCCAGCTATCAAGGAAATGTTGCTGCAAGAAGGCCGAATCCAAGACCTAACCAGGTCTATGTTTGTCCTGACTGCGGTCGACATGTGCTCTCCCGAATTGGCCTCTATAGCCATAGTCGTGTGCACCGTAGATGAATGGGAATTACAATAGACTACACCTTTTACTTGTTTTTTATTGTACACAATTTATCGACTGTAACATTTTTATACTCGGACTCGAGTAACGGCTAATAATAATAATAATAATATGTATATGAGTGTAAGTAAATGTGTTGTAGACTTGAAATCGACAATTGTTTCCTGAGGTGCTGTAATAGAACGGAGATACATAATAGTGTAAAAAAAAACATGACTGAGTTCCTAAGATATAAAACTATGTACATAAAACAATGTGAAATAATTTAGCAGTTATACAAGGAAAATTCTGATAATTGAAAATAGTTTTACTTACAAAAACTGAATTAAAATGCTATACAGATCGTGCTAAATATAAATATAACAATAGTTATTATATAAAATTATTAAATGGACATAGGCCATATAACATACATCCAAAAATAATGGTACTCTTTTATATAAACTTATTTCCAAAAATAAATAATAAGGGAGATATACCACGTAAAAGGGGAGAGATAATAAATTTCAGTTTTTCTGCAATACCTTCCGACTCTCTTAAAATATCAAACTCATATTTCAAATTTAATTTGAATTTTAATTTAAGTTTGCATGGTATCAGTTAAACCTCTCTTCTACTTATGGGGTAATTTTAGGGCGTGACTCATTATTTTCCTCAACACTTTTTAATTTTTTTCAAATTTCTAAAAATTATTATAAAAAACTAATTTTCATATGATTAGAAAGAGAAAAGGGATTCTTATTGGATTTCTATCAACCAAGCCGTTCTCGAGTAATTTATATTTAAAAAACAACGTGCATTTACATTTTGTTAATAAATTCTTTTACACATAAACAATGATTTGAAATATTGCTTTGACATTTCTGTTATTTATTAGACTTTGATTTTTTTTTTAAAATAATTCCAGTTAATATTATTTATACATGGGTGATTACACGTTCTTTGAATTGACAAACGTAGTTTTGACTTTGGGAGAATGCTTTGGTAGTAATGCTGCTGCAGCCGTGAAATATTTATTATAAGATAAATTCACGAACAGAAATATTCCTGATGCCGAAACTTTTTTAAGTACAGAACGCCAACTTTGGTAAATAGGAAGCCTGCATGTGAAAGACAGACACTGCCCGCCCAAGAAACGCGAAAACTATTGACGTTGAAGAAGAAACTTAGATATTGTAGTGGAAGATCCTGCGAAAGTACTAGAAGATTATACTTAAGAATGGATATATCTCACCAAAGCGCTTTAAACAACAATTGTACCTGTTCCATTGCCTGAAAACTTAAGAATTATTACCTAAGGAAATGTCAATAAGAGTTGATTTTTGTGAATTGCTGCGTGAACGAACGGAAAAGCTCCAGATTTTTAAAGTAAAATTTTTTACTGACGAGGTTACATTCATACGACAAGGCATGTTTAATTCTCAGAATATGCATTTCTGGGCTGAGAAAAATCCTAGTGCATCAATACAAACCCATTTTCAACATATCTTCAAAATAAATATATACTATAAGACCAAATTGTATGTGTTTATATGATTTATAAATGGTAAATAAAGATATCGACTGTTACTTATGGAATGATGCAGAAGGTGGTTTGGGAGCTAATATATTTACCAGTATTTTAATTTCTAACTTAGCAACATACTTAAATAATAATAATAGAGCAATCAAAGAAATTATAATCTATACAGAGAGTTGCGGTTACAAAAATAAAAATATACTGATGGCTAACGCACTCTCTGATTTTGCCCGCTTAAATAGAATTGTAATAACCCATAAAAAGGACACACACAGATGGAGGTAGACAGTTGTCAAAGCTTAATTGAAAGGAAGAAAAATAGGGAAATATGCTTACCAACTGACTACATTGCAATTTGTCGTGAGGCTAGACTATCTTAACTTTTTCACGTACATTATGTGGGCTACACTATGTTCAAAAATTTTGATGATCTGAAATATTACTCTATCATACGTCAAGGAATAAGTAGAGGTGACTCTACTATTACGCAAATAAAAAGTTTAAGGTAGAGCTGCCAAAATATCAATTTATTTTGACAGTGATACTAAGTAATTTTTTGACGTTATCCAAATTTCGTGAATAATACACCACAGGTAATGACGACTTCCTTTATCTCGAAAGGCTCTAGAAGAGCCTTGTGTGGGAGAGGGCTACACATTTAGAGACAAGGGACACACACCCAATATCCGTGTATACTGGAAAAATCCCTCTCACAGTATTTTCCACTGCCACAACCGGGGATCGAACCCGGAACTTTTGGGTGAGAGGCAAGTGCGCTCACCTTTCGACCATCAGTCATAAATAATGTTACTAATTGTAATAATTGTGCTATTACTATAAATATTAATTAATGATTAATAAAATTTCAAGTTCAACATCTTTTAATTTGCATGATTCGAAATCACTTATTTTCCCAAAGGAGGTAAGTAACTTATCTCCTGTCGTCAATAGCAACTAGCACTTTACCGGTAAAATCAACTTACCTGCTTCAAAACAATGTGACAATAGTCTACTTACCATAGTGGGAGCAGATAAAATAGTTTTTAGTCACTGTTGTAAAATTGACAGAATGTACTTATATGGTTTTACGTATCAATTAACGATATATTGGCAGAGATTTTAGGGAACCAGTTAGTTGGACACCATATTTCCTGGAAATTTGAATAGCGATATGTATTATAATTTTTTGGACAACACCTTGAATGAAATATTAGGTAATATTTCATTGCGAAGGAGTAGAAATATATTTTTTATGCATGACGGTGCAACACCGCATTATACTAGATGACGTAGAACACGATTACACAACCACTATCCTAATAGATGGACTGGCCGGAGTGCAGATGCACGGATCAAGTGGCCTGCTCGGTCTCCTGTCCTAACTACTCTTGATTTCATTGTGTGGAGTTATCTAAAATCATGAGTTTATAATACTCAAATTGACCCGATTGAACAGCTGAGAGAAAAATCGATCGATTACAATGCTACAGATTGATGGAGGAATTTTACAGAGTTTTCAAAGTTCCTTTAAAAAAAAACACTTAGGCTGTGCATAAGGGAAAATGGAGGACATTTCGAACAGTTTAATTATAGTTCAAAACATTCCTTATGTGTAAAATAATTTATTAATAAAATGCTATAAATGCGCATTGTTTTTCAAACATAGATTACTCGAGAACGGCTTGGTTCATCAAAATGCAATAAGAATACCTTATTCATTTCTAATTAGTTTTTTATAATAATTTTTAAAGATACGAAAAAATTAAAAACTTATTGGGAAAATACTGACAGTCACCCCCTAGAACTACCCGCTAAGCAGAAGAGAGAGTTTGACGGATACCATATAAACTAGTGTCCAGATGGCCTATGACTAAGTTTAAAATAGGAACTGAATATTTTAAGGGAGTCGGAATATATTGCAGAAAATCTGAAATTTATTATCCCTTTTTAAGGGTTATATCTCCCTTATTATTCATTTTCGGAAATAAGTTTATATAATAGGCTACCATTAATTTTAGATGCACTATCGGCCGTAGAAATATTAAGAAACAACCTAATATTTTCTGCAATTTGTTTAAGTATTAGCGACTTCCTTGAAGGGTCGTGGGAAAAATACTATACTACACCAGCCCCATTTTATGCTGAGATTTGTCTAGCTTATTTATATTTAAACATAGTTATGATTTAGCTCTCAAAAAGAAACTGGAAAATGAATGGAGCTGTTAAGAAAACAGGATTTAACACATACAATTTTTTAAAATCGACACGAGAAATTTTAGTATTCTTCAGCACAACTGTTAGTGACATTGTAAATAAACCTTTAGACGAAAAGACTAATTTATCTGCTTCCATTCTACTGTCAATTTCAATACACATTAACTTCCTCCAAAATACTTCATTCCTTAATTTCCGCATTTATTACCTGTCTAGTCTGAAAATTGATGTAATTCTATTAAACCGAGTCTATTAAATAAGATTTGAATTTAAGATAGCATTTTTTATTGCCATCGCACATTCGAAATTATTCGCTGTTATTTCGTATAAAATATTGGAAAGTGGTATAAAATTTAATAAGTAAAATGATTTTTTGAGCTTTATAGTAGATGTTATTATTTAGGAAACTTTATGTTTGTATATTTCTGATTAAAAAAGGATCATATCCAGTTAACCAGTTTAACTTCGTTTCAGATAATCCGATACTTATCAACACAATGTTAACATTTATTTGGTAAATAACACTGATATATACAAATTACATTTGTAGGAAGGTCTCCAAAAATATATACTTATTATGCAATCTTACTTACAATATATCGCGGAAAATATTACTAAATGCCTGTCATGGTTTAATTCACTCAGTCATTTCTTATGCAATTTTAAACTGGGGACATTCATCTGCTAGTGGTAAAATTTTATTTTTACTATTAGTGTTAAGTGATTATATATTGCATTTTATTATTTAATTTCTTTTTGTATCTATATGTTTTATTGTTAGTAATTTATTATATTTATTTATATATATTTTCTTACAATATATTTACAATTTTATATATATATATATATATATATATATATATATTATTTTTTTGCATTTACATGTACCATAAAAATTTTTGACTGTGTAAATACTCTGAATATAAAACACTAATAAACAACAGCTTACTTAACACTATAAATCATAGTATTCTAAGTTCAAAATTTAGCTTCCCAAGAGATTTGTTTTATTTTCAAATCATAGAAAATAGAATAAAATACTTACTATGGTCAACGATCTGCGGAACTTCTTTAATGATAATGCAGACAAGTTGGATATCAATTGTGTTTTATAACACCAATTCTCAAAATGAGGGTAAAATGACCCCATTTTTGACATTTCAAATGGAACACCCTGTATGTTCTTACATTTTTTAATTCCGGAAACGATGTTAAGTACGTTTGCATAGTTTAAAAAAATTAAAACTTCTTGATTTTTTAGGGCCATTGTTATTCTTACATCTAGAGTACAGTGAATGGGCTCAAATCAATTAAATGAACCAAAACGATAAGAGATAAATGTAAACGTTTTTTCTAATTGGTTTAGTAGACAAATAGATATGGAATGGATATCCACATTTACCCCAATCTTATTTCTGGTTAAGTATTCAAAATAAAATAAATTTTACATATTACATTTTTAATAGATTTCATTCATAAAATTATAATCAAAAGTAAACGGTTCACATATCTTTTATGTTACGATTATTTGGGTTCGAAATAAAAATTCTATAAATTATATATTTAAATGGAAGACAAATTGCAAATTGTGTAATGAAATAAATGTGTTAATTGCTTTAAAGGATTTTAGAATAAGACCATTTTTATCAGTTGTATATAAATCTAAACAAATCTTAGTAATTTTTGTATTTCAAAGTTTCAATGTAGATAAGCAGGATATTGATTAAAAAAAAACAAAAAATGTGTTGACGTTGTTATGTAAAAAAATGGAGATTGAAAGAATTAATATTTAGAGATGCTTATTGAAGAGAGAGTTTATGATAGATGTTTATGAAGTATATTAAAGGGAAAAAAAGTTATTTAGAAGATTCTAAAGAAAACTATAAAGTATTGATTGGATTTCATATATAATTTGGAATAAATCAAGTGAATAATTTTATTGTGACAGAGATGTCAGAATATTTGTTGGGAATGATAACATAAGGTTTTGATCTCACGTTTTAAAAAAAAAAAAATTGTGAAAAGTTATACCACGTTTTACTTGCTTGCAGTTTTATTAGGTTTAATAAGGAAGATATTATTTAGTGGAGACGTTGAGTCAGATGTACATCTAGAGAAGAGGACAATCTAAGGTTGTATGCGTACTTTTTGAAATATTGAACAAATAAAGAAATAGTGAAGTTATTTATTTTAAGTAAAAGTCTCGAGCAAATAACAATAGTGTGGGGTAGTATTAGACGTTCTTTAGGTTAAGTGTTGTTTAAATTTCCATATTAAAATTGTTATTTTGACAATTTGCATTTTCTCTGCTATCATAAAATTTTCCTTTCAGGCTAAAATCATCAAGGAGCATAACTGTATTTTTAATTTGTATAAATTGTTTATAAACAGAAAAATTCGTGAACTGACCCCTGAGAAGAGTATGCACCTCATGTTCAACAAAGGTTATGTTGTGTATAATACAATAACATAGAAGGTACATAGCATAACAATAGATAGAGGAGGTGGCTATTTAACTTTTACCGCAGCCTTTTCAGGTCTATTGTGGTGCTCTTAGAATACATTCCTTATATTACCTCATCCAGCTTTGTTCTTTGTACCAGATTCCATAGCTTTAATAATGGCCCTTTTGTATAGCTGTCCGCCCTTGGTTTTTCTTCTCCGAGTACTCGAAATCTCAGTCTCGTTAAGCTTTCACAGTGGCATAATACGTGAACTGGGATTCCCCTATTCCTCTTGCAGAACTTGCATGTTGCGCCCTGTGCCACGCCCATTAGACTCATGTAACTATTAAGCCGGCAGTACTACCTACTATTATTCTGATGGCCTTCCCATTTTGGTTTAGTAGGTCTTCCGTGAATTTGGCAGATCTTTCTTTAATAAACTCTTTGACCTGTCTTGGGAGGTTCCTCCACCATTGCAGAGATTTATTTTTCATCCATTCCTTAGTGGCTGCTCGTATGGATGGCTTTGCCACGCCGCAGAAGGAATCAGGTTTTATTAAGGCTTTGAGTGCGCCTTCTTTGGCCAATTCATCTGCCTTTTCATTTCCCCTGTGTCCCTCGTGTCCTGGTACCCATACTAAGATCACGATTGCTTTTATTGCCGTTTGGCTGTCAGAGAAAATGGCAATCGACTGGTTGACAGTGCCTTGTCTTATTATCTCCCTCGCGCAACAGTGTATGGCGATCATTTCAGCCTGAAATACCGTTACGTATTTCCTTAGACTGGCTTTTGACCTTGTCAGAACCCCCCGTTGTTTTGGAGCAGTCAGTGTACCAGACTGTTTGTACCGTTATGGGGGGACCGTTTTTCTAGTATTCCCTCTCTAGTATTAGTCTGAAAATTCTTATTGAAGTTATACCTTGAGACCATTACGTCCGTGGACATGTCTAGAGTGAGATCTGTCTTCATCTCTGAGTATAACTTCTGGAGTATAACTTCTGGTACCTCGTCCCGTGTTGTTGGCTAAATCTCACATTTATATTTGTGTCTTAACGCTTTGGTCCATTTGATTGCTTTGAGTGCATTTACTGCACCCCAGGAGCAAACTTCAAAATAGTCCTAAAAATCAAGTACCTAATCTAAGACGCATTTTAAAAACTATGCAGTCATACTTATTATCATCTCCAGAATCCAAAAATATGCAGGGTGTTCCATTTAAAATTTCAAACTTAGAGTCATTTTCGCGGAAACCGGAAGTGATGGAAGAATGTCGTTTTTGGTATATGTTACCACTGCCAAGTTTAAGACATATCTTGAAAACTTTGGAAAAATGGCTTGTCAAATGATTTCGTTAAACACTCGGTATAACTGTTTAAAATAAGTGTTTAAATGGGTATAGTAGGTATAGTTCTTATTTATCGTCTACTAAATTATAAATCGTCCAAGTTCATATCTGTAATATCTATTAAATGAGACATGGCAAATTACAAATATTTCTGATGTTTATAGAGATACTTCTGCTGATATATTAATACTATAACATGGGAAATTATAACAAGAATGATGATGTTGTTTTATATGTTAATTAATACTTAATTATTAGTCTAGGTCTTACTAGGTATACAAATTATTAAATGTTTTCTATCTATTCAGAATAAGCAATTTATGATAATCGTCTTATACTGTGCTCCATGTGAGTGAATTTCTATAATTCAGAGAATATACAAATAATGTTGAAGTAGTAAATTACAGTTTAGTTAGTGGAAAATAAATATAGAAATTCTACTAAATAATCCAATTGCTAATGAGTGTTTGAACATTCTGTTCAGATACGGTTTTAAACCTTATAAACGACAAAAGTTGTACGGAATATATATTTAATAAAACAATAATAAAGAATAATGAAAAATAATACTTATAATATTTACCTCAAATATAGTTGATCATTATGCGACATGGGTGTCTATAAAAATCTATAAAAATGAGTTAGATTTATATTTAAAAGGAATGCTATTTAGATAAAGTTAATTACACACAAACGGTGCTAACGATATTGAAACAAGAGACTCCGAAAAGGCGAGCAATATTTTAAAAATTAACTTTAAAACTACTATACTAAATGCAACAAAAAAAGTAACACAAAATTTTTAAAAAAAGAAGGAAACTGGATTACTAGAGGTTTAACAACATCAATTGAAACCGTGATAGAATTGCCAAAATCTTAAATGAAAGAAACAAATTGTAAATGGGCTTAATAATTATTATTATTAAGAGGACGTAGGGAAAAAATTAGCAATAAAAATATATTCTCCAAATAGAACTCTCTCTATTATGACAATCAATAATATTTTTTTTACACCAGTAAATAACACGCAAATAAAGAAGTACATAGAAGAGCTAAAAAATAACGACCTCTGGAATTGACAGTACTGTGTTAGAAGTATTAAAAGAAATGAGAATATAATAACACCATTGTTAGTCAGCCTCGTAAATAAAATTTACATATTTTTTACGACGTTTTGCAATAAAAAAATAAATGAAAAGTCTATCATTTTTGCCATTTTTGAAACATTTTTATGCAATTACGTTGAAATAGAATATATATGGACAAATTTATGTAACTTTTAAATTTGTAGTAAAAAACATAAAAATCGATATTTTTGGTTTGGCGTTTTTTTAGATCATGATTGATGTTATTTTTAGTCGTTGTGCACTATAACTAAACCTGATAGAAACAATTTTATGACAGTTTTCAAAAACTTAAAGTTTTGCATTTTTCCGAATTCAAATCAATAATTCGGAGAGCTTTTCTGGAATGACGGGAAAGCGTGTGAATAATATCCGGATTTCCAATGTTTCCTTGTAGAAAACGTCAATCTAAACACTTTTTGTTTCTTGTCATTAAAAATGTATATTTCTCGTGTGATAATTAGATTTATAAAATTTTACACGCTTTTCCAGAATCACGGAAAAGCAAAAAATGGAAAATTGATTAGTAAGTAGTTTAGCCATAGAGAACGCAATACACAATAATAGGCGCTTGTGGCTTGTGTGACGCTTGTAAGAAAAATATATAGGTTGGCCCGGAAGACTTCTCAAAGATGGGGAATTTTTTTTACATTTATTTAACGTTGACCTATTTCCGCTACTGAGCCCTAACACCGACTCCTGTAGACGAGCTACCCCCAACCAGATATTTTGTCAAAGTCGTTGCGATTCAAGCATTTTTAAACTCCGAGGAGCGAACTAAATTAATATTGAACTGATAATACGTAAATAGACGGGCAAGCAAAAGCCCACCAAAATTATAAACATTGAACTTTTTACTGAATCTTTTTGTGTAATCGTTAGCCATAAACCGCACATTGGATGGTAGTTGGTTACATTATGAGTCGTTCCGTGTTGTACACGGGCCAGACTATAGTTTGTAAATACAGAACATATTTTTTAAAAAAGATTTAATATATATTTTTGAACTTTATGTCTTTTTCTTGTGTTTCAAAATTCCTTTTCAGGTTTAAATTTAAGAAAGTGTTAGTATTTACTATATTAGATTTATAGTGTTACGACGTCCAATTGGTACCATAAGTAAAGCAGTTAAGCAAAAACGAAACAGTAAGTATAGATTTTGTATTATTCTCTATCTGAAACAGTCGATTTGTGAACGTTTAATATCCACTTTGGAAAATATAATAAAAGTCCGTCAGACGTGTAAAGATGGATCGTTCACATTAACACGAACAAATGCCTCGAGTTTGGAAAATTAAAAAAGTTTGAGTCGGAGAGCTTTGGTAAAGGCCCTTGAGGATGTTCGTGCACTTATTTTTGATTAGAAAGTATGTTTATTTTTTGAAAATTTTTTAAATTTTTGCACAAGGGTCAAAGGCTTCACTCTGTACATGCAGATGGACCACTTGGTTTTTGTAAAAGCACTTTTTTTCACCACCCTATATATTACTTCTTGAAATAACACACTAGTTTCAGAACGGAATTATAATATTCATTTTTAAACACTTAAAAGAGTTTAATGCACATAAAACTAACTTAAAGATAGATTGTTAACTTTTCAACAACGAAAGTTTTGTCTTAGAAAAAATAAAAAATTACTTAACTCGTATTTTGAAATTTGAAAAAATTAACGTTTTTGGCGAAGGTGCCGATTATAATAGTTTGATAAATTCACTTATATTAGATACGCGAGGGCAGAATAGATTTGTTGTTTTTTACTTGGAGCTACGAAGAAAGAATTCGTTGATAGATTTAAGAACGCGTGCCGGAATTAACTTGCCTGAGATTCGCTGCGCGCGGCCTTTTATATTGTCGTTATGGTTGCGTTAATCGCGCACCGCGAGTCTTACACGATCGTTCTTTTGTAGTCTGGAAAGCTACCGACCATTCCGTGCGGGCACGGTCTAAAGCTGGATATGTCCCCACCCATTCAGTGCGGGCACTAACTGCACAATAACTGAAATTGATTGAAATTTGAACTGAAAGTGGTTGTTTCGGTTTTAAAATTTGAAATATTTTCCTGTTTAAATGGAATTCAAGTCAGATTTACTTAAGAAGTTATTTGATAATTTTGTCCGAATTTATTGTACTACTTTTCAACTCGCCCTCGTAAAACGATTCCACAGGCGAGCACTTATTATGGGACTGCAGTCATACTAAGTGCCGTGGATGGCGCGAGCTGAACGAACGGAAGTAAGTTTTGATAAGATATTTGAACTGTGCTGCGGGGTGTAGAGGAGTTGATTGATATAAAAGAATTTGTGCATATACGCATGTGTTGAAGGAGCGAAAGTAAATATTGATATTAATTGAGGAGCTGTAGAATATCGTGTATAAAAATAAATAAATGATAATTTATTATTTAAGACGTAAAACCGAATAGATGTTTAGATTGAACGAAGAATGGCTTGTAAAAATTTTATTTAAATAAATTAGATTTTTATACCGAGGGTATGCAAAGTGTTTTAGAAGCGGTTTGATATTGTATGGGGGCTGTAATTTTAAAGTTATGTTTTGAATGTTATTTTGGGTATCTTTGGGAATTATCGGATTTTAGTAAATTTTTCCAGAAAATATTTCGAAAAATTGTAGTTTTTTGATTATTTAAATTATATACTTTTTTTCTACTTTGACAAGGTGAGCTGAAAGACGAATTTAATTGACAAATTTTGATATTTTTTCGAGTTATTTTTTTAATGATACGTAGTATATACTATAACACTTGAAACGGTCACCCATCTAAGTACTAACCGCGCCTGAGGTTGATTTACATCGCATGTCAAAGTTTGTACATAGTAAAGATGCACCTACGGCACCTGCGCTCGCCCCAAAAAATGGGGTAACTTCCCACAAAAGTGATATAGAAATAGTAAGAAATTATGCACGTTGGCCAAACATGTC
Organism: Leptura quadrifasciata; assembly: GCA_963675555.1. NCBI lineage: Eukaryota > Metazoa > Arthropoda > Insecta > Coleoptera > Cerambycidae > Leptura > Leptura quadrifasciata. The sequence goes on along the minus strand of OY776674.1, from coordinate 115,133,124 downwards.
ATCGAGTGCAATCAAAGTTTAGCGTATGACGTCAGCATATTAGACATCGAGAACAAATATAAAAGAGAATTTCTTGAAATTAGAAACATCTTTAAAAATACTAACACTCTAAATTCAAAAAAATATATCGAAGGAAATAGTGGAGGTTCCAATGATTCTTAAACGCATTTCAGAAAATGCAGAGTTATATATTGGTTTGTCTATTTTGTTTACATTATCTTATATTTTACTTTACATAGTCGCCTTTAATAAAATAATAAATGTTTTAATCACTTTCTAGATTACTTGAATGACCCTCTTAAGCCTAGACTTATGTGAGTAAAGGATACGGGACTCTACAGTTTATAATGGGATTCGAACTACTACTTGGGGGTAACTTATAATTGAAAATTTTTGCAGCAGGTGGGGCTCGAATCCATTTTGCTACGTATGCTCAGAGTGAAATCTAGACGCGCTAACCACTATGCTATATTAACAGTACTATTACAGACGTATTTATGTGTGTCAAAAGCTAAATAAGAATAATTCAATTAAAGAAATGTAATGACAACAAAACAACCATATTTGATGAACCGTTTCCAGAGGTTAGTATGAAAATGGATTTGTCTTTGAATTTAGACGTATAGACAAGTTAACGCACGGTATGTATTCGAGAGCAGTATTTCCAGACTACGACAGCTGACAATTTAATATAATCGGATCATTGTTGATCACAGTTGCATTAATGAAATAATTTATGCTTTAATGCATCAAATGCATAATTTGGTGTGTGTGTGTATATATAGCGCGGTATTAATGTTCTGATAAATATTGTTTGGTATTAATAGTGATTTACATGTCAATGTGAAATTGATTTTCAGATAGTAATTAGAAAATTGTGTAACATCCTTGGGATAAGTTAAGAATAATAATGTTATTTTTGTAATATAAGCGATATTTAATTGGGTGTATTAAACGAATGATAAAAATTTCACATATTTATGTACTATGCTTTAGGCCGAAATGAGTCAAGTGGTATTGCGCCTACCATGAATGTTATTAGTAAAGTTGGTAGATATTTTCAGCCACCGTTCTGAAATACAACCTTCTACGGGCGCATTTTGAGAACTACCACCGTTTAAGTCAATGCGAATAAAGAATTTCGGTAACGTATTCAAAATTCTTGATCCGCATTGGCTTAGACGGTCTATCGCCGGCGACAGTCGTAGTCCACTGACAGCGCCCTAAGACGTAAAAGCAAGGCCGGTATATTCGAGCTTATCTGTTCTCGCCACTCAAAAAATGCAACAAAAACTTTACGACCTCATTAAAATACCGGTACTGCCTGTACTATTTCATTCGCAAATTGACTCGCTTACCTTTATAGGTTTTGCGTCGGCTTGTTTGATGTCAGCAAACCGCTTGGCCCCACGGCGATAATAATTATGTCGTAAAGTTTTTGTTGCGTTTTTTGAGTGCCGAAAACAGGTGAATTCGATTATACATCAGGATCACAACTAGATGACACCTCAATCGTATTTCCTTGAGAATGTTGTACAGAATAACTTGCAGATTGTTCATAAGTTGATAGGGCTCGAATACCGTGGATGTATCTAAGATTTAATGTATAAAATCGATAAAATCGATAAAACCGTTTAATGCGTTGCTCTGCAAGAATTCCGCAGCATATCTATTGGTAAAACGTTTTATTCTACGTATATCTGTCGCATGTTTTTATTAATAATGTTTTAACAACTTAGGGAGTCAACTATTCTAAGAGCTAGCATTAATTTGGTAAGGTAGTGAGCTCCCGCCTTCTGCTCGATAATCTGAAAGTATAGGCAAAATAAACACTTTTTTCTATTAGGCCCTTAGCAGTACGGACAGAAAGACATGAGACAGGGCAGACGATAATTTTTTTAACAAACTCCCAACCGAAATGCTCGGTAGCAGTTACTAGACGTATTTAACGTAGCGAAAAAATAAATGTAAGACATCGCAGAGTTGTGTCGCGCAAACGCGCGCGAAGTTCAAAAAATGATCAAAAAATTTAGCGAGCTCCTTAACCAAACTTGGCGAAAATTGTTCATTTATGTCTCCTATTTTTTCAAAATAACATGGCAAACAATTGTATGCAGTCATTTTAATATTATTCGCATGAATCATTCGCCAGAATTCCCAAATTTGAGTGGTCAAATTGAAAACGGCCAACAATGGGCGTAAATAACATAAAAGCCATATTCACAACACAACAAACAATTTCTAATTTAATCAGAACCCCAAAAGACCATTTAATTAACAATTCCCACGGTGTGGGAACCTACATTGGACAGACCAACAGACGGATTAACAATAGAACATATGTAACGAAGCATTTTTCGTTACGTAAATCTGCATAAGATTTTTTTATATTTAATTGTACTCTATATATTCTTATGTTTCTTCGTTTCTGCACCGCCTTAAGCGAATTACTATATATTACCAGAAAATATTCATTATTTGAAAACCTGAATATTATTTAAAGCAGCAATTATTTGAAAACAGAATTATTGTTCATTATTTAAAGTAATTAATTCAATAATTAGTTATCTATGGCCGATTAAATCCGTTTCTTTTTCGTAGTTGGTTAGAATAATTATTTGAAACTGATTGAATTAGATATTTAAAATACTTTGTTTATACTAACTGACGTGCGTAATGATAAGTTACCAGTACTTTTAATAAGTCAATACAGCCGTCCTCGCTGCCTTGTATTCAATACATGGGTCCATGAGCGTTTCTAAAGCAAGTGGGGATCCTCGCCATACCATGAGTGGGAACGTGGCTATGAAACTGACCGTAACGGCCTGTAAAATCAGGAACTAAATAGCCAACTCGCCAGGATGCAGGACACGCAACGCATCTAACACGAGGAAGTGATGCAGGCGATCAGAGGTGACTCGCAAACGCGGAAAAGGAAAAATCCGCCAGCCGTCAACATAGAAACCGACGAATTCGCCCCTGAGGCGGCAAAAAAGGTGGCTGAAGAGCCCCACGAGTGCCCTCTCGAGTCCGAGACACCCAAAAGCCGACCGGAGCCCAGAGCCCCCCAGCAGGTGGCTCGAACCCCTCAACAAGAAGCCCAGAAAGAGGAGGCCGAGGCCCCTCAGAAAAGCCAGAGGATACCTCCTGTAGTCCTCAGAAATAAGGAATCATGGACGACAGTCAGCCGGCGGCTTACGGAATGCCGCATAAACTTCAAGAAGGCCAAAGTAACAGGCGAGGGCATCACGATAGAGCCATCCACCCCGGAAGACTATCGCAAGATGACCAGGCTGTTCACGCAAGACAAAAGGGAGTACCACACGTACGCCCTGCCCGAAGAAAGACAACTACGCGTGGTAATTCGTGGAATTCCCAGCGGAGTGACCCCCGAAGAGGTTAAAGAAGACCTCATAGGACAGGGATTCAACCCATCCTCCGTGCAGAGGATGACATCGAGGCGTACTAAATAAGAAATCCCTCTGATGCTTATCCTAGTCCCCCAGGACCAGGAAAAAATCCTACAAGTGACACGGTGCTGCTCACTTGTAGTCAAGACAGAAAGACAGCAGGCGAAGCATGCGGTGTCTCAATGCCACCGCTGCCAGCGTTTCGGCCACGGGCAAACTAGGTGTACAGCCCAGCCGAAATGCGTAAAGTGCGGTGAGGCCCACCGGACGACGGAGTGTCGCAAGAAGAGCGACACACCAGCCAAGTGTGCAAACTGCCAGGGAGCACATCCGGCCAGCTACAGGGGGTGCCCAAAGTACCCTAAAAACACAGCTGGCACAGCACAAAATCCAGTACAGAGGCCGACGACGGCCTCAACACAAAAGGGCGGCGTAGCGCCAGGGACAAGCTACGCAAAAGTAGCCCAGGACAAGGCAGAGCAGAACACCGCCCCTGCTGCAAAACAACGGGCATCGCCAGAGGCCAAAAACCTCACAGCGGTGCTCGCACAAATGCAACAGATGTGCTCAGCAATGAGTGCATTTTTTGCACAAATGCCATACCTTACTAACCTGTAATGCCTTTACAGGTTAAACCGGAAGTCCTGCAGATGGCGGCCTGGAATGTCAACGGTCTGCAACAAAGGAGACTTGAAGTCGAAGAGCTCCTGACCAGGTACGACATAGACGTCATGGCACTGCAGGAAACCAAGATGACCCCGGCCAAGGAGATCTACTTCCCAGGATACCACACCTACAGGATGGACTGAGTAAACAACCCTCAGCGATCCGCGAGAGGAGTGGCCCTATTGGTGAAGAAAACCATAGCCCACCATCCGATCGTATTGCCTGAGCTAGAAAACATGAACGCCACCGCCGTAGTAGTGTCCACAGCGCGAAATTGCGACATGCAAGTGATCTCATGCTACCAGCCACCCCGCAGCATGCTTACAGAAGGGGATCTGGACGCAATCCTGCCCGCCAGGACACAGGTCGTCGCAATTGGCGATTTCAATGCCAAATCCCAGGAATGGAACAGCGGCATAACCAACACTCGAGGACGAGAGCTGCTGAGGTTCCTGGGACAGCACGCCGGCGATCTGCTGATGGTAGGACCGGACCAGCCCACCTTCGACAACGGCAGACACAGGTCAGACGTACTGGACATCGCGATCCTGAAGGAGATGACCCTCGAGGCAGAGATTACTACCAGAACGGAGGGATCTACCGAGCACAACCAGATCTTCCTAACCCTAGGAGGACAGGCGGGTGAAGACAACGCCTCCTTCACGAAGAGACGAACGGACTGGGAATCGTACCGGCAGCACCTGCAGCAGTACATCGCACAAATTCCCAGACTAGAAACCGTAGAGGACGTTGAGAGGGCCATCATTACCCTAGAGGAGCAGATCCTGGAAGCAATAAGGGCCAGCACGACGGAAATAGAAGTAAGAAGACACCCAGCACCGATGGCGAACCTCCCAGAGGTCACTAGGCTGATAAGGGACAGAAGGAGCGCCAAGAGACGGGCTCAGAGGACCAGGCTCCCCGCCGACAGAAGGGAGTACAATGTCCTCAGCCGAAGAGTGAAAGCCGCCCTCCAGGAACACCGTCAGGAGGGGTGGCAACGCCACCTTGGGTCACTGGATCCACAGGACAGAAGCATGTGGAACACACAACGTGCCCTGCGAAACCGAAGGAAGCCTATACCCCCGATTCACGGAGAGCGAGGGATCGTCTATACTAACCAGGGAAAAGCCGAGGCGTTCGCCGACAGCTTAGAACTGCAGTGCAGAGAGAACGAGCTCGATAACCAGGACTGGGTGGACGACGTCGAACGCAGAGTACGAAGGATCCGCTGCCTGCCAGATGACGATCACATCTGTCCGACTAACCCCGAGGAAGTCAAGGAAATCCTGAGGAATCTAAAACCGAGAAAAGCTCCGGGATATGACAAGATAGGAAACATCGCTCTCAAAAAGCTGCCCAGGAAAGGAGTAGCGGCGCTAGTCAACATCGTAAACGCGATGTTAAGGTTACGGCACTTTCCAGCCAGGTGGAAAAAGGCCGACGTCATTATGATCCCTAAACCAGGGAAAGAACTAATTTTCCCGTCTTCTTACAGGCCCATCAGCCTCCTCCCAGCCATAAGCAAAGTTGCAGAATGGGTCATCTTGAAGAGGCTAACAGAGAAGACAGAAGAGCTGAACATCATCCCGGATGAACAGTTCGCGTACCGAACAGGACATTCCACGGAACTCCAAGTGCTTCGCCTCACCGAGGAGATCACCAAGGGGTTCAACCAGCGTCAAGTCACCGCGGCGCTGTTCCTAGACGTCGCCAAAGCGTTCGACAGGGTCTGGCACGACGGTCTCCTAGCTAAAATGATGAGTATGGGTTACCCCATCGAACTCGTCAAACTAGTGAGATCCTACCTACACTGCAGACAGCTAAGGGTGAAAATCTCGGACCAACTCTCCACCTACAGGACCGTGGAGGCGGGAGTTCCGCAAGGATGGGTGCTGTCACCGCACCTGTTCGCCATCTACACCTCTGACCTCCCCCGGACCGACCACACTGCCCTATGCAGACGACACCGCGCTGATTGCTAGATCCTGGAACGCAACCAGAAAGCTCCAGGAAACGGCCACACTCGTGGAAGAACGGTGCACGAAGTGGAAATTCGCAGTCAGCGCCGACAAGAGCCAAGCCATCCTCTTCAGACGAGTGCGGAAAGAAATTCCCACAGGACACGTCTCCATGAACGGCGAGGACATCCAATGGCACGACACCGTCAAATACCTTGGCGTGGTCATAGACAGAAGCCTAACGTGGAGACAAAACACGGACGCCATCACAGCCAAGGCCCGATGTACGCGAGCCCTCATCTACCCAATGACGGGAAATGGGAGCCGACTCAACTTAAGGAACAAGCTCACGCTTATCAAGACCCTCATCAGGCCGCAGCTGGCGTACGCCTCGGTAGCGTGAGACTACCAGGCGAAGTCCTACATGAAGAGAATCCAGGCAGTGGAGAACATCGCCCTCAGGACGGTAGTTGACGCCCCATGGTACGAGAGAACTGCAGACATCGTCAGAGATCTGGAGTACACCACCACTGAAGTCAACCGGGAACGAGCGAAGAAGCTGTGCGCCCAAGCCGAGGAGCATGGTAACCCGCTGATCAGACAGGCCACTGATTATGACCCTGCCGACGCCCCGAGGCACAAGCGACCGAGGGTTCAGCTACTGGACAACGGATAAGTATAACCTTTATTTCCCGTTAACAGATCTGTTTCAGATACGCCAGGACGGACCACCACTACCAGAGTCATGACGTTTTTCAACCCCAACCCAACCTCCTTGCGGGCGTCGGACAACATACCATCCAACGCCCGTTGTCCTACCTGCTCCGTGGAGACCGAAAGTTCTAAAATAAGCGCTTAGGTCTCCATACTCCCGAGCTACACAGCTCATCCTTACCTTTCCGACGATCCGTGGTAGGATATCAATTGATGCCCTACGTACCGGCAGTCAGTCCCAGCCAAAACTTCCTAAACCCAACTCGACCGATGACTACCCCCGGGGGTGACAAGCTGGCGAAGAAAGAAAATATCAAGACAAGAAGAGCGCCAGAAGAGACCTCAGCCAGCGAGGTTCAACAGCCAGGACCAGGGGAGGTCCGCAGAAAATACCACGACACATCTCACATTTGTGAGCTGGGTCTGGTAGAAGTACGCGGGCCCACCTATCACGAAGGCCGGTCCAGGTCTACAGAGATAATCTAGGTGCAAAGAGTAATAGTCCTACTCGGCCCTAGTTATCGAGACCGACATCCAGCCAATGGATATTGGTGCATGTAAAATCAGGATTCGTTCCAATTCTCGAAGTCACCAGTCGACTACCATCTGCCCAGGGTCCACCGCTGAGATTGCAAAGAGCAAGAAAACTTTGATATATATTTGACTAGTGCATGTATTATTCCGTATTTACTGATTGATAATTTTATACTTTTTTATAATTTATTATTTCATATTTACTGATTGAAATTTTTATACTTAGCGCATTAAATTTCACTGTTTATTTTCTGATTGAAAATTTAATACTGTGCGTCCAGAAGTCTGTTATATATAATTCGCTTTCAATTCATATTTAACTGTTTGAATATTTTACTTTAATATTTTTCACATTGTGACTAGCTCTTGCCCTTACTTGTATTATTCAGTACTAGTGTCCCTATAAGTTCCTACTTTCCCCCTGCATTCAGGATTTGTATCCCTACAGGAGTCTCTCAACTTTTTTATGGTCACATTATTGTTTGTTCCAGGTTGCACCTTAGTAAAAGGACAGATTTAATTAATCTTTTGTTTGCACAGTATGTTGAGTTCATGTATGACTGGTGGTCGAGACGTGAGCGCACTTGCCTCTCAACTTTTAATAAAATTAAAATCGATGAAACGGTTATTGAGGAAAGGAGCACGGTCAAGTATCTAGGGGTAACCCTGGATACGAGACTACGCTTCGGACCTCACATAACCAGAGTAATTAATAGTACGTATGCTGCCTTAAGTCGACTATATCCATTGGTCAACAAAAGGAGCACATTAACTAAGGATAACAAGTTAACCCTTTATAAAGTTATGCTAAAACCGATCCTTACATATGCATGCGCGTCTTGGAACACAATTTCAGATGCGCAATGTAATAGATTACAAAGGACACAGAATAAAATCCTTAGATTACTTACAAGTGCAAATAGGTATACTCCTATTGAAACATTTCATAGAGAGTATAACATCCCTCTAATCAGGGATTATATTATAGAAACTTCACAAAAATTCTTTAAAACAAAGATACATAATTCCCCGCTTACCACTAATATGGTAGACATACGGGAACATCATAATTTTGAGCACACACATAAGCTCATACATGAAAATCTTCCGATTTATTCGGAAAGATAATAATTTTATATAACGTATAATTTCTTACAGATTCTAGTGGGACTGTGATGGCTTGAGATGTCTGGAACATTGGATACACACTTGTTTTAAATAAAAATACTATCTTAATTTTCCTGAATATTTGTTTTATTTATTTAATAATCGATTACATCTCAGACACCATCGGTGTATTTTTAATTGTATATTTTAGTCTTTTTAAACAGGTTTTTTCTCTACAATGAGTTTCCTGTAAATTAATTTTACAATGTTAATCTCAGATAAAATCTCTTTAATTCTAATTATTTTAAACTTTTGTATATAAAAAAAATAATAAGTTCAATCTTTTTGGAGAACATTTTTACTTGATTAATTTTAAACTGTTTATAAATTTATTTGGCATAAGATCGGCCGCCTGCCCCGTTTCTGAGCTTAAGACTCATTGTAACGCGACGGGAAATAACATTTTGTAATGAAATAAAATGAAATAAATGATATATAAACAGTATGAATTGTAAATAGTATTGAATAAAGATTTTTAAATTGTAATTGTAAATTGCCTCTCACCCAAAAGTTCCGGGTTCGATCCCCGGTCGTGGCAGTGAAAAATACTGTGGGAGGGATTTTTCCTTTATACACGGATATTGGGTGTGTGTCCGTTGTCTCTAAATGTGTAGCCCCCTCCCACACAAGGTTTTTCTAGAGCTTTCCGGGATAAAGGGGGTCGTAATTACCCGTGGTGGTGTTATTTATTTACTATTATGACAAAAATATCTGCTTGTTTTGCTGATACTTAATTCCCCGTACTTAATATTAACATCATTAAGCACTAGCTAAGTTTCCGGTCTGTTTTATAACCCGTTTTAATACTGTAAATAATTCTGTTTGCTTCGCATTTTCTGGTATCCGTACACTGTCTGTAATAACCATTTTATTATAAACTCGCTAACTTTACCGCTTATACGCTTTTGCCGCTAATAATATAATATTGCTTGTTATTCTCCCTCTACTTCCTAAACATATGTATATAAACTTGTGTTAATTTTGCTTTCTATTTTGTTTAGAATTGTTACCAATAGGATTACAGTAATATGCTCCAATATTATTGAATTTCTGCGTTTTACTGTTGTGTTTGTGAAAGTCTGGAACTGGAACTGGAATCGACTGATTCTTCACTGAGCTGCACAGTCTCGCTTATCGACTTTTGGGTAGTGTTGTTCAATCACCCCCATCTTAAACTGGTGATCGAGTAACAAATAAGAAAGCTCGAGTGTCAAAGTGACAGCCTTATTTCTCGCACTGAACGAGAAACAGAGCATCACACATATGCACATCGTCTTGCAGTTAGAAAATCAGATCCCACATCATCACTTGTCCAACACCGCCTCTTAACAAGCCATAATATAGACTTCGACAACACCAAAGCCATAGCACCCTCATTTTTCCAGAAAACGCGAATCATGCGCGAAGCAATTGATATCGAAAAACGTCCCAATTGTCCCAATAAAAGAGATGACAGTCATCGTCTTCCAGTCGTTTGGGAATTATTGATCTCCAGACTAGCCCCACAAGTAAGTGCTACCGAGCATTTCGATCGGGAGTTCATTAAAAAAATTTGCCCTCCGTCGAGCCCTCCGTCATACCCCATGGCCCTCTGTTCGTCGGGCTAAGAGCCTAATAAAAAAGTGTTTATTTTGCCGCTACTTTCAAACTACCTAACAAGAGACGGGAACTCACTACCTTACCAAATTAATGCCAGCTCCTAAAATAAATGTTAATTCTATGAAATAAAACAATATGTAGAAACGTTTAATAAAACATAAGTATAACACCTTAACTTGCAAACTGTATCATATAATTTATATTCTCGGTTAGAAACTACAGACAGCTTTTGCTTTGTTCCCGATATTTATAACAAAAGAGATGCGATCAGTGATAAATAGTGGAAAATTTATTATCATCAGGTAATTGTAATATGCTCTGAGGTATTTTAGAATGAAGCAAAAGTCACGTATGAGTTTTTACTCAAATATTATATAACAACTTCCCCCTTATTGGTTAAACAGAAGCTTTTTAAAATATGAAAAGCAAAATAACAATAGCAAAATATTAACTAAAAATTTGAAATATAAGCTCTAAATGTTGCAAATAAAATTATGTAAAATATAGCGTAAGAATATAAGACTAAAATATGAAGTTAAAATATTGACATATTTAAGGAAAATTAATCCTCTTTTTGAAGGTAGAATACTGGTGAATCCATTAAAAGCTCTATTGGGCCTCGGCGGAGATGGAGGTGGTCCGTGAGATGGGATGAACCAGGACTAACCTGCGGCTGCTTTTTCTGCACTTGCAGAATAGATAGAGTAGGACGAACGAAACAATTAAATGTTATGATTAATACGTGAACCATGAGATGTGTTTAGTCACATAAGGTTCGTTGATGATGACGCGTCGTAAGTCTTTGGAATGCTGGTCTAAATTTCGAGGTCTCCGATATTCAGTATGTTTAATCTTAATAGCTCTAATTTTAGCATTTGGATGTTGTCTGGCAATTCGTTATACCGCTCGTAGGGAATTTGAATTGAATGTGTGTTGGATGTCCTTAACGTCTACTACTTCGTTGGAGCTCGCCTTGATTTTTGTTATGTCAACAAAGGCGTAACAATCGAGTTGTATTCCTAACTGATTATGGAAGAGGCTTGACAATGTTTAAACAGGTGCATAAGATTTTAGAAAAGCCTTGCTTCATTGAAAGCGTTATTGTCTATTAGGTAGGCGAGCAAGTTGAGCACAGTCTTGTTCCCCCACTCGATGCACGATGTTCCCAGATAGAATTGTTTACATTTATATAAATCTGGGATGGGTGAGAAAATTAAGAAATAATCGTTTCTCGCGATACATTTTTATGATAAACATAAAATATGATGCAAACTAGTTTAATTGTACAAAATAGGGATAGGACACAATTGAGAGTCTGTGTGGGTTTGAGGGATATTTTTTAACTTAATTCTTATTTATAAAATCAATTTCCACAGGAACCTATTGCTAGTAACTATTGTTTTATTTTTTACTAGCTATCGAATCGGGTTAACTGAAACTTGAGCTTCTTTATATTGTCATGTAATCAGAAAAATAAAAATTCTCTAGAGGTTCCAGTACTTGTAAACTTTCTATCGGTATCCTTATTTTTTTTTCATTTGTTTATATTATTTCAGCAACTTTTAATTATTACCTGACGTCTATCCTTTGATGGATTCATTTAGCAGTGATTGAGAACGTGCTGAAAAATAAAAACACATATTATTAAAACGAGCGAGATCTGCTGAGGATGACGTCATCAAACAAGATAACAAATGAAAATCTATTTGTCATCACAGCGTTGTGTTTACGCCACAACAAAAATGCTGATATTAATTTTTTCCCTTGCATATTTTTGACATCCTTTTAATGAAATGACAATCAACAAATTAAACGTTGTAACCTTGAGAAGAAAAAATACGAATTTCATAAGCAATTTTCAAGACCAAGGGTGTTGTTAGTATATCATTAATTCAGTGTCGAATCTATAATATACAGTGTGTCTCTCAAGTTCGAACTGCCTTTATGTAAATTCGGTGATATATCAATTTAAATTGTTGGAAATGTTGGAAAGGTATTTTTAACAATTCGAAACTAGTGAAAGTTGCAGTTGTTCTATACTGTTGATTGCGAATGCCGAAGTTAACAAAATAAGCCGCAGATGAATTTGGTCTCGTATTCGATGTCAGGCGAGGTAGCTGGAGGGGTGGCGACCTTAGATCATTAAATGTACTGCTTACACTCTTTGAACTGCTGTTTCGTATACCTTCCAATGTGTCGAAAATATTCCAACACGTAGACGAAGCACACTATATACGTAACATGCACTTAAATGGAAAATTAAAAATTAAATTAAAATAAATATTGACGTTTGAAATGTCACTTATATCATTGGAATAAGAGAAATATGCAGAATTCAAAAATGCAACATACAGGGAAAAAGAAAATTTGAAAATAAAAAGTTCGTGTCATTTCCGGTAAAACCAAAAGTAGAAAAAATCATGTATATATCAAAAGGTGACGTTTATTAAGTACACCAAAGTTCCATCTTGTTGAAAATGCATTGGTTCTGAAACTGCAAGTAGTAAGTCCGTCAACATCTCTTCAATATCATTTTGTAGAAATTCTAAATATCTCTCCCCTGCCAAAGGTCCTTGGAAGAAGATAGGTTCAATAATTCATGCTTCCAATCACCCCAGCCCACACATTTACTACAAATGTTTCCTGACAATTACCGTGTCTATTGAGTGTTGATTTTCCTGCGCCCAGTATTTATTGTTTTTTTTTACATTTATTTAACGTCTGCCTATTTCCGCTACTGAGGCCTAACACCGACGCCTGTAGACGAGCTACCCCCAACCAGGAATTTTACCTAATCTCTTCTCTTTCGAAGAGTAGGGATCTTTTACTTGCCTAACATTTAATAGACAAGGGACCGACAGTTTTACATCCCTTCCGAAGGATGGTATATTACCTACAGAACCCTCGCCTAAGGTTGCATAGCTTCTGCGCATACACTGATATACAAGCCGCTGGAAGGTGTGGGCCAAGGACGCGGTCTTTCCTGTGAACACGCAAAAGCCTCTTGGGTTGTTAAAATAAAAAATGTTTGAGCTGAGACTGGAGCTTTAGAGTTTGATAGAGAATCTTGAGGCTTTTCGTGCACTTAATTTTATTTTTTCGGGGACGTTGCTCTTAAGAGGTCGGACCGGGTCCAATGCTACACCCTGTATAAATGCCAGTGGTTGTTTTCACTTGTATTTTGAAAGTCTGGGTCTTTTAACACTTTGATTTTTAAAATTGAATATATAATGCCTGTGGAAGGGTCTAAAGCTTCAACCTATATTTATTTGATTTAAATGAACAGAGTTCGGAAAACTTTTTAAAACGTAAAATATTAATTCTAAAAACAGTTATAAAAAGGTAACTGTTCGACAACGGAAATACCGACTTAAGACAAAATTTCTTTTAATTGTAATGATTGAAATTTTCTGAAAAATTCACCTAGTTTTAATTTGCGCAATGGCAGTAAGTTTGGTTTAACTTAGCTTTATTTTATGGGGCGCGCTGGCCGAAAATTCAATTAGCTATTTTACTTGGGCAGCCAAGGAAGAGGTCACAATGGCGTAGTTACAGGGAATTTATGATTGAGTTAAAGCGGATAAGCTGGACTAGACAGACGGCACTAAATTTTAGAAACCATAAGAATTACTAGTATATTCACTTTTATTTCACTACTAAAACTTTGATAAGACGCAAGAACTAACTTGGAACATACCGAACTTGAACACACTTAACCTGAGCTCGTAGCACTCGGGCTTTCATATGGCTCGTCAGAGATAGTGCGTGTGGAGACCTGGATGTGTCTGGAAATGTCCTCCGCCATTCCGTGCGGGCACTATTGCGCAATATTTTGCAATATGTCATAATATTGCATCATCAAGTATAAAAATGAAAATTTTTGAGATGAAAAGTATATGATCGTTTCGGCACTGAAAAGAGAAATTTTTTGGTACATGAATGAAGTTCGAATCGACTTTCGTTTGGAAGTTATTAACAAAATAAGTTGAAAAATTGAAGTAAATTTGGCATGGCCTCGTAAAGTCGTCCCGAAGGTCCTGCACTTAAAGTTGAATATATGCCGATGGGACTGCGGTAAATGAAAGGAAGTAAATTTTGCTGATGAAAGGGGACCGGTTGGATATAAGTATAGATATTAACGGGGACGGTATAAAGGATATGAATGAGGATTGATTGAATTTCGATATTAAAGATGCAACCGGTTTGAGAGTCGAATTTGAAGGGAAGATTATTCAATAGAATATCAATGTGAATTGAAAGATTTTAATCGAGGTATGGAAAGTAGTTTTGATGTTAATGAAGTTTATTGGGACCCGGTATTTTTAAGAGCAATATTTTGTAATATTGGATTCATAAAATTAGTAATTTGAATATTTTGTAATATTTACTGGCGAATTGAGGGTAGTTATGAATCATGAATCGGTGAATCATGAATTTTTTCAGAATTTGTTTTTGAAAATTGTAGTTTTTTTTATTAAATTCGGTATTATTTTACTTTTTTCGTGGTTTGACAGATTGACATGACAGATTGAATAATTCTGCAAATTTTAAGATTTTTGAAATTATTCTATGTCATATGTGACACGACACTTGAAACGGTCACCCATCTAAGTACTAACTCCACCTAACGTTGCTTTACTTCGCATATCGAAGTATGTACGTCAATTCAATTCAAAACAACTTTATTCAAGGTAAACTGAGTATAAAAAAACTGCCTCCCCAGAACCCGTCCCGGGACCGACCCTGCGACCACCGCGTTGACGCGGTGGTGCATCGCAAGGTCGGGCCGAGGCGCGGCTGGTTTGGCGTAAGTAAAAAATGTAAATATAAAACTCAAAACTCCTTTCACCACAAGGTGAATTAAAATAAGTAATATTGTATAAAAGGCTTAAAAAATAAAGCTTAACAAAGATTAAAACTATCGCTCGGTTTTACCCGTTTGCGCACAACACTTTGTTTAATTTTGGCACTTTCGCTGACACCATAACTTGTACGGAGTGCCATCCGCGAATTACTCCAGCGACGGGCTGCGCAAGGCTGGCCTAAACTGTGATTCTAAATTTTGAATTGTTTTGGCATAAAAAATTTGGAAACTGTTACAAGATTAATGAGGAAAGAATGAATTTACAGACAAAAAGGTACAAACAGAAACGAAGGAACAACAAACAAAAATACACAAAAACAAAAGAAGAGGGGGACAGGAAAGAATTAAAAGTCGATGAAAGGTATGAAATATCAGTGAAAGGTGGATAGTAGCAGGGAAGGTATAGTAGGTGAAACTTTGGCTAGAGTGGCTGCCGGAAGATTGGCAACGTCTGGTAAGGTAAGGGGTGTTTAATCCGAAATGGGGCATTATGCTGTCTAATTTGTGTAATGTGTCTTGTTAGCGGACTATCGCCCAGTTTGAACGAATAGAAGTTTTGGGAGATGCGCTGGACGTAGTCGGCTATCGGGGTTATGTCGTTGCAGCGTTCGTAGAGGTCTCTGAGGGAGGTGTACCTTCCAGAATTGGAGATGAGGCGCATATATTTTCGTTCTAAAATTTCAAGTTTTTTCATTGTCGTGGCCGGTATGCTGCACCAAACCGGCGCCGCGTATGTGATGGACGGCCTGACCACCATTGTGTACAACAGTTTTTTATTGTGTCTGTTTAGTCTGCTACCCCTAACTATGAGCGGATACAGACTCCTGGACAGGGAGTAGACCGTCCGTATGGTTTCGTTTATGTGGGTGTTGAACGTCAGTCTTTTGTCCAGTCTCACCCCCAGGTACTTCACGCATCCCCTAATAGGAATTTGGTTGCCCCTGATCGAAATTGGTGTGATTAGTCGATTCTCTGTGAATCGACGCGTGAAGCATATCGCCGATTTCTCGGCGTTGACCCGAATCTTCCACTGGCCGTAATAAGTCGTGGCACGAGCCATGTGCGCATTCAGCAGCATGTTAGCCGCCTGCACGTTGTGTGAATGCGCGTACATGGCCGTGTCGTCGGCGTACTTGGCCAGCTTGGTATTCGGGAACTCCGGGAAGTCGGAGACGTACAGGTTGTACAACTTAGGTGACAGGCACGATCCTTGCTGGACGCCCGCGCGAATGTCCCGCCGAGTTGACAGTTTGCGCATCTACGCTCGCCCTTATTTATTGTTTTGTTTATTGAACATTCCATCGTTGGTGAATCTCGACAATATGAAAGAAAGAAAATTTAGTTAGCGATATCACTCTGTAGTAACAGTCACAATAAGCTAATCTTCGATTATAGTGGGGTGTATATTTACTAGGCAGTCAAAGAACGCAGCAAAATCTTTACGAGCTAATTATTAGCGCCAGTGAACCATTCGACATGGTCTTCAAACAAGCCGACGTACATTAAAAACCTATAAGATAAGTGATTCAATTTGCAGGCGAGATAGTACAGAGAGTAAAGGTATATTAAGTAAATATACACCCGACTATACCATCATCTTTGTGCAAATGCTGGTGCAATTGATATTTAAACGAGCGGTAACCATATTTTTTGAGAATTTTTCTTGCTGACACTGCATCTTGTGACCAATTTCCTAGTAGAAGCAGTAGGATTAACTTCTACAAAAGTCAACAGTTTCTGTCACTTCATCAATGATAAAAGTTTCACGATTGTTATCAATTCCTTCCCTGACTTATTTTCCCACAATTGGAAAATATTGAAAATATGAATGATGTCTGTTCGACTACCTTTGGGCATACAATTCTACGGTCTTTCTGGAATTGTTGGTGCATTCTCCAAAAATTAATAACATGTCCACTTTTTAATCTCCTGCATATTTTGTTAAACAATGATAATATTTAAAAAAACAATAAATTTAACGATAAAGAGCAAACTTATTAAGTTAAAAATACACACGTATTATTATTTGTCAAACGTCTTTTTGTTTCCACAGCACACTTTTACTTCCACGTCCAGTGGAATTATAGTAACGCAAAAAAAATGGTTTTTTTTGTTGAAATAGGCTTAAAATGTCATAAAACGTCGAGATTTTAAATTTGAGAGAAATAGAAATTTCTGTCTCTCGGTCTGCCTGTCGGCCTGTAACTTTTTTTAGTGCGTACGTTTACTCTGGAACCGTTTATGATATTGACTTGAAATTGGGTACACTTAAGTAAAAAAAATAAAATGCGATTTAGTGTGTATACAAGAATGAAACGTCTCAAAAAAATTTTTTGGTTGTAGCCTACTATCCCCATTGCCACCCCCACCCTATTATTAAAGGGAGTAAAAATTTAATTGGGATTTAGTGTGTATACAAGAACCAAGGGACTCTAAATTTTTTTTAGCATTAGCCACTTTTTACTCTTTTACAAATGATCATATTTTATTTAAATTGCACGAAATCGATCTTACTTTTATATATCTTTGAGGTGTACAAAGGAGGCGAAGTTTCTGTATCACAATCAAAATTGTTGATAACCGGTACATTATTTATTTTATAGATATATTACTGAATATCCAAATCATTTGTCTCGGTGCTTGACGGCAAAATAATAATGATGCCAAAGATAACACTATCATTAGATACAACGATAGTACTACTAAAAAATGAACTTATTTATTAGGCATAAATTTTTACATATAATAAATATATTGTCCGCTTTATTTTTGGGACTTAATTAAAAAGATAATTTCCCACACTGCGAAAAAACCTCCCGTTCATTCATCAAATACCATGAAAATTGTTAGAAACGCATGATGAAAGTGCATGCGCGCCATCGCGACTAAACAAACTTTCTAGCAGCACCGCGACGTCCTGAAAGCAGTAATTTTACAGCCGCTGAAAGTGTTGGCCACCCTTTGAACAGCAACACCTGTTGGCTTAGTCGTCGTGTGCTATCGATGTAACATTTCGAATATCGCGTAACTTATCTAATCTGTTATAATAATCTGTGTCTTCATTAAATTTTTGGTAAGTGTAATTGTTTTGTGAATGTAATAATTAGTTTATGTGTGATAATTATCCACCGACGATAAAGCGGCATGGGTAAATAAATGTGTTTTAATTAGAAATGCACTACCAACTTAACATTAAATACACCGTATGTTCTCTTATAATTAGTTTATAAAAAACATGATCTTCTGAAGTTCATGTTTATAAATTTAGCACGCTATACGGCATGGTTTGCTTTATTACATTACATTAATAATCAGGCCCTAAATAGGTTTAAACAGGAAATAATATGTATTATCTTTAAATAATTTTTTAAACAATATTTCATATTGTGAGTTGCCAATTGCGCATTGTTGATAGTCCATGACAATTAATAAAATACTTATATACCGGGTTTAACAGGGCTATAGTATACCCCCTTTTCTCCTTTAGTTTTGAAGATAATTGATTGAGATTTAGGATATACTACATACATGATAAATAGCACATTTTGATATACAATTGATTTTTTTTTCACTTCCGGTTTCGCCCCCCTATATATTATTGCATTTTTGAATTCTGCATAATTTTCTGAATACAATGATGCCAAATAAGTGACATTTCAAACATCAATTTTTTTATAATATTATTTTTAATTTTCCATTTAAGTGTGCCATGACGGTTGCGATTTATTCTAAAGGACCCGTGTAATGCTACAAAAATGGAAATCCCGTTAAAACACTAAATTACGTGATTTATGAGCAAATAAAATTCACAAAAATTGTTTTTGGGGCAAAACTCAATTTTTTCAAATGGAACCATATCGATACCGTGGTACCATTTATTAGAACTATTAATAAGGAATTTATTCATATGTCGTATTAAAATGTGCGATAAATACAAATAAAATTACAGCTAAAAGAAAATCAGAAAATGCAATTTTATTCTAATTACCTTGTTGCACATAAGGTGGTTTTGGAATACAAAAAATTAACACAAAACATTACAACAGTTGTTCAAAATGCTTCCATTAACGTCAATGCACTTCTGAACTCGAGCTGTTTCTCGAAGAACGTTCGCTAATTGCTGGGCCGTTATGCTATTAATTGCTTGTCTTATTCGTAGCTCCAGGACTTCACGGGTTGTAACGGCGGTTGCATAGACAATATTTTTTAAATGACCCCATACAAAGAAATCAAGGGGAGTTAAATCAGGTGACCTTGGGGCCACCTCACAAGACTATTCGTCGAAATTACGTTTTCTCCGAATCTCCGTTGAAGGTCATCAGTTAATATTCTTGAATTATGGGGAGGATCGCCATCTTGTTGGAAATACATTTCCTATCCTAAATCTAAAGGTAACTCATCTAAAATGTCCTCCTCAATCTCATTTTCCAAGAATCTCCAGTATCTGGCACCAGTCAGAGGTCCTTCAAATATTATTGGACCAATGATTCTACTACCGATTATTCCAAGCCAAACATTGAAACTGAACTGCACTTGAAAGTTACCCTCCCGTAATAAATTTTGATTTTCTTGTGACCAATATTTCGTATTTTGTCGGTTAAATAATCCCAAATTTGTAAACCTAGACTCGTCCGAAAATAAAATCAGTCCCAAAAAATCATTGTTTGGCTGCACGTTATTATACAAAATCCATTTGCAATATTCCATCCTACGTTCGTAATCACCTTCGTACAAATGCTGGTGCAATTGGTATTTAAAAGATTTATAGTGATATTTGTGCAAAATTCGGCTTACTGTTTGGTGACTGATGTCCAACTCAAACCCAACTTGACTTAAAGGAACAGTTTTATCAACTTCTGTTCGAGCCAAAACATTAATTTTCATTCCTTTGTCAATAATGAAGTTTTCTTCGGGATCACTGTTGGGCATAAAGGTCGGTAGCTGCAACTGCAATTTCTTTGATATTCCCCATAAATAATTCACATGTCCACTTTTTCATCTCTTGTATAAATTTGCGGCATTTTGAACACAACAATTTGTCAATTATATGTCAAAAGTGCTGCTTATTATGTGTGTAGTATATCCTTAATTTCAATCAATTATCTTCAAAACTAAAGGAGGAATGGGGGGGGGGGGGTATACCATGATCCTGTTACACTCGGTATTTTGTAACTCATTATTTATAGTATCTACAGGGGTCGTTAAATCTTTAGAAGAGAAATATAACACCGTATCAACAGCAAACGGAAGTATTTGACACTTTTCAACAGATTTTACAATATCATTAATATATTGTCTGAAAGTTATTTGTGGCATTCTACGAATATTCTTTCCTATTATTTGGGTTTTCTACCACATGTACTATTATCCTCTTCAAAACAAATCACCGAATCTACAAAATAATAGAATTATTGGAAAAAAGAGCCTCTGCGCCCGTGACGTTTACGCCAAAGGAAAAGTCAGAGGTTATGTTTTGCAAATAATATAAATCGGAATAAACACAAAAATAATTAAAATTAAAGAATCAGCAATAATCTTATTAAATGAAGATAAGTGCGTATCGAATTGTTCTGTAGATATTTGTACAACCTGGCTACCAATGTTAAAAGAAGAACTTAACAAACTCAACATTATCTAAAAAATATCATCAGTTCTATGTTCTGTGTAAGTAGTAAGTATCTATGGAAATAACATAAACAGAATCTTAAAGCTGTGTATTTGACATACACAGCAAAATAAGAGTTCTTCAAAAAAATAGCTTTGAAAACGGAAAGAGATTACTTTCCGAAACGTCAGCAAAATACATTATTTTTGTGTTTATTCCGATTTATATTATTTGCAAAACATAACCTCCGACTTTTCCTTTGGCGTAAACGTCACGGGCGCAGAGGCTCTTTTTTCCAATAATTCTATTATTTTGTAGATTCGGTGATTTGTTTTGAAGAGGATAATAGTACATGTGGTAGAAAACCCAAATAATAGGAAAGAATATCATTAATATATAATAAGAATAGCAGCAACCCTGGTGTATTGTCTTGTGGTACCCCGTTTTTACTTAACATTTCATCAGATATTTAACCATTTATTTTTGTTCTTTGTTTTCTATTTTGTAAGTAATCCACTAACCAACTTAGAGGTATGCCAGTTATACTATATCCCTTCAATTTTTTTATTAATTTTTCCCTCTCGATGGGTTCAAAAGCCCGCTTTATATCTAGAAATACAACCCCCATCATGACACCTTTATCGTGTTGATCTTTCCAGCCATATAATATGTTTTGTACTGCAGTTTCACAACTGTGACCTTTTCTAAGTCCGGATTGATTTAAAAATAGAATATTATTCTCTGTAATTCTATGTAATTAGACACTTTTCTTAAACTATTCTTTCGATCAGTTTTTCTATTATCACTAACATATTGATAAATCTCAAATGACTGGTTTCTTTTACATCATCAACTACTGATATAACTGTAGATATTTTAAGAATTGATGGTAGCTTTCCTGTCTCTAGCGAAGCATTTACTAAATTTACAAGTGGTTTATCAATGCTATAATATATGTTTTTAAGAAATTCTCCTGTTATTTCGTCCGGGCTACCCTTATTTGGCAAAGAAAATACGACTTTTTTCAGTTCATTGTAGTCAATAAGCTTAAATGTATAAGTGCATTATTTGGTGATCTAATTTCATCACTAAAATCAATTTGGTTAGTTGTTTATATGCATGATATAATTTTCTCTATGATATTAATTTAAAAAGAATTTAACTTATTGCTCATTTTCGTTGAATCTAATACTTCTTCGCCATCAATTTTAATTTTTTTAATATCATAACCCTTTGTCCACTATATTAAGGGTTTTAACGCATCTCACATTTTTTCCGTCGTTTTTGCAATGGTCGATTTTATTTTCGTAATATATTTTTTTCTCATGTATTTTTTTTTGTGCAACATTTCTCTTATTTTGTATATTTCTTTATTCAATTGCGTTTTATTTTGTTTATACATTTTATAACTGCGATCTCTTGAAACGTGGTTTTAATAACTACTTCTTTTTTAGGTGCACCTTCTTCTAATTTACTTTTAATAACAGAAATGAAAGAGTTATATTTGTCGTCGATATTACTGTGTGTAAAGCTCCAGTTTATTATGGAGAGTTTTTGATTAAGCTCGGGTAAATTTATTTTACCACGAGAAATTAAACGTTTGTCTTGTTTGTCAGATTTTTCCGTATTAAGATTAATACAAACTATATAACGATCAGTTATTTAGGTGTTTGATGCGCTTTACTTCACTTTTAGGTCAATAATATCTGAGAATACTAAGTCGATTATACTACCACCTGCGTCATTTGGACGAGTAATATTTCATACCCACTGCTGAAATCCTATATCACACATTAAGTCTTTAAATTTATTTTCATAAGTATTGTTTACTGTCCTATCAATAAGTCTCCAACAATTATTCGGAGGCATGTTATATCTTGAATGTTTTGATGCCATTCTTCAAAATTTCTCAAAAAATCTGCCTCGCTACTACTAGGTGAATGATATATACACACTAAAATATAATTCTTATTATTAGCAGCAATTTTAACACTTAATAACCAAAAATTTTTTAGGTAAATATACTTAACATTTTCCAATAAAATAACATTTTCTTTTTTATAATGTGTGACGATTCTCACTATAGATAGATAGATAGATCTTTATTCAGTTGTAAACAATAAATTGTTATAAGCATGTCAGGCAATGTAGTAATAATATAATAAAAATAAAATAATAACATATACGGTACTATTAATAACACATATATCTAAAAATACACTGAATATATACATACATTTATATAAAGAACACGCATAATGAAATATTATATACAAATATAAACAAATGAACATAAATATATATATATATACATATATACACACACACATACACACAAAAACATATATATATATATATATATATATATATATATATATATATATATACACATAAAAGACATTTAGTAACCAGGGAATGTAAAGTTGACAACACTATAAACTGAAATACACCCATAATGAGACATAAATATATTTTTGATATTAGTTGTCAATTTCTCCAAAATCAGTGTCAAGATATTCATTGAACTATAAAATGCTTTTTTTGTTAGGAAACTTATCATGATTGACTTGAATTTTTTCAACTCTAAATTTTTAATATGTTGGGGAAGCTCATTATAAAATAGTGGACTATAATAGTTGCAAGCATTTCGACTGTGCAATAGTCTTGTACAATCAATACGTATATTGTTCCTTTGCCTAGTAGGATAGTTGTGAATTTCAGGCTGAATTGTATATGTATCTATATTGCTCTTTATGTGGACTAAGCACTCCAGTATGTATATGCAAGGTAAAGTAACTATAGCATGTTCGATAAATTTTGATCTCACATCCTGACTATAATCAAGTCCAGACAGTGCTCTAATTGCTTGTCTTTGAATTTTAAAGATTCTATGACTGTGGGGTGAATGTCCCCAGGATAATATACAATATTTTAGCACTGAGTGGAAAACCGAAAAATAGCATGTTTTTATTGCGTTTAGAGGTAGTAAGAAGTATAGTTTCCTTAATAAATATAAGTTTTTATTTAATTTCTTACTTATAAAATTTGCATGTTCATCCCACTTTAAGCCAGGGTCTAAATAGACTCCTAATAATTTTACATGCTCTAAGTTCAGGTACCCATGTAAGTTTCTATTAGTGAATAGCATTATGTTGGTCTTTGCATCATTTAATAATAGTTGGTTTGAGGAAAACCACTGAATTGCAAGGCGTCTATTTTCAGTCATATGAGTAAGGAGAGAATTTAAATTATGGTTTACATTTGTGGCGGTTGTGTCATCTGCAAAAAGCACGAACTCAGTACTGGGAATTGCAACAGGAAGATCATTTATATAAATAAGGAATAATATAGGTCCCAGAACTGAACATTGCGGAACACCATGTTTTACAATTTGTCTCTCAGAGTACATTTGATTATAATAGCAACTTTGCTGCCTGCCTTTCAAATTGGTATCCATTAGTTCGATGCTTTCCTTTTTAAACCCATATTGGGTGAGTTTACTTAAAAGCAATTGATGTGATATGCAGTCAAAGGCTTTGCTCAAGTCACAAAACATGGTACCGACATATTCCTTGTTTTCAAAGCCTTCGATGATTTTTTCTACCAGAGCCATAACAGCCTTTTCTATAGACTTATGTTTACGAAATCCAAATTGTGTATTACTTAATAAATTGTTATTTTCAAAATAATCAGTAGTTTGGTTCTTTAGAAGGATTTCTAATACCTTAGATAATACACTTAGGAGTGCGATTGGCCCATAGTTTGTTAATTCATTTAAGCCTCCTGTTTTAAATATCGGTATAATTTTTGTTATTTTGAAAATATCTGGATAGGTGGATGTCATTATGATACTATTAAAAAGTTTTGTCAATGGTATGATTAATAAATTTTTAATGACTTATAACATTTTATAATTTAGGCCAAATATATCAGTAGAGTTTTTATTTTTTAACTGATTAATAGCATCTCGTACCTCATTATAAGTTACCTCCCTAAAGTTAAATGAATGTTGACAATTTATGTTGTTTAAATATGTGATGGGATTTGTCCTATGATTTTTGGTGGACTTTAATTTATCTATTACACAATTTGGTACTTCAATGAAGTGATTATTGATCACATCTTACAATATTATATCCGTTTATAAATATTTCGTTATCTCCTATATCTGACGTGAGTCTAGTTTCACTTAAACAGACCGCCAAATGTTTAGAAGTATATATTAAATTAGCGATTTCGTCACTTTTCGATATTAGACTTTGCGAACTTATTACTAATACGGTATTCGCAAACGATCTGATAAAAAAATATTTTTATATATTTTGGTATTCTGTAATTTATTTTTAACTACATTTGCTTCATTGAAATTAAATTTATTAAATGAGTAGTAGGTAGCAATACGGAGTTGTTTATAATAATAATAATAATAATCTATTTATTGCCCAACAGATAAAAGTCCAATTACAGGACAAACTTGAACAAAATAATACTAGTAGTAAGTATAATATAATACAGCTGTGACAGTAACAAAAAAAAACCTTAATATTATATTTGTAAATAGTAGTAGAATAACATGTATATAATTAAGTTATAAAATAAAATAGAATGGAACAGAGTTAAAAAAATGTAGAATTGAAGTAAAATACATAATAAAATAAAACAAAACCTATATATCTATATATGTGTAAAAATATCTATAAATAATCTGGCAATACGTAGGTGTAGTGACAGTTAAGTACTATTGGTTATGAAAGTTATGATAAATGCATTGGTAATTTCTGAAATCGTACTACAGTTGATATCACATACATCTGATATTTTATTGAAGTTATTGCACATAACATGAAGTGGGGATCTAAGAAGCACATTAGTTCGAGATGTCTCGCAGTAAAACGTGTGAGCTTGACGTGAGGTTATTCGAGGAACATGAAAAGAAAACATGCCTAAGAGCACAGGACTGTCTAATTTGCTGTGAAATAGATTATGTAACATTTTCATAGTATTTAATGCACGTCGCAATTCCAAAGAATTAAGATTAAATCTCTCTAGTAAAAGGGAGTAGTGTTGGTAGCCTCTTTCTGGATAAAAACCATCAATTTTCAAGGATAAAAATTTCAGAAACTTTCTCTGCACACTTTCGATGGCGTTTTTATAACAGGTATAGTGCGGGTACCAAACTATTGAGCAGTATTCAAGTTTGGATCTAACATATGAATAGTAGAGTGTTTTTAGAGCAAACTCATTAGAGAACGAGTGACAGTTTCTAACTATCTATAGCCATTTTCATGGCTGATGATGTTACTAGTGCTACATGGTTCGGGAAAGTAAATTTGTGATCAAATACTACCCCTAAATCTTTTATTGTTGCAGAACGTTCAAGTACTTGCGAATTTAATGAGTAATGAAATACCACTGGGTTAGATTTTCTTGTAAAAGAAACAACCTTACATTTTGATGCATTCAAATGAAGATTGTTTTGATTGCACCAGTTTTCTATTATTTCTAGCTGTGCTAGAACGTTTTCGCAATCATCTATACTGCTTATTTCTGAGAAGATCTTCATATCATCGGCAAACAGTAGTTTGTCACATTGTACTATGTTTGTGAGATCATTTATAAACAATATAAAAAGCAGTGGTCCGAGATTGGAACCTTGAGGTACACCTGAAATTGCCGTAAATAGTTCAGATTCATGTCCATAATACACTACGTATTGTTTTCTGTTATACCTCAACTCGACCTCAACAATGTTATGAAATGGCAATTAAACCCGAACATATTCAATTTACCTAATAGAAATTCGTGATCAATCCGATCGAACGCCTTCGAGAAATCAGTATATATCACATCTACTTGACCTTGTGAGTCAAGTGTCCTTACTATAAACTGAGTTATCAGACATAAGTTAGAAGCAGTAGATCGCATTTCCATGAAACCATGCTGAGAGGTTGATATTAGAGATTTTACTCAAGGGTAGATGCGAGCATACAACGATATCTCGAACACTTTGGCAAAGTTGCAGAGAATCGCTATGGCTCTGTAGTTGCTTATTTCCGCTGCATTTCCGGATTTAAAAATAGGGCATAATCTAGTTAGTTTCCAACAATCAGGAAATACGGCTGTTTTTAAAGATAGGTTGTAGATAATATGAAGTGGTTGGACCAGAGCACATGCACAATCTCGAACCAGAAAAGAAGGAATTTTATCATGGCCTGATGTCATCTTATTCTTAAGCTTTCTAGTGGCGGATATAATTTCATCCTCGGTTATGTAAGAAATGTTAAGACATGACACATCCCTGTAGGTATTATTAGTTACTCTGGTACTAGAGGGCAGATAAACACTACTGAAAAAGTTACCAAAATTATTAACTATTGATCCAGGGCTATCATGTGCTTCATATGTCATTAAACCAGGGATCTGGTTGTGCCTTTTTTGTTTTGTATAAAAGTCCAAAAGTTTGTGGGATCAGTTGTTACAGAATTTTGTACGTCGTTTAAGTAATTTCTATAAGCAATGTTTATCTGGGACTTAATTTCGGATCTCAATCTTCTAAATTCGTGAAGATGGCGCTCGTTTATTTATGTTATTTTTTATTTCTCTAGTATACCATTTGGGATAATTAAGTTTGTTATTGCTTGTCTTATTGTATGTTGGAACATACTGGCCAAAAAGTGAATAATGTAGTAATAACAGTTCTTTACTGATTACTTTTTGTATATAATTCATGATTTTAAAATCTCCAGAGTATTTTATATGTATGTAATGAAGAAAATTTAATTCGTTCACTATCTGCTTCTGTTCATAAATTAAACGGTTTGTTCCCAATATTGCCAGCTATGTCTTTAATGCTTTCATAATAAAAGTTGTTAGTTTCTTCCACTGTGTTTGATTGCTTATCAAAAATAATTCTTTCTATGTCAAAATTTCCTGTCTTCACCTTGCCAGTTAATTATTTAACGCCACATCCTTTTGTTATCACCTCTACATTCATCAATGTTCTTTTCATAATACTTTACCCTTTCCTCCTTACTACTGTTGTCACCCGATTTCTTGTTGTTGATTTATATTCTTGCCAATAATAATCTGATCCGTTCGGGTTAAGTGTAAGAATAGCTAGATATACTAGCTAAACTTCGCCCTTTACTCAAGTTACTGTGTATGTTGTACCTATATCTTAGTGTAATAAAGACGTTTATTATTATTATTATTATTATATTGTTAACTGGTATTTTTTATAAGCTTCGCCTCTTTCCTTCTGTGCCTGTTTCGCGTTTTTATTTATCCACGGTGTAATTTTCATTAAAATTCTCTTCTCAGGGTATATTTTGTTTATCGATGACATAATATTCTCTGTTTACGTTAGTACAAGTGTAATTCCAATTTTTCTCAATTGGGTCTATTATTTTATCAATATTTCCTTTACGGTAGCTCAAAATGTTTGTAAATTTCCAGGTCATTTGGTTGCCCTCATTAAAAGTTATATTTTTGGGAGACAGGTTACAGTAAATGTCAATAACTCTTTTTCTTCTTTTAAAAGAATGTCTGCGGGCGTCTACGCTGTATAACCTGTACTTATCAGATACATCGCAATACCAGTCCACGAATATTCTGTTATACGCAGATGATACCACGATCTACGCGCGTTCTTTTTACGCAGAAACTGCATCGAAGAAAATCAGGTGTATCATCTCGACGTGTCAATGGAATATTATGGGAAGTGGAAGATTAATATAAACCTCGACAAAACGGAGTTAATTAACTTAAATAGGAAATTTACAAACAACAAAATTTTCAATAAACTTAAAATTAACAATACACTTATAGGGGAAAAGAGCGCGGTCAAGTACCAAGGGGCAACCCCAGATACGAGACTGCGCTTCGGACCCCACATAACAAAAGTAATAAACAGTTCGTATGCTGCCTTAAATCGACTATACCCATTAGTCAACAAAAGGAGCAAATTAACTAAGAATAACAAGTTAACTATTTACAAAGTCATCCTAAAACCCATCCTCACCTATGCATGCGCGTCCTGGAATACCATTTCAGATGCGCAGTGTAATAGACTACAGAAGACACAAAATAAAATCCTTAGACTACTGATAGAATCTAATAGATATACATCAATAATTAATTTTCACAGGCAATATGATATTCTTCCCTTACGGAAAACATGACAAGTATGAGAAGCTTTACCGAAGTACCTCATACTCACAAATTAATATATGAAAACCTCCCTTGTATCATGAGAGATAACGTTAATTCTTAAACTTATAATTGGCGAGTCCTGGAGTACAATGATAATTTAGATCATAAGAATCTTTGAGAAATGCATCAATTGTAAATATGTAAATAGTTTATTTTTAGTTATACTTTGTAAATAGACTGAAATTTATTTTGAATTTTTAAAACAGGTTTTGGTATTTTCCTGTACATAATCTGCTAATTAAATAATAAGAAAATATTAAATTAATTTTGTCAAAACCGAAAGGAATGAAAATATAATTTACTTAAACAAGATTGGAGAGCAACTGCACCTCAATAATTTTAAAAGGTAATATTAATCTCTTTTTGGTATGACATCAGCCGTCCCGGCTCGTTTCGTTTTGTATAAAAAATTTGTAACGCGCCGGGAAATATTTATTAAATGTAAAAATGAAATGAATGAGATACTTAAAATACTACCTTGAAATGTAAATATGTAACTGAATAAAGATGTTTTTAATGGTTAATGGCTAGCAAACTGAGTTGCCTAGCGAAGTGGGTTCGATGCCCGCAAGGTGAAACAATTTTTCATTCAAAAATGGCCCCTAGAGTGGTTCGGAGTCCACAATAAACTGTAGGGCCTCGTTTCTCTTACCTAACACAAGATCCTTGAGATCTTGCAGGAGGTTACCTCGGTAACTTGAGTTAAGAAAACATTAAGGTTTTTTACGCGCATATATATTTTCTTTATTTCAATGTCCTTGACCGTCAGCTCCACTCCCAGGGTTTGGTGATCTGATAATTTTAGAAGGTTTCGTGGCAGCTCTTTCAGTTCGGTATCGTTAGTAATGACCACATCAATTAGGGTAGATGAAACATTGGTGACTCGAATATCTTCTACGATTATTTGTTTAAAACTAAAGTCAGTTATAATATTTTTCAATCTTTTTGCAGTAGAATTGTTACTACTGAAATTTATATTAAAATCGCCCAAAATTATCGTCTTATTTGAATTCACAATATCATTATTTAGAATTTTTTCAAGATAATTCAGGAACTCATTGCCGCTACTGGTTGGAGAATGATACATAGAAGTACAAATTATGGATTCTCTACTGACCTGTAACTTGCTAGAAATCTGGAGTATGAAAAATGTTATAAAATGTTATATTAGAATCAACATTTCATCAATTTCGAATTATGCTGTAATGCTGTTCTCTGTGGGTAAAATTTATTTCCAACATAATTGCATTTGAATGATTAAGTGGCTTAATTTACACAATACATACAATACATAACACAATTATTTTGCGTAAATTTAAATGTACATTTTATTTAAATATTCAAAATGCTTCTGAATAAATAATAATTTCAATCTATGTTCGGTGACAAGTTATTTAAGAAAAAAATTAAACAATTTAACCAATCTGAAAATAAAAAATAAACTTCTGTTTAAACATGATGGGCGTACGGATAGACAAAGTTGTTTAGTATTCAACTATTAACAGGGCATAATATTTTTTAGTAATAGTAACAACTTTGCGGGATAACGGGGGTCGTAATTACCTGTGGTGTTTTTTTTTATACATTTATTTAATGTCGGCCTATTTCCGCTACTGAGGCCTAACACCGACGCCTGTAGACGAGCTACCCCCAACCAGGAATTTTGCCGAACCTCTTCCCTTAAAAAGAGTAGGGATCTTTTACTTGCCGAACATTTAATAGACAAGGGACCGACGGCTTTACATCCCCTCCGAAGGATGGTATATCTCCTATACAACCCTCGCCTAAGGTTGTATAGCTTCCGCGCATACACTGATATACAAGCCGCTGGAAGATGTGTGAGGCGAGGACGCGGTTTCCGTTGGAATGGTCACCCATCCAAGTACTAACTGCGCCTGTTGTTGCTTTACATCGCATACCGAAGTATGTACATAGTAAAGACGCACCTACGCTCGCCCCCTACCTGTGGTGTTATTTATTATTATTTGTTTAACATTAGGTATTGGTAACTCTAAGCAGATGATCTCAGAGTTGAGTTTCAAAATACATCTTATTTATTATTTAAAATGTAATAATAATAGTAATATTGCTGCAAAGACTCGAAATTTAGGCAGACGTAATGCACATTGTACAATATCCGAAGGTTATTTAAATGATTACATAAAAGAGATGATAAATTAAATGTATGGTTTCTTGACTTTCATATGATATTTGAATCAAAATAGCATTCAAATGTCAACTGTAAATCATTCCCAAGTTCGCATATTTGCTTCATATTTCATTTAAACATTTATTTGCAATATTTACTTTGATAACTAAACTATATTTTGAAATGGGTTTGTCAGACCTTTTGTGGGAGAAAATCGCTATTAGAATAATATTGGCTAATTGCGATATTATGCTGTAACATTTTCTGCTTTATATTCAATATAAGAAATCTTTATGAGTAGGTATTCACACTAAAATTTTCTCTTTATTACATTAATTCCCGTACATATTAGAAAAGGGACTGCATACAGTGAGGTCCATAAGTAGTGATATAATGATTATCTACGTAATTAACAATTTATGAATAAAATCCTGAATCAACGTCAATTTTCAATTTTCTTAGCATAATTTTATACCTCCCTCTTCAACTCCCTTAGAATGATAGATACCCCTTAATTTTTAATTGGGACGAGGCGTGTAATAGCTCATTGGAAAGGGTGTATCCAGCAATATAAAATTTTTGAATTTCTCAAATTTTTTTATTAAAAAATAACATTTTTAATGTTACTAAGTGAACAAGAAAACATGAAACAGCCCAGTCAATGAGTTTATTGAAAAACGCTAAAGCTTCGAAAGACCTGTGCTACCGTCGTGGCACTTAAAAAAATTTCGGACTTTTTTTGGTTTTTTGATTATATCTTCTGAATTATGCGTTACATCGAAATTACTATCCTAAGCTTTTTTAAAGCAGATCAAATTTGCTACAATTTGAAACAGCTCTGTACGTTTTGTAATCAGTGATTATCACATTGCTTCATATTTTTGCAGATCTAAAACTGTACATGGTGGTGTGTTAATTTTATCTAAACCAAATTCTTCTTTTATTGCATGGGATGATATTTCTAGTTTATCTGTTGAGATTCACTGTGAAATAGCCGCAGTTGAATCAGCTAAATATAATCAAATTGTTTTAACAATTTATCGATCTCCACTAGGTGATTTTGACTATTTTATATATACAATTAATAGTGTTTTACATAAGTTAAAGAATTGTACCCGTAAAATTATCATTAACGGTGATTTTAATCTTAAATTTAATTCATTTGACAAAAAATTTCTGGACTTTCAAGACTTAATCTGTTCATACAGTTTTCATGTTACTATAAATTAAAGTACAAGACTAAATAATTGT
This sequence comes from Leptura quadrifasciata, assembly GCA_963675555.1. NCBI lineage: Eukaryota > Metazoa > Arthropoda > Insecta > Coleoptera > Cerambycidae > Leptura > Leptura quadrifasciata. The sequence continues at coordinate 115,100,993 of OY776674.1, read as the reverse complement.
ATAGATAATATATTGGTAAATTTTCAATCAGGCTACCGTACAAGTGTATTTGACCCTGGCTTGTCGGATCATAAGGCTGTTCAGATTAAAATAGAAAAAAGTAATAATATGTGGGTTACTAAAAAAACTATTAAAACTAGGGTAATCAACGATGTAGGTTTGTTTTTGCTCCATCAGAAGTTAATGTCAGTTGATTGGGGCTTAGTTGATGCCTCGGACACAGATATAAATGTAAAATTTTCGCAACTTATGGACATATTGAGTACGCACATTGAATCTCTTCTTCCGTTGGTCGAACGAACCATTAATATAGGTAAAAAGCCAATAAATAAATGGTTCACGACAGAACTAAAACAGATGAGAGAGCACCTATCTCTATTATCTGAAATGTATCAAAATTTTCCTAACCCTGTGTTAAAAAGCGATATACGTAGTTATAAAAATAGGTATCGTCAAGAATTAATAAAGGCTAAAAGTAAATATTATAATGACCACATATCAAAAAAGGGAAATACACCTAAAGCATATTGGGATCTAATAAATAAACATAGGAATATTAATCACCATCAGTGCAACGAGATACATCCCGAAATTCTGAACGATAATTTTGTTGACGCAGTTGAAAATATTATCAATAATTTACCTGCTCCTAATGCTTGTTTCACAAATTTTTATTCTGATAATACTGATTATCCGGATTTTAAATTCGAACATGTCACTCCTAATGAATTAAGAGATATAATTGAAAAAATAAAACTTAAAAGTAGTTTCGATCATTTTGGTATGTCAATTAGTATAATAAAATATATAAAACATATTATTTTAAAACCGTTGACTAAATTTATAAATGAAAGTATCGACAATGGTGTTTTCCCTGATATTTTGAAAATTTCTAAAGTTATACCTATTCATAAAGGTGGGCCTTTAACATCAAATAATTTCAGACCCATATCACTAACACCTATTATATCGAAGATATTTGAGACGGTATTAAAAGTTCAAATTACCAAGCATTTTGAAAATAATAATTTATTCTATTGCTATCAGTTTGGGTTCAGACCACATAAATCCACAAATGACGCCATTATTCACCTTATCAATAATATAATTGATAAACAAGAAATTGGAGAGTATGCCGGAGTAACTTTTTGTGATTTAGAAAAGGCGTTTGACTGTGTGTCGCATTATATTCTACTGGATAAATTTAAGTATTACAAATTTAATAATACTAGTTGTCAACTAATATCTTCATATCTTTCCAGCAGACAACAATATACATTTAAGGATGGAATCTGTTCTAACTTACGTAATGTTAAACACGGTGTCCCTCAAGGGTCGGTCCTGGGACCTATCCTTTTCTTGGTCTATATAAATGACCTAAGAAAGAGTGTTCCCAGTGCTGAGCTTATAACGTTTGCCGATGACACTACACTATTAACAGGGCACAAGGAGTTGAGCAAGGTTAGAGAGCTCATGTCTGTTACACAATCTGCTGCCTAGGACTGGTTTATTGCTAACAGGCTAAATTTAAATGATAGTAAAACTTTTCATGTATTTTTCTCACATAGATCCACTTATGAGATTAGTAATCCGATTACTGTAAAGTTTTTAGGTGTTATGTTAGATCCGAAGTTGAATTGGGGACAGCATATTGAATTTTTATCCAAAAAGTTGTCAACGAATATATTTGTAATAAGGAGCCTCTCGAAATTAGTTCCCAGACAGGTACTATTAACTGCCTATCATAGTTTGATAGTGTCTCAGATATCTTATGGTCTAATAAGTTGGGGTCATGCCCCTTGTACCTGTAGAATTTTTAGTCTCCAACGAAGGGTCATCCGTATTATTACCAATATGGATTATCAAGCAGATGTTAGACAGGCATTTGTCGACCTACAATTATTTACTTTTCCTTGTTTGTATATATACACACACCTGTCTCATGCATGTCAAAAAAGTTCATGAACAATATACTACTCAAAAATCGCTACACGACCATAATAATCGTAACGGAAATGATATTAGAATGAGCTATTTAAGATTAAAATCTAGTAGGTATGGTCCTAATTATTACGGCCCCAAGTTTTTCAATAAATTACCTAATTCAATTAGATCTCTACCAGTTAATGTTTTTAAGAACTGCATTAAAAAATTCTTATTATCACAAGCCTTCTACACTATTAATGAATTTTTAGACTGCAATGTACCTGATATCATTTAACTTTAATATTTTAATATGTTTTTATTTATTTATTTTATTTATTGTATGTTTTCTGTTTTATATTTATATTTAGTTTTAATTGTACATTATTCCGATAGAATGTATATTATTATTTACATTGTATATCTGACGTGTGTAAAACATTCTTGTTACAAACACCAATAAGTTATCTATCTATCTATCTATCTATCTATCTATCTATCAAATACATCAAGGTCAAAATTGGCCATTTTTTTCAAAAAGTGATTTTTTAATTTTTCGTCAACTTCCGGTTCAAATATCGGGGGAAAGTTCACTTAGCCCGTTTCGAAGGTAAAAATGCTATAAAAAACCAGCCCGCCTGTGAGGATCGAACCCACAAGACCGCAACTTAAGGTTGCTGATATGATGTGGGCTTGTATTAAAGAAGTAGAGCAACAGCGGAGACACTAGGGACATAGTTTTGTACAGGACTGTAGCCTACCAACAATCTTAAAGCAATCACCGGGAGCGGCATGCTTAAACTTGTTTGACTTGGTAGGTAAAATTGACGTATACAATATTACTTGACAAGTCGGCTCAAAAGTGGCGTTTGTTGACTGTCATTCTCAGTTGAATTCTAAAGCGCTGTTCGAAATGTTGGTCGAGAAAGGCAAAGCTGTAGTTATAAAGAAACGCGGGTTGTTTCGTTGATTGATGGGAGTGAGAAACGTGGCCTTATAGAGAACAAAGAATTTCTACCTGAGCTCTTCCATAAAATACGAGACAAACGTGTGGATGCAGAGCCACTGACCATTTTTCAGCGTATGTGCATAATTAAGCAATCGGACAAGAAGTTGAATGAACATTTCAACTAAGAGTTGGCTTCATACTTCATGGCATTGTTCACAGAGGAAGGCATGCGAAAAAGAAGAACATCCAGTTTCTACTCAGCTTTCACTCCCATACCCCAAAACGTCTCGGTCAATACCTTTACTGTAATAGTTGGTGGATACCTACTACACAAGGTAACTTGGCATTGCAATTACTCAGTGAAAGCGATTGTCGCGGGGTACATCAGTTACACGTTCAATCATTTCGGAAATATAGCTGTTATATTCGAGTAGAGAATGCTGACTGTGATCATTAAGATAGCACTCTAAAAAGGCACTTCTTTTGAATCAGTGTTAATAGTTGGAGAGGACTTGGATCTCCTAGTTCTTCTTAATGGCTTGGGATTTACTATCAAAAATGTTTTTTTTTTCCAGAAAAGTGGCAAAGGTGACTGTGGTCCATTGCAATACTCCTCAACTTCATTCAATCAGGGAGAGTTGGAGTTCTCCCCCAGGTTTGTGTTGTTTTTACACGCGTTCACAGGGTGCGACACCACCTATGCCCTTTTCTGGTACGGGAAAAATAAACTGTGGAGCGCTCTTCAGAAATATCTCGAACTGATAACCATCGGAGAACAATTTCTCCAACCTACTGCGACCCACGAGACCATAGCAGACTCAGTAGCAAAGTGCCTCGTAGCTCTGTACAGAGGAGATTACAAGGTAGAAAATCTACATAGCCTGCAGTACAAAATTTTTGTAAAAATGGCCGCCTCTAAAGGTTGACCTGGTCCGTTTGCCTCCAACAAAAAGAAGATGGCGCAGCATTCCATGCCTACTGAACTTACCATCAGGTTAAAAAATGGTTGGGGGTTGATAAAGTTGCCACTCAGTGGGGCTGGACTAGAACTGAACAGGGGCTCATACCTACTACCATGTTGGGCGAAGTGGCACCCTCAACCCTTCAAAATTCTTTCCTGCCAGTGTAAGAAAGGGTGTACCGGAGGCGGCTGCACATGTCTGATGCTCCTCCATGTGGAAATTCTGCTCTGGCATCTTCTGCCAAAACGTCACCGTTATCCAGATCGACGACGAATGGGACAATAACGACGACGATATCAGTCCCACTACCCGTGCTTACAATAGAAAATTCATAACCACCTTCGAAACGGCTTAAGTGAACTTTATTACCAACTGTAGTTGTAGATTCTTATTATTAAGATTGTACATAAATATTCACGAATAGTGCGTTTAAATACATATTTTATTAAATTGGTATAGCTTTTTTCGTTAAAACTACCATCCTAAGAACTAGTGAAGTCGAATTTGTGAAAAATGCAGTTCTCCCATTGTTTGTTTATTTTAAGATCATGAGATAACTAAGAGGTATACAGGCGTCGTCTGCGCTTAAATTATAGCTAGTTAAAGTTACTAAAATTTCTATTGATACGACTTTCATCGTAGGATAAGTATTTCCCCCGATATTTGAACTGGAAGTTGACGAAAAATTAAGAATGGCCAATTTTGACCCTGTTGTATCTTGAGTACTATTTGACGCACAGAGCTGGTTCAGGTCAAAAATTATATCAAAATTAATCTGGTTTAAAAAAGTTTAGAATGTAACGCACAGTTCAGGAGATATAATCAAAAAACCAAAAAAGTCCGAAAATTTCACGGTTCTTTAAGTGCCACGACGGTAGCACAGGTTTTTCGAAGCTGCAAACTTGGATTTACACTACTGGTACTGGTCCTAACAACATACCAAAAATTACACGTTATTTTGCGATTTTAATGTTCTCATTGACTGGCTAACAGTTTAAAGCAAATGTTCAAACTGGGCGCCCGTATAGTGGAGTGTATGAATCGGAAAAAAGCCGAAAGTTGTAAATATTTTGCTATGCAACGAGAGTACCTCCTCCCCCCGTTTTGAAGGATGCTGAACAAGATGGTGCTGGTAGAATTTCTCTTTGGAGTTTGCGCAAAACGGCCAAAAACGACCCCCAAAAAGAGTTAAACGCTCATCACCAACTGTGAAACTTAGCGTACCCCCTGTTTTCGAGGATGCTGAACACGGCGGTGATGCTGAATGTTTTTTCTGATCCCCTCCAACCCCTCTAACGGCTAACAACCCCCCCCTCCTCGAAAGGGGTGAAAATCTTTTTTTATCTCACCGGTAAAATGTATGTGCCGTCCGTTTTTGAGAATGCTGAGCACGGTGGTGATGCTGAATGTTTGTTTTGCACCTTCCAACCCAGTTAACGGCTAATAAACACCCCCGAAATGGGCGAAAATCTTTTTTTGTAAAATTTCAGCGGCAAAATTCATGTACCCGTCTTCGAAGATGCTCAGCATGGTGGTGATGATGAATGTTTTTCTGACGAGAGTACATACAACAAAATTATGCGGGTTCCCGAGAGTACAGCATCCTGCGCAGCTTCTACGCATCTGTTCGAGCCAAGAAGTGAAGTAGCGGCAATCGCGCCTCCACGTGCATCAGTACCGCTAGACGTGCATTCCTTAACTTTGTCGAGTAGGCTCCAGACTATTTACCAGATACTTAGTTTTTCTAACGACAAAGAATTTGATAATTTATCATTTTTAGTGGTTGCTTGAATGTTTCAGAAAATGTAAGTACCAAATCAATCCAAATCTCACGTTGTAAACTCGATGGGAAGTGTTTTTGTACAAATTGTCGGGGAGAGAATTGACAAAATACTACAGTACAAGACGAAAATGACCTCCCTGAAACGGAATGTACCTAAACTGAAAATGAAATTGACCAAATATTGTTGAATTTTCTACCGGAAATTCACATCAGCGATTCTAACACGGAAACGGCTGATTAAGCCTGTGACGTTGATGATTGTGATTTTCATTTCGAAGAGTATCAACGATGTAATTGTACTTGTAAGGGACGTAGGTTAAATCAATAAGGTATGATTAAAAAAAATGTACTGTAAGCATGTTCTACTTTTATGTATAACGTCTATTATTTTTCATGTAAGGAAAGCAACTGTAACAATTTAGTTCGCTTAGTTTTATGCGTCAATATAAATTTTTCTATGATTTTTTGTTATAAAATAAATTGTACGTACCAATGATTCAATAGACCTGTTATTGTTTTCAGCTAAAGGGTAAAGGAAGACAATTATAATCACAAAGATAAGTATGATTATTTTTCCCCTGCTCAGCATCCTCGACGACGGGCGGTATATACATTTTGCCGGTGATATATTAAAAAAATGATTTTCACCCTTTTTGGAGCTCATCGTTGGCCGTTAGAGGGGTTGGAGGGGGATCGGAAGAAATTTTGACCGCCACCACCATACTCAGCATCCTCGAAAACGGGCGTTACATACGTTTTGCCGGTGATATTAAAAAAAAACGATTTTCATCCCTTTTGGAAGTGTTTATTAGCCATTAGAGGAGTTGGAGGGGGTTACAAAAATATTGGGCATCACGACCGTGTTCAGCATCCTCGAAAACGGGGTACGCTAAGTTTCACCTGTGGAAGAGATGTAATAAGCGTTTAACCCCTTGTCGGGGTTTTTGGGGGGTTGCGCAATCCCAAAGAGAAATTATACCAGCACCATCGTGTTCAGCATCCTCGAAAACGGGGGGAGGAGGTACCCTCGTTGCATAGTAAAATATTTACAAGTTCGTCCGACTCACATACTCCACTAGTAGCTTCTTGACAATAATGGAGGCGTTGTTGAAATTTCTCAAAAACATTTTGTAGCGTTTCCAGGGTGATTTGATTAATTTTTTGTCTTATTCTGTCTTTTAAATCATCGACGTTATTTGGTCTGTTGAAGTAGACTTTCTATTTTAAGTAGCCCCATAAAAAATAGCCAAGCGGGGTTAAATTGGGTAAACGAACAGGCCACTCAATTTCACCGCGTTGGGAAAAACTTGATTGAAATAGATCTTACTTCCAGTGCAAAATGTGGTGTAGCTCCGTCCTTCTGATCCAAATATTTCTATCAATTTCATTAGGGTTGCCATCATCTGAGAAAAGTATTATTAACTCTGAAACTAAGAAATTTTGCAAGAAATCCAAGTAACGCGCACCAGTTAATGTGCTATCAAAGAAATAAAAGAAATATGGTCCAATAATTTGAGAATTTATAATTCCAGGCCAAATGTTCACCTTCTCAAGATGTTGAGTATTGACCTCCATCATCCAATGTCGATTTTCTGTACTCCAGTATCTACAGTCGTTTGCTGACTGCTCCATTTAAGACGAATGTTGCTTCATCAGAAAAAAGAATGTGGCATCTATTTGCCATGATTTCGCAAAATTCCAATCGGCGATCAGGGTCATCGTCGTTACGTTTTTGAATCAAATGAATTTTCTATGGGTGGTATTTTCATATTTTAGAAAACGCAATATAGACGTTTTACTAACATAATTACGGAGGTAACTTGTCTAGGTTTATGTGGATTATCTTGAATATCTAACAATATATCAAATTTCCTTTCATCGTCTAAAATGCGTTTCCTACCAGATTTAGGAATATCTATGACATTTACAAATTCACGAAATTTGTTTTCAACTCTACTAACCGTAGACTGAGAAATGCGACGGTCAAGATACTTGCTATTGAATATTTCGCATATCTGCTTCTGCGTTCTTGTTTTGTCACCACATCCTAATATCAAAATTTCAATACTTTGGGTATACTTTATACGAGCACAATTGAAACAGATCTGTTTTAAAGCACAGGACCGTGAGCATTCAACTTGATATTTTCTCCTATATATTAGGAATGGTATCGAGATTCGAATGGTAGTTGAAACCGTGCAGGCGATGTAATCAGCCTCAATCAACCATCCACGACTGCACTGGTTTAAAGATAATAAAACGGAGAGGCCTACTAGCATAAAAAAACTCGTAAATCGTTTCTCAGCAGTCAACGTGGACTTGTGAGATGTGCTGTCAATGTGCCAGTGCAGTGCATAAATACCTATTATAATATCAAGCGTAGGAGTTTAGTTAGTTATTGTTCATATTTATACATATTTACTACTATATAAAAGGTAAAATATTTTAATTATTTACTAATTTACCATGGCTTTCTGGAGACCATTTGAAACAGAGGATAATATAATAACGCTCGAAAATCTTATCATTTTCTTATGCCAAGTATTTCTATTCAGATTTGACAGACATTTGGTATCTAAAATAGTTTATGATACATTTGATTATACAGGGTGTTGCATCATGAGAGGGACATAGCTTAATAGGAGGTAGAGAACATCAGTGGTAACCGGAGCCTCCCATAGAAATGTCTCATTGGGCCTTCATTACGAGGTTGCTGGGTGTTAAATAATTTTTGGCCAAACCTGTTTTTTGTCATAACTTTGACAGGGAATGAAATAACGGATTCATATTTGGTACGGCTAATGTACTAACGAGCCCCAAGAGGTACATGTATAAAAAAAATATATCCAGGTCCGGACTCACTATAATTTATGTTTCTTCTTTGCATCAATAAAACATCACCCTGTATATATTTTTTTGAAATTTCGATACGATATTCGAAAAGAGCAAGAAAAAACAAACAAAATGGCCTATTTCATTTTTTTGTTACACCTTCGTGGTTATTTAAATACGTTGTTAAATGTGCAAGAAAATGGATTACAGAACCCTATTAAATGAGAGGCACATGAAATAAATAGTTTTATAACTAAAATTTGCAAAAATTCTATTGAGCCTAGGTGGTCTGGGTGAATCCTAATTCCGGCACGTTTTAAAGGTCCATTTTGGTAAAAAACTGTGGTCCTGTATAAAATAACAAAATTTTTAATCAATCACAGTAGGCTTGTTCAAAGAATAAAAGTGACAGATAATTTAAACCATTTAGGCCTAAGCAACCAGTTACTTTGATCAAGAAAATCATCAACATTTTATTCTTAATAAAAATTGGAAAAGAGAACAAACTAAAATCTAAATAAATAAAATATTTTCCATTCAATTAACAATAAATAACAAAACAATAACTAAATGTGTTTAAAAATAAAACGTAATTGACACTAAAGTAAATTTTCAAAATGTCCTCCCCCACATTCTGTGCATTTTCTTGCGCGTTTAGAAAGGTCACCAATTGCTCGACGTATCATTTCTGGATTATTCCGTATTTCGTCGCAGGTTGTAACGATGCGCTGGATTAAATGTTGTCTACTTTCAATTTCAATGCTATAAACCTCGTTTTTTAAGTGGCCCCATAAAAAGTAATCACAAGGGTTACAATCAGGAGATCTTGGTGGCCATTCATGTGGACCCCCGCGTCCAATCCATCTATTAGGATACACATTGTTTAAGTGTTCTCTTACTTGAAGGTTAAAATGTGGTGGGGCCCCATCATGCTGAAACAACATGCCTCTTATACCGATATTTTCTAACATATTCGGTAAAATGTTTTGAAGAAAATCAAAGTAAATTTCACCATACAATCTTTCTTCAAAAAAATGTGGCCCTATCAAATGTCTATTCACAAGTCCGACCCAAACATTTACAGAAAACCTGTGTTGCGAACAGCGTTGGCGTACCGCATGTGGGTTTTCCTGTGCCCATTTATGATTATTTCGTGAATTATTTACTCCATCCCTTGTAAATTGTGCCTCATCCGTAAATAAGGTTCTGTAAATGACTGGGCGATGGTTAGACAACCAATGACAAAATGCCAGGCGGGGCATATCGTCGCCTTGTTGAAGACGCTGTACCTGCTGGATATGATATGGATGGTAACGTTCTCTTTTTAGGGTTCTCCATACTCGCCAATGAGGAATACCAGTTGCCAAACTGATTCGTCTAGTGCTCATATTTGGGTTTTCTTGAACTACGTTTATAATATTGTTTTGTTCCTGCACACCTTGTTGTAAAACACGCTCCACAACTGCAGAGTTAGGAAACTTTCCGTGTTCTCTTGCATACTGGAACACCGTACTAAAGGTTTTATGATTAGGGCATCGACAACCAGGAAAACGCAGCCGATATTCTCTTTCCGCCGACCTACCATTTCCATTACAGAAACCACAGATGAACATTATGTCAGCATATTCCACGTTTGTAAATTTTACTGGCATAGTTAAAATATTTTCACAAGTTTTCACTAACTAAATGCGGATTATTGACACATTAAATTACTAACAAACAATTATTCAACTGTTTAGGAGATTTCTTTTTATTATCTGTCACTTTGAACAAGCCTACTGTAATTGATTAAAAATTTTGTTGTTTCATACCCGATTACTTATTAGGACCACAGTTTTTTACCAAAATGGACCTTTAAAACGTGCCGGAATTAGGATTCACCCAGACCACCTAGGCTCAATAGAATTTTTGCAAATTTTAGTTATAAAACTATTTATTTCACGTGCCTCTCATTTAATAGGGTTCTGTAATCCATTTTCTTGCACATTTAACAACGTATTTAAATAACCACGAAGGTGTAACAAAAAAATGAAATAGGCCATTTTGGTTGTTTTTTCTTGCTCTTTTCGAATATCGTATCGAAATTTCAAAAAAATATATACAGGGTGATGTTTTATTGATGCAAAGAAGAAACATAAATTATAGTGAGTCCGGACCTGGATATATTTTTTTTTATACATGTACCTCTTGGAGCTCGTTAGTACATTAGCCGTACCAAATATGAATCCGTTATTTCATTCCCTGTTAAAGTTATGACAAAAAACAGGTTTGGCCAAAAATTATTTAACACCCAGCAACCTCGTAATGAAGGCCCAATGAGACATTTCTATGGGAGGTTCCGGTTACCACTGATGTTCTCTACCTCCTATTAAGCTATGTCCCTCTCATGATGCAACACCCTGTATATATTTCAGAATTTTCAAATTTAATTTTTTTGAAGAATAATATACAAAATTCAAAAACTTTATATTGCTGGATAGAGAATTAAAAACCATTTCAAATGAGCTTTCACACGCACCCTCGTTTCATTTAAAATTTTTAAAGAGGTAGCTGTCACTCCAAGGGTATTGAAGGGAGAGCTATGAAATTATGCTCAAAAAATGTCATTTTAGAATTAAAAATCGATATTCATAAATTGTTAATTACGTAGATAATGAATTTATCCGTTACTTATGGACCTCACTGTATATGTACTTACCTCAGCCCAACTTTATAATTTCTTTATGTTAACGCTTTTTCGTAACACCTTTTTACATGTGTTACTGTTTAGCAGTGTTGCGCTTTGGATTATATCGCAAAATAATAAGGCAGCAACTTGTAAATTAAGTAGGCAATTATATATATTTGCAAACAGGCTTAGGCGAGCAAAGTAAAAAAATTTACACGACAGTTTATTTATTTATTTATTTACACTGCTCTACAGATTACAAAAATCCAATTACAGAGCAGGAAGTAGTCCCGCAAAATTATAAATAACATACATAAATACCACATATATATAACAACATACATAATAACGATAATATAAATCATGGAGGTAGATAAAGAAAATTTATACATTATTTTAATAGAAGTGATTTTAATGTTTTAGAGCTGGTGTGAAAAATATCAATAGTCGAACAAAAATTATCAAAATTGTGACATATTTTAGATAATGGCGAAAAGGTCATAGTGTTAACACGGGCATTTGGTGAATAAAAAGTTGCGCGGTTACGTGTCGATACAGATGCAACTCTGAAATTAATTTGGTCAAGAATTTCTAGACAATCTATTTTGCTATTTACAATGTTAAAGAGGAACATACACATGCAATAAATTCTTCGATGTTCCAAAGGTTTAAATCACCATCTTTCTAGTAGTTGGTCCTACGGTGTTCCGATAGCCAGGTAAAAACCACCAATTTTAAAACTAAGAAATTTTATTAGTCGTCTTTGAATATTTTCTAAATTTTTCACGTGAGTCTCATATCCTGGACTCCCAATTATACAGGCGTATTCTAATTTAGATCTTACGAACATATTGAATAGCATTTCTGTAGTATCCTGCATATGAAGCCTAACGTTTTGAAGGATTGCCGGATTATGTGATTCATATGAGGAACAAAAGATAATTCACAATCAAAGACAACACCTAGATCTTTAAACGTATCGAGAAACGTGTTGAGAGATATATCGTCAATTTTATAATCGAATATAATTTTTTTCGGAGTTTTACTGAATGTAAGAACATTACATTTTATTGCATTAAGGTGTAAGCCATTGTTTACACACCATGTATTCAATCTGCTGAGGTTACTTTGGAAATTTAGATAGTCATTAGAGTTTCTAATGTTTGTAAATAGTTTCATGTCATCGGCATAGAGTAAGGTATCACAATCAAAGTTTTTATTGATTTCATTTACAAATATATTGAAGAACATGGGTCCCAGGATAGATCCTTCGACTGTTATTTCATGAGATTTATAGTCAATATAGTGTACAAACTGGATTCTACCGCTTAGATATGACTTTTTTTTGACATTTATTTAACGTCGGTCTATTTCCGCTACCTATCACCGACGCCTGCAGACGAGCTACCCCCAACCAGCAATTTTTCCGATCCTCTTCCCTTAAGAAAAGTAAGGATCTTTTACTTGCCTAATATTTAATAGACAAGAGACCGACGGCTTTATATCCCCTCTGAAGGATGGTATATCACCTACACAACCCTCGCCTAAGGTTGAATAGCTTCCGCGCATACACTGACATACAAGCCGCTAGGAGATATGTGAAGCGAGGACACGGTCTTCTTTGAAACGGCCGCCCATCAAAGTACTAACCGCGCCTAACTTTGCTTTACATCGCATATCGAAGTATGTACGTAGTAAAGACGCATCTACGCTCGCCCTAGATGTGACTTAAATAACTGAAACAGTCCATTAGAGAGGCCATTTAGATCAAGTTTGTGCAGTAAGATTTCGTGATCCAATCGATCAAATGCTTTAGAAAAGTCTGTATAAATGACGTCTGTTTGGATCCCCCCTTCTAATGATTGCGATAAAAATTGGGTTATGCAAAATAGATTTGTTGTGGTAGAACTACCTTTCATAAAGCCATGCTGCTGTGTTATTATGTTTGGTTTTACATGATTATATATATTGTCATGTAATAAATACTCGAATACCTTTGCAAAGTGGCATATTATTGTAACGGGCCTGTAGTTGGTAATATCAAATTTGTTTCCTTTTTTAACAACGGCACATATTTTAAAGTTCTTCCAAACGTTCGGAAAACAACTGGCACCGACAGATAGATTAAATATAATAGTAAGTGGGACAGCGAAAATATGTGAACAGTCTATTAAAATAAAAGCTGGTATTAAATCTGTGCCGGCTGTCATTTTTGGTTTAAGTATATTGAGCGACTTTAAAGCGTAATTTTCATTGAAGTTTTTTATTGCGAGGATATTGTTACTGTATGGAGTGTCATCACATTAAGATTAGTTGGTTTGGTATAAGATTCTTGAAAGTAATCAGCGAATGCATTTGATATTTCAGCTGATTCGTAAAAATTTTCGTTTTTGTATGTAACATAATTGGGCATACCTCGATCACTTTTAAGTGAATTCACAAATGACCAGAATTTATTCGGTTCGCTGGAAATATTGGATTCAACATCATTGATGTATTTACTATGTGATCTTTTTATATCGTTTTTTACGTTTTTCCTAAGTATTTTAAATTCAGTCAAATACTCTGTGTTTTTTGTTGTTTCATACAATTTTAATAATTTTATTTATTATATATGTTGTGTACCAAGATGGATAATCATGCTTTCTGCTAACCGTTTTGGGTACGCAATAATTGAAAGTTTGTCATAATTTATTATAAAATGCATCACACGCTTCGTTCACATCTTTCAATTCGCCTAAGAAATCCTTGTTAATTAATGATAACTGCACATAGAGAGTTGCAAAGTTGTGGTAATATATGTATTTTTCTTTAAATAGACTTGACTAATATTTCGATCAATAATTATATTGTTTTTCAGTCACTTGCCATGATACAAGTTTAAATGTAAATTTTTTTAATAATATATTTCAAGTAATCATATTGACTACAACGAGCATTATATCATCGTTATCATCATTTTAATAAATGATTATCAAAATAATGGATTATTTATTTAGCTTAAACCTTCGTTCTAAAAATATTGTTTATTTTTACCAAGAGTTTCTGTTAGTAGAAATTTCATCAAGTTTTCTTTGAGAGTTAATTAAAGATTAATGTAATATTTAAAATTTTTAACTTCATTAAAAATAACAAACTTAAATGGCCAAATAAATAATTTGAAAATCAAACGATTTGCACTAAATTACTACCGATTATGGATATTTAACAGGCCCGAATTTAAATGTTTATGAAGGATGTTATTTTCACACAAAAACAATTTAATTACGTGTGAACTACTTAGCTTCGGAATTTACGAATCTAAAATATAACATCTCAAAATAAGCTATCGTGTCGGTGAATGACTTGTAACATAATTTTAAAATTGAGTCGTTAGTGTACAGACTGAGACAATACCTTTTAGTTAATGGTACCGATGTCCTGCAACGAAATCCTCTTTGTGATCCTAATGGGTATTCGTTATAATTTGAACCTCGTCTCACAAGTGACCTTGATAGCTGTATCACGCACCAATTGTGACAGAATATTGGTGAGCGGACGTCAACTTTACTTGTCTTAGCTAAGGGCTAGATTTTCGATGTTCCGTACACGAAACAGCAACACTTTTACATGTGGAGGTTACTCCACATAAGAGATTTATTGACGAATCACCTATTTTCAAGGGGTTGTACATACATATATACATATATATTTATCAACTGGAGCATCCGGCATATACCGAGTGACCCAGAAAGTATCTCCCCCCACTTTTCTACAGTTTTAAAAATAAAATTCTGAAATTTGGAAAATCTAATATAGGTATCAATGTTCACATTTTGACCATTCGGTGGTAGAAAAATCACTCCCAGTATATCTGGAAATTGTCCCAACTTTCTTATTTTAAATAGCAACCTGTATACTTAAGTCACTTCTCTCATAAAGCTGTAATTTCTCGCTTTTTTCAGATGTAAAATCAGATGAAAAGTAACCTTGGAAATAGCATTTATTTGATATTTCTAGTTGGCTTTGGAATTCAGGAACAAATTAAAAAAATTACGAAGTAGACTTTGAATTTGAATAAAAGGATATTCCTCAACAAACTAAATGTAAAATTAGCCTATTTTGTTCATTTGCTTGGATTTAGAAATGTTTTTCCCATTTTTCCATTTCATGGAAGTTCAATTTGTCTTAACTCCAATTTTTTAAATAGTACCCTGTATGTTTTATTTTTTTATCAAATAGAGCGGTAAATTTGCTTTAGACTGGTTTTTCTGGTTAAAAATTGAATATAAATTAAAATAAATATTAAGCTTTCTGTTCAAGCATCTCCCTCAAAATTGGTCAGTGTTAACGAAACATAGATTTCATGTTTTGATTCAGCGGCACGAAATAGATTGGATTCACCAAAAAAAAGTATCAGGGAGGAGACTGTTTCAAAATACAAAACAGTATTTTAAAGACGTATGAAAGGACGGGCCTATACTGAAACATTTTTAATGGAGAAAAGTTGGTATTACATTTGTATCCACTATTAATTTTAACTTTAATTTTTTGCGCTCATTAATGACTTTTGCCTCTGAAATTGTAGGTATCAATAGATTTTGTTTGTTCATTGGTTCATTTTCACCACTTACGTTAGAACTATCTGTTTGTTCGATTTATTATTAATAGGATAAGACATGTTTGGGTTATTTTTTAAATTATTTTCTATTCCTAGTAGACAGTTTTTGTATCGCAATATCTTTTTTCTTCCAATATTTTTTTATTCTTGATATACTATGACGTCTTTAGTTCTTTGTATTTATTCCAGATATTATGTTTAAGATCTTTAATTATGCTTTTGGAAAATCGTTGAGGATATTTGCCCGTTAAGATTAAGATTATAAGCATTTCATATAATGATGCTGTTTTCTACGGAGCATAGTAAATTGTGAATATTATTAGCTCGAATATGACTGTTACATTAATGCATTCATTTTATGCGTTTTCGCTAGTACCCCGGCCATAAAGTTTGCATATAGACACATTAAATATACATCCTAGCATGGAAATACGATTTGAGTTCTGTAACGTTTCAAACTTATTATAGTACGGCAGCCCGTTACCAGGATTCTCGACATATTACGCTCCAGTGATTTTTGTATTTTTTTGTTAGCTCTCGATGAGTTTAACAAAAAAGTTCAAGTGAACTGACGATGGTAACGTTGCGGAGTGATCGAAAAATATTAAAAGAAAAAACGGTCGATTTTGTTATCCGGACATGTCAGTTTTCTGGCTTGAGTTATCAAGAGGGATGCATGTGATTTAAAAAAATTAGAAACTGAAATTTTTCGTGCTCTCAATAATTATTATGATGAGAAAATTGAAACTTGCCAACAGGTGAAAATTCAGGTCACCGCACAATGTTGGTTTTGTGAACGATCCATGTTTTATGGATGTCTGAATGACGTATTTTCTGCTTCGAAAAACTTAGAAAAATTTAAAAAAATAGGAAAAAGAAAAAATTAATTTTCTTTTTCCTCAACCTTTTCTTAATTCTAAATAATAAATATTACGTTCACAAAATTTTTAGGGTTCAACACGACTGTTTCAGACGGAGAATAATGGAAAAAATCATACTTACTGTCGTTTATGCTTAACTGCTGCTCTGATGGTATCAATTGGACGACGTCGTAACACTATAAATCTAACACTGTCTGTATTACACTCTCTTAAAATTAAACCTGAAAAGGAATTTTGTTAGAAAACACAACTAAAAGACAATATAAAATTCAAAATATATATATTAAATCTTTAAAAAATTATGTTCAAAAGAAAATGTTAACAAACAATGGTCTGACCCGTGTACAACACATGGTGAGGAACGGGACGATTCATACGGTACCAACTACCATCCAATATGCGGTTTTATAAGCTAACGATGCACAAAAAGATTCAAGAAAAGTTTCATGTAACTGAAATTTTGGTGGGCTTTTGCTTGCCTGTCTTATAAACGTATTTATTAATTCACATTAATTTTGGTCGCTCCTCGGAGCTTAAAATTGCTTGAAGCGTCTCTACTTCGACTGTATTTTACAATAACAACTTTTTACGTTCAGGCAAGGCAGATCCCATGCACGTGTGAGTACATGGTATAGATACTTTTTTGACTCCGAATCACTGAGGAACCGGTTTAGGGCAAACCCCGTCAAAACACATCATTTCCCCGTCAAAGTCGACTGCTAAGAAATGATGGGGGTCCCATGTCGCTAAGGGCTATTTTCGCTATAACTTCCGATATACTTTGAATAGTCGTTGGACTAACTTGTCCTCATATTCAATACCTCGTAAGAGTTGCAGTGCTTGACAACGTGGATTCGTAAAAGGGTTTTTAAACTTGGAAATTTTGAAGTTCAAGTCTAATTTTAGTATACTTTCTAAAATTAGCTGGTCGGGGCGACATTACGTCCCTGTGCAGCGACATTTGCTACACTTTCTAAATTAACGCTCCTTGAAGAGTTAGCGAAAATTTGGCATAAAAAGTGCTCCGAAAAGCAAGAGTATGTTTACAAGAATTAAAAACCTCTTCCACGGCGTTTTTACGTGAAGCACGCTTTTCGTACGAAGTATTTCCTAAGTCGGATTTTGTTACAACGTCGAAAAGTATATCGGGGTTATAGCGTGTTCTTTAACAGTTTCACTGATCATATAATATTTTGAAGAATTTTTTTTTATAATCTAACGATTAGTTATCTATTTGGGCAGGGCGTGATAACATGAAATTTTGGTAACGGGCTGCCGTACTATTATTACCATTAGCCCAGTTGTCAGAGACTAATTTTGATGAAAAGTTAGAATTAATTGTTACCTCGCTAATTTTTTCATGAAAGACTCAAAAAAGTTTACCAAAATCTACCCCCGCGAACCCTTAAAAACAACCCTCTGAAACGGATAAATTTTTTGCTAATATCTCGAAAAATAACAATAATAATAAAAAACGGATAGCATCACGTGAAAAGGCGGGAAATTTTGCATAAAAATAGTATAAAAATATATTTTTTTAAATTTTTGCCTTAGCCTGAGAAATTATTACAGTTCGATCAATATTTCAAGCGCGTCACACGCAAATGAAGCATTTCTCGACCACCGCTACATAATAAAGACAATTTGTACCCATTAGGAGCGAAAAAAAAATGGTATCAAAGAGGAAGAATTCAGCTTTCCAACGGTATACTTACTTTAATTTTTATAATTGTAATTTCTTATAAATTGCACGTGAAAGTTAAGTTTTATCATTTTTTTCAACTTTATATTAAAACATAGATATTAAATAAAATATTAATTAAACTAAACTTCAATCTAAGATTAATTTTTATGCTCTAAAGTATCCAGAATAAAAAAAAATAAGATTTAAACCATTGGTATTTTTTCCATTTTTTAAGGTTAGGAAATTTCCATTTGAAAACGGTGAAAAAAGGCCTGAGGGTAAAAAAAACTACATTTTTTAAATTTACCGTCGAAATTGACTGCAAAAAGTGAAAATTTACCTTCAAAAATTTTGTCGTTTGTTCCAAATTTCCCTAAATTTTGAATTCGAAACTTTTAGCTTGTCCTCATATTTAATATAACGCATAAGTTGCAGTGCTACACAACGTCGGTTCGTAAAAAGAAAATTTATTGGAAGTACATATCGAATTTTATGTTAGTTCATTATAGTTGCGAAAACTACGCTTCATCGAGCGACATTCGTTACAGTAACTACTCCATGAAAAAGTTGCAAAAAAAGACTTAAAACACAAAAGTTCTGTTACAGAGTTCTGTCCCCCCGTTTTCGAGGGTGCTGAACACGATGGTGATATTTTTAAGGTTTCCACCCCTCAGCCACTTCTTTTAAACTCGAAAAAACACCCCAATTTTGCGTTTTTTTCCATCATAGCATGGGGATTGGTTTTTTGGCAGGATTCAGGTAGAGCGTATGAAATTTAGCCATACAACAACATCCCCGGGATTGAAATTACCACCACTCATAATATTGAAATCCATCAAAAAATACAAAATATTGGAAAATGTTTTATCTCCGTTTTCGAGGGCATTAAACACGATGTCAATACTATTTCATCCCCCACCATCCATCAACCACCTCCAAATCCCCAAAATCACCTCCTTTTCACATTTAGAGGTACTAGAGCACTTGTCGGATCGGATTTTATTATCGAACTCTGCATATTCTATCACATATATATCATGTAATATATTCAATTCCCCTTAAAAACCCCGATCCAGCGAGTCCCTACATGCCCAGTATCAAGAAATATGATAAGGAGGTGGTTTTAGGACTGGTTGGTGGAGGATGGGGGAGAAATGAATTTTACCATCGTATTGAGTACCTTCGGAAATTTGTATGCATTTTGATTTTTTTGGGAATATTTTAATATTAGGGGCAGTGGTAGTTTCAACCCCAGGGATGGAAAAGATGTTGTATGGTTAAATTTCATACGGTCTAGCCGAATTTTGCCCAAAAACCCGATCCGCATGCCTACGATGGAAAAAACGCAAAATTGGGGTGTTTTCTCGAGTTTAGGGGTAGTTGGTGAGGGGTGAGAACCTTAAAAATATCACCATCGTGTTCAGCGCCCTCGAAAAAGTGGGGGGATCCATGTTTCATCCCTGTAACAGAACTTTTGGGGTTTTTTCAACATTCATTACAGTTACATAAAAACACTTTTTGTAATTGAATTTTTTGCTATAGTTTCGAAAATCAAAAAATTTCGTTGCAAATATGAAAATCAAATATGCACGGAACGTCTTTTATTGTAATTACAATAATTACGTTCGTGGAATTGATTTTCGCAATAGTTTGCAAAATTGGATTTTCGAAAAAAATAAAACTTTGTTATAAGGTAATAGCTGTAATTCCTTTTTCATTGTACTTCCAAAAATATATTCCGACGGTGTTTTTACGTGGAGCACGTATTTCATGCAAAATATTTCGGAAAGACAAAATAAGTCGGATTTCATGTCAAAGCCTTCGTTATGTGTTTTCTTGCATTTAGCGAAGGCTTTTGACACGGTGTGTCACAAGAGATTGATAAATAAATTAGAATTTATCGGCATTAGGGGTGTAGCACTGGAGTTGTTCAAAAGTTACCTAAATGAAAGAAAACAGTTTTTGAAAATTGGTAATATCTTAAGTCAGCCGGAAATTGTAACGTATGGTGTATCAAAGGGAACAGTATTAGGACCTATACTTTTCTCAGTCTATAATAATAATAATAATAATAATAATAATAATAATGTTTATTGAGATATACAGAATATAAATAAAATAATGACAATATATATGCAACAATAAACATGATGAACTCACAGAAGCACTTTCATGCTTGTTCGTGAGGATAGAAACATATATATATATATACACATACACATATACACACATATATACACATATATACACACATATATATACATATATACACACACATACATACATACATACACACACATATATACACATATATATAAATATAAGCAATTACTTTGATTAGTATAAAAAAAAGGTTGTTAGCAGTAAATATTTTAATATTATAATAATTTTCTAAATTAATACAACTTATTCGAAATGTAAAAATTAGTGGTTTATGAAATGAAACAGTAGCAAGTGTTTAGAAATGAGTTTAGACTTAGTAACTCTAGTTATTAATCAAGTCATGTACGTTTTTTCTTAATGTACCCTTAATATGTTCACGTAATTTCTTTTTAAACAGATGTAATGATTTGACTAGTTTTAGGTCTGAGTTTAAAGAATTGTACAATTTTGGGCCCAAATAGTCATAGCTTTTTTGTCCTATAGCTTTTTTCATAAAGGGTAGTTCATAAATATTTCCACGTTGCCTTGTACTGTATATATGACTTATCTGTACTAAATGATTTTTATTTGTGTGTTGTTTAACGTTACAGTGAAAATAAAATAACTGTCTAATATCTAATACACTGGACTCCTGGAATATTGCATCACTTGAATAAGTTTGTTCTTTTTTAAAAATTATTTTAAGTACTTTTTTTTGTATAACTTCTAAATTATGTAGGTGTGTTTTTGCAACGCCACCCCATGCCAGTATCGAATAGATCAGGTGAGATTCTACCAATGAGTAGTATAACACTTTTAATTCATTAATATCTAAAACTTCAGTTAATTTTTTAAATTTATAAAGAACATTTCTTATTTTGTTTACTACATAACTAACGTGTACATCCCATTTTAGATAGCAATCTATTTTAACTCCTAGATATTTAATTTCTTTTGCTGGTTCAATGATGATATTTGTTGAACAGTTTATTTTTAATGGACCAAGATCTGGATAAGTTGAGTTTTTCGAGCAGAATGGCATGTAGAAAGTTTTATTAAAATTTATCGTCAACAGGTTGTGATCGAACCAGTCTTTGATGTGACCCATATCTCTTTCTGCTATTGTTTTTAAGTCAGTCCAGTTATCTGCACTGTAGAATATGGCAGTGTCATCCGCGTAAGTAATAATTATGCCCCTTGTTGGAGTTGAAAATAGACCATTTAAATATATTATAAATAATATGGGGCCAAGTACCGTACCTTGTGGAACACCGTATTCTATTGTCTGAAAGTCGCTTGTCGTATTTCCGATTTTTACGCATTGGTATCTATTTGAGATATAACTTGTGAATAAATCGAGAGCATTATTTCTTATACCGATTTGTTCTAATGTTTCCACAAGCATGGTGTGACTGACCGTATCAAATGCCTTCGCGAGGTCGATAAATATTCCAAGTGATGGTATGCTGTCATCAAGGGCAGCGTATATTTTTGATGTTAGTGCGAGTATGGCATCTTGGGTAGATTTTCCCTCACGAAAACCATATTGCATATCTGAAAGAATTTTGTATTTCTCAAGGAATTTATTTAACCTAACTTTAATGATTTTCTCAATGACTTTGGCAAAATTTGTTATCAGAGATATGGGTCTGTAGTTAGCTGCTTCCATTCTATCACCATTTTTAAATATAGGAATAACTATAGATGTCTTAAAGGCAGATGGGAAGTGCCCTTTTTCCATGCATTTGTTTATTATGTATGTGAATGGCTCACAAATAATGTGTGATATTTTTTTCAGTGTTTCTGCCTTTAGGCCATCTATACCTACACTTTTATTATTTTTTAGTGAAGACATTATTGTAAATACCTCCTTCTTGTCCGTAGGTTTTAAAAATATGGAGTTCATGACAGCATTTTTGTTAGGCTTATATGTATTGTTTTTTTGTATGTTGCTTGCTAAATTTTTTCCAGTGTTTATATAGTTATAATTAAAAACATTGGCTATTAATTTGGGGTCTTCAATTTTTTCACCGTTGTTATTTTTTATAAGATCAATTTTGTTCTGTTGTCTTGGCTGACAACACAATTCTTTTACAGTTTCCCATAGATGTTTGTTATTATTTTTATTTTCATTTATTCTATTTTTAAAATAGTTAATTTTTGCTTTCTTAATTAACTTTGTAACTACATTTCTGTAATTTTTATATTCCTCCTTCAATAGTTCATTATTAGGGTCCTCTAATAATTTGCGGGACATTTTGTCTCTCGCGTTAATTGAATTTATGATTCCGTTTGTTATCCAGTTTTTACGTTTAATTTTATTATGTTTTATTTTTATACTTTTTGTGCAGATGTCTATATTACTTTTAATTATTTCCAAAAAAATATTTGTTGCAGACTCTAGATCTTCCTCATGGTATACATCATTCCAGGTGATTTGGTTTAAGCGATATTCCAGTTTTTTTAAATTGATCTGCTTTATTATTTTTTCATTGTTTTTATTGTTGTTATTATTTAATTTGCCTTCAGAAAATAATATTACTTGTACAGCAATTACATAATGATCAGTTACTGTTGTTTGTATAATTAAGGGTAGTACATATTCTAGATTTATATTAGTTTTAAGGAATATATGGTCAATACAGGAGTTTGTTGTATCTGTACACCTAGTATAATTATTTATTGCCGATATATATCCATATTCGTGCATTATATTTAGATAATCGTTTACGTAATCTACATTTTTCAGAATGTCAATATTAAGGTCACCAACAAAAAAATAATAATTAACACCGTTATTATGGCTGTCTAAATATTGCTTTAGGTTGTTATTAAATTCGTGAGGACAACTTGATGGGGGTCTGTAAAAACACGACACGATGATAGTTTTATCTTGAAAACTAGCTTTTACTTCAATTAGATTATTATTACCTATTTTTATAATATTCGATGTAAATTCGATGTCTGATTTAATATATATTACTGTGCCATCATTTTGGTTGTAATTTCCTTTATTGTATATTAAGTTATATCCATTAATATGATATAAGTCAATATCAGGAATTTCCCAAGTTTCAGTAAGTATGAGACATTCAAAGTCAAAATCAAATTGCTGCAAATAAGTCCTAAATTCATCGAAGTTTTTATTAATACTTCTAATATTGTTATGCATTAATTTAAAATTAGGCAATTTATTGTTTATTTTTAGAACTTGGTTACCTTCATCACAATTTGCTACTATTTCAGTTTTTATTGTTTCTATTTCAAAATTTTTTACATATGGGTCCATTTGGGTTTATTTTGATTATGCTATTTAACAAAGCAATGCTGTTATATAAAATTTTAATTACATATATATAAAGAGAAAACACAACATTTATAAAAAAATATAACAAGAATGCTAAAAAAGGCAGTTTGTATAAAGTAAGAATAAATAATATTAATAATAATAACAAGCAATAGGAATTTAAAAAATAATAATAATAAATATTTCTAGTTATAGTAACCAACATATAGTGACAACATTTTTCAATTTTTCAACATTTTTTATAATAGAATATGGCGTACCTTATTTACTTATTTTCTTGTGGTCTTAGTATTTCTCAATATTCTATTTTCGCCGCTCGCAGAATTTGTTTTTTCAGCTAAGTGAGAGAGTCCGGCATCTGGCGTCCTGTTCTTGCTACTAGTTGTCTGATGCTCTGTTGCGAGAGTGGATTGAAGTATGCCGTGTGTATATTTATTTGTTGAGTTGGAGGCACTCTGATTACTCAATGTATCCTTATTTGTAATAGTTCTGTGGGTTTCTGTGTCACTGTCCGATTTAGATTCAAGTACCTTATCGACTATCACAATTTCATCATCAGCATTTATTGTTTCAATATAATTTTTATTTCCCTCTTTTAACTGTGTAGCGGTATATGTTATGCCGTTAACACATAACTTATTGCTTTTTATATAAGCACTTAGGTTTCTCTGTCGCGCTTCCTTTAGGTTTTCATACAGAATTCTCCTGTTATTTTGATCTTCTGGACATAGATCGTTTGATATCGAGATATTGCTCCCCTTTAAGTTTTTTATATTTTTAAATACTAATTGTTTTCTTAGATACGACACAAATTCCAACACAATAGTATTCTTATTTCCTATTTTGTAAATATTGTTTACATCTGCATGCCTTAAATCAATCTGTAGTAGCTCATTCAATTTTCCTATTACAGAGCTCAATAAATTATTTTCTTCCACCTCTTCCAAGCCAAATATGATTATATTGTTCTTTCGAACTCTTCTATCCAGATTTATAATCCTTTTTTCGAGCACACTGTATTTATTGTCTAGTTGAAATACAGTGTTTTTAATTAGCTGTATTTCACTTTTTATTTCGTTTAATTTAACATCTAACAATGTTTCAAGTTTTTCGTATAATTCGTTGTTCGATAAGTTTTTGTCGTTCATTATCTTTTATGTTTGCTAAGCGACTGTAGGATTTAAACTAAGCCACTATAAAGTTTTAAACACTTATTTGATTGTTACCTCACTAATTATGTAGAATAATCTTGCAATTTTACTTCGTTTTAACACTGAGGCCACTATTCATTGGTAAATTATATCCGATAATATACTTTTTTAGTTTTAACTAGCTTATTTTTGCATTAATAAGAGAGTTATTTCGACTAGCGACTAACGTGACTATTTTAAATGTGTGATTTTATATAAATGACATACTTTCCCTTGATACACCCGGTACTATAATTTCCTTTGTAGACGATACTGTTATATTTTATGAAGCAACCTCTTGGGAAATTCTTAAAACCATTGTCGAGCATGGCCTTAAACAAAAAAAAAACTCATTTGATAGTTTGAAATTAACGATAAATTATAAAAAACATTTTACTTGCCTTTAACATCTTACAATTGCAACCTACCAAATTTTAATAAATTGGAAATAATACAAGGAAATAAAACCATCCCCATTAATGCTATAGAAAAAGTAAAATATCTGGGTATTTATATAGATTGTCACCTAAGATGGTAACACCAAGTGCAAAATATATTGCAAAAAGTAAAAGGTTTGTTACATAAATGTAAACAAATTAAAGAAATATTGAAAACTCCACATTTAATTGCCATCTATAAAGCACTGGTAGAGTCAATTTTGAGATATGGGATAATAAGCTGGATAGGAGTAGGGGTAACGTATTTAACGCCATTACAAAACTTGCAAAAGCTGTTTCTTAAAATTATCCACGAGAAAAATGGTCTTTATCCTACGGAACTGCTATTTCAAAACTCCGAGCTTTTTAGCATACGACAACTCTATTGTTATACCACTCTTATTTATCAGTACAATAACAAACAAAACCATGAGCATTTTACACATTTTACAAGAAGTAAACAGCAGGATGACATCAAAATCAAAAAAATGGCAAAACGTATAGAGCAAAGATATTATATATACATAGGTGAAAGATTTTTTAATATGTTGGATAAATGTACCAGAGATGCTAGAAATATTATAAAATTCAAAAGAAACGTCAAAAAATGGATCAAATTGCAGGGTCTGAATCTATATTCATCATTAATGTGTGTGTGTGTATTGATACATACATATATATGTGTAGTTTTTTATGTGTATTAGAAAAAGTGTGGTTTTAGTGCGTAGGTAGTTGTATATATAATTTTATTTTTAAATAGTAAATAGGAGATAGAAATTTGTTAGTATATTTAAGCTCTTTTATATGTTACATATATTATAAAATTTGTATCGTAAGGGAAACATCATCTACTTATATTATTAAGGCACCTATCAATGAGCATTATAACATTGAATCGCAATCAAGTTTACAAAAAACTTAAGCGATTTCCCTTTTATCTATATTCATGATATGTGCAGCCTATTATATATGTTTACTTGAATCTTTGATATAAAATAAATTATTACAGTTATGTAAAATTTTTCTGATGAGATTTTTTTGCTATTTTTAAGCGTGATGATTTTAAATAAGGTTTGGTGTGTTCTTTGCCAATTACACGTTCTCTGAATTAACAGGCATAGTTTTGACTTTGGGAGAATGCTTTGGTGATGCTACTACAGCTGTGAATTGTTATAAAGATAAATTCCCGAACAGAAATATTCCTGATGCCAAAACTGTTTTAAGTACAGAACGCGGATTTAGGGAACAAGTGAAAAATATAGACGCTGGCCGTCCAAGAAACGTAAGAACTGTTGCGTTGAAGAAATAGTAGATATTGTAATGAAAGATCCTATGATAAGTACTAGAAGATGAGGCTTAAGAATGGATATATCTCACCAAAGCACTTTAAAAGGACTACATGAACAAAAATTGCACCCGTTTGATTATTATTAATAATTAATATGCCAACAGGAGACAATTTTTGTGCACTGTTGCTTAAACGGACGGAAAATGCTCCAGATTGTTTTAAGCAGAATACTTTTACTGACGAGGCTACATTCACACGACAAGGCATGATTAATTCTCGGAAAATATATTTCTTGGCGGAGCAAAATCCTAATGCAACATCTTCAATATAATTGTATCAGCAGCAACTCTAGGGAATCAGTTAGTTTGATACCATATATTTCCTGAAAATTCAAATGGCGATATGTATTATGATTTTTTGAAAAACACCTTGCATGAAATATTAGATGTTATTTCATTGCGAAGGAGAAGAAATATGTTATTATGCGTGACAGCGCAACACCACATTATACCAGAACATGTAGAATATGGTGACACAACCACTATCTCAATAGATGGATTGGCGGGGGTGCGGATGCACCAATCGAGTGGTCTGCTTGGTCTCCTGACCTAACTCCTCTTGATTTCACTGATGTAAAATCACGAGTCTATTATAATACTCAAATTAACACTCCAAAAACTCCCAAACACTTTATGACTCGCGGGTACTTTTAAAATACTTTCAAATTGTATTAAACAGCTAAATACCTTTGTATCCCACAATTTTGTTATACAAACTAAGAAGACTGTGGGAATTGGAATTGTATGGATGAATAAAAAGACAACTACCTTCTTCCGTTGCCGATGTTTTAGTCAACGATTTATTTTGATTTTCTCAGAGTTTTCTCAGCAAAAATTTGTTCAAGTAGGCACACAATAAAATAAATAAAACCTTCGACGTCTTTGACATAGCAACAGTTTTAGTCAATTATTATGGATTTTTATTTATTTTTATTGCTTGCACCCTGCTGAAACATCAAAAAAGTGAAAATAATGGGATTGACCGTACTGTCAGTTATTAGCTAAGTAGTTGTTTTTCATTCTATAGCCCCAATTCAGCAATCTTCTCAGTGTAGCATAATGGAGGATATCATTTCTAGACCTGGTCTTGCTTTTTATATAGCTTGATATTTTGTCGTTTGTTGTCTATAGATCTTTATGAGCTAAGAACAATCATACAGTAAAACAACATATCAAGTATTAATCAGACTAAAATGTGGGTTACCGTGCTTGTTCTTACTTTTACCTCCTGAATAAGCAGTATACAACTGTCAACAAAACTTTTAGTCGCAATAATCCAACTCCGGTAGCACTAATTCTTCAAGTGACACTCTTGTTATACCAGCCCACGACACAGTCAAATTCCTAAATACGAAAAAGCATTAATTTTAACAATTAATAAAGACTCGCTACTATGGGTTACACATTTAGTATGGAGACCAATCGGTGGTTAATTACGATTAGTGTCTTATTTTAAGAAGTGTTCACCGGTATACTAGCAGTTTAACCTACATTGAAAATTGAAATTAAAAAACTAAAAGTGTTTGAACACAAAAGTATGCGCCTCATTTCAAATTCTGGAAGGTACACCTCTCTCAAAAACCTATACGCATGTTGCAATGACATAACATCGATAGCGGATTACGTCCAACAAATCGCTCAAAACTCTAATATTTCAAACTGGACGGTAGTCCATTAATAACACGCATAACGCAAATTAGACAGCATACTGCCCCTTTTCGGATTAAACACCCCTACCGTACCAGACGTTACCAATTTTCCGGCAACCCCTGTAGCCAAACTTCACCAACTATAACTTCCGCTTACCCTATCCACCTTTACTAATATTTCATATCTTTCGTATTTTTAATTTTTCCTGTCCCCTCTTCCTTTCTGTTTGTATCCCTTTTGTCGGGTTTGTTGTTTCTTGGTTTCTTTTTGTACACTTTTATCTCTAGATTCATTTCGCTTCATACATTTTTAGAAAGTCAAAACATTATACAATAAAAATTTTTGAAATAAAAGTTTAGGCCAGCCATACGCAGCTCAGCAATGACGTATCTCGCGAATTGAGGTGTTAGCGTCAGATACGAAATTCAAAAGTGATTAGTGCGCGAGTTTTTAATGTAATTTTTAGGTTTGTTAAGTCTGTTTTTTAGATATATTTTAATGACAAGACCTTTATTAATCTGTCTTTTAGCAGAAGGTGCTTAGGTTTAAGATTTTAATTGTTGTTTCAACCGAACCAGGACTATTCCGCCCGATCCTGCAACCGGCCATTGCGATCAACGCGATGGTTGCATGATCGATTCTGGGATAGGTCTTGGGGAGGTACTTTATATTGTTAATTTTAATAAAGATGTATTGGATTGGATTGGTTAACTGCTGTTATTAAAAATTTTTTAAATAAAACCGCTATTTTTATTACACTCTTGAAAATAAAGATTTAAAAGCTTAAGGAGATCAAAAGTTTTTCAATGAATATGAATTTTATTATTTTTATTGGCATTTTCGCTGAATAAAAAAATATATTGTACATGCAACAATATGTTACACATTTTTCCTATATTGTCACTGTGGGTCGTTTTTCTTGACCTTTATCCTTTTTTGTAAACGACACTTAACTTTAATGAAGTTCTAGCCGAATATATAATCTATTGTTTAAAAGTTTTTATAATGGAGTAAAAATAGCCCAAAATAAGGCGATAGAGAAAATTTTACATGGAGCAACGTTACATAAAAAAATAAGTTTGTTTTGGTGAAGAATGCCCTGAGTTTTCCACTTCGAGTAGGTGGGGGAACCTTTTTTCTTCGCGAAAAAGGAGTAAAATGGTCATTTTTAAGGGTGGTTTTCAGTTTTAATTTATTTTGGACTCTTTAAAATGATAGTTAAGAAACTAGAATGATATCTTTTTATTGTCGATAATCAAGGATCTTCAGTTCAAATTTCGTGAAACTCGGTTCACCGCCTCCAACGATATGTATATAAATATACTGAAAACACGTCAATAATTGAATTACGGCTAACTTAGCCAAAATTAAATCGAATTTGATGAAATATTAGACTAAACTAACATATATAATCAAGAAATAGTCCACCAAATTTTAGCAAAAAAATATCCAACAGTTTGGCCGCCATTCCATTTCTAGTCCAAATTCCACAAAATTTTCAAAGTTTTCTCCAATTTGCCCAAATGGTCGAACGAATTTTTTATTACCAAAATTCTTATGTACTTTCACGTAATGTAACTAGAAAATAAAAAAAAATGTTTGATATATACATGCGCGCGGCGATTTCCCGTCATTTTCGGTATTATACGTATGCGCGCACAAGTATGCGCGCAGAAGTATACATGTAAGGTTTTAAATATTTACATTAAAAAAAAACTCTCGAAGGTAAGATATAATTCTTTTTTTTTTTTCTATAATTCACTTGATTTTTATTAAAATTTTTACATATATTGATTATTATTTTATTTTCTTCATGTTTTCTTTTTCTAGTAGTTGTACTAGATGTGCTACTACAAGCAGTGTCTACTTCCGAATCAGCAACTGGAGTTTGGAATATTTCTTCACCCATGTCGTCACTAAAGTCATATACATCTGGGATATTCACTGAAGTACCAAAATTGTCAGGATTTTGGATAGCAGCAGACAACAGATAATGAACTGATGCCGATAAGGACTGATAAAGCTCCTCTTCCTAATAAATTACTCAATATAATTGCTTGTGATTGTAAGGTCGGTTGCAAAACTAAACGTTGCTCATGCAAAACCATTGGCGTCACATGCAGCAATTTATGCCACAATGGAAGGAATACTTTGTGTCAAAATGCAGATAATATTGTTAACGAAGCTGTAGTTGATGAAGAGCCTGAGCAATTAGAAATTAGTCCTGATATTTATGATATTGGAGAATTCGAAGATGATAATTATGAAGATGTTTGTATTTCAGAGAATATCACAGATGTATATAATTTTAGCGATGACGGGGGTGAAGAAATATTCCAAACTCCAGTTACCAATTCGGAAGTAGACACTTCTTCTAGTAGCACATCAGGTACAACTGTTAGAAAAAGAAAACATGAATAAAAGAAAATAATAATCAATATTGGCAGCTCAGTGTGTTAAAGCGACTGGCTAGCAAACTGAGTTGCTTAGCGAAGTGAGTTCGATTCCCGTAAGGCGAAACAATTTTTTATTTAAAAAAATTGCCCCAAGAGTGGTTCGGAGTCCACATTAAACTGTAGGGCCTCGTCTCTCTTTGCCTAGCACAAGATCCTTGAGATCTTCCAGGGGGTTACTTCGGTAACTTGAGAGGCGGTTAAGAAAACATTTTAAGAAAACATATATGTAAAAAGTTTAATAAAACTTGTGAATTTTCGAAAAAAAAAAAAATATCCTACCTTCGAGAGTTCTATTTTTATCTAAATATTTAAAACCTGCTCACAATCACTTTTTATTATTCAAATTGAAATTTTTATAATCAATAATTACACGTATACTTCTGCACGCATACGCGTAATACCGAAAATGACGGGAAATCGCTGCGCGCAAGAATATACCAAAAATGACAAAAAATCGACTAAATTAAAAAAAGTTAATTACATAAGAACACCTTTATTTCGGTAAAAAAAAATTCGTTCGCCATTTGGGCAAATTGGGGAAAGTTTTGAAAATTTTGTGGAATTTGGACTAAAAATAGAACGGTGGCCAAACTATTAGATATTTTTTGCCATAATTTCGCAGGCTATTTTTTGATTATACAGGGTTACTGGTAATTCGATACATTCCTTTGGAGATGTGATGGGGCATGAGCTAAGGAGTAAATCTAGCCCTAACATACATTATGCAAAACTCAATAGTTTTTGAGATATTTCAATTTTTTTGTTTTTCTCAAAAAAGTAGATCTTAATGTCTTAAAAGTTAATTTCCGAAAAATCTACTTGACATATTTAAATTTTTTTTTACTGGGTTACTTGTCCAATATTATAGATATCCGTTTGGAATGAAAAATATCCGGAAACATTTCGATCATGTGAACATTTAAAATAAAAACTTGTAAAAATTTTTTTTTAAAATCAGTTATGAAATTTACCCATTAGGTTTTTCAAAAAAATATTAATGTAGCACGCGTACAAATTATTATAAAAACTTCCCTATTTCAATAGCTATCTAACTAGGTAGAAATGTTTAATGTACCCTTGATAGTTCTAATAAAAAAATAGTAAAGATAATGCTGGTGGCGGAATTTATTAAACGACTAATCGTTCATTTTGATTTAAGTCAGTCAGTCCTTGACTTTGACGTTTGCGCATATATGTCATTAACTGACATTCTTATCTCCGTGTCCCTTAAGTTTGTTGGTCTCGTTAAATTAGTTATCGAAGATTTTGATTTTGCTCGTTGTTGTTGTTATTGTATTTTCTGTGCGATGGCCGCGTATGCCAACGCAGAATACGCTGATATCTTGTTTGTCTATGGATACTGTGGCGGCAACGCTGCTGAAGCTCGCCGAGAATATGGTCTTTGGTACCCTAACCGCCGCTTACCAAATGCACGTGTATTTAGTACGACATATCGAAATATCGCTGAAACTGGCTCCGTGAAATGTAGAAGAAGTGACACTGGTGCTCCTCCCGTTTATGAACCAGATGATGAGGAGAGGAAGAAATATTGAGGTATTTTGAGGAAGACCCAACTATTTCAACTAATAAAGTCGCAAGACTAACCGGACGCGCCAATATCCATTGGCTGGATGTCGGTCTCGATAGCTAGGGCCGAGTAGGACTATTACTCTTTGCACCTAGATTATCTCTGTAGACCTGGACCGGCCTTCGTGATAGGTGGGCCCGCGTACTTCTACCAGACCCAGCTCACAAATGTGAGATGTGTCGTGGTATTTTCTGCGGACCTCCCCTGGTCCTGGCTGTTGAACCTCGCTGGCTGAGGTCTCTTCTGGCGCTCTTCTTGTCTTGATGTTTTCTTTCTTCGCCAGCTTGTCACCCCCGGGGGTAGTCATCGGTCGAGTTGGGTTTAGGAAGTTTTGACTGGGACTGACTGCCGGTACGTAGGACATCAATTGATATCCTACCCCGGATCGTCGGAAAGGTAAGGATGAGCTGTGTAGCTCGGGAGTGTGGAGACCTAAGTGCTTCTTTTAGCACTTTCGGTCTCCACGGAGCAGGTAGGACAACGGGCGTCGGACGGTATGTTGTCCGACGCCCGCAAGGAGGTTGGGTTAGGGTTGAAAACGTCATGTCTCTGGTAGTAGTGGTCCGTCCTGGCGTAACTGAAACAGATCTGTTAGCGGGAAATAAAGGTTATACTTACCCGTTGTCCAGTAGCTGAACCCTCGGTCGCTTGTGCCTCGGGGCGTCGGCGGGGTCGTAATCAGTGGCCTGTCTGATCAGCGGGTTCCCATGCTCCTCGGCTTGGGCGTACAGCTTCTTCGCTCGTTCCCGGATGACTTCAGTGACCGTGGTGTACTCCAGGTCTCTGACGATGTCTGCGGTTCTCACGTACCATGGGGCGTCAACTACCGTCCTGAGGGCGATGTTCTCCACTGCCTGGATTCTCTTCATGTAGGACTTCGCCTGGTAGCCCCACGCTACCGAGGCGTACGTCAGCTGCGGCCTGATGAGGGTCTTGATAAGCGTGAGCGTCACAATGGAAAGTTTGGTCTACGATACGTAGAGTTGGATGTCATCCTTACCACTATACCCCCGTCCAAGGCTTGGAGGAAGGTGATCCTGGAAGGAGAGTGGAATTCTGCCGCTTTATGTTAAATTCAGATGCAGAAAGTGCAAATTTCTTAACAAGTATTTTATGGACGGACTAGTCGAAATTTAATCGCGGGGGTATAACAAATTTCCACAACCTACATTATTGGGCAGAGGAAAATCCCAAGTTAACACGTGAAACTAGTTTCCAAATGAAGTTTTCTATTAATGTGTGGATGGGAGTCATTGGCCACTATTTAATAGGGCCACACGTTCTTCCTCAAAATTTAAACGGGGAAGTCTATGAAAATTTTTTAAGAAATGATCTGGCGGTGATTTTAGAAGATGTTCCTCTCGCCGTCAGACAGCGAATGATGTTTCAGAACGACGGTTGTCCAGCACATTATCGGCTGACAGTACGACAGTTACTTGATCAACGTTTCCCTTACCGTTGGATTGGAAGAGCGGGTCCAATACCTTGGCCAGCGCGAAGCCCTGACTTAACACCCCTTGATTATTACGTATGGGGTCATATGAAGGAGATGGTCTATGCCACACCAGTCAATACTATAGAAAACCTTAGACCTTAGGATAGTCGATGTTGCCCAACACATAAGGCATAATCTGACAACCAGAGTAACAAGGACGGAAATAAGAAGACGCTGCCGTGTCTGTATACCGAGAAAGACATATAAAAAATAAAGTACAACTTTGAAATTAATGAAGAATTAAACTCTACTTTTAAAATGTTTTTTACTGTTTATCTAAAAATAAAATTCGTACTACTTGTGTTATTAACCTCTCCACAATAAAATTGTGAGAGGTTACTAAAATTGGTTCAAAAATGAAAATTGAGATAACATCAAATCTTTACGTTTTGAGGTCCTAGGAACCCAAAAAAGTGGTTTTTGAAAAATGTCTGTGTGTGTGTATGTGTGTATGTATGTGTGTATGTGTGTTAGCACGATAGCGCCGAAACTACTGAACGGATTTGAATGAAACTTTGCGTGTGCGTTTCTTTAATGTCCCAGAAGATCTGAAAAGGTTTTGGTTGAGATCGGATTACGTTTAGTGCCATTTTGACGTAACAAGTTGTTTATTTTATATTTACTTTCAATTTGCAATGGAACCATTGAAAAGCCGTTAAAATTCTGATTTCAACGATATATCACACTTCCACCCTTTCGATTTGGTTTCCGTGAAAAAAATTAAAAACAAAGCAAATATGGCATAGATCGCATTTCGCATGATGCGCGTAGCCATTACGTCGTGAAACTCGTCACATCACGTATCAATTCACGTATGAGGATTTCTTCACTGCTCTAGAAGTAGAGCGGATTACGTTTAGTGCCGTTTTTAAATATATATACAGACAAATCGAAGAATTAAACTACAAATATTCATCTAAAATCTAGTAAAATTACTGAAATGCTAATGTTTGATTTAACAAAGGCAGCCGCGAGCGATCGAATTGCAACGAGCAAATTTTGATGATTGTCATTGTCATCGTTTGTCATCCGATAACGTTGGTGCCATGTCATGTTAATAAGATTTCGGCACATTTGTAACTTTTAGTGGATTGTCACAAACGTTAAAGGTAGATGTAACAATATCAATATCATATGCTTTCTGTACCTTCGTTGGTAAATTTATTATAGATTATCACTTTACCAATTTTCAGTTTGTTGCTTTACAAATATGTAGTATTTAGGATAACTAGACTTTCTTAGTCGTTCAAGTGATGTTAAAGTTGTTAATATCGTAATAGTATATTATTCAACGAGTGATAATGTAGGTAATAACTCGCATAGATGATTGTAAATTCATTAAGTTGAGGGTTTTTTAGTGCCCCAGAAGATCTGAAAAGGTTTTGGATGAGATCGGATTACGTTTAGTGCCGTTTTGTTACACAATTTAATGCTCTTTTCGGCTTCAAAGATCCACCGAGTGGGGAGGTTCCAGCCGCTTCCAGTAGTTGCCGATTTTTTTTACTAGTATTTTCTTAGAACTATTAAGGGTACATTGAACATTTGTACCTTGTTAGATAGCTATTGAAATAAGGCAGTTTTTATAATAATTTATACTCGTGTTACGTTAATATTTTTTTGAAAAAACCTAATAGGTAAATTTCATAGCTGATTTAAAAAAAAAATTTTTTAGTTTTTATTTCAGATGTTCACATGATCGAAATGTTACCAGATATTTTTCATTCCAAACGAATATCTATAATATTGGACAAGTAATCCAGTAAAAAAAAATTTTAAAATGTCAAATAGATTTTTCGAAAATTAACTTTTAGGACATTAAGATCTACTTTTTGAGAAAAACAAAAAAAATTGAATATCTCAAAAACTATTGAGTTTTGCATAATATATGTTAGGGCTAAATTTACTTCTTAGATCATGCCCCATCACATCTCCAAAGGAATGTACCGAATTACCAGTAACCCTGTATAGGTTAGTTTCATCTAAAATTTCATCAAATTCTGTTTAATTTTGGCCAAGTTAGCCGTAATTCAATTTTTGACGTTTTTCCAGTATACATACATATCGTGGTAGGTGGTTTTCACTAAACTGAAGGTTCCTTGACCATCGGCAATAAAATGGCACTATTCTCGTTTCTTAACTAGCATTTTAAACGGTCCAAAATAAATTAAAGCTGAAAACCAACCTTAAAAATGACCAATTTACCCCTTTTTCGCGAAAAAAAGGGTTCCTCCGCCTGCCCGAAATGAAAAACTCAGGGTATTTCTTAGTTTCACAAAAACAAACTTGTTTTTTTATGTCGCGTTGTTCCATGTAATATTTTCTCTGAAAATCTAATTTTACTCCTATTAGTGCTCGTGAATTTAAAGTACTTTTTCAGACTGTTTAGTAATTACGAGTACTTTACTAATAGCTGTATTTAGTGCTTGAAAAATAAACGCAATTTTCATCAGTGCTTAGCACAACTCTGATTTGCTCCAACATAATTTTTAGTTGCCGAATGTGTAGTTTATAAAATAGTATTAGAGAAAATAGATGACCTGTGATTGATAAGGCTGTAGCATTTATCAATAGCAGTTAGAGTAGTTTGTATCTACAAACCAAATAAACAGCGGAACTTCTCAATATTACGATATTGCATCCATATCCATTTAGTCTCCTGTAGTCCTGTTTACAATGTTTGATTATAGAGTAGTATAGTAATATAGACTTTAAATTTAGGTAGTTCAGTAGATTTTATCATTAATAATGTTCTAAAATTACTGAATAGATGTTTCTGAAAAAGTAAAGCAAGGGAATGTCTTCCAAATAACTTACGGTTGACAGTCACCTTTACGTCCATTATGTTTTTATCGGTTCGGCTAGGATCAAGATGATCCTTTTGTTCTCCATTCTGAACGGAATTGTCGTGTAGTTATTTGAAAACTAAGCAACCCACAAGTTAATTGCTCTATTGGAATTTACAAGCATTATCCACAAATATACAGGGTGTGTCATTAATAATACTCCATAGTTCAGGGGTAAATTCTTTTGGCCAATATATGAGGATATACCAAATATGCTTTAGTAAAATGTTGCTGTGGAAAAAGATACAGGGTGTCAAAATTCAAATTATTTTTTCGTTTTTTTGCAATAACTCAATAGCCTCTTGACTGATCTTCGCCAAATTTGCTAGAGGAACTTTTTTTATTCTAAGAAATAATAATTTAATAATGAATTTTTTTATTATTATTTTTTTATGAAACATGTGAAAAGTGTTTCTGAGCAGAAGATCTGATGAGGGCGTCATTTCCACGTATAAAAGGTACATTTGGTAGAACTTGATAACTCCAACCATTCTCGAGGAAAGTGCCGTTAAACATTTCATTAATTTTTTGAAAGACAAATTCAAATTTAATGAAGCAAAGTGTATTTATTGAAAAGTCTGCTTTGGTTACGTTTTTTATTTACAATGCCTAGACATAATAATTTTTCAAATATGGAAATGAGGGTTATGATATTTGTTTACCCACAAAATAATTGTAACGGACGTGCTGCAGCGAGGAAATACTTGCAATATCCAAATAGAATAAAGCCAGACCATAAGATTTTCAAAGACCTATTTTATCGTTTGGGAGAAACGGGTTCATTTCGCCATAAAAACGATGTAGGACGACCGAAACGAATAATAATATAATAATAATAATTTTATTGATTCATTTGCTAATACAATGGATAGAGCAGGTCAAAATCTTAAATAATATAAAGAGTATATACAGTAAACACAATCACTGAGTTAATTAAAACGTTGACGAATCACAATTATAAAAATCGCAGAATAAAATTTATAACATAATATAAAAAGACATTATTGCACAATCTTGCTGTAAATAACCTCATTCAATAAATGTACGGAAGTAGCCTCAAAATTTATGAATCGCACAAATATTCACGCACGGTATAGTAGCACTTTTCAAGTAATAATTTTTTACATTATACTTAAAAGCTTGTATGGAGTTTTTCTCTCGAATTGATTGAGGTAGATTATTGAATAATTTTGGGCCCATATAATGAGGCGATCTTTGAAACAGAGTTGTTTTATGCTGAAGGAGCTTGATCAAAGAGCCACAGCGAGTGGGATATTTGTGGGAGTCATGATTTTTTACAAATTTCGCATGGTTTCCTTTTACATATGTTACGGATTTGAAAATAAATATACACGGTACAGTTAAGATGGAATATTTTATGAAGTAAGGTTTACAAGATTCTTGGCATTTTAGATTGAATATCAGTCTGATGATTCTTTTTTGATTAACAAATATTCGATGCGCATTAACGGAGCAGCCCCACAATTGAATATTATAGCTAATGAGGCTATAGCCTAGGGTATAATAAACATTCATTAAGAATTTTCTCTCAAGGCACCTTTTTAAACTGAAAATGGCAAAGTAACAGCTATTTAATTTTTTTTGCTAAATTATTGACGTGTTCTGTCCAGTTTAATTGCTCATCAAGATAAGTACCCAAGCATTTCAATGTTTTGCAAAATTCGATTTTTACACCATCCACCATTAGATTTATATTTATATTTGATTCAAGTTGCTTTTCATTGTAAAAATTTATAAAAGCTGTCTTCTTAGCATTTAAAATAAGTCGATTTTTATTGACCATTGATTAAATTCTTTAACCATTGTTTTGACTTGGATTTTGACAGTATCTGGTTCAAAGTAAGACACAATTAAACTGGTATCATCAGCATACATTATAATTTATTCTGGCACACAATTTGGTAGATCATTGGCAAATAGAGGAAAAAGGAGAGGTCCAAGGACAGACCCTTGAACAACTCCTAGGTCTATATCACAACTTTTCGATCTAGTTTTGTTCAGTTGTACTATAATTTTACGGTTAGTTAAGAAAGACTCTAATAGATTTAACAGGTTTCCACGTATACCTAGTTTGTTTAGTTTGTATGTTAGTGTTTCAGTTTCTATGGAGTCAAAAGCTATACTAAAACTGATATAAATGCCAGCTACAAATTTACCCTGGTCTAACTCTGAATATATATAACTTAATCCGTCAATACACGCGGATTCGATAGACCTCCCGGGAAGAAATCTGTGTCCTCTAGTTGTTTACTTTTGACCGGTTCTGCACTTATTTGCGAGCAGCTAATGCAGTTTTTGATTTCACTGTCAAGAGTATTTATTTTCTGTTTAATTTCTTGTGTACTTTTATTTACTATTTGTTTCATTGTATTGTTAAAATCACTAGTATCACAAACGTCTGTAGGCAGCTTGTTATTATTAGCACTCTCTTTAGCAATATTTTGCCATGTATTTTTCATTTTTAATGATTTTGGGTTGACATGTACATACTTCGGTATGCGATGTAAAGCAACGACAGGCGCAGTTAGTACTTGGATGGTGACCATTCCAACGGAAACCGCGTTCTCGCCTCACACATCTTCCAGCGGCTTGTATATCAGTGTATGCGTGGAAGCTATACAACCTTAGGCGAGGGTTGTATAGGAGATATACCATCCTTCGGAGGGGATGTAAAGCCGTCGGTCCCTTGTCTATTAAATGTTAGGCAAGTAAAAGATCCCTACTCTTCTTAAGGGAAGAGGTTCGGCAAAATTCCTAGTTGGGGGTAGCTCGTCTACAGGCGTCGGTGTTAGGTCTCAGTAGCGGAAATAGGCCGACGTTAAATAAATGTATATAAAAAAAAAAAAAAGTCTGCTTATTTTACTACAATTTTGATAACACTCGCGCGGCAGTCAGACTATGACGCATGACTGTGACGCATTACTCCAGATCAAGAACAAGAAATTTTAGTTCGTGTGGATGAAGATCCTTAAGTCAGCTTAAGTCGTTTAGCAGCGGTAACAGGGGTGTGTAAACAATCTGTCCTAAAAGTCTTACGTAAAGGACGCTTCTACCCATATCATCTCACTCCTGTACAAAACTTACTTCGAAGGGATCTTTCACAAAGGCTACAATTTTGTCAATTTGTTCTAAGTAAACACAACAGGAATCGAAATTTTGTTAAGAACACTTTATTTACCGACGAAGCAACTTTTACTCGCCGAGGTTATTTCTACTTCCCATTACTGGGAAGTAGAAAATCCTCATGCCGTTAAAGAAAGGCACTTTCAGCAAGACTTTAGGATTAACGTTTGGTGTGGTATCATCGGCGATCAATTATTATCTGTTTTTTCTTCAAAATACTTTTGCTGATATATTACATGCTTTCGTGCTAGACATACGGAACAGAATGTGGTTCATGCAAGATGGAGCTCCCCCTCATTTCTCCATTGAAGTCAGGAATTATCTTGATGAGATTTTCCCACGCAGATGAATCGGTCGAGGAAGTGAGTTTGCTTGACCACCAAGAAGTCCTGATTAGAATCCTTTGGATTATTATGTATGGGGATATATGAAGTCCTTAGTCTATGCAAATACTATCAACTCAAGAGAAGAACTGTGGGACAAAATACAAAACGTAGTGAATTTTATTAGAGGACAGGAAAATGTAGTTTTCAATGTAAGAAAATCTTTTATGAATAGAATCAGAAAAGGCATAGAAGTAGGTGAAGACCATATCGAACATTCAGTCTGAGTTGCAGCAACGGGGTTTTTGCATGGGGGGGAAAGTTTATAATATCATTAAGTCAACTTTTACGTTACTTTTTGGTCTTCTAATAAGATTAGATACTTATTTCAGACAATCTTTTGATTTATGTATTTATCTCAATATCATGAAAATAATCCATTAGTTCATAAGAAAGTGAGAAAGAGTTTACGATTTTGTTTCCCTTACGTTTTGTACTTTTTTCAATAAATACACTTTGTTCCATTAAATCTGAATTTGTCTTTCAAAAAATTATTGAAATTTTTAACGGCACTTCCCTCGAAAACGGTTGGAATTATCATTCTACCAAGTGTGCCTTTTATACGTGGAAATGACGTCCTCATCAGATTTTCTGGTCAGAAGTACCACAGCGTTTGGTAAAAAAAAATATGAAAACAAATTCATCTTCAGATACAGGTCCTGCGGCGCCCTCTATGATCTAACGTGATGTAATACATAAATTATTGTTTCTTAGAATATAAAAAGTTCATCTAGCAAATTTGGCGAAGATCAGTCAAGAGGCTGTTGAGTTATTGAGTTATAAAAAAAACGAAAAAATAATTTGAAATCTGACACCCTTATCTTTTCCCACAGCAACATTTTACTAAAGCATATTTGGTTATATCTTCATATTTTGGTCCAAAGAATCTACCTTTGAACTATGGCAATTATTAATGGTCCACCCTGTATAGGAATCCTTGAATCTCTTTTTAACATATCACAGTCAATTTATTCCAATCTTAAATAAAAGAAACAAGAACATTTTTTCTCGGGATGGTTTTAATTAAACTGTCAAAGAAATTTGCATTTTTATCTTGTCACTAAAAGGAAACTTTTAATCAAATTTTAACAGCAAGTAACTATTTAGAAAAAGAAGTTAATTATTAAGTTGAAGTTTTGAATTGGATAAAGAAAAATTTAATTTGTAAAGCTTATATTTATCAAATATGTTACGAAGGTATATTTTAAATAATTTTAAAAATAAAAATTTTCCTTCATAAGAACGAAGATATACAGTGCCCAGTCGGGAGCTTTTTTTTGGCATTAAGGCCAAGGGTAATTATTTAAAAAAAGAAAAACCTACTCCAACCTACCCACATACCAGAAGAAAACATGATGTAATAATCAGCTAAACAAAGGATATAACAAGGGTCACAAACTTCGCGTCCAGTGGCCCTTCAGGACAT
The DNA here is from genome assembly GCA_963675555.1 of Leptura quadrifasciata. Lineage (NCBI taxonomy): Eukaryota > Metazoa > Arthropoda > Insecta > Coleoptera > Cerambycidae > Leptura > Leptura quadrifasciata. Next base: position 115,059,303 of record OY776674.1, on the reverse strand, counting down.
TTTTTTCAGCACACACAAAACTAGACCACGAATAGAAGGGTATAATAACATACAGGTATAAAACAAAGGAAACAATGCTAGCCTATAACTTAATTCTCGTCTCTTGCAAGAACGCAATTAGGTGATTAAATATATCCTTCCTGTTTAAGGATAAAAGGTGAAGTAAATTGAAGGGTGTCCAAACGTTGCTCTCTTTTATTATATTATTGTACAGATTATCAGTGTCTACTACGTAATTTTTACATCCAAAAAATATGTGATCAAGATCACCAGGGACATTGCGGTATTCAGAGATATCTGAGTTAATGTGAACGATCCATGCTTTGATGGAAGTCTGAAGGACGTATTTTCTGCTCGAAAAACTTAGAAAAATTAAAAAAAAAATAGGAAAAAGAAAAAATTAATTTTCTTTTTCCTCAACCTTTTCTTAAATTCTAAATAATAATATTACGTTCACAAAATTTTTAGGGTTCAACGTGACTGTTTCAGACGGAGATTAATGGATAAATCATACTTACTGTCGTTTATGCTTAACTGCGGCTCTGATGGTATCACTTGGAAGACGTCGTAACACTATAAATCTAACACTGTCTGTTTCACACTCTCTTAAAATTAAATCTGAAAGGGAATTTTGTTAGAAAACACAAGTAAAAGACAATATAAAGTTCAAAATATGTATATTAAATCTTTTAAAAAATTTATGTTTTTACAACAACTTCTTCAGAGAAAATGTTAACAAACAATGGTCTGACCCGTGTACAACACATGGTGAAGAACGGGACGATTCATACGGTACCAACTACCATCCAATATGCAGTTTGAAAAGCTAACGATGCACAAAAAGATTCAAGAAAAGTTTCATGTAACTGAAATTTTGGTGGGCTTATGCTTGCCTGTCTTTTAAACGTATTTATTAATTCACATAAATTTTGGTCGCTCCTCGGAGCTTAAAATTGCTTGAAGCGTCTCTACTTCGTTTGTATTATGTAATAACAAATTTTACGTTCAGGCAAGGCAGATCCCATGCACGTGTGAGTACATGGTATAGATACTTTTTTGACTCCGAATCACTGAGGAACCGGTTTAGGGCAAACCCCGTCAAAACGCATCATTTCCCCGTCAAATCCGACTGCTAGGAAATGATGGGGGTCCCATGTCGCTAAGGGCTATTTTCGCTATAACTTCCGATATACTTTGAATAGTCGTTGGACTAACTTGTCCTCATATTCAATACCTCGTAAGAGTTGCAGTGCTTGACAACGTGGATTCGTAAAAGGGTTTTTAATCTTGGAAATTTTGAAGTTCAAGTCCAATTTTAGTATACTTTCTAAAATTGGGTGGTCGGGGCGACATTACGTCCCTGTGCAGCGACATTTACTACACTTTCTAAATTAACGCTCCTTGAAGAGTTAGCGATAATTTGGCATAAAAAATGCTCCGAAGAGCAAAATTATGTTTCCAAGAATTAAAAACCTCTTCCACGGCGTTTTTACGTGAAGCACGCTTTTCTTACGAAGTATTTCCTAAGTCGGATTTTGTTACAACGTCGAAAAGTATATCGGGGTTATAGCGTTCTTTAACATTAACAATGTTAATTTAAACAAATGTGCAGGATAACATGCATGACCAAATTTCATTCGTATAATTGTGGTGATATACTTCCTTGAGCAGTTATAATTATCATGCCAAAACTTGTACGGTAATTCACAATGAATTAGCGAGTATCTACTCGGGTTTATGAAAGCCGATTCTTTCCATATATATTTCCACTTATTTCTCAGTTTAGCTCTAAGAAAATTAACTGCATCAGTAAGACATATTTTGTAGCTCATATTTATTCCTGTATCGATGCTTTTCTTATCTAAACAATCCACACGTTCATTGTGCTTCAAGCCTATATGTGCCTTTACCCATATAACGACTACCTTTCTCCCTTCCTCAGAAAAAGTTTGTAATAAGTTTTTATTGTTTACAATAATAGAGTTAGTTTTAAGTCGGGAGCTTACACGATCCATATCCCTAAAACTACTGAACGAATTTTTGTGAAATTACGTATGTATAGTAAACAACGATCTATCCAACTAAAATATTTTGGCATTTCTGTCACTTCTGCTTATACCGGAAGTAGATGTCAACTTCGTTATTTTAAATGGAACATTCATATTTTTGTTTGCGAAATTAATAATTTACAACATTTTAAGGTCATTTTGTATAACAAACCTTATACAAAATTTATAGTTTTGGAGATATTACATTTTCAATGAAAAATTAACAGCTGCAGACCCCTAAAATATTTATCCTGTGAATAACACACCGAGTAAATTAAATATCTTTTACTGTAGAAGTAATGAATACAACCATAAGTTATTCAAAATAATTAAAAACATTTAAATATTATATTAGATGAGTACAAAAGTGGTCACAACTTTAAATTCAAAACCATTAAATACCTTCAATTTGTTAAATGGAAACCCCCATTTTTTATTTTGTCAAACTCTACGACTAAAGATGTGGACAGTTTACATTTACTTCCCTATACCTAACTACGACGGTTTTTAAGATATTTACGAAAGTTCAGAAAATCCTATTATTTTGTAAAAATTGTGTTGGGTGATGGCTTGGGTTTATTCGGGTGTCTCAAAGCAAACATATTACACGTTCTTGTTAATACTTCGTTGGAATAACCCAGATGGGCTATAATGGAATTAAATTTATTAGAAACAACTACACATATACTATAAAATATTAAACAACTAATTTGACAGCTCTGTTATTACTTCTTCTGACAATAATTGTTTGCATGGCCGAATTAGATAAAGAATTCTTACAAAATAATAGAATTCTCTTTCTTTCCTAAATATCTTAAAAACCGTTGTAGATAGGTATAGCGAAGTAAATGTAAACTGTCCATATTTCTAGTCGTAGAATTTGATAAAATAAAAAAATGGGGGTTTCTGTTTAAAAAATTGAAGACATTTGGTGTTTCTGAATTTAAAGTTTTGATCACTTTTTTACTCACCCTGTGTAATATTTAAATGTTTTTAATTACTTGCAAATAACGTTTATGGGTATTGATCAGTCAGGCAGTCATAGAGTCAGTACTACGTTGTTGTTCATTGGAGGTGGATGCATGTTCAATTATTCAATTCACGACGTATACGTGTATCACAGCATTTAAAAATTATAGTTATTCTCATAAATTTTATAAAGGGCCGAATGCCTTGGCTCTAAGTAGCGCTGTAAAAGAATGTTTTTAATATAAAATACATTTTGAAATAACAGAATAATTTTGAAACGAAAAATAAAGAATTTTATTAAATGTTCAAATAGGCCCCCTTCTTGAGCTGAACAATAACCTAATCTATCATAAAAACTTCTTCTGACATTTAACAACATATTCGGGCTAATTGGTGAGAAAGCGATTGCGATTTTCAATCGCAACTCCTCGAGATTATTAGCTCTGTTCTTCTGGAAGCCATAAATTTGAGATATTATGTGGTCCCATAAAAAAAATCATTTGGAGCCAGATCAGGAGATCCAGCTGGCCCCGTCTATTGAATAAACGACCTGGAAATGTAAAATGGAAATTCTTATAGCGGTACAATCTTGATCTGATCATTTTGTTGAAACCAGATCTCGTTAAATCTTCGCCCTGCCACCAGTTTAATTTCCGGAACAATGTGCTGCTGCAATAGATTTAAGTACTTAAGGCCGTTTAGTGTACCATCAATGAAAAATGGACCGATCATATGATCCCTCCAATATACCACCCCATACATTTAATTTCTAGCGATACTGAATTCGTAATGCAAAAAATCGATGCAGATTTTGCCTAGACCAAAAACAAGCGACTGACAGATAATGTCGACCATGTAAATGCACAGGATGATTCGTCAGTGAAAACAATATTTTTGATGAAATTTTTATCACAGTTCGCCTTTTCCATTACACTTTCACAAAAGGTCATTCGTCTGATATTGTCCTCAGGAATTATCTCATAGATTTTTCTCATTTTGTATGATCGGTAACCATTTTTCTTGAAAATCCTTCTTATTGTTCTGTCACTTCAATCTACTGCCTCAGCAATGTAACGCCGTTACGTCAGTTTTGCAACTTGCACTTTACGACCAATGCAAACGGTTTTTGCCTCAAGCGTCAGTTTCTGATTTAAACTGTACCACTTTCTCTATCAACAGTATGATAGAGGTACCAGATAGAATCAGTGGAGACGGTTTATTACCAGGAGTCGACATTGTACGGACAGCTGTAATAATTTTATGTTTGTAACAATTTTACTATTTCAGAACAATACAAATTAGAGACGAGACTCAAAATAAGGCACACATAATGTTTTAAAAATATATTGACAATATTTACCGGCCAAAGAAAAATCAAATTAAGATATGTGGTAGGTATTTAAAAAAAATACTGGTGTATATATATCTACAATAAAACAGCCAAATTATACAGATAGTTTTGCATTCAAGCAAATTAAATTCAAAAAATTTTAATTACCCAAGTATCAGGACGGATATTAAACTTTCTAATTTTTAAGCAGTAAACTCTACTATGATCGTGAATTAAGTTTTAATGCACAAATGATAGCAAGCAAGTAAGTGATGATATACCCGCGCAAAAGGAATGAAAGCAAATCAGACAGTATGATTAACAAAGCAACATGGTGGCTCGACACGTGCAACAGTAGATAATTTGGCCCAAGCTTTTGACAGACAGATAAATATTCAAATTTTAAAATTTCTAACAAAATAAAATAATTTTGAATATTGACGTTGTAAACCTGGTGATGAAATATTTAATTGCTAAACAAGGCTGTACGTCTCAGTTGGAATGTCTAACTTAAAGGCAGCGTCCCCTACTGAAAATTTCACGGAAAATAACCAGGAATCTAATTCAGAAATTTGAAGCTACGGTGCGTTTCAATTGGAGTGTCCCACTTAAAGCCAGCGTCCCCAAATGAGAAATTTCACGGAAAATTTATCCGGACTCAAATTGCAATACGTCTCACGTGCTGGGCTAGAATTCGTCCTGTCTAGCGCACGTTTCGCGATCACATGTCGCAATCAACTTCGTAGAAAAATCTTTATAACCGGTAGCGTCAATTGATTTAATAATAATTTCTTGACAGTTTAGATGGCCGGGGTCGCTTGCAAATAACTGTTTTATATTATTTCGGAAAAGAATGAATTTAATAACCCCAGTATTAATAATTATAATTCTAAATTATGTTACTTCAGACACAAAGTTAAACTGAAAGCATATACCAAATTTCCCATTTAAAATTAGCTTCATTACAGCAATTGCTTTAGCAAGCACTGTGGGATTTTTCTCATCGGTGGCCAAAACCATTATTTCCCTCATTTCATTATTATTGTTGTGTTGCGAGACTGATTTTCTTTTATATCTTCCAGGAGAAACTCACCAATGTTTTTCGAAAGTTCTTATGATTCTACTGATTGTGTCTTGTTTGGATATATAGTTTGAAATATATCTTTAACTGCGCGCATTGAACGATCACCATAATACCTCTTAATTATCTGAATTTTTTCGCTAACCTGATAACCATCCATTTTAATGAATTATCAGATATTCTACAAAACAAACGCTTATGCGCTTCTGCTCAAAGTGGAATAAATGTGAATACCTTCATCTAGCATGCGATTAGTCGCAGTCGTCTCGATCAAACCTCCACTATCTACATTCCTTTATATCGTTGTGCATTCAATCTACTTATCACTTGTGAACATTATTTGTCTAGATACCCATAAATTCGTCCATGTGCGCACTTGGCTGCCGCTGTCTGTAAAGTAAAGTTGGCAAAATGCAAACAAAAATTAGGCATTTTCTAAATTTTTTGTTGTTAAACAGCAGTGTTTAACAACATTAATGTGAAATTAGTAGTAATCGTGATAGAATTTTATACATAATACATTTTATGTTTATTTGAATAAAATGTAATATGTTATGTGACCATATAAAATTAATTTCTCAAATACTTATATACGATGTCATATTAATATTTAATAACTGAAGTTAAATGGCGTTATAGCGATATTTACCTCAGATGCTCGCAAGAAAATCCAATGATACCATTTCGTATTACATAAACGAAGAGTTACTACGGGAATTATGAAGCCAGGCTATTGGACCATAAATTTGTAGAAAATACTATTGTAATATCAGTAACGTTGGAACAAATTATTATCCAATGGAGTGAATAAGATAAATTAATTTTAAACACTATTAATGTCACTACTCGCTATATCTTTGAATAGCGTAATTTAGAATTAATACGTGACATTAGGTACTTTTGGGTTTGTTATATGTTCCGCATAAATTAAATAGTCTCTAATAGTTTCAGAGCTTCCATGATGTTAGCAGAATTATGTATCCTTAATTGGGTGGTCTCAATGAAAATCAAATTGATATGACCACTGACTCCCCAACCAACGGAGTACCTACATTCAAACGCTGGACATGTGTGCTTGCATAATTCTTCATTATAACTCTGTTCAATTTATACCTAAAAGAGCTTAGAGATACCTAAGTTGCGAAAGCGGTTAAAAGTATATGTGTATGTATATATAGAAAAGTTCCAATAAAATATTGTCTATCAACATGGTTTATAATAGCCGATGTAATTTACAGAGATATTCGAAATGTATTCGTCAAATTACATCATTGTATTTTTCGAATTCTGAACAGATTTTTAAAAAATCTGCCTGTCTGTCCGTCGCACAATAGAATATTTTCCCAAATAGCTGGTCCAAATGTAGAATTTCCAGTACCTACACTAAAATTAATATTCTAAAATCTGGCTACGCTGATTTCAAATCTAATATTAAAATTTTTAGAAACAATATGGCAGATTAAAGCCTCAAATATTAACTTAAAAATCCGGAGAGATACAGAGAGACGCCCATTATCAGCAAAAACAAGTCTGGAATTATAATTTTTACAAAAAAAATGACAACCTCAATATTACAAGAACATTCTTCAGTTTGTCATTTTGAAGTCGCCACTTCACTTAATTTTTTAGGGATTTACTCAAAACATTGTAAATTGTAAGGCGTACTCAATTAATGTGACGTCACGTATTAGGCAACCCAACATACTACTGTCTTAACGCTAATGGCACAAAATTAATGCACTGGAGTTTGACTCTTAATACTCTAGCCAATAGAGACTATTATCAAGAGGGTTAAAACATAGCTTAGAATTTCATTTTATTTCTACCTCACAGAAAATATTTAAGAACTCTCAGTAACTAATTTACATTTACAAAGTATATATACAGGGTCACTGGTAATTCGATACATTCCTTTGGAGATGTGATGGGGCATGAGCTAAGGAGTAAATCTAGCCCTAACATACATTATGCAAAACTCAGTAGTTTTTGAGATATTTCAATTTTTTTGTTTTTCTCAAAAAAGTAGATCTTAATGTCTTAAAAGTTAATTTCCGAAAAATCTACTTGACATTTTTAAATTTTTTTTTACTGGATTACTTGTCCAATATTATAGATAACCGTTTGGAATGAAAAATATCCGGAAACATTTCGATCATGTGAACATTTAAAATAAAAACTTGTAAAATTTTTTTTTTAAATCAGTTATAAAATTTACCTATTAGGTTTTTTCAAAAAAATATTAACGTAACACGCGTACAAATTATTATAAAAACTTCCTTATTTCAATAGCTATCTAACTAGGTAGAAATGTTTAATGTACCCTTGATAGTTCTAATAAAAAATTAGTAAAGATAATGCTGGTGGCGGAATTTATTAAACGACTAATCGTTCATTTTCATTTAAGTCAGTCAGTCCTTGACTTTGACGTTTGTGCATATATGTCATTAACTGACATTCTTATCTCCGTGTCCCTTAAGTTTGTTGGTCTTGTTAAATTAGTTATCGAAGATTTTGATTTTGCTCGTAGTTGTTGCTATTAGTTGTTGTTATTGTATTTTCTGTGCCATGGCCGCGTATGCCAACGCAGAATGCGCTGACATCTTGTTTGTCTATGGATACTGTGGCGGCAACGCTGCTGAAGCTCGCCGAGAATATGGTCTTTGGTACCCTAACCGCCGCTTACCAAATGCACGTGTATTCAGTACGGCTTATCGAAATATCGCTGAAACTGGCTCCGTGAAAAGTAGAAGAAGTGACGCTGGTGCTCCTCCCGTTTATGAACCAGATGACGAGGAAGAAATATTGAGGTATTTTAAGGAAGACCCAACTATTTCAACTAATAAAGTCGCAAGACTAACCGGAGCGCCACAATGGAAAGATTGGTCTACAATATGTAAAGTTGGATGCCATCCTTACCACTATACCCCTGTCCAAGGCTTGGAGGAAGGTGATCCTGGAAGGAGAGTGGAATTCTGCTGCTTTATGTTAAATTCAGATGCAGAAAGTGCAAATTTTTTAACAAGTATTTTATGGACGGACGAGTCGAAATATAATCGCGAGGGTATAACAAATTTCCACAACCTACATTATTGGGCAGAGGAAAATCCCAAGTTAACACGTGAAACTAGTTTCCAAGTGAAGTTTTCTATTAATGTGTGGATGGGAGTCATTGGTCATTATTTAATAAGGCCACACGTTCTTCCTCAAAAATTTAAACGGGGAAATCTATGAAAATTTTTTAAGAAATGATCTGGCGGTGATTTTAGAAGATGTTCCTCTCGCCGTCAGATAGCGAATGATGTTTCAGAACGACGGTTGTCCAGCACATTATCGGCTGACAGTACGACAGTTACTTGATCAACGTTTCCCTAACCGTTGGATTGGAAGAGCGGACCCAATACCTTGGCCAGCGCGAAGCCCTGACTTAACACCCCTTGATTATTACGTATGGGGTCATATGAAGGAGATAGTCTATGCCACACCAGCCAATACTATAGAAAACCTTAGACAAAGGATAGTCGAAGCTGCCCAACACATAAGGCATAATCTGACAACCAGAGTAACAAGGACGGAAATAAGAAGACGCTACCGTGTCTGTATACGGGATAGGGGCTCCCATTTTGAGCAAGACATATAAAAAATAAAGTACAACTTTGAAATTAATGAAGAATTAAACTCTACTTTTAAAATGTTTTTACTGTTTATCTAAAAATTAAATTCGTACTACTTGTGTTATTTTTACTAGTATTTTCTTAGAACTATTAAGGGTACATTGAACATTTGTACCTTGTTAGATAGCTATTGAAATAAGGCAGTTTTTATAATAATTTATACGCGTGTTACGTTCATATTTTTTTGAAAAAACCTAATAGGTAAATTTCATAGCTGATTTAAAAAAAAAATTTTTTAAGTTTTTATTTTAAATGTTCACATGATCGAAATGTTTCCAGATATTTTTCATTCCAAACGGATATCTATAATATTGGACAAGTAATCCAGTAAAAAAAAAATTAAAAATGTCAAATAGATTTTTCGAAAATTAACTTTTAAGACATTAAGATCTACTTTTTTGAGAAAAACAAAAAAATTTAAATATCTCAAAAACTATTGAGTTTTGCATAATATATGTTAGGGCTAAATTCACTTCTTAGATCATGCCCCATCACATCTCCAAAGGAATGTATCGAATTACCAGTAACCCTGTATATATATATGAAATGTTATTGTATTTCTAGGTACTCTCACGCGTCGATGGTCGACTTCTCCGGGAGTCATGGTTGTCTAAACGACGTTTCGTCAGAATCTAATCTGCTGCCATCTTCGGGTTCTCACTGAAAGCTGTCTACTGCTGCTCCTTGTTGCTCGAACTGAACTAACGTTCTCCGCGTTGTGCGGCTCTTTATATATGCTGTGGTCTAGGGCACGCCTGCACGACTGGCTACGTGTTATTGGTCCCCTACTACCTGTGGGAGGCGTAGCGGGCGCCTGAGCTAACCCGACAAATGGTCTCGCTGAAACTTCACGATCCACGTGACTTCTGGTTGGTGGTTGGGCATCCTCGTGTCCAATGGTTGACGTAGAATGCCGTGGTTCTCTTTGATTGGTCAGCGCTCGGCTCTGACTCCTCGTGATAGGTCCATTACGGGCAGGTTGCTGTGTTTCTTTACTATTTGTCAATGGTTGAACGTACCTCCTCGTGATTGATTCGTCCACGGTGGATCGTCGTATGTTTTCGGTTGCGTATCTTCCTACAAGAGCGGACTTCAAAGAACTTGGTAATCCCTGCATATCATCCCGATTATTAAGATTTTGTGATCTTTTTTCTCGATCTTTATGGGCTCTCTGGAAATCCTTGACTTATATTGCTCGATATTCGCTACTGTTCTGGTGTTGTCGAAGTCTTTCTTGTGTCCTGTGGATTTTACATGCTGTATTAGGGACGATGTTTTCTCCTCTTTTCGTACTGCATTCATATGTTCTTACTTTCTTACACTAATACGTCTATTGGTCTGTCCTATGTATGATTTGTTGCAATTTTGGTACGGGATTTCGTATACTCCTTGGTTTTCTAGGGTAGTTTTTGATTTTGGATTACGGAGGACTGTATTATTTTATAGATTCTGTGATTTTTTTTTGAAAAGAATAATACATGTGGTAGAAAATCCAAATAAAAGGAAATAATATAAATTATAAATTATTTAACAGTAAATTTTAGATGTCTTGTTATAAATTTCATATCATGGTTCTGGCTGCTTGGACTCGGCCAAAGTTCCAAAGAAAAAAAACCAAGGTAATAAAGCTCAAATTCCAACGTTACTCGACGGGATCAAAATTTCTATGATAGTAGTATGTTTGGTTGCGTAAGTTGTGACATCAACAGCTAATTGAGTCCATTCCACCAGAGGAGCGTCGTATTAGAATATTAAAATATCTTGCAAGTCGCCGTTTGCGATTTTCTGCTGTCATTACTGAATAAATATCGACAAAATGACACCAGACAGATTTGTCTGTAGCTTAATCATACTGTTAATCTTGTGATACAAAATATCTCTCCAAATTATTTACGACGATTTGTCATCCAAATTCCTTTACAATATACTTTGTTCTAACTAGAAGTTTCAAATCAAACGATATATTTTTCATATCAGTTGATTAATATTTCTTTCTGTGTGTATGCAGCTATAATCTAATCTATTTAGTTGCAGTTTTATTAGTATAAAAATATCTTTTTGTAATAAAACGATTCATCTGTCCTTTCATTCTTTGAATTTACCACAAATAAGCTTATTTTTTTATAAACATGAGAGTATTATATTAACGCTTGCCTCATATTTATTTATTTCGTTTTAGTAGCCACAAGTTTTTTTATAACTGTTACTATATTTTACCTGCCCTCTTATTCTGGTATTAGATTTTATTAGTAAAATAGTGTTATGAACGAAACGGTGATTCTTGCTAAGCGAACAATTAACATGATGCTACGGACTGCATATTGTTTTTTCAAAAGCCTACGCTATAGGTAGAATAAAAGATTATTTCTGTACTGTTGCCCTGTTTCAAGTTTATTTCTTTCTGATGGTATTTGGCCAGCTTACAGCGGACTATAGGACTTCAACAACATACTCAAAGAGTTTTATGATGAGTTTATAGACCATCAAGGTTAAATATCAAGGACATTAAGTTGAGGTAAATGTAAGATATAACGAAGAGCGATAGTGAAGTTTTATTAAAATTAACACAGGGCAAATCAGTAATATCAGATTATTTATTCATTGGTCATGTCACTGTTCTTTAGGGACAAGAGTTGACCAATTTTAAGCTATCTAATGCTTATTTTAAAAAGTAAAATATTATTTCTAAAACATTTAAATAGAAAAAAGTTTCCAAAAATGTAACTTCAATGTTTTCTAATAATAATGAATATTAAAAGTGAATATTTTAAAATTATTATAAAGTTTCTACAGAATAGCTCCATAACTCAGTCGTTGTAGGTGTTGATCTTCAGAAACTGCTAAAATGGCTGAAATTTTACATACTGTTAGGATATTCTATAAAGAATAATATAAAAATAAACTTTTCGCGAATTTTAGCTGAGCTTTTTTCAAAAAATATGTTTAAAAACCGTTTAAAGCAGACTATCTACTGATACGGGATTACTCCGAAGTAGCTCCTAATCGGAATACACTACACTGTGGGCCCAGAAGGCAGTCGAATTGTTTGAATAAAAACCTAATAGATGTAGACAAGCACCGATCAAAATATTTGAATTTCTGATCTGCTGCTAAATCTATTAAGCAGGGCATTCCAACGGTTCGTGTAATTAGTGTCGTACGCATGTAATGAGTGTTTTATGTTATTTCCCATATGCTCCGTACCTGGAGAACTATATCCACGTGCTAGTAAGAGGAGCTAATAATATTTTTGTTGCGATAGATAGCTCCGATGAGAAAGAGGAATAGAACCAGAATGAATTCAGGAGTTTCAAGTTCGAAATACTTCATCGATCCAACTAAAATATTTTTTTCTATTTTTAATACCTTTCGCTTTCTATTGATATGATGAGTTATTGCCAAAACCAAAACCAAACCAAACCAAAACCAAAACTGATGTGCTTGGTCATAATTGTTTAACTTATGCATTTTGTAATTTATAAGCTTCTCATGAAGAGTGTGTGCCGAATGTAAAATCTTAACAGGATTATTATAAGGGGAGTATTTAATGCCACGTCAACTTAGATCATTTGAACGACATCAATTTAAAAGTAAAATTGTATTAAATAACGACATCTTTATACCCACTATCATTCGCACGACAGTTTATAAACAAATTAGCGACAAAATAAGTTATAATGACAGCAAAAATGGACATTGCACGACACAAGAATGTATCTTACAACAAATAAAGTATTAGATGGGAATTAATTAATATATATTGCAGGACAGAATAAAGCATTGCAAGACAAAAAATAAACAATTTTACGAAAAAAAGGTGAAATAAGCGACTAAAATGGTGTTTTGACCACCAATAAAACACAAAGAGCAGCCTAAAAATGTGTTGCGTGACGTAAAAAGTTATTACCTATCTGACAAACAGATTTTGTAAACAAAAAAACTTTTAAGACATTCTTAAGATATTTAAACAAGAAATATTTCTCTTTATATCTTTATACCCAAAACATGCTTACGGTTCAAGTATTTAAAAAAATAAGGACATGTACATTTTGATTGACTTAAATCAGCATAACCCAAATGATGTAATTGTATTTTTTTAAATCATCAAAGGTATACCATTTATCTTCCTTTTCTTTGAAAGCAGAAGTCAGCTGGGTTGCGATTATTGATTCATCAGTTGACTTTGAACATGTATAATTTCCATCCTTACCTTCTGGAATAATTATTATAATATACCTCAGATAATAACAAAAGTTTTGACGAACCCAACCGAAATCAGAAAGATTATTATTAAAAAACTACCGAACCATAAAACCCCAGGTTTAGACAATATTCCAAATTATTAAAAAAACATCCCCTTAAAATGTCTGGTGCAACTGTCTTATGTTGTTAATTCTGTACTTACGCTACAACACTTTCCCACAGCTTGGAAAACTGCAATTATCATCCCCATCCTGAAGCCGAATAAACCCCCATATTTATCAAACAGTTATAGACCAATAGCTCTGCTGAGCACTATGACAAATGTCACAGAAAAAATAATTGTAAAAATGCTACATTCATTAATAAGGAAGACAATGCCACCCGTGTAATTCGGCTTCAGGACGGGGCATAGCACGACGCTGGCGATCTCTAAAATAGTATAAGCCGCGATAATAGGATTTACAAAAAAACAGTGTACAACGCTACTATTGCTAAATGTTGAGAAGGCATATGACACTGTGTGGCTCAACGGTCTTATCTATAAACTAGCTAACGTATATAACGTATATAAACTCTTCCTATACACAGTGGCGACCCCAGAATTTCGATATGGGGGGGCATCAAGGATGGGCAGCACAGCTATGTACACATAGCGTCAGCTGCAAGGGGATTTAAGATCTCTCCGGAGTGTATTAGTCATCGGTGCTTCCAATTTTAATTGTAAATGACTTCACGTCAATAAAATGACGCCGCCAAATGTAAGGTGTGCTTGGAAAGAGAGAGATAGGTGAAATAGAATATGACATTATACAAATTTATTATACCTAATCTTTAAATCTCTATTTGTTTCTGAGGACATATAGGGCTAATTTTATTTTAGTTCTACAAAACGGAAAATGTTTATTTTAATAATGCCTATGTGGGATGATAAAAATTTATATTTGCAAATCGAAAATAGAAAAAAAAAAAAAATTTTATATAAACTTTTTCTTCTCTCATAATCCCACATTGTAACATGTTTGTAATTTCTTTTAGTGAAAGCCGTTTTTTAAAATAATGAGTTATATAAGAGTATATCGAAGCATCTTGACGGCTTATATCCGGAGCGTTCTTAATGATTAACGCTTAAATAGTCGGTGGCAGGACAATAAAAAAAACTATTTTGTCGGCATTTCGTGTATTTAGCACACATATCTTAAAGGTTTAATAGTTATAATGCAATATTTTTAGCACAACAATTTGATCATTATTAATGTTGAATATTGGTGCTGATGAAATTGTTATGCCTACAGATGTTGCATTATATGGCCATATTTTTTCCAGAAAAGGAAGTACAATGATGAAAGTAGCATTTTATCAAAGTTGAGGGTGCAGGGCCTAAAAATGCGCCACAGGCAAAAATTTTCAAAAGGCCTTAAATTAAAAGTTATAAGATTAATTTAAAATAATATTGTCTTCGAAATGTAGGTCTCGTCCAAAATATATTTGTATCAGGTAAAAAGACCAAGTATTCTATATTCTAATACAAAATATAACAAAATAACAAATATGATCTTCAATTTGCCCTCGACGTGCCTGCAACTACAGCACTTGAACCATCACGTTGGTACCAGTCGCACTTTTGGGGATTTAGGATTGCGTTCAAAATTTGCGGTCTGGCTTTTGGAAACTGGAACATTTCGCTGCAACTCTCATTGATGTTCGTGCGAACTAGCATCACAGCCTTTGGTATGAATATCTCCATTTACGATTTTTCTGAACTCCAATATTTATTAATATTGGAGAACAGTCGCTTAATCCACGCACTTTCTCATGAAAAAACAAAAAATAAACTCTATAAAATCTTAAAATGTTTTAATTTATTTTGACTTTATCCAGACTATCGAGTCAGGCCAGCAATCTTCAGTGCGATAGTGCAAATATTTTTGGAATTCCAATCGGCAATTTTATCTTCTGTTGGCTTGCATTAGACAAACATCGCCGAATAGTTCGTCTTCATTCAATACCAGACCTATGTAATCCTTAAAAGCCTCACATGAACAAAAAAACTTGATTTCATGAAACTTGTCTTCTCAAATTCACACGTTCAAAAACATTCAGTTCATTTAAGTTTGAACTCCAGTTTTGCAAAAAGTAAATGAAAATTTCAATTTCGAATTTTTTGTATCTTAAGAAAAAAAGTACATTTAGGTGTAATTAATGAACCTTTTAAGGACAGTAGGATACTATCCAAAAAGAAAGTACTGTCTAACTAAAATAAGTACATATGGTCACCCTAATTAGAATTATTAAGCCCTGAAGAAGTATGTGAAAATAACCGAAATGTCGGCAAAATACTGTGTTTCTATCTTATTGTCCTGTCTCCGACAAGACTAATACAGCACTACTGCATATTTTATTGTGATCTGTTGAAAGTAAATGTTGGGTAGAGAGATTTTAATAATAGGTAATCGGTAGATTTACGATGTTCATGTGTCCATGGTGGGGGGGGCGGGCCCCTATGCCTCCCTTAGGACCGCCATTGCCTATACATACTTTCTTTGATTAAAAGCTTCTTATTTGGTAGGAAAATAACTATACGAATAAATAACTCTATTTCATCAAAGAAAAAAATGTCAGCGGGTGTCTCTCAGGGGGCAATACTCTCACCTATCGTGTATAACCTTTTCCTTTCTGATATTCCTATGAATCCCAACATGACACTCCTGCTTTACATGCATGATGCTGTGATCTGCGGGCGATCGTTTTATGCACAGATAGCTGCCCAAAAGATCAAGTATCATCTGGTAAAGCTGAACGACTACTAAAAAACATAGAAGATACAGAATAAGGAAGACAAGACTGAGACAATCACTTTGCATAGGAAATTCACAAATATCACAACTTTTGATAAAATTAATGACAAAGTCATACAGGAAAAAAGCAGGGTTAAGAATCTCTAGACGTAATGCCAGACACGAGACTCTGCTTTGGACCACACGTGACACAGACGATTAAGAAAACATATGCTACGCTGAATAGATTATATCATATCCCCTGGGTATTCGAAGGAGTAAGTTGACGCAAGAAAATAAAATAACACTTTATAAAGTCCTATTAAGATCAATAATGACGTATGCATGTGCGGGGTAGAATCTAATTTCCGACGCACAGTGCATGCATCTACAAAGGCTCCAAAAGGAGCTTCTTCGATTATTGTCAAATACAGATAGATATACACCCATTGCTGTGTTACACGAACAACTAAAAATTGAAACCCTTAGAGAATATATTCAGGAAACAGTTCAGAAATTTTTCTCATATAAAACACAGCAATCGAATTTGACAGCGGACATGACAGACAGACGTATCCATAATGATCCCCAACATCCTCATAAACTCCTTCACCAACGCCTCCCAATATAGACACAAATACCTTAACAATAGTTCAATACATATAAAAATTGTCACACAAACAACAATCACACAACAATTTTTTTTTGTTGCAATCTAAGCATTAGCGTTTTGTTGGCAATATGCAATTAGTACACTTAACGCGCCAGGCTTGTAACTTGTAATTCAGCGCTGGGCGGGGAATATAGTCCGGAGAGTAGCTGTTGGTTGCAGTTTGGTTACGTTCCTTATTGTAAAATAAGGATTTTATACAGGAGTATGCGACTAAAAATATTATGTTTTAATATTCCGACCTCTAAAAGCACATTTCAACTATGCTAAGCCCAGTCAGGCTATTTATTTCGAGTGCAACAGACACTCAACCGCTAGATGGCGCCTGCTGATTGTCTTGCATGTCGCTATCCTAAGGATACCGAGATGTACCAAATAGTCCAAGGATCCTCGTGTCGGTCGTCACATGCCTACCTTGCACTGACGAGAACCAACAGCTCGAAACTGCAGTCTGTAAGTGGTGTGGGATGACTTGTACGAGAGCTCCTTTAAGTAGGATCAGTCTTTCGGCTGGTATTTATTGCAATCGAAGCATTAGTGTTTTGTAGGTAATATCAATTATTACCCTTAACGCGCCAAGCTTGTAACTTATAATTCAGCGCTGGACGGGGCATATAACCCGGAGAGTAGTTGTTGGTTGCAGTCTGGCTACGTTCCTTATAGTAAAATAGGATTTTATAGAGAAGTATACGACTAAAAATATTATGTTTCGATTTAACATTATTTATTTATTTTTAAAAAAATGATCAACAGTTGCTAACAATTTACCCGCAACCACAACGTAGCAAATCTTAAAAACATAAAGCAATTAATAACAAACATTTTTAACTAGTATTAGATAAGGAACGAATAATGCGATATAATAAAATAAGAGGGTGGCAACTAAAACGAATTAAAAAAATAAACTTACATACAACTTCACAGGCATACCAACGGCCACCAAGCTTGGACTTTATATGATTGTATAGACTCCGGTCTGAAATATATATTGTTAATGACATAATAAAATAAATGAAGTAGTTTAATAGTTATTGTATATAAAATAGGTAATAAAAGATTTTTAATTGGTAAAAAAAAATTAGTACGTACCTACCCCTTCCGCTACACTTCATAAAGCTTAGAGAGATTATTCTCTGTAAGTAATCAGTAGGTATTGCTGAAAGAAAATACATTGTGAAAAGCATATTTTGGACATTGACATTTTGTTATAAAGTACACACTAGCAAAAAATCCCATAAATCAATTTCAGATCTTTGAAAAAATGAAGGTCATGTCTTGTACAGAAAACTCCTTCCTTTCCTATTATTTTTTACGTAGAACTGCTGTTTTACAAATATTTGCAGTAGAAAAACACTAATTTTTCCGTATTACGAAAAAATTAATCTAACTTTGAGCCTCGATTGCTAGAAAACTAACAGTGTTGGCGAGTAGCTTATTTAACTTCTTTTGTAGAATTTTATGGGGAATGTTTTTGCTCTAATGATATTTTTGCGCGGGAGTTAACGTGTTGCGAAATAAATTTGAAAATCTACCGTCATCTTGGGGGTGTTTTTTCTCATAAAGGGGATGCTTCATCCACTATAAGGATGGGAACATTTTTATTTCGTATTCGCAATTCTTCTGAGAGGTTATTTCCAACATTATATATTATTCTGTTATTTTTCATCTAATTTGACTGGAGTGTAAGAATATTAAATCGCTGTAGATGTGAGATTCTAGATGCGGCGAGTGATGTAAAGTTATACTAACAATAAGACAAGCTATATCGGTAATATACACTTATCCATTCATTGTTTATGCCACTTCTGTGTAAATCTAACGATAAATGCAATGACGTGTGTCTAAATAGTATGTACAGCTGCCATATTACATTAATAGTATATATTATGCGACGCTCCATCGAGTGTAAAATAAAATTTAGGTGAATGTAATGGGCACAATGAAATGAATGTTTATATAGGCTGTTAACATCAGAATCTAATATCGATCACCACAGAATTCAATGCTCTTAAATTTTGTGAAGATATTATAACACTCTGAAATTAAAGATCTTTAAACCATCAAGAATCACGACTAAAGTTACATTGTTCACCAACAGGTATCACTGTGAACGATCCATGCTTATGCGAAGGACGTTTTGTTACTCTTCCTAAAATGGATAATAGGATGTTCACCTGAAGTGTTCGATGTGACTGATTCAGACATAATATAAAAAATTTATACTTACTCTTTACTTTTGCTCATCTGCTCACACCAAATGGTATCGATCGGACATCTCTGCATTGTGTTAAAGATAACACTCTTAATATATAACACTTTCTTAATTAAACTGAAAGGGAAATTTGATTAATTTGGACTCGGTAAGACAATGATGTGATAGAATTTTAGGTAAAGGTATATAATGTCTTTTTTAGATAATTTTTGTTACAGTTACAAACTTCATGTGTGTATAAGTATAAGGTTAAAAAGAGTATAAGTTCAACAAAAGTGTCGGTCCGTACCACACATGGTGAGGATTAGGACGACTCAGACAATGCAGACTCCAACCATTATCCAATGATTTACTTTTAAGCAAACGATCGACACAAGAAGATTCAACTAAAAGTTTAATATTTACGATTTTGTGGGATTTTAGCTTGCCTATCTTTGTACGTATTTAGAAATATATCATAAATAATTTGGGGCGCTCGTTGTAGAGCTTGAAAACGCTTGAATCGCATGATAAAATTATTTTATATTCATACGTTCAGGCAAGGCGGTTCCTTTTGTGACACTGAATCACTGAGGAACACCCTCAGGTAAACACGACGGAAAACGTATAAAGTTTACCATCAAAAACGACTGCAAAATGTGGTAAATTTCCCTCAAAAATTTTGTCGCCCGCGCCAAATCTTTTTTCAGAAACTTTAATACGTAACTTTTTACTCGTTCTCATATTCAAGTTCGCTCGCTAAGTTCGCGCGTTAAAATATCTCAATTATTAATCGCCGTTATTAATACACTTGTTCGTTAAATAACTATTTCTGTGGATCGTGTATTAACGAGTTTGATTAATGTATACAAAGTCGTTTATTAATGACCCCTATTATTGAATGATTTCACTATTAATAAACGATTTTAGTATAAACATACATAAAATCAAGTATCCAAATTAAGACGTCATGTGATCAATATATCTGTCACTGTCAAGCTTATAATTTCTAAAATCTGCGTTATAATTTAAATATTTACAAAAACACAAATCAGATAATACTAATTAATGACTAATTGAACTGTATTTGGTTTAGTCAAATAAAAATTTAAAATCAATAAATTATTTCACTATTAATTATGATTTTAGTATCAACACCCAAACATACATAAAATGAAATATCCAAATCAAGACACCATATCATCAATATTTGTCACTGTCAATTTGTATACAAATAAAAATTTAAAATCAGATTTTCCTCATTTTGTCAAAAATACAGTCGACGGAAAAATGTTGTAACTAACTCGTATATTAAAAGAGGATTAATATATTTGTTCGTTAAATAACTATTTCCGTTGACCATGTTTGATTAATGTAGGTATACAAAATCGTTTATTAATGACCCCTATTAATGAATGATTTTACTAAACGATTTTAGTATAAACATACATAAAATATCCAAATCAAGACGCCATGTCATTAATATATCTGTCACTCTCAAGCTTATAAATTTCGGAAATCTGTGTTGTTAAAGTGCAATATTTACAAACACAAATCACATGACACTAATAAATAATTGAATTGTACTTGGTTTAATCAAATAAAAATTTTAAATCAGTCAATGATTTTCACTAATAATAACAATTTTAGTATAAACACTCAAACATATATAAAATGAAATATCGAAATAAAGACGCTATGTCATCAATATTTGTTACTGTCAAATTAATGAATAATTGAATTTGTATCTGAATAAAAATTTAAAATCAGTTTTTCTCCATTTTATCAAAAATACAGTCGACGGAAAAGTTTTATAACTAACTCGTATATTAAAAGGCGATTATTAATCTAGATAATTAACGCGATATTGATTATTAATCACCGTTATTGATACACTTGTTAGTTAAATAACTATTGTGAAATCAAGAACTCGTAAAATATTCACTTGCTACGTGAACTTGATCAAACAGCAGATGTTTGCTAGTCGGTATAGGTTACCGGATTTTTGGATCAAGCCTAACAAAAAATTTCAATTAATATTTTGCTTAATTAATTGAATATCGGATTGTTTAGTAAACTTATCGTTCAAAACTGGATAAGGCTTAGATTTCTTTTCAGCTTTCAGACATGTTCTCAAGTTAGAGGTAAGTTTGATATTAATTTTTGGTAATTTTATTGTGGACGATTTGGAGAGGGTACAAATAGCACCAATTTATTAGTAGAATTATTTTGGCAATTTGCAACTATTTTTGGTATACGACTTGGTTTAACGATATTGCCCTGACGATTCCATATATTTGTAATTATATCTCAGAAAATTCTTATCGATCTTTTGGCTACTCAGATTTGGAGGTCTTGTGAAGATTGCAACAGAACAATATCTGGAAAACCATCAATCGTCTGGAGGCTGCGCACTAAAGTCTGGACCAGCCTGTACCCCCTGAATAAATAAAGATATGTTAATTTTTGTACTCATTAGTCTACATATAATTTTTCTTATTTGTAAAAGTGTTATAAACTAATATTAATATTTATCCCCATCAGAAAATCCTAAACACTCATAGCATAGTGCATAAATTTTAAATATTTTATCTGTGTGTAAATTTATTGTATCTGTAATAAATTGTATTTTAACCTCTCCACAATAAAATTGTGAGAGGTTACTAAAATTGGCTCAAAAACGAAAATTGAGATAACATCAAATCTTTACGTTTTGAGGTCCTAGGAACCCAAAAAAGTGGTTTTTGAAAAATGTCTGTGTGTGTGTATGTGTATTAGCACGATAGCGCCGAAACTACTTAACGGATTTGAATGAAACTTTGCATGTGCGTTTCTTTAGTGTCCCAGAAGATCTGAAAATGTTTTGGTTGAGATCGGATTACGTTTAGTGCCATTTTGACGCAACAAGTTGTTTATTTTATAATTACTTTCAATTTGCAATGGAACCATTGAAAAGCAGTTAAAATTCTGATTTCAACGATATATCACACTTCCACACTTTCAATTTGGTTTCCGTGGAAAAAATTAGAAACAAAGCAAATATGGCATAGATCGCATTTCGCATGACATGATCGATGCGCGTAGCCGTTACGTCGTGTTACGTCAATTCACGTGTAAGGGTTTCTTCACTGCTCTAGAAGTAGAGCGGCTTACGTTTAGTGCCGTTTTAAAATATATATACAGACAAATCGAAGAATTAAACTACAAATATTCCTCTAAAATCTAGTAAAATTACTGAAACGCTAATGTTTCATTTAACAAAGACAGCCGGATTGCAATGGGCAAATTTTAACGATTGTTATTGTCATCGTTTGTCATCCGATATCGTTGGTGTCATGTCATGTTAATAAGATTTCGGCATATTTGTAACTTTTAGTGGATTGTCACAAACTTTAAAGGTAGATGTAACAATATCAATATCATATGCTTTCTGTACCTTCGTTGGTGAATTTATTATAGATTATCACTTTACCAATTTTCAGTTTGTTGCTTTACAAATCTGTAGTATTTAGGATAACTAGACTTTCTTAGTCGTTCAAGTGATGTTAAAGTTGTTACTATCCTAATAGTATATTATTCAACGAGCGATAATGTAGGTAATAACTCGCATAGATGATTGTAAATTCATTAAGTTGAGGGTTTTTTTAGTGCCCCAGAAGATCTGAAAAGGTTTTGGATGAGATTGGATTACGTTTAGTGCCGTTTTGTCACACAACTTAATGCTCTTTTCGGCTTCAAAGATCCACCGAGTGGGGAGGTTCCAGCCGCTTCCAGTAGCTGCCGATTGTTTAGAACTATTTTATTTATTTCTGACTCGCTGCAAGGATAAAATATACATATAGTATAACACATATCACTAGATCCTCTGCCATTTCTTAGGAAACAGAAAACCACAAACACACTTTACTAGTAACTCCCTCGTTGACCGAAGGTAAGTATTGTAATAGTGAAAAAATTACTCCCTGAAATATCTTCGGATTTTTACATTTTCGATGTAGATTACGAAAATTAATGTTTTTCAATTCGTTCTATCTGTCTCTTGGCGCTATATCTAAAAAAATATTTGACTGAGAAAATAACCAAGTAACCATTTAAATTCTGTTTAGTCTGGCTCTCATTTTAAAAAGGTTTTATGAAGGACGTTTGCAGATTATTTAGTTTTAAATTTGGTTTATTTGAAACCAAAAGTATTTCTGGAGTACAAGAATGTAATGATCGAAAAGCCTTGTAGCGTCTTAAAACTCGACCATAAAACCTTTTGGACTTTCTCTGGCTGTAGTTTTGTAACAGTTTTATTATTATTGTTAAAAGAAATTAACAAAACAGTATGGTTTTAAAAAGCCGTCGAATACAGATTTGATCAATTCAAGTTGTTATAAAACTATGAAGCGTTCAAATGATTTTAAAATTGTTTATAAAATATGCATATTATCCTCTATCCTCTTTTAAAACCTTATCCTCCTAAGAAAGTGGTCTCTTGTCAAAATAAAACAATGACTCGTATATTAAATACACCATAAATCTTATTAGCTTTTAATATACGTGAATAAAACTAAAATCCCTTAAGAAAATGAGGTTATGATGTATTAATTTGGCAGGAATTCTGAGGCGATGTATACGGAATGTCTAAGTCAATACCAACAAGCAAGTGGAAAAGACTTAAAAATAGTGGCAATTTTTAAAAATAAATTAAATTAGATTATTTAAAAAATTTTCATGATACTCCAATGAATCAATCAATAACAACCATTAAATAGACTAGAAATTTAGGCGAGAAACGTTCGAAGAATCATAAACCACTTTAAAACTAAGCAGCCCCATGAAGGTTCTGACTTCAAACAGTTCAGTTTTAACCAGGATTATAAGACTTTATTCAAGTACAAATTGATCTATACATGCGAACATCTGATTTTAACTAGGTTTATACGAATTTATTCAAATTAAATTTGATTTATCTGCTAAACTAAACTTTCCTTTAATACATACAACCTATATTACTGGAGTTTTGTAATATTAATAATCAAACATTGATTTTTCATTGGAAACTAGTATTTTTATAAAATTTAGGGATTTTCATTAAATTAAAAAATTACTGAAAGGCATTGAAAATTTAGAGCTAGTTTCATACATTTCAGTTGTAAACTGTTTGTCGATTGACTTTTGGGTGTACCAACATCATTTAGTGGTGTTCTACAAACGTATTGAGAACATATAAAATAATATCATTAACCTGACATGATGTTTCATAATATTAAGTCTTCTACGTTGACTGTGAAATATTTCTGTTTTACTACAGGCAACAAGAAACTGAAATGTCATTGGAGTAATAAATATACTATAATAAAACAGTTTTTTTATTATACCATTCTGATATTAAGATTTATCAGTACTCTATTCTTCATTGATATGACACCAATATCGGCCTAGCACGAAAAAATTTATCAACCAAGGCCGTTATTGTTTTGACAGTTTTGACATTTTTGACATTTTTTTAAATCAATGTTGTTGCCATTATAAACATTTCTCAAAATAAATTTACCCAGTGTGGCTCAACGGCAATCCACCAAACAATTTCCACTCACCTGGCAGTTTCGTATTTGATACTTTTGTTACATGGTCTATGTCCATTTAACAATTTTATATAATAACTGGTAATTTATTTATATTTAGCACGATCTGTATAGCATTTTGATTCAGTTTTTGTAAGTGAAATTGTTTTCAACTATCAGAATTTTCCTTGTATAACTGCTAAATCATTTCACATTATTTTATGTACATATTTTTATATCTTAGGAATTCAGTCATATTTTTGTTTAACATTAACTTATGTATTTCCGCTCTATTACAGCACCTCCGGAAACAATTGTCGATTTCAAGTTTACAAAACATTTATTTACATTAATGTGCCTATATTTCAATTTCTATATTTTGTTTACTGTGAGTACATGTGGTTATCTTTCTTACCTTTAACTTTCTATTTAACCTGTTATATAGTATATCCTATAAGATGTAATATATTTGCTGAATTCTCACAAAATGGTTTGTATACGTTTTACTATTTATTACGACAGTTCGTTAGTAGGTTAAAGTCATGTCATTATTTACCCATCGCTTATATAGAAATATAGATTCCCTTTATCGATTCTGTAATTTGCTTGAGTAAGTAAATCTACCTAAACAAAAGAAGTGCGCTTAAGACGCCCATTAACAGATGGCAGCACTTGTACCATTTCTACATTTTACAGATGTCCATTTAATTAGTGAAAGTAGATTTTTCAACTTTGTGTATTGGTATTATTTTTCAGAAAGTGGGATAAATAAAGTTTACCTTATTAGTAAAATTCACCAAGAAATCATTTGCCTTCAGCTTTTGTACTGATTCGAACGTATACAAACTTAACTGTGGACATCAGTAATTAATATTACATTTTTATATCCGAGTTAATAAGTGTTAAACAACCAGGTAAATTTCATTTATTAATAATTTAAAATTTCAGTAATCTTCAATTTTTGTCTTTGATGTAATTTCAATATTTTTAAAATAAATTTAAATTCAATTATTTTTAATTTGTAATTAAAATACTATACGTGCCACATGGTTATGATTTTTTTCTTTCCTTTTCATTTTTTGACAATTTATAGTTTGCGAATCAGCTTTTCAAATATTTTCTGTATATTGATAATTTGAACTTCTTAAAAATTCTTCTGCATATTGATCATTTCAAAATTCTTCATATTGAAAATTTGAGTTTCTTCAAAAATTGAAATTCGGCTATATATTTCAAACTTGAAATTCAGCTATATGTATTGTATGCTTATGCTTTATATTTAAGCTTTATATTTTATATTGAAAACTTGAGCTTCTCATGAATTTATATTACGTTACGTAAATTTGCACCTACATTTACCTTCATTAAATTTCCAAAACCGTATAGTTGGACTGTATTTCTACTATCTTAAAACTTCATTTCATTGAGAGGCGTAAAATAAATTGGCAAGAATCCACTTAGATTCCATTTTTGCAAGAAACAATTGTGGGCCTGAATTGGTGTTCCAAAACCATTCACCTCAATGATACTCAATCCCGGAATCTAGGTTCCTGGTATAAATTTGTTATTTTTTTATTATTAATTACTCTTTGTATGCCGATATCATTAATTAACTTAAAATTTCACATTTCACATTATACAATTGATTTATTTATTCATGTAATATATTTCATCATTCATTTTACACAATCTTTTTTTCTCTTACCAACAATTTCAGTCTAATAATAGGAGACTGGTTATTCGAGAAAAAGAGACAACTCTACTGATTTTCACTAAAGATGGTGCCCAATTAACATCAATTACATTAACTAACAAAAGGCTAAATAACTCTAAAAACGTTCATGTATCATGTCTTGTCACGTTCTGACCTGCACATAACCGCGTTCCCGCCAAAAGTCTTCGTTCGTCGTCGATTCGGCCGTTTTCGCGACCACTTGAGAGAACCTGTCTGGAAACGGCTTAACGCGCGGAATTTAAATTTAAAATAGCAACAAATTTTTATTCATATTTTTACAAAAATTACAACATTTTAATTAAAAGGATAACTATTTAGCATGAGAACAGTAACTAAAATTAAAAGTGCAACTGGTATTGCCCGAAATTATGAATTTCTTGATTTTTTCGTCTTATCAATGTTACTACGGTAAAGGCACAGATGACTAGTAAATTTAATTATTTGAATTGAAGAAAAATGCAAGGCTTACAAATCATCGTTAAATATTAAAGTATTTATGGTATAATAAAAAATACTGAACGACACACGGCTGATACGCAAATAACAGACGCGATTGATAGTAAAATCTCGGCTTCGTCTCGATTTTACAAACTCCAATCTTGTCGATTATTTGCTACATATCGGCCTTATGATGTTAAAAACTATAACGATCATTATTCAAGGTAAATTTAGTATTTCATGGCACCATGAAAGTCTCAATAAACCCTTTCGTCTAAGACCAAATACTCTTATTATAGATTTTATCAAGCTCTCTACGCTTTCACAAAGATAACTTGGTCAGTTCTTTATGAGTAGGATAAGTTTTATAATAGCTTTAAGCATTTAGCTTTGACAACCTCCTAAAGATCTTTATTCTTTGGGACCCTTTTAATAGATTACCCCTTTCAGCGATATATGTCACCACGCATTAATTTTTTATCCAAATTACCATCTTTAACTTTGCGCCTACAGATGGCTAAAATTTTACCAAGTTATAAAATAATTGTCTATGCCAAAGTAATAAAATATAAACTATTACTATAACTAGCGTATAAAAATTGTATATAAACTAATAGTATAATGATATTAGTAATGATCGAAAGTCCTTATTAATCGATTTAGTTTTTAAAATTCCTTAAGTTGTACGTAAGTTAAGTACTCTGACTGTCGATTTTCGAACTGTCAGCTGAAGTCATATCCTCTTGTTTTTGTGAGCTAAAATAGTTATAAATATTGTTATAAGTATCGTCGAACTTTCTTTTTGGATCAAGAAGTTGAGCTGAAAACTTTACTAAGTGATTAATTTAGTTTAAAAGGCACGTGGTTGCTACTCGGTTTGGTACCGGATCAAAAACTAGATTTCACACATATTTTCAATTAATATTTCGGATTATTTTAATTGAAATTTCGATTTATTCGGATTTAATTAGCGAGTTCGTCCAAAAGTAGTATGCTGGATAAGAAATTTCTTTGATTTATAATAGACACATGCTCACATTAGAGGTTAATTTTGAGATTGATTAACTTAAATATAGACGATTTTAGTAAGGCCAGATTTCGATTTGGGTACGGCTAGATTTTGCGTTAGAACTTGCCAACTGTTCTATTTTTGAATTATTTGGATTTTGGACTTTTGGATCATTTGCTATTTTTTGGTATACGAATTTGCCCTGATTTATACTTTACGATTGAGAAAACCCTTATCTAATCATTGAGAGGATCTTTACAACCAGCAAGGACCTCGATCAACAACCTTCAAGTCTGGAACGCCTGGAAACTCTCCAAATTTTGTAAAAGCTAAGTAATTACTGAATTACTGTATATATATAATTTCCATTATAAAATTGCTTAAATTAATAATTCTTTTCCATAGACTTAGCTATATGTTTGATATTTATTTTACTGTAAGATTTTTACCTTTAGATGCATACTTATTGTTATAATACATTGTATTTTTTTTACTTGTTCTTTTTTTATTGTTCGCTCTCACTATAAAGACTCGTAAGATCTGGGACCTCGTTTGCTTGACCTGACTTTAGGTCGTAGTAAGTTCTTATGAAAGTCGTGTAGGTTAAAAAAACTTAAGTTCTTGCTTGGGAGTCTAGATAAAGATTAGATATTTTCTTGTTTTATTTTTCGCGTTAAATGTTAGATTTTGTTGATACAGAGAGCTATTGTACTAATTATCCAAATAAAATTACGGAATACTATCATATTCTCAAAATTTGCTTTCATATGTTACCATATATTATAATATCGACAAATAAAAATCAAGTAGACACATAAGTATAGTATTGAGCAATAATCGATGCAACCGCCACCGACATATTCATTCGTATATAAAAGCAAATTTGAAAAACATAATAATATATCATATTATTTTATACATTTTCAGTGTCAATATTTTTATGTTAAATTTTTCCCCAAAAGACATTTTCCACCATTTTCACTCGATGGTATGGTTTACCACCCATAGTCATGATACTTTTATTACTATTATAAACTGATACATCAACACCTACTAAGTTTGAATATTTACTCTGTTTAGTCTGCACCTCGAATAAAAGACAAGTATATGAATTCAAGATTTTTCATTGTTGACCTAATAATAGACTAATAAACATTACGTAATACGTTAAAATTAAGTTGTAACTTACATAACTTCTGACGTTTCTAAAAATGTAAATTGAACTGTTTATAGATATTACTCACTACATAAGATGTTCAATTTGCTTTATCGCATGAGAGAAAAATAATGCAGCAATAAAATTTGCAACCGTCTAGACTGTGTTTAAATATAATTAATGAGTTTTCAACTATTTATTAATGCATGTTGGAAAAAAATGGCTATTCAACTTGACGGCTGTAATCAACTCCACAACATTTTAATAGCCGGACAGCTATTTTTCATTTTCATTTCAATATCGTGTTTATTACTTTTTGATAAATAATTTGTATAGTCTCCTTAATGAATAGTCATTACTATTTGTCGGGGGTACTAGATGATTCAAGTATGAAATTATTTATACCATGAATCACTCAGAAAAATAATATTTACGCTGTAAATAGGGTGGGTAAAAATTATTTAAAGTGTAAAAATTGTATCATTGGTAGTGGCGTAAAGATTATAAAAATATTTTTGTTTTTATTTATTTTTAGACAGACATAGTAGTTCAGCAGTCTAGAGCATGTTGTGCGACAAGCATGGTTGTTGAACTGGCTAGTGTGTATTGGGTTCGATCCCCAGTTCCGATACTGGTAACCTCGGTGGGTAAAGGCTGTGAGTTTTCGTTTTTCATAGGTACAGTCTTCGTCCAGTCAGCCTTTGCTTTAAATTTAGGGGTTCCCTATTACAGTGGTGTCTTTATATTTATTACTTAATTGTAAAATCGAATATAAGTGTAAATATCGAAAGAAAGAATATAGACAGAAATGCCTTACATTAAATTTTCCTTGTTTTTTGTTATACAAAGGAGATTCGAGGTTGCGTTCATCTCCTTGTTAATTTTTCACCCCCGTTTGATGATGCATGATATCTGTATTTTTTTAAATGTAACTCGTGGAAATTAAAGATGTTACAAGTGCAAAATTTTAGAAGAGAGATTGAATAATATATGACAATTGTGATGGTAACGCTAAAAAGTGTTTTAATTAGTTCTCCAATCTTTTAAGGAAAAATAAAAAACTGTTGCAGATTAAAAACTCAACATACGGGTACGTGAATAAATATACTGGGTTTGGCGCGTTACGGCTTTTTAGGTCACTTACAGTTTTGTCCAATTGCAACTTCTTACTTTCCCATATGCGTAGTACATAGAAAGTATTTTGATAGTACAATAAATCGATTTGGAATTTTTAATAAATTTACACGCGTTTAGATCACCTGAAGTCAAAAAAGTGTATTCTCTGCCGTCTGTGGTCGTACCTAGAGCCTAAACAATGCAAATTACAGTCGCAAAATCGAACCGAGCTCAAATATGTGGAGAGTTAACTCCTAAAAATCGATTAGAAATGCCAAATTATTTTTTCTCAAAGACCGCTCTGGCGATTTTGATCAAATTTAACATGTAAATACTCTAAAACAGGGAGGGATCAAGGTGCACAATGTGGATTTCCAAAATAATTGAAAGTAATGCCCTATAATACGGATTGACCATCGCTGAACTGGTGGCATACACGGTCAAACTTGCATAAACGAAAAGTAACTTTTTATGGTAGTTAATTGTATGCCATTCGACTTCTTCGTTTATTATGGAGTTTTTAACCTATAAAATAATTGGCATACCATTTGACCATGGCTAAGGGAGTAGCATAATACATGATCAAATTTGCAAAAACAAAAAGTAACTTTCTATGATAATTACCTGTACGCCATTTGGTTTCTTTGGTTATTATGGAGTTTTTAACTCATAAGATAATTGGCATACCGATTGACCGCCGCTGAGCTGGTGGCATACACGGTCAAACTTGCATAAACGAAAAGTAACTTTTATGATAGTTTACTGTATGCCATTTGGTTTCTTCGTTTATTATGAAGTTTTTAACCTATAAAATAATTGGCATACCGTTTGACCGTAGCTAAGGGGGCGCCATACACGGTCAAAGTTACATAATCCCAAGGTAAATTTTTATGTTCGTCAACTGTATGACGTTTGGTTTCTTAGTTAATTTTGAATTTTTCAACCTACAAAATAATTGGCGTACCAATTGACCATAGCGGAGCTGGTTAAGATATAGATATACAATTGACGTGTTATATAATTCATTTTTTTGGTGGCTTATACGTTCAAAGATGCATTTTTTGGCAACCAAGGAAAGCTTCTATCAACAGCTGGAAGAAACCCTCTGTAGAATACCTAAAACGGAACGACTCGTTATTCTTGGCGATTTTAACGCTAGAGTAGGGAGAGATGCAGACACCTGGCCAGGCATCATAGGCAAGAACGGTTTGGGCAACATGAACGCTAACGGTCAACTACTCCTAACTAAATGCGCCGAACATGATCTAGTTATAACAAACACCATTTTCCGACAAAAGGATAAATTTAAAGGCACCTGGCGTCAGCCCAGATCAGGTCACTGGCATTTACTGGACTATGTTATCGTACGTAGGAAGCATCTCAAGGACGTCCAAATTACAAAGGCGCGCATTGATAGCGAATGTTGGACCGATCATCGTCCTGTTGTCTCTACACTGAAAATTGTTATGAGACCCAAACACCGAAGAACTCAAGTAAAACATAGACCCCGTCTCTGTATTAGTAAATTGCGTGACCAACAAACCGTCGAACAGCTAAAGCAAAACGTTCAAGAGAATTTGAGTGCACTAGAAGAAACCAATTCTGTAGATGTCGCTACTACCTGGACACAAATTAAAGACAGTTTAAAAAGTGCGAGTGAGGAAATTCTTGGCACTGCAGCAAGTAAAAAACAGGAGGACTGGTTCAATGATAATGAAGCTTTTATACAAGAACTTCTTGACCGCAAACATATTGCCTTCCAAAACGCTGTCAACCACCCCAACGACTCATCAAAAGCAGAAGCTTTTACCCAATCTAAGTATGAAACGCAACGCGAAATCAGAAGAATGAAGAACGAGTGGTGGGCAAGCAATGCCAGAGAAATTCAAAGGTACGCCGATTCACACGACTACAGGAATTTCCTTCAAGGTGTAAAAGCAGTGTACGGCCCCAGTCGGAAAAATATGTGCCCTATTAAAGATTTAAATGGAAATCTCCTCAAAGAAGACCAGGAAATAAGAGCCCGACGGAAAGAACACTACTCTAACATTCTTAACCAGCAAAGTCAAGCCGAACACGATATTATAAATCTTATCCCTCAATATGACACCTTCGAAGACTTAGATAAAACACTAACAACGGAAGAGATCTTAACCGCCATTGGGCAGCTAAAAAATAACAAATCTCCCGGCGCCGACTCACTCCCAGCTGAGATCTTTAAAGCTGTGTCGTCAGAGCTCATACCCTACCTCAAAAAACTGTTTGATGTCGTGTGGGAAAGTGGTCAAGCTCCGCAGGAGTTTCGTGATACACTTTTAATCAACCTCTTCAAAAACAAAGGGAGCGCTGCGGACTGTGGAAATTACAGGGGTATAGCTCTCCTGGCTGTTGGTGGGAAGATACTCACTAAAGCGATGGCAAATAGGCTAACACCTGTTATGGAAAAGTTACTTCCTGAAACACAGAGTGGCTTTAGACCAAACCGAGGCACATCGGATCTAATCTACACACTTAAACAGCTTCAAGAAAAAGCCCTCGAACATCAAGGAGAAATTCACATGGCCTTCATTGATTTAACCAAGGCGTTTGACTCGGTGGACAGGGAAGTGCTCTGGAAAATTATGCTCCGCTTAGGTATCCCTAGAAAATTTGTGGAAGTATGTCGCAGTCTACCTACAAACAACAACGCCCAGGTTATGTATAATAATGAGGCAACCGAACCTTTCCAAACCCTCACTGGAGTTAGGCAGGGATGTGTCCTGGCACCCCTACTTTTTAATTTGTTTACCACTGCTCTAACAATTATTGTTGACAACAAACTGACAGTCAGAGGAATAGGTCTCAGATACCGTTCTGATGGCGGTCTCTTAACATAGGGCGCTTTAGAGCTTTCACTAAGACACGCACACGATTCATTTGTGATCTCCAGTATGCGGATGACTGTGCACTTTTAGCCTCTACGCCGGAAGAGCTTCAAGAACTTTTAGATATGTATGCCCAGAGCTATGATTCCTTGGGACTTAAAATCAACATTGGAAAGACTAAGATTATGTCAACTCCTCATCAAGTGAACCAAATAGACATTACACTTAACGGAAATTCTCTTGAAGTGGTGAATCAGTTCAATTACTTAGGCAACGTTGTTAATGACAAAGCAAACATAGACAGCGAGATTCGCAATAGAATTAACGCTGCATCTAGAGCACTCTGGGGACTTAGAAAGAGAGAGTATTTGACAACCACGACTTTGCTTTGTCAATGAAAATGGCTGTCTACAGAGCAGTTGTCATTCCAACACTGCTATATGAATGTGAAGGCTGGGTCACTTACCGTCGTCATGTGAAAGAATTAGAACGTTTTCAGCAAAGACACCTCAGAAGTATGATGAAAATCCGTTGGTTCCATCACATATCAAACGTGGAAGTACTCAGGAGAGCAAACAGCCTTCCAATTGAGGTGCTTATTTCAAGAGCACGCCTAAGATGGGCAGGTCACGTTCATCGTATGCATGATAACCGCCTTCCTAAATGTACACTTTATGGTGAATTGCTAAGCGGTAGAAGAAGGCGTGGCGGTCAACGAAAGAGGTTCAAAGAGGTTCCATGAAAATCTAAAATCCTGCGGTATTCCAGACGAGCAATGGGAACAACTTGCAGCGGACAGAACCGAATGGCGAGGGGTTGTGGCCAGCTATCAAGGAAATGTTGCTGCAAGAAGGCCGAATCGAAGACCTAACCAGGTCTATGTTTGTCCTGACTGCGGTCGACATGTGCTCTCCCGAATTGGCCTCTATAGCCATAGTCGTGTGCACCGTAGATGAATGGGAATTACAATAGACTACACCTTTTACTTATTTTTTATTACACACAATCTATCGACTGAAACATTTTTTTTATACTCGGACTCGAGTAAAGGCTAATAATAATAATAATAATAATAATAATAATAATAATAATAATAATAATTTTGGATTGTAGTAGAAGATATCTGAAGTTTAAAAACTGTCATAATTTTTTTTGGGTATTAGGTTTTTGCACACAAAAAACGCATTAATAAAGAAAAATATTCTTAAAAACCCTTTATATTGACAACGAACGTATAAAAATTCAATAAACGTTTACTTTATATTTCAAATCGTACATATTTCATGTACATTATTTTGTTTTTAGAAAAATTTCTGAGCCAATCTTGTATTTTAATGTTTTCAGCACTTCGCTTTTCAGCGCTATATTAAATCAACCATGTTGGATTTTAATTCGGCTAAATTTATTATAACAATATTTATGAACATTTGTTTTATTGAAATGTTAGGTTACAAAAGGCTTATAGTTTAAAGCGTGTTGTATAAACGTAGGTCGTTGGCATCATTACAGCTGTTATTTTAATGTGTTCCAAAAGGTATAAATTACATTATAAACAGCACAGCTACGGTCAATTGGTATGCCAATTATTGTATAGGTTCAAAACTCCATAATATACTAGGAAAGCAAACGGCATACAGTTAACGATCATAAAAAGTTGCCTTGAGAACTTTGACCGTGTAAACCACAGGCTCAGCCACGGTCAATTGGTATGCCATTATTATTTCCATGTTTTTTTGACTTCGATATGTATATTTTTTTTAGTTTTAACAGGTTAACGATCATAAAAAGTTACCTTGACTTTATGCAACTTTGACCGTGTATGTCAGCAGCTCAGCGACGGTCAATCGGTATGCCAATTAAGTATAGTCTTTTTCGTTGTTCTCGGAACCTAAATTTCATGCGGTTAACTATACATTTTTGAGAAGGTAAAAAGTTACACGTTAGAACTTGTATACGATGGACACGGAGACAACTAATTTGTATGCCGCTTTCATTAGACATTTACGTGTCATATTTGGAATGCATGCAATATGATATTTACCGGTTAATAATCAAAAAATTTTGTATAAAAATTCGACATATTTGAATAAACATTTTCCCCATTAAGAGATACCCTAGCCGTATGTCTAAAGATATAATAAATCAGTTCATATGACTTAATAAAAAAATAGATATTACAAACGGTAAACCCTCCGGACTGTCGCTAGCTTCAGGTCTAATGTCGTACTGATAGTAGCTAACAAGCTCGAAATTAGTCTGCGGCTGGCGAAACACAATAACCCTGCACTGTAGTCCTGCCTACAGGATTAAACTGCCTGCTGAGGGCTTATTGCAATCAGATTTTATTTTTACGTTTTCCTGTTGAAGGCGTAGTATGTTGTAAGTTATAGGATATTACTTTCAATTTTTTTCGAAATGCACATTGTGCGCCTTGATGCGTGGCAATGGATTTAGTTCCTTTTATAGAAAATAGTGAAATAGTTGGTCTATTGTAGTATGTATTTTACTACACATTTATTCTTGTAATTAAATGTTTTTTTCCTAAAACTATTCGATTTTGATCAAATTTGGTACACACATTTACCAGGTAACCCAACCCAACCCATTCCTAAATGGGAAAGTTTGTTCACATTGTGTCTGAACGAATTTTTATTCTAATGGAAATGCAACTGTAATTCTACTCACTTTACGGTCGTTTTATCGAATTTTTTCTCAATAGAAATAAGAGCGTGGAAAAAAATATCTAAGGGGCAAAATTTGAACAAAGCGGGTCATAAAGTGTTTGTAGAAATGTGCAGAAAATTTTGAAAAATAACACAACTTCATTTACCTTAATTCAATATGGGAATTTTAAACTATTATATTACAGGAACATTTTTTTAAATTACTGAACAGATATTTTTAAACACTTTTTTAAATGGAATACCTCATTTTTCTAGCTATTACTTAGGTCACTCAGGGTCTGTTTCTGAAACGTAAAATAAAGTTATCAATTAATAAATGTCATAGTAACAATTGTTGTCACAATTGTAACTATGACAGTAAACGAATAATTAACTCTATTTAACGTTTCAGAAACTGGCCATAAATAGCAAATTTTTTATTGCAAATATTGTAATTAGTATTTTTTACAATCGCGCCAAACAGATGTTACGGTCCATTTTATGGCCCCGCAACATAGTTGAAATATACTATTACTATTTGATTTCATAGGTATAGTTGGTCATCTAATTTTAACAAGTGGATATTTTACAGAGAAGCGACGGCTATAGAAATACGTTGAGTCCGGCACAATGCTGATAAGGTTTTTTTGAATTCTCTTGAGTTTTTGTTGGAGTCCCGGGTTTTGATAGCGGGGTACGCAGTTTGAGCGATTCGTAAAGAGAAGGAAGAGACCTTTGCCTCTGCAGCTATTTTGTGCTTACCCAATTTGGGGATTTATGGTGGAAAGGTTTTTTTAAGTGGCAACAAACCTAATTTTATTTGTTTTATTGTTCTTGCCGCGAGAGCAGTTTTGCTGGATTTTTCTTCCTTACTTTCGGCCGCCCCGAGTCGCCGCCAGCTGAAGTTTTTGCGACGTCATTTATATACCTCTCTCGTAGGACGAGAAGGCTACTTTAAGCCGATAAACAACCCCCAAGTAAGTTTATCTTCTCTCTTATATTCAGATTATTTTTATTTCCCGAAATCAACCATTTTTTTTTTGGCGGGCGAGAAATAGTGTCTAAGACTTGTTCTTCTTTGTAGGGCTTTTTAAAACCAGCTTTAGCATTGATTCTTGTCATCAGTTCACACAATCAACCCCTGTCATCAACTTTATCGCCAACCAATTTTGCTGCGGCTATATATGGGGGGCAGCTAAGAAGTAGGGCTCGTTTTGCAGTGAGAGCGGAGTCCAGGTTGGGGGAGCACGCCTAGGACATCCCCACCGGCAGTCAACTGTAAGCGTATCGTTTTACAATTAATACTTTCATACTGAACTCCGTAGTTGGAGAAACATTTTTAATATTTTCGTCTTATACAAGTAGTTGTCAGTGTCGAATATTTTACATATGCCATATACTTGCGCCATTTGCGGACAAACTCTTTTCTTTGTACACAATTGTTTTTAATAACCTAATATTTTTACCTATTGTTTTTGCGAAATATTAGGTATCACTATTTGGGTTACGCAACCGATTTTAGCCCTTGCATTTGTTCGTTTTGTATAGTTTTGAAGTTTTTTTTATAATTCTAAGTGTTTAACAAAGTCATTATTACGCTAGGCTAATACGCATGAGTGCCCAGACTTAGATGGCACGCCAGACGTGATCACGACCGGCGGCAAACCTTATTTTTGGTGTCAACCACCAGTGGTTATTTTTTTTGTATAATATTACTTAACTGTTTTTACTCTTGCGTCCTATATCTATATATATATATATGTATGTGTATACCCATATTTTGATGTTTTATAGTGCAATAAATTTGGCTATTCGTATTTTACTTCGTAAATTTTCCTTATTACCACCCACTACCCTAAATCACCCTCAAAAAGAACCACGACCCCCGCAGGAACAGCTAGCCAGTGTGCCTGTCTCCACGTAAACTCTCAGGGCTCGTAGCAGGCACACTATAATAAAATTTTGTGGCCGGTGACTATACAGGGGGGATCAGCAAACCCTGAACTAACACTCTAAGTAAAGCATTTTTTTTTGCACAGCCCTCATTGGCCGGTTACACAGAAGTAAGTTTGCTCGGTCCCTAATTGGCCAAAATTGATTTTTTGGATTCTTTTTAAATTGTAGAGTTTTAAACGTCCTTTTATAATAATAATAAGAGATCTTAGCCGGCAGAATGCAGAAGGCTCATCCTCGGTTCATTGCGTCTACTCAGGGCACACGATTCACGGACCCTGTAGTCACTCACCCTACGGGCGTGGGTAGTGGCTATTGGTATTTGTTACTTACCAGCTCCTCTCTGTGAGGGTCGGAGCCACAGAGTAGAGTGACTGGTTTTTTGTAAAATAATAATAATAATAATAACAATGTTTATTTTCCTTTCAGACACAGTACAATTATGTATAGGAATCGTCTAATATGCTTAATATCTAAGTTATAAAAAAAGTCATTTATAGTGTAATAACACGTATATTAAAAACATTTTTTTAAGTGGCCGATATCTTTCAATTGTTTTAAATCGTCAGGAAAATGATTATATACATTGAGTTCTATATAAGTAGGCGAATTTGTTGTTAACTTATACTTACAAAAAGGTACGTGAAAATTGTTTCTTGCCTTGTGTTGATATCGTGGTAGTCTTTATTTGAAATGAACTTTTGTTTTTTAACAAAAATGTATACAGGGTGTCCCGAATTGCATCTTCACTAAGCAATACAACTTTTCAAAATAAGAAAAACGTTCCTATAAACATGGGTCGGGAAGTGCTTAGTTTCCGAGATACAGGGTGTTCAAGTAATTCTCCTGAAAATGGTTTTTTATGAATATTTCCAAAACGTCTAAACATAAACAAATGATAATTTACATAGGAATTTCACTTTTTATGCTTTTTAAGACAAAATGAAACTATGTACGAAAATTATTCAGGAGCGGGTGAAACTGAGTGGGGGCGGGATCTAAGTATAATTTAGCCCCAACTTTATTTTGTGACACTTTTAAATTAATTTATGAGCAGAACTTCAAAATTTAAATAAAAAAGTCTCTTGCATTTTTTCTCTAAAATTAT
Organism: Leptura quadrifasciata; assembly: GCA_963675555.1. Taxonomy (NCBI): domain Eukaryota; kingdom Metazoa; phylum Arthropoda; class Insecta; order Coleoptera; family Cerambycidae; genus Leptura; species Leptura quadrifasciata. The sequence goes on along the minus strand of OY776674.1, from coordinate 115,020,775 downwards.
CAGTTTTTGGGTAAATCTTATCTAAACTTTATTAATTAGTAACCATTATTACCAGCATTCTTGATATGTAGGAGTGTGCCATGATTATAATGTTTGTAACAAATGAAAAATAATATAGCATGCAATGCCAGAATGGCAATAATGACAGTTATTTTCTGTAGTTCATTGTTCTGTAGTTTTAGTATTTCCGTTTGGAAAAATAAAAAATGGTCATGTTTAGTAATGTAGAGTACGCGGATATTCATTTTATTTATGGATATTGAAGATTTCCTGATAGAAGGAAACTAAACTAAAAGTGTTTTTATTCGAACCCACCTAGAATATAGAAATGTTGAACATAAAAGAGGTCCAAGAAATGAAGAACAGCGAAATGGGCGATTTAGAAACATAATTTTGGCCAAACTTAACAATAATAATAAATTAAGTACCAGAAGAGCGGTGCAATATAGATAGGTGCATGCGCAAGCTGTGCATGTTTCCAAAAACAAAGTTTTTCTGATTCTGAAAAAAGACCACAGAAAAGCTTTTCGAATGCAGCCAGTCCAAAATCTTCAACCAGGCGATCCCGAAAGGCGTATCAATTTTTGTAATTGGTTTGTAAATGCCATGGAACGAGTTCCCGATTTCGGAAATAAAATTATTTGGACTCATGAAGCTACCTTTAACCATAATGGATCGGTTAATTTTAATAATTTAAGAATGGTGTTATAAACGTGACTTTTTGTGGGCCCCACATCCTTCCTCCCCGTTTAAATAGATCATTATTTAATGATTTCTTAAATAACCATTTTTTCAATATCTCGAGGATATTCCTCTTAATTTAAGATATGAATGCTGGTTTCAAATGGACGGAGCTCCTGCACATTTTGCTGTTGAGACCGTTTGTGGGTAAACAATAATTATCCTGAACGGTGGATCGGTCGATTCGGTGCAAGAGCCTGGCCACCCCGTTCCCGGATTTAACTCCAGTTGATTTTTTTTGTCTGGGGCTATTTAAAGGACAAAGTCTACGCAATACCTGTAAATGAGAGAGAAGAGTTAATAGAAAGAATTCGCGAACAATGTGAAAATTTGCGGGCTAATCCTGATTTCATTCATAAAGCTACACACTCTGTACGACGCAGATGTCACAAATTTGTTGAAGCTGGCAAAATGCACTTTGAACAACTCTTGTAATTTGTAATTTACCTTACTTTAATCTAATTCATTGTTGTTTAATAAAAAATAATGTAATCAAGTTTTGTTTTACTGTCATTGTTTTTTCTGTTCCCGAATAAAGTTGAGATAAGATTTACTCAAAAACTGATAATTTTAGAGAAAAAACGCAAAAGACTTTTCTTGTGTAAAAAACTTAAGATTTTTAAGTTCTACTCATAAATTAATTTAAAAGTGTCACACAATAAAGTTGGGGCTAAATTATACCTAGCACCTCCCAGTTTCACCCGCTCCTGAATGATTTTCGCACATAGTCCTCAGTTTGTCTTAAAAAGCATAAAAAGTTAAATTCCTGTGTAAATTATCTTTTGTTTATCTTTAGATGTTTTGAAACTATTCATAAAAGACCATTTTCAGGAGAATTACTTGAACACCCTGTATCTTGGAAACTAAGCACTTCCCGACCCATGTTTATAGGAACTTTTTTTTCTTATTTTGAAAAGTTGCATTACTTAGTGAAGTCTGACCTATGCAATTCGGGACACCCTGTATACATAATTATCATACGAATATCATATTGCATTTTGATTGGATGATAGCGAGAAGAAATATAGGAGGATCAACGAAAAGTCATTCTTGATAATTGTAAAAATATACTTTTTTGTAAACATAGCTTTTCTTATCTTTACGGCCTTAAACTGCGTTAAAGGACCTATGATTTCAAAAAAAATTGATGCGCATCGCTTTCTAGAAATATCGCCAAAGATTCAAAATTATAATTCATCCGCCATTTTTAACCATTCTCTTTAACTTCCAGCATACGCGTTGGGTGCATACTATTTGCTTATTTTCACCAACTTTGGCCAAGATTGATTGACCTTGTGATGGCGTACAAGTTTATATTTCTTTAGAATTTCATTACGAACAAGCTGGTATTTTTGTTATTCCGATTTGATTACTAGAATGCGATATATTATTCAGATATGTAGAAAATTCATATAAACGTATCAGAAAAGTGTATGTAACTTTTGAAGCTTCACGTACTTATTGGAGAGAACATTTTTTCGTAATAGGTCAAACTGTACAGGGTGTCCCAAAATTACCGGAGGAGCTCGTAATGACAGATTTTTTACAACATTCTGAGAAGAAAACAATTAATACAATTATTATGTCGAGGCTCCAACCGTTTTTGAGCGGGACTCCATTGAAGTTACTCAAAAAAAGGTCCTCTGAGCGAGGCTAACGATTTATTTAATTTAAAGGTAGGCGCTGTTAACAGAATAAATAATGACAATCGTATTGAATTTAATAATATCTGTTAGTTGTGTACCTACTTCTGTCATTTATTTTAATATCAAATGAGTTACACTTCAGCACAGTATTGCGAAATGATAATAATTTCCGGTGAACGTGAACGAGAATATGCGACTCGGTTTCCAGAAAGAAGACATCCGAATGGAATTTTTTTTTAAGACTGATAAATTCTGCAAGAAACACACTCTTTGGTTCCTTCGAATAAAAATGTACCTGGTCACCCACGAACGACACGAAAACCGGCAAATGAAGATGCTGTGATTCATGCAATTGAAGTAGATCCAGATACAGATTCTGTACGAAATGTAGAGCGAATGTTGAATACATCAAGAAGCTCAACACAAAGAATTTTGAAGAACAACAGATATCATGCCTATCATTATACGCGTGTACAATATCTTTTACCGCAGGGTTACCAGGCCCGTATAAATTTTTGCACTTGGATTGTAGAACAGGAAGAGATTGATTAAATTTTTTTGCTTAAGGTAGTTTTCACAGATGAATCCAATTTCTTGCGCGAAGGAATATTTAATTCACGCAACTGTCAGATTTGGGCCAATGGGAATCCACATGCTTTCAGACCCACAAGTTTTCAGAATAGGATCAGTGTAAATTTATGAACGAGTATTTTTGGGAATTATTTGGTAAATACATGATTACAAAAAAAACGGTACCTAGGTAATGTAAATTTTTTTCTGCAGATTGGACCCTTTGATCTCCCAACGGACAAACCTACGGAACAGAACTTATCCAAATAGGTGGATAGGACGTGGTGGGCCTATAAACTGGCCTGTCCGATCGCCCGACTTAAACCCATTGGACTATTTTCTATGGGGTTATTTAAAACAAGCGGTTTACAGCAGGGAAGTTACTTACCCTGGAAAACCTACAGTACAAAATAACCGAATCAATAGCGACGGTTACGCCAGAAATTGTGCAAGAAGCTGTCCTGGATTGAAGCCGACGAGCACATCTTTGTTTGCAAATGGAAGGGGACCATTTTGAACGCTTACCTCACTAATCAACACTGTATAATTTATGTCCAAATTGTTATTTATTTTATTAAATTAAATAAATCGTTAGCCTCGTACAGGGGACCTTTTTTGAGAAACTTCAATGGAGTCCCGCTCGAAAACGGTTGGAGCCTCGACATAATTGTATTAAGGTTTTCGTCTCAGAATGTTGTAAAAAATCTGTCATTATGAGCTCCTCCGGTAATTTTGGGACACCCTGTATAATAATCATCAATAAAAAAAAATCTGGAAAGTTGTCGTCGAAAACAAATCGTTTACATCAATTCTAGTGTACTATTATTATAAAATATTATTTCATTAATTTCTAATTTATTATTATTTATCATGCTTTTAACTTTCTCAAAAATAATGTGTGAGTTGTTGGTTACCACAATTCTTTTCTGGAAGAACAGCCTGCTTAGCTTTTTTAAATTAATTTGTTTCGTTAACTTTTTCCGTTCCTAAAAAAAAACTCCAAAAAGTATCCCATCGAACGTTCAATGAATAACAGACAGCAGTAAATTGGCGAAAAGTATAATTTATTCATCTAGTGTTTCTTGAACTAAAATTTAATTGTATAAAATAGTCTAATCATGTAGTAAAAAAGAGATTTGTATAGCAAAACTAAGTTAAATTTCTAAATTAACTAAACTAAACTTATAATAAAAAGCTATGGCATTTAAACTTTTTAAATTAAAAGTAGACCTCATTAAAATTCAAATCGTGAGTCAAAGTTGTCTTTAGAACTTTTCTGTGGAAATTGTAGTTTTCCAATTGAATGTTCAGTGTTCAGTTGTTCATCCTTCTACCATTTCCCGAAATAAAAAGCGGATTACATCTCAGGAATCTCACATATTCCACTTTGTATGCCTATCAAAAGTTCATAAACCTGCCTTTCCCTAGTAGACAAATTGGTTTCTCCATATTTAAACTTTCTGATACTTATTTCTTTACAGCTATAACGAGTAAGTGTATATTAAACTCGTTTCGCCTTATAAAAAGATTTAAATGATGAATTTTAGTTAGTCAAAATTTTATATGGACAATGCTCGGGTGTCATCTTCAGCACCCCTACGCGTAAAAAAGCTCTACATATCAAGTCATCAAGTCAATTGTGCTTGAGATAGTCTCAAATCCCATTAGATATATTTGGTTTTAAGCTTATTATAACAGCCTAATGCGTTTAATAAATTTCTATATGAAAGACATAAAAAAGGAGATACATTTTGGAAGTTGTACATTTTGAATTATTTCCATATTTCTTCCTCATTTTTTTGTAAGGTGCCTTTGAACACGCAGGTACCCTCGATTTTGGTAAAATAAAAAAGTTTCGGTAGTGCGTTGAGCCTTAGAACTTGATAGAGACCCTGAAAGCCCTGTTGATTTTAGAATTTAAGAAATGTGGGGGGTCACTAGTAAAACTTTGGATAAGGTCAAATGCTACACTCTATATAAGCCCTGGAGTTGGTTGATGCAGTTTTAATAGATTAATTATCACTTGGATTTATTCTATTGTTTATGGCAGGGTCCAAAGCTTCACCCTGTATACGCTTTTCTTGAATTAAAACACTTTGTTTTAAAACGAAAAAGAAATGATTTATTTAATAACTGAACAAAGTTTTATGGTTTAACTTAAATATTTAATTCACAAAATTATATAACTACACTTTTCTAACTAGTGGAGTGTGTGAGTCGGACGAACTTCTAAATATTTTGCTATGCAACGACAGTACCTCTCTCCCCCGTTTTCGAGGATGTTGAACTCGATGGTGCTAGTAGAATTTTTCTTTGGAGTTGCACAACTCTCCAAACGGCTAAAAACCAACCTCAAAAGGGGTTAAATGCTTATCACGTCTTTTCCACCGGTGTAAGTTTCACCGTACCCTCCGTTTTCGAAGATGCTGAACAAGGTGGCGATATTGAATTGTTCTTCCGACTCCCTCAAACCCATTAAACAGCTAATAAACACCCCCGAAAGGGGTGAAAATCATTTTCTTTTTTTATATCATCGGCAAAATGTATGTAACGTCCATTTTCGATTGTACTGAGCACGGTGGTGATGGTCAACATTTCTTCCGACCCCCTCCAACCCTTCTAACGGGGATAACGAACATCCCCGAAAGGAGTGAAAATCACTTTTTTTTATCACCGGCAAACTGTATATACCGCCCGTTTTCGAGGATGCTGAGAGCACGAGAAAAATAATCATACTTCTCTCCATGATTATAATTGTCTTTCTTTACCCTTTAGCTGAATAAGATAATCGTGTACTTACAAAAACAGGCCTATTGAATTATTGATCAGTACAATTTATTTTATTACAAAAAATGATATTCACGCATACAAATAAGCTTTAACTAAATTATTTGTTACAGTCGCATACCTTATCTACATTAATTTAGCCTACGTCTCTTACAAATAGAATTACATGGTTGATATTCTTCGAAGACGGAGGATATATGAATTTTGCTGCTGATATTTTACAGAAAAAAGATTATCGGAGTTGGAGGGGGGGTAAAAAAATATTCAGCATCCTCGAAAACGGACGTTATATGCATTTTGCGGTGATATATATAAAAAAGGTTTTCACTCCTGTCCGGAGTCGGAAGAAACATTCTGCATCATGACCGTGTTCAGCATCCTCGAAAACGGAGAGTACGCTAATTTTCACCAGCGGAAAAGATGTGATAAGCGTTTAACCCCTTTTGAGGGTGGTTTTTGGCCATTTTGGGGGGGTTGCGCAACTTCAAAGAGATATTCTACCAGCACCATCGAATTCAGCATCCTCGAAAACGGGGGAGTGAGGTACTTTTGTTGCATAGCAAAATATTTACAATTTTCAGCTTTTTTTTCCGACTCACACTCCACTAAACATTAAAATTCCGTTTTTGAAATATTAAGATTTAAATATAAAAATGTATTAACATGATTTTTATATAGTCTGAAAAAAAAATCACTTTTATGTTAGATGCGTGAGGGCAGAATATAATTGATTTGAAAACCTCTTTTTTACTTGGTTATGGTCAAAGAAGCAGCTGTAGTGGCTCGTTCGCGGCGCACGTATCGAACTAGACTTGCTCAAGCTCATCGTGCTCGGCTTTCTATATGGTTAGCCGGGGACTCGACGTGCGGAGATCTGAAAAGGTCTGGAAATGTTCCCGCCCATTCCGTACGGACACGATTGCGGAATATCACGTAATATTGCATCAGAAAAGGTAAAGACGAATAATTCGGACATGAAAATTATATGACTGTATCGGCATTAAAATGGAAAATTTATTGATATATATAAATGGAATTCGAATCGATTTCAATTCAGAAGTTATTAACGAAAATTAATTGAAAATATTTATTAAATTTGAAACGACCCCGTAAAGCCGCCCCGAAGGTCCTGCACTTAGAGTTGAAATGAATATGAAATTGTGCCGATATGTCTGCGGTGAACGAAAGTAAATAAGTTTTGATAGCAATGGAGGGCTAGTGTCGGTACTGTATTGTGATATTTTAAGTGGAGGTTGATTGTATGTTGATATTGAGGATGTGTAATCGAATGAACGGGTATGGAAAGTAGTTTTGACGTATTTTAAGCTCATGTAGGGGCGGTATTTTTTAGGATGTTAATTTGTAATGTTTGAGCTGTAAAACGACTAATTTGGAAGATTGAGTGTTTCTATGGATGAATTTGCGTTGTTTGAGAATTATCGTTGGTTTGTGAATTTTGTCAGATTTTTTCTTAAAGAATTGTAGTTTTCATAAAATTAAGCGTCTCAAAGACTAGATGAACTGAAAGAGTTGAGTTTTTTAAATGTTTAGACTTTGGCAATTTTCCTGTCTCTTGTTTATGGAATATACTATAACACCTTACACAATTTGATGCAGTAGTTTTCCGACATTATAGTTACATATAAGACTGCATAAGCTTCTAAAAGTTTTATAAAAATTATATCTTTTTAAATATTATATTATACTTACTTGGTAACTTTAAGAAGGATTTAAGATTTCTAGTAGGGGGAGGCCGGTGTCTGGCAAGTAGGCCGCAAATGGGCCCTCTTTACCTACCCCCTAGCGCCCACTCACCCATTCTCTATTACACGGCCTCCTACTCCCTCTTGAAACCTCCCCGATCTTCCAATGAAGGTCAAGACATGTTTCCATTCAAGGGAATTCATTTCCTCTGATGAGAGAGTCATAGCACCGAAGAGTTCGTACCTCAGGCGCCCAAACGCTTCACACTGTGATACAAATATTTTAATAAAAATATTAAATATCCGTATTTAAATTAACAATTACTAAATAAACGGATAGGCATAGCTTCAAATTTTAATTACCGCTCAGTGCGTTAAAATTGGTACCGGAAAATTTAGCGTTCGACCATTTGACTAGTCCCTGTGTCCTGTGACTTTAAACTAATTATTGTTGTAATTTTCCCGTCGAAAACGGATAAAAGTCGAAGTCACCTAAGAGACGAAGAATATATAGCGTTTAATTACGAATTTCTTTTCCTTGGGACACGTCGAAGTTTCTGTGCTGGGGGTTCGTATAAAAAATTATTTATCTTACTTTTTATATATTTGAAATAGTCAAATAGCTAATTTGTTTTCTGTGTAAATGTGTTTAATATCAATCTAAGATATTCAACAAGGTAATAAGTATTTCTCTTTTACTAGATATTTTAATCTTTGATCCCACATTTCGGTTTCATATGGACCGATACTTTTTTACCGCACCGAAGATTTGCCGTTGATATAATTTCGAGTCATAATGGTCCCTTACTTCCTCAAGAAATTGGTAAATCTTTCAAGGAGATCTCTCTTGATGACTGCACCGGCAAAGTGACACCCGCCTGCGCCGCTGGAAAGGATTGAGTAGAGTACCCCTAGTGGAAATTTCTTTTTTAATATTTATTATTTGTCTAAGGTTGTTATTTTTTTGTTATTACGTAAATTGATGCCAAAGCCCAGCACATTTTACATAACTCTTACCGTAGAGATCAAGTTGCCAACTATTATCTTAATGTCAACAAATAACAATTGCGTTTGTTCTTTTATCTAACGTATGAAACTTGTTGTTCTTTAATGCATTGTTATACTTTGTTATTTTAAAAAATCGAATCTGGAACTTTTGCTCCAGATTCTAATGGCTGCATCGTACCCATAGCCTATCGAACATAACATCAAGTCCAAAATTAGCTATTTAACGATGTTAATCCAGAGTTTTTCAGGTGGAAAGGGAACAAAATGTCTTATCACCAGTAAAAATGCGAGACTCTGCAGCATCAGAAGAAATCTTCCCAGCTAACAATGTGCTGTGAGAAGTCGACTCGACGCCGACGTCGAACAGGTGACGCCACCAATTTCAATACGTGAAATGTGACATAAATTGGATGCCGAATCTACCTAAATGGTGTTTTTTGACATGTCGCGCGTCAATTCGACGTGGAAAACAAATTGAATAAGTGTTATTTGAGCTATTAGATTACCAGACACTTTTTAGGCAAGTTTTAATGTCGAGAATACATTAAATCAACGTAGCGGACTACTTATTTGCTACCTTTAACACTATTTTTAAAACTGTTTCGTCAAAAAGTCAATCTATGTACTTATATGGTTGATAATGATCTACTTATCTACTATCTACTTATTAACTACTTATAAGACATATTTTTATCTTTTTATAATTTTTATCTTTATTATAATTTGTACGGTTTATACGTGAGAATTTACTTGGGAATGAATTTTCTCTGTTGAAATGAGGCTTTGTACCTTAAATTATTACTAAGCCCCTTAAAAATACTTATTATTATAAAATTATATTATAAAAAATTTATACGTATATCTATATAAAATTTTAATTTTCGATTTTTTACTTGGTACTCTATTTCTTCGAGCTTATAATGATTCAATAATTCTCAATATGTTCAATGAATATTTATGAATTAAATTATTTCCAAACACAAATTGTAAATGTTCATGGCGAGTTTCCGGTGTTTCGTATTTTCGAATAAATACTTACTTTCTCGCAATGTTACTAAATAGATGGAACAACTTAATTACCACCAATATTTTTGACCTCATCTTTAAAGATTAGTGAAAAAAGGCTATTTTGCCGTCTATTAAGTAATAAATGTCTAATATTACCAATATTTATTCACCTAATTGTAACTATTTCACGTAATTACCTTATTATACACCAATTGGTTTACTACATATAATATATACTACTTTATTATGTGTAAAGAAACAGCAATGCATTAGTAATATAAATAAACAGTAGTATTTGTATTCACTAAATATAATTTGGGTGTTATCATCTGTGGTTACCAGTAGCACAAAATTAAATAAGTGATATACCATCAAATTTTATTGTTAACTGTTTTCAGCTACTTAGTGTACAATTATTTTATTACTCATTTTAAATTTTATTTGTAAATAGGAGAATGAATGCATCACCAAATGTATTCAAGATACAATCAACAAGGTTATAAATTGAACCAACACTGCTCCACTGGACCCTGTTACTGTTAAAGAACGCTATAACCCCGATATACTTTTCGACGTTGTAACAAAATCCGACTTAGGAAATACTTCGTAAGAAAAGCGTGCTTCACGTAAAAACGCCGTGGAGGAGGTTTTTAATTCTTGGAAATATATTTTTGCTCTTCGGAGCGTTTTTTATGCCAAATTTTCGCTAACTCTTCAAGGAGCGTTAATTTGGAAAGTGTAGTAAATGTCGCTGCACAGGGACGTAATGTCGCCCCGACCACCCAATTTTAGAAAGTATACTAAAATTGGACTTGAACTTCCAAATTTCCAAGATTAAAAACCCTTTTACGAATTCATGTTGTCAAGCACTGCAACTCTTACGAGGTATTGAATATGAGGACAAGTTAGTCCAACGACTATTCAAAGTATATCGGAAGTTATAGCGAAAATAGCCCTTAGCGACATGGGACCCCCATCATTTCCTAGCAGCCGGATTTGACGGGGAAATGATGAGTTTTGACGGGGTTTGCCCTAAACCGGTTCCTCAGTGATTCGGAGTCAAAAAAGTATCTATACCATGTACTCACACGTGCATGGGATCTGCCTTGCCTGAACGTAAAATTTGTTATTGCATAATACAAACGAAGTAGAAACGCTTCAAGCAATTTTAAGCTCCGAGGAGCGACCAAAATTTATGTGAATTAATAAATACGTTTATAAGACAGGCAAGCATAAGCCCACCAAAATTTCAGTTACATGAAACTTTTCTTGAATCTTTTTGTGCATCGTTAGCTTTTCAAACTGCATATTGGATGGTAGTTGGTACCGTATGAATCGTCCCGTTCCTCACCATGTGTTGTACACGGGTCAGACCATTGTTTGTTAACATTTTCTCTGAAGAAGTTGTTGTAAAAAAACATAAATTTTTTTAAAGATTTAATATACATATTTTGAACTTTATATTGTCTTTTAGTTGTGTTTTCTAACAAAATTCCCTTTCAGATTTAATTTTAAGAGAGTGTGAAACAGACAGTGTTAGATTTATAGTGTTACGACGTCTTCCAATTGATACCATCAGAGCCGCAGTTAAGCATAAACGACAGTAAGTATGATTTATCCATTATTCTCCGTCTGAAACAGTCACGTTGAACCCTAAAAATTTTGTGAACGTAATATTATTATTTAGAATTTGAGAAAAGGTTGAGGAAAAAGAAAATTAATTTTTTCTTTTTCCTATTTTTTTAAATTTTTCTAAGTTTTTCGAGCAGAAAATACGTCCTTCAGACTTCCATCAAAGCATGGATCGTTCACATTACCACCAACGTGACACACAATATACGTTGGTCACAGGGTCAAATGCGAGATAGATATCTGGTTAGATATTTGTTGTGTAATATGAATAAAGTTGTTTTGATTGATTGATCTGTGGTTACTCCAACACGATATATACTTAGATCTGATGACGCAAGAGGTTTGTCAAATAAATTGATTACTTTTGTAATGCAGCACCTTGGATGCGTAATATATGTTACATATTTCATTGATACTATTTCACCTGCCTTCGTTGAAAATCAACTGTCCTTACTATCGTTACATAGCATAAAGTCATTTCCAAAGTAAATTTTTTTTGTATAATTCGATGTCGTGTAGTCATCAAGTAAAGGTAACTTTATTTAGGTTGTTGCATGAATCGCTATTTAACCGAGTTCATTCTTTAACTCTTTTGACAACTTGGACCAAAGGTCCTCTACCGGAGCGTAATAATAAATATTCCAAGTAATTTTCTAACGGATATGTACTAATTTCATAAAGACAACCAAGTTTTCGGGTGAGTTCGATAAGATGGCATAAATTGTGAAAATTGCTACTTAAGAATCGATTCCATAGATGTCTGTATAGCTTTCAAGGTACTTTGATTAATACATCTGATTACAAATGATTAATACATTATAGACATTATTATACACCATCACCTATTTAGTCATTTTAAAACATTTCACCAATATCTTCTAACAGGGTATATTGATAACGTCAAGAAAATATTACTTATTACGTCACAAATATCCCCTTATTTACATTACCAAATTGTTTCAATTAGGTTACAATAGTGCATGCTGTATGTCGGGCAGGAATATGAATTTTTCTTAGCCTAACGAGACTATGTCCCCCCATTTTCGTGGATCTTGAACACGATGGCGGTGGTTAAATCTCTCCGAGGTCATCCTGCTCCCCAAATGCCAGAAACCACCCCCGAAAGGGGTAAACAGCGTATCCGCCGTCTCCTATCAGCCAAACTTGTGTTACCCCCGTTTCCGAGGATGCTGAGCACAATGGTGATTTTGGATCTTCTCTCTGAGGTAAACCGACCCCTAAAACGGACGAAAAAATACCCCTTTACGGTTTTATGAAGTAGGTTCAAAGATCATTGAATACGTACCGGATGATGATTACAGGTACCTATCTTGGTTAACTGTTCAGCTGAAAAAAAAAATGGGTGCATACTTTATGTCTAGGCTTTAGATGGGGAAATCAGGTATATGCAATCACTGGTACAATTTCATTTATTTCATTATATTAAATAATGAACATTTCTATTGACGCATACAATTACTTATTTACTATATATAAATATAAAACACTTATATTGACGCGTACAATTATTTATTCACTATATATAAATATAAAACATCGTCATATAATCACTTTTCAGTGAAACATTAATCCAATTAATATAACCTACGTCGCTTACAAATAGAATTACAGGGTTGGTATCCCTCGAAATGAAGATCACATCCATCAACTTCACAGGCTTCATCAGCCGTTTCGGTATCAGACTCCGTTAATGTGAATTTCGAGGATCAAATTAAACAACATACTATCATGATATTTTTTTCATGCTCAGCATCCTCGAAAACGGGGGTAACATGGGTTTAGCCGAGAGAAGACGGTCTATCCACGTTTCATCCCTTTCGAGGGCGGTTTTGTCTGTTTGGGGGTTGGCGGGAGTCGAGGAGGGGTCTCGACATCACCATCGTGCTAGGCATCCTCTAAAATGAGGGTAACACAGGTTTGGATGGTGGGGTGGTTTTTGACCGTATGGGGGATGGGGTGACCTCAAAGAGATTTAACCATCGCCATCGTGTTCAGCATAATCGAAAACGGGGGGAGGAGGCATAGATAGACTTTTCGAGGTTCCATCCGACTCACAGAATGTACTAATAGTTACTAAAGCAATTGTCATAATCTATTAGAGCATTAACTTCACTAACAATTTACCTGTACGAATATAGAAACTTAACCAATTGAACTTTAACACTACCTAATTTCGACCTGCTTTGTTCGATCTTCCTTTAGCTGAAGTCGTCGACACCTAATTGTTAGCTGGGTTGAATATGATTTTCTACAACTGTAAAAAGCTTCATAGTTTTGTGCACTTGCAGAGAAGCAGGGCGGTGCGGTGAATGCCATGAAGTGTCCAATTTGACCCGAAAGAAATGATGGAAACTAAAAATTTCGTGCGAAAAAAACGATGAAATAAATTAAATTTGAATAAAAGTCCTTATATTTAGTTAAATTTTTAATTTGTTAAATTCCATTTCATTTCTTTTTTTGTAACTATATATAAAAACTATTTATTTCAAGTTAAAAATAAAGAAAACAGAATAATTTACTTAACTCAACTTATGTATAAATAATATGCCACATCAATTTAGCAACTGTTGGTGCAATGTGTTAGTTGTTTGGTCATAACTTGACTAATTTTGATCATACAGTCAAAAATAAAAACCAAATCAAAGGTAATTAAACGTACATATTACGTATATTTTTTTATGAGATTCTTTCCTTTTAAGTTTTTAACATTTCAAAATAGGGGTTCAAAAGTTGTGAAATTTCGAATTTTTATATCGCACGTCTTTGTTCACCAAATTTAATGCGTGGGTTACAATAGTACTAAAATTGTTATACTTGACAATGAACAGGTTTTTTTAGAAATATGAGAAAAATATGTACTGTTTTCTTTGGGAGTAAATTTAAGGATATTTGCTCGAACTTCTTTGCTGTCGATTAGTACTCCAAATACTACAATAGTTGAGAAAAAAAAACAAAGTACACAAAAGTAGTTCTTCAAGTCCAAAAAAACGTTTGTTTCATTGAGGGATTATGGTATGCAAATAACGATTCCTACCTAAATATCCATGGCCGCACTGAAGCTGCGGTCTCTGCAGTACTGAAAAAATTGGCACCTACATACATGGACTGAGTAATATCTCTTGTAGAGACTGTCCTGTACTTGCCAAACCGAATTTCTGAGCAATAGTAAACGTCAATGATTCTGCCAAAGTCTGTGAGGTGATAATTATCACAAAATAAATATTACGTATAATATTCCTATCCAATATATCATTGAAGACCAATATGTATTTATTTATTCCAACCTTCCTAGGTGAAAGTGTCTCCATACACTTCTGGCAATTTGAGCATTTACATTTAGTTTTTATTTTCGCTCTGTTTGCTAGTATACGTATTTGCAATTTTAATTTCGATTTATCATTTTACCAATTTTATCTGAAATAAAGTTGAATTTCCGTGGGAAGTATTTTTCAACTTTCAGCTTTATTCTATATTGGATTTTAGCATAAACCTAAAAATAACGATATCCATGTTTAAGGTTTAGAATCAATCTGGGATTAAAACCAAATATCCAATACACTCAACTGATATTCAATTCCATTAATTCCTTTGACATATGAGCACAAGAGAGATTAAGAAATTTTGATGTTATATATTTATAACATCCGGACTATTGTCCGGAATATCGAATATCACATTTAAATTCTAGAGGTCAGTGAACACAATTATCTGGAGATGTTTTGTAATGTTAGAGAACATGGTACAGAACAGGACTAATAATTACTATAGTTTTCCAACAGAGAAATAGGGACGCTGTCAATCAAGTCGGCTTATTTGGGACCATTTCGATCATTGAGAAACTTAGTATTAACTTCGCATTAAGCACTTCATTTATCACTTTAAGTTCGTCAGACATGAAGAATGAGAGAAAAAATTCACGTGTCAATATGATAAAACAAATATTTATATGCGAATTTCACCGAATATGCAAAAAATACTAATCGTTTTTTGCATTACAAACGTTAAAAATTGCAAAATACGTAGCTATTAGATTAAAAACATTAAAGATCGACTCCTATTTGCATGGTCATAGCGTACAAGATATTTATAGTTCAATAATACCAAAATGTAAGTTTTCAACTGCTTTGAGACAATAACAAATATTAAGAGTTCGCTAATGTGTCTTGAAGATAGTACACGCAATCGAGGCGTTCCTTAAAAACAAGCACTAAAAATCATCAAATAAGATATAACTTAACCGAAGCGTATCTACAGAAATTCCGTAAAAGATCATACAATTTTGAAAGAAATCAAAGTGAATAGTCAATTAAAAATTGCCAGAGAACGATTGAAATAGTGTATTTACTAGTTTCCTAACCGAACGATAACAATAAACTCACTCAAGAACTCTAAAAGTGTAAGGTACCTAAATATAAACATCTACCATTAGGAATGCAAGGAAAACTGGAACGGACTCTTTATAAACTATCATTGATATAAGTAAACACTTATTTGCATGTTCTATGAATATGATACTGTGTAATAATAGTAAAATTGATTTTGGTAAGGTATGCACGGATGGATAAATAAATTTCAAATTAAATATTTTTCATAGGAATAGCTATCGGCTTCATATAGAAGTGCATTAAATAAGCAAAGACAAGACATATGTAGAAGAGGTTAATAGACAATAAAAATACCACACAGACTGTGTACGTGTATTAAAAATCTGTTATTATCGCTTATGAATTGTAGCTAGGGGGTGAACATAGAGCTTTAATTTCTAAAATTTTAACCTTGATTTACAATAAAGGTATAAATTACTTGACTCGAAATTTACTGATTAATAGTAGATTGTAGTAGTAAGTGGGATATCGTTGGCATGTAACGATAATTTCTCCAGCTAGATGTAGTGGGAATAGGGAAGGTGATTGTGCTGATAATAATACATACCTTCACAAAAGAAACAAAAAACAATGAATTTATTGCGAAACGTGGAGTGAAGCAAAATCGATGATGATGGAAATTGACACATTGAGCTCTAAAAAGAATGGACCAAAATATGGACAGAAAAATGTGAAAGGCTCAGATAAAAATAATGCGGGTGACATATGTAGAGGAGATTGGAAAATACGTTGAAGGAAAAAATGGAAAGCAACAAGGGTAATAACGGATCCAACAGAATGAAGTATTCATTTTCAAATTTAATTCATGTCATAATATAATATGGGATATAAATTCAAATCAAGTCGCTATGCGTTGGTCAAATATTCAACGTTCTCTTGCGGTTGAAGCTTATTTTAGAAATAACTATTCTGTTGTAATCACCCAAAATTAATTTCGTCGTCACTTTCATTTAAATACAAGATCCAATTGCTAGTCGAATAACAATTAAAAAGTGAGTACGCAAGTTTCACAGTACTGCTTCATATGCCAGAGAAAACCAACAGGAAGAACTGGTTCTGTACGCATACTTGAAAACGCTGAAAAGATAAAAAGCAGCTGTGCTACGAAATCCTAAACGATCTGCAAAACGACAGCATTAGCACTCAATATTTCGAATCGTAGCTATCACCGCATTCTGAAAGACTTAGACTACAAAATTCAAGTCGTACAAAAATTTCTGCCTCAAGATTTTGGAACACGCATTGATTTTTACAAACGTTTCGAAGGGCCATTTGCTGAAAACCCGAATATCGTTGGTTGTTTGGCGATGTCAGATGAAAATGATCGTCTTTCCGGATATGGTAACAAACAGAACTTTCGCTATTGGGCGACGGAAAATCCTCTGCAATTGCACGAAGTACCGCTACATAGCAAAAAGTTTACTGTGTGGTGTGCAGTATCCGCCTTTGTAATTTTTGGGCCTTTTTTCTTTGAGGAAAATAACTTGACGGCTACTGTTACATCACAACGCTATCAACAGGTATTGCGTTACTTTGAACAACAACTTCGTAATGTCGGTATGGATATTCGAAGAATATGGTTGCTGTGAAGTGTTTTCTGTAAATAAACCAGGGGCGCTTTTAAGTCAAGTGTTAGAAAATATGGAAACACTGGCAAAAGATTTCACGTTACAAGACTACGTAATTATAATGGGAGGTAAAAATGATATTAATAAGAACATAATACCGTATTTTCGGTTCATATGTAATAAATTAAAAAAGTGCACAAATACTAATATACTGTTCTCTTCCATACCTTATTGTCATAACAAAAATACTTCAAGGAATTCAATTATAAATTGAATGATTTCTTAAAAAAATTTAATAAGTGTACTGAGGGACATGTTAAATATGTAGAAATAAACAGTGTAGAGCCGACGAAAACTACTAAACGTTTAGTAGCCTCATATTTTGTAAATACAATTTCTACAAACTTTCCCAGAAAAAACTTAAAGTTTGTTTGTGTTGAGGATAATAGTTCCAGTGAAAGTGATAGTGAGAACTCTCCAATAGCCGACCAAACTAACAAAACTGAAAAAACATCTGCGGTAAATTGTTCTGATGATGCTTACAGAGGGGATTTTTTAGAGGTACAGTTAGAGAAAGTAGTTTTAACATAGTGCATCAAAATGTGCAATGCATAGGTAATAAACCTTTAGAGTTAGAATTATTTTTAAAAAATATAAATTGTGATGTATTTTGTGTATCTGAGAGTTGGGCAAAAAAAGATCAACTTCAATCTCTATATATAGATGAGTATGGTTTAGGCAGCTATTTTTGTAGGAAAAATTTTAAAAATGGTGGTGTAGGCATATATGTGAAAAATAATTTGAAATATATAAATCTAGATTACATAAGCGATCTGATCTTTCTATAGAGAAAGATTTTGAATGTACAGCCATAAAGTGCATAGTAGAGGAAAACACATCTTTTTTAATTTTGTCATTGTATAGAAGCCTTGATGAAAATATTCCCATTTTTTTAGACAAGTTAAATATTGCACTAAGCTTACTATTAAAAAATAATAAACAGCATAATATAATAGTATGCGGGGACTTTAATATAAATTTTCTTTTACCATCTAAACATCACACAGATCTCTTGGACATTTTTGATTCGTATTGCATTAAACCTACCATAAAGGAATTCACTAGGATTAATTCCTGCATTGACAATATTTGTATAAACTTAAATGAGCAGTCATACACCAGTTCAGTAATAAATAATAGCATAAGTGATCACAATGCTCAAAGTATATTGGTTTCAATAAAAAATGAGATAGATAATGAAAGACATATTACGTACAGGGATTTAAACAACTCAGATAATGTTCGTCATTTTTGTGAATTAGTTAAGAACGAAAACTGGAATGATATTTTAAATTCAAAAAAACTTGATGCAAACAGAAAATTCACAATGTTCTCTGATATTTTTGTGCATTATTTTGAAATGGCATTTCCATTAAAAACCAAGGTTATAAAAACCAATAAAAATTCCTGCAAAAGATGGATAACAAGAGGCTTAAAAGTCTCATCGGAAAAATTAAAAGATCTGTATAAATTAACTTTAGTTGGTGATGAAAATATAAAGCTTTACTATAAAAAATACAAATCTATTTATAGACAACTTTTAAGGAAAGCTAAAAAAATGCATAATAGCGATTTAATTGCCAATACCAAAAATAAATCCAAAATGGCATGAAACATAATCAGGCCTAATAACAATAAACATAAAGACGAACTCGTTATAGAGGTAAACAATATTTTAACAAATGACAGCTACCTTGTAGGTAATCACTTAAACAAATATTTCAACGATGTGCCTAATCTACTACTTCCTGATCCACCTCAACGTAATTGTCATAAAATTCATATAAACCAGAATCCTTTCTCATTTTTTTTCGAACCCGCAACCGAATATGAGGTTTTAAGCATTGTGAAAAATCTGAAAAATTCAAATTCTTCAAGTTTGGACAGCATTAGCACAAATTTATTTAAAAAATGTATTATTATTAGCCGTTACTCGAGTCCGAGTATAAAAATGTTACAGTCGATAAATTGTGCACAATAAAAACAAGTAAAAGGTGTAGTCTATTGTAATTCCCATTCATCTACGGTGCACACGACTATGGCTATAGAGGCCAATTCGGGAGAGCACATGTCGACCGCAGTCAGGACAAACATAGACCTGGCCAGGTCTTGGATTCGGCCCTCTTGCAGCAACATTTCCTTGATAGCTGGCCACAACCCCTCGCCATTCGGTTCTGTCCGCTGCAAGTTGTTCCCATTGCTCGTCTGGAATACCGCAGGATTTTAGATTTTCATGGAGAACGTCTTTGAACCTCTTTCGTTGACCGCCACGCCTTCTTCTACCGCTTAGCAATTCACCATAAAGTGTAAATTTAGGAAGGCGGTTATCATGCATACGATGAACGTGACCTGCCCATCTTAGGCGTGCTCTTGAAATAAGCACCTCAATTGGAAGGCTGTTTGCTCTCCTGAGTACTTCCACGTTTGATATGTGATGGAACCAACGGATTTTCATCATACTTCTGAGGTGTCTTTGCTGAAAACGTTCTAATTCTTTCACATGACGACGGTAAGTGACCCAGCTTTCACATCCATATAGCAGTGTTGGAATGACAACTGCTCTGTAGACAGCCATTTTCGTTGACAAAGCAAGGTCGTGGTTGTCAAATACTCTCTCTCTAAGTCCCCAGAGTGCTCTAGATGCAGCGTTAATTCTATTGCGAATCTCGCTGTCCATGTTTGCTTTGTCATTAACAACGTTGCCTAAGTAATTGAACTGATCCACCACTTCAAGAGAATTTCCGTTAAGTGTAATGTCTATTTGGTTCACTTGATGAGGAGTTGACATAATCTTAGTCTTTCCAATGTTGATTTTAAGTCCCAAGGAATCATAGCTCTGGGCATACACATCTAAAAGTTCTTGAAGCTCTTCCGGCGTAGAGGCTAAAAATGCACAGTCATCCGCATACTGGAGATCACAAATGAATCGTGTGCATGTCTTCGTGAAAGCTCTAAAGCGCCCTATGTTAAAGAGACCGCCATCAAATCCTCTGACTGTCAGTTTGTTGTCAACAATAATTGTTAGGGCAGTGGTAAACAAATTAAAGAGTAGGGGTTCCAGGACACATCCCTGCCTAACTCCAGTGAGGGTTTGGAAAGGTTCGGTTGCCTCATTATTATACATAACCTGGGCGTTGTTGTTTGTATGTAGACTGCGACATATTTCCACAAATTTTCTAGGGATACCTAAGCGGAACATAATTTTCCAGAGCACTTCCCTGTCCACCGAGTCAAACGCCTTGGTTAAATCAATGAAAGCCATGTGAATTTCTCCTTGATGTTCGAGTGCTTTTTCTTGAAGCTGTTTAAGTGTGAAGATTAAATCCGATGTGCCTCGGTTTGGTCTAAAGCCACTCTGTGTTTCAGGAAGTAACTTTTCCATAACAGGTGTTAGCTTATTTGCCATCGCTTTAGTGAGTATCTTCCCTCCAACAGCCAGGAGAGCTATACCCCTGTAATTTCCACAGTCCGCAGCGCTCCCTTTGTTTTTGAAGAGGTTGATTAAAAGTGTATCACGAAACTCCTGCGGAGCTTGACCACTTTCCCACACGACATCAAACAGTTTTTTGAGGTAGGGTATGAGCTCTGACGACACAGCTTTAAAGATCTCAGCTGGGAGTGAGTCGGCGCCGGGAGATTTGTTATTTTTTAGCTGCCCAATGGCGGTTAAGATCTCTTCCGTTGTTAGTGGTTTATCTAAGTCTTCGAAGGTGTCATATTGAGGGATAAGA
The DNA here is from genome assembly GCA_963675555.1 of Leptura quadrifasciata. NCBI lineage: Eukaryota > Metazoa > Arthropoda > Insecta > Coleoptera > Cerambycidae > Leptura > Leptura quadrifasciata. The sequence continues at coordinate 114,999,915 of OY776674.1, read as the reverse complement.
TTTATAATATCGTGATCGGCTTGACTTTGGTGGTTAAGAATGTTAGAGTAGTGTTCTTTCCATCGGGCTCTTATTTCCTGGTCTTCTTTGAGGAGATTTCCATTTAAATCTTTAATAGGGCACATATTTTTCCGACTGGGGCCGTACACTGCTTTTACTCCTTGAAAGAAATTCCTGTAGTCGTGTGAATCGGCGTACCTTTGAATTTCTCTGGCCTTGCTTGCCCACCACTCGTTCTTTATTCTTCTGATTTCGCGTTGCGTTTCATACTTAGATTGGGTAAAAGCTTCTGCTTTTGATGAGTCGTTGGGGTGGTTGATAGCGTTTTGGAAGGCAATATGTTTGCGGTCAAGAAGTGCTTGTATAAAAGCTTCATTATCATTGAACCAGTCCTCCTGTTTTTTACTTGCTGCAGTGCCAAGAATTTCCTCACTCGCACTTTTTAAACTATCTTTAATTTGTGTCCAGGTAGCAGCGACATCTACAGAATTGGTTTCTTCTAGTGCACTCAAATTCTCTTGAACTTTTTGCTTTAGCTGTTCGACGGTTTGTCGGTCACGCAATTTACTAATACAGAGACGGAGTCTACGTTTTACTTGAGTTCTTCGGTGTTTGGGTCTCATAACAATTTTCATTTTAGAGACGACAGGACGATGGTCGGTCCAACATTCGCTATCAATGCGCGCCTTTGTAATTTGGACGTCCTTGAGATGCTTCCTACGTACGATAACATAGTCCAGTAGATGCCAGTGACCTGATCTGGGGTGGCGCCAGGTGCCTTTAAATTTATCCTTTTGTCGGAAAATGGTGTTTGTTATAACTAGATCATGTTCGGCGCATTTAGTTAGCAGTAGTTGACCGTTAGCGTTCATGTTGCCCAAACCGTTCTTGCCTATGATGCCTGGCCAGGTGTCTGCATCTCTCCCTACTCTAGCGTTAAAATCGCCAAGAATAACGAGTCGTTCCGTTTTAGGTATTCTACAGAGGGTTTCTTCCAGCTGTTGATAGAAGCTTTCCTTGGTTTCGTGACTTGCATCCAGAGTGGGAGCGTAGGCGCTTATTAGATTTACCGCGTTGCCATCTGATAGCTCATAGCGTAGCAGCATTAGACGCTCGGATAGGCCTTGTGGTACTTGTGTTAAGTTGGATACAAGTTGATTCCGAACGGCAAATCCTACTCCATGTTGTCTTCTTGAATTGGTGGGAAGACCTTTCCAATAGAAGGTGTAGTACTTTTCTGTGAGAGAGCCTTCCTCCAAAAATCGAGTTTCGCTGAGAGCTGCAACGTCAACATTGAGTCGGTGAAGTTCTCTATCTATTAGAGCAGTTCTTCTTTCAGGCCGATCGGTGCGAGTGCTGTCGTTCAAAGTACGAACATTCCAAGCGCCGTAGATGAAAGAATTAGTTTTGTTGGATTTAACTTGTCGGTGTTTTTTTCGACATGTATAATACCAATTCTACAACCATTAACCGAACTTTTAAACTGTTCTCTCAGTGAAGGAATTTTTCCAGAAAAATTGAAAATTGCCAAGATAGTACCTTTATTTAAGTCAGGTTGTAATTCTAAGGTGGAGAACTATCAACCCATATCCATATTAAGCGTCTTTTCTAAAATATTTGAAAAATATGTAGCACAAAAAATTACAAATTTCTTTGGCAAACATAACCTTTTTAACAACAATCAATTTGGTTTTCGTGCTGGTCTCTCCACAACAACAGCTATTATACACCTTTTAAATAATCTGTACGAAAACTTAGATAAAAATAAGAAAAATATTGGGATTTTCCTTGACTTAAGTAAGGCATTTGATCTTGTATGCCATTCTAAACTTATAGGAAAACTTGAGAGGTATGGCATAAGAGGTGAACCATTAAAATGGTTTAAAAGCTATTTATGTGGTAGAGCGCACCTTGTGGAAATCAACAACATTAGGTCTGATATTCTTGAAACGTCAACAGGGGTACCACAAGGGTCAGTTTTAGGTCCCTTACTATATATAATATACGTAAACGATTTTATTATAGATGACTCTATACTATTTGCTGATGACTTATATTTTTATAAAATTTCCTTCTGCTATAAAATTGCTTATTCAGTGATGATTATCAATTTTATTTTCTATTTGGATTGTTTCGAGACTACTAAGAGATGGCGCTAGTTACGCTCTGCTGCGGTGGAATTTAACAGTGTCTATGAGATGCGAACTCCAGTATTGAAGGTATCACGTACACTGCACTGATGAGACCCAAAAATAGGTCGAAACCGGTCTGCAGTTAGTGACATCCTGAGATGAAGGAGGCCACGCATCTTCCTCATAGCATTCGAGCATTCCAAGTCATTATATTTTAGTGCCAACTGTGTTTAGACAAAATACGCAAATTTTACCACATAATTCAGCGCTCGTAAGGGGAATAGCTGTTTTGTTTTAATTTGTTGAGTCCTTATTTATATAAGGCACTTGCAGATAGGTTGGAACATTATAATTTTTATTATTAGAATGAATCAAAGCGGGACGGTAGCTCAGTATGTTAAAGCGTCTGGCTGGAGAACGATTTTTATTTCATTAATTTTTAATTCTGTTTTAATCTCATTTGGCATAAGATCGGCCCCCCGTCTCGTTTCTAAGCTAGATGCTTAATTGTAACGCGTCGGGATATCATATATATTGTAAATAATATGAATGAAATAAATAAAACAGAAATGAAATGTAAATATTATTCAATAAAGAATTTTAAATTGTAATTGTAAATTGGCTAGCAAACTGAGGTGCCTAGCGACATGGGTTCGAGACTCGCAAGGCGAAACAATTTTTCGTAAAAAAAATTGCCCCAAGAGTGGTTCGGAGTCCACAATAAACTGTAGGGCCTCGTCTCTCTTTACTTAGCACAAGATCCTTGAGATCTTCCAGGGGATTACTTCGGTAACTTGAGAGGCGGTTAAGAAAACAGTTAACTTATGACACACTTAAATGGAAAACTAAAAATTAAATTAAAATGAATATTTATGTTTACATGTCACTTATGTGGTATCATTGGATTTAGAAAATCATGTAGAATTAAAAAATGCATAATATACAGTGTTCCATTTGAAAATCGAAAGTTAGTGTCACTTCCGATGAAACCGGAAACGGAAAAATAATGTCAAATGTCAAAAAGTCAAGTTTATTAAGTATATAGGATGTTCCAATCGTTTATCTTTAAAACTAAAGGAAAAAGGGGGTGTACCATGATCATGTTACACGTCGTATAAAATATACAATGTTTGTGAATGTGACTACTTACTTCTCTCTCTCTATGACCTTTTCTCAAATAAACTATAGTAAATCATTTGATAAAGTATTTCACTCTCTCCTTGTAAAGAAACCTCATAACATCAATATCTGGACTTAGTTTTCTAATTGACGCAAAGTAAGGTAAGTTGAGTTAAATTTTAATTAAGTCCAGATATTTGCTATCGCTAGGAGCTAAAAGTGCTTGAAGGGCTATGCCCTCAAACCCCCAAACAGGGGGTTGCGCTGCCTCTTACGAACCCCCGCTAATTAAAATCTGACCTAACCTAGTATTATGTCCACGCCTACGCCACTGCCTCATAGAATATACGAGAAGGGTCAGAAACGTCGCGAAGGATATACTGGAACATTCAAGAATAAAGCGCCTCAGTATATAAAATGTGGATATAGTGCACGGAAGACAGTTTTATATTAGACGAACAAGTGAACAGACAAAATAAGAACAGTAATAAGTTGTGAATTGTATTAATGTCTATAGTTGTACTTAGTGTGTTACAAAAACGATTAGTTATTGTGATTAAATATTAAATAAAGTAGTGGTTAGTGGAAAGTCTTGTTGCAATTATCTGAACCTACGTACAGAGGTGTTTACTGGAGATTGTAAACACGTAACACTACCTTACCTTGCGTCAGCGAGCGATAAAAGATCGTCGTGAAATTTTTTCAGATTCGGACTCAAGAGGGTCGTTTCCGTAGGGCACCACTCACACAATACACTCGTGCGCCCTAATAATGCATTATTTAAAAAAAAGATTTTGATGAGAAAATCTTGAAGAATGAGAAATAATTAGAATAATATACAGCAGCATGAATATTTCATAAATTATTTCAAAATTTTAACTCTTTCTATCTTACAATAAAAATGACCTTAATCTCACATTGTTCTGTGTTATGGGTTATGTTAATAATTTTTTATTGTTTCAAGAAGTAATTATTAATCGTAATAACGAGCGACAGCTTATCCTTAAGTCAATATTTATGTATTTACTGTTCGTGCCACCGCAAATAATAAGACAGCAGAATATTTTAGAAAAACGCTTATAAGCATTAACTTCTGCTGAATAAATTATAGTAAATTATTGGTTGAAATAATTTATGGTTTCAGTGTTACAATTTATTTTTCATCTACAATAAATGATCCGTATGACGTCATTTCTCTTATTTTTTGCAGCAATATTAGAAAGGAATAGTCCACAATTATTCCTCTGGGGGTAAATAGGTATGGTTTTTGAAAAAATTAGAACCTCTTCTTTTTTTAACTGTTCTTCCAATGTTTCAGCTACAAATTATTATTACAGAGGTGCCAACCACGATCGAGTTTTTGGTGAATTTACATGGTTTGAAGTTCCCTGAACATAAAATAGTGTTTCTCTTCAAACGTCAGAAGATCATGACATTTCTAACTCATTGCATGTCTTTAAAGTTTGACATTTCAGACGGCTGTGCGTGCCATTAGCGACGGAAGTAAAAGTACTTTTTCTTCCTCTCGAACGAACAAAAGTTAGATTAGCAACGGAAGTAAAAACTAAATTTTTTATCTTTATTTTTTTTTATAGCTAATCGACGTCTGAAAAAATGATAATATGTCTTATTCGGAGTAAAAGCCACTTTTGTGACTCGTCTGTAATTGCCATTGCAAACCTACAGACTCGTCTCAAAAGTATTATTTTTACTCCTAATAAAACAATATACCATTTTTTTAAATGTCTGCTGTCTGTTGTCATGGTCCTAATTTTCGAAATAGAGAAACGGCAGTCTATACGACAAGTGGGCGTCGTCTCCTGAAATACCTAAAACCGTATGCTTAAACGCAAGTGATCATTCACATCCTGCTACTTTTTGAGGGGACGGAATGATCGCGTAACGCAATGCCTGTGAAGTTTTGGCAAGTGTCATTTCTAGTGGTTTCTAACCTTTATTTTATGTTTTACTTTTATCCAAATGTGGCAAAAAATGCTCCTTTTGATAGAGTGTTGCCGCCTTTAATTTTCGATTTACTGGTGCAATCTACGATGCGCATATATAAAATGACATCCTTCCTTTTTCCATCGCGGCATTACGCAATCTTTCAGCTACTACCGCTTCTATGTAATAATCATTTAAAGATTCCCAAATCTTATCTGGCAACACTGCAGCAACTTTTCCCTTAACGGAGCTTATGTTCGAGAATACCGATTTCAGAGCTCAAGGGATGTGAACGATTGTTTCGGTGATGTGAATGTTCGTTCTCTTACGCTTGAGAATTAGGTTCCTGGTTTCTGGCGTGCGTGGTTGCACTTAAACCCCAAAACATTGGATCAATTTTGCTCAAATTTTGTATACGTATTCATAACGGTCACACCTCGAGTTAATATCGCAAAATCGGTCCAAGCTTAAATTTGAGTGCACCAGTGTGCAAATGGAAAATATTTTTTCTCAAAAACGATTGTGATCAAATTTAAGCCGGGATACTCCCTTGGCACTAGTATGAGACGATATAACCCGTTACCACCAAACAATGCAGGGACGGAAGCTGTGGGTGGTAATGTTAAAATAATTTAAAAATAAATAAATAAAAGGTTCTAACAGTTTTGATTAAATTTGGCACATAAATATTTCCTAAGTGCCAGTAGAAGATGACACGACTGTGTTCTAAAAAATTGAGGGAGGGATGTTCAAGTGATTTAAATAATCAAATAATTTTTTATGTATCGGCTTTGGTCTAAATTGTCATGTGGGTACTTCCTTAGTAGCATAACTAGTTGGCCTTAAAAATACAGGCAAGAAAATTAATAATTTAAATATTTTGTCCAGCTGTAATCATTTTCATAAATTTTCAAAAATTATCTACTAAATAAGTCCCTCTAAGAAATACTACGTTGAAACATCCTGTATAGATCTGCATACGTTTATACTGTCATAATTTGTGCTAAGTTTACATATACAGCAAAGATAGTAGCTCATATTCAAATGGATGTTGACCATAATTTGTTTTAACAATACCATTACTCTCGGCTGTCCACAAAACATTACTTAAGGGCAGACCTCACATCAAGCATCGCAAAACCGCTTTGTTTACATAATTTCAAGATGGTTTTCTCTGAGCCAATTAGACACAAACAACTGACCTTCATTCTACCGCACTTACTACTCATCACCGTCATCAAAATGATTGAAGAGATCATTTTGATTTAATTTTCTTACTATTATTATCAAGAAATAATCTCTTAAATGTTTCAATGGACATACAGTATCAGTGAATTTTCCAACTTGCATGTAAAGATGTGATCATATCCAGAACAATGTGTGGTTAAACTTATTTTAAATGTAATCTAATTAATCTAAATTGATCAGACTGTAGCAGCAGTTTAAATTAGTTTTTGTTTGTTCTTCTCTCAGATCTGTTATATATGTTTGTTCGGGAAAGAAACTAAATCGATAAATAGATATCAAGTTTAATTTGAAAAACTACTTATTTTTAAAAACGTTCTGTCGTTTACATTATGCAATATTTCAATTCAAGTATTTCATAATCATGAGACACAAAACGAATAATAGTAATAGCAGAACTATGTTATACAGATCCGTAAGCATGATGTGTTAAATTAGCTTGAAAAATGTAGTTCGAACAGTTAATTTTCATCACATTTCCAAAATTTGTATCAGGCGTGTTAAATATAATCAGTTAATTTTTTTACAAAACTGGTTATTAGCTTTACAGAAAATATAGAACTCTATCTCTTATACCTTTAATCAGTATTATGAAAGAAAAAAATCTGAAAATTTTATGAACTCTAAAAATAATTGATAATAAACATCAGACGAAGACGCAGGCGAACTGCTGATCCAGAGCCAGTAACTGAACTCAGCCAAATCATGGGATAGCGCAAATTAAAACTGTTAGACAGCATGTCAGTACACTCATGCACGGTTGTATTCCGTAAGAACATGGAAACACTGGGTTTATAAAATAGGCTGACATTTTCCTGCCAAGATGGTGTTATTAACACCTTGATCTACCGACGTCACGTGATGAGTGTAGGGGTTGGGGTTCCTGATACCAATTGCAGGACCTGCCGTCAGACGCATTTACTGTATGTATGCCCGGCAAACGCGATTTCGGCCTTCACCCACCGTCATAACGAATTACGAGTACTCTACTGCCATCTACGGCACTCGTATAGGATAGACCAAACACCAGTTCTGCTTTACATATTTGGGGATATTGAGTTCGTGGTCGAGAATAAGAGGTGTAGGATATACTGGAACTATTCGTTTCCGGCCGTCGCGTCGACCACCAAACCAAGACGAGGTACGTCATCGAGTTTTCGGCACCTGCTGAAACAAACATCGCCTTGACAGAGGAGGAAAAACGGACTAAGTACCGAGATCTCCGGCACGAGCTCTAATGCTGTACCCAGGCTACACGGTCAAGTTGGTAGTCCTTATAATCGGTGTACTCGGAGGTATGAAGCCCATGCTGATCTCGCAATTGAAAATCATACCGGCCTGTCAACAGGCCAAGTGCAGAAAGTTATCCTGGGCTCACTTCATCTACTTAGGGCACACAATTCGGGTGTTTACAGTCACTGACCCCACAGGGAGTGGCTGTAATTTTATTCGCCGTCGAGATTTCTGTTGACTTTAGTTGGTAAGTAAATTCAGTATACTATTCCTTTAATGTAACAGTTGTGCTTTTACATTTTTGAATATTTAAATAAAGATTATTTTCGTCACACCAAACTTCAATCTTTTTTAACTGATTTTGAATAAACAGGCAATCTTCCATATTTGTTACAATGTGGTAAATTTTTAGATCATCAGCAATTTTTCACAATCAATAATTTGTACCAAGTCGTTAATGAAAAGCAAGATTAGTAAGGGACCAAGATTAGATCCTTGGTACTCCAGAAGAAGCAATGAGTTGTTTAGAATCAAACCCGTTGTAAGATACATATTGCATTCTGTTAGTTAAGTCAGTTAGTCAATAAGCGCTATAAGAGATTCGTCAAATCCAAAGTTATTCAGCTTAATTAATATTATTGCGTGGTAGATACGATCAAAAGCTTTGGCAAAGTCAGTATATATACCGTCAATCTGTCCATGATTATCGAGTGCAGATGCCACGTATTGGGAGAATACTTCTAAGTTTGTTATGGTGGAGCGGCTTTCCATAAATCCGCCTTGGTGTGGAGTGATTAAAAAAGTTTTGCAAAGTTACATTGAACAGAAATAGGCCTATAATTAGTCATTTGAGAAGGGTCGCCGTATTTAAGTACCGAACACGCTCTCATAATTTTCCGCGTATCAGAAAAAACAGACGTTTTAGGGATAAGGTTGGAAATGAGAAATAGAGGAGCTATAAAAGCATATCTAGAATCTTTCACTAAGATACTGTTGGTCATGGCCTGACATCATTTTATTCTTCAACCTATTGTCAGAGTTAAGTAAGTCACTTTAAGTAAATTCGTTGATATTAAGTGCGGGTAGGTAGTTAACGCAATTAGGTTCGTTATTGTTATTTGGGCTAGTTTTCCCAAAGCTGACACTACGGAACATTTTTATTTGAAGAATTTATTCTTTGAACAACCTTTCTTCTCATTTTTTGTTGAACATCTCTGGCTATATTTGTCCTATAGAGAAAGTAAATATATGGGCTCCTCCGTAGCTGATTTTCTCATAAGTTATTTCTATTTATTTAAGGTGTAAAAAAATAAAAACAAAAAACATCAATTTTTTTAAATTTGTTGTATCTTAAATTATTACCAGCCAATATTCATTATATTTATTAAAAATATACCTCTGATTAAAACAAAATAACGTGCCAAATTTTAAAGTTAAAATATTTGCTTAAGAGAGAAAATTCGACTACAGGATGTAGATGAATATGACAGAAAAGAGATTTTGGTTTTAAATCTCGTATTTCAACGTATACCTTTCAATAATAGCGGAAAAAACTGTGTTATTCTTCAAACGTCAGTAAAACATAATTTTTATGACAAGTTTGGTGAACTCTCCGTTCTCTGACACTTCATCTGAACGCCTTAAGTTACTTAGTCTTTTTTCTTCAAACGTTAGAAAATGATGACATTTCTTACTTTTTTTGATGACATTAAAGTTTTGATAATCCAGACGGCTGTGCGATGCTGTTAGCAACGGAAATAAAAGTACTTTTTCTTCCGCTCAAGCGGGGTTTTACTTCCGTTGCTAATGGCAACGCACAGCTAAATTTTTAATCTTTATTTTTTTATACCTAATCGACGTTTGAAGAAAAAATAACATGTCATATTCTAAGTAGAAGCCACTTTTTCTCGTAATAAAACAATATACTTTTTCTTCAAACGTCAGAAAATCATGACATTTTCTACTCACTTCATGACATTAAAGTTTGACATTTCAGACGGCTGTGCACTGCCGTTAGCAACGGAAGTAAAAGTACTTTTTCTTCCACTCGAGCAGACTTTTACTTCCGTTGCTAATCGCAACGCACAGCTAAATTTTTTATTTTTTTGTAGCTGATCGACGTTTGAAGAAAAAATAACATGTTTTATTCGGAGCAAAAGCTACTTTTACTCCTAATAAAATAATATATTATTTTCTTCAAACGTCAGAAAATCATGACATTTCCTACTACAGGCTCATCACAAAAGTATCACTTTTATTCCTAATAAAGCTATATACTATATCTTTATTTTTTATAGCTAATCGACGTTTGAAGAAAAATAATATGTCTTATTCGGAGTAAAAATCACTTTTGTGATTCGTCACAAAAGTATCACTATTATTCCTAATAAAACAATATACTATTATTGCCACTCACGAGCCCTGAGCGGCAATAAAAGTCTTTTACTGCCGCTCTGAAGGGCGGTACTAAAAGAATTTGAAGAAAAAAATAATATGCTATATGTGGAGTAAAGTGATTTCTTGTATCTCGGATGTTCTTGCCGGACTCGCTTCGCTCGACCGACCATCAAACGTATCCTCAACACACAAAATGTCACTTTTACTCCATATAGAACAATATACTATTACTACTTTACTTTTATCAGAAATTTGACTACGAAAAAATTTGGATAGATTGACTGTTATCATACGTTATTTTCGACGATAAATTTTAGTTAATAGGTGGCTTTCGGCAACGTTTTAGACATTTTCAATTCCTTTTTACAAGACAAAATGGGGATTTTAGTACATTAACTGACACATCCGGCATCGCATCTGAGCTATATAGATTTGCAACTCTACCAAGCATCAAACACACTATACGTGGGCTATGTAGTTAATGTTTTCTTTGAACTTTATTCATGAAATGCATACACGGTTCTATATTATCACCTCGCTCTGGATCTAAAGAAATGGATCGGTACTTGTATCTAATATGAAAAGTTGGTACAAACTCAATTTTAAAACGGAAACTTTAATTTTTGCATGGCATGAATAATTTATGAACTTTTTATTCCTTGTAAAGTGAAAAGTAATGTACAAGAAGTAAGATAAAGAGGAACGTAGAACATATTCCATTTAAATTGGTCGAAATATCGTCGACTGCAAACCGTAATAGGATCTTTAGGATCTTAAAGTTCAATTTATGTTGTCTTAGATAAAAGTAATCTAGGTATATTGCATTAAGGGTGGACAGGAGTTCTTGTACAGGAAATCTTTTCTATTGTAAATTTTCTTTAGTTCTATTAATTATATAAATACATTAACATTACTCTTTGGCCTTTAGACTGAAATAAAAAGCAAAAATACGTCTTAGTGGTACTATAAGACATAACAAAACACAATAGTTTTGAAACCATAATATGATAAAATTGAAATGTGCAAATTATTTACGAGAAAACTAAAATAAAAGCTCCTCGGGATATGATGAAATATCTGTTTTCCTAATAAAATGAATATTACATTTAATAGCTTTACTTTTAGTTTACCTGGTAAATCTATCGTTCAAGAAAATTTTCTGGATGTTTAAAAATTGGAAAAGTGATTCCGGTTCACAAAAAAAAATGATATCCAAGCACTACAACATTATAGCCAGTAACTATTTCCACTGGTTTCTCAAAAATTATCATTTAATTATTAGAATAAATATTATATTTTGCCAAATAACTAACATGGTTTTCTAGCTAGTAGATTTACGATAATGGGGTCCATTCGTTTTATGGGGAATGGAGAATGAAATACATAGAAACAGGAGGGTGCCCCACAGTAATCTTTTGTGGCCTCAGTGGGGCATTCGACAGTGTCGACGACGAGAAGCTGCTCTCTAAGCTGTCTAAGTATGGTACGAGAGCACCACATCCAAATGTTGTTCATCAGAGGGGCTTCAATCCGAGCAAAACAGTTATTGTTCTGTTAACTAAAAGGATAAAACTCAACTTAGAACTCCTATACGGAATGGAACAATGCTAAACTTCTCCATTCAAGTCAAGTATCCAGAAGTAACCTTGGATCAAAAACTTACATGGAACTCGCATTTGGAAAGAACACAAGGCTGTCGGATGTATGGTAAGACTTGGGGTCTGAAGCCGAAAATGACATATTGGTCCTACCTTTCGGTTGTCAGAACTACGCATCATGTGTATGGAAGACAAATTAGCACAGCAGAAATTGCAACGCCTTGCCTGCTTAGGGACTACAAGATCAATGCTCTCATGTCTCACAGCAGCTATGGAGCCACTGCTTGACCTATTTCCTCTGCATTTACATGTGAAGAAGGAGGTTAGAAGACTGCATCAGGCACTTAAATACAAACCAAACGATCTGGTTGGCCACTTAAGGATTTTGGAGCTTGTCCATTTTGAGTCCATGACCAAACCCAATGACTCAGTGTCAATCAAGCAGAACTCTGACTGCCCGTTTGATTACTGATTGAAAGCCATCAGACGAGCAGAATAGAAGCACTGCGATTGGGACAAGGGTCACTCATCTGGTACAAAGATGACGTAAGATGGCTGAAGGGGTAGGAGTGGGCCTAGCAGGACCTGAATATGGGCTGTCCAGGGTCCACGGTAACACCCCGACCATCTTCCAGGCAGAAATTTACGCGGTAGGTAAATAAATGTATTGGAAGGGCAAAGGCCTATACAGATAACCAGTCAGCATTAAAGGCTCTAAGGTCCTATACCTTCAAGTCCAAAATTGCCTGGGAATGTAGACAATCCCTGAAGCAACTGGCTAATAATAAGGTTATGTGGGTGCCAGGACGTGAGGGAATACAAGGTAATGAATTAGCTGATAGCCTTGCAAAAAAAGAAGCTAAAGTGCCATTTTTCGGACCTGAACCGTTTTGTGACCTATCCAAGGGGCAAATAATGAAGGAGATCCAAAAATGAGAAAAGGAGCAGAAAAAGTCCTACTGGAGGACTAAACAAGCGAAAAATTTTATAACTTATTCGGCAAAGAATGCCACAATATTTCACGAGCTAGAAAAGTTCGAATTAAGGCTGATTACAAACCTTCTAACAGTCCACTGTCCCTTGAGATACCATCTCAGGAATATGTATTCATGCAGATATGGCGATGCTGCAATTGAAACTGCGGAACATATACTTTGTGAGTGCAAGGTGTTAATCCGCATTAGGCTAAAGTACCTGAAGCAGGCGTAATTAACGCATGAAGACATAGGGAATCTAGCCCCCAGGAAAATGACCAGCTTTGTAAATATTCTTGAAATCCTGGGCAACAATTAGTTGTAGGGTAATTCACAAGATCTTTTAGGTCGAAGTGAATAAGGCTGCTCAGACCCAAGCGACCCCTGAAAGAATCTACAATGGTATGAAAGGCATATCATTTGAATGGGTTAAGAGTTATCTTCTTATCGGAGTTATCTGTACCACATGTTAGTGTGAAGTGCCTAGCTATAGCTCCAGTAAAATTATTTAATTAGAGTGGTAAATTGTCGTTTTCTTCCGCACTGTGTTATGCTGTAACACTGATAAAACGTCTAAAAGTTATCTTGGAAATCGGCTGGAAATTTGTTGATAATTAGCTGAAATAATTAGATTTTTCTGAATTTATTTGAAAGTAACAATTATATAGTCCCACATTGCCAATATAATCGTGACTATGGGCAAGAAAACTAGAAATACCGCAGCTTCCAGTAGTAATGAGGATATTGAGCAATTAATAAACAAGGCATCTGCCAACTTCGTCAAACAAGTAGACAGTAAATTTGAAGACAAATTGGATAAATTACATAATCAATTAATTGAAGTTACTAATTCTCTTGATAACATGAAAGAAGGTGTTGGTGTAAACAATAAGACGATAGCAATTCTAGATTAAAAAAATGAAAGTCTTACGCAACAACACAGAAAAACCTTTTGCGTTTTTGCAGTATTGCAGAGAACCCTAAAGAAGAAATTGTTGATAAATTGGCGGGTTTCATCAACAATAAATTAAAAGTACGTTGTACTGAAGATACCGTCGACTTTGCCTTTGGTGTTGGTCAGTCACAACCTGATAAGCCGAGATCGATTTTGGTTAATTTTACGACAAATATAAAGAGAAATGAAATATTTGCATCGAAAATAAAATAAATTAACCTCTGATGTTGCTATCTATGAAGACCTTACCGAGCGGCGTTATGAACTTTTGCTAAAATCCAAGGAGAAATATGGTAAACAACAGACATAGTCATCTGGGGGAAAAGTGTATGTGTTACGGGATAAAACAAAGCACTTAATAAATTCAGTAGACGAACTTTGAATTCAATCAACCTAGTAGGACTATAGTAATAACTTAATTTGAATAAACTGGATGTTTAAATTTGACATTATTGTGATGGTAGTTTTTATACTGTGTACTTACTTTTTTGAATCTTACTATAAGAAATAATATAATTATCTTCAATTTTCTTTATTCAAAATGTATTTATGTTACCTAGAAAGGTTAAAAACATGGTCACATATTTATTTTCTTTTTTGTGATTTGTCTAGTATATGAACATTTATTTTTTTACTATAAATTTACTGGAGCTTATACGCTTTAATACGATTTAATCAAAACATCAAATAAAGATCTGGTAAAAGACCAGAATATTTTAAGAATGGATGGTATCTCTGATTACATGATGGCGGATTGTTGTCTAAACATAAGGAAAGTAAACAATGTCAATGTTTTCATACATACAGGGATTTTTCAAAATTTGATTATGATAACATTTTTAATTGATTTATGTACTATTGAGTGTTCACATATATTTAGGTATGATAATGTTGGTGGTATGATTGAATTTTGGAATCGAAGTTTAATTTATTTGTTTGATATTCATACACCATTTAAAACTGTGCGTATATCGAAAAAAACCAGTCCCATGGTTATCAGATAATCTTAAGATTATGATTAAAGTTAAAAATAAGGCATACAGTAAATATAAGAAAGATCGTTCTGGCTGCCTGGAACTATTACAAAAATATTAGAAACACTGTAAATATGGCAGTGAAATCTGAGAAAACAGTATATCTAAGATTTAAGTCAAAATCAAACCCCAAAGAATTTTGGAAAGCTTTAAATTACTTAAATGCTACTTAGAATAATAATGCCAATAATATTTTTACTGACCCTAATGTTTTTAATGATTATTTTGTTCATAACATACCTCAAGTTACAGACGATTTTGAGAATAATTTAATTTTGGAAAAATATTCCTTTTGGGGAAAATATAAAATTTAATTTTTCTACAGTCACCGTAGAAGAAGTAGAAAAAATTGTCCGACTTATTAAATCTAATGCTAAGGGAGTTGACGGTATTGACTTAAATATGTTAACGTTGGTGTTACCCCATTTAAGTGAATATTTAACATTCATTATTAACACTTGTTTAATAAATAATGTCTTTCCTGATACTTGGAAATATTCAAATATAATTCCGGTTCCCAAAAATAACAACCCTACTGACCTCTCTCACGTCAGGCTGATTAGTATTTTACCAACCATTTCGAAAATTATTGAAAAAATTATCTCAAGTCAGTTAAATGCTTTTTTCGCTGAAAATAATATTTTAACCGTGATACAGTCTGGTTTCCGCGGAGGTCACAGTACCACTACCGCACTTCTACATGTGACTGACGTAAATATGTGCTAGTGACAATAAGAAAAACGCTTGCCTGAGCCTCATAGATTTTAGCAAGGCATTCTTCACCGTAAATCATGCTACTCTGTGCATAAAGCTAAAATATTTTGGTCTCAGTGAAGAATCAACCTCCTTTGTTCATAGCGATTTGACTAATAGATATCAGCGTGTAATTTAAAATGGCTTATTAAACGAGGGGTTCCTCAGGGTAGCACATTAGGGCCACTGTTGTTTTCAGTTTATACAGCAGATTTCTATCATAATTTAAAATTCTGCAAAATGCATCAGTAAGCTAATGACACGCAATTGTATTTTTCTTTTTATTTAAATGAATTGGATTTTGCAGTCAGCAAAATTAATTTAGATCTTCAATTTATATCAGAAACCTCAAAAGCTCTTGATTTAGTTTTAAACGAAGCCAAAACGGAGGTGTTGGTATTTAGATATAACAGAATGGCTATTATAGAAAATAGAGATTTTAAAATCGTCATTAATAATCAGGTTCTGACATCGTCTACCTGTAGTAAAAATCTGGGATTCTATTTGGATGTAGATTTAAGATTTTTCAAGCATGTAAATAATCTATTTAAAAAATCTTATGGAAAGTTAAAAATGTTGTATATTCACAAATATATTTTGAATACTGGCTGAAAACTTAGATTATGTGACTCTTTAATTTTGTCTGGACTTTCTCACTGTCATATTGTGTACTGGCCTGCACTTTTAAACATTGATAAAAAAATTCATGTATCAGGTACAGTCATAATCTTAGAAAATATGATCATATCAGTGATAATTTCCGAGAATCAAAATGGTTTAACTTAAATGAAAGATTTCTGCTTCAAATGCCATGCCTTGTTTTTAAAATTAACATAACTCAAATACCTAGATATTTATTAGATAAACTGATTAAGAGTTCCGATATCCATTCCCACCCGACGCGTGCCTGTGATTTATATGTGGTCCCCAGGCATAATTCAGCTCTATTTGAAAGATCTTTCACTTATAATTGGATAAAAAAAATTTAACAGCCTGCCTCCTATAATAAAGTCTTTATCATCAGTTTCCACATTCAGAAAACATGTCAAAATCCATATTATTTCTTTCTGAAATTAACTTCTCCTCCTTTATCCGATTGTGTACACTCTACAAACTTGTGAATTATCATTTTTTCTCGTATTCATTAATTCCTATTTTTCTTTTAGTAGAGATCTGTTAATTGTCAATTTATTGGTAATATAGGTGGTTACGTGGAAGAGCAATAATGTTGAACGTCGCCACCTACATAAAATTGTTGCAAATTTGTATTTATATCTTATATCGATAAATAAAGACACATTATTCACACTGTATAATAACTATGTAAAGATGAACCTGTAAAATTTTTAGGAATACATGTAGATTATTTCTGAATTAAATTCTATTCTATATTAATAATAATAATAATAATAACTTTATTTAATGTGGCGGGGTGTCAGCCTAAAGCTAGTATAAATCCTAACCACGATCTTCAGTTGTCAAGTCAGAAGTATCAGAACCGTACTAAATATTGATCAGTTGATAAAACTGTATTACGCAAGTTAATTCAAAAATTCGTCATGGAATACCTATGTTTCTGGGGTGCTTCTACCCTATCATGCAATATTTTTCTTCCTAAAAAGCAGATTATGAGAAGTACGACAGGTATATCAAATGCTGACGCCTGTAAAAATGTATTTAAAGAATATTAACACTACCGTATTTTTATATATATGAGTTGTGTATGTGTATATTTAATAACTGGGACAAATTTATAAGTAACAGAGATGTGCACACCATTAACACTGGGTAAAACAATAATTTTTACATACCATTTCATAAAATAAATATAACATCAAACTAACCTAATAGTTTGGGATTTAAGTGTAAGGGTTTATACTTAGTTAATTTAGATATTAGAATATTTCTTAATAATTATACATAGTCAAGCATTAGATATTTCGTAATTATAAATAAATGTATAGGTAATCGAATTGTGGACTTTAACAGTACAGGTCAACATACTGCGCAGTCATTAAAATGTTGATGTAGACTAATTTGATACTTCCTAGCAATAATTATAATGTAATGAATTAATATAATTTTGATTGAATATAGAATCATTAAAAAGCCAACAGCGTTTTTATTACATGGCGATCCTGCCAGCGCGAAAAAAAATTAACTATGAAACTTAAAGTTATATGTTAAATAGTCAAATGTTTTGTCTACGACTCTATATTAGATTAAAGTTAAACAATCAAAATGGGTCAAACGAAGTCGACCACACAAAATTTGGAAGAAAATGGAGTAGTCAATTCTAACTTCATCGTCCAACAACAAGAGTACAATGTTACAAAGGACGTGAAAATCATATTGTACATTATAGTTTCGTTAATGGTGGTTTCCCTGGCCATAAAAGTATTTAAAATGTACAGGAGAAACTTAAAAAAACAGGTGAAGCGAAACTTAGCAGCCTCAACACTCAGTATGGATCCTTAGAAGACAGTCACCCCGGTTCGCCTCCAGTTCCGGCCTCCAGCAGAAAGTTCCGGCTTCCAGCAGATTCCAGCAGAAGATTTTGTGATGGAAAACTAAGTGAGTGTTGTGTGACTAGTGAAAGTGTGCGCTACTATGGTGATTAAAGAAAAAACACAACAAAATTAGTTTTAAAATAAAGGATAATCTAGAACTACTGTAAGTTTTCCTTCCTAGACTTATATTTATAGTGATGTTTATGTACCGATAGATATTTAGGCTACTTTTAAATGTCTGCATTTCTTATTCTGAATTTCTATGTCGACCAACTGGGAACGGATTCAGCTAGATCTACTTAAATATAAAGAGGACGTAGTTAATCAAGCTAAACGCGCCATAAAAAAGGAAGTACCTAAAAGCGATCTAACTAGACAAGATATTCGAGATACTCTTGTACAGTTATTTAATGATACAACTAAATATATTGGTATCCATTGGTCCAACCTAGATAATAGGCAAAGAAGCGCAGTTAAATCTATTTTTCTTAAAATTAGAGATAAAATAATTAGAGCATTTCAGTTATTAAACGTTAATTATAAGGTTCCTACGAATTGCATAGAACCAATTGATATTTTGATTTTTGACGAAGACGTTGTGTTGGACGAAGATTCATTAGCAATGGCGATGACGAACGTCGAATTTTTTAATTTAGCTAGCAAAATTTTGCCACAGGAATTTGACGCTTCTCCCGATAAACTACAATCCTTTTTAGATGCATTGGCACTACTTGATACTAATTCAAATGACCATACTGCTAACGCCGTCGCTTATGTTAAAACACGTCTAACGGGCAAGGCTAGAGATTTAATAACAACGGAAAATTCTCTCTTAGGTATAATAAATACTTTAAAAAATGGGATTAAAGGCGAAAGTTCTCAGTCGTTAACAGCTAAAGTACTAAACATGAAACAGAACCATAAGGATGCTGTAACCTACGCCGCAGAAATCGAGTCGTTAGCTGAAAACCTAAAAAGAGCATTTATAAGAGAAGGTGTATCTTACGAAGTTGCGGGTCGGTACTCTACAGAACACGTGATTAGATCCCTCAGTACTAATTCAAATTCGGAAAGAACACGATTAGTTATGGAAGCAGGTACTTTTGGCACAGTTCAAGAAGCTGTTACAAAATTTGTTAATATTAGTAATAACAGTCAAGCTAGTACGTCTAATGTTTTTCATTTTAGACAAAGTTACAATTACAGGCGTTATAGTAACAATCGCGGTGGACAAAATTATAATCATAATGATAACGCTCGAAGGCGATACGATCGAGGTAGACGCGGACGTGCTAATTATAACAATAGGTAAAATATAAATGGTAGTGATAGGCGAAATTATCGAGGAAACAATCGTACAACGGCAGTAAGGGCTGCTGGGATAAATACAGAGTCGGGAAATGAAGCGAGCCCCCAACAGGCTCGATTGGGGGAAGAAATGTAAACATTTTTAATTTTAATTTATCATTCTCGAATTTTGTAATATTTTCAACAAAAATGACGGGTTCAGAAAACACATTTTTGCTCGACACGGGCGCTGATATATCCATTTTTAAAAGAAGAAAAATTAACCCAGATCAAATGCTAGATATTTCTAATCCCAGTAAAATTAAAGGTGTAACAGAAGGCGTCATTAAGTCTTTAGGCGTCACGGAAACTGAAATTTTTGTTGAAGGTTACAAAATACGACACAAATTTCACATAGTCGATTCAGATTTTCCTATACCTTCTGATGCGATTTTGGGAAGAGATTTCATATCTAAATATAAATGCAATTTGGACTATTCTAATTGGACAATGACTATTAGGTTAGGTAATAATCATATTACTATTCCGATTTATAGTGGTCCTGAAGAGGATTGGTTGTTCGTTCCGCCTAGATGCGAGGTACTAAGACGAGTAAAAAGTCTAACTCAGCTTCCTCAAGATGCTGTAGTGATAAACAAGGAGATACACCCTGGTGTTTTTGTCGCCAGAACAATAATATCTAAAGATTGTCCAATAGTTAAAATTATCAATACTACATTTGAAAATGTTACTTTAAAAAATGTCAAATTTGAAATCCTCAGTTTGAATCAATTCCATGTATACAACATTGAATCCGAAAACAATGATCGACTTCCAAATCTAATGAAACAATTAAATACCGACGGTATACCAGAATTTGTTAAAAATAAAGTGATTCAATTATAACATAACCTGCATAACCTGCCTCTTGATATTAAAGAGAGTCGCACATAGTCTGTATTCAAAAAACAGTTATAAAGGTGTTTGTCAGATAAATAATTTTATAGACAACCAGTAACTACATTGTAGCTGTATTTGCCCTATTTCTATCTACTTATTCTCAACTAATTAGTTTATGTTTGTTCGTCTTACTTATATATTTTATGTTATGTTTATATTATTACTTTATATCTTATTGTAATTTATTTAGACGAAATTGATTTTAATATAGAATTGAATGTAATTAAACAAATTGTAAGAAATAATGGATACAAAGGGTCATTAATAGAAAATATGATTAAAAACAAGCAACGTAAAATGTTTCAAAAAGAATTTTTTCTACTACCGTGCGTAAAGTAGGTACTCACTTTACGCGCGGTAGTAGAAAACATTATTTTTGAAACATTTTACGTTTACGTTTTACGTAAAGTCAAACTTTACGCACTAGTGACAACATTAGTAGAAAAAGTACCACTTTACACACTTGTTGCATAAATAACTATATCACAACACCTAAAAAATCTACAAAACCCAGTTTTTCTTCAAATGTCAGAAAATCATGACATTAAAGTTTGACGGCTATGCGTTACCATTAGCAACGGAAGTAAAAATAATTTTTCTTCCACTCGAGCGGACTTTTACTTTCGTTGCTAATGGCAACACACAGCTAAATTTGTTATCTTTATTTTTTTTTTATAGCTAATCAACATTTGAAGAAAATATAACATGTCTTATTCGGAGTAAAAACCAGTTTTACTCCCAATATAGCAATATACTATTTGTTAATTATATCTTAAATTATAACGATAAAATTGTTGGAAAGTTAAATAACTTAGGTACTTCCACGTAAGTAAGGCGTGTGAATAAAGCAAACGTTGACCAATAATAAAGAAATAATAAATAAACTCAAAAAGTCTGGTGTATATAAAATCAAACGTATAAAGGCTGTAATACTGTCTATATTGGTCATAGTTTTAGGAGTATTGAAAACAGGTTAAAAGAACACAAAAAATCAATTAATGACAATAAATGTACAGGAATGGCAGCACACTCCATTCAAAATGACCATTTTATACACAGACCGTTGGCCATAATATTAATTATATACTGACAATATTAATTTTATACAAAATAACTTTATTTCTTACACAGTTTTATGCTGCATCTACATTCGCTATTTTGTTTAGCACATGTCAAGAAAATACTAGAGAATAATATAGCCAATGAAAAAAATATATTTTAAAAATAAATATGTCCCAAATATGCGTAACGTGAAAAATAGAAAACATTTTTTTACAAAACGAATTCATTAGACCCCCATACACGGAAGGAAATTTTAAACGATTTATCCCGCCGTACAAATTTACCAGATCGTATCCGCCGATTCTCAGGGTACAGATATTTTGGTCTCCACACACGTAAAGATCATATCGTTTATTTTCGAGGGGACTAAACGAGCGTTCAGGTATTTTAGGCGTGCTTAAAATCCAGAAGAGATTTGTTGTATCAGTAAAGATGAGCAGGGTTCAAAAAAGGAAAATATTGCACTTATGAGCCTATGAAATTGAAAAGAAGAAAAAGTGGATGAAAACGTGGATCCAAGAGAAAAAATGTGGACATATCCGTTTAATCAGATAACTAAGGGCGAATGAGCAGGATGATTTACAAAAATTATTTAAGAAGAATTAATTTACGTACAAACTGTCTTTAATTTTCCACAAACATATTTTTCAATAACGAAGTAGTTTCTTCCGGGTCTTGCCGTGGTCGTCCAACTTGACTTGACGTTTCGCTGATCATCCTGTCAGCTTCTTCAGAAGGATTCTAAAGACTGAATTTGTTATGTTACACTCCTTGTTATATACCTAGGCGCCGCTTCGCTTCACTGGTCATTGGTGGTGCTTGGTTTACTTCGCTGCTCATTCGTCGTGTTTGGTGGACCGTGACTTATTAAGGTGCTGGTACTTGTCAATACCAGTCTCCGCGTGTTATTAAGTCGATTCCCATCTTCTCTGTCAAAGTTGTTCCCGTTTTTCATAATTTCCAGTGATTTCCTGATGATTCGCGGATAATGGCGCGTATTCCTGTCTAATATATTGACGTCCTCGTAGTCTATTTTATGGTTCTCGTTATTATGAACATGCTTTGCTATCGCCGACCTATCCGTGTATCCAAATCTGGTATTCCTCTGGTGTTCTTTGATTCTGCACTGGATACTCCGTCCTGTTTGTCCGATGTAGCTCTTACTACATACGCATTTCAACTGGTAAACACCTTTTGATAAGAGATTGGGGACAGGGTCTTTGATTGAGGGAAGCATCTGCTGTATTTTCTTCACTGTTCGAAACCGTACACCAAATTCCAACAAAACGGCGCTTGAAGTATCTTGGGGTCAGACTAGACCAGAGGCTTACGTTCAATACACACATAAACGAAACTGTACGTCCATCACTTACGCGGCGCCGGTGTGGTGCAGCATACCGGCCACAACAATGAGAAAATTAAAAGTGCTTGAGCACAAATTTATGCGCTTCATTTCGAAATCTGGAAGGTACACTTCCCTCAGAGATCTTTTGCACGTTGCAGCGACATAACCCCAATAGCGGATTACGTCCAGAAAATCTCCCAAAAATTCTACTCTTTCAAACTGGGTGATAGTCCGCTTACCGCAAGCATTACACAAATTAGACAGCATACTGCACCATTTCGGATCAAACACACCCTATCATATCAGACGTTACCAATCTTCTGGCAACCAGTATAGCCAAACCTTCACCTACTATAACTTCCGCTTACTCTATCCACCTTTACTGAAATTTCGCACCTTTCGTATCTTTAAACCTTTCCTGTCCCTCTCTTCCTTTCAGTTTGTCCGTTTTGCTTCGTGTTTTTGATCTCTTTTTGTGCGTTCTTCGTCTCTGTTCTTATTATCGTTCTCTTTTTGTGCATTTTTTCACTCAAAATTAGCTTCACTACAAAATTTCTAAAAAACTCAAAATTTTGATAAACCACAGTTTAGGCAGCCTTGCGCAGCCCTGCAGTACCTCATTTCGATGAAGGTTCCCCGTTTTAGATGTGGGTACCTGTGTCAGTAGCAAAATTAGTTCAGTGCAGTGCGACAGCTTCGAGTTTGTGTTTTTGTGCGGTGGTTGCACGGTCAGTCGCAAGGTAGTCTCCGGGGAAGCAATACTATGTATTAATTTTAATAAAGTCTGTTTGCTTGCTTGCACGACCTACCAATCGTTTTCCTTACTTACCGGAAGGTTCGATTACTACCAACAGGCGTCTATTTTTTTTATAAATCCAGTTTATTTCAGCAATAACATCAATTTACGATATATTAAATGAAGTAGTCACGTTTTCTTGGATGTTTCTTTATATAAATTCCGTAGAAATTGATTTCAAGTTGAAATATTGTAAGTAAAAAAACTATGACTAGTTGCAGATAATTGGAAAATATTTTAAAATACAAATGACTTCACATACTCCATAATATAATTCAACTTCTTGTGGCATGTCGCTAGGATGAGGTCGGTAGCTATTTTAATAGATTTTATAATCTTATTTTATAAAGTTTTTTAAACATCTTTAACTAACTAAAGGTGTAAATAAAATAGGGTTCAGTGCGAAATGCGAGTGAGTGAGCGTTATCAAGAAATTCGGTTAAAAAACAAAGATAAGAAAAGTAGGTATTTTACATATGATGACACCCTACTTCTCGATAAATTTGTATGGGTCGCTTGGTCTATGGATATATATGTCTATGGTTTTACCAATCAAATCCGTCGCACATTACTAACGTAAACATCGACAATAGATTTGGTCTATGGCGAGACAAATCGTTTAAAATTCCCTTCCGTGTATGAGGGCCGTGTATCTCAATGCCTTAAGGTTTAGAGATTACAGAATTTCAACTTTTGAGGTGATGCTGATAGAGATGAAATGTATCTGGTCAGGAATATATCAAGTACTGTATGCAACCTCTAACACATGAAATGAAAATTATTCTTTTATCATTTTTGATTCTAAACTTCTTATCCCACCCACTATAAGGCGGGCTTCTAAGTTGCACTCATTTTAAAACTAAGCTACAGTCTGTTAGCGTTTTGACATTGTGAAAGAAGCTTAAAAAATTACTGGAGATTTACGTTCCGCACAAAATTGAAAAAATCGCTTTATCAAAGTAGGCTATTACCGGTTGAGAGGATTAAATACTCATCAATATGCGTACTATTAAATATTTTGCATTTAATCCCTTCCATTTTCAAATGAAAAATGGACTTTTATTTATTGATTTACCATTATATGTTTAGAGAAGAGATAAAGTTTCTGTTTCTCTGTTAAATATTTTGACGATTCAAATTTTGTTTGTGCTTTTTTTGTCCATTTTTATACAAACCAATGATTAGCAAACAATATTCTGAAATATTGTAGGTGAAATTCATGCATGTATTTTTATGAATTCGAAAAAGTAGGTGATTTTCAATTCAACTCGTATTTTTTTCTTTATGTTTGTGCATTCACTTCCGATAAGCTTAAATAATTTTTATGGAATTTTTGTTTGCGAATTGTGGGCTATTGCTCAATGTTAGCTCCATTGTAGTTTTATCAATTTGTCACTGCAAAGGCATAAATCGAAAATGTAATTTGCCTTTCACGCACTGCAAGCTACTATTTTATATTAGCAATAGCCCGGTAATTTATGAAAATTAATAAAAGTTATTTATTACCAAGAACAAAAAAAATAATAATCTATATTTCCATGGAATTATTTTCTTTATTATTTTATTTTAATATTTATACAGTATGGTGGAAATGTATGGAGTAAATCCATTTCAAATGCATATGATTTTTTAAAGATCCAAAACAAATTCTTCAATCATTATCTTGACCCTGTTTATTACACAGCTTAATTTTCCATTCTTTATGCATGTTAAAATCAATTTTCATAGTGAATTAATAAATATAGTGTCCCATTGGTCTGTAGGCTGATAAAATAGTAAAATAAATTACTACAGCATGAAAACCACTAATTCCTATAAAAGGTATTAAAAATGCATTGCCACCGGTTAAGGTACACAATGTCGTTTCCAAACGACTGGAAGTAATGTTACAAACATTGCGACGTACTACATCTTCAATCGGAAAACGCAATCAGATTTTATCTGCGTTTCTTGCAAGTTGTTCCCATTTTGCTGTTGTATCCATTCTTCAAAAGTGTCACAATTCATTTTATCGTGATAATCCATACTTTTATTGGTAGCAGAAAAAATTAAGCTTACTCCCGGAATAAAGCCATCTGATGTTCCTGCATGCAAAATAATGAATCGCTTTCCTACAGTTGATTTTTTGTGTTTGACACTTTTTTTAATAAATCTTGCCACGATTTTCGAACACTTCCATTGGCAAATACCCATGTTCCATCTATAAATACAACCCTTCGAAGGTTACTGTCATAGTTTTCCATATATTTTCTTAAATATACAACTCCTTGCTGAAGTATTTGCATTTGTTCACATAAATAGCGACGGTTACAATCTTTTTTATACCTAAATCCACAATGTTTTAATAGTTTTAAGAGACTTACCTTAGAGACGTCAATGATTCCCTTATTTTTTAGTATTTCCTTCAAAGTATCTAATGTAAAATATGTTTTCGATTCATAAAAATTATAAATTGCTTCCCTTATTTGCATTTTAACACCTTCACGTACGTGTAATGTTTTTGGTTTCTTTTTAATTCGTTTTTTTATTTTCAAGGATACATTATTAATATGTTGGTGCTTAATTCTGCTAACTGTTCTGAGACTTATGTTTAAGGCTTCAGAAACTTTTTCATGAATTCGTTCAAGAGGTACCAAGGGTCCCTTGTTTTCCTTTTCTTTTGTAAAATAATCTATTAAATTTAATACCAACTTCTTTGACTGTTCATTTAAGACGCCTAATTTAGTTGCCATATTTACCAAATATTGTATTTTTATAATTTAATGTTATTCGAAATAAATATTTACACACGTATCTAATTTAGAAACCCGGACACATTTAACGTTAAATAGAATGACCGGCTTAGCGACCCTCCAAACTGCAAACTGTAGATGGTACGTCTGTTTATTGGATAAAAACTATAGATACGCCACGCCCATATCATCAGGTGATATAGGAATGGGCTGTAAAAATACCTTAAAAAATACTACAGCTTTGGCACACCGCGGTAAACTGTTCGGTTTAACTATTTATTTAGCAAGAAATAAAACACGAAGGATTGAGGGCCTATGGCCTATGTAATGTATAATAAATTTTAAAAAATGGCTGTGGATATTCGTCTGACAAGCGAATAAATAACCAGACCATCTAGTTCTTTCAAAGCGCGTAAGTGTAAGTTAATATGGTCTACGAATTGTAGTAAAAGAACGTTATTTTCTTTGACAATTGATGTCATGTCAAAGATTGATTTCTTCCTGTTATAGTTGTTTCTTTATTTACCATTAAACATAAAAATCACAAAAAATTTTCTTTTATTTTAAAAAATATACTGCTTTTAGAAATAAATCTAAAATTTTCCAACTTAGAGAGCTGCAAATGACGGCGGTCAATGAGGGCGGCAAACCTTCAATAAAGTCAGTAGGTAATGTCAATGTTATATATGATTGTAAATGAAAGAACAAAATCTCTTGGCATCAGTAAATCATTGATACAAGTGTTACAAAGTCAGCCCATTTTATAATTTGTAAATAATTATATTTTTTCTGGCATATCGTGTGAAACTCCCACTCGGAACTCTTGAATGCCTTTTTACATAGGGAAATGAAATATCGGATATAAATAAGAGAAAATATAATTAAATTGTGAAGAGGAATGTTGCTTGGAAATACGTGCTTTAAAATAACGTAAGAAATAAACTGGTCTTTCATAGACATAAAAATAATTTAAAAACATAATTAAATTGAAATTAAAACATAATTAAATTGATATTAAAGTTAATTAATTTGGACCACAATAGCGTTGTTACGTCGTGATAGATATTAGAGAATTGAAATGTTCCTAAACAAATCAAAACTATATAATGATTCCAGCCGTAAGTGGTAAGTTTGTTGTAAGTTTTAATTATATGACATGTATATCTATAAATCTATAAACTTTATTGTAGTTCTTTCGGTAATTTATGGAAGTTCAACATAAAATAAGTTTTAGAACCGGGTTCGTTACTGTATTGACAATAGTGGGAACAGTTTGTCAATTCCATAAAGCGAAGCGGAATTTGAATTATAATAGCTTCATCTATTATTTCTTACAATCCACGAGAGACAATGCTGTACGTTTTGTAGTTTCTAAGGCATTAATAGCAACACTCAACCTTCACATCAAAAGCAGTTGTAGCAAATTTTAAAATTCTAGTAATTACAACAGTGTTAGTTAGAAGGTCGAGGTTATATAATGTAATGAGGTCATATAATAAGCTTAATTATAAAAGCTTCAGTTGCAACTCTATTCATTAAATTAACAATGGAAACTTTGTTTAATTGGAATAATTGTCCTCTATAAACATTTATGTAAAAGCATAATATAAATATATTTTTAACATTTTTGCTTCACCTTAAAAATAGTTTAGAAAATAAATATTTATTGTGACATATCATTGGGTGTTTATTTACCAAGAAATTTATGAAATACATAAGGGGCAATTCAGAATTTTAAAAATGATTGAACTTATATTATGGTATTATCAAGCTAAAAACACATGCACAAAGCGGTTTTCACCGAGTCGCAATCGTCCGCTGAATCGACCGCCATTTGTATTATATGAAACGTGTATCAGTTAGCGCAGAAATCGTCGAAATACAACGCTGCTAGCCAGTTTTTGATCAAGAAACCCGCTCGGGTTTCGCAGGTAATTTTCTCTCTCTGTTATGCGAAAGCGAAGTGTTCATATACAGTAAAATGTTGCTTTCTGCGCCATCTGGATATTTCTTTTCTTAAAAAAAACATAATCATTTAACATTGGTAATTACATGTGAAATGAGTTGTTTATAGTTTCATCTTTTAAATAAATACCTGCCTTTAACTTATCTTATTACGGCATTACTATTGATGTTTTAATTTTATTTTAAGATCTGTCATTCCGGTTATATTTGTGTACTAAACGGAAGTACGACGTCGACGGATACGGAAGTCGCTTAATTTAATCCTGTGACAGTGACGTTTACATTTACAAATAACGTGAATATAGACACAAACAAACTAGTATAAACATAACCTAATTTTTTTTAAAGACATAGTGAAGTTAGGCGCAAGTGGGTTCTCTAACCTAAAAATCGAACATTTAAGTAGGATTTTTTGCAAGCATCCCCCCGGTCGAATCCGGTCGGAGGTACATAACCTCAAAGAGGTTTAGAACAATTTTTAGAGAAAGACGGTTGGCGTCTTCCGAGTACAGGCCGGAACATTATCTTGGAGACCCGAAAGCGTACAAGGTCGGGTGGGGTAGCATTTTCGACTATATCGACCACGGGGAATCGATTGCGATGGTTATCGAATCGATCCGATCCGATCACTCCCGAGGGCGTTATTCACCGTTTTATCAACGACTTGGGGAATTGAAAAACCCAAACAAGTTTTAGGGGAATTCACGCGTGCGGAGGCTATGATTTTAAGTAAAAATCCGAACTTCGCACGAACACTTCCGAAGTTTCCCGAAAGACACCCGAAGACACACAAAGGTTATCGACTAAGTCGACCACGAGAAATCGATTCCGACCATTGCCGAACCGATCCGACCAACGGTTTGGGGAAAAGTGTGCTGTGGCCAAACTAAAGGTCAGAAATAAGTAAAATGTTACTGAAGGACAACTAGGACCTCGATACACCCTTTTCACCACTTTTGACAGACCGCCCAAATTTTGACCGGGTTAGTTAGTGACTCTAGAAAAAGAGTTAAAAGCAACGCGACCCCTCGCTTTCGAGTAACTTGAGGTCATAGAATCGATTGCCAGTTTCAGTTCGATCCGGCCAACCGTTCCAAGAAAAAGTGTGCTGTGACCAAACTATAGGTCAGAAATAAGTAAAATGATACTGGATAATAACTAGGTCCTGGATACACTTTTTTTACCACTTTTGATCGACCGCCCAAATTTTGAAAGGGGTATTTAGTGACTCTGGGAAAAGGAGTTGAAAGCAACGCGACCTGGGAGGTCAAAAAGTGCTAACACCGAAATCAGCAAATTCCTAGATACCATCGAGACCAGTAGTAAGACACTCAGAAAGACATGACTGACAGTTTTAAGTTTGCAAATGGGAAGGGAATGTTCTTTCTTCTTATCTGATGCAACTAGTGAAGACGAAGAGTATTGCTTGAAACAAATGGTAAAATATCTAATGGCATTATACTTTATTACTACTTGCAGTACTTTTCTTCTTCACCTGTTAGAAATAAATTAATAAGTATGTCTATATTCAAATTTCACGGTTCCTTTGCATAATCTATCTTAATAGCTAATTGTGAAACTACGTACTGTTTCATAATTAAAAAATAGATGAACCCCGGAAGACAATAACAAAAAGCGCTTTACTGTTATTGTAGTCCCCTGCACTTTCTGATCATCTTTACTTTCTCATACAGATTAAAAATTCATGAAATTGTGGAAGCTCATTTTTATTCTTATTTATTTTATTTTAACAAACTAAAATTTCTCTTATTAATGTACATTGATGGTAGAGAATAAAATATAACAAAAATCGCGTTACTATTACCACAACAAAATACAGGTTTGAAAATTATGAAATCATGCAGAGCTGATTTTTACCTTTATTCATTTTACTGACGACTTCTCCTCTTTCTTCAACAAATCAAAGAACAAATCGCAACTAATCCAAGAAACTCATCCAAGAAAACAAATATTCGAGAAAACTCCTGCAACACTAACAGAATAAGAGAATTCTAACTGGTAGTGACGGACTTCTCCTCTCTCTTCAACAAATCAAAGAACGAACCCAACTCAAGTTTTGTAAACTTAAACTGTCACTTCTCTGGTAGGTACTCCACCTGAGCTGAAGTAGATGTCTTTTATTTCCGCCCTCATCATTCTGAGCGGTAGTAAAAGTTTATAACTTCCGCTCACGGGCAGCACTAAAAGGATTTGAAGAAAAAATAACAGTGTTTATTTAATTCTTATTCCGCGTTTGAAGAAAAATTAGCATGTTTTATGAGGAGTAAAGTGATTTTGTGTCTCGGCTGTTCTTAAAAATAATTATCTTGTAAATATCTTCATGACAGTGCGAATATGTTTCTATTCGCATTTTATGAGTATTTCACATTCACTGCCTGCTTGCCATGTTCGTCAAGTTTCATAAAAATACTTTCCGTGTTCTTCTTACAATATTCAAATCTTTCTTCTGGCGACACAACTGTTATATTTTCTGTTATAAAAGTAAAATGAACTACGTGCGGGGTATATTTTATATCTAAAATATGACACAAAAATTGTAAGCCTAATTTAAAATGCTGTCTTTATTTAAATTTAATGATATTGATCTTTCAAACAGTTTTTGCAGTAATTTTACTATTCATAACAAGTAAAACATTTTACTTGAATAAAATACAAAGTAATATATTTGATGAATATTTTTTTCTTATTAGGATTTTTAACACGTAAAAAATTAAGTAAGTAATTAAAAAAGAATGAAGTTATCAAATTACTACAAAGAAATTATCAGAGTGTATTGTTTTGATATAATACAAGACAATGCCACATTTCATTGACCTTTGGACACTTTAAAAATTTTATATCGTTAGAATTGTGTTTGTGTCATCGGTTAATAAATTGTGCAATAAATATTACCTGAAATTATAATTGAGGTCTTTTCCTTTAATAAGACTTCGACATTTTTATCTAAATATTATATAATTGTTAAATTTGTATTGTAGAGGCTACAAAAAATATATTAATAATATATTGTTTTATATGAAGTAAAAGTGGCATAATTTGTGTCGCGGATGTACTTTTACTACCGCTCAGAACGGCCCAAAAAGACTTTTACTGTCGCTCGATAAGTCTATTAAATATTTAATAAGTTTTTGTATATAACATTGGAAAACTTCAAAGGATTTTGTAACATATTAACTATGCGACTTTATTTATTAAATTAATTCATATTAAATTATATTATTTCTCAACAATTTTATAGTGTCATATATTTTTTTTTAAATAGCAACTGATAAAAGGAAAGTACCAATCTTAGGGGAACTGATCAAATTAGCTGAAATGTTCCAGATTTTGATATCCTAAACAAATCCAAATAGACCCGGTTTTCAAAAATGAAGAATTTTTTTTATGTATAGCCTAAATAAATGTCATTTTCCATCATTTTAGAAAATAATATAATAATATATATAGGTATTACTAAAGAAACAAATAAAATCAGATTGGGACGGCAATTATTATAATACACTAAAAGAGAAAAGCTGCGTTTGGCTGTATTAGAGACATAGCTATTGTCATTTACGTCTTTTTATAGCCTTTCATGTTACGTGGATGAATGAGTAACGCGGCAGTCGCTACCAATCGTTGCAGGGGATGTAATGTCTCAGTGGCCCCCCGGATGTTTCATAGTTCTTTTCAGTTCACGACGTTTTCTATAATATCTATAACGTTCTATATTTGTAAGTGGTACCTTTCTTAGATTTACTAGACCCAGATCTTTGGCCTAGCACATAATTCTGCATTTTTTGATACATTTTGCTCATATGCGTCAACATAACCAAACGGCAATAACTCTTGTTTATATACTTTTCGAAATGTTGCTGTTAACCTGCCTGTTATTTGTTATGGAGAGATTCCTACTAGACGAAACTACAGACACCTCATTCAACTTAGTATACATGTAGTTCATAGTAAAGTTTGTCCTATATATAATTTAGTGATATAAAGAAGTTCGCAAAAAAGCATAAAGGGAGCCGGCCGCTTGTGATTATACCGCTGGACGGCGTGGCTGGAGTTATATGGTAGGAGTATACAGGACCGGACTTAAAATATATTTTCAGTTTCAAGCAATTAAGAGATTTGAATACTCACCAGATAACAAAATTATTTAAATATATCACACACACATCACTTACCAGCGCATTAATATTATATAGTGGCGTTAACTTTTCACTTTAAGGTTATTAAGATTTAAAAGGTGTATCTCCCAGTGCGCATGTAGGATTCCTATATACAACTGTCTCTCATTCAGTCAGCAAGTTATTATAACTGCTAGAGTTTTCTATGCAAAAGCCATATTTTGGCAGTTCGTAAAATGGTCTACACGAACCAATATCGAGTTGTTGCCCGACACCGCACCGAAATGGATGGTCTCTACCTCCATAGTGTCGAGCGGTTTTTCACAGATTAATTAAAAACCGCTTCACCCCTCTTCATTTTCATTATATCACTGTTTTTTTTTTACTTTTCCAAATATCATATAGGAAAGAGCTACAGGGAAAGTATTGTGATCATGCAAAAATCGACCTTGGAGTTTTTGGTAGATTTACACATTATCGAGTCCCCTGAACCCAAAAAAGTAATTCTTAAAAAATGTTTGTCTGTGGTCTATGTCTATCGTCTGTGGTGGCACCTAGAGCCCAAGCGACTAGACCGACTTTGTTAAAGTTTGACTCATATTCAGGACGACCACGCCTCGCAATGATGTCGTAATATCGGTCCTAGCTTAAATGTAGAGAGAGTTAGCCACTAAAAATCATTAAAAAAATTATAATATTTTTTCTCTAAAACGGGTCGAATGATTTTGATTAAATTTATCACAAATACTTGCTTAATACCAGTATGAAATGACATGACCATACTCCTAGAAAATGCAGGGAGGGGGTAGATTTTAAAGGTTTTAATAGATCTTTTGTCGGTAACGGCTGACTCAATTTTGATTAACAAAATATATAAGCCAACGTAAAGTGGATAAATTATTACAAAAATAATAAATGTGTGGTAAAATAAAAATACGTACTGCGAAAGTCCGGTATTCCACTGTTTACTATGATAGGAAATCGATTCATTGCCACCAATCAAGATGCACAATGTGCGTTTCCAAATCAATTGAAAATAATGTTCTATAATTTGCGACGTACTACGTCTTCAATCGGAAAACCCAAAATAAAATTTGATTGCAATAAGTCCTCGGCATGCAGATTAATCCTAAAGAAAAGACTACTGCGCAGGACTTTTGTGCATCGCTAGCCGTAGACCATTTTCGAGCTTATTAGCTCTCATCAGTGCGACATAGGCAAATGCACAACACCCCTTCACTCTTCCTCTAGTCATAAAATTACACACAAGAGGTGCCTGCAACTTGCGAATAGCTCCATCTGGTGGTGACATATTGCACTCAAAGTTGGCGAACAACTCGGACTAATTAAACATAATATTTTTAGTCGCAAACTCCTCTATAAATCCTTATTTTACTATAAGGAACCTAACCAGACTGCAACCAACAGCTACTCTCCGGGCTATGTGCCCCGCCTAGCGCTGAATTACAAGTTACAAGCCTGGCGCGTTAAGTGTAATAATTGCATATTACCATCAAAACGCTAATGCTTCGATTGCAACAAACACCAGCCGAAAGACTGATCCTACTTAAAGGAGCTCCCTTGCCAGTCGTCACACACCACTTGCAGACTGCAGTTTCGAGCTGTTGGCTCTCGTCAGTGCAAGGTAGGTATGCGACGACCGACATGAGAATCCTTTGACTATAGTACATCCCGGTATTTTTACAATAGCGACATGTAAAACAGCCAGCAGGCGCCATCTAGCGGTCCAGTGTCTGTTGCAATCGAAAAATAAATAGCCTGACTTGGCTTAGCATAGTTCAAATATGCTTTTAGAGGGCGGAATATTAAACATAATATTTTTAGTCGCAAACTCCTCTATAAATCCTTATTTTACTATAAGGAACCTAACCAGACTGCAACCAACAGCTACTCTCCGGGCTATGTGCCCCGCCGAGCGCTGAATTACAAGTTACAAGCCTGGCGCGTTAAGTGTAATAATTGCATATTACCATCAAAACGCTAATGCTTCGATTGCAACAAACACCAGCCGAAAGACTGATCCTACTTAAAGGAGCTCCCTTGCCAGTCGTCACACACCACTTGCAGACTGCAGTTTCGAGCTGTTGGCTCCCGTCAGTGCAAGGTAGGTATGCGACGACCGACATGAGAATCCTTTGACTATAGTACATCCCGGTATTTTTACAATAGCGACATGTAAAACAGCCAGCAGGCGCCATCTAGCGGTCCAGTGTCCAGTGCCTGCTGGCTGTTTTACATGTCGCTATTGTAAAAATACCGGGATGTACTATAGTCAAAGGATTCTCATGTCGGTCGTCGCATACCTACCTTGCACTGACGAGAGCCAACAGCTCGAAACTGCAGTCTGCAAGTGGTGTGTGACGACTGGCAAGGGAGCTCCTTTAAGTAGGATCAGTCTTTCGGCTGGTGTTTGTTGCAATCGAAGCATTAGCGTTTTGATGGTAATATGCAATTATTACACTTAACGCGCCAGGTTTGTAACTTGTAATTCAGCGCTCGGCGGGGCACATAGCCCGGAGAGTAGCTGTTGGTTGCAGTCTGGTTAGGTTCCTTAGAGTGAAATAAGGATTTATAGAGGAGTTTGCGACTAAAAATATTATGTTTAATATTCCGCCCTCTAAAAGCATATTTGAACTCGGACTAAGTTATATTCAACAAAATATTTATATATTATATTTTGTTGAATATAATTTAGTTCAAGTTTTTCGCCAACTTTGATTGCAATAAGTCGCCACCAGATGGAGCTATTCGCAAGTTGCGGACACCTCTTGTCCGTAATTGATGACTAGAGGAACAGTGAAGGGTTGTTGTGTATTTGCCTATGTCGCACTGATGAGAGCTAATAAATGCCTCGTGCACCTTGATTGGTGGCAATGAACCAATTTCCTTTCATAGGAAACAATGGAATACTGAACTTTCTTAATAGGTATTTTTACTTTACTACGCATTTATTATTTTTGTAATAATTTATCCAACTTGCATTGGCTTATATATTTTGTTAAGTATGACTTAGACCGAGTTTTTCGCCAACTTTGATTGCAATAAGTCGTCACCAGATGGAGCTATTCGCAAGTTGCGGACACCTCTATTCTGTAATTTGATAACTAGAGGAATAGTGAAGGGTTGTGCTTGGCCTATGTCGTACTGATGAGAGCTAATAAGGTCGATACTAGTCCACGGCTGGCGATTAATCTGCCTGCCGAGTGCTTATTGCAATCAGATTTTATTTTGCGTTTAACGATTGAAGACATAGTATGTCATAAATTAAAGGATATTATTTTCGATTGATTTGGAAACGCACATTGTACACCTTGATTTTGGCGGCAATGAATCGTTTTCCTTCCATAAGAAACAGTGGAAAACTGGACTTTCGTAGTAGGTATTTTTCCTTTAATACACATTTATTATTTTTGTGATTTCGATTACACAGATACTTTCATGGTACCAATAAAAGTTGGCGTAGTAAGTTCCTTCTAAAAAATACAGGAGGGGGGGGGTCTGAGGGGGTAATGTTTAAAGAACTATTATTTTTTTCTCTAAAACGGCTTCAATAATTTTAATTAAATGTAACAGTTGAACATTTCCTGAGTATCAGTATATGATGGTATAACTAGTTTCATCTAGAATAGGGAGAGAGGCTGTGGAGGGTAGGATTTATAGAATTCAAACATTATTTTCTTCAAAACTGTTCTTACTCCTGAATGGAAAAGTTTGTCCGAGTTGTGTCGGACAGATTTTTAAGAATTGATTTTCTCGTAAACTTTAGTTCTACTGTTCAATTTCAAAATAAACTATTTACTTCAACAATAATATGAAAATTCAATAAAATTTTTCACTAAACATTCCTCACAGAGAAATAGTTAGCCCAACCCTGGAAGTTCACGTTGACTAGATAAGTTCGTTCGATGAATCATCAATCCGGTAGCACAAATTTCAAGCAATTACTTAGAAGAGGGATTGGCCGACGTCCTCTACTTGTTAAAAAATATGTATGACCATTTTTTACTATGGTTTAAAAGAAGCCAAACACCTGCTTTATGGCCTTTTTTATAACTAAACTGAAACTGATATGCGTTCGGTCTTCTTTACGTTTTTTGCGAGCTTTTTATATCACTGTATTATGTATGGTACCTGCTGCATACGTTCTACGGATACTGTCCGACTGACAGATCGTCTGGAACATCTACCGAACGGCCATTCGGTTTCCAACTTTTATGATCACGTCACACATTTTCGAATCTTATTCTATGTGCTTTCGTCCAGACGCCAGTAGACCACAGTTAAACTAACCTTAAAATCGGCGATTTAAAAGCTAGTACGAGTACCCCTTATACGTAGTAGCAGATATATTACAGTTTTATTATATTGCAAACTTTATAGATTTTTTTTATACTGCACGGTAAAATTGAAGAATTACATCTATTAATCTTTAATAAAACGTATTTAGACTAAAATTAAATGTTTAGTCTAAACATGTTTTATTAAAAATAAACTGTATTGTTAAATTATATGATGTATTTGTCATAACAGTATGGATATAATCTACTATTGATATAGAACAGTCAAGATGAATAAAACATTTTCAAATAATGAAAAACTCGCATAATGATTGGTTATTTTACCGCCAAACAAATGTCATTATATCACGTGAAGTGTGATCCTTATGCATGTGTTGTATGGTGAACAGAAATAAATCAGTTGAAAGTTTGCATTTCTTTTTACTTTGCACATAAATAAAGCAGTCAAATGGAAGAATATTTGTTTAAAACTTTACCTCACGTTGTAAATAGGTAGGAATATTTCAGTAAGCATGTTTGACGGCTTATATACAATTTAATAGTCCCTTTTAATAACCCCACATATAACATAAAAACCGCGTTGCAGATGAGAATCGTTATAGAATATCATTATTTTTATTCGTTTTCATTAAATGTTAAAAGTATTATAGCCCTGCTCTCATTTCATGTATTTGTATATTCAGTTATCATATCATCTAAAAGTGCACTGTTGTGACATTTTTAATAGCCCTAAAAATGTGATAAATTTTTAATATCTTACGCATTAATGATGTCTTCCAATATTTATGAACGCATTTTGTGCCTATCTTATGTTTTATATATACAAAGATATGTCAAAGAATGTTAATGTAATCAAAATTAATTTCCGTTTGTGTATTTATTTAAAAATAGTTTTCAAATTCGAACAATAAGTTCATAAATATTATTGCATCGTAGATATTAAAAATACATGCAATGTGTGTCAGATGGAGTTACCTATTCCACAAATGGACCTAAATTTTTACCTTTTGACAGAAAGTCACACTTTATACAAAAATTTTTTTGTTTAAAATACGATTTGTGTTAAGAAAATTATTTTTTTACAGAATACCTTCAAAAATTAACAATGTTGGAATTATGTATATGTTCCATCCATTGCATTCTATAACTCAGCTTTTCTACTATTTCCTGGAAAAGAATTGGATTTGGAAGATAGTTATCTTCATTTATTATTACCAGCATGGTAGCTGAGTCCCTCAGGGGGTATCTGGAGGGAGAAATAGCGTCTGGAAGAAGCATAGAGAGCCTTGTAGTGGCAGTGGAACAGGTAAGTGAGGCGATAGTAGCTTCCTACCAGGAAAATTGTCCTGAGAAATTAAGGAAAACTATGGGTAAAACAGTCTGGTAGAATAGTCACCTAGAAGGCCTTAGGACTGAGGTTAGAAGGCTGTTTAATAGGGCCAAATCCAACCAAGACTGGGATACCTACAAAGTAAAACTCACGCAGTACAATAAAGAGGTCCGCAAAGCAAAGGGACAAAGAGATTCTGCGAAGAGGTCAGTGATAGCCCCGCAGCTTCCAAAATCCATAGAGTCCTGGCCAAGGCCGCTTTTACTGCAAATTAAGTAGATTTTATCAAAAAAGATGATGAAACCTACACGGAAACAATAACGGAAAGTATCAAATTGCTTATGGAGGCACACTTTCCGGGCTCACTGATATTAACAGACCTAGAGGATAGGCATTATCCAGACCAAAGGCCAGAACGGTCCAAACTCGCGGACTGGAGGTTGGCTACCGAGGTTATAAAACCTGACAAAATCAGATGAGCAATTAGTAAGTTCCAACCACTCAAATCTCCCGGGATGGACGGAATATATACAATCTTGATCCAAAAGAGGCTGGAGGTATTAATACCTTACTTATGTAAGATATTCAGAGTCTGCTTGGCCTGGAGATACATACCAAAAATATGGCGGAAGGTGAAAGTCATCTACCTACCAAAAATAAGTAGATTATCGGACCAAACGCCCAAATCATATAGGCCTATAAGCCTATCCTCCTTCCTACTTAAAACGATGGAAAGACTGATAGATCGGTACATTAAAGACGAACTACTAAGAAAAATCCCCTGAGTCAACGTCAATATGAATACCAGCCGGGGAGGTTCGACAGACCTTGCGCTGGATGAGTTAAACATACTACTAGCAAAGTCCTTAGAGGACAAGAAAATGGCAGTAGTAACATTTCTAGACATAGAAGGAGCGTTTAATAACGCGACAACACACTCACTAACGAGGGCATTATCAAACAGAGGAGAGTCCCAACAGTGATCTGCCGGTGGATTAAAGCTAGCCTAAATAATAGGATTATAATATCCAATCTAGGTGACGCATGCATTGAGGTGAAAGTGAGCACAGGCTGCCCCCAGGGAGGTGTACTCTCTCCACTACTGTGGGCAACCTTGCTTGACGAACTCCTCCGGAAACTTTCCACAGAAGGCTTCTATTACTTAGGATATGCTGATGATCTAGCAATACCGGTCAAGGGGCAGTTCGCGAGAATACAATAACGGAGCGTTTGCAATGTTGTCGACAAATGGTGTTGTAAGGAAGGACTCTCTATAAATCCCCACAAAACCACAGTCGTCAATTTTACACGGAGAAGAGCACTGCAAGGCCAAAAGCCCCTAAGGCTCAATGGAATGGAAATTCTATTTTCCTGTGAGGCAAAATATTTTGGAGTCATTTTTGGCCATAAATTAACATGGAAGCTCTCTCAATCTCTGAAATGGTGGAGGAACTTCCCAAGACAGAGACAGGCCAAAGAGTTCATTAAAGAACGTTCGGCCAAATTTACGGAAGATTTACTAAGCCGGAATAGGAAGACCATCAGAGTAATAATAGGCCTTCCAACTGGGCACTGCCAGCTCAATAGACACACAAGTCTAATGAGCCTGGCAGAGGACGCAACATGCAGATTCTGCCAAAAGGAAGAGGAAACCGCAGTTCACGTATTGTGCCACTGTGACGGACTGACGAGACTGAGATTCCAAGTACTCGGAGAAGAAAAACCAAAGGCAGACAGCTATACAAAAGGGCCTTTATCAAAGCTGTGGAGTAAAAAGGACGAAGCTGAATGAGGTACCATAAGGAATGTATTCTAGGAGCACCACAATAGACCTGAAAGGTCGCGGTGGTAAAGGCCAAATAACCAGCTCCTTTGTTTATCTATCTATCTATGGTAACTGTGTCGGTTAGACCGTGTTGAGTGGCGAACGCACTTGATTTGACTTTGCTGTGTTCTGGGTTCGATTCCCGGCACCGACACTGCCAATGCCGGTAGGTAATGGATGTTGTCTGTGTTTTTTCAAATATACAACCCCCTTCCGGACAGCCTTTGGATTTGAAGGTTGTCTACTATATTATGTGGTGTGTTTTAGGGTTAAGAGATAGAACAGGTTCTCTAATATCCCTATTCAAGAAACTGACTTTCCCCTTTTATACCACATTTACTTTTTTAATTAATATTTTTTCAAGTATTTATTTTGTAATATTTGCTGAATGTGGTCGTAAATAAAACATCTTTTTTCGCGAGAACGATGCTTCTTCGAGGTCTACCGTGTCTCCGACATTCTCACGGCGGAAGCGCCAGCAAATTATCTACAGCCACTCCCCACATCCCGCAGGGTTAGTGACTGTAAATTCCCAAGTCATGTGCCTTAAGCGGCCGAAAAGATTCCAGGATGACTGCCTTGTGCATTACTCTTGCTAACCATTCGGCTGGTTTGGCAGGCCGGTATTGTCTTCAATTCATCCCACCGGATACAGCGATTATCAAGACTACCTCTTGACTGAGTAGTCTGGATATAGCGCTTGGAGCTCATACCAGAGATTTCGATTTTTTGTCCGTTTTTCCTCCTCCTTCAAGGTGATGTTTGTGTCGGCAGGTGCGGAGAACTTGATGACATACATCATATTGGTGGTGGTGGTACTATATTAGGTTTGCTGACTTGAATTATGCTAACGATCAGGAATAAGTTCCAATAAATTCGACATATCTTGTTCTCGACAATGGGGTTGTTCTCTCCAGAGGCATAAAGCAGCTTTGGTGTTTGGTACTAGTACCAAGGTGATAATATAACACTTGTAAATCCGCGTTGTGCCTATGGATGTAGGCCGGTGTCGCGTAAATCGGACATGCAGATAGTGGGATGCATGAGCAACTCCGGTTTATTAACACCATCTTGGCATTCCGCAATGAATCCCTCATCATCGACATCAGCCTTGTTGACCGTAAGAAGTAAAGGTCAGCTTTATCGATAAACCCAATGTATCTATGTAGTTATAGAACATAACGTGCATAGGATTATCGACGTGAAGCCTGAACATATCTCTCTGCTCGGCGGCTTTAATTTGGGCTGTCAGACGATTTGGCAGAAGTTCGGTTACTGATAAACCTCGCCTAAAGACGAATACAAAACCGAGACCATCTGCATTTCTTCGTGCTATCTGAAATAGAAATGCGCCAATTCCCACGGTTTTATGATTTCAAATCGTAAAGGTGGGTCCGAGCTGCTAAGTACCTTCTGCCGGTATCTGTACTTACCGCAGAGATGTTGTACACCCAGGTACATATAAGCCTCTCCGGTGTCCAGATGCCATAGGATGTTTCCGTCTGCAACCTGCGCATCTTCAGGGAATATCTCGCTTCGTCCTCTCTTGAGACGAACGACTGCACACTTGTCCAACCGGAATTCCCTGCCAATAGACCACGTGTACATTTTGATAAATGGGTGATCTTTTCCTCCGATTGTCGAGTGGACCACATTGGTATCCGCGGGTTTGGCGCAGTGCGACAGATAACGGCAGTAAAGCAGAATAAGAAAAGACTTAAGGAGTCACACTGAAAAACTCCTCTTCTAACTCGTACCAGTTCTATAGAAACCCGTTGTGCACCAGATGTTGTAGATGGTGAAACGGTTCTCCAGAGTGGCATCAGCAGCAGAAGAATGTGTGCCTCTCTAATTCGTAATCATTAAACATTTAATTACTGCCATAAACAAATGTGTACACCTGCTATTTATGGCTGGTATTTTCATAGATTAGAAATTTTAATAAATAGCTAACTTGTTGAACTCAACTAGAAATGATTGCATTACAGTCCACGAAGGTGTTCGATCTAACATGATTGACCTGTAATTTTTCAGATTTGATAGCTCTCCAATGGAACAGTATAGTTCGCCGTTCGGCAAACCAATGTGGAATCGGCTGCCCTTCGTTCAACCAAGAGTTGAAGACTCGATCCAGACGGTGATGGATGGGAGGACATTTCTTTCACCACCAGTTGTTTAAGCAGTCTCGACCCGGGGCAGCGAAGTTCTTTGTACCAACAAGCGCCTGTTGAACTTCTTCTACACTGATCGCCGGACACACTTCGTTTTGTCTTCTAAAAGTGTCTGACAGAGGGCTTCGAAGTGTGCTATTGCTGAAGTGTCGCTCTCGAATGAACACGTAATTTTATAGATTGTAGGCTTCGATATTCTAAACAGGCGGCGGATGCTATCTCATTTATGTAATCATCTGAATTAGCGGATATCACCCTGTTTGAGAGTATAAAGCTTCCTGGATGTAGTCCGCTATTGAGGTAATATCGTGACAACGTGCATAACGATCTTTAAGAGAAGTGTATCTGCCAGAATTTGATATGAGGCCCATAAATTAGTTTTTAAAAATTTTAGTATTTTATGGTCATTGTCGTACTGTACCACGACGGTGCTGCGTACGTAATGGCCGGGCTAATTATAAAGGTTTAGATCTCAATTTTTTATCGTCGATTAAGTCTGCTACCCCTAACCAGGAGTGAATACAGCTTCCTGAATATGTAGTAGTTTATTATTTGCAATTTCAGCTATAAGAAGTTAGGTACACCAGCGGTTATATGTTAAGTGATTACTCCAGAATGAGACAGAATGAGAAGTTGATTTACTTTGTCGCGCAATAATTGGAGCTGTTAAAAGGGATAATGAAACTCCGAACGCTAGCATCACGATCTTGTACAGTACCAATGCCGATTGAATCGGCCGAAACATCAAATACACTCATGCCGATAATTATACAACGCAGTAAATGTTAACACTGACTTTATTTTATCACCACGCAGTTACGTGGTTTTTAATGGTAATGGGCGATGATGGAAGATCCCACTTCTGGCTTTGACACGACAAAGGTAAAAAGACCACAAACCAATATTTTATTTGCGTTGTACGAATATCTGTATTTCACAGCGTAACAAGC
Source organism: Leptura quadrifasciata (assembly GCA_963675555.1). Taxonomy (NCBI): domain Eukaryota; kingdom Metazoa; phylum Arthropoda; class Insecta; order Coleoptera; family Cerambycidae; genus Leptura; species Leptura quadrifasciata. The sequence continues at coordinate 114,957,146 of OY776674.1, read as the reverse complement.
AGAACTAACTTATATTAAACCTAACTCTACTTCCATTTACAAAATAGCAATATAAATACTGTATTATATTTTATAAACAAAGTAAGAATGTTGGTATAATAAATGATTAACTGTAATGACATTGGCCTCGACAGTGGTGCAGATTTAGCTCGTATCAAATTCTGCTTTGGGCAGCCAGATCTCTTAATGGTAACATATTGAATTTGTTTTGTACTGACTTCTGATCGCCCACCATCACCGCTTAAACTATTAGTAACCGGAGGATTTCTTGACAAGTGGATTTATAAACTACGGGACATTCACAACAGCTTTTACTAGGTTATACATTACAGTTTAAAAGTGACCAAGGAATCAAACATTAACAGACCTTCCCTTATTATCCTCATTATCTTTCCTAATTTATGATGACGTTTGTCTAACATTATCTTTAAGCAGAAATAGCAAAATATTAAAATAATATTTAAACCGTGGTAAAATAAACAAATGTTTACGTAAGCGAACAGAAATACTCTGGAATATAATAATTTTTAATAACTCGTTACAAATTAGCATTTCATTATTTTCCAGTTAAAATAAATAAAGTGTGTTTAATTGTTTATTTTGGCCAGTGGTGTAATAATTGTTTAAAATTGAACGCCTGTAAGTTATAAATAAAAAAATACGGAGCTAAATTATCTAATTAACTTACTACGAATTGGCTGTAATTGGTTTATGGTACAGTACATTAAAGCACTAATCTAAATTAGAATCAGTGTTTACAAGTTCTCAGACAAATAGACTAGGTAAATAATCTAGGACTGAAATAGGAATTAATGCTGGGAATGTGTGAAATTATTATTGCTTTTAAGTTAACTGTTCTCTGCTAGTTGTTTACTAATTTCATATTAGTCGGTTAAGCAAGTACCTATTCTATCCAACCCAAGGAGCAATAATAAAGTCCATTTTAAAACGCCCTGGCTTCACCTAACGAAAATAATTTCTTATGTAACGGTACGTGTGTATTCCAGATTACACCCTATCAAATCAGCTCTGGGTTATTATTTTTCATACACTTCATATATCTTTTCACTAATCTTCCTAATGCTCGAATTATTTCTGCAATTATTTTCAAGCTTATCGCTGTGATAATAATTATTAAAGCTCGATTTTAAAACTTGTAGATGCCCAAATAAAAATGATATAAAAAGAAAAGAAATCTTACCTTCAATATGATTATAATTGCCAATGTACACAGTTTTATCAATCCTACGAACATTTACTGGAACTTTAGCTTCAGCCGACTCTCGTAACGATGATTGATATTACTTACAGCGGGTTTTTTATCATCTGAATTGTTTTCTCTGAGTAACAGACTTATTTGTCATTTATACAACTACCTACTACTACATGAAACGGGACATTATTATCTATTTCTTTTAATGTTTGATGGTCCGCTTTTTATTCGACGCAGTAAACGTTTAGCGGGTAATAAACCAGTTAGTTTAAAGAAAGCACCTTTTTAACATTTACGAAAACAAGTATAACTTCCAAAGTATAATCGCTATATTTCTAATTTTTAATCAAATCCTGATGATGCAAGCTTGATTGGTGAAGGGTTCGGCTTCATATAATGTAATATTTTTGTTTCAATGTAAACAAATCAATGGTTGTAACATTCTTTACCTACGATCGCTACTGTAAATAGTTAAAAAACACACTACCTGCCATTTATGTAAGTTGAATTTTACATATTGTAAACAAAACGCACTGTAAACAAATCGCACGGTAAACAAAACGTACGGGGCACAAAGATTCAACAATATTATTAAACAAATAGTATTACTGTAGTCATTTTATTAAAATTATAGATTTGGTATACTTATAGTATTTAGTCACTAGTTAGTACTGAAAGTCCCCGAAAAATAAAGTTGTGCTACGGCCGCCATCTTGGAAAATGTCTGCCAAATACCCATTTTTCACACACATCTCGGAAACTATTCATGTTGTAAAACAATGTTTCAAATGAAAAATGTTTGTCATAAAATTGTTTACACTTTTTGATCTTAGCATTTCTTTATATAACTTGCCGTTTAGCCAGAAATTTAATGAAATTAAATTAATTAAATGCTGTGAACAGCAAAGAAGAGCTGCCAGAAGGACCTCTGCTTCAATCCCTACAAGAAAATACCGTAACGACAACACGCGGGCAGAGTTTTTGAGCAACAGCAAAAACAAAAAAACTTTTATAGAATTGCTTGCAAGGCGCTGCTTGTCATCAAACAAACAGGTGCGTTTGGTCTAGTCGGATAGCGATACTCTAGTTATTTCAACAGCATTAGAGAAGGCACATAGCGGTACCACAGTCGTTGTTGTTGGCGAAGATAAAGATTTGCTTGTTCTACTAACTTCGGTTTCTTCCGAAATTGACAAGATTCTATTCCTGCGCCCTGCTTCTGGTGCTAAAACACAAAAAACAGTGTTTGATATACCTCGACAGCAAAACATGCTAGGGGAAAGTAGGGAGGTGCTTCTGTTTGCACATGCTGTGAATGGCTCTGACACCACCGCTGCCATGTTCAAGAAAGGTAAAATGAACGCATTGAAGATACTACTAAAAGACAGTGCCCTGAGAGAAGGCATGAAAGTGTTTAACAATCCTTCTTCAACCAAGGAACAGGTAGCTGCTACAGGAGAAAAATTTTTACTTCGGTTATATGGACGATCAAAAGGTACTACCTAAGGTGATTTACGGTGGTACAGATACAATCATCTGATTTCCAAACAGACAATCCACAAAACATTTAACCTTGCATCTTTGCCTCCAACTAGTGATGCAGCAGATCAGCATTCATATCGTGTCTACCTACAGGTTTAGCAATGGACAGGTAATGGGATTAACCCTACTGACTGGGGATGGATACGAAAGGGAGACATCTTAACACCAGTGTGTATGACCAGAAACCCTACTCCGCCAGAGTTGTTAACACTCATTTTTTGCACTTGTAAATCTAACTGTACCAATAGATGTGAATGTAGGAGATCTGGATTAAAATTCTCTGCCATGTATCGTGAGTGTCAAGGACGATCGTGCATTAATCCATAAAGTCTTCATAAATCGAAGTTTACGCAGAATTATGCGTATCTTTTGGCCAGTCCAAATGCATAATGAAGACCTATGGAACGTAACAATTCAGCGGCGAATTGAAACTGAAGTCAAAGTAAAAAGATAGAAATGGATAGGCCGCATACTGCGTAGAGAAGACCACATCAGTAAGAGAGCCCTGAAATGGAACCCACATGGTAGCAGAAGAATAGGAAGGCCAAAGATGACATGGCAGAGAACTGTCAGGGGAGAATTGGAACAAATTGGAAAAACATGGCAACAGACAAAATAGAGAGAGAACAGAACCAGATGGAAGGCATTTGTTACGGCCCTATACTTCTGAGAGGAGTCAAGGTCATATATATACACTTCTTTCTCAAAGCCGCGTGTCCTTTTAAATCATTACCAGTTTCATACACCTTTTAAATTAGAATTAGTCTAGTCATTAATGCACCTGGAGGAACTGTTTAATTGCGGCTCCTTTTCGCCAATCTAAAAGTAAATTTTAGACTGGTTGGGAAAGTTTTTTTTAGAACTTACAGGAGTTAGATTTCTTATTGTTTAGTTAACTTAGGAACATTGCCGATTACCTAGAAGGGTCGTTCATGCATTACTTTGCGGAATGGAAAATGGTATCTTTCAATACACAAGTCCATGTGGGAAATTCTCCTATTGCCTACCATCTTCAAAATGATTTAGAATATGCGGAAAATTATGTTAGTTGTATAAATTATAAAATAATAGTCATCTAAGTCTTGAAGTGGAGGAGAAAATGTGTTTTTAGGCAACTGACATAAAAATGTCGTTTATCGGATCTGACAGCATTCCTAAAGTGTCATCTCGTTGTACTCATTTGTCAATCTTATTTTTTCGCCACTTTTACTTGATCATCATTAATATTTGAAACGGATTTAGGCTAACTACTAAAAAGTAAACACTAGTTTCAAAGCTTTATTATGTATATTAAAATTAATAAACTGAGATATAGGAAAATAACATGACAAACTTTATTACTATCTTATTTACTAATGACAGATATGGCATGGCTTGTCAATACGGCCAAGAAATAAGATTGATAAATGAGTACAAAGAGCAAAGATTCTTTAGGAATGCTGTCAGATCCGAAAAACGTCATTTTTTGAGTTAGGTGCCTAAAAAGTAACACATAACAAACTTTATAACTATGTTATTTACAAATAAAAGAAACGACACGGCCTGTTAATAAACTACCTGGTGACGTTTTCATTTGTTTTCGTTATTAACTTGAAAACGAATTAAAACTGTCAGCCAGTAATTTGTACGAAACGATTTAAAAAATATTTTATCTACGATAGTGTAAAAAGTAACATTTTTTTACATCATTTCCAGCCTTTTATAAGAAACTGTGCAATAAAAAAATTTATTATCCAAGTAGGCGTTAGAGAGAAAAAATTTGTTCTTAAGACATATGAAAATACATCAAAAACATGTCGAATTAAGAACAAAAAATAGACATTTATCTTGGGGGCATGTAGATGCTACAGAAGCACTCCTTTCTGACGATTCTGATCACGTTTAGACGATCTTTCTGACATTTTTTATATATTTTTTTGCAATCTAGGTGTTCTTCGGATTCATGAACTTAAACTATCACTTCTCTGACATACTATCTGACCGGCACTAAAAGTTTTTTAACTAGATCGTCTCGCGATCTCTTCGAACATTACGATACTGTGTAAGCCATGTGTATATCGCAGAAATTAAAGAGACAAATGAAAATAGTGGATATTTCAGTATTTTACAAATTTTGCATTTACATATTTGATATAGGACAATGAAAATAAAAAAAAATGTTTTTCATAAAAGAATATTAATTCAATGGTAATGGGCCATAAACAAAGTTATAGGAAAATTCGAGACCTTTAAAATGGTTTTTTGAAATTAGATTTAACACCAATGAGAGCCGAGATAATTTTTGAAATAATATTTCCAATATGACGCCGCGAAGCCAAATTTTCGATTTCTACAAACATGATTTATGTTGTCTGATAGTTATTTGCGGCATTCTACGAATATTCTTTCCTATTATTTGGGTTTTCTACCACATATATTATTATCCTATTCAAAAACAAATCACCGAATCTACAAAATAATAGAATTATTGGAAAAAACCCTCTGCGACCGTGACTTTTACGTCAAAGGAATAGTCAGAGGTTATGTTTTGCATATAATATAAATAGGAATAAACACAGAAATAATGTATTTTGCTGACGTTTCGGAAAGTAGTCTCTTTCCGTTTTCAAAGCTTTTTTTGGAAGAGCCCTTATTTTGCTGTGTATGTCAAACACACAGCTTTAAGATTCTGTTTATGTTATTTCCATAGATACTTACTACTTACACAGAACACAGAACTGATGATATTTTGTTTTAGATAATGTTGAGTTTGTTAAGTTGCCAGGTTGTACAAATATCTACAGAACAATTCGATACGCACTTATCTTCATTTAATAAGATTATTGCTGATTCTTTAATTTTTCTTTTTTTGGTATCTGCTTCTTTTGTTAAAATTTTTACCGAGTCCCAGTTTATTCTATGTCCGTTTTTCCAAGCATGTTCACAAATATTTGATTTCTGAATTTCATTCTTTCTAATGTAATACTTGTGCTCATCCAACCTCACACTGAAAGGTCTGGATGACTCACCCACATAACATTTATCACATTCGCACGGGATATTGTAAATACAGTTTTTTGAATTCTGCTCCCTGTTTATCGGTTTTGTTTTTGTTAAAATAGATCTTAAAGTGTTCCCCGTTTGAAATATCGTCCTAACATCAAATTTGTCACCTATACGGCGTAGCTTGTCCGATAGTCCGTATACATAAGGAATTATTGCTGTATAATAACGTTCAGGTTTTTTTCGTACCTGATTGTTCCTATTTTCAACATTTATGAAAACTCTATCAACAAAGACTTCAGGATATTGATTTTGTACTAGAACCTCTTTGATAAATTTTTCTCGTTATTTAATATTTCATTATTAGATGAAATTATTATGGCCCTATCGTATAAACACCCCTTTTGACATTTATTGACTGATTTGAGTTAAAATTTAGATATCTATTAGTATGTGTTAGTTTTCTATAAACGCTTCTTTCAATTGTATTATTTACCCTCCTAATTAAAACATCTAAAAAGTGTTAGTTCATTCCTACTTTCTACTTTTAATGTGAATTTAATAGACGGTTCCTTACTATTTATATTTTCGAAAAAACTATCTAGTAAATCGACACCATGAGGCCAAATTGCAAAGATGTCGTCAACATATCTCCACCAGACATAGAATTTTGAACATGTGTGTTCTCAAAGTTCTCCATAAATATGTTGCTTAAAATTGGTGATAATGCAGACCCCATAGCCATACCAAAATCTTGCTGGTAGAACTCATTGTCCAATTGAAAATAGGTTGTTTTTATACACATTGTTAAGAGTTCCATTATGCTATTTACACTTAATTTAGTTCTAGTTTCCAAATTATTATCATTTAGCAACCTGTCTTTAATTATTTTTAAGGTTTCATCTACCGGAACATTGGTAAAAAGACTAACTACATCAAAACTAACCATCAGGTGTGATTCATGAATATCATTGTCATAAATTTTTTCTATAAAATGTTTACTATTTTTAATATATGAATACCGATTTCCAGATAATGGATCAATAATTTTAAGTAAAAATTTTACCAAATTATGATATGGTGAATTAATAGAACTAACAATTGGTCTTAAAGGAATATTTTGTTTATGTGTTTTTGGTAAGCTATAAAATGAGGAGGCTTAGTTCTGATCAGTTCGTTCTGTATTCTGTGTAAGTAGTAAGTATCTATGGAAATAACATAAACAGAATCTTAAAGCTGTGTATTTGACATACACAGCAAAATAAGAGTTCTTCCAAAAAAAAGCTTTGAAAACGGAAAGAGACTACTTTCCGAAACGTCAGTAAAATACATTACTTCTGTGTTTATTCCTATTTATATTATTTGCAAAACATAACCTCTCACTATGCCTTTGACGTAAACGTCACGGGCGCAGAGGCTTTTTTCCAATAATTCTATTATTTTGTAGATTCGGTGATTTGTTTTTGGAGATAATAAAACATGTGGTAGAAAACCCAAATAATAGGAAAGAATAATGATTTATGTTATTATGTTTTCCCACGACCATATGAGAAGTGACCGTTTCCATACAATCAAATATCCACGAAAGTTGACTATTGTCAATTGATATTTCATTCAACTGTTTGTTATTGTTCACCGGTGGAAAAGATGTACCAGCACCATCGTGCTCAGCATCCTCGAAAACAGGGGGGGGGAGGTACTCTCGTTGTGTAACATTTAAAATATTCACTTCGCTATTTAGTAGGCTCGTTTGATTTTTGACAGTTCTAAAATATTGACAATTCATTAGCTTTCATGGCGTTTTTCAAACGAAGTTGCGTTAAAACCCAATTATTTTTACAAATAATAAATGAAGATAATGAAAGTGACTCACCTTTTAAGTCACGCCACCAAATATCACCGAAGCAGCTCGAAATACCTCCCCAAAGCTAAGGGATTGTCAATATTTTGTAAATGACAAAAAAATCAATTAATGAAAATTATTTGAGTTAGTAATGACATTTTTATGGTCGTGGGAAAAATAGTGTACAAACTCGCAGGAAGTGTCTAACGCATTCGCGGGATTGCCTGCACTCGGCTAACGCCTCGTGCACAACTTTCCCGCTTGTACCACGTTATGTAATATACTATTAATTTACCATACATGAAATGCATCAACTCTTTTTTCGATTCTTAGGTCCCCTCTGTAAAAATATGCAATAGATATTAAATCATCCTATAAATTTTCAAGGAAAATCAAGAATCTTGTAGTAAGTAATGAAATCAATATCCCTTCGAGTAAATCTTTAAGTCATAAAATATCTATGAAGATGTTATAAACAACAAAATTTTATAGGAAGTTGAGATTGAAAGTTAATTGATATGCTGTGAAAAAACAACTCCTCTAAATTTGACTGTTCCTGTCTCAGAAAAAAGTCACGGCAAGCTCAAGATAGCACATCAAAATTAAATATGTTTCAGGAATAGTCAAATAATAATAGTTTTGTTTTTATATTGTATATTTATATATAATTTATGCATTATACTTGTATATTAAAACATTTCTGCATGTTCTTAGACAAAAAAAAAGAATAAGCTTGAACTTGAAATTTTGTTGTAAGCTTGTATTAAATTTTTGTTTATACAGCTCTTAGAGCGACGGTTTGGAGTGTATTTTCATTTCAATTAGCCTTGCGCGTACACTCTAATAAAAATCACCAAGGGAGAGCAGTAATTTAAATTACGCTAAACTCGGAATTATCCAGAAAATTGGTACTTGATTCAGGTCATTTAACCGAGACAGGGTAGTTCGAGAACTATTTAGGTCTATGCTGTGGAGGCTTAGGGGCCCTAATTATTCGGTAGTTTCACAAAATTACTTTATATGCCAATCCCTCAGGGAACTTCACTCTCCGTAATCGTTGAATAAATTGAAATTGGTACCTTTCTATTTTTAGACAAACTGATGTTTTGCTTTTATAATAAATACATCCATTAGAAACATTTTAATATACTTTACACTGAGACTTCGATCTAGTAAAGACCGTAGCATGGGCATTGGGGCAATGCTCCTTTGCTTTAATTTGGCTGATTATTTTTTCAGATGTTCTCTAAAGTAACATTAAATATTATAATATAATAATTATATATTTACTGGTGGTAATATATTATGTACAGTATTTACATAAGCCATTTGAGCTAGAAAATACAAAATGATAAACAGGATAAAGAAAAATACATAACTGTAAACTAAAAGTTAAATCAGGGTTTAAAAATTAATTTAAACTATAAAACGCGTTGTCTAATATAAATGCTTTAAGGGTTGCCTTAAAACTATTATAAATCTCTGCGGGTGACATATTATAAAGTTTGATAGCGTAATACCTAGTTCCATTTCAAGTTTTGCAAAGTCGTAACGAGTCAAGATTAATATTTTTATTGTTTCTAGAGGAATATGTATGCATTTGTATGAGTATGAGATGTAGAAATTAATATTATTTTTCATATTAAGAAGACATTGAAGTATATAGATCTAAGCAGTGCCGGATCGGATTAACCCCAAGGAAAGAGGCATTGCCTCGGGGCCCCCACCAAGTTGCCAATAAACTTCTCTGTAATTTAGACATGCTCTTCTTGCTCTCATGCTCTCCTTTGTATACTGAAGGCAGATGCACTGTGAGTAAAAGATGAGGTTAAAAAGATTAGAAGGGTTAAGATGGAGCTTATCGACTGTGTTACATTTCGCATTAAGAATTTCGTGATGTATAATATAGTCGGAGGATCATCCATGGGCATCGATTCAAGTTTAAACCTGCCAGTACTGTAGGTATACAGGGTGGGGCACTAGTGTGTCGGACCTTGATATCCCGAGTTTTACGATAGCTAGAAATTTTTAAAAAAATTATAAGTAAACTAGATAAAAAGAGGGTATAACTGGAAATTATTTTCGAACATACAGGGCGAGCCAAGACTAAATTACAGGACCAAGTGCTTTCTTTTTAATGGAATACTATGTATATCAGTACATTTTTTGAAGCCTCTTTCTAGGCTCTATTCATGCCTATATTAGCATTGAGTATCTCCCAACCACTTGGATGTAATGAATTTTTTTGTTGAAATAATGCAATCTGCAGATGGATATTAAAAAAATCACCACAGTCACAATTATGGGTTTTAAGACAAACTTATATGAATACCAGTTACGTGACATCTAACTAATGTTTTTGAATCATTTTCATTTCCTAAAAATGTACAGGGTGGCCAAAAATTATTTTGAATTAAGAACATTTTAAATTGAATTTTCTCATTTTTTTCAAATGGAACACCTGTATATTTTTCGACGATGTGATGAAAAACGAACATTTTTTGTAAGGACTTCCCTAGGGCTAATTGCAACCAATTTCGATTTATATTTTTTAATAATTACAAAATTCAAAAATAAATTTAAAAAGAAGTTTCTTCAAATAACTCAGTAGAAAAAATTATAATAAATATTCCACATGTTGCCCATTTTGATTCACACACATCTCTATGCGCTTTTGAAATGAGGTTCCCACTGTTCCTAAAATTGCCGGTGTGATAGATGTAAAGCCAGTTATTATTCTTTCCTTCATATTTTGTACTTTGTTGGTGTCTCTCTATAAACAATTTCCTTCACGTATCCCCATAAAAAGAAACCCATTTTTGTAAGATCTGGTGATCTATCAGGCCATTTAATGGGTCCATTTCTTCCAATCCACTGATTAGGATAGGTATTATCTAAGTGGTCTCTAACTCCATTTAAATAATGTGGTGGAGTACCATCTTGCTGAAACCACATCCTACTTCGAATTCTTTCAGGGAGATTTACCAATAATTGTGGTAGATAGTTTTCCAAAAAATGAAGATAAATAGCTAGTCAATGTACCATCAAAGAAATATCGCCTTTTTACATGTCCTCCAATAATTCCTCCCCAAACGTTTATAGACCATCTGTGTTGGTTATCAACTTGCATAAAAAAGTGAGGATTTTCCGAAGCATAATAATGGAAATTGTGCCTATTAAGAAATCCATTTTTATGAAAATTTGCCTCATCACTGAATAAAACAGTATTGAAGAAGTTGACATTATGTTGCATTTCACCTCTGGCCCAATTACAAAATTGTAGGCGCTTTTGAAAATCGTCATCAGATAATTCCTGATCCATTTGAATATGATATGCATGCAACTTATTTGTATTTAAGATTCGACCCACAGACCGTCTACTTATTCCTACTAATGAACTCACTTTTCTTTGACTAACATGGGAATTCTCAACCATTACCAGCACCGCAAAAAACTTATTTTCTTCGTTCACAACACGTTTTATTCTTTCACCTTTTTTATATTCGACATTGCCAGTTTCCAGAAATCTATCGAGACGGTTTTGGAAGCTGCTAACATCAGGAATCCTTCTTTCAGTATAACGTTGGTGATAAATCCTATTGGCAAGTAAACAATTTCTGTCTGACTCGCCCAAAACAAAAGTGATGTCTACAAGTTCCGCTTTATTAAAATTCATATTGTAAAATTCCAAATATTTTAAATTGAATACAAATTGTAACGACTGATAAGTGTGATAAATGCTCCTTTGTACACGACAATTTGTACCAAACTGAAGTTTTATCGTTTGTCGAATAACGAAAACAGCAAAAAAAATGTACAAAAGAACATTACAGTAAAGGACCGGTTAAAACAATTTGCGTACGGCTGTGCAAAAAAGCATGTTTTTTAGGCACACAAGGCTAGTAAATCTCCGTCCGGCTTATGCAAATTGGTCAGTAGACCGGCGCTTTCTTGTCCACCATATATTTAGCATTGTAGGGCGGATCCTGATGAGGTACATTCCGTCTGAATAAAAATATTAATAAATCTCCGTCCGGCTTATGCGAATTGGTCAGTAGTACGCCGACGCTTTTTTTTCTACCATATATTTAACATTATAGCGCAGATCTTGATGAAGCACATGCCGTGTGACTAAAATATGTTTTGCAGCATTACATTGATGATACACCGGCCCAGTGGTCAAAAGAGTGCGGCATCCGCATGGTCTCACACCGTACGCAACGTGTTAAATACTATTTACTCATTTCAATGGATTGGAAGAAATGGTCCCACTAAATGGCCTTATTTCAAAATTGCATAAAGACGTGTAAATCAAAATGGGCAACACGTCGAACACCTATTATAAATTTTTCTAATGAATTATTTGGGGAACCTCGTTTTGTAAGTTTATTCTTGAATTTGACACTTATTTATTTATAAAACAAAAATGGTTGCAATTAGACATAGGGGAGTACTTACAAAAAATGTTCATTTTTCATTTCTACATCACATCGTCGAAAAATACACAGAATGTTCAATTTGAAAAAATTGAAAAAATTCAATTTAAAAAGTTCTTAATTGAAAAATATATACTTATTTATTTATAAAACGAAAATCGTTCCAATTGGCCATAGGGAAGTACTTACAAAAATGTTCGTTTTTCATTTCTAGCTCTCTTAGAACTCGAGATATCGAGATCCGACGCACTATTGTCCCACCCTGTGTATTAATTTCACATTGTAGATCAATCGATTTCATAATTAATCTTATCGATTATCGGCAGTAAATGTAAATGCTGAATGTAACTACATGAAGGGAAGAGTTTATCCAATGTCAGTTTAAAACGATATAAAAACAAATATGCGGCATTCCTTTGTAAACCGATCTCGGACGCATGCCCATCCATAGGCGTGCGTAACTTACTTTATAAGGAAATAAATGATCCACAGTATGTTAAAAATCGTTTATTATACCCTGAAACTGTTTTGCAGGCAGACAGTAATTTATGTATTACATCACGTTAGATCATAGAAGGCGCTGGAGGAGGAAAGTGCCGTTAAACATTTCGATAATTTTTTGAAAGACAAATTCAAATTTAATGGAACAAAGTGTAATTTCCTTAACTTCTTTATTTACAATGCCTAGACATAATAATTTTTCAAATAGGGAAATGAAGGATATAATACGTGTTTACGCACAAAATAATTTTAGCGGACGTGCTGCAGCGAGGAGATACTCATTGCAATATCCAAATAGAATACAGCCGGACCATAAGATTTTCAAAGATCTATTTCGTCGTTTGGGTAAAACGGGTTCATTTTTCCATAAAAACGACCGAAACGAATCACTCCAGATCAAGAACTAGAAATTTTATTTCATGTGAATGAAGATCCTCAAGTCAGCTCATGTCGTTTAACAGCAGCAACAGGGGTGAACAAAGAATCTGTCCCAAGAGTCTTACGTAAAACTATCATCTCACTCCTGTAAGAAACTTACTTCGAATGGATCTTCCACAAAGTTACAATTTTGTCAATTTATTCTAAATAAACAGAACAGGGATGAAATTTTGTTAAGAACACTTTATTTACCGTTTTTAACTGGAGAAATACCAATTGGAAGAGAAAATCCTGATGCCGTTAAAGAAAGGCTTTTAAGGGGAATTTAAGATAAACGTTTGGTGTGGTATCATCGACGATTAATTATTGGGACCATTTGTCCTTCCTCCAAATTTCAATGGACAGTATTATTTGTTTCTTCTTAAAAATACTGTTGCTGATATAATACATGCTTTCATGCTAGATATACGGAAGAGAATATGATTCATGCAAGATGGAGCTCCCCCTCATTTCTCCATTGAAGTCAGGAATTATCTTGACGAGACTTTCCCACGCAGATGGATCTGTCGAGGAAGAGAGTTTGCTTGACCACCAAAGAGTCCTGATTATAACCCTTTGGATTATTATGTGTGGGGACATATGAAGTCCTTAGTCTATGCACATACTATCAACTCAAGAGAAGAACTGTGGGAGAAAATACAAAACGCAACAAATTTTATTAGAGGGCAGGAAAATGTATTTTTCAATGTAAGAAAATCTTTTATGAATATAACTAGAAAACGCATAGAAGTAGGTGGAGACCATATCGAACATTTACGTTGCAACAATGAGGTTTTTGCATTGGGGGAAAGTTTATAATGTAATTAAGTCAACTTTCACGTTATTTTTTGATCTTCTACTAAGAAGAAATAATGATCTAATTTCAGACAATCTTTTGATTTATGTATTTATCTAAACACCATGAAAATAATCCATTAGTTCATAAGAAAGTGAAAAAGAGTTTACGCTGTTATTACGATTTTGTTTTACCTTACGTTTTGTACTTTTTTCAATAAATACACTTTGTTTCATTAAATTTGAATTTGTCTTTCAAAAAATTATTGAAAAGTTTAACGGCACTTTCCTCGAAAATGGTTGGAGTTATCAAGTTCTACCAAGTGTACCTTTTATACGTGGAAATGACGCCCTCATCAGATTTTCTGATCAAAAGTACCACAACGTTTCGTCAAAAAAAAATATGAAAAAAAGTTCATCATCAGATGCAGATCCTGCGGCGCCCTCTATAATCTAAAGTGAGTGAATACATGAATTATTGTTTCTTAGAATAAAAAAGTTCCTCTGGCAAATTTGGCGAAGATCAGTCAAGGGGATGTTGAGTTATTGCAAGAAAACGAAAAAATTATTTGAACTTTGACACCCTATAACTTTTTCCACAGCAACATTTTACTAAAGCATATTTAGTTATATCCTCATATTTCATCTCAAAGAATCTACCCCTGAACTATGGCATATTATTAATGGTCCACCCTGTATATTGTATGTTCGTTTGTATAAAGGATTATAATATTATAATACCTATATACTTTTATCTAAACTAACAACAAACTTTACTCACTTAGTCTATAACACTTTCTACAGAACGTAAAAATTTCATTGATCCTTAATATAGGGAACTAGAGAATCTTGGTATTATAGACATTGTCACCGCCTAGAAAAAAAACAATGGGGAGATGTGAGTAGTTTTTGCCAGGATGGGAAGGGAAAATGTATATAATGTTAGTAAGATAGGACGTTAGAATAAACTTAACAAACCAGAGAACATTAATAACATAATAATAATTAGTCTTATTGAAAATGATAAAAAAATAAATAAAACATTTTTTTTTTTAAACATGATAGAAATAAAATAAGACATAATTCTTATTAAGATACCGTCGTATCTCAAACAAAACAGAATTAGTTATGTTATTTTACCGCAATCAAAATAAATCTTCTATTAAAGTATTACGAAATTCTCATAGTTTCGAGAAAAAAATGGTCTCAACACTAGAATCATTCCCTACCTGAATACCAATAGGCTCTACTGCCGGCAAAATGGGATGTTCTTTTCTGTATGTATAAGATGATTCACGGACTTTTTCCATGTCGGTAGAATTAGAGCTCTTAAAATCGGATTCCGAATGCATTTTCTCAACTCGTGTTTTACACTGCCCCAAATTGATTCTATTGCATTAAATATACGGTAACATGGCGGTAAATGTAACAAACTATGGCCGTATGCTTCGCAGATATGGTCTACAACATATTCCTTTTTAAAATTATATTCTTTGACAGTTTTCATTAAAAAAAATTTCACTGAAATTTTTTCAGGAATATTTATATTTTTAGATCTCATAAACTTTATTATATCGTCCTTTTTAAGAGGCATTATCCACAACGATAACTGAATTTGGGAAAATATTACTCTCTTTTATTTTACGCAAATATTCCTGTTGAATTTCCATAATACTACGTGATTTAATTACTATTAAACGGTTATTATTTTGTTTATATTTAAATCCGCACTCTAATAATATACCTCTTAAGCTTTCCAAAGATTGATAATTATAATAAATGAATTAGCGCAATTTATCCGAAATCATTTCCAAAGTAAGAACTTCATTTTCTTGATTAAAATTATAAAATGTTCTTCGGATAACAACTTTTGAAGGATTGTCATTTTTTCTAAACTTGATTATTTTCTCTCTTTAAGCAGTTATAAATATTTAAAGTAGGCGCTGGGTTTGCACGTGTAAATATTGGTTTTTAAACTCCCAACTCGATTCGATCGACTCCGTTACATCATCTTCAACATTTTCATTGTATAAGTTTTCTTCTGTGTCAAATGGTCTCCAAAAAGTCATTTTAAAAATATTTTTTGAAAGAAATATTACAGTTAATAATAATTGCTTTAGGTAAATATAACACAAACAACTTACGTTTTTTTTATTAGGGGAAAACCACCGCACAAAGTTAATTAAACGTAAGGCACTGCCCGGTTTCACGAAAACAGTCCCACACAGCACTTTTTTGTTTTAGAACCGCCCGCAATTGCACATCTGCTCGACTACATCTCATATACGAGGGGATAAATTATATCGATAACGTGACGCTGCCTGCCGTATGTCATTGTAGAGATGCATTGCCCTGGTAGAGAATCTGAATTTATAATATTTTAAACTGACATCGGATAAAGTATAATTGTAAATGCAGGAAAACGATACGAAAGTTTTAAACGCGCAAAACCGATGAAATCAACTGTTAGTAATTTTGTATTGAATTCGCAGCAAATACATTTTTACCATTCATATATACAATTAACATGACTTGTTTTTGTTAACAAATCGTTTAGGTAGATTCAATTCGAGAACTAAAATATGTGGTGTTTTCCGCCCTCGGCTCAGCAACGTAACTGATGAATGGAGGTGCTGATTGCGTGGGTATAACGAAATTAAAGTTGAACAGAGTCACATGGAGTGCTTTTTCTAACAAATAAGACTAACAGATTTAAATTATTGGAAACCAATGTTAACTTTTGTTCAGTATAATAAAATAATTATCTTTGAATCGATTCTTTTTATCAAGAACTGAAAGCGAAAATTGTACGTGGCCCCATAAAGTAGATTATGAGCTATACAAAACCCATCTGTGGAAAGTAAGAGTTATTATTTTTAAAACGTGGTTAACATCACCCATTAGACATAAACGACGTCATGGATGAACTAAAAGATGAGCAATTATATTAATAAGGTTAAATGTCTGATTTTTTTCGATCATCTGGTTTTTTACGAAATCACAAATCAAATATACATGTAATATACATGTAAGTAATTAAGCGCCACACAGATAAATCAAAAAAATAAACGGAATGATAGAACTGTTTGATTATGTTGTCAAGTCATCAAGAAAAAAATCTATTTTTAATCCCCCCATCATATTGGTGCAAAGGAAAGGACGCGCTGGTTAATCATTCATGAGAGGCATGCATGATTTTATGGATACAGTTTCATGAATTATTTATTCTGAATTTATTAAGTAAACAAATTGAATTTTAACTTACTGTATTAACCAAATTAAGTGAATATAGACGGTGGCAATTAAGTAGTATTTTCTAGGGTATTATTACCCAGAGATTTTAAAAATATTTAAACCGAATTACAAAAATAACTTTACATTATATATACAATCGGTGATTGCTCTCGAGTAAGGAATTTAAAATTGCCTTTTCTCGTACAAATTTAAACGGATTATTTTAGAAAACTACTTTTGAAGATTATGAAATCCGTAACTCGATACGATTAATGTAATATAAGAAGTTGGAGTTCAGCATTCAATGATTGCTATGTTACCAGTGGTGGCACTTTCTTAACAATTCATTTTATATCCAAGTAAGCCATAAGAACAGTAAAATTTTCTCCAAGAAACAGAGACAGTTTTAGACATGGATCCATTAGACTAAATTTCGCTTGTTTTTTTATTGCTATGCAGCTTTTGTACAGCCGTGAGCAATAAATAATACGCAATGGGAAGTCCAAATAAAACAATTATTGAAATGATTTTATTTTGTATTTTAAGTCACTAAATATTTAATTTGTAACAAATATTTTTCTGCTTTAGTAATAATTATAGCTTTAACAAAATTGCCAATACTGGCCGTATTTGTTTCTTTGCACTCTTAAATATTTCATGACAAATATAATGAAAATGTCATCATTCAAATAATAATAATAATAATAATAATAATAATATTTATTAACCATCTTAGATACAAGCTGTATATATGGTAAGTCAAATGTAAAAAAGAGAAATATATATACATGTATATAAACATACATATAAGACACATATAAGTTAAAATTACAATACAAATATATAATAAATAGATAAAACAGTATATTTACATTTGATAAAATTAATATATGTAAAAACATATAAAGAATACACAATACAGACATTCGCAGATAATATGTACGTACAAATAACAGCATGAACAAACACCGAATGATTAAAATAATAATTTCATGTTTTTACAAGTATTAAAATGTAAGTAAAGTAAAGCCTTAAGGTTCTCTATTTAAAAAGTCTTGAACACTATAAAAACCACCTTCCAGCAAATTATCTTTAACTGTGGTTTTATATTTTCCATAGTTTTGTATATTTCGAATATCAGCTGGTAGACTATTAAAAATTACAACACAGTTATAATATGGTGAGTGTTTATAATTTGTCGTATGGTGGGTGGGTATACTAAGTAGGTCACCATCTCTTGTACTGTATGCATGACAATTGTTTCTCTGATTAAACAAATTAATATTTTTCTTAGTGTACATCAAACACTTTAACATAAATATACATGGATTAGTTAATATTTTTTTAGTTTTGAATATATTCTTACAGCTCTCGTTATAATTCATGTGAAATATAAGCCTAACTAGTCTTTTTTTTCTAATAAACACTCTATCCTTATCCAGCTTCCAGTTTGCCCCTGTCAATTTTACTATTATTTCTGAAATAGTCTCACCCCTTAAATATCTTTAATGAACATTTTCTGATTTTTCGAGAATAGTATTAAACGGAAACTCTATGCCCGTGATTTCATAATCATTTATCGCAGGAAAATCTCTTGGAACATCTTTAGTGTCAAAGTTTTAGTGATTATATAGTCGATCAAAGTGGGTGACCTATTGATTATTCTAATTTCTTACATTACTATTTGTTTAAGGCCTGCTGCATGTACTAGGTTTCTTAGTTTTTTAATATCATTATCTTTCTTCTACCAATCAATATTTAAATCACCTATAATCACTTAAGATTTAAAACATTTATTCCAGCACGAAATTTTTGTCACGGCGGAATTAAAGTTATTGAGCTCTTTCTTCGAAGCATATTCTTGGATGATTAATAATTTAACAGGAGTTCATTCTACAAAGGTTTCCCCCTTAATGTGAGTGATAAAGTGTAAATTTTAACTACTATAATCAGGGCACAGGGTGTAGCATAGTGGTGGCATAGTTTGCCCGGAATTGTGGTGTAGTACTCACGACAAAAGAAAAGTAATCTCTGGGCGTATCTGTATTTACAGGATGAATTAGTAGCTGCTGTCTCTGTTCCTGGTGTGACAATACACCAAAAGTACCTGATTCTCAATACAAGTATGTTAAAAAAACATGGGTAGCAATTAATTTGCCAAGAAGGTCTATTAGGTATGTTGTTTTCAATATAAAATATGAAATCAGGTGAGTAAAAACGAAGTTTTTACATACTGTATTTTCCCTCAAGAGTAGTTTCACAAGATAAAT
Organism: Leptura quadrifasciata; assembly: GCA_963675555.1. NCBI lineage: Eukaryota > Metazoa > Arthropoda > Insecta > Coleoptera > Cerambycidae > Leptura > Leptura quadrifasciata. The sequence goes on along the minus strand of OY776674.1, from coordinate 114,937,913 downwards.
CAATATCCAAAATAAGGGAAAACTTCCAAAGATCGCCTAAATTCTCAAATCTCACGGGGATGGTTGCAGATGAATTTAGCAATCGGGAGAGAAAACGGCCGCATGCTTTTCAAGATGAATGAATAATGGCCGAGACAAAAGTTATTCATAGTCCTCTATGTTCAACGATGGGGGTATGCTATTTTAAATACATTTAGAAAGAAATACTTAACTATTTGCACTATTGACATTTACTGATAGATTTTGGGTAATTTAATAATATATTAATTATATTTCGGTGTAAACACTTTTCGTATGTGAAAATATCGAATATTAGCTATTTTACTGACATTATTACCTGACACTTTTCGAAATATAGGCCATTCGATATACCTACTCTTCTGTTAATTTGTGGATAATAAATTATTATTTCCAAATATTTCATTCCTTGAAATGTTTACCCTTTACAGACTTTACATCAATAAACTGGCGCGGCGTAATAAGTGCCTCGCCCAAAATATTATTTACCAAATATTTCAAGATTTATTACACAGGTATGACTGCAGTTATTTTTCTCAATGATGTAATACCGCTTGTTTTATAAAATTACTGCCAAGGAACAACGCCCATAGTTATGAAATGGGGAAGCTAGAATTGCTTTTATAGGAGTTCCGCACCAGCTCGGTTTCATTATTCACCATGATTCAAAATAATATAGAAATCAGAGATATTTTCATAATGAAAATTATTTCGTTTCAATTTATGCATTGAATAAAAGGTCATCATGTAGTCTAGATTTGCAGATTTAGTTTTATTATTCTTAAATTTCGTTTTGTTGTCTAACTTTAAGCGTCAAAGTTATCGATCACTTTTCATTTTTTGAAGGAATAAATCCTAGCAAAAAAATTTGGATTAATTTTTCTCAAAAACGATGTATCTCAGTGACAAGTGCTCCTTCTTTTTTACCAAACCAAGGATAAAAAATTTATTTAAAATGCCTGTTCGCGCCCAAATGAGAGACTTTAAATATGATATTAACCATATTTACAGCAAATGTTGGTGTATTTTTAGATTAGCAGATGTATCAAGTTTTTTGTGATTTTAGATAAAAGGCTTTTGAGGATATTGGCACGTGCTCGCACCCTGGCGTAAACACTTCCAAACGCAGGTTCAATAATTGCAACAAAAATTTTCACTAATCACTTAATTACAATAAATATTTCTTATAATCATACACTAGTTATAATTTGTGATGTACCATCTTTTGCTGGTTTTCGCAAATTAATAAGTAGATCAATTCACCAATCTATAGTAACAAATTGCACTTTTACCGATAGTTAGCACGCCACATGGATTACCACTTAAATTAGGCTTTCCGCCAACAGATGGCTCTCACTAGGTAAAATTTATAAAATAATTGTGTATGCCAGGGAAATCTAAAATATAACTATTACAATAATTGGCGTATAAAAATTGTCTACAAAATGATAGTGTAAAAATAGTTAATGATCGAAAGTCAATAAAAATCGTTTTAGATTTTAACATTTCATAAGTTGATACTCTGACTGTCGAACTGTCAGTTTAAGTCATTTCCCCTTGTTTTTACTTGTGTTACAAAGGTTATAAAATCAGGCAAGTTGCTTCAAACGTTATATCAAGAAATTGAGCCGAAAACTAGGGATTAATTTAGTTAAAAAGCACGTTGTTGCTAGTCGGTTTGATACCGGATCAAAAACTAAATTTTAGTAAGGCCAGATTTAGATCTTGGTACAATTATTCTGTTTTTGGATTATTTGGATTTTTTACTTTTGGACCATTTGCTATTCTTTGATACACGGTATTTGGTATATGATTTACCATTTCTTTACGATTGAGAAAAACCTTGTTTAATTGTACTGTGAAGATTTCTACAACCTGCAAACACCTCGATCAACAACCTTTAAGTCTGAAACGCCTAGAAACTCCAAATTTTGTAAAAGCTAAGTAATTACCACTTTCTTCTTGGCGGGCTTGCCCATAAATTCTCTTTACCTATATATATATATATATATATATATAATTTTTAGTGTAAAATTGTTTAAATAATAATACTTTTATTATTTATTTTTTATCCTTAGGGTTTTTATTGTTGGATTTTCCTCATCGGTGTAGGATAATAAACACAGAAAACAGAAATTTTACACTATAGTGTATTGTAATGTACTTTGCTGATTTCTATAATAAATTATATTTGATTTTACTTGTTCTTTTTATTGTTCGCTCTCACTACAAGGATTCGTAAGATCTGGGACCTCGTTTGCTTGTCCAGACTTTAGGTCGTGATAAACTTTTATCTACTATAGACTCACTACTATATAATTCTCAACTTGTTACTGTTCTTTATGTTACCTGATCACTTCTCATCTTATTCAGAACTGTACTGAATTGACCCCAGCGCGTTGGCTCTGCTACTTGTATATCCATGGATTTTATTCCAGATTTTTCTCTTTCACTAGGGTTAATCATTCGATATGGTTCTAGCTTATCCATGATAATGATGTCATCACTGACATTACTTGTACTTAATTAGGCAGACCTCCTTTCACTCTGCTACCAGGGGTTATTAAACCTCTCTCCGGTAGAAGGCGACACATACCAATCTTTTTAAAAAATCTGATGAAAAAATGCCACCTTTAAAGGGCTGCAGCACTTTTATATAAGATAATTTACCTCAAGCCGTCATAAATAAAAGTATCTCTAGAATTTGAGACTTTCGTCTGGAATTTTTTAACAATCTATATAATATGTTTAAGGATCTAGACGTGTTTTGTTTTCTAGGAAATGGCGGAGGAGACGGTGATTTACAAAATACCTTTAAAATTTAATTCCTTTTTTTCTAATTACCTTTCTAATTTATAACCATGGTGATGTAGCCTGCCTAGTTCCTAGTTTATATCCGCCGCATTAATGAAAACATCATGAAAATGGGATAAGATAGAAACAAAGTGAATTAAAATTAAAAATCGACGTGTGGGAGAACAGCTAATTGAAATTACAGTAGCAGTCAGTCAATTAACTTTATTTACAGAGGCGCAGAACATCGTCGAGAATTAACCAAGCAACGAGTAAAATAATGTGGGTAATCCGACTTCAGAATATTTATGTTTTTTGTTGCTTTTAATCGTGTGTTCAACGTTAACTCATTACTTATATATTTCTATTATTACATTTTTTTTAGTACTAAACGCATTTGATGTATTTTTAGTACATATTTCAAAAACTCAACGCCTTCAACCCTAAGAAAAACATGTTTTTTTTTAGGTTGTCATGGTAACTATACAGAATGTGCACTATACAGGGTGATTTACAACAACATGAGAAAAATTATTCCGCAGGTTGTGTGAATGATTCATATTAACGTATCTGAAAGACTTTTTACTACCCTTCCTAAAACGAATATTAAAGTGTTCACCTGAAGAGTTCGAAGTGTCCGATTCAGACGAAAAATACAAAATTTATACTTACTGTTTCTTTTGCTTAACTGCACTGAATGGTATCAATTGGACGTCGATCGTAGCACCGTCTTAAATCTAACACTGTAAACAACTAACACTCTCTTAATTAACCTGACAGAAAATTTTGAAACGCAACAAAAAGACGATATTTAAAGATCAAAAATATATTGTTCCTTTAAAAAATGTTTTTACAAAATCTCAAGAAATGTGTATAAGGTTAACAAATTTTGGTCCATATACCATACATGGTGAGGATCGGAACGACTCAGACAGTCTCCAATTACCATCCAATCTTTAGATTTTAGCAAACAATTGCCACAAAAAGATTCAATGTAAAGAAATTGATATTTATGAATATGTGGGCTTTTGCTTGCCTGTCTATTTACTTATTTTAAATTTCACAGTAATAATTTCGGGCGCTCGTTCTGATCTTAAAAATGCTTGAATCACAGCAATTCAGAATTATAATATTACTTATACATTCATACATTCAGATAAGGCGGTCCCATGTAAATGTGAGTACATGGTAATAAAACTTTTTTGTCACCGAATCACTAAGGAACCGGTTAAGCGCAAATGCGCGGAAAACATATAGTTCTTTTCGCCAAAATCGATTGCAAAAAATTTAAATGTACCATCAAAAAATTTTTGCGAAAGGTATCTTGGATATTTTCAAAATGAAATCAAAGGTAAAATTAAAAACCTACCCCAGAATATAAAATATGATATGAACTTTCATCCAGATGGGGCAAAACCTCACAATGATCATATTGTTGACAATTAACTAAATTAATCTTATGGGGGACGATGAATTGGTACCAATGGTCGGGTAAGGTGGCCACCTAGGTCACCTGACCTGACTTCCCTCGATTTTTATTTATGGGGATATCTTAAAAATAAAGTTCACTCCAGCTTACCAACAACATTAAAATACTGGCGAAATAGAGTAACATTCCAGAAAATTACCAACGGTGAGTTACGAAATATTGCTTAGTGTACTTTAAATGGGACTGAAATTTGGCTTACGCAAAACGTGCGTCAGTTTGTACACACAATTGGACATTGATTAATAAATTAAAAGCTATTTTACAATAGAACTCTCAAAACATATTTAATTTTGGTACTATTTTGATTTGGTTTCAGTTTTTTAATATTAATTGTATTGAAGCTTTCGCGTATTGACTTTGTGTCAAGTGTCAACTAGACATACCACACATCGCCGCATTCGAAATAAAATTTTCTATCTAATGTTGAAGACAATCACGTTTCATGACATTAATTGTTCAGATTTTGTGTAGGTGAGCTGTTCTGAAGTCTATTAGTATACGCTCATCTTTTTATTTGTAATTTTTAAATATCTTCCATGCAATACAAGGAATCTTAACATCCGCTGCTGCATTTAATTTTACAATTCACCCCATGGACTTCTTACAAAGGTAAAAAGATATCTCCGTTACGGTTTCCATGATTGAAGTTCTCATCTAATTTCACCACCATGTCTCTGGATACTGCATTCAGTCTTTTGCCAGACATTTTAAGGTTATATTTCTTTATAATTAGTAACAGTAAGGGACTCATAAACTATTTACCTAATACCAGGAGACTTAAAATATTCAGTAAAAAACACTAAAAACGAAAAGAAGTAGAATCAATAAATCTGATATCTGCATCCAATGCACGCTACTGAATTGACAGAGAACTGACAGAATGCTGAACGTTGGTTGCGCCTTCAACTGACGGCACTCCAGTCATTTCCTCGCATCACCAGTAAAAAACTGTTTTACCATGCTTGCAATGTAAACTACTAAGTTTCAACCAATGTCGTTTTACAAGTGAATAACAAATAATAGTATTTTTGAAGAAAATAGTATATTGTTTTATTAGGACTAAAAGTGATACTTTTGTCATGAGTCTTTTCTCACTTCGTTCGTCTAGCAATTACAGATGAGTCACAAAAGTGGCTTTTACTCCGAATAAGACATGTTATTTTGTCTTCAAACGTCGATTAGCTATAAAAAAATAAAGATAAAAAATTTAGTTGTGCGTTTACTTCCATTGCTAAGGAAGTAAAAATCCGCTCGAGCAGAAGAAACAGTACTTTTACTTCCGTTGCTAATGGCAACGCACAGCTGTCTGGAATGTCAAACTTTAACGTCATGAAATGAGTAAGAAATGTCATGATTTTCCGACATTTGAAGAAAATAGTTATTTTTGTATCAAGGCCGTATAGTCGATCTTTCTCAGCTGAATCAGAAATTTGCGGCCAAGGCACAGCCGAAACCAGCAAACTTCGGATAAGGCCGAGATAGATCTATGACCGAGGTGCACACAACATTTGTTAGGCGACTGTCTCAAAAAGTAAAAAAAAGCATTTGTAAAATGAAAAAAAAAATGAAAACGTCACTAGATAGTTATTAACAAGCTGTGGCATATTTCAAATATTAATGATGATCAAGTAATACATGAGGTCGTGAAGTATGAAGTGTTAAGTGCAGCCGTGAAACAAACAAAAGTGGCCAAAAAAATAATATTAACAAATGAGTACAAAGAAATGACACTTTGGGAATGCTGTCAAATCCGATAAACGTCATTTTTTGTGACAGTTGCCTAAATAATGTATTTGTGAGCCGCCAACGTTTTTATGTACTTTCCCCTTCCGTTAAAAACGAGTTGACGACATATTAGTAATTCTGACAAGTGAAAATAGAAAAGCAACGAAGCCCCAGTTATAAATAACAAAATATGTTGCAAAATCAACATATGGAAACCCGGGTAAAAATATAAGAACAACTTTAATTTTCTTGGTCAGACAGCAGGCACATGAATGGCACAATCGTAATTTAACTGACAGCAGTAAATTTATTTTTAAACTCTAGTCTATATTTCTGCAGAGTTTTATTAAATATGCTGCAAGCACGCACACAATTCTTTCATTCAAAGCGATTAATGCAAAATGCACAGAATCGAGAATGTAAGGAAAGCTATAAAAGGAAGAGTAGAAAATAAACAAAACCTTCAACCGACTATATCTGTTGTAAATAAGAGATGACAGTCATCACTATGAGCTGTTTATTAGGAAGTTTCCGCGGCGGCGCCTTTATTATTACGCAACTATATAATTTAATATAGCTTACAGGATTACTCGTTTCAAAGATCATTTAGTTTTATAATCAACACCAAGCCGATCCTATATAAAAAAATAGCATATACAAAGTCGGTTGGAAACTTTAAACTTGAAAGATGAGAAATTGAGAAAACATGTTCCTGATAGCTTTCGATCCTTTTAACTTCTACGTACAGTTTATTTTGTATATGAATTGGAAAACTTCAGATAAAATGTGAATACCTAACAACTAAACTTTGATACAGTGTTGATTATGAAGTCATTTGGATTTACTTGCGAATTTTGTCTCTTTTTTACCCTTTAACTTCTTATGCATGTTAAAGGTGGGTCATAGAAATGCACAAGAATTCAACCGACTAGAAACCTTGTAAATTGTTACTGATAACATTTAAATCAATCGCATTTTTCTGACGGTGAAACACGTAGTAATCTAGTCAAAGATATACGTTTGAAAGTTCACAACTGCCATTGGTCGTCTTTTTTGTTGATCTTTAGGTTTAATTGTTTTGGGAGATCTAGGCTTGAATATGCTATGGTAAACTAAGTGGATCCAAATATTTCAGTTTTGCTACTGAATGATAACAATTGATACCTATGCAGTCCTCTATCATCTATATCTCTGCATTTTAAATGTAATCGTTGGTGGCGATTTTTGAATAACGTGCCAGAGCCTCAAAGAAACAATAAAAAACATTGAGATACATTTTCAATATGCAAAATAATCTAAAACCATTTGTTTTGTTTTTCAATATATATATGATAGAAGAAATAATTTTATTTGAGATTCCATTTCGAATTAAGGAAACGAAAATTGCTTTTAAAACTATAAAACTGTAAAAATTTTGTTATCGCCGTCAAAATTGTGGTATTTCGAAATCCTATAATATTCTCGCGGTTTAACCCAATGAGAAGCTTGAGTTCTGGAACTGATCTGGCAGATTTTAATTTCCAGGAGGAAAAAAATTGAGCACTGGCCCCACCATTATCCCCTGGTGTTAACGAAATATTCGCCAATATTCTTCAAACTTGCATTAATTGCAGAGAATGATAGCTGAAACGTATTCAGTGGAGAGTATAAAATTCTTCAGCACTTTTTACGCAGACGGCACAAAGATTTATTCCAACCCACTGACTATTCACGTTTTGCTGCAAGAAGATTTAAAACATATTCAGAGTTTATGGCCGATCGACCAATCAATGCGACATTCAGACATCACGTCTTCGTGTCAATCTGAAATCTGAATATGCTGTAGTAGTACATTTAGGAAAGCGCAATCCACAGGTGGAATACAACATTAATGGCGAACAACTGATTTGCGATTCAACCCGAAAAAGAAGTAGATTTTATTTTTTGGCTATAACACTACATTCTAATATCTCGGTCATTTGTTGATCGATTTAGATTATATTTGGTATACTTTTTGTGTTTCAGATTGTGATTAAAAAGTAATATAATTTTTTTTTTCGAAATTAAATACGCCTACTATGATCAAAAGAAATTGGCGAAAATTAGGAATTTATATTAGCGATTGAGATTTGAGATTTTTTTTACAGAATCTTGTTCGGTATGTCCTAAGACCCCTTATATCCAATTCCGTTGAAAAATATTCATTCCTTTACAAGAAAAATCATATCTAAGATTTCAATAATAATCACCCTACTATTCGAATTGTTTATTGTCGGATATTTACACAACTTGGTAGTCGTGTAATGACGCTAATTAAGCATTAGGACACATTTTCTTCTTTAAAGAAAATATCAAACAATTAAACTTTTATTTTTGTAAAGTCATTGTAACTTAAACAACACTTAAAATTGTTACTTAAACAAAAATATAATTGTAAAAAGTAAATATTAAATATAATCTTTCCCCACTAGTATTCCATCAATTCTGGTACATTTTTCAATTCTCTTCTTATTATTTTTAACAACTTTTCTTAATAATTCAACTGTTACTTCGTTACATGCTTCTCTAATTCTGTTACATAGTTCCTCTCTATTTCATGCCCCATTTTTATAAACTTTATTTTTTATGATACCCCAAAAATAAAAATCCATAGGGTGACGTCTGGTGATCTAGGTGGCCACGCAATTAAAGGACTATTTCTTCCAATCCTACGCACAGGGAAGTTGTTATTCAGCCAATTTTGAACTATTACTGCATTATGAACGGAAGTCCCATCTAGTTGGAAATAGAGGTTTTATTTTACGACTAAAGGTAAATTTTGAACGGCACCTCGAAATTCATGTGTTAAAAAATGTAGGAATCTTACACTATTTCAAGTGTCATCAAAGAAAAGTGGTCCAATCAAGGTCTCATTACTCTTTCGGAGTATTGCCGTTTACAATTTATAACCCAATGTAGGTTTGCCGTTGACCAATACCTTGAGTTGTACGATGAGACCACGGCATTTGTTGTAAAAGTAACGTCATCCTTGAAAATAATTTTTTTCAAAGCCTGTGCCCAGAATCAATATTCCAATCTCTTCTCTGAGTCTTCTTCTTCCATAGCGTGTAAAAACTTGGGCTTATATGGTTCTAAATTATGACGTTTAAGGCACCTCCAAATTTTATTTGTCTATATTCAAATTTAGAGATCAATCTCTGACACTAACACGTCATTCAGCATTAACAGCATCTAATATTACTTACTTGATCCAATGGTCGTTCGGCAAGGTTGTATTTTTTGCTCTAAGTTTGGATACATCTCCAGTTTTTTTAAATGTTCTATAAATTGAACCAACAGTGGTGTAGTGAATCTGTGGGTATTCTGGATGTCTCAAATTGAAGATACTGGCTTCGCTGCATCTCGATAAGAGTGCACACTGTCACCAACAATTCTTATTATTTCAGTTTTATCAGCAATTCTTAATTATTTTGCAGCCACATTTAAGTTTAATATGACATTCGATACAACTGTAAAATCCATTCCAAAGGATTCCATGTTAACAAAGATATTGGTATGCCGAGTTCTAAGTGTTTTAAAATATAGCTACCAATTTTCAAATATTCATTTTGTTTCAAGATTATTTCGTCTCTAGGTAATGGGTTGGAATTGGGGCTTCGGCTCTCGACTTCGCTGCAGTGGAGACGGGAGCGGGTTCTCACACTTGTCTCAATAATGCTATTACAGGGGGCGCCAAGGAATTATATTTACCTGTCCCAAAAGTTATCTATACAAGAGTAACTGAATCCCTAAATTTCACTCTTACTTAATTCCTTAATAAAACACCCAGATATCTAAATCACACGAAATATATTACAGTACTTGCACAGGATGGCGGTTACTAAACTATGTTAAAATCATAAAATCAAACTGATTCAATGGAGCGAGTATTGTGCACGATCAAAGCCTCGCGACAATACAATTTTCGATTCTTACATCTAATACAAAAAAAAAAAATTATCTTTCAACTAGTACCTAAATTAACACTAAATAAATGGTATACACAGGCGATATGTGTTGAAGTAAACTAAATAAGACCCTATAATGTTACTTTATAGTTAACGACATTTAACCAAGATGGCGAATGAGAAATAAAATGAAGTAGTGACAGAATAATAAATAATAACTAGCTTTCACTTTTTATATCAGTGAAAACACTACAGAAGTTGTACACAAGTTCTAATAAAATGTTGAATATAGTTTCCATGTTGTAAGCCCTTTTTATGTACCTATTTACTAAGGCAAAATAAGAACTAGAAAAATCTAACAGGTTATGGGGCCCAGACACGAGTCCAAACGTGTCTGTTAAGTTCAACAGTTTTTTTAAGTTGTGGAGTGTCGCTTAAACTATATCACCATGGATTTAGCGAAGCACATTAAACCGTTGACTGGTGAGTTAGATTAGCCCATGTGGAAACGCAAAATTCGAGACCTACTTGACTATCACGAGGGCGCATTGGATGTGATCGACAATAAGTTGGTAAAACCAGAATCTTTAAAGGAAAATGCTACGGAAGCTCAAATCAAGCAACATAAGGAGAAAAGCGATTTGTACCGTAAGGCAAATAGTTATGCCAAGTCGATGATTACTAGTTCAGTTACTGATGCAGTGTATCAGAAAATCATGGACAAAGAAACGGCGCATGATTCGTGGAAGGCGTTAAAGCAACAGTTCGAAGCAACATCCAAGGATCAACTATTTAAGATATGTACTGATTTTTTCGCATTCAGTTGGATGTCAGGCGAAGATGTTTCTACACACATCGCAAAGTTGAGGAGTTTATGGAACGAATTAAATAACGGACTTGTAGCTAAGGGCGAAAATGCGTTGCCAGATTTAATGTTGATATGTAAAAGTTTACACATTTTGCCAAGCAAGATGTTATTGACTAAGAACGAGGAGAAAACGTTTGACGAATTAACGATGCAGCTGTGTATGTTTGAGAGAAGTTTCAGAAAAACTGTAGACAGCGAAAAGTTCGTTCGAGAAGCGCTAGTGGCAAAAGCAGACAGACATAAACAAGAGGGACAATCCAAAGCGAGTAAGAAGTGGTCAAGAAAGGAAGATTTTTGTAAGTACTGCAAAAAGAAGGGACATTGGGTGCGAGAGTGCAGGAAGTGGATAGCTGACGGACGACCATCTAAAAGTAAGACAGAAGGTGACGCTCAAGCCAACACACTCGATGTCAATGAAGCTCTTATTTCTACTTGCAATGAAGTCTGTGCAGCTGAGACGAATTCAACGGATTGGTGGATCGATAATGGCGCAACAAAGCACGTCACAAATTGCCCAGATCTGTTCGTTGTTTAAAAAATTTGAGAGCCCGTGCAGCATACAGGCTGCTGGAAAAGAAACTCTCGAAGCATTTGGTAAAGGAATAATTCAAATCATAACTTCCGTAAATGACAAACGTCTAAAACTGACGTTAAAAGACGTGTGGTATGTCCCGAAAATTTCAAGAAATTTATTCTCAGTGTTAGCAGCTCAGGACAGAAATCAAAAGAGCGAGTTCAAGTCAACAACTACAAAGTGCTGGCTTAAGGTTAATGGTAGGACAGTGCTGTATGGAATTCGTAAAGCATACGGAACTTTGTACAAGGCAGCCTTCAAACCGATTGTCCCCGAGCCAGAGATAAGAATAAATGTTGCTGTTGCAGAGAGTTCCATGTTGCAACTGTACCACGAAAGGTGGGGACATCAAGATAAGAGACATGTCAAAGATATGCTTGAGAGAGAATTAGGCATCAAGGTCAAATTGGGCAAGGAAGTCTGTGAACCTTGTATTTATGGAAAAGCGCATCGTTTACCATTTGGTACCAGGAAGAAAGCAGGTGAGCCTGGTGAGCTGATGTCGACTGATGTATGTGGACCTTTCAGCGAATCCTTTACAAAGAAGCGATATTTAGTTGTGTTTAAGGACAGTTACACAAAATTTCGCTATGGCTTCTTTGTCAAAGAAAAGTCAGAAGTAAAGAACGTGCTGAGGCAGATGCTTGCACATGCGAAAATGCAAGGACACTTCATCAAGGAACTACTTAGTGATAACGGCGGAGAGTTTGACAATGCTGAAGTTAGAAAAATTCTACAAGAGAAAGGTATCACGCAGAGACTGACAGCTCCATACACACCACAGCAGAATGGCTGCTGTGAGCGTGAAAATCGTACAATAGTCGAAATGGCAAGGACTTTCAAATATTCAAATACAGATATCAAATTTCCAGAGGCAATTTGGGCAGAACTAGTAAATGCTGCAGTGTATGTTTTGAATAGAACTGGAAAGTCGTCAGAAAAAGGCGCTAGTCCATACGAATTATGGATAGGTAAGAAGCCAAGGATAAAGCATCTACGGATAATTGGATCTGCTTGCTACATTCACGTCCCAAGGAAGAAGATGGACGAGAAAGCTGTAAAGGGATACCTCGTGGGATATGATGGTGACGAAAGATACAGAGTTTATCTGAAAGAAAAGCACAAAGTCATTTTATCCAGAGATGTCCAGTTTCAGGAAAAACCAAGGGAGTGTGAAGAAAAAGTCAAGTTGCCACTCCGAGATGTCAAGTCTGAAAAAGAGTACCATTATGAAGAGCATGAAGAAGATGACGAAGAAGATACGATTATAACAGAAAGAGACAATAATGAGGAGTGCGAAACTGGAGATGATACTGACCTTGAAGATGAAGAAGAGGATTATCAGCTGTCATTAGGACGTCTTAGAGATAGTTCGAAGCTAAGAAGACCGAAATGCCTCGACGATTTTGTCATGGCAGCAGAGGAGTTCGTTAACGTGACAGAGAATCCTGAATCTTTCGGAGATGCCTTAAACAGTAAACAGTGTGCTGAGTGGAGAAAAGCCATGAACAGTGAAATTACTGCACTGAAAGAAAACCAAACTTGGAAACTGGCATACTTACCAAAAGGTGCCAAGGCGATACAACGTAAGTGGGTTTTTCGAGTGAAGACAAATCCTGACGGCAGCATTGAGAGACATAAGGCAAGACTAGTTGTCAAGGGATTCAGCCAACGTCAAGGCATTGACTACAGTCAAACGTATAGTCCGGTAGCAAAGATGGGAACAATTCGTTCAATTTTGAGTATTGCTGCAAACGAGCAGATGCATCTTGCACAGTTTGATGTATCAACGGCATTTCTGTATGGAGAACTCGAAGAAACTATATATATGAAACAGCCACAAGGATATGACGACGGCACGGATAAAGTCTGTGAACTCAAGAAAAGTTTATACGGACTAAAGCAGGCACCAAGATGCTGGAATAAACGTTTTGGAAATTTTCTTTTAAAATTAGGATTCAGAGCTAGTGAAGCTGATCCATGTTTATATATCCGAGAGAGAAACGGCAAAAAGCTCATATTAGCTTTGTACGTAGATGACGGTTTGGTTGGAGCAACTAATACAGAAGACTTAGAAGTTTTTCTTGAAGAGTTAAAATCAGAATTCAAGATCGTCTCAAAGGAAGCAGTATACTTTTTGGGACTTGAAATCGAACACGAAGACGGAAACATCAAGATAAGTCAGAAAGCATATGCAAGAAGAATTCTTGAACGCTTTAATTTTTCAACACCGATGCTAAAGGGTTCTGAAACTTCAAAAACAGGGAAAGACGATGTCAAGAAACATAACTTTCCATATAGACAAGCAGTTGGTGCGTTGATGTACCTGATGCTCGGTACGAGGCCAGATCTGGCTTACAGTGTAGGATTTTTATCAAGATCACTCGAGAATCCGTCTACAGAAGATGTTGCACGGGTCAAGAGGGTATTCTGATATATTGCAGGCACTATTGATTTGGGAATAGTTTACCGTCGCAATGCAAGTAAAGGCATCCTAGAGTGTTTTAGTGATGCAGTTTTTTTAGGATGCACAAAAACTAGTCGGTCGACTTCAGGAGTAGTTGTCACATATGCGGGAGGAGCTATTTCGTGGCTGAGTCAGAGACAAGCGATGGTAGCTACTTCGACAACAGAAGCGGAGATCGTAGCAGCAAAAGAAGCAGCGAAGGAAGTAATTTGGCTGAAAAGATTATTTAGAGGAATCGTAAAGTTGAAGCATGTTCCTGTGCTTCAAGTGGATAATTCTGCGGCAGTGAAACTTGCTCAAAACCCGGAGTTTCACCGCAGAACGAAACACATTTCAATCGAGCATTTCTTTGTTCGAGAGAAGGTGACCGAAGGAAAGCTGGATATTGAACAAATTTCAACCGAAGAACAAGTTGCGGACGTTATGACAAAACCACTACCCAGAACACGGCTGAAGATTTTATGTGATAGAATGGGACTTTTATAGAAGAGAATGTTTTATTTATTTCAAAGGCGTTAACTTTAAATTAACAAGGGAAAGTGTTGAAGTAAACTAAATAAGACCATATAATGTTACTTTATTGTTAACGACATTTAACCAAGCTGGCGAATGAGAAATAAAATGAAGTAGTGACAGAATAATAAATAATAACTAGCTTTCACTTTTTATATCAGTGAAAACACTACAGAAGTTGTACACAAGTTCTAATAAAATGTTGAATATAGTTTCCATGTTGTAAGCCCTTTTTATTTACCTATTTACTAAGGCAAAATAAGAACTAAAAAAATCTAACAATATGATATTGTCCATATACAATTAAACAGATCAACATATACTTAGAGCTAAACAAAACGTGAGAAGAACCCGCTAGGCGGTACTTATCCCTATTCTGGGAGCGGCGTTCGGATCAACCTGATGATTTCTTCTTAAATGGCGAAGTATACTTATTCGCTATTACGAAGTTCACGTATTATTCCGTAATTCCTCAGGAGGCACCAACTCAGTTTCCAGGGCTTCCCCTCTTATTACGTAATAAATTTAAATCGAAACTTCAGGATATGGCGGAAAAATAAACGCCTAAAAGAAGAGACTCCGATGTATGATAAACCGTATATCGATTGCATATTATATAAGTAATTAATGAACAAACTCACCTCCAACCATTGAAACACCCTAAATGACTTGGAGACGTTGTCTTTGCGCTCGATGGCAAATACTTATAACCTCCCTCAGCGGAGCCAGCTAGATGATATCACCGAAACCACAACCAAACACCAAATCGTCACAATACAATCTATCATTTACTTTGCGTTAGTTCTATCCGTAATTTACGTGATTTAATTGTACTTCACACGCTTTAATTTTTATTTGCCACCATCGCCATATATCGGAATCAAGTGATTTATTTTTTTCTCCCCTTTTTTTCCATAGACTTACAACTACTTAATTAATCTTACACTAGGACCAGCACCATGCAGAGCTTGTTAAAAATCTATTAGTACGGGTACTTAATTGGAAATATTTATGCGAAACGTAACAATTTCATAATAGTGTTTTGGAGAAAAATGTGTCGTAATGCTTAATTAGCGTTATTATTACATGATTACCAAGTTATGTAAATATCCGACAATAAATCGAATAGTAAGGTGACTATTATTTTTTAATGAAATTTGGTATACAGGAGTTTTCGATCATGCCGAACAAGATTCTGTAAAAATAAAAACCCTGTCTCAATCACTAATATATATTCCTAATTTTTGCTAATTTCTTTTGATAATAGTAGCCGTATTTAATTTCGAAAACAAAAGTTTCGAATAGCTTTAAGAAGTATACCAAATTTGACCTAAACCGACCAAGAAATGGGGTGTAGTGGTGAAAAGTATGACACACTGTACATTTTCCAGCTATTTTCGTTCAATTTTTCATATTCTCCTATTCTGTAATTGAGTTTTCATTCACCACTAGAACAGTATAACTAAAATAAATAAGTAAATAAACAAGAGCTCTTAGTCTATTGCCCCTTCACTTGGTTTATTTAAAAACATTCCTATGATAAAAAAATCTTCTGTTTAAGTTATCTGCGCTAATATATCAACTAAATCATTTTCAGTGGCCCATAGATCTTAGAATGTTGCTTATGATTTATTTTTTGTAAGCCGAGGAAGATAAACCTTATTAAAAACATGAAATAAATGAAAAATTAACATTTAGTTTTATAGCAAGTGTAACGTTGAGCAGACCTTATATAAATATATAGTGTATATAATACGTTCAATTTGCAAAAATTTTAAGAACTTGTATAAATATTTGTTCAGCTATAACGCAAAGTCTTGGATGTAAGGATAACGCAAACATATTTTTATTATTTATATATAGGAACTTTTATGAGCTGTATTTGAATATAAGTAAACACAAGAAGTGTAGTTCTCGCATAAGTTCTATAAATACTCCATTATTTATAAACTGTTTTCAATAATGACGGTTTATTTGAGGTGTTACAATAGAGAAACAAGAGAAATCGGCACCTAATAACAATTTACTGTTATGGTTTATTTTGACGCTAATCTACTTCAAAACTGATTAATATGGCTTGAAAATAAATACTAGGTGAGGATATTGTTGAAATTGATGAATAATTAATTTGTTCATTTTTCTGTTTTAAATGATACATAATTAGTTTTTTTAATAAGTAGGCTCTTATAAACATAGAGAAGATTTTAGGTTGTAATTCTAGATACGGATTTATGGAGATGGATTTAAAATGAGTAAAAATTAGGCATTTAATAAAGTTAAATTTCAATGTAAATAACGCCCTACTAGGGCAATAAGTCGCTCTTGGAACCTGAAGAAGGCAGGTCACTATACGTTAGATGATATTATATTTACGATGTCCAACGTATAGTAGCTGACCATCCGAGAGGTTTCGGTTACCTCTCACTACTGTTTTGTATATATTATTATGTTTTTAAATATTTTAACAAAATTTGTATTTCTAAATTTTGAGTTAATAAGCTCTTTTCAACTTATTTCATTTTCTCAGGGTTCATAGTCGGTTCTGAATGTCATACTTACTGCCCTCTGGTAATAAAACTGCTATTATATTGGCATTAATATATTTTCTCTGCTTGAGAAGTTGTACTACTGGCTGCACACACATCAGATATAAAAAGGCAGAATTGCAAGTTTATAACCAAGTTTTATTTTATAATAATTAATTGTTATTTTGAGGAAACAGACAAATGTACCTTACACTACCTAAACTGCAACTAGCTATTTTAATTTACTGTAAAATGTATTAATTATTGTCTTTTAATGATGTTGGTCTAGTGATATTTACATTCAACATAATCCAAACAAACTTAAAACTAAACTTAAATAAAACTCGATGGATTATATTCTCCTATTTCATTTATATAATAAATCCCACTCTTCACCGTGTAGATTTATTTGTAACATGAATTGCTTCCCATATTTTTCAACTTGACAATCCCAATATTCCCTCTTTCTTTTTCAACACGCTAGAGTTTGGTCGACAAACGGCTATGTAGATGCTTTCATGAATGTAGATGTTTTTTATGAATTTTGCCCAACTGATGCTCCTGGAGCTGTCAAAACTCTTTATATTTCTCGACTAAGCCAACTAAGTTTTCCTTCAAAGTCAGCATGATTAACTCGGGTAATTTTTAATATTCTGGTAGGCTTTCTACGAAGTGTAAGTTATACTTGCATGTTTCTCCCTCATTCGCACTGATCATTTTAATGTCCTTTTCATCATATTCCGTTAACTATTACAGTGTGCATCGAGAAGTGAAAGCGTACGGACGTACACCGAGCCATCAGAGTGCACAGTGAAGTGGAAGCCCCACAGACAGTGACGTCGATAGTGTTGAAGAGGAAGTTCACACGTCTTTTTCAAGACACCATTTTCTGTTATTAATCATAACTTTTTCCCATAATAATATAGGTATTCCCTTACAGGAAACCGACAACGACGTTACCGTGGAGGACGGTAACATGGAGTACAGTGAAGACGAAACGTCTCAGAGCGGTAGCTCCCGAGGGGGCCCCCCAACCCCAAGGGACGACAAGGAGACGATAAAACGTCTCACAGAGGAGAACAATGCTCTCAAGAAGAAAATAGACGAGCTCACCGAAAGGTTGGAGCAGATGCAGAGGGAACAGAAGTCCCAGCATGAAGAGCTTCTGCGTGCGATTCGGGGAGAATCGCAAACACGAAAAAGAAAAAATCCGCCCGCTACCAACACGGACTCGGACGAAGAGGCCCCTAAGGCGGCAAAGAAGGTGGCTGAAGAGCCCCTCAAGTGCCCCCCCGAGTCCGAGTCACCTAGACAGAGCAAATCGGGATCCAGAGCCCCCCAGCAGGAGGCTAGCGTCCCCCAACAAGAAACCCGGAAAGAGGAGACCGAGGCCCCTCAAACAAGGACAAGAAGCCAGCGTGTACCCCCGGTAGTGCTGCGAAACAAAGAGACGTGGACAACGGTGAGCCGTCGTTTAACCGAAACCGGTATAAACTTCAACAAGGCCAAAGTTACCGGGGAGGGAATCTCCATCGAGCCCGCGACGTCCGAGGACTATCGGAGGATGACAAGGATGTTCGCAAATGAAAAGAGGGAGTACCACACGTATGCCCTGCCAGAGGAAAGGCAGCTACGTGTGGTCATTCGAGGGATCCCGAGCGGCGTTACCTGCAAAGAGGTGGCAGAAGACCTCCAGGACCAAGGATTCGCACCTACCGCGGTCCAGCGAATGATGTCAAGACGGACAAAACAGGAGGTGCCCCTCATGCTTGTCCTAGTCCCACAGGACCAGGACAAGATACTCCAAGTAACGAGGTGCTGTTCTCTAGTTGTAAGGACTGAGAGACAGCGAGCCAAGGTAGCGGCATCCCAATGCCACCGCTGCCAGCGTTTCGGCCACGGCCAATCCAGGTGCACCGCGCAGCCGAAATGCGTGAAGTGCGGCGAGGCACACCGGACGACTGACTGCAAGAAGAAGGCAGACGAACCGGCCAAGTGTGCGAACTGCCAAGGGGCCCACCCGGCCAGCTACAAGGGGTGTCCAAAATACCCCAAGCAATCAGCCAGCGCCACTCAAAGGCCGGTACAGAGGCCGACGACGACCTCAACAAAGAAGGGCGGCGTAGCGCCAGGCACTAGCTACGCAAAAGTAGCCTAGAGCAAGGCAGGACAGAACACCGTCCCTGCCTCAAAACAACAAGCATCGCCAGAGGCCAAAAACCTCACAGCGGTGCTAGCACAGATGCAACAAATGTGCTCAGCGATGAGTGCATTTTTTACTCAAATGCCAAACTTTACTAATCTGTAATGCCTTTACAGATTAAACCGGAATTCCTGCAGATGGCGGCCTGGAATGTAAACGGCCTGCAACAAAGGAGACTTGAAGTCGAAGAGCTCCTGACCAGGTACGACATAGACGTCACGGCACTGCAGGAAACCAAGATGACCCCAGCCAAGGAGATCAACTTCCCAGGATACCACACGTACAGGATGGACTGGGTAAACATACCTCGGCGACCCGCAAGAGGAGTGGCTCTACTCGTTAAAAAGACCATAGCCCACCATCCGACGGTACTACCTGAGCTAGAAAATATGAATGCCACCGCCGTAGTAGTGTCCACAGCACGAAACGGCGACGTCCAAGTGGTTTCATGTTACCAGCCACCCCACAGCACGCTAACCGAGGGGGATCTGGACGCAATTCTACCCGCTAGGACACAGGTCGTCGCAATTGGCGATTTTAACGCCAAATCCCAGCAATGGAACAGCGGCGTAACCAACACTCGAGGACGAGAACTGCTGCGGTTCCTGAGACAGCACGCCGGCGAACTGCTGGTGGTAGGACCAGTCCAGCCCACCTTTGACAACGGTAGAAACAGGCCAGACGTACTGGACATAGCCATCCTAAAGGAGATGACCCTCGAAGCGGAGATCTCCACCAGAACGGAGGGATCTACCGAGCACAACCCGATCTTCCTAACTCTAGGAGGACAGGCGGGTGACGACAACGCTACCTTCACGAAGCGACGAACGGACTGGGAATCGTACCGGCTGCACCTGCAGCAGTACATTGCACAAATTCCCAGGCTAGATACCGTGGGGGACGTTGAGAGGGCCGTCATTACCCTAGAGGAGCAGATCCTGGGAGCAATAAGGGCCAGCACGACAGAAACAGAAGTAAGAAGACACCCAGCACCGATGGCGAACCTACCAGAGGTCACCAGGCAGCTGATAAGGGATAGAAGAAGCGCCAAGAGACGGGCTCAGAGGACGAGACTCCCCGCCGACAGAAGGGAGTATAACGTCCTCAGCCGAAGAGTGAAAGCCGCCCTCCAAGAACACCGTCAGGAGGGGTGGCAACGCCACCTTGAGTCACTCGATCCACAGGACAGAAGTATGTGGAATACCCAACGTGCCCTGCGAAACCGGAGGAAACCTATACCCCCGATTCACGGAGAGCGAGGGATCGTCTACACTATCCAGGAAAAAGCCGAGGCGTTTGCCGACAGCTTAGAACTGCAGTGTAGAGAGAACGAGCTCGATGACGAGGACGAGGACTGGGTGGACGATGTCGAGCGCAGAGTACGTAGGATCCACCGCCTGCCTGATGACGACCACATCCGCCCGACTACCCCCGAGGAAGTCAAGGAAATCCTTAGGAGCCTAAAGCCAAGAAAGGCTCCGGGATGTGACAAGATAGGAAACATCGCTCTCAAAAAGCTACCCAGGAAAGGAGTAGCGGCGCTAGTCAACATCGTAAACGCGATGTTAAGGTTACGGCATTTTCCAGCCAGGTGGAAAAAGGCCGACGTCATTATGATCCCTAAACCAGGGAAAGAACTAATTTTCCCGTGTTCTTACAGGCCCATCAGCCTCCTCCCAGCCATGAGCAAGGTTGCAGAACGGGTCATCTTGAAGAGGCTCACAGAAAAGACAGGAGAGCTGAATATCATCCCGGATGCACAGTTCGCGTACCGAACAGGACATTCCACCGAACTCCAAGTACTTCGCCTCACCGAGGAGATTACTAAGGGGTTCAACCAGCGGCAAGTCACCGCGGCGCTGTTCCTAGATGTTGCCAAAGCGTTCGACAGGGTCTGGCACGACGGCCTTCTAGCTAAAATGATGAGTATGGGTTACCCCATCGAACTCGTCAAACTAGTGAGGTCCTACCTGCACCGCAGACAGCTAAGGGTCAAAATCTCGGACCAACTCTCCACTTACAGGACCGTGGAGGTGGGAGTCCCGCAAGGTTCGGTGCTGTCACCGCACCTGTTCGCTATCTACACCTCAGACCTCCCCAGGACCGACCACACAGCCCTGGCTCTGTATGCAGATGACACAGCAATAATTGCCAGATCCTGGAAAGCCAGGAACGCAACCAGAAAACTCCAGGAAATGGCCACACTCCTGGAAGAATGGTGCACGAAGTGGAAAGTCGCCGTCAACGCCGACAAAAGCCAAGCCATACTCTTCAGACGAGTGCGGAAAGAAATTCCCACAGGACACGTCTCCATGAACGGCGAGGACATCCAATGGCACGACACCGTCAAATACCTTGGCGTGGTCATGGACAAAAGCCTAACGTGGAGACAGAACACGGACGCTATTACAGCCAAGGCGCGGCGCACAAGAGCCCTCATCTACCCGATGATGGGAAACGGTAGCCGTCTCAACCTGAGGAATAAGCTCACGCTTATCAAAACCCTCATCAGGCCGCAGCTGACGTACGCCTCGGTAGCGTGGGGTTACCAGGCAAAGTCCTACATGAAGAAAATCCAGGCAGTGGAAAACATCGCCCTCAGGACGGCGGTCGACGCACCATGGTACGTGAGAAACGCAGATATCGTCAGAGACCTGGAGTACACCACGGTCACTGAAGTCATCCGGGAACGAGCGAAGAAGCTGTACGCCCAAGCAGAGGAGCACGGGAACCCGCTAATCAGACAGGCCACTGATTACGACCCTGCCGACGCCCCGAGGCACAAACGGCCGAGGGTACAGCTTCTGGACAACGGGTGAGTATAACTTATATTTCCCGCTAACCGATCTGTTTCAGATACCCCAGGACGGACCACCACTACCAGACACATGACGTTTTTCTACCCAAACCCAACCTCCTTGCGGGCGTCGGACAACATACCGTCCAACGCCCGTTGTCCTACCTGCTCCGTGGAGTCCGAAAGTGCTAAAAAAGCACTTAGGATCTCCACACTCCCGAGCTACACAGCTCATATCCTTACCTTTCCGATGATCCGGGGTAGGACACACCTTTACTGTGTCCTACGTACCGGCAGTCAATCCCAGCCAAAACTTCCTAAAACCCAACTAGACCGATGACTACCCACGGGGGTGACAAGCTGGCGAAGAAAGAAAATATCAAGACAAGAAGAGCGCCAGAAGAGACCTCTGCCAGCGAGGTTGAAGAGCCAGGACCAGGGGAGGTCCGCAGAAAATACCACGACACATCTCGCATTTGCGGGCTGGGTCTGGTAGAAGTAAGCGGGCCCACCTATCACGAAGGCCGGTCCAGGTCTACAGAGATAATCTAGGAGCAAAGAGTAGTAGTCCTACTCGGCCCTAGTTATCGAGACCGTCATCAAGCCAATGGATATTGGCGCGTTAACTATTAAGCTAGATCCTTCTTTCCTGTCCTCGAACCAAGCTTTCGCTTTAAACGCACTTCAAGTGTCATTTCATGACACACAACACTACCATGTGTTAACTTTACATAGTATGCACAATTTAATCTAAAATTTAACAAAAGCCCTTAATTCTATCTTATTTAATTCTGCCTGTCAACTCAGATAACATGTTTTTTTCTCTGTTTCCAGAAGTTTTTGGTATTTAGTTTGGGATAAAAACTGTGCCTCATATATATATATATATATATATATATATATATATATATATATATATTTGCTATGTATTTGCATATTGGACGATTACGAAGATTGCATGTTTGTGTTATTTGCCGAATCAGGGTTTGAATTTGTTTGTTTCCTTTAGATGGTTTTCAAAATTTATTTAATTTAGCTAAAGATCCGAAAGGTATGTGTTTTAGAATATTAATACTTGTTTAGAGTCGTTTTAATAGTTTTTAAGTTTTTATTTGATGTCAACAGTAAGTTTGATACTGACATCTATGTTAGTAGTTATTAAGTTGTTGTTGAAATAATTTCTGACATTTAAGTCATTATGACATTTCTTTTAAGTAGGAAATTTTATTTTATAGTTGGTAAATGTTTTCCTGGAGAAAGACAAGGAGGTTTAAGTTAGGTTATGTTTGGAATGAAATTAATCAAAATTTATATGGTGTTTTGTTTTGTTTATTTTGAGTACTTTGATATTTAGTGATATAGAACAACAAACAACAGATAAAAGAGAGGTTGTAAAATTGGAAAAACAAATTTAAGAAAAAAAAGAACAAGTGAAAATTAGGGAGTGAAGAAGAAAAATAATAAACAAGGATTAATAATTTTGAAATTGAATTAAAAAGTAAGAAATTGTGGAGATCAGCGAAGAAGAGTAAAAATAGACTGTAAATAAGAAGAAAGAGGTGTTATTGTGGACAGAAATTGCAGAGGAGATAAGGACGAGATAAGGTGAAGAATTAATGAAAGGAGAATTGTTGGAGTTGGAAAGAGAAGAGTGTAGCTACGAAGAAGGAAGATTTTGTGTGTTTAATTTTGGACAAGGTTGTATATTAAAATTTAAATAGTGTACTTATTAGACTTTCGAACCTGTTATAAAACTGCTAAATTATCTAAATATCAAGGAAAATAAATTACTTATATCAGATTAAAAATTTTACTTTAATAAAATTTTATTTTAAAACAGAAACTGAATTTGAACCTGCTCCTGAAGGAAAAGATAAGCTAGCCGGCCCTTTAAATATTTTGACATACTTTCGGATCAAAAGGTAAGAGATTTTAATTTGATCTTTTGGTTTAAAAGTTTTTTTTTATCTATTGGAAATAAACAAGTTAAAATTTGATTAGTACTGCAAATTATTAAGTTCAATAAAAGTAGAACAGCACAATATATATATATGGTGGTGAGAGGTAAGTGAATCCTCCCATGTGGTCAAATGTTACTATACACCAGACATCATAAATGTCTCCATGGCGTCCTTCAGGCCTTGGTAGACTTAACATATACTGTCATTGTACATGGTTTGCAGGAAACAACTACTCAGCGGGAAAATACCCTGACCTGCATTGAATTATACCTTACAAATCATTTGGTAACCAATGTCATTTATCAATTCCCTGACCGGACATAGACCGGTTTCGAACTTATTAGTTCTCATCAGTATGCCATAGGTCATGGAACAGACAAATGACAGTAGCCAACCTATTAGTTTTATACAAACTAATGTAAATGGTGTACTAATTAGTGCTATTAGTAATTATAAGTTGGTTTAAAATATTTGGAATATATGAATATAAAGAAGAGGAAGAAGATTTATTTAAAGGTTGCTGTCAAAACTGCAAATAGTACAAATAGGTCCCTCCAACGGCATCTGCCAGAAACACTTTAAGAAGCCTTGACTAAGGCAAATGTGACAAATAAGGTCAACTTAGAGGAATGATAGATGTAAAAATGCACAAAGGCAGAGGCTTCGTCGTATTCCTCTTGAATCCCAATATTTTTATTAGGATGTGCGTTCTGAATGATATTTTATTTTCTAGTATTTGGTAACTATAAGAACTGTAAGAAAAACTATAGTGTTTCATTTGAAAATCGAAAATTGACGTCACTTCCGGTTAGACGGGAAACAGCATAAAAATAAAAACAAAGTGCATTAGATGCAAAAAAATGTCTCTAAGTATACCTGTAAAACAAGTAAACATTGTGCATAGGGTGTCTTTCAGAATTTTTTTTATTTAAAAGCAAATCTTGACTATAAATACATTTATCAAATTGTATAGTTTAAGGATTTACTTAGAAATTCTAGATTGCCTTCAAAATGCAAAATGTAATAGGATGTATATGTGTTATAGTAATGAAAATGTGTGAAACATATTTACAGAAGTTGAATAATAGAATTGCTTTTACAAAGGCAAGTTTTCGTACATTTTATAATTTTAAATGTGTTATTTATTATTACGTTTCAAACATAATAAAAGCAGCTACGCCTTTCCTTGTATACCTAAGTTAGAAAATGCAGCGCTGAAGGCCTGTGCTTTATATTCCAAATAACGCAACGTATCTCGTGCCAACGAACTAGGTAAAAAAATATACTAATACATTCCTACTTGTCAAATAAATTTTCATATGTTTGGCATCATTCTTCTTAAAGAGCACTTCAGTGAGCAAGTAAACACCTCCGTTGGAATAACACTTGGCGGTCATTGGCCCCAAAATTTCCATGCCAGTTTATTTTCCTGATGAAAGGTTATCAAAATTATTTATTATAGTTTTATATAAATTAGGCATCCTGATAGTAAATTTTAAAAATCGGCTCTTCTGTTATCGCACATCGTTTTTAAATAATGTGGGCATAGTGAGAACTGCCGAATTTGCGAGTGGAAAAAAGTTATGGAAAATTAGTGTTGATCTTTACTTGCCTCGCTTACCGAGAAGAAACTATTTTAATCGAGAGAAATCAGTCTGGGATTTTCTCGAATTTTCATATTTCAGATAATGGAGATTACGAAAATATTTCAATTCCTCTAATCTGTCTAAACTATTTGACAGTGAACAATAATATACCACTGATAGTTAACACTGTTGCCAAGGAAACAGAACTTACAAAGTGGACACCGTAAATAAAAATGAGCAATGAAAAGAAAGTAATGGAGGACAGCAATGTTTCATTTGAGTGGGTATTGTCTCACATTACTTTAGTAATACATTATATTACTTTAAATTACCTATAGTCTCTCCGTCTTTGAAGTAAAATTCTCTACCTCACCTCACCCAATAATTCTTTTATTTTTCATTTTAGAATTTTTAATTTTTGTTCATTTACTCGGAAACAAATAAGGTTAGGCGTCTGAAATTTTCATAAACTTGGTATTTTAATGATTTGCATCTACCCTGAGGATGCGAATAAAATATTCGTCGGGAGTCGAGTCATCTTGTTTATCTTCCTAGGACCTCTAGTCAGAGTAATTTCACACTTACACCAAGAGCTCGTAATACTTGAGCGACCAAAGAAACCATATAAAGTCACATATCTATCTGAGCGGTATGGCAATTATATTTTCGAATAATTGGTATTAAATTAAATAGTAAGCAAAAATTTAACCTTGCTGTTTTAACAACAAGCTGAGCACATTCAGATTTAAGACAGCAATTAAGAAGTATCACCAAAACAACATTTTATGCCCAATTAATAATGTTACACTAAAATACATTATATATTTACAGATACTGAAATATTTGAATTAAATATTTTAAGCAAATCGATATGTGGGATCATTTAACATTTTCACATGTAAACATACAAGTATTCATTAAATTTCCTGTATATTGTTTTTCACTGGTTTTAAATGACAAGGCTACCCCTTTATTATTTATTTATATAACCGTGATTTATGTATTCTCGCTTTCATTCTGCCATGTTTCGACGGTTGGATAATCTTTCTATTATTTAGAATCATAATCATGAGTTAGTCAGCTGAAGGTTTTTCCATTATTAATGCATTACCACGAAAATCCAATACGATATCTCTTAAAATTTAATACAATAGTGTAACAAGCGAACTGAAGTCAAATCTAATTTAATATATTATATCTGAAATAAATAATTGTATTTATCCTCTCTCTATTTCAGTCCCAGTTTCACTTTATTCTAGCATGCTCAACTGAATTCAGATCTGGGGGTAAATTTGGCCTATTTATCCTTTTTTAACGACTCTGATAAGATGAGGTCGATCTCGACTTCGCCTTGAGATACAATCTTAACGCTTGACTGTAATAATCATTTCCTCAACCATATTTATTTCATTCATTTACAACCCCACAGTAAAAACCAATTACGGAGTGGAAAAATACAAGACATAAGACTTACAGAAATAGTGAAGAAGTAACAATATACATGCATGAGCACCCAGGCAATAAGGGAATAATAAAACACGTTTACCAACAGATACAGTAATGACCTGGAAAAAATACCCTTAATGTTTGCAACACTTGAATGAAATATGTCAGACTGATTCTCAATAGATATGTAAGTGTTGCACGTAAACTACAAATGCAAGAATTTCAGTACGTTTGTTTGTGGGATAGGATGCTAATAGGTTTTATTAAGAGTTTCAAATGCAGAGGCATGAAACTTCAGAATATACAAACTATTTGGAAAGTTAACAAATCAATTTGTGCAGAAACAGGAAATAATAAAATTTCCTGCGGTCTTATAACCCACGAGAACCGAATTTATTTAGTAATTGTTCATGTTCAAAACCATTAAGAGAGTAAATATTATCAGTAGATGGAATATAAGAGTTCTGGGACAAAATCCCCACGTATCTTCCTATGGAAGTTGATTTTGCAGAATTTTGATTCAATGAGAACGGGATAATTTGCATTGATTTTATAGTTTTACTTTCTATTACAGTGTTAACGTAAAAAGATGTTCTTCCAAAAAATCGAGAAATTAAGAAATTAAGTATAAGTTGTCAGAAAATGGCATAATAAGAAAAATATGGATAAATAAATTAAGTGACTTGTCTGTTGATACGCCCTGGACGCAGTGTTACGAGTCACTTTGCTCTTCATAATTAAAGCTGTAAGTTCGAATATTTGGTACCAATTTCATTCAAGTAAATTCCGCCTTTTATTGTTGTTTGTTCACTTGTTAGAGGCATAAATAAATAAAGTAGGCACTCGATCGGCTTCCAGAAATCGCCAATTTATTCCGAATTCACGTCGTTGGTGAATTATTTAGATGCTGTCGCGGTTTCACTTCGTCTAGCCATAAGACCATACAAATAAGTCGAAGATCTGGCAATCTGGGTCGCTTACCTTTATTTGAATTTAATATTATTGATTGGTACGACATTAACTCTTAAACATTGGGACCTGAGAGATAATTTATCTGGAATTAATTTGGTCTAGAACGGTGAGTTGACAGCGCTAGCATGGAAATGGCCACATAGAGCAAACTGTGGCACATGGCATATCACTTCAATCATCGTAGAAGTGTCGACTAGGTTTTCTTGGTTTTCTTTTATTTGTAATGCACTAAGTGGGTTACAAAAGCTTTTATAGTGTCAATTAGGGTTGTGGGATTACTCTGCGCTGAATTGAGCGAGTTTCGGAGCAGTTTAAGGATATTGGTAGATTATTGGAATCGTGGTAGTGGTGGGGAAGAGACGAAATGCCGAGCACACCGTGATAGAGAAATCATAAAATTTTCAGAATTATGTTTTGATGGATTTTTGGTGACACCGTTTTGAAGGAAGTTTCTCATTTGTGTGATAAGTAGTTAGTTTTTGAGTTTTGTTTATTGGGACTTCTCATCCATGTAGGATTAATTAGCTCACTATTTCACACTTCCTGCCGCTAGTGACGTCAAAAGAACATCAATGTTAATCACCTGGGTGTCGATCTTGAGAAAAACCCTCCTAGGAGGTAAGGGCTATTTGTTAAATAAGTTTTATTTAATTTTTATAAGGAATGAATCATTGATACTAACGGTGGTTTTTGTTGCTGGTCCACGTTCTTTACGCTGGACCAGATTGGCAGGGCGCCATTTTGTCTGGAAATTCCTTTCTTATACTGAGCCAAATAGGTATATGAAACTCCGTCCCAGAGTTGTATATGAACATCCCTTCTTATAGTTCTTTTTTTTTTGGAAGGGGAAGCTCGTCATGAGCACCTGAGCTTAATGACTAGCGCTACAAGTAGTGCCAGATTTCAACTGGCTAAAACCCCTCCCTCTCTTCAGTGTTCCCGATTAGTTTGAAACTACTTTCGCTTATCTTCAAACCAGCTGGTCATTCGAGTTTGTTGTTATGTATTCCATACCATGTTGTCCGGGGACAGTAACGGAGCCCTACCGTGTCGCCTCTCTTCCCTCCACCTGTTGCATACGAACACGGTGTGTTCCGCGTTGTCGGCCTCCTCACAATATACGCACTCTCAGCTATCAGTCTTACCGATATCATTTATGTATTCGATGAAATACCTATGTCCGCTCAGGGCTTGGCTAAGATAATACCCCACTTCCCCATGCCTCCGTTCCATCCACGTCTTTACATTTGCGATAAGGCTTCTGGTTCACCTTCCCTTGTCTGCGACCTTCCATCGCCTCTGCCACCTTTCAAACAGCTTGTCCCTGGCCACTGCCTTCGCAATTCCGCCATAGACTTCCAGCCGCTCTTCAAATCCAGAGGGGGAATCCCCGCCACCATCAGCGCCACCTCGTGCGAGATAGTTCTCTATGCGCTGCACACCCTTATTGCAGTGCAACGATGAATCCTAATCATCCTGCCCCTCGTCCTGTCCACTTTCATCATGCTTTCCCAGGCCGGAGCGGCATACAAGAGGATAGAGTGCACGACACTGCACATCAGTCTCCTCTTGCTAGCTCTCGGCTTATATGTGTTGGCCATAAGTCTTCCGACGACTGTGGCTGCCTTTTCTGCTTTTTCAGCCGTTTTTGTGGCCTGAAAGCCAAAGCTCAACTAGGAGTCCAGCCAAACAACTAGGTGCTTCAGATGGTCACCTGGGCGTATCTCCTTTCGCCCCACCCTAAGTTTCATGGGCGGAAGGTTTTTCTTCCTAGTAATAACAAGGAACTCCGTATTCGCAGCAACTAGCTCGAGCTGCATTCTTGCTAGCCATCTCTCGATCTTTCTGATGACCTCATTGGTTGCTTCCGTTATGTGAACTGTCCACCGCCCAGTCACCGTTATGGCCAGATCGTCCGCATAACCGATGACCTTTACACCATCTTGCCATTACAGTCGGAAGACATCATCAAACATAATGTTCCACAAGATCGGTCCAAGCAGCGAGCCTTGCGAAATCCCACACATGATGTCTTTCCAGACAATCTCTCCCTCCGTCTCATACCCGATCATCTTGTTTTGGAAGTAGCTCATTATAATCCTTACGAGGTACGGAGCTATCTCCATACTCTACATCTTCCTGACAATCATCGCCCATTCCGCCGTATTAAAGGCATTTTTGACGTCCAGGATCACGACGGCGCATATACTCTTCGTGGCTAGGGCTTCCTCTGCCGTCTCCTTTAGTAGTCTAATGGCGCCGACCGTCGATCGTCCTTTCCGGAAACCGAATTGGCTTATAGATAAGTCCTCCTTCTCAGCTATCTTCTTTTGTAGTCTCTTAAGCATCAAGTACTCGAGAAGTTTGCCCATCGCATTTAGTAAACATAGCGGTCGGTAGGATGACGATTCGTCCGGCGGTTTGACTCCTTTTTGGATCAGGACGACCCTAACCTTCATCCATCTGCTCGGGAAATTCCCCCCTCTCTAGATCGCGGTTCATTACACTTAATATCTCTCCCGGATACTCTTCCGTAACCAGCTTAACTATTTCAGGTGGGATCTCATCTAAGCCTGCCGCCTTCCCACTTTTGAGCCTGGCACGTGCCGCCTCGAGTTCTTCCTCCATAAACTGGGGGATAGCAGCCGCCTCTACCGCCCTCCACCTAACTATGTGCTTTTCTGGTAACAGAGCTTTCACCACTTAAACCACCTTTTCCGCCGGCAAGGCCGGAGGGGGGTTTCCCATTTATCGGGTAGCAATCTTATAGCCATCTCCCCAGACATGCGTATGCACACTCTCACATAGTTCTCTCTCTCTTCCCTTCTTACGCTAGCCCATATTCTTGTATAAGGTGATATTTTTGTGTGAAATCACATTCTTAAGTTGAGCTAGAATTGCATGAATCCTGTTTATGCTGGGACAGATTTTTGGAAATATTTTCCTGTATGGTAGTACAGTTGTGGCCAGTGAATATAAGGCAGCTCTTGAATCTCATTTTTGTGATATTTTAGTGTTATAATAGGGGCTCTGCTTTGGCAGCATGTAGCGTTGATGCCAGGTTGACACCAGGTTGACGTTAATAAAAGCCCGATTTAAATTGTACAAATTTTGGTGCCTCATATTCACTGGCCACAATCGTACCTAGGGTGCATAGCCCTTTAATAAATCGCCTGGATCAACACCGAAGCTTCAACTTGGCAGGGGAAACTGTCGATTCGGGCCACCAGGCTTTATTTTTCTTTTTTTTTAACCTGATACGCCTCTTGAGGGGCCTTAAGTTAATTATATCTCAACAGATTCATGTCCAACCCGTGTTTGATATTTTTATCGTCCTGATAACCGGATTGTTAAAATATTTTGTTTTTTTAATGAAAATTATTATATGGCTGAATAATAATGTACATAAACGTATGTATACTCCTTCTTTGTTTTTAATTTGTATTTTTTTAACTATAGAGTAAGTTATACGAGAGATCTGTACTCATTGTTTATTAGCTAATT
Source organism: Leptura quadrifasciata (assembly GCA_963675555.1). Classification (NCBI taxonomy): domain Eukaryota; kingdom Metazoa; phylum Arthropoda; class Insecta; order Coleoptera; family Cerambycidae; genus Leptura; species Leptura quadrifasciata. The sequence continues at coordinate 114,906,546 of OY776674.1, read as the reverse complement.
TGAATTAATAACATTGTGTGCCTGATTCTTAATAATCCAGTGGGGTTTTGTAGTATTGCATATAGTTAATTGTTTAACGCACTCTTTTCTTGTAAGAACTTACCCTCTCCCCATTAATTAGCCAAGTGTGCTCAGACGCCTCATCCGGGGTGTGCTATAAAAAAATTGTCATCTAGGGTGCACGGCGAACACCAAAAAGCACGTTGATGAATTGTAAACTTTTCTTTTTTTTTGTATATGTATTAAGTAACGTCAGTGACAGCTGGTTGCCAAGATAGCCTTTATTAGAGGTAAGTTACATACCTGAATCCAATGTAAATCTGAAGAAATTAAAGAAAATCTACTTGGTGGGTATCTTCAAAGCGCGCTAGCGGACTCCCTGTATAGACATAACATTTTATGCCTGTCGCATGTTAATCTTTATCGCTTCAAGCCATGCGGGTAAGTATTATAGTTCCACTGTATTACTTCTTTATTCACAACACATGCTTTCTATCGCAATTTTTTCTCAGATCTTCCCTTCATTCTGCTTAGATAATCGATTAATATTTCTCGAGTCCACCTTCTTGCTCTTGACTGAAATATATCGGGTGTAACAGGATCATGGTATATTTTCTCCTTTAGTTTTGAAGATAATTGATTGAAATTTAGGATATACTACATACATAATAAGCGGCACTTTTTAACATCAATTGATTTTTTCACTTCCGGTTTCACCGGAACCGGAACTAGTTCAGTTCGAGCAGCAGTAGGCAGCTTTCAGTGAGAACCTGAAGATGGCAGATGGGATTCTGTCGAAACGTCGTTTAGACAACCGTGACTCCTGGAGGAGTCGACCATCGACGCGGGAGAGCACCCGGAAGTACAATAACACTTCATATATATATATATATAATCTGCCAAATGGATCTCTATAAGAAAATACATGGAGGGCAGATACAACATAAGGACCCTAGTGAATTTAGGCCAATATACTATTATTTCGATTGCTTACTAATTATTATAAAAATGTTTTCCATATTAAGTAAAACTAACAATTGATATATTTACAGGAAATATGTTATAATGATTAACGCAGTGTTCAGAAGTTTCGGAGTTTTACGAAGTAGAATTTTTCATTAGTAAATGGTAGTCAGATATAAATCGAGTTTTATACGGTACTTATCTCCGTAAATGTTATTATAAAAAGTAAACCATTTGGATCGACGTTGTCCGTTGGATAATAAAAAAAACTATATTAAAATGATTGTGTGTTTATTTAAAAAGAATAAGTAATTATTTTATATTTCTTATAACATATTATCCATTATTGTATATTTACATTAGTGATATTAATTGCTCAATATTGTTTGAATATAAATTGGATGGCCTTGTTACTCCTCAAATTACATTAAGCTTGCCATATTTACATGACATGGGGGTATTTTGAACAGTTGTTAGATCCCGGTGATCAATTCTACTCTCTTACTACACAGGATGTTAAGAGTTCACACTTCGTCGAAATCTAAGGTATCCTCGCTCATTTAGCTGTTTATGAAAGTGAAGAAAAGTTATTTGCTACCGAGATCAACAAAACAAATATCTTTGTTTCTATGGAATTATTTTGAACAAAATACCACAATTCAATTTAAACCTTAATACTACAATTATGTTATCTTATATGTTATATATGATATATGTAATAGATATATAAAAAATTATATTTAATTGCATTAAAAAATAAGTAACGAATATCTTATGTCCAGTTGACTGCCAATAAATTTCGATATACACGAATCACCCAACTGCGAGTTGTAAAATAAATCTCCATCCCATAAAAAAAATTTATATTCCCCTTCGCCAACAAAACATCATTTATCAAGACACTTATCTGCAAACAAATCAAGTTTAAGATTCTTCGGCGATTTCTATATTTATGTAATAAATATTTATATACACTCGGTGTAATATTCAGGCTCACACTAATTTGAATTTATTGAATTACAACAAATAAAAATAAATAAATAAAAACCCCCTTATCTTTACATAAGCTTTATTAATAATATCGAAGTTTTATACACATATTAGAAGCATATTTTGTCATTTTGTTGGTCCATTAATCGGCCAACAAAATGACAAAATGTGCTAAACTTCAACCGCTTTTTTATGGAAATCAGGGACGTTGCCTATTCGATATGTAAAGCAACTTGTGAGGTTTCCTCTTTTGGTGTACTGTCGTGAGCAGAAAAAAGCAGAACAACTTTTTTTTTCTAATGTAAATCTGTCTCTATTTAATATGTAATGAGTAGCCGAAATAAAACAGATATCATTTTTAATTTATTTTTTATTTTAATGCTGTAGTTATTGCTATAGTAAATGATGAATGGTTAATGAGACAAATTGCACTGCGTTAACAACATTAATAAAAATTTGGTGTGTAACATTTTAAGAAGGTGGAGAATAAACGGTACGATTAGTAGAAATCCTGGATCAAAGGACAAATGATATCCTACTTAACAAGAAACTAACTATTAATATTTCGTTATTGCACCACTTCTATTTATAACTTCTATACGTCTGTTTGGCATAGAATTAAATAACTTTATACAATAGTCATTAGTAATTAATAATATTTTCCCATGCATTATTTACTATTTCCAGTAATTTGTCGGCATTCCGTAGTCTCACATTTCGTTTTTGGATACTTTTTACGAGTAGTCCCCATACTTCTTCCACAGGGTTAAGATCTGCTGGACTATGTCTGGGCCAGTGAAAAACATTGATGTTGTTATCTTGAAACCAGTTACTTACGGTATGAGCAGTATGAACGCAACAGTTGTCTTGTTGAAATATGAACTCATTATTAGGAAATAATTGTGACACAGAAGGGAGCATAATATTGCCTAAAATCCTAATATACGTTTCACTATTAAATCGTTCCTCAATATGTCACAAAACACCAGGACCACGTTCCGATATCCAAGTCGACACATTGACCGAAAATCTACCATTTTTATCTTTGTTAGACATCTATTTCTCATCGAATCGAGTATTCGGAGGGCGGTAAACACGAATACGACCGCTGTGTGTTGACTGGAAAGTTTTTTCGTCTGTAAAGATTACATTGTTCCAAAAATTTATATCATGCGCTAAAAATTCAAGCGCAAATCCTACTCGATCTTCTTTATGTTCATTTCTGTGCTGCTGCATGACAGCGTAGCTCCGATTATCTTACTCGCCGGTGACCAGTACTACTCGATCCAGGAAAATTGGTTTCTTCAGCAGCCTGAATAACTGAGTAAAATGGATTTTCTACTAAAGCATTTATCAATTGCAAATCATGTTGTTGAGTTGATATCCTTTGTCGCCCTGATCCAGGATTTCTATTAATCGTACCGTTTATTCTCCACTTTCTTAAAATGTTACACACCTAATTTTTGTCAATATTATAACGCAGTGCAATTTGTCTCATTACCATCCATCTTCTGCTTCAGCAATAACTCCAGATTTAACTAAATCGCTTATATGAGGTATATTAGTTTTTTGCACACTTGTAATAAATTATGACAACTAACTGACAATGTCATAAAAATTAAAGTTAGATGTACACAACTAGATTTTAGCAAAATACCGTTATAAGACGTCCTATTTATTTTTGCTCACGACCGTACCAACGATTTCAGATGATATATATTTTAAACGGTTTTGAACATAGATAATTTTTTGTGTAAGCGCTTAGTAATATTTTAAAATTAATTAATTTATTTAAAACGATAACTTCATATTCATTTAAAAGAAATTTACCAAATGAATGAATATCTTTTCATCTATTTTTCAGATCAAAAAGTGTCCAAGGACTTTATTATTGTGGATTTAAAGCAGATTTCTGTTTCAACGAGAAGATCCTAAATTCTGTAGCATCTTGTCAGGTTAGTGAAACTATATTTTACTGATATTAGACTAACACTAACTAAATTACAAGATTTAGTCAAAAGAAAGAATTAAATCGTAGTTAATAGAAGGTCAAATAGATCAACAGGCAACAAGAACTAATTTAAATTATATTGGACCAACGAATCGTAATCGTTAAATTATAACTAAGTGCAAGAACCATATAGTACATTTTTTCACCATTTCAAACATAGAAAAGCTAAACAGCCCCTCCATGTTTGGAATGATGAAATATATCGCACGTCTAACAGCAATATTCTTTACCAGCACTGTTCTCTATTTGGATATTTTCTTTCACGTTCGAACCCCTCCATTGCTGTGTTAAATTGTGAGGTTCTTAAAGAAGTGTCCTGTTATATAAGAATAATTTGAAAATAACATTCCGCAATTCAAAAATTATAAATGACTTGCCATCACCCGGCTTGTGGTGTATATAACTAAGAAATCTATTAAAAATTCGACATTTAATTCACACAAGGAAACAAAACTGTTGATACTTTTCATATATATTTTTAACAAAACCATTTCAAATACTCTAAATTATCTGAATTTTAAACGGTAACGAAGCAAACTTCAACATTCACATGGCAATACCAGTAAAGATATATTTATTGTGGACGCTCGACGTCGAAAAAAATAATGAAAAGCGATTTACAGGGGAAGAAAATACATTAAAAGTAAACAAAGATTGATTAACAATCGATTGTTACGCACTAAGTGAATCACGTTCGGTTGATTGCTTAATATTCCAAAGTTGTAACAAACATAGAGTGCAGTGACTGTAAAGTGACACTTATTATTCCACTTGCATCAATTTAGCTAAATTAAATTTATTAAGTACGATGGAAATAAAAATTGAAGTAAACGAAGACCATTTTGTAATTTACTCCATATCGCTGCATAGTTTGCTGATTGATAATATAAAACCGAATCCTTTTACATAATAGAAAAGCACTTAAATATAAAATAGAGTGAGTGATTTATAACGGAAGGGAACAGGACAGACAGAGTAAGAGACTTAAGTTCAATGAAATTTACAGGACAGATAGATCAGTAATAAATTTAGATCAATATTTATTTGGATCCCTTTTGGGGTGCAGGATTCATTTATTTTACTTATTTATCACATAAGATTGAAAGAATACACAGCAAATTAAATAATCTAGCCAAATATAGGGATATAAACAAAGAAGGTCGTTCACGTTAGTGGAGACAAAATAGCCCCGAAAAAATCGGACAGATTTGGGGAGTCAACAAGATTGTTAGTTGTTTTGTAATTTAATAGAATTGTCGATACTTAGCGATTTTAAACAAATTAAAACATTTTCGAAATACTCAAAGTGCATTGATAAAATTCCGGATGTATGCTGCTAATTTATTTATCTATTTTGTTTCGTTTCGTTTCGTTTCGTTTGTTTGTTTGTTTATGAATGTATTTATTTAATACAACTACCCAACAGAAAATCAGTTACAGGGTGAGGAAATTACGTTAATAATACATTAAAAGTACAAATATTTCTATCAAATTGGTATCAATGTATAAAATATATAAGAAGAGGAAAAACAAAAAAAGTATAAATACTAAAAATATTACCTAATACTAAGCTGACCATATATAAAAAACGTTTAATTGAGGCAAGACAAGAATTAAATATACCAAGCTCATTTTACAGCGAGTTATAATTTTTACACATAAAATGTATAAGTAAAACTTTTAATAAATTAGTCTTGGGAAAGGCAAGATAAAATTTTTCACGATTTCTACTTTCTATACGAGGTATACGAAAACATAGTTGCTCCAAAATAAGCGGGTAATGTGCACTATTCTTCTGTTCGACATGTTAAACCTTTCTAACATAATACTTTGTGAGTAATCAATTGTAGGATAGTTGGCTACCTTCGATAAAGCACAAATACTTAGCAAAACGGAGCTGAATGTTCTCAATATTCTTTGTGTGTATGATATCCTGGGGACCGTACCAGTAAGCAATATTCTAATTTGGACACCACAAAAGAAAAATATAACAATTTCATTATGTCTGTATTATTGAAACCCTTAACACATCTAATTTGAACTCCTAAGCTTTTTAATGCTGAGGACACAACTAAATTTACATGTTAATCAAAACTTAAGCTTCTGTCAAAGGTAACACCAACGTCCTTAATTGTATCTAGTCTTTGTAACTGTTGATTGTCTAAATGGTCTTTATAACTCACGTGAGTGCGAGCTCTATAAAATATAAATGCACTACACTTAGATACATTGAGAGGTAAATGATTTAGTATACACCAATCATTTATCTTATTTATATTATTCTGAAGCTTCTCGCAGTCTTCCTCAGCTTCGATTACACAATATATATTTTCTGCAACCGAGTGGACAGTGCAACTTTACGCTTCCAAAAGAAAGAGAAGACCTCAGAGAATGCAAACCACTCTACTACAACACTAAATTATGTCTAAATCTATTTTCATACTTCATCGATGATAATGCCATATGCGAAGCCCGTCTCTTCAAGAATCTCAAAACTCCGCTAGGATGCTGCCAGACGTCATTCATCATCAGCCAAGGCTACAACGTCCAAAAGATAGACGAAAATACATGGCTAGTTATCAACACAGACCAATTACAGGCAACCATCAATTGTCCAGAAAGAAATTCGAAAACTGAAGTCATCTACAAAAACTCAATAGTAAAATTACAACTTAATTTTTACGCCTTTATAGGCATCACAAAAATCCAAGCCCAGTACCAACGAAGTAACCGACGTAAACGACGACACTCATCCCATCCAAATTCCATTCGAATGCTGCAACAAAATTCCAAACAACATTAGAGTACCAAACCTTAAACCGTTAAAATTAAATAACCTTAACACAGAAGATCTCAAAATTTGCAAACACAAGTTGGACCAATATTCCAGAGATCTAGACGATTTGATCAACGGACCCTTCATAAAACGAAGAATAGCCATCGATGTTTCATCACCCCCATCTCCATCGAGGCCTACAGGACATTTGCTAACCTATTCCCTTCACGAAGACGACCTACCTTAAAGAGAGAAGACAACGAAGCCGAAGACATAGAACTTACCTAAAGACGAACTGTTTTGTGCCTTTTACTGACTTTTAGTGCTGGACCCTTCAGCGAACTTTATTTCACTCATTTAACCATTATAATTCATTATTTTCTTATCATTTGTTAATCTCAATCATATTAACATTTTACGTCATTTTCATTCAAATGTATCATGCTTATATTTTATGCTTTCACAGTAAAGCTATATTTTAACCTTGGGAATATTTTATCCCATTTTACAATTCAAACTTAGTATGTTTGTATCTTACGCTTTCTTGCTATATTTTAACTTTTAACATTTTTGTTATTTCATTTTATGAATCAAGCTTATTGTGCTTGCATCCCATATTTTAGACGCTAGGTTATATTCTGTATTCTAAACCTTACAATTTAACATTTTTGTACTCTTCATATTTTTCCAAATTGTACCATTACCTTTTATATACATTTTATATTCATTTCAAAAGTTGCTGCATAAAACACCAACTTTAAGGGGGAAGCTGTTATATTAGAAATATATTATGATACATAATATCACCGAGACAGGCTTAACCTTCTCAAACATATCATATTACAAATTTCGTAGCAGCTTTCAGCTAGCTGAGCTTAACGTTTCTTTTTCAGTAATCTGTTATGCTGAATTGCCAATCCAATGGTCTTTGTTCTCCAGATATTATAAATATTACCCAACAATCATTGTAAACCTCAGTCTTATACTCATCTTTGGATTAAGCACGTTCAAAATTATTATTGTTATTTTTACAAAGAGTCAAGCTTGATTCCATTATAAATGAATAAATATTTTTAAAAAGTTAATCAAACGATCCAAAATCTAACATTTATGCTTGTTCATTTCAGAATTACGTATCTTCAACATATCACCCTCTTAGCATCATTAATGAGGTTGTATCCACCACAAGATCCAACAAAAATGTTTGTCGTAGATTTTTAATATACACGTTGCTAAAAGTCTGTACTCCTTTGCCAACAGAGTTCAATCATATTAAAAATGTAAAAATTGTCAACAAAAATTATTTTTCAAAATTATTCTGATTTTATAAACATTTTAGACAATAATTGTATAGTACAACTACTATATTCTAAGCTGTAGAAATTATTACCTATAAGTATATCATTCACTATTTGTACACTACTCATTTTGTACATTAAGAAAATAAATTCAGTAGTTAACTCACACTTGCTCACAGCACAATGCAAGTGTTTAATCGCTTAGGTGCTCTCCATGCACAACTGCAAATATCCCGTTTAGAAATACTGACATAAGAAATATGTTACAGTTTCCAGATATAAATTTACCTTATTTAATTTATGACGCAATTTGTTTCTTTGTTGAGGTTTACGGATAATGCCATCAATAAGAATTATTTACCTTCATTGTTAGCCTTTCGCGGGCATTTGGAACAATGTAACTACCTTATCTTTAGACGTATTGATTTAATGAAATATTCTTAATCAATCTCACTGTCTTTGTAAACCACTGTTCAACAAAATATTTATTTTGCAATGTTTCTTAGCCGGCTTGCTTGAGTAACCTTTTGAACTTATAATCTAGATTTCAGTAGATGAACGGGATTAATTTACATTGAAAATCAAACTCATTGTGCCTGGGAAAATTATTGTGCAATAAGTCATTTCGCTAGATATGCTCGCTTGCTACTAAAATTCATGAATCAAGTTTGGGCAATATAACCTATAGGATGTCCTCTAATAACGTGTAAAAAATTTAACTACCAATTTCTTATCCAAAATCAAGGTGGGGTACTTCTCATATATTTTTTAAAATAACCCTTTCCTGTCCAACTGCACCCCCTTAAAGGAATGTGCCAAGAAACGGTTTTTAATTTCTGTACCTCAAAATAATGTAATCGGAAAAAGACGAAATTTGGCACACCTCGGTTACTAATCGAAAGGCACCAAATGAAATTATTTCATTTGCCTAACGTGAATACAAAGGGACTACTCTTTTTGAAATTTTGTAAATATTTTTCTGCCAGCTATTTTTCCTTTCAAGTGAAAAAAAATTACTAAACATTATGATTCATTTAGAAACTTTTTATCCTTCGAAAAAGTTTCGTAATATCGACCGTTTTTAAGAAAAAAATTAAATTACATTTGCCTAAGTGACTAATCAAGAGCGACGAGCGCTATTATACAGTCAAAACACTAAGTAGGCCGATGTCAAGTTATATGTATTTTGTTATTTTTTTAGTGCATGCAATTATTTATCCGAGCCTATGTTTGTATATACGTATAGAAATTTGTTGAATTTTTGAATATGATATTGTCTTCTAGTGTACCACGTTAACTTAGTATTATTATATTTAGACAATTATATGTAATTTAATGTTTTGAATTTTCGTGTTAAGTAGAGGAGCAGATGTACATCCTGTGCAACTTCGCCCTTTCATTTATGGGTATTGTTTTTTTTAATATACTTTAATTTGTAGTTTGGATTATGTTTTCTTGATTTTTTTAGTTTATTTTTGTGCTACAACTGGTTTTGTATTTGTAAGGCGACGAATGTTTTTTGGCGATAAATAGAGTCAAAAGCACAGTATGAAATAAAATGTCGTACGTTACACATCCGTTATGTGATGTTACAGTACTCGTTTAGAAATTCAATCTAACTCGTACCGTAACACATTGCTTTCCGGACTTGTAACGTAAATAATTATATTTAACTTGCAATGTTTGTTTGTTAGTATAGTGTTGTGTAATGCTTCTTGTATCCTTTTCTTATATTTAGCGAAAGTCTTGTATAATAAATTTCAAGTTGTTTTATTGGAATAAACTTTTTGACAAGTGAAAAATTACATACATGACATTATTATTATTTTCGTTACTATGAAAAACAATAGAATTAATTTAATAATCCTTAACATTAGCGCCCACCTTGAAAGGTTGAGGCTTTCAAAATATAAAAGAATCAGAGATAATATGCTCTAATTCAGGATGATGCATTTAAAACTAGCACAGCACCAAACGCGGCACAATTACTCATCAAGGGGAAGCGGACACAGGTTCGTCACGGCTCGCTGTATAGCTCCTTTTGATGTGATGATGGTGGCGACTCTGCATTTCTGCACTCTACCAATGGCCAGCTTAATGGAGGTTGGTTCTTTATCTTGATTAAAACCATTGCACCAACATTCAGATGTCCCTTGCTTTCTTTCCATTTACATCGCGTCTGCAATTCCCCGATATATTCGATATACCATCGGCGCCAGAAGTGTTGGAATAATTGTTGATTTCTTTGAAACTTAGTTGGGCGATTTTCCTTTGTTTTGGGTGAGATCAGGTTCAGGGAGGCAAGTTAATGAACGTCCAATTAAGAAATGTGAAGGAGTAAGAGGATTGAGATCGCCTGGATCTGAGGATAGTGGAGACAGGGGCCGAGAATTTAAAATTGCTTCCACTTGGGTTAGCAATGTGGTAAACTCTTCAAAAGTTAGACTGGCATTAGCCATTGTACGCTTTAAGTGAGATTTGGTGGATTTCACTCCAGCCTCCCAGAGGCCGCCGAAATGAGGTAAATAAGCGGGTATAAAATTCCATTGAATTCCTTCAACTGCACACTTTTCTTTAATTTCATTATTTGTGTTTAAAAGAAATCGACCTAAGTTTTGTAGCTCCTTGGATGCTCCCACAAAGTTAGTGCCATTATCCGACCATATATTTAGTGGAATGCCTCGCCTTGAGATAAATCTCCTCAACGCCGCTAAAAAGGATGGCGTAGATAAATCAGACACCAGTTCAAGATGCAAAGCCTTTGTGCTGAAGCAAACGAAAAATGAAATGTATGCTTTGGAAATTTTACAGCCGCGACCCTTTCGATCCTTTATAAAAAAAAGGGCCTGCGTAGTCCACTCCTGTAATGTAAAAGGGAGGGGACTCTTGTGTCCTTGTTGCGGGCAAGTTTCCCATGATAGGAGACACGATAGATGGCTTAGCCCGAAAACATATCACACAATTGTGTACCGTTCTTTTTGCAATATTCTTTTAAAAGATGGGCCAAAATCTTTCCCGAAGTGAGGCCAACAAATGCTGTGGGCCAGCATGAAGTAATTTTAAATGTTCATGCCTGAAAATGAGCTTTGTAAAATGATGGCCATTAGGAATTAAAATAGGGTATAATCAAATTGAGAGTTTATCAATCTTCCGCCTACCCGGATTATGTGGTTTGAATCCAGAAAGGGATTAAGATTTTTAATCTTACTTTTTGGAGACACTACGCGATTTTCCGCTAATTGATTATATTCTAAATCAAAACATTGCCTTTGTATACAATTTTAATTATGGAGATATGAGCTTTATTCAGTTCTTCCGCGAATAATGGGCCAAAGGTGCGCGTATTTTTTGGTTTTTTACAATTTGATATGAAACGTATGCAATAGGCGACGCATCTTTGCAGCCTGTTAAGATTTGAGAAGCGCTGAAAGGGAAAATCAACAATCACTTGCGAAACCATAGTCATTGGTTTGATCTCTGGTATTTCCTTTGGAACATTAACAGATTGCTCTGGCCACGCGTTCGGGCCTTGAGACAACCATGGCGGTCCATGCCACCAGAAGTCGCAGGTCTTAAGAATGCTAGGATTTATTCCCCTAGACAATATGTCGGCTGGATTTTCCTTTGTACTTACATGAAACCACTTAAACTGATCTGTTTTGCTCTGAATTTCGCTTACTCGATTTGATACAAATGTTTTGAGAAGATTCGGAGGAGTGCAGATCCATGCAAGCACAATCGTGGAATCGGTCCAAAAGAATGAATCATCAATATGAAAGGACAGTGATTTTATGACTTTATCGTAAAGCCGCGAAGCTAGAAGGGCTCCACATAACTCCAGACGGGGTATGCTTATTGATTTGAGAGGAGAAACCCGTGACTTTGCACACAGTAGATTAACCATAGAATGTCCTAGATGACTTATGCTTTGAACATATATATTGCCGCCATAGGCGTCCAGCGAGGCGTCACAGAAACTGTGAATTAGCAATTTGACATGATTTTGACACTTCACATGCCTGGGTATTTGCAAATTGTTCAATTCTGAAAGCTCATCCCGGAATTTAATCCATTTCGTATGTAGATCAAGTGAAAGTGATTTATCCCAGCCTACCTTTTCAGCCCAAAGTTGTTGTAGTATTATTTTTGCCACAATTGTGCAACCGCTGAGAAGGCCTAACGGATCATAAATCTGTGCTACCGCGGACAATATTGACCTTTTCGTGATTTGACTTTGAGCACTGGAAGTATTGATATGAAAGGTGAGGCAATCGATCTTGCACAACCATATAAGGCCTAATGTGTTTGTGCTTTCTTTATTGCCCAGCTCATGATGCGTTTGAGCGGAATTTGAACTGGAAATATCTTTTACGATTTGTGGGTCATTGGACGCCCATTTGCGCAAGATGAAGCCACCTTGCTTTAGAATATCTGAGACTTGTTGACAATTTTCGGAGGCTTCTTCCATAGTTTCTGCACCTGTTAGCATGTCATCAACATAGAAGTCCTCAGCTATGATCCGAGATGCAACCGAATAGGTTTCGGCATTTTCGTATGCCAGCTGCTGCAGGCACCTTATGGCTAGAAAAGAGGCAGCCGCAGTACCATATGTAACAGTGTTGGTGCGAAATGTACGCAATGGACTAGAAGGATTTGATCTCCAAATTATGCTTTGTAAAGGTCTTTGCGAGGGAGTGACTAAAACTTGTCTATACATTTTGCAAATATCTGAGGTTACGATGTACGAATATTGCCTAAATCGAAGAAGGATGGCAAATAGGTCACTTTGGATAGTGGGACCGACCATCTGGAGATCGTTTAGCGAAACACCTGATGAAGTAGGACAGGATCCATTGAAAACCACTCTTAGTTTGGTGGTCGAGCTATTCTCCCTAATAACACCATGATGAGGAAAGAAATATTCTACGCCTAAATCGATATTATCACTGCTATTTCTTCGAAATTATGAAATGAAGTGCTGTTCGCATGCCTTTTCTTCAGTTGAATATGACCTTTGAACTGGGCATTCTTCTATCTCCCAAAATTTAGAAAGCTGCTGTTGAATGTCGAGTTCCCGATTTAGATTACAGTGGGAAACATTATTGGGTGGCACCTCTAAAGGCCCCGATATCACCCAGCCAAATTTTGTTTTATGTAAAATAGGTTTATTAATACCAAGCTTAATTTGGCCCACGCAAAGTAATTGCCAGAATAAGCTAGCGCCGATAAGCATATCGATTTTGGAGGTTATGTAAAAACCTGGATCGGCTAAGGTTACATGTTTTGGAATATCTAATGAAGTGGTGTCTATCTTACGACTGGGCATTTCCCCGCATATTTCTGGGAAGACAAGGCAAGAAATAGTCGCTGAAAATGCATTTTGTCGAGAATATACGCGAGTGTCGCATTTTGATTTTATGAATGAAGATATTTGTGATATCCCGACAACAGACACATTGGCGTCAGATTTTATTAAACCTAAGGTGTTGCATAATTCGGATGTGACATAATTAGACTGAGATGCACAATCTAAAAGCACTCTGCAATTTTGCATGTCACCACGAGAATCCCGTACATGAATAATCGCTGTTGACAATAGTGTTTGATTTTTGGTTGATAGATAATTGAAAGAGATACGGTTTCATTTGAATTAACTGTACTTGTGCTTGAATTATCATAATGCAACAATGAATTGTGCTTGGATGAACATTTTTTGCATGTGCCAAACCTGCACTCTTGAATTGAATGACCTCCATTTAGGCAGTTCAAGCATAAGTTCAATTTCTTAGCTTGCTCTGTTCGAGCATTGATTGGCAGTTTCGTAAATTCATTGCAATTGTATATTTTGTGATCACCTTTACAGAATTTGCATTTGAAAGATTGATTTCATGTCACGAAGGCTTTATTTGAACCTTTACTGTATACTTTGTTTGACTTAAAAGACTTTGAATCCGAACTGGAGCGTGAATTGTTAGATGCAAGTGTTTCAAGGAGGTCTGCTCTATCCTTTAAAAACGTTAGCATTTTCTTTAAAGTAGGCACTTCTGTCTCTGACCGGTGGGCCTCCCACTGGCGAGAAGTTTCTGAATCTAGTTTGCTACTTATGAGAAAAATAATTAGTGTATACCAATGATCTGTAGGTTGCCCCAGGGATTTTAGGGCTCTTATGTGCTTGTTTATGTTATCAATAAGTTGACGTAATTGCAATGATGACTCATTTGTAATGGGTTTTAGATTGAAAATGGACTTGACATGATTGTGTACAAGCAATCGCTTGTTATCGTATCGTTCGCATAGAAGTTTCCATACTAATTGATAATTTTCTGTGGTTGCTTCAATACCACTAATTATTTGCAAGGGCTCTCCAGCGAGAGTACTTTTCAAGTAATGAAATTTTTGAATATCATTTATCTGTTTGTTTTTGTTAATAAGTGAATCAAATGTATCATGATATTCCAACCATTGTTCATATGAACTTTGGAAAGTGGGCAGTTGAATAGTTGGAAGCCTGACTGTATTATTAATTGGCATGTTTTCATTTTTATTTAGAATTTGACCGACTGGAGGCAAATCAGAATTAGAAATTGCTTTTTCTGCCCGCGCAACGGCCTCAAAATATTTGTTTTCAAACTCATTCCGCTCTATATCCTGCTCTGGATCTAGTAACTCAATAGATAATTGCACGGTATTGAATTCTTTCCAAATATTGTCTTCTATTATTTTCAAACGCTTTTTTAACTCGGCCAATGGTTCACTTTCATCAAAATTCTGAACAAAATTGTTGAATCGAGTGAGTTGCCCCTTTATAATCCCACGTTTAGCAGTAAGGACTTTTATATCTAAATTTTCATCAGTCATATTTAAATATATGTAATATTATTTGTATTTAAAAAGGGCAATGAAAGTCACCAAACCTCAGCTAAAGTATCGAAGAGTAAACCAGTGTGAAATATGTCTACAAATGCGGATGAAAATTGCATATAATAATAATTTACTCTATGAAATTTAGTTCGTATTTTAGTAGGTAAGAATAAAGGAAAAGAAAGGGAAGGTACGGACTCACAGTTTTGATGCCTGTTAGGAATAGCTGTCCTATCTTGACGAGTTTGAACGCTGCGATTGGCGTTACTGCTGTATCACGCAGCGCTTTGGAATTTATGCTTGTGATTTTCAATTTTTCGTTGGTTATCTTTGGCTGGAAGGACCATCTGTTGTGTAATGCTTCTTGTATCCTTTTCTTATATTTAGTGAAAGTCTTGTATAATAAATTTCAAGTTGTTTTATTAGAATAAACTTTTTGACAAGTGAAAAATTACATACATGACATTATTATTATTATTTTCGTTACTATGAAAAACAATAGAATTAATTTAATAATCCTTAACAGTATAGTTTGTTTAGACCAAATCTTGCAATCAAAATTTCGATTAGTTCTAATTAAGCTAGAGCTTTAAAATTTCGCACATGTGTATAAGTCCGGTGACATTACACTTTAACATTTTCATATAAGAAAAAAGAAGATGGCAGCTTCAAGATGGCGGACGACTTTACCGTCTGTGATTCGATTCGACTCAAAATCGATATCTGTCGGGTTTTCGAGATCGCCAATTATGAATTCTTGGTCAAAATTTAGAAATTCAAAATGGCGGCGCCAAAATGGAGAACGACTTTTGTCATTTGTGGCCCAAATCGATCAAAATCGATATCTGGGGGTTTTCGGCTTCGCCGATTACGAATTTCTAGTCAAAAAATTTGCTTAGGATGGCGACTTCAAGATGGCGGACGACTTTACTGTTTAAGATCCGATTCAACTCAAAATCGATATCTGAGGGTTTTCTAAGTCGAGGTTTATGAATTTTTAGTAAACATTCAGAAATTCAAAATGGCGGCGCCAATATGGCTGACGACTTTTGTCATTTAGTTCCAAATCGATCAAAATCGATATCTGGGGGGTTTTCGGGGCAGCAGATTATGAATTTCTAGTCAAAAATTTAGTTCAAGATGGCGGACGACTTTGCCGTTTATGATCCGATTCGTCTCAAAATCGATATCTGGAGATTACAGCATATCAAAAGGCTAAGAAGTAAAAAATTAAATTATATAAAAAAATATTTTTAAAAAAGCTTTGATTTAAATGCTCTGAAAAGTATAAAATAAACTTTGAAGTAAATCCCCATCATTTTGTTACATTATATATATTTTTTTTATATTAGCTTGTCGCGAACAATCCCCTTTACACAGGAAATCTCGCGACAAGCTTTTATATAATAATAATAATAAATCGGCTTTATTGTGCAAAACATGTATAAAGATATAAATGGAAAGAAATTACTCTATTATAACGAAAAAAGAAGAAAAGAGAGAACTAATAGAAAAAAAGTAGAAAAAAGTATTTATATCACAAAATAGCGAAGTCTAGCTGAAAGTTACTCATACTCAACCATAATGAGGCACATTAACAATTACTTAAATTAAATATGGGAAAACAAAGTTACAGAGAGCCTGACGAACATTAAATACCAAATATATATATAAAAAAATAAATAAACAACGCGCTTCAATAATAATAGCTAAAAATATTTACTCGGACAAGGACCAAAAAAAAAAAAAGAACAAAAATATCACTGTTGCTTGCTAAATAGATAACTTTTATATTTATATTTGAATTTATTAATATTAAAAACTTTAAAATCTTCAGGAATCATATTATAAGTTGATATAGCATTAAAAATAAAGCTTCTTCTAAATATGGCCGTCTGGTGATGAGGCATTGTAAACTTGTTTTTAAACCTTACATTTCTTGTATGCACAGAGGATCGTGTATTAAATTTATTTTTTAGAAAAGAGGAGGAGTTGGGGGATATCAATGTTCTATATTCTCCGATTATTCATATTAAGCCGTTTGCATTCATTAATCTTGTGAGAGATATGATCAGATTTTCTTAATCCAAATATAGTGCGACAACATGAATTTTGAACTTTTTGAATGCGATTCTTGTCAGATTGGTCAAGACAAAAGCCAAATACAAAATCACAATAGTTAAAATGAGACAACACGAGTAACTCGCATAACATTTTTTTTAGATTTAAATTTAAAATGTGATGATTTGAAAATATTAGCTTTAGAGAAGAATATGCCTTTTGCATCAATTTTTTTACATGACCCTTAAATCGCAGGTTAGAATCAAAGACAATTCCAAGACATTTCGCCTCGTCAACAATCTGTAAAGTCGTACCATCAATTTTAATATCAAGACTGGTGCGTAGAACATTGATTTTATTCTTACTACCAAATAACATTAATTTCGATTTAGAGGAGTTTAACTTTAAATCATGCTCGACTGATAAACTCATAACTTTATTGGGCTCATGATTTATGATATCACACGCATCTACCATACTTTCGATACGAAAATGTGAGTAAAGCACAGTGTCATCTGCATAGGCTTGTATCCGACAATTTGAAACAGAGGAAATAATATCAGACGTGTAAATGATGAACAACAGATGACCCAAAATTGACCCTTGAGGTACACCTGATAATATATCTAAGCTTGGAGAAGAAGCATTATTAATTAAAATTTTTTGTGAGCGTCCATTTAAATAAGATGACATCAGTTCAATAGCAGGTTGATCAAAACCATAGTATTTCATTTTAGCACATATAAGTTCGTAATTGATAGTATCAAATGCTTTAGAAAAATCTAGTAATACCAACACACTCACCAACCCCTTATCCAACGCCTCAAACATGTCATTGGTAACAACCGCTAATGCAGTGGAAGTACTAAACCCTTTTCTAAAGCCGCATTGCGAATCAGGCAAAAATTTATTGAGTATGAAATAATCATATATTTGGTAAAACAAAACTTTCTCAAAAATTTTGGACATGGCCGGTAAAACACTGATAACTCTTAAATCGGAAAATGTGGAGGGGTCATTATTTTTTGGTAATGGCTTGCCTACTGCAACTTTCCATAATTGTGGAAAATATTTCACCTCAATGCAACAATTTATAATATGAGTTATATATTGATCTATGAAAGGACTGCAATATTTAAGCATAGTTGACGAAATGCCATCAATGCCTGTTGCATTTGTTTTAATATTATGCAAAATTTTATTAACCTCAGCAACAGAAGTGAAAAACTAAAAGATATATTTGGGTCCTTTGAGTTATTACTGTAAAAATCAATTTTATTGTCACAATTATCACTAACATTTTGAACAAAAGATGCAAAGTAATCATTAATTTCAGAAGGATTGGCTAAATTATCTGGAATATTTATGTCTTTATTCGAACGAACATTAAGAGTTTTGAGAGCTGACCATGTATTTTTTGAGTTATTTTTCGAGCAAATAGACTGTAAAAAACCCTTCTTTTCTCTCCTTACCATTGCCAAAGTATAATTACGAATTTCTTTATATCTAGACCAATCATTGTTAGTACTAGTTCGTTTATATTTTTGTAAAGCTCTATCTCTTTCTTTCATAATAATTTTTAAATTAGGGGTAAGCCACGGCGCATGAGGTTTAGTAACCCTCACCTGTTTAACCGGTGCATGTTTTTCAAAAAGATTAATCAGATATTCATTAAATAATTTTAGTTTATCATCAATGTTGTTCGCAAGAATTATATTGAACCAAGGGACGGCATAGAGATCAGCTCTAAATAGATTCAAATCAAAATTTTTATAGCAACGAAAAACTACATATTTAGGTTTCATCTTGAAAAACTTAGTTTTTATATCACAAAAAACCATTCTATGGTCAGAAATGCCTTCCATAGAAATTGTACCAGAATTATTAACAATCACATTATCCGATATAAATAAAGGGTCAAGTAGTGTGTTAGATATGCTAGTTACTCTAGTTGGCCCAGATATTAGTTGAGTAAAATTATAAGCTTGAAAACAAGAGTCAATTGGGTTCCCAATATTAAACAAATTTACGTTGAAATCACCCGTGCAGATGACATGATCCACAATAGGGCAAACAGTTGATAAAATCTCATCAAAATCATTTAAAAAATTATTTATATAAGTATTTGGCGGTCTATAAAATGTACCAATAGCTATTGTTAACGAGGGTATAATTATTTTAACAAATAAATACTCAAGTTCTGCACTTACCAAAAAGTCAAAGATTAACTCTTGATAATTATAAGAAAGTTTGATATACGCACCAACTCCACCTCCTCTAGAACCTCTATCTTTACGTAAAAAACGATATCCCGGTATTGCAATAACATCAGATACAACATCACCAGAAAGCCATGTCTCAGTAACCATTACTATATCAAATTGTTTTTCTCTTACAAGTATAGAAAATTCATTAAAACCTGTAAAAAAGTGATCTTATATTAACATGAGCAATTTTCATAATAGACAATTGAAAAGAAACTAAACAACAAAAATAAGATAGCACGCAAGCAACCATATTAATAATAATAGAAAAAAAAACATTACTAGCTAAATATAAAAATATATGTATGAAACTATCCGCAGTTAGGAGAATATATTCAATTAAAAATAATTACCAAATGAAAGTCTAATAAAAAACTATTATTCAGTTAATTCTAGTCAAAACCCAAGTTAAACAAAATATAATTTATCCTACAAATTTTAAGAAAAAAAAATTATATTAAATATAAAAGTAAAATACGTATTTGCGTGTTGTTTAAAAATGTATAATATTGAAATATATAATTTGAAAACTAAATCAATAACTAATAATTTTGATAAATAGAAAAAACGTAGGTAAACAATAACAAGCACATGTCAGTCGTCAGCTGTTTGTTTATCATCACCAGCGCCAATCGAGTCTAAATCAGCCAACACCTCAATCCTGCGTTTTCTACCATTTGAAAATATAAATACAGTACCTTTATAAGTCCAAGCATTTTTTTGACCCACTTTCACTATAGCACCATTAAGTAGATTTAAACGGAGTTTCGTTATATCCTCGCGTACAACGATACCACTGTTTTTCAGTTTCTTTTTATTGTCATAAACACATTCCTTAGAAATACCATTGTAGAACTCTACGACAACCGACCTTGCTTTATTACCATCTTTTTGCGGACCAGTACGATAACATTCTTTAATGCAATCTTCTTTAATATTCAAGTTCATTTTACTATTAAAAACATTTAGCACTTTTTTCTTAACATTTTCGTTCTTTTCTTCAATTAGTCCAAAAATTCTTAATGTGTTTTTGCGAGAATTTTGTTCCAATCTGTCCAACTGCAACTGTAGTCCGGTGTTTTCGTTTTTTAATTTTCTTAATTCTTCTCGAACCTCAGATATTTCACTTTCGATCATATCCTCAATTTTTTCACTTATGGCTTCCACAACAGCATTAATTATTTTTTCTAGGAATTTTTGATTGCCTAACAGTGAACTGGTTATATCAGTAAGTTTTTCTTTCATCTCCTTTTTCTCCTGTGCCTTGGACATTTTATGGTATTGCCTAATCGCGGTCCAAAATAATTACGGCTTCAACAATGATTATTTTATTTCACTCGACTGACTTTTACACTTAGAAATTTTAAAAGTATAACAGCCGACTAGAGACACGTCTACTCGCTAACAACCATGACAGCTCTCTCAAAAAATAATCATAAAAAGAATTATATAATGTAACAAAATGATGGGGATTTACTTCAAAGTTTAGTTTCTACTTTTTAGAACGTTTAAATAAAAGTTTTATTAAAAATATTTTTTTATATAATTTTATTTGCATTCATTTCCTCTGCTAAATCGTTTTACCTTGCCCTCAATTGCGATATTGTGGTTAACCAACCATTCCTGCATTACCCTTTTTATGCAATAAAAACGAGAGAAGCTTGTCCGTTAGCACCGAGGGATATGGTGCGTGATCCATAACCAGGACACATTTACCTTGCAAATTATTTCAAACTGATTGATTTCATTATTTTGTGTCGTCGCTGTTCTTGTTATTTGGATCAAGTAGTAAGTCGTACCCTTCCAAAACTCGCAAGTAACAATCCGCATGTAGAATTGTAAACCGTTTACGTTTACCCTCAACTTTAATTTTAGTTGGACTATTTTTTATATAAGACTCATGAAAAGTTATTAGCCAATCAAAAAATATATATATTTGAGCGCACAAATTTTAAAGTAGTAAACCCGCGTCCCTTCTGTTACAATTTCAATACTCTTGAAGATGTTAACTAAAGAGTCTAATATAACATATTTATTTTCAAAATTGTGTTGCCAAGTTAGTGATCGCGGATCTTTTCGAAACAAAATATAATTATTGTAAAATTTACCAGTACTAGGTCGTATGTTAGAAGAGGACGATTTCAAATTATCAAGGCCTTGCCTTAAATCGTTATTAGTGCAGTTTTGCCCAACTAAAAGAAACAATATGTTTCATATTTGATTTAAAGGCATGTTATTGTCTACTTACCCCCATATTTAATCTCTAAATAGTCTAAATTAAATAAATTACGTTTGACTTATCCTCTAGAAGTGCTTATCAGTGTACAGGACAGTTTAAAAAACACTTAAAAATGATGTCTGGCTCAACATTTCAAAACAATTACCTTATCAGAAGAATTGACCCCTTCTGATTAGGCGACAGGGCCGCAGTAAAAAAGGATGACGCCAAAACATGCGAGGATTGTTTTTGTGCAACATTTGTATCATACGAGTAGTCTTAAATAACCTTCCACGTTTTACATTGAAAAGGCAATATACATTTACTAACACTACTGTGTAGAGATTATGCATTAATTCCATTATCAATATTATACTGAAGGAGTTATAAAAGAGGGGCGTAATTTATAATGTTTATATGCGTATCGTTTAACCAGTTGCTCGTACTTTAATGTGATAAATTGTGTTTAATTATAGCAGTGTTAATTAAGTACTTTGTATATACAATATTTTAACTATATTATTATTGTATATTTATCGCTTTTTGATGATGATATTGGTAAGTTTTTGAACCTAAATACTTACATAATAACAACAATTCTGGTGTAAATAAATGCTATCTCTTAATGAATATCATAAATTAATTCACATTGTTTTTATATTTTATTTAATTTATATGCTACTAGTTAGGTAATTAATTACGCACACTGATAGTAAAATGGTATTATTTAATAAAACGGATCTAAAATGCATATTTCCGTCAAAATCGAAAAATATATATTTTCTTCTTATTGGGTTGATGTTTCCCTACCATACGAAAACAGACCGACAAAGCAACAGAAGAACGGTTTTTATTAAAAGCAACAAATCAGTGAACAAGATTTTAAATATTCCATAGATAAAGGTGACGTTGTGGTAACTGTTTTCCTCAACTTAAAAAAAATTCTAAGTTGTCAACAGGGAGCATCTACTAAAAAACTTTAACATTATTTTGGGATTGTTGACGTAGCATACCAATGGTTTAGATCATATCTATATGGACGGAGGCAACAAAGCAAAATAAATAATATTAAGTCTGAAAACTAATAACGGTGTTCCACAAGGTAGCGTACTAAGACCTATCCTCTTCACGTTATGTATTAATGATATATTTCTAAGTGTATGAGTTCTACGTCAAAGATACCTGATATAAAGATAAAAGTTTATGCAGTTCTCCTTAATTTGAGGTCTGTCATATCTCTGTATGTTGGAAATTAGCCAAGATATAACCAAAAGTTTCCAAATAGTACATATTAATGTAAAATTAATGCTGCTAAGTAATTAATTTAAACTGCAACCAGTCCAAAATTGCTTGAGTGATTTTGCAAAATGATTAAGGTTAAGTGGAAGAGCAGAGAGTGTCTCACTCTACTGAACTTCGCCCTTTTATTATTGTATTCAATAATAAATAAAGACATATTATCATTATTATTACTATTTTTGTCAAAAAAAAGTTTTTTACGCATTGGATTGGAGCCCCTGCGCGAGTTTTATATGAGACTGCGCAACGGCAAGCGATTCGCGACGGATCTTTTACTTCTCTATTGATTGTATTCACTTGGCCGCGACTTGATGCTCGCTTTCTAGATCGTCGGTTATCTGGCCGCGACTGCAATCTCCACCGCAACTTGGCCCCCACGTCAGTGCGCAGGAGTTCGTACAGTAAAATTATTTCTGTCCAATATCCGTTGAGACTGTTCTTGAGCCACTGATTTTTAATATATTTCTAGACGACATAGATAATACTTTAGAAGTGCACGAAGATGACATGAAACTCTTTGTCTAATAAAGTTTCTTTTAAGTTCTAGGCTATGATAGATCGATAGATAGATAATTTATTTCCCAACATATGGATAGTTGGTATAGTCGTTTGCAATTTTACCGTGCAGATAAAAAACGCATAAAACTTTACGATCTCGTTAAAATACCGTTACTCTCTGTATTTCGCCCGCAAATTGAATCACTTACCTTATTGGTTTTTAATGGACGTCGGCTTGTTTGATGACATCATACTGATGGTTTGTGAACGATCCATGTTTTCGCGTCTGAAGGACTTTTATTATATTTTCTAAAGTACATATTAAACGTTCACAAAGAAGGGTTCAAAATCGACTGTTTCGAACAGAGAATAATACAAAATCTATACTTACTGTTTGTTTTTGCTTAACTACTCCACTGATGGTACCAATTGGCCGCCATAACACTATAAATCTAACACAGTAAATACTAACACTTTCTTAAATTTAAACCTGAAAAGGAATTTTGAAACACAAGAAAAAGACAATATAAAGTTCAAAAAATATATTAAATTTTTTAAAAAATTATGTTTTTACAAAACGTTCAAGAAAAATGTATTGACAAACTATGGTCTGGCCCGTGTACACATAGTGAAGAACGGAACGACTCATAATGTACCAACTACCATCCAAAGTTTAGTTTTTAGCTAACGATTACACAAAAAGATTCAATAAAAAGTTCAATGTTTATAATTTTTTGGTGGGCTTTTGCTTGCTTGTCTATTGACGTATTTTCAGTTCAATATCAATTTTGGTTGCTCCTCGGACCTTAAAAATGCTTGAATTGCAACGACTTTGAATTATATTCTGCAATTATAGATTTATACTTTTAGGCAAAGCGGTCCCATGCACGTGCTGAGTGTATTGTAACTATATTTTTTTGACACCGAATCGCTGAGGAACCGGTTTAGGGCAAATACCGTTACACCCCATCTTTTTCCCGTCAGAATCGACTGCTTGAAAATCGTAGGGCATCCTCGGCGCTAAGGGCAATTTTCGCTAAAACTCTCGAAATACTTTGACCAGAGACTGGATTAACTTGTCCTCATATTTAACACAACGCATGAGTTGCAATGTTTAACAACGTGGATTCGTAAAAAGGTTTTTAAGTTTCGAAAAGTTCATCGAGGGTTTTGGCGTGTTCTTTAACAGGTTCACCGGCGTTAATAATGAGCTCGTAAAGATTTTATTGTTTTTTTTATCTGCACCGTAATTCTGGAGGTTAATACACATACGATATAAAATATAGTAGATACATAAGATATCAAACATATATTCATAAATTGTAAGATTAATTAAATAGTTATATGCGTCTACTTAGACCGTGGAATAGTGCCAGATTTTTTTAAAGGTTTGGTTCCTGTCACAGATTTTGGGAGGGTTTTTATTTATTTATTTATTTGTTTGTTTCTTATTCATCCATTCATTCATTCATTTATTCATTCATTTACATACACGAACCCAACAGAATTTACATTCCATTTACTGGGCCGGAAATTAACATACAGATATATTATTGATATATATTATGGTTTACTATAACCTAAATCTTAATACTAATATAATTATTCCAAAATTCTACAAATGAATTAGATGAACATATGACCATTTAATATATACATATTTATATATACACGCACATATATAATTATATACAATAATAAAAGAAAAGTGAAATAGGGAAAAGAATTAAATAAGAAGAAAGAAAGAAGCAAAAACTGTTAATCTAAGAGAATCTTGACTTAATTTGACTTAATCTAGTGTTAGAAATGTCGACATCATGTGCAATAATTTCGTAGCCACGAAAAATACAATATAGTGGTGAAAACATTAAAGCATTTGTGTGTGTATTAGAAAAGTAAAACAAAGATGTAGATCTGATTGACCTGGTAGGTGCTCTAAAGTTGATTTGTTCAAGTAATTGCGGGCAGTCGATCATGTTGTTTAGAAGTTTGTATAAAAGTATAACACTTTGCATCTCTCTCCGCTGCTTCATAGAATTGTATGAAAAACGATTCAGTAGTAATGAGTGATCATAACCTATAGGGGGATATTGAAGAAACGTCTTTGAATGCCTTCAATACTGTTAATATGTACGTCATAGAGGGGGTTCCGTATCACGCTCGCGTATTCTAGTCAGGGTCGCATCAGGGTATTATATAAAGTTTTGATTTTACTCGTATTTTGAAAATCTCGAGCAGTTCGTATGAGAAACCCTAACATTTTAAAAGATGATGTCACTGTGTTACTTATGTGGTCTCTAAATGAAAGATGTGAGTCAAATGTTACTCCTAGATCTTTGACGCTATCGCGACGTATCAGATTTGCCTCATTAATAGTATACTCATATTGTATTTTATTTAATTTCCCCGTAAACGATACTATATTGCATTTATTTAGGTTCAGAGATAATCTGAATTTGTTACACCACTCGTGAATTGTGCTTAAGTCTGACTGCAGTTTTCCGCAGTCTGATTCGTCGTTGATCTTATAGCATATCTTCAAGTCGTCAGCATATAAGAGAGATTTACAGCTGAGATCGATGATGATATCGTTGATGAAAATGATAAACAGGAAAGGGCCTAAGACCGACCCTTGTGGAACTCCTGATTGAGATATAAATTCGATAGAGCTATGACCCTAATATTGTACAAACTGACTTCTATTAATCAGATAGGATTCAAAAAAAGTTGTTAGACTTTTGTGCCTGATTTGTACTAATCTTTTTCTTGTTTATCAAACGGTTATCCAGGGCCCCTCAGCGGAAAACAATAAAAAAAAATTCATGAAAATGAGCAGTTTCAAACGTTTTGTTCCTATCTAGCGTCAAGTTAGACTTACGTTTAAAAAAAACATCCTACGGAAGAAAATTACCAGACAAATTCCGTGGACCCTAAAGGCCCGAAATTACAATCCGAAGTTGTAAGAAAAATGGTCCAGAATCAAACAATTTAGTTCTTATCTGAGAATTGTATATATAGGTAAATAGATTATAATTATCGCGATATAACAAAAGCCAGACAAACTCCGAGGGCTCAACAGTGAAAAAATTATTATTCAAGTTGTCAACTATTCCGCGAAAATCAAACTTTTGGGTCTCATGCGAAATGATTTTTTTTGTAAAAATTAACCAAAACGAAAATGTATTGTATCATTCACAGACATTTTTAGTCAGCCAACCATATTTTAAAACTTAAAGTCAAGTTCATATAGTCGCGAATTACGAATTGCGAAAGCGAATATTCGCTACAGGAAATCGCGAGATTTTACACCATTTCACATATTTACGGAATTTCGCAGAGATTAGGGAATTTTTAATTTAACCCGTGCTGCCCTGTTGCAGTTCTGGGTTAGAGTTTGACAATATTTTAGTTTGTCAGTTTAAGAAATAATATTTAAAAAGTCCCTTATTAAAATTAAATTATGACCAATAAAAACCATTTACTTTATTACTTTGGCGACGGAGCAGTTAACGCATGCAACTGCTTACTTGTTATTAAAGAAACGACGAAACAGTGAGAACATGCGAATTATTTAAGTTTAGAAAGCACCACAGTATATCAAAATTTGGCTCAGGAAATGCAAAAAGCAAGAATGTGTGTAAATGAGTTTGACCATCTATTTAAAGAAGTTTCACCATTCGTAATAAAGTAAACTAACTATACCCACGAACTTAGGGGATCGAATTCTTGCAACATAAAAATTGTTCCACATTATCCACACCCAACGCGATCTAAAAGCTTCTTATAATTAAATGATTTGAAAACTTATTACAGCCTTAATATACTTCTCCACGCGATAGGCCAGTCATACTCGTCTGCACCTTACCTTAAATGATTCAAATAAAATTAAAGTGTAAAATTCTTGTGCATGCGACGATAGGAATTTCGCACGAATATTCGCCAAAAATTGAAATCAAGTCAAGATTTCCGCCCCCTAAATTTAAGATTCTGCGAATTCCCTGGAACTTGAGCTTTTGTTTACCCGCGAACATTTTCGTTTAAACTGACCAATCAGAACAATATTTGCAAATCGCAATTCGTAGTTCGCGGCTATATGAACTAGACTTAAAAGAAGTGCACGAAAAATAGACATTTTTCCAAAAGATTTATTCCTGTCTAGCATTTGAATTTTAAAAAGATATGGTAATAAATAAACCATATTTCAAGTCCCAGACAAAAAGCGTGGGTCAAAGATATTTTAAATCTTAAAAGAAGTGCACGAAAAAAGCCATTTTTTTCAACGATTTATTCCTGTCTGGCATTTGGATTTTAAAAAGTTATAGTAATAAATAAACCATATTTCAAGTCCCAGACAAATAGCTTGGGCCCAGGCGTAGATATGTTGAGTGAAAGTATCGAAAAATCATAAAACAGTCGTGTAAAAATCGATGCATCTTCAAATGATTTACACTCGTCTGGAATTTCATTTTCTTGCCGTTGTAAAAGAGTATTATACACATTTAAACAAATTTATTTCGCGCCACTACTTAAATGCCGTTTTTTCTCATTTGAAACTGTTCAAATACTAATAATATTCTACAAGAAATGGTTTTCAATACTTTTTAGTTTTGAGAATGATTAAGTTATGCACTGGTATTACCCCATAATATTTTTTATTTCATATGAAATCCCATAATTCTATGATATCATAATATATTAATAACAATACCCAAATGTACAGTGCGGCAATTCGAAAGCGGGACAAATCTTGAGAATATCTTTTGGGCATGTCAACTTTGTTTCTTTAGGGCATGAATTTTAGCGTAACCAGTGGCGTAGGAAGGGGGCAAGGTTGTTTTTTCAAATAACAACTACCTTTTTTTATTGCATAGTATGACAGCTTAGGTCTTTCTGATTAATTTGGTGTGCAACATGTGGTGGGTCGGTGATGAACATTTTCGAAAAAAAATGGAAAAACCCGTTTACTACGAAATTCTCTTTGAAAATTTTCCCCACCAACCCCCACATATTGCACACTAAATTAATCAGAAAGAGCTAAGCCTTCATACGGTGCAATAAAAAAAGGTGATTGCTGTTTGAAAAAACAATTTGGCCCCCTTCTGCCGCCACTGTAACATTTTTGAGAACTGACCCAAGGAAACAAAATTGACCTGTCCGAGCGATTTTTGCAAGAACTGCCAGTTTCCGATTTTCCTAAAACTTTTTGGACGCACTGTATATGTAAAAATGCTGCCTATAATTAGCCTTTCATAAACATACATTTTCAACAAACCAAACGCCATACGAATGTGTATCGTTTGGAAATGCATCGACTTTAGCGCGACTATTTTTCGATTTGTCAATAGTTTCGGTCAAAATATCTACAGCTGCGCCCCAGATTCTTGTCTGGGACTTGAAATATGGTTTACTTATTTAACATATCTTTTAAAAAAAAACAAATCCCAGACGAGTGTAAATCGTTTGAAAATGCATCGATTTTTACACGATTCTTTTTTGATTTTTCAATACTTTCGCTCAACATATGTACGTCTGGGCCCAAGCTTTTTATCTGGAACTAGAAATATGGCTTATTTATTAACATATCTTTTTAAAACCCAAATGCCAGACAGGAATAAATCGTTTGAAAAAATGGCATTTTTTCGCGCTTTTCTGTTTGTCTGGAACTTTTAAATTGAAACTTCTTATCGCCTAATATTAACAAAAAAACAAATGCCAAACGAATGTAAATCGTTTGATTTTTGCGGAAAAGTAGACAACTTGAAAAATAATTTTTTCACTGTTGAGCCCTCGGAATTTGTCTGGCGTTTGTTATATCGCGATAATTATAATCCATTTATCTATATATACAATTCCCAAATAAGAACCAAATCGTTTGATCTGGACCATTTTTCTTACAATTTCGGATTGAAATTTCAGGCCTTAGGGCCCACGGAATTTGTCTGGCTATAAACTTCCGTCGGACGTTTGTCTTTAAAACGTTTTCCACTGAGAGGTCCTGGATAACCATTTGATAAACACGAAAATGGTTACTACAAATCAGGCACAAAAGCCTCCCAAAAGGCCAGATAGGAACGAAACGTTTAAAAAAATCTGTCACTATCCCACGGTCTAATTATAAAAACTAAATAGTTAAGAGAAAGAGAATATTCTGACACCAATTTGTGATGATACAGACGCAGTATATTAAAAGACAAAATGTCATTTTGACAGATGGTTGTGAATAATTCAGTTTTAACTCGTTATTTTTGTTTGATTTTTACAAATATTGCAGAGAACAACTTACTAACCGCGAGCAATAAGTGATTTTCTCGGTCTCGATTATTTAGGAAACGAAAAAGTATCACTTACAGTCCAGAGTACGTAATGTACTATTATAAATTTGGAAAAAAAAAACATGCTCCTTCATTTTTTCCATTTTGTTCCATAAATTGTGTGAAATGTTTTCATTTAGTCTTTTGTTGGTATATAAATAATATTTTTTGCCATTCCAGTAGGTACCTACTTACAGAACAATTGAGAAAATATTTTTATCGAATCTTATACAAACATCCCCGCAGAATTATTGAAAGATTCCGAGAAAAATAAAATTCATTTCAAAATACGCTTTAAAAATAATGCGATTTATAATAAAGTTCCGACCCTACAGCGATACCCTTATTTAACTGTCAGAAAATAGAATTCAATAACAGAACAATATTTTTGTCAAATATAGGACCCACTCCATGCCATGCATATTCAGTGAAAATTCGTGTCATCGATCACTTCTTAGTTATTTTGTATACATCCCCCTTTAAGACTTTATGCTGAATTTAGTCTAGACGCTAGGTTATGTTACGTGTGCACTTTTATGTACCCTCACTTATGTGACCCAGACCATGACCATTTGAAATCGAAATATTAAAAAGTTACGTACCTGGCAGCTGGGATGTCTATCACCACGGTATCGAATGGAAGGGGGTTTTGTTGAAATCTCTCTCGTATTAACCACCCAAATTAAATTAGTTTTCACTTACGTTCATTTGTTTTAAATTTTAATTGTAAGGATATACAGATAATTAAGGATAATTAGTGGTAATAGTTAAGGATATCCTGGCACTTACTAATCACTGGATGTCTTACAGTGAAAGGATAAAAATATATACATGTTACTGTTGTTTTTTACACCTGCCAAATAAATCATATACCAGTTGCTTGCAGAGTTCTCTTTCCGAATTAGTAAGTCAATTTATTATTAAATTGGAAAAGAAATAATGCAAAAAGTGTACAAATCAAGACCCAAATTAGATATTTCATTGCGATTGATGCAAAAATTTATTTTATGGATCATGTGTTGATCTTACTACTTCAAAAATAAAAGTAAACGTAAACTAATATTTTTGTGCGATGACTGTGAAGGGAGTACCTGGAACATACCGGAAATGTTTAAAGAACTTAAAGAAAGTTAAGATAAACCTTGAAAAATTACACAAGACACTCTAAAAGGCACAAAAAACCGAAATTGTAAATTTAAATAATATGACAAAAATAATAAACCTGTAGTAAAGTAAACATATCTACTACGAAAGTCCAGTATTCCACTGTTTCCTATAAATGGAAATCGGTTATTACCACAAATCAAGATGCACAATGTGCATTTCCAAATCAATTGAAAATAATGTCCTATAATTTGCGATATACTACGTCTTCAATCGGAAAACGCAAAATAAAGTCTGATTGCAATATGCCCCCAGCAGGCAGATTAATCCTAAAGAAAGGACTACAGTGCACTACTGTTGTGCATCGCCAGCTGTAGACTAGTTTCGAGCTTGTTAGCTCTCATCAGTACCTAAAATTTTAGCAAAGGATACTTAGGAAACATGTTGATTCGGAGAACCATAAGAGTACAGCGGATGTGTCATACAGATTGAATTATCGGTTGATAAATAAATAAATACAATATGATTGTAAAAGTTGAAGTGGAAGTGACTCGTTCTTGGTTAAACCCATGCATTAAGTTTCAATATTTACAGGCAGTAGTATTTGATTATTGGGTGTAATAAATTAATTTCCATATAAATGGAAAATAGAATGTCGGCTACTTTGAAATGAAGCCCTAGTACGTGCCCAATGACGGGATTTTGATTCTACAAGTTATTAAAGTGCATACGCAACTGGAAGATATCCCACGCCATGTAAATGCATAAAATATTTTAGAGAAAATTTCACACCTCTACTTTTTAACCAATAAGATACCTTAATTTTGACTAGTTACCATGGCAATTAAAAAAATTTTCGGAAATTTTTTCGAGGCGCCACGATATTTAAGTGAAAATTTTTTGACAGTTGAAAAGGTAAACATATGATCTACAACCATTAAATAATGTAGATGTACCTGTGAATAATGCAAAATTTCTGAATTAACATTATTATTTATTATTCGCTATAAAGTTTCATTAAACAGAAAACACAAATTTGTTAAATTATTATGCGTTAACAATTTATAATTCAAAAAACGTAGGATGTACAAACATAGTAAGATTTAAATGTTGCTTGAATTCTAACCCATCCTCTCTTCTTAATGGTGAATAGGAAGGTGACGAATTAATTAGATGTCTGTGTTTTAAGACATATATGTAATATTTTGAAACAATTTTGTTCAAATCTCTTTTACGCAAAAGGTCATATTTATTTGACATCTGCAGCAGACTTTCTTGGATTTTCGTAAACAGACCATTCGACTCTAACGCTTCCTGGTCGCAATCTTCCATTAAATTCGTTAAATATATTAATCTTGGATGACATATTTGCGCTTGACTCAACTCTTTGCAGTATTTATATAAATTGTACTTTTCAAAGCATTCCATGTTTCTCAAATTGTTTAACGCAAATACTTACAAGAAATGTTTTACATAAAAATATCTTTGTTTGCTGGTTTACTATACAGTAACAATGTAATTTACCAATATAAACCTCATCTGTCAAAAGCATGGCCGCCTATATCACGGCCACCGACTGCAACAAACCATGTTAATATTATATTTTTTAAATTAGAAGTGTTATGGATTACTTTAACAAAAAATACATTTCTACCACCTTTAGTAACCTAAAATTATGAAAGGGCGATAGACTGAACTAATACCCATCTGAGTTTTAGCATTTGGTCTAACTAAAGTTGGTAATTTTTTTTTATTTAACGAAATGTGGTGGATATACCTATATGATTTTTTTAGAATTTATTTCATGTTGAACTAATATCTTCATTGGCAAATCTCTAATGATATCGACTAATAAGCAAAATAATAACGAAATAAATTTAATTATTATAGGTTTTATTAATATTAAAAACACAATTATTATAAATGTTTGTGGGCTGGCTTGAATTGGTGGGTTGAATCTGGGTACTTTCTGTTTTATTTTCCATTGTTCTCTGATCATGATTAAACTTGCTAGTACTTGATGAAATTCTCCTCATGGATTCAATCATCTGATGATGATGTTGAACGTCCAATTGTAAGTAAGATTTGATTGACTGACTATTACTGTGTCCAGTAATTTTAATGAGCTGTTGTTCACCAACTCCTTCCTTGGCCAATTTCGAAACAGCTGTTGCTCTTGCAGAATGATTAGTTATTTTTACTTTTTTAGTGTCAATTCCTATATCAGAGGGTGCTGATTTAAACCATGAAGATACAATATTCTTACCAACTGGGCTATTCTTGTACCATCCTTTCGAATTGGGTTGACTCCAGTATGGGTTTGGTGTTAAGAATAATCTGTCGGTCTGAATAAGATTTCCCCTTTTTTCCATCAACTTCTTAAACAAACGAACCGGACACATTTGTGGATTGTCGAAATTTGTAATCAACCATTTACTATCCGACAGTTTTTTAGAACCACCTTGTGTGGTTTTGGAGAATATTATATTCTATCCGACCTTTTAGGTTTCCGAAATTATCAGTTTCTTCTTTGAAGTATTGGATACATGCAGAATATCCTTCCCCTCCTCTCCATGCCAGCTCATGTAAAACTATGTGAAAAAATTTACGCTGCAATCCATCTGAAGTATTTTCATCCCACATTTCAATAATTTTTTTGTATTCGTCACTGGTTAAGGCTGAAGCACTCACTTTTCTTTTTAATGGGTCTCTCTGTAATTTTTTGCGCTTAGCATCGCGTGCAGTCTGGCGGTCGCAAATTCCACATCAGAAAATGGATTAAATTTTATTTTATATTTTTCGTAATAAATTTCTTGTAACTGCTTAGCAGTAGAGTTCCGCATCACTTTGACCACACTTTCCTTATAATCTTCAAAATTTTTCTTTTCAATATTAAATGCGTAGTCCTCCAATATAGTAGCCACCTGTACTACACTCATACATTCATGAATATTATACAACTTTTCATCACAAAATTCAACAAACTGTTTCCATACACTTGATTTTGATTTTCGGGTGTTATCTGGTGTTATATTTTGAATTTCTTGTCTAATTACTTGTTGATTTTCTTTACCAAATCGCGACATTTCGCTATACACTTATTAAACTCAACGTACAGACCTTTTAAACTAGTAATTATTAAGCTTTGTGACAGAACCGGTTAAACAAAAATGACAAATCAACATATGTCAAAAACAACAATACCCTGGCCAACTTGACAAGCAGTGAAATTAATTTAAAATGTCAGGTTGGATTAATAATTTTTTTCCAATTTATGGTGTTAGGTGGTGTGAAATTTTCTTACCGAATACCACGCAAGCTTAAATTATTCCTGGAAATAATTTAAGTTCTTGTGATATTATAAGTGAAAATATGTCCTTGTGGAATTTTTAAAATGTGCTATGACTTCTAATTGTAAGCAACAAATTGTAACAACTGAAATTAAAATAATGTATTTACTTAATTTAAAATATGCTCCTGTATTTGTAA
Source organism: Leptura quadrifasciata (assembly GCA_963675555.1). Lineage (NCBI taxonomy): Eukaryota > Metazoa > Arthropoda > Insecta > Coleoptera > Cerambycidae > Leptura > Leptura quadrifasciata. The sequence continues at coordinate 114,872,403 of OY776674.1, read as the reverse complement.
GAATTATTATGTAATTCCAATATCAATAATAAAAAACAATTTGAGTAATTTTGTAATTAAATCAAAATATTTTGCAGAAATATTTAAGATTTACGATTACCCAAATTTGTAAAAAAATTACTAGTTTTTCTAAAAAAAGTATAAAAACGAAAACATATTCTACACAATACCTTCTATATTTAAAAAAAGAGTCAAATTCGATTGAATAAAATAACAGATGTATGAGGGACGACTTACAAAATGTCATGTCGCCATATTAGATTTAAAATGACGGCCAAATCACAATGATCTGGACTACATGACCAGTCAGTGTTTGCACTATAATGCGGGAATAATAAAACCCAGTGATCACACTGAAGGTACATACATAAAAGTACATAACATGAGCTAACGCCTGTACTAATTATAAAAAATGCTGTCGTAGGGAATAAAGAAGTTATCGAAATAAAAAGAACACCGTCATCATGACTCAAAGCACAGAACTGATTTTTCCGGGTAGGTACATACAAATCCGGCATAAAAAAAATATTTTCATGTTTTATTCATGAGAAATATTAGCAATTTGCACATTTTCTTGTAACGCTCGCTGAGCATTGTATTAAAATTTAGGACGCGCGTATTGCTCAGTATTATTACAATCATTAAGTGGCACAAGAATTGCTATTTTCTGTTTCATCAATTTTTTTATACAGCTCCATGATAAACTGAGAATATATTACTACGTTGTTTGGGTTTTAGATAGCTAGGAAGTTATTTTATATAATACAGTTTTTATTAAAAAGCTTGGGTACATCATTGTATAGTCTTCCCAACCTAAGTTGGAACAACATAAGAACAACAACACTTGGAATATTTATATCCATGAGCGTCAACCAAAAAGATTTAGAAGTATTTTTTAATTTTTGTGGCGGACTGTAAATTTTTTTATTTTATATTTATGTTAGTTTATAGGTATAATATTTATTCATAATAAATGTTATTGAATGAAGTGACATTTTCTATAGACTGTAATAATTCATGTTGGGTCTAATATAAAATGTTCAAGCCATCCAACAACAACCTATGAAGAAGTGTGAGTAATTTTGCTAGCTTGGGAATATTAAGGCAAAATGTTCAGCCAGAATAAATTTAAAACTAAATAATTTATGACAGATTTTCAATATGGCGGATGACAGTTGCTTCAAACACGCAAAGAAATGAGGCATTTAGGAGCATTTATGAATTAATAGAAATCGGCATTTGAGATTTTTTTTAGACTAGGAACATTTTTGAGTAAAAGCGGTTTTAGCTTGCGAGAAGCATTTTATATAACAATTTAGCAAGCGGTGCTTTTAGGGGTTTTTAACCCAATTCAATTCAATTCAAAACTTCTTTATTATATATTATACAATAGTATACAATATACAGTACAAAACATGTGCCGCCCCAGAACCTATTCCGGGGACCAACCATGCAACCACCGCGTAGCTCGCGGTGGCTGGTTGCAGGGCCGGGCGGAATAGAACTGGTTTGGCTAAAACACAATTTAAAACTTAACCTAAACTCCTTTCACATAAAAGATGAATTAAAATAGGTGGTAACATTTTCTATATCTAACAAAAACAGATTTTAAAAAACAACTAAACTAGGTTTTAGATACTCTCACAATTTTTTTTTTATTTTGATGCCAACGCAAGTACCTCAATCTGAACGAGGAACCTTCTGCGAAACGTGTAAATGCCGATCTGCACATAGGCTGGCCTAAAGTTCGGTTTTGATAATTTTGATTTTTCGAAAATTTTGATTTTTGTTCAAAAATTCCGATGGGAAATTAATTTAGAAACAAAAATGTACAAAAGGAAAACAAGAAACAAACGAAACAAACATGAACAAATATAAAGGAAGAAAGAGACAGAAAAGATTTAAAAATTCAAAAGTATGAAATATCAGTAAAGACGGATAGGATAAGCGGAAGTTATAGTTGGTGAAGTTTGGCTACAGAGGTTGCCGGAAGATCAGTAGCGTCTGGTATGGTAGAGAGTGATTTATCCGAAATGCGACATTATGCTGTCTAATTTGTGTTATGTTTCTTGTTAGCGGATTATCGCCCAGTTTGAAAGAGTAGAATTTTTGGGAGATGTCCCGGATGTAGTCCGCTATTGCGGTTATGTCGTGGCAAAGTGCGTATAGGTCTCTGAGGAAGGTGTACCTTCCAGAATTAGAAATAGGCGCATAAACTTGTGCTCGAGCACTTTTAGTTTTCTCATTGTCCTGGTCGGTATGCTGCACCACACCGGCGCCGCGTATGTGATGGACGGCCTGACCACCATCGTGTACAACAATTTTTTATTTTGTCGGTTAAGTCTGCTACCCCTGACCATGAGCGGATACAGACTCCTGGACAGGAAGTAGACCGTCCGTACTGTCTCATTTATGTGCGTATTGAACGCTAGTCGCTGGTCCAGTCTGACCCCCAAATACTTCACGCATTTCTTGGTTGGAATTTGGTTTTCCCGGGTCAAGATTGGTGTTAGGATTTTATTTTCAGTAAATCGGCGCGTGAAGACTATCGCCTCCGACTTCTCAGCGTTTACCCGAATCTTCTATCGGTCGTAATACGCCGTGGCACGGGCCATATGAGCTTTGAGCAGCATTTTTGCTGCTTGAGCGTTATGAGAATGTTCATACATGGCTGTGTCATCGGCGTACTTGGCCAACTTCGTATTCGGAAACTCTGAGAAGTCGGAGACGTACAGGTTGTACAACTTTGGTGACAGGCATGATTCTTGCGGGTCTCCCGCGTGAATGTCCCGCCGTGTTGACAGTTTGTTATTCACTCGAACTTGCAGAGATCTGCCCGTCAAGAACGAGTGAACGAGTTTGATGAAATAAGTCGGAAAGTTGTAGTCGTGCATTTTGTATAGTAATCCCGGGATCCAGACGGTGTCGAACGCCTTCTCAATATCGAGAAGCACCATGGCGGTGCTCTTCCCGAGGTTTTATTGTACTTTGACGTCGTTAACTATCCTAACGACTTGTTGTACCGTACCCCTGCCCCTTCTGAAGCCAAACTGAGACTCATCATCGATGTGGAGCTCCTCCTGAACAGCGTCTAGTCTGGTTAGGACGAGCTTCTCCACCAATTTGGAAATCGCCGACAGTAACGAGATAGGCCTGTAGCTGCCGGCGAACTTCGCGTTCTTGTTTGGTTTAAGGATGGGCACGACCACGGCGCTTTTCCACTGGCTAGGCCAGTGTTGCAACCGTAGGATCGCGTTAACGATATACGTTTACTGCGCAATACCTTTCCTCGGGAGATATTTGAGCAGTTTGTACTCGACGCCGTCTTTTCCCGGGCCTTTGTTGTTTGGTAAGTTTTTGACAATGTCTACTATTTCCGAGGGCTTGGTCATGACCTTCAGAAATTCTCTTCTTGTCAGTTGTACGTCATGATCAACGATTTCGTTTATGTCATTTTCGATGCGGTCGTGCTCTAAATTATTTGTTATATTGTTGTTGTGTATATTTTCAAAATGGGAAGTTAGGTCACTCTCTTTTTGCACGTCTGTCATCACCGTCTGTCCGTTCGCGCATGTCAGCGCGGGTATGGCCTCCCGCGTATTTTTCAGTGCCCTCGTCAGCTTCCACAACGAGTTGTCTTTGAGGATTTAGCGCTGCCAGTTTGTCCCCCCATTTCTGGTTTCTTACAGTGTTGATGGAGGTTCTGATTTGCCTTTGCAGTCTGATCATCTCAGCATTAGCGCCGGCAGCGCGATTTCGCTGCCAAAGCCGTCTCAGTCTGTTTTTCTCGTGTATATCTTGTATGACCGCTGCGTCGAGTCGGTCTTTGTGGGGGTTTATTGTTGTAGTGATGACAACAGTCTGCTTGGCATCCTGCAGCACTCTCGTAAACTCTTCCACTACATTTTCCAGCTCGGCGGATGTGCTGATTGTGTTAGTCAGTGTTAAGTTTCTGTTGATGTGTGCCTCATAGAGGCCCCAGTTGGCGCCTCTATAAGATGTAATTGTTCGTGTGATGTTTTCCTTGACATATCACTCAGTTCTAGAATGATTGGGTTGTGGTCGGACGTGAGTTCCTCCAGCGACACTGGAGCCGTGGAGTTCCTCACGCCCTTGTTGACCACTATGTCAAGGGTTGCGGGTGTTGTACCGTTGTCCGGAAAATGCGTGGGATCGTCCGGATACTGCAGGATGACATTATGACTATTTACATAGTCAAACAGAGTATTTTCGTTCGCGTTGTTGCGATGGCAGTTCCAGTTGCGATGTCTGGCGTTGAGGTCGCCTATGAGCAGAGGGTTTTTGACCCCGTTGAATCAAAAAATGCCTGTTGCCAGTTCGGAAAATGGACCGGAATCCCGTTATTTAAGATGGCGGCTATTTTTGAAATATTCCTAATATGAACCTATAAAAAGAATACAGGGTTGTCGACACTACTAAAACAAAATTTAATAAATTCTTAGTCGCTCTTCCAACCGGAAGTCTATTATTAACGATGGCGACTAATATGGCGGATATGTTTGTAATATGACGAATATACGAATATGAACATGCAATGGGGGGTTTCGACACCGTTAAAGCCAAATTTTATAATATCCTATCATATAACCAACAGAAAGTTCGCAATTTAAGATGGCGGCTATTACTATGGGATTGTTGTGTGTACTACTGGCACTGTTTGCGCTCAGGAGAAAAAGTCAACACATTCAGGAATAATTATCAGATTTATTAATCATCTAGGAAGAAAGACGGTAACCAATGTATACAGTTAAACTGTTAAAAACTAAATAACGGGTCACATTGTCATATTTATGGCACGTTAGAAGTCGTTAAAATATCTAAGATTAATTGCACGTTTCTAATCAACTACCACTTAAGATACAGTACAGGTACAAGTTTTAAAATATTTGAGACTATTAATCACTCAATCCTATTTACGCATCGCACGTTGGAGGCGCTGCAGGTGCATGACTTTAGATAAGGTAATAAGGCAAATTACTTTCCGGCAACCACAGATCCGGGTGGCGCATCCCGTCTTGCACCCACAAGTTAGGATGTCCTTAGATGTCCTTACAGGCTTTCGGGACTGATTCCAATGTCATGAGAACCGGAACAATATTCCCATCTACAGCTTTCCATCCAATTTCCCGAGGGTCCGGTAAGGGAGGGTCTTGTAAGTGGGCGTTTTTCCAAACGCAGCTACTGCAAGTGAAAAATGTACTTATTGGTGTGTATTAAGTGCTAGATATGCGTGGTCTTTAAAAGAATACTTACTTGGCAGTGACTTCTCAGTATGTGTTGTCCTAAAGCATTACTTGTGGGCGGAAGTCCCTGGGGTTTAACTGTCCTGAATAGAATGTGTCGTGTTTCATCACTCGTGGAAGTTTGCAGTGGAACCTGTAAGATTAAAAAGAACGATTTTAAAAAGTGTCAATAATGTGAAGCGGTAGCGAAGTTTTAGTATGATATTTATAAACGCTGACCTTGTAGAGTTGGACCACGAATTTCTCCACATAAGAAATAGTCGGGTCCTCCAGACGGTGATTTCCTAGTCCGGAGAGCAGGTCAGATGACTTTAAGTACCGCGCCCATGCAGCCGGTTTACTGACGGTGGCAAGTTTGGATGTGGTGTCCGAAACGGTGGTTGCATAGAAGACTGAAACGTATTTTCTATCCTATGCCGTCCCAGGCATTAGCCAAACTTCTGAGTATTTCATTACGGCTGAGCCGGGAATCTGAAGTGACTTGCGCTGTGCGGGTTAGAACACACGTTTTACTCCGGTCGAATTGGGGGAGGGGGGTGGAGGGTTGTATTATCAGTTACCGGAACGAAATATATTTTGAACCAAGTGTTTTTGGTCCCTGATTACGATCCAAAAGTTTCACTCGATGGAAATTCCGGAAACAACCCATTTGGGGCAAAAAACACTCCTTTCATTAGTCATTGGTCTTCTTCTATATTTCTGTAAATATAGAAGAAGACTTTCTTCAGTGTACACATTATCATAAACTATAAATAAAAAAGTATTGTTTTTGTAATATGAAAATTATTTTTGTAAATTGAAAAATAAAATAAACAAGCTTTGATCATAATTCTGAATGAAAATAGTTACCAAAAAATCGTATTCAGTTTATTTAATTTATATACATATTTATCCATATATTATGTATTTTATAGGACAATGTTTTAAAAAAGTAAGTTTTGTGCAGACATTTTTTTTCTCTAATATAAGAGTCGTTTCGACTCCTCCTTGAGTGAAAATTTGAAGTTTACAATTTATACCGTCTCCTTTGTAATCATAATATAATACTATACATAATGTTCTAAAATTATTTTTCCAGTTCAATCTTATTCAAGGGTAGTTTACACCCCTATTCGGGGTTGGAATGGATTTTTTCATTGTAAATATCATGAGTTACAAAGTTGGAAAACAAAATCATAATTAAATTTTTTTTTATCGCATTATCTTAATTTTTTTATATTGGGGTAGTTTCAACCCCCTCTAATTAACCTTAATATAAATTTTTTTTAATTATAACAACATCTAATAAATTTTTCAATTACAAGTACAAAAAAACATTTTTTTTTTTAAATTTCATATTTGTTCTGAGAATACTGCGAAACAACTCCCTTGTAAAGGGTGTTTTTGCCCATTTAAGGGTGTTTGACCGATTTTATGGATATGGGACCCCGAAATTCGTGATCAAAGACCCAAAAACATATAGGGTGCCAGAAAAAATGCATTTTATAAGTTATATTCAAAATTTCACTCAGAATATTGCGAAAAACCCCCAAAAAGGGTTGTTTCTTGTCCCAAAAGGGGTGTTTCCGGAATTCCACCGAACGAAACTTTTGGATCGTAATCAGGGACCAAAAAGACTTGGTTTAAAATATGTTTTGTTCCAGTAACTGATAATACAATCAACCCCGCAATCGACTGAAGTATTTCGCAAAACAAAATGCATTCGGCATCCCTGGCAGTCTATACAGTTTATTAGTTTGTACTCAAATCTACAAACATTTAGTAACGTAATGCTTTTCCTAGGCTTACTAAATAAAGAAGGATAACTGGGAAGCGCTCACGTCGGAGGTGAAAAAATACTTTCATTTTATGGCATTTAAACTTTTGATACTGACCATAATGGTGAATTATTGATTCGCAGGGGGTTTTTTGACTGCGATATTGTTATATTTAGTTTCAGCGGTGTCGAGAACCCCCGATACGCCCTGGAATCCCTCTATAAGTACATATTTTGCAACATTTTAAAGATAGTCGCTATACTGACCACCATCTTTAATTACGGACTTCCGGTGAGCCATATATGACTAAGGTATTATCAAATTTAGCGATGTCGACAACCCCCAGATACGCACTGGATGCGTTTTATAATTTAATGTTAGCAATATTTCAAAAATTACCGCCATCTTCAATAACGGGCTTCCGGTCTATTTTTCTATCTGACAACAGGCATATTCGGACTCAGAGGGGTCGAAAACAAAACCCAAAAGTACCGGTTGTCAAATTGTTTTACGAAATGCTTTTCGCAGCTCGAATTTAGATTTCCGCTCCTAGTCTATTTTAATTGTGGACTAATTACGGTAGCAAAATAGCAAAATTTTTGTTTAAAAAATGTAAAGGCTCACATGCTTTTTATTTAACTTTGATTAGTTTGCATAAAAATTTCAAATAGTTATTAATACATAAAATGCATACCGTTACTCCATAAATGTATTATTTATTTGCACAAATTGTTCCTGTCGCCATTTAATAATTTAGAGTGTAATTTTCTACAATATCAACCAATTTTTTCTGTGTATTTATACAGCATCCAAATATAATATTATCTTTTTCATATGCAACATTATTTCACTTGTAACTTTAAAAACTGTTACTTGACATGAACCAGATATTAAAAGTGCATGACATGGTTAATTTTCTGCTATTTATGCATAATTCAATTAAAGCCTTTACGTGCGTTATCATTTAATCTTCTTGGATTCTAGATTTTCCTTCAAGCAATTCTATTTTTTAAAACTCCCCAAAGACTTTATGTCACTTTTCAGCACTTAGAGACATTCCTTAAAAGCTTTGCCAATGATCAATGATATTTGCGGACACGTATTGTCTGAAAGGGAAAATAACTAGGGGAAAGTGAAATACACCTTTTGGTACAGCGTTTCTGTAACCTATTTTCCTTCTAATTATGACTGTATTAACTAAACTATGAAGTGTATCCGGCAGAGAAGTTAACAATCTACATTCATTAAATTTAATATGTGTTCTAAATTATAGATTACGATCTGTTCACAACTATTATTTACAAATTTATGTAAAGATTGTGCAAATTTTACGATAAAAATAATTGGTATCCTGAAAGTTTCTTCAGAAAAGGTTTGGGCAAGCCGATCATCACTCAAATTGTACAGAGTCGGTCTCAATTTTTGAAATTGTTCCAAATATGCAAATATAATTCATTTCATTTAAATTAATATGTCATATAACAACACAACATATAACAATAGAGAGCATAGTTAAAATAAATAAACGGACATTACATTATCGATCCCATTACAACGCAAAATATTTTGCTCCAATTAAATCGGCACTGAAAACAAATGAATATTCTTTGAACTGAAATTAGTTATTTAATGCCTTTGTGCGTATATAAATTCTGCGGAATAAATGCTTCTGCTGAATTTTTGTAAATAACATATTTTGGTTTTAGTTGTACTACGCCAAATAATGATCGACTATAAACTTTCATTTGTACACTTTGAAAAATAAGAGTATATAACCGAACTGTCAGCGTTGGACTGACCCAATCAGCAGGTCGGTTGTGCTTGCGCACTTCTCATTTTTTTTGAGATAAATTAAAGTCCTTCACCCGGACATTACACTATGCTTTATAAATTTTTACTTTATCATATAGGTATTATACAGGGTGTTTCACGAGAAAACGGATATGGTGTAATGAGAGACAGATGACACCAAGGGTAATCAGAATCACCCATAGAAAAAGCTGGTTGGACACCCATTGATGAAATATAGGATGTTCTATATATTTTTGCCAAAATTCCTTTTGGTCATTACTGGAATGGAATAATTAGTTCATATTTGGCTCATGTAATACGCTAGTGATCCTGAATAAGTACGTGTATGACAAAGAAAATATCCAGGTCCGGAGTTGACAAAAAGTTGTTTTTGTTGTTTTTCAAATTTCGATGTTTAATTCGAATAAATAGTACATACAAACTGAACAAAATGGCTCATTAATTTTTTTGCCACACTTTCACCATTCTCGAAATACGTTCCTCTAAATACTACAATATGAGACTTATTAAAATATCGACGAATGACACTTGCTAAAAATGCTTCTACAATTGAAATTATTCGTTTACTTTTTATTCAACAGTAAATATTATGTTGTATTTAACAATTTTTAACATTGTGTGATATTAGAGAGGGGGTAAAATAAATGTCACAGATCATCGAACAAATAATCTATTTTATTAGGATCATGTATTGAAAACTAATAAAACAACAAGATAACATTATATTGTGATAAAAAATGTTCGCAAATAAGAATTATAATTTAATTTTAAGTTCAAAGTGTCCTCCCCTGTCCTCCCCCAGCTTCGGTGCATTTTCTGGTGCGATTCACGAGATGACCGATTGATTTTCTTATCATAATTCGGTTATTTCTAATTTCGTTGCAGCATTCAACAATACTCTGAATTAATTGAGCCCTATCATTAATGTCCATATTGTAGACTTCGCTCCTTAAGTGACCCCATGAAAAATAGTTAACAACTTTCAAATCCGGGGACCTTGCCGGCTATAAATTAGAACCTCCGCGCCCAATCCATCTGTCCGGATATGTGTCATTTAAATAATTTCTAATTTGATTGGAGACATATGGTGGGGCTCCATTATATTGAAAGAGTATATCTAGAGTATTTATATTTTATAAATGATTCGGTAACGTATGTTGTAAAAAATTAAGATAGACGTTACCTTTAAGTTTACACTCAAAAAAATGTGCCCCTAACAAGTTACCGCCTACAAGTTATATCCAAACATTGACTGAAAATCTATGTTGTGAACAACATTCACGTTTTGGGTGTGGGTTCTCTTGGACCCATATGTGAGCATTTCTGGAATTATTTATTCCGTCTCCTGTAAATTGCTCCTCGTCTGTGAATAAGGTTCTCTAAATTACACGTCGATTTTGAGGCAGCCAATGACAAAAAGTCAGTCGATTGACGTCATCGCCTGGTTCAAGACGTTGTACTAATTGAATGTGGTGTGAGTAAAAAATTTCTTTCTGCAATTTTCTCCATATTTTAGTGTGACAAACACCAATCAGAATACTAATTTTTTTCGTGTATTTAAACTTCGATTTTCATGAACTATATGTAAAATATTGTTTTCTATGTTTACCTCTTGTCCCAATTGCGTTCCACAACTTCACTGATGGGAAATTTTCTATGTTCTCTGGAATACTGATATACGGACCAGAAAGTTTTATGGTCAGCGTCTATTAGGAAACCGTCTTCGATATTCCCTCCCTGCTGGTCTACCATTTCTGTTACAATATCCGTAGATGAAAATGATACCAGTATATTCTTCGTTCGGAAATTGGTACGGCATTTTGAAAATATTAAATGAGTAATTAATTGTCTTAGCTAATACGATAAAACTATACACAAATTATCACCATATAAAATGTCAAATATGTATAACTACCGATTATTTGTTTTCTAATAGTTGTCATTTTCAGTTAAGGCTATTATGATCAATAGTATAAAAACTAACTGATTTAACATTTAAAGATTTATAAACGGTAGCCTACTAAGATTATTTTTTTCGTAGAGAGACTTATTGACAATTTTCATAATATTTCGAGTCTAGTGAAGATATTTTCAAAATAAAATTTAATTGTAAATATTTTTTATCATAATATTTGCATTTTTGTTTTTCATACATATTGACCCGCTCATAGTTTGTTATTATTCTGTTGTCATGTGCATTATTGATGTGTTATTTTGTTACTACCGTTATTGTTGTTGTTGATAGACATGTTATGTTATTGTTTTACTAGTGTTCAATACATGAGCGTAATAAAATAGATGATATGTTCGAGAATCTGTAACATTTATGTTTTTATTTATTTCTCCCCCTCCCTAATATCACACAAGTGATTAATATTAAAAATTAATTACAACATAATATTTACTGTTGAAAAAAAGTAAATGAATAATTTCATTTGCGGAAGCATTTTTAGCAAATGTCATTCATCGATATTTTGATAAGTCTCATATTGGTATTTAGCGGAATTTATTTCGAGAATGGTGAAAGTGTGACAAAAAAAATGAATGAACCTATTTTGCTCAGTTTTATGTACTATTCGAATTACATATCGAAATTTCAAGAAACATATACAGAGTGTTGTTTCTTTGAAAACAACAGAAACAACTATTAGTCAATATGAACTAATTATTCCATTCCATTACAAAGTAATGGCCAAAAGAAATTTTGGCGAAAATACATAAAACACCCTATATTTCATCAACGGCCTTGCCCATGTTCTTGAGATGATATCTCAAGAGGCAATGGCCAGTTAGAAGGCCTGTTATCAGCCTTAATTCGGACTTTTCAAGTTCGAGAAGCCTTGTGGCATTCTTTGTCGAATAAGTTATAAACTTTTTCGCTTGTCTTTGGCCTAGAGTATTTCTCCAGTAGGACTTTTTATTCCCTTTCCCATTTTTGGATCTCCTCCATTATGTGTCCCTTGACCAGGCCACAAAATAGTTCCGGTCCAATGAATTGTGCTTCAGCTCCTTTTTTCGCAAGACTGTTAGCAAGTCCTTGTACTCCCTCATGCCCTGGCATCCATATCAAGGTAACTTTGTTGTTATTGGCCAGTTGCTTCAGGGATTATTTACATTCCCAGGCAATTTTAGACTCAAAGGTGTAAGAGCTTTTAATGCTGCCTGGCTATCTGATAGTATATAGACCTTTGCCCTTCGAATTCCTTTATTTAGGCATTCCTGAGCACACAGATCTATAGCATGAATTTCTGCCTGGAAGATGGTTGAGGTGTTGCCGAGGGCTTTTGATAGCCTACATTTAGGCCCTGCTACGCCCACGCCTACCCCTTCAGTTATCTTAAATCCATCTGTATACCAGATGAATGATCCTTGTTGCAGTGCCTCCATCTTGCTTGTCTGACGGCTTTCGATCAGGACGTCAAAAGGACAGTCAAAGTCCTGTTTGATTGGCATTGAGTTAGTAGGTTTGGACATGGATTCAAAATGAATTAGCTCCAAAATCCTTGGGTGACTAGGGTAAACCTGGCGTTCCCTTTCTTATTTTCCGCTGCTGCTCCGTAGCTGACCAGCAGACAAATCCATCGCATGTCGTTCCATTTCTACAGAAACGGTCCCTATACAATGTGCAACGGCCAAATTGAATAAATTCAGTATCTCAATTATTGGGCATATTTATAAAAAATTCCGAGACACGTCGATTTTGGATACTAAAATGACATCCTGCAATGTACAAATTTCACTCCTACATTCAACCCCTTCGAGTGGCAGTTGCAACGCTAAATTTTTAAATGGGAAGTAGGGACTTATGATTCCTCATTTGAAAGGTCTTTTCATTCTTTATTCAAAAATACACTACGGTTTTAATATTTGTTGCAAAAATTAACGGTCTCTTTGACGAAATTCGCTACAACAAACGAAGAACATAAAAACTTACAGCATTTTGTTCTTGTAGGCTACAAAAAACAATTTCAGTGTTCTTTTTCAACATTATCAAATAAGAAGATGACATAAAAACATCAAAATTCTTCATAGCTGGCATTGCCAGTTTTATTGAAAACGCCGCAGCGATTGACTATAAATAGTTGTCATAGTTGTCAATAAATAGTTGTTAGTGTTTTGCGTATTGTTTGAGTTTTGCTAATCGCAATTTCTAAACATGATTTATTTAAAAGAAATGCATAAAATAATAATTGTACAGATGGTTGGTTACTGAGATAGAATGTGATCACAGAAGAAAGTTGTTCGTCTATTTCAAGAAAAATTTCCTGATTTGCCGCTTATATCTCAAGGTACAGTTAGCAAAATTAAACAGCAGTTTCGCGAAAATGGACATGTATGGCAGATAAGAAAAGAAGCTTCCAATGCAATGAGTAGCGATGTCAAATCAGATATACTGCTTGAGTTTGAAGAAAACCCACATAATTCAAGTCGACTAGTAGCTTTAGCATTGAATGTTTCCACTCCCACTCGGGAGCTTAGTGAAGATGATTTTGATAGAAGAACGTATTTTTGTGAACAAATGATGCAAAGGTTAGATAACAATATTATCCAACTGGAAAATGTTTTGTTTTCGAATGAGTTCACTTTTACTATTAATGACCATGTTAATCATCAAAACTGCCGCTACTGGGCTAATGAAAATCCTCACTGGATGAGAGAATTACATCACACATCTTCCAGCGACTTGTATATCAGTGTATGCGCGGAAGCTATACAACCTTAGGCGAGGGTTGTATAGGGGATATACCATCCTTCGGATGGGGATATAAAGACGTCGGTCCCTTGTCTATTAAATGTTAGGCAAGTAAAAGATCCATACTCTTCTTAAGGGAAGAGGTTCAGCAAAATTCCCGGTTGGGGGTAGCTCGTCTACAAGCGTCGGTGTCACGCCTCAGTAGCGGAAATAGACCGACGTTAAATAAATGTATAAAAAAAAGTACAGAGAGTAACGGTATTTTAATGAGGTCGTAAAGTTTTTGTTGCATTTTTTATTTGCAGGGAATCTTGAACGATACTATATACGCCCAGAAATATCATCAATACTTAAATTAATGAAGGATAACCCCATAGTAATATGTTCAACAAAGCGACCAGGTAAAGCCGTGACGAATATATATATTTCAAATTTTATTGAAATTGGTCGAACAGTTGCGACACTAAATAATAATAAGACGCAGTCTGCAACAAGTTATTCTATTGTTTCTAATCCCTGAACTGCCCTATAAATTTCGTTTATTGTATTGTAGCTGTTATTATTTGTTGTTTTCATTTTCCTTTTTTCCAAATTCGCTTTATTATTATTATTATTACTCAATACACACCAAAAAAGAACCAGTTTTATGTTGTTGACTGTATATCTTTTATATTATTTTACCTGGTGAAAATTTAAAAGGCAATAGAGCGGAATCTATCACGCAAATAAAAACCGAATATCATTTGTTTGGTTCGTATACGCTTTCATAAATTCTGTCTTTATTATTTGGATGTTTATGCTGTTGGATCGTGAATGGCTACATCTCGAAAAAGACCCCCTTAATTGAGCTATCCAACTAATAATCTCCTTTTTTCTTGTGCCATTTTCTCCTATTTCGTGTTAGAAAGATCTGTTACTTTCTTTCTTCGGATTAAAGCCACATGCACATTAACTATTTTCACTTGACGTCAATAACCGTTATCTTATTTTACAGGGTGTACTTATTTTTCTTGTACTACCGCTGCCACTAACTTTTTCATAAAAAAAGTTGTGTTCTTATATGAAGTTTTTTTCTTATAAAAAAATTATGAAAAGTTGATAATAAAACTGACCTACCTAATGTTAAAATTGTTGCAACTTTTGAAAACCGCTGGTTGTCCGTTTAGAATACGCATTTACTTGGAAATCGTAAACGATACTGATGTCTGTAGTGGAATTAAGATAAGAAGGTGTAATGGTCAATAAATTGTATGTACGACAAAGAGGCACGCGTATGCTATGAAAGAAAAGTTATATAAGTCCGCCTTTAAAATTCCTTTAAAATCACTGAAATACACTGCAACAAACGTCTTTGTAAACTTACATTAATCAAAGAAAATAAATATAAAGTGTTTCGACAACTATACAGAACTGCAGCACACAAACGGACGAAAAATATTGTAAGTAAAATTAAAACGTTAAAGCATTTAAAACTAATTTGCGATTTTGAGACTATAAGATAAGACAATTTATTGGCGGATCTCAAATTTTTGTTCAATTATAGGAGCGTGAAATTAAGTGAGACATGCCGTCTCTTCCTCTGATGCTTTATTGCATATCTCATCATCTTAAGATATATCCACAGTAACTACCTCTATCACATTAAAACGAGATGACTTTAATATTACAGACAACGCTAAAAATCAAATAACACAACAAAGTATTTAACGGAAGCAATTTATTTAATGTCTAGTATTCGCACTTGGTAAAACCTACTTAAAACAACACAAGACATTATTCACAAATCAAAGTAATCAACGGGAGGAAATTAATTAACGTTCAGACTTCACTCTTGATAAAACGTACTTCTTTCTAAGGTAGTTAAATAAGTACTAAGTAAAAAGAAACAAGTGCTGTCTTTATCTGTACGGATTAGATCGGTATGTTACTCTCTCTCTCGTGTACCAGCTTCTGGATAAGATCAATTTCCACATATACATAAGAAGATCGTGCTTTCCCGAGTTCAACGGTACTAAAGCTTTTGATTACAATTTTATAGAAATTTTTTAAAAATTTCTCATTTTCTTTTTTGTGCAGAACTCCAATATTTGTTGAACAATCAGCAGTTAGCGAGAGTACAAGAAATCTAATTACAAATTGTATACAAAATAAATTTCAATTATTTAAGCAATGATATAAGAGATTATGATTTAGGGACTCTTGACAAGAAAATCGAGCTCTGATATTTTGTCATCTTCAACTTTTCAACTTTTTGATAGAACGTAAAATTAACATGAACGTAATTTTTCTTAACAGTATTTATTTAAAAAATATATATTTTAAAACTTTTTTTAAGTTTTATAAGTTTTTTTAAAGGATGAACCGACCAAAAATTGTTTTGGGTCCTCTGTGGTTCTTCCCACTCTTTCTAGAAATTTAAAAAATAATTTTCTATCCTAAACAATTTTTACTTGAAACAGTTTTGTATTCGAAAAACAATAATTTGTTTACCTTCCCGCCTTAACTGGTGCTCTGATGAGAAATTTGCAGGAGACCTTTTCATTAGAAATTTTCATTTATTATTTGAAACATTTTTTGATTCGACGAAATATTGTTTTAGACCTTTCCTGGACCCACCCATATTGCTGTAACTAGACATTTGAAAAACGTTTTCATAATTTTTTCCATCCTAAACAATTTTTATTTGAAGCATTTTTTGAGTCGCCGAAAAATGTATGCCCGACCTGAGCCTCCTCTGAAAATATTTTTTTGATAAAATTTTCCACTTGATTCAAAACGGAAACTTGCTGGTAGGCATTCCTTTGGCGTGCCCCTAGTACTCTGATGAGAAATTTGCAAAAGCCTTTCCGATATGCGTTTCCCTTTAAACAATTTTTATTTCAAAATTTCTTGGAATAGTCGAAATTAGCAAGTTAGGGTCCTTTCTGAAGCCGTTCCAGGTGCTCTGATGAGAAATTTGAGACGACATTTTCAAAACAATTTTCCATCCCAGTGCATTGATTTCAGCAATAGTCAATAGCGTTCTACCTTGAACCTTCTAAATATTATACCTAAAATTTCAACTTTGGATCATGTTCGTAGGAAATACTATCCCTCACAGACAAACTGACAGATGAACAGGCAGACTGACTTTCCCATCATCCTACATCCTCAGTATTATTGCGTTTTTGAGCCATCTCTGGATTCTTTCCTGGTTGACTGGTCTGGTTCATACTGAACAATTTTTAATTCAAACATTATTTAATTAGAAGAAAAAATTATTTTTAGGCCTCTTCTGGAGCATTCCCAGAGAGAAATCTACGAAATTATTTTCTATATACTTTTACATTAACGTATTTTTGATCGACGTAACATTGTTTTTGGAAACTTCCTGGAGTCTTTCTTGTTATACTAACGACAAATTTACAAGACTTTTCGATACAATTTTTCATACTAAACAATTCTCTTTTGAACGATTTTTTTATTTGACAATAAATTGCCTTTACGCCCTTCGTGAAGCCTTCTCTAGTTCACTGAAGAGAAATTTACAAAAGGCTTTTCTGACACAAGTTTTCATACTGCGCAATTTTGAAGATTAAGTCATTTTAAGACACATTCTGAGGGCCCGGGCACTCTACTACATTATTACACACATACACATAAACATATTATGTTTCTATTATACGAGAGTATCCTAAAATATTATTTACAAACAGCGAAAAATAAAATTAATGCCTAACAACAATAACAATATACAATCAGGTCTCAGTACTGACTTTCTTAGCAATCATGGGTATATTATTCATATATTTAATAAATATATTCTCTTCGCCGTTATTTTTGCGTTCATCTAATTCGCCTTTAATTTTTTTATAATGGTCTCTCTTCATTGGGGTGAGATCAAGTGATACAAAAACTTTTTCCTCAAGTGTTACAGTTCAATTTAACATTTATACATTATTTAAAAAAATCTCTAAATCATTACTTTATCTCTTACGTTTAATGTCTAACGAATTCGTGTTATCCGTCGTCACGCGTAATATTTATTATTTAGTTGTCTATATGAATCCGCAATTGTAAGGAATCTGTTGCAGGTATAGGCATGGCGTTATACACTTTGTTGTGTAGCGTGTTGCATATACTTAGGCTCTCTATTTCTGTAATTCTTAAGCTAGGCAACCAATAACTTTTAATTAGTTTATAGGTAGATTCCTATAACCTACTGACGATCGGTAACACAGATTTATTTCTTCACAATAGTTTTTGGCTTAGGTTTTGTCTTCCGGTAGTCTGTCACTTTTCACGTGTAATTCGCTCGAACGCTTGGCAATTTATTAAGTGGTATTTTTACGTGCTCGTTGCGATTTTTGAAACAAGTAATTTCACCATTTTGGGATATTTTCGCAACGTTACTTTTCGATTTTCCATTTATGTTTGGACGAGTGAATATTTTTATGGTATTGGAAATCGATTGTCTTCATTGGAAGGATCTATACGTAAAAGCCATTTTTGCCAAATTTACACGAGGCCAAGGACATCCAAGGTCAACAACATTTTTCTAAGAAAACCCTCCGAAACGAGGTAATTATTTTATTTTTATATTCAAACTAGCAAAATATCACTTGTAGTAAATTGTTCAATGGTAAAAATTTATTTTTAGGGTTTTATTTTCACCTACGGTTTCGTCTAGTATTTCGTAGTTTTTCATACGATTTTTTTGTCTCCTGATACGAACGAATAACTTTTTTCTACTGGTCTACACGTACTTATGTTACTTCTCCTTACTGGACTGGAATTTCTTTTTTTGTGGAGAGCCATCCATTTTCTGGGTTAATTGATAGGCTGGAAGTTGCCCATTCCTGAAATTTGAGCCGAAGCTGAAACCCTGCTGCCTGCAGTTTGTATCCTTCTTACGCCATACATATATTGATTTTTTTTTTAAATATATTGTATATTTTGCTTAAAAAAATTTCACCACTGTACCTATATACATATATATATATATATATATATATATATTTTTTTTTAAATTTTGCTAAACATCATATGAAAATAATTTGTTAACGAATTAAAACACCTATGATATTTGTTGGGGGTTTAAGCACTTACGTAAGACGCGTATACCCAGTTAGATATATTTTTTTTTGTGTGAATTTGTCTACCATACTCTACGTTATTGTATTTTTGAATGTTATAAAGTTAACCTACTTCGTTTATTGTTATTAAAAGATAAAACTGAATTTGAATTTTTCATTATCGTCTCGCTAAGTAATTTATTTAGTAAATTTAAGGTTACATTGTACTTGAGCTGGTATTTGGAGTGAAAAAAAATTTACTTGGCGCCCTGATACATCAAAGTAATTTAGAACCCCGACCATCTCCACTGTTAGTCGGCCGGCAAATACCGTTATGTCAACAGACAACGACCAACTAGTTACGTCAGATTGAGTTTTAAAATTTGACGTAGCACAAGATTTCTCAACTTTTTCTTTTGTAATTAAGATTTACCGGTTATTTTATAACAATGTCCTTTCCTATAATTATAAATGTGATAATAATAATAACTTATAGACGTGCGTTTCGCTAACCATGTTGGCATCATCGGGAGATGAAAAAAAGCTGAAAAACAGTATTGACGGTCTCCTTGTGATGCCAACATGGTTAGTGAAACGCCCGTCGAATGTAGTGTGCAAGGGTTTTGGTATTTTGTGAAAGTAGTTCTCAAATATTAATTCTATTGATTTCTGTAAAATAATCCGCATACGAAAACGCAACAAGTTGAAGAAGATTCTCAGACAACTTTTCAAAACTTCATTAGCTCGTGATTGATTGTATAGTGAGATCCATAAGTAAAAAATACACTCATTATCTACGTAATTAACAATTTATGAGTGAAATTCTAAAACACGTCAATCTTTAATTATAAAATGACATTTTTTGAGCATAATTTTATATCTCCCCCCTCCAATCCCCTTGGAGTAACAAGCTACTTTAAAAATTTTAAATGGAACTAAGGTGCGTCTGATAACTCATTTGAAAGGGTTTTTAATTATCTATATCCAGCAATATCAGATTTTTTGAATTTGTATATTCTTCATCAAGAAAATTAAATTTGAAAATTTTGAAATGTATACATCAAATGCATCCTAAACTCTTTTATGTACCAAATATCTGTCAAATCTGACTTTTCTAATTAATTTTGTGTCATAACATTCAATTTGAATGTATATTTTTTTCTGATACGCAGGTGGCAAAATACCCAACAAAAAGAAAGAAGTAAAAAGAGTTTCTTTTTAAATATCAGAAAAATGTTTCTTTATTTGCTACATCTGTGCAAACTTATGATTCTAGTTATTTATCGCTAATTGTCAAGTTGATCATTATTTTAACAATGTGTCTATCAGTCACTTACCCAAAGAATTGAAATTTTGATATTATTACGATGTGGTGATAAAACAAAAACACAGAAGCAGGTAGGTATGCGGAATCTTGAATACTAAGTATCCTGACCGTCGCATTTCTCAGTCTACGGTTAGTAGAGTAGAAAACAAATTTCGTGAATTTCTAAATGTCACAGGCAGGACTGTAGATACTGGAGTACAGAAAATCCACATTGGAAGATGGAAGCCAATATTCAATATCCTGAGATGGTGAACGTTTGGGTTGGAATTATAAATTCTCAAATTACCGGATCATATTTCTTTGATAGCACATTAACTGGCGCGCGTTACTTGAATTTCTTGCAAAATTTCTTAGTTCCAGAGTTAAAAATACTTTTCCCAGATAATGACAACTTTAATGAAATTGATAGAAGTATTTGGCATCAGCAGAACAAGCTACACCACATTTTGCGTTGGAAGTAAAAGCGTATCTCAATCAAGTTTTTCTCAATAGGTAGGTCGGTAGGCGCGGTGAAATTGAGCGGCCTATTGTCCGTCTTTCCGATTTGACCCCGCTTGACTATTTTTTATGAGGCTACTTAAAATCGAAAGTTCAAGAGACCAAATAACGTCGATGATTTAAAAGACAGAATAAGGCAATAAATTAATCAAATTACCCTGGAAAGTTTTTCTCAATAGGTAGGTCGGTAGGCGCGGTGAAATTGAGCGGCCTATTGTCCGTCTTTCCGATTTGACCCCGCTTGACTATTTTTTATGAGGTTACTTAAAATCGAAAGTTCAAGAGACCAAATAACGTCGATGATTTAAAAGACAGAATAAGGCAATAAATTAATCAAATTACCCCGGAAACGATACAAAACGTTTTAGAAGAATTTCAGCAACACCTCCATTATTGTCAAGAAGTTTCGGGCGCCCAGTTTGAACATTTGACTTAATCTGTGTTATGTTCTTTGTTTACTTAGTAACATTAAAAATGTAATATTTTTCAATAAAAAGAGAGAGAGAGAAATTCAAAAATCTTATATTGGTGGATAGAGAGTTAAAAACACTTTCAAATGAACTATCACACGCACCCTCGTTCCATTTAAAAATTTTAATAGAGTAGCTGTCACTCCAAGGGGGTTAAAGGGGACATATAAAATTATGTTCAAAAAAATGTCATTTCAGAATTGAAAATTGACGTGTTTTAGGATTTTACTCATAAATTGTTAGTTACGTAGATCAGATTAGATTAGATTAGATTTTATTTCCCAAAAATTAATGTTACATAACAATAATAATGCAATATGCTCATATAAGTACATACATGACATGGTGCGCCTTAATCAAGACATAAGGGAAAGAGCATTTACTTAAATACGTTCAATCTTAATAAAAATACAATGCACATACTTAAATAAATTCAGACATTATAAATATACAATAGTACAATGCTTTAGAAGTAAACCCTTTGAAAACCTTTTATGGATTAAATTTTGTAGTGAAGTATTCTTCTAAGTTATAGAACACATAATTATTTAAAACTTTCTTTAACCTAATTTTGAATAAGTTTTCGCTGTTTATGCAAGTAATAGAATTTGGTAGGTGATTATAAATTTTTACTCCGGAGTATAAAGGACCTTTTCTATTTGTGACATATCTATAGTTTGGTGCAATTAGTTTTGTATTAGATCTGGTATTGTAATCATGGATATCAACGGATGTCGATATTGTGTTTCGTTTTCTGTAAATTATTATAGATAATTTATATATATAAAGATTAACTACAGTTAGTATATGTAAGTTTTTAAACGCCGTTCTACAGGATTCTCTCGGATGAATACCACAAATTGCTCGCACAGCACGTTTCTGTGTCACTAAAATTTTTTGAAGACAAGTTGCGTTTCCCCAAAATTCTACACCATATTGCAGTATGCTTTGAAAATATGCAAAATACACAGATAGTGCCGCTGCAATGCTGATATTTCCTTTGACGTTCTTTATTGCATAAATTGCACGTCCAAGTCTTTTATTTAAATCAGAAATATGCGTCGACCAAATTAACGATTTATCAATATATATTCCTAAAAATTTAGTATCAGTTACTGATATTATTTGTCCTAGATCAGTTTCAATATTTATATCTAAGGCTGGTGTGTGGGATTTTTCAAATGTTATATTCATTGTTTTTTCAACATTTAAGAGCAGTTTATTAGCATGAAACCAGTTTGTAATGCCATTCATTGCGTCTTCACTTTTAACTTTAAGATTGTCCAAATTATCATCATTCACTATGATACAGGTATCATCACCGAACAGTGAAAATTGTAACGAAGGAAAATTATCATCAAGATCATTTATGTATATTAAAAATAATACTGGACCTAATATGGACCCCTGTGGAACTCCAAATGTGATATCTTTTGCTTCCGTGATAACAGTTTTTCCAATTTCCTGAGATTCGTCATAAAGTCTGACATATGCAGATCTATGCTTTAAATACCGCGTATTCCGTAGTAATTGAGCTTCATTAGTAAAAGATAATGAATTTATCAGTTACTTTATTGACTTCACTATACATCATGAGTTAATGGATGAGGCAAATATAGTTTGCCTTATCTAAGGTTTTTCTGATGATTTATTGATGACCATTCCAAGGTACATAGGAAACTGATCATTCCAGAAGTAAACAGGCAGTGCAATATCAGAAAATTTAATTATACCCAGTATGTGGTGAACTACCTATGACCAACTTCTTGTTCATGTATGATTTTGAAATGTAAATAACTGTCTTGAAAATTGTGCAAAATTAATATTGTCCCGTAACGTAAACATTTAAATTTCCGAAGAGAATCACAATGGCCCTTATTTTTAATATGTAATCAAAATTTAAATCTCATACAGTAGAGACTTCACCTGTTATAAAACTCTACCAAGTACAAGTGGATTGTTGCGACGTAACATTTTCATTGCATGAGTTTTAGACAGTGTCAATTAAAACGAAGTACCTAACATAATACTGCAATATTCTGGCTAATCAACATAAGTGATCACTAAAATGTAAAATGCGTCATATCGTTTTATGCAGTCAGATTTAGTTTTTATTGCCGCAAAGGTAAAAATTAAATATTGCAATAGAGTTCGGGCTGCTTTGCACCTAGTATTATTAATCAAATAGGTACAGAGTTATTCACTATTGGCCCATTTTATTTCTGTTATTATTGAAAATTAAAAAAAAGTTTCACATAAAAGTTGTAGGAAACAAAAATAACAAGGTAGGCCACGAAAATAATTATTTTATTGTTTATTCAATTTTGACATTTCAAACTGTCATTAACTCCATAGCAACAACCATAAATAGTTGTTTATTCACTAGTAAAATAAAAAAAAAATCTACGACTGCTTTGAAAAGTGTTACTAAATACGCACTACTAATTACGCTTGAAAATTATTGGTTTCACATAGCGTGTGATAAATGTTTATCGCACGCTAACAGTATGTGAAAACGCTTTCACGTATGAAAAGTACCATTTTCAACATGTAAATTATATATGACCAAACTATAATACATGTAAATAATTAATATAATATTACAATTAACTTCATATTTAATTTATTAAAAAACAGATTTAACAAAGCAAGAGAAAACTCTTTATAATAAAATAATTATTATTATTAGCCGTTACTCGAGTCCGAGTATAAAAATGTTACAGTCGATAAATTGTGTACAATAAAAAACAAGTAAAAGGTGTAGTCTATTGTAATTCCCATTCATCTACGGTGCACACGACTATGGCTATAGAGGCCAATTCGGGAGAGCACATGTCGACCGCAGTCAGGACAAACATAGACCTGGTTAGGTCTTGGATTCGGCCTTCTTGCAGCAACATCTCCTTGATAGCTGGCCACAACCCCTCGCCATTCGGTTCTGTCCGCTGCAAGTTGTTCCCATTGCTCGTCTGCAATACCGCAGGATTTTAAATTTTCATGGAGAGCGTCTTTGAACCTCTTTCGTTGACCGCCACGCCTTCTTCTACCGCTTAGCAATTCACCATAAAGTGTACATTTAGGAAGGCGGTTATCATGCATACGATGAACGTGACCTGCCCATCTTAGGCGAGCTCTTGAAATAAGCACCTCAATTGGAAGGCTGTTTGCTCTCCTGAGTACTTCCACGTTTGATATGTGATGGAACCAACGGATTTTCATCATACTTCTGAGGTGTCTTTGTTGAAAACGTTCTAATTCTTTCACATGACGACGGTAAGTGGCCCAGCTTTCACATCCATATAGCAGTGTTGGAATGACAACTGCTCTGTAGACAGCCATTTTCGTTGACAAAGCAAGGTCGTGGTTGTCAAATACTCTCTCTCTAAGTCCCCAGAGTGCTCTAGATGCAGCGTTAGTTCTATTGCGAATCTCGCTGTCCATGTTTGCTTTGTCATTAACAACGTTGCCTAAGTAATTGAACTGATCCACCACTTCAAGAGAATTTCCGTTAAGTGTAATGTCTATTTGGTTCACTTGATGAGGAGTTGACATAATCTTAGTCTTTCCAATGTTGATTTTAAGTCCCAAGGAGTCATAGCTCTGGGCATACACATCTAAAAGTTCTTGAAGCTCTTCCGGCGTAGAGGCTAAAAGTGCACAGTCATCCGCATACTGGAGATCACAAATGAATCGTGTGCGTGTCTTCGTGAAAGCTCTAAAGCGTCCTATGTTAAAGAGACCGCCATCAAAACGGTATCTGAGACCTATTCCTCTGACTGTCAGTTTGTTGTCAACAATAATTGTTAGAGCAGTGGTAAACAAATTAAAGAGTAGGGGTGCCAGGACACATCCCTGCCTAACTCCAGTGAGGGTTTGGAAAGGTTCGGTTGCCTCATTATTATACATAACCTGGGCGTTGTTGTTTGTATGTAGACTGCGACATACTTCCACAAATTTTCTAGGGATACCTAAGCGGAACATAATTTTCCAGAGCACTTCCCTGTCCACCGAGTCAAACGCCTTGGTTAAATCAATGAAGGCCATGTGAATTTCTTCTTGATGTTCGAGTGCTTTTTCTTGAAGCTGTTTAAGTGTGAAGATTAAATCCGATGTGCCTCGGTTTGGTCTAAAGCCACTCTGTGTTTCAGGAAGTAACTTTTCCATAACAGGTGTTAGCCTATTTGCCATCGCTTTAGTGAGTATCTTCCCTCCAACAGCCAGGAGAGCTATACCCTTGTAATTTCCACAGTCCGCAGCGCTCCCTTTGTTTTTGAAGAGGTTGATTAAAAGTGTATCACGAAACTCCTGCGGAGCTTGACCACTTTCCCACACGACATCAAACAGTTTTTTGAGGTAGGTTATGAGCTCTGACGACACAGCTTTAAAGATCTCAGCTGGGAGTGAGTCGGCGCCGGGAGATTTGTTATTTTTTAGCTGCCCAATGGCGGTTAAGATCTCTTCCGTTGTTAGTGGTTTATCTAAGTCTTCGAAGGTGTCATATTGAGGGATAAGATTTATAATATCGTGATCGGCTTGACTTTGCTGGTTAAGAATGTTAGAGTAGTGTTCTTTCCATCGGGCTCTTATTTCCTGGTCTTCTTTGAGGAGATTTCCATTTAAATCTTTAATAGGGCACATATTTTTCCGACTGGGGCCGTACACTGCTTTTACTTCTTGAAAGAAATTCCTGTAGTCGTGTGAATCGGCGTACCTTTGAATTTCTCTGGCCTTGCTTGCCCACCACTCGTTCTTTATTCTTCTGATTTCGCGTTGCGTTTCATACTTAGATTGGATAAAAGCTTCTGCTTTTGATGAGTCGTTGGGGTGGTTGATAGCGTTTTGGAAGGCAGTATGTTTGCGGTCAAGAAGTTCTTGTATAAAAGCTTCATTATCATTGAACCAGTCCTCCTGTTTCTTACTTGCTGCAGTGCCAAGAATTTCCTCACTCGCACTTTTTAAACTGTCTTTAATTTGTGTCCAGGTAGCAGCGACATCTACAGAATTGGTTTCTTCTAGTGCACTCAAATTCTCTTGAACTTTTTGCTTTAGCTGTTCGACGGTTTGTTGGTCACGCAATTTACTAATACAGAGACGGAGTCTACGTTTTACTTGAGTTCTTCGGTGTTTGGGTCTCATAACAATTTTCATTTTAGAGACAACAGGACGATGATCGGTCCAACATTCGCTATCAATGCGCGCCTTTGTAATTTGGACGTCCTTGAGATGCTTCCTACGTACGATAACATAGTCCAGTAGATGCCAGTGACCTGATCTGGGGTGACGCCAGGTGCCTTTAAATTTATCCTTTTGTCGGAAAATGGTGTTTGTTATCACTAGATCATGTTCGGCGCATTTAGTTAGGAGTAGTTGACCGTTAGCGTTCATGTTGCCCAAACCGTTCTTGCCTATGATGCCTGGCCAGGTTTCTGCATCTCTCCCTACTCTAGCGTTAAAATCGCCAAGAATAACGAGTCGTTCCGTTTTAGGTATTCTACAGAGGGTTTCTTCCAGCTGTTGATAGAAGCTTTCCTTGGTGTCGTGACTTGCATCCAGAGTGGGAGCGTAGGCGCTTATTAGATTTACCGCGTTGCCATCTGATAGCTCATAGCGTAGCAGCATTAGACGCTCGGATAGGCCTTGTGGTACTTGTGTTAAGTTGGATACAAGTTGATTCCGAACGGCAAATCCTACTCCATGTTGTCTTCTTGAATTGGTGGGAAGACCTTTCCAATAGAAGGTGTAGTACTTTTCTGTGAGAGAGCCTTCCTCCAAAAATCGAGTTTCGCTGAGAGCTGCAACGTCAACATTGAGTCGGTGAAGTTCTCTATCTATTAGAGCAGTTCTTCTTTCAGGCCGATCGGTGCGAGTGCTGTCGTTCAAAGTACGAACATTCCAAGCACCGTAGATGAAAGAATTAGTTTTGTTGGATTTAACTTGTCGGTGTTTTTTCGACATTCGATGAGGTGTCCCTGTGGGCACCCTCCCCCGGAGATCCGATCGGGAGGGTATTTTACCTCCGGATGATTTTGTCCCACTTGAACGCTCCATCATTTTTTAAAGCCTTAATCGACTGAAAACGAAGCTGCATTTGAAGTTTTAGCTGGAGCAGGTATGCAACTGACCAGCTCGGTTGCGGAAGGCGAGTGGTGTGGTCCCATGGCACAGAAGGAGACTGCGACGATGGGGTAACCAAACGATTCCAAAAGCAACCTTTGTGTGCGGTGGGTTATTTTTACCGGACTCTTCGTGAGAAGGTGGATGTGCTCACGGAAAAAGGTAAGGGTTATTCCGCCCTTACTCGGTCGTTAGAGCCTCGTTAGTGAAAACAGGGTGCACCAAGTTCAAATTGAACTCATCGCGAAGGTGAGGTTAACAATTGAGTAGGAGAGGCTATAGCTTGCGCTTCACTACCCCATTACACCAATAAAATAATACTACATAAGCAATTATTTCAAAAAATTGTCCAAGATGGTCACCATTATTTTCAATGCAAAGCTCATAGCGTCTTCTTAAGTTTAGAAAAATATTGCAAATAGCGTTATTATGGTTTCTGTTTAAGTCGTTAATTTCTTCTTGAATTTTTACTTTAATGACCTGTGTTATAGCACGTTTCTCACTTTAACTATATAGTCAAGTTCAAAAGCACTATAGTTTTTAAAATAATCCAATCTTCAAGGTCAACTAGTCAAACCACAATAAAAAAGTCCTTTAGACACTTCAAACACCAAAAAACTACAATTTTCCAAAAATAATCCTGAGAAAATTCATGCAATCTCGATAACTCACCAACAATCTAAATATATCAAGAAAATTATTCAAACATCAAAACTCAAATTACATTACATACATTACATCACCAAATTACAGTCAAAATATTACAAAAGATTGCCCTAAACTATACAGCCCCACCCATTAACCCAATTCACTTCTAAACTACTTTCCAAACCTCTAGTCAGAATATTTTTATTTACTTCCGAAAAATTTCTACAAACAAATTTCTCTTTAAATTAACTTCTAATTTAACCTTCCATTCATGGCTCGAAACATCTTCATTCACCTTTGCAACCAGCCCACAAAACATTCGTCCGGTCACAAGTCCAATTTACTCGTTTTTAACTGATATCTCTGTCGGTGTGAGTTAGGTTTAGTTTTAGGTTAAAAAAAAAAAAGTTTTATTGCATACTCAAATTGTTATTAGCTGCATGGTTTACGACCCAAAGCCATTGAAAAAAAGTCCATTTTACATGTTCCCTAAGAGTTGCTAGCAACTCGCCGCTATCTTCACTTCAATACCCCCAAAACTTACTTCCATTCCGTCCAACGCCCGCGATGGAACGTCCTCAATATGACCCGAATATAATATCAATATTGTATATTGTAATATTAAATTACGACTTCCAACATTACTTCACGGAACCAATTCAATTTTAACACTTTATTCAGAGAGTTATCGTTCATATTTCTAAAAATGAGTTAGATTCAACTTTCATTCATATATCAAAAATCCTATTTTTCATCGCCGAAATTATCATATATTGTTCAGTCCAAAATTCAAATTTTTAACATTAATTGTGCAATATTTCACAATTCGAGCCCCATAGAGTGGCTGGGGAAAGGTCCAGCTCCTTTCCAGATTTCTGCGAGCCAAGACCCCATCATCCGTATAAATAAGGGAGCACGCCAAGCCCAAATCAAGTCAGATCCCCGGTGTATCTCGCAATAAACAAATCCAGTGCCCGTGCCATTTCCTAGGCATCCTAGTAAAGGTGTTTTAATAAGCGCATAACAAAGATCAATCCAATCAAACTACCTTCGCGCATAAAAACAAAAAGTGAATTTTCTCTGAATTAAATAATTCTAAATAAACCAAACAAAAAATGAAATCGTTCTAAAGCGAAATTTCAAGTGTCGATAAGTTAACTAATTTATCTCGTGCAAACAAATTTTAATTTTAAGTGAATAAAATAATCAACTCTGTTGTGTGTTGTGTTAATAAAATAATTTTTAATTTTCGTTTAAAACAAAGTGTTTTAATTTCAAGAACAATATATAGAGTGTAGTCATTGACGCTGCCATAAAAAACAAATTTAACAAAAATGCTAGTCAGACTCTGAAGAATAACTACAAGTAAAAATTAGCCCTGAAACACATACAAGGCGAAGCATTTGGCCCGTTCCAACTTTTTAAGAACTAACCACCCCAATTTCGAATAAGTCAAAATTAAGTGCACACACGACCTCTGGGGTCTCAACTGAAGCTCTCCACACCAAACTTCGTGCGTGTTCACCTGAAAATTGTGGTTATGATTAAAATGGACTTTGTCTTTTGAAAACCCCTATAAAAACTATCTAATGACGTCATAATGTACCTTCAGATCATGCAGCCTGGAGCACAAATAAGTGTACTGCATATATCCGAGCACGCGACAAACTTCGTACTGATATATTAGCCTTAAAAATGCAATAGCAATCAACAGTAATCCCTCCCTCTGGAACTCGAGTCGAAGGTGTCAATACCAGTATGCGCAATAAGGAATTTTTAATTTATTACCAAAATACGCGAGGTATCAAAACTAAGACCGCAGAACTTTATAATGCGTCAGTGCGCTCTGAATGCTCCGCTATCGCATTAACCGAAACATGGCTTGATTCCTCCGTCTTTGATAGAGAACTATTCTGCAACGTATATAATATTTTTCGCTCTGATAGGAATTTTACTACCATTAATCGCTCAAGGGGCGATGGCGTACTATTAGCCGTAAATCCAGAATTTGTTTCTTCTATGGTAAACCTTAACTCTGCAGGTTTTAACAACGTGCCAGCCATTGACATCTTGGGTGTAAGAATTTCACTTAACTATCGTTCCCTCTATATATGCGTCATTTATATACCACCGAGTCTGTCTCTGGCCGACTACGAATATTTTTTCGAGACACTAAGTACTTTAAGGTGTCTACAGGATAACAGCAGTGATTTTGCCATCCTCGGTGACTTTAATACGCGATTTACTTGAAAGATCTACAACCCAACGGCCAAATCAGAGCCTTAAATAATTTTCTGGACAGTAACAACTTATCGCAGTACAATTTTGTACATAATTCCAATAATAGCATCCTGGACTTAGTTTTGCATAACAAAAATTGTGACGTAACACAGTCTTTTGATCCGTTAATTAATGAGGATATACATCACCCTGCCTTGGTCATATCAATTGAGATGAACGCCACTAAAAAACTTACTAATAATTTGCCACCTAATCATAATATTAATTATAATTTTCGCAAATGTGATTTCTCTAAATTATATGTTAACCTCCTTAATGTTGACTGGTCTTTTCTTTCCTCTATCAATGACGTCAACAGTATATGCACTCAGTTCTATGATAGACTTGATTTGGAGTTTGAATTGTGTGTTCCAAAGAAATCGGCCTCGCGGAATAATAAGTACCCCCCTTGGTTTAATGGTAGTATTATAAAAAAAATCAGGCTTAAGGAACGTCTCAGAAAAATGTGCTCG
Organism: Leptura quadrifasciata; assembly: GCA_963675555.1. Taxonomy (NCBI): domain Eukaryota; kingdom Metazoa; phylum Arthropoda; class Insecta; order Coleoptera; family Cerambycidae; genus Leptura; species Leptura quadrifasciata. The sequence continues at coordinate 114,842,013 of OY776674.1, read as the reverse complement.
GAAACCGATGATCTCTTTGAGGAGTTTAAAAAGGTCAGACGGGAAGTAAAGTGCGATATTGATACTACCTATAAAAACTTTGTACAAAATGCCGAAAATAATATAAAAAGCGATCCTAACAAATTCTGGGCGTTCATTAATGACAAGAAAGGATCAACCGGAGTTTCAGATGAAATGATCTTTGACGGTGCTTCACTTAATAATCCGCATGATATTTTAGATGCATTTGCCAGATTTTTTAGCCAGTCATATTCTGATTCCTCATTAGACGCCGCGAATAATTCTATCGATAACGATTGTCCAAATAATAACCATACTGTTAATATACATTTTTTTCAGGAGGCAGATGTCCTCCAGGCCTTAAAACGCATTAAGCCTAAAATGACTGCAGGTCCCGACTCCATACCAGCATTTTTATTGAAAGACTGTGCTATTATTTTTGCGTATCCTCTAACTCTAATTTTTAACCTTATTTTAAAAAATTGTCAATTTCCGGATTTATGGAAACTTTCCAAAGTCTGTCCTATTTATAAAAAGGGGAATAAATTAGATATTCAAAACTTTAGGCCTATCTCTGTAATCTGTAATTTTTGCAAAGTTTTAGAATTCCTACTTGACGACAGTATTTATCGTTCAATTCAGTCTAAGATATCTATTCACCAACATGGATTCATGACGGGGCGTTCAACGACGACTAACTTATTCTGTGTAACTCAGTATATTTCTGAATCCTTAGATGAACATCGCCAGACTGTTGTCATATATACGGATTTCTCCAAAGCATTCGACAGGTTAGATCATCAGTTACTGTTAATTAAATTGGAGAAAATAACGGTTTCAAGTCAATTGAATTTGCTGCTACCTCTGGTATTCCCCAGGGATCCATCTTGGGGCCCTTATTTTTTAACATATTTATCAATGATATAACGGACGAAATTGATTTGCCTTTCCTGTTATATGCTGATGACCTTAAAATTTTCTCAGTTATAAACCATATTCATGATTGTTTTCAGCTTCAAGCTTGTCTTAGTAAAGTAAACAACTGGTGCTTAGTAAATAAACTACCCTTGAATGCTAATAAATGCAACGTAATGTCATTTTCATTGAAAACATCTCCGATTATTTTTGGCTATCATTTGGTTAATGATACTCTTCAGAGGCCTACAACTTTTCGCGACCTAGGCGTAATCTTTGATAGCAAATTATCATTTGCCAACCATATTGATACCATAGCCTCTGAAGCCTTTAAGGCTCTTGGATTCATAGCTCGCACCAGTCGTGAATTTACTAATACGGATACATCAAAAATCCTTTACCAATTATTTGTGAGGTCGAAACTGGAATATGCATCACTTATTTGGTGTCCCAGTTATGATGTTCATAAGAGCAACCTGGAAGCAGTTCAACGCCGGTTTGTTAAACTACTTTGGTTTAAGTCGGATGGTATCTATCCATCTATTGGCTTTCCGCAGAGTCAATTGCTTGAAAGGTTCTCGTTGTCTACTCTGGAAGACAGGCGAATATACGTCTCTCAAGTATTCTTATTTAAAACGCTACACAATGAGCTTGATGTTCCTGGAATAATTTGCAAATTAAATATTCACGTCCCTAGATTAAATTCTCGTAATGACCAAGTTTTTTATTTATCTACTCCACATACAAACTTATTAAAAAATTCGCCTTTGTTTACTGTCTGTAACAATTTTAATAAACTGTGCAGCAACCTCGATATTTTTAATTGCAGCCTTAATGATATAAAAGCTGAAGTTTTTAATTAATTTAAATACTTTCAAAATATTTTTGTTTTTCTTACACTGAATTTTAATCTTTGTTTCCTTCTGTCTTTCTCTAAGTTAATACTACACATGTACCTCATTAAACTTGTTTCTAATTATCTGTAATTTACACTTTGTATTTATTGATGTTTTTGTTAGTTTGTATTATTCACTATGCCTTTTTGTCTGTTTTTTTTGTGTCATATCGATTTTTAATGTTTTATATGCTTTTATGTTTTGTTTCATAACTTTCTATTCCTGCTCCATAATTGGGTATTTTACCTGTTGAGCAGTGTATGCAATAAATAAATAAATAAATATCAGGGCTATTTGGTGGCCATCGAATGATCTCAGTATTGCCTATCCAAATGGGAAATTGATTATTTAAACGTTCCGTTTAAACGCTATGTGGGGTCGCTCAGTCCTGATGCCAAATCATTCTAGAAAATACGTCCATAGGGAATTCTTCAATTAGACGATCTACCTCTGGTAAAATTATTTCGAGATATGTTTGTCGTGTCAAAAAAAAATCATAGAAGATAGGCCCAACTACTTTATTTTAAAAAATAAGGATTTTCATCTAAATTCATGGAGGTGATCTGACAAAACTCCAATCTTCTACGTTTTTGGTCTTCATTCAGTTCCTGGACGGGTAATATTTTGTAAAGCCTATATTGATGCTTTTCAAAGTTCTTTGAATGTTGGAATAGCTTTTTCCATTTCACGACAAGCATTTAATAAACTGTTAACCGTATTTTCAAAACAAATATTAAAATAAGGTATCGATCTATTTTTATGATAACTTATTTTTTTACCTTCAAAATACAACAATATATCTAGATCTTTTTCCTTATTTGCTGTAACGTTACGTCGTTTTCTTGAAAAACTATGGATTCTATTTACATTTTTTTAACATTTATTTAGCGTCGGTCTATTTCCGCTACTGAGCCCTATCACCGACGCCTGCAGACGACCTACCCCCAACCAGGAATTTTGCCGAACCTCTTCCCTTAAGAAGAGTAGGGATGTTTCACTTGCCTAACATTTAATAGAACAAGGAACTGACGGCTTTACATCCCCTCCGAAGGATGGTATATCACCTACACAACCCTCACTTAAGGTTGCTTAGCTTTCGCGCATACACTGATATACAAGCCGCTGGAAGATGTGAGACGGGGACACGGTCTTCTTTGAAAAAGTCGCCCATCCAAGTACTAACCGCGCCTACCGTTGCTTTACATCGCATATCGAAGTATGTACATGGTAAAGACGCATCTACGCTCGCCCCACGATAAACATTAAAAAACGTGTTTACACTAGGAATCGCTCGTTTCGGATACAACGTCATGTATTCTCTTCTTAGGGCACATAAAGGGAAAATATTTCGACCTTTTCAGCCTCACACTTTTGATTAAATAAATGTTAATAATGACGTTTTTTCTTTAGGTACTTGTAGTGCCGCACGTGAACGGCAGTAAAAGATTTTTTCAGCCGCTCAGAATGTTGAAAGATGAAGTAAGAGGCTTCTTTCTATTTCCGCTCTGAAAATTGTACTTGTAAGACCTGCTTTTTTTCCTAATGTTCACTGGAAGTTGTCCATTTTCTTCAGATATATAATAATTTGATTAAAAATACCTAATTTTGCAACATTTTCTTTTTTTAGATAATAATAATAATCTTAGTGTGTGCTTTCTCTATTATATCCAAAATAATTTAAAATACAGCGAAAACAAGAGGGCTAATGACTAGCCGATCTGTTGGGAGAGCTGGGTTCGTGGGTTCTGTTTTAGGGGATACTTACTTACTTACCTACGTACTTACCTACGTACGTACTTACTTACTTATTTTGTAATATTTTTAGGTAAACTTTTTTGTATCATTTCTTTTAATTATTTGTTTTTTATTAGTCATTATAGTGTCAAAGGATAAAAATTATTTGATAATTAAAAATTTCTAAATTGAGCATTACTGTTTTTTTAACAATGAATCATTAAATTGACAGTTATTTCAGTCAAGGCACTTCACTTTTTCAATGAAATTTGTTACAAACACATTTGGGGGGGGGGGGGGTTTGCTCAGATTTGAAATAAAAAATCGCTAATAAAATTTCACCATTTTCTGACTCGAAAGAATTATGTTTCATAAAATTTAAATAACTCAAAGATGCGTTTTTCAAAGATCTATATATATATATATATATATGAAAAATACTAGGTTCTCGGGTTGAACCGCGTCTGAGATTGTTAATGTCTCGGCGTTTCGGCTCCCGTTTTTGAGCCATTTTCAAGAGAAAAAGTGGGTCAAGTAAAAATTGTCAAAGAAAATAATGCTAAGAGTTCGTGGAACTGGTTCGATTCCGGGGTCTCAATCTGCCTACTCCCCAAATCTCACCACGATCTGTCTCTAAGGCCTCAACCTGCCTACTCCTTAGAGCGAACTCGCTGGCAGTATCGGACGAAGTGTTATTTATACGAAAGCTGTCTGTGGGTGGGAGAGTGGTGGGGGGTTGAGGGTCTGTTGATGGAGGCATCAGAGCAGAACGGCTGCTATCAGGATTATGAAGTGTGGATGAATATTGTGGGGCTAGCCTGGAGATCAATGATTTCCAAGCGACTGGAAGACGATGACCGTCATCCATTTTGTTTAGACAATTGGGACGTTTTTCAATCTCAATTGCTTCGCGGATGATTCGCGGTTTCTGGAAAAATGATGGTGCTATGGTTTTGGTGTTATCGAAGTCTATATTATGGCCTGTTAGAAGGCGGTGTTGGGCAAGTGATGATGTGGGATTGGATTTTCTAACTGCAAGACGATGTTCATATATTCTATTGTTAATCCGTCTGTTGGTTTGTCCAATGCAGGTTTGGGGACAGTTTGAGCAATGTATTTCGTATACACCGTGGGAATCATTAGGTATTTGGTCTTTTGGGGTTCTGATTAAATTGGAAATTGTTTGGTGCGTTGTGAATATGGTTTCTATGTTATTGGATTTCAGGACTTTTGAAATTTTGTCTGTGACACCTTTGATGTAGGGTAGGAAAGCTTTTTACTGAGGAAGAGTTTCTGTCTGTTGAATTTGGGAAGGATTTTGTGCTTTGTGTATGGATCGCGTTATATGTCCTTTGTCGTAACCGTTTTGTAGAAGTGCTTCTTGTAATGTTTGTAGTTCGGATTGTCTGTTGTGATTTTCTGTTAGCCTGAGGGATCTGGTTACAAGAGTGTTGACAACGGAATTTATTTGTGATGGATGGTGGTGTGATTTTGAGTTAAGGTAACGGTTGGTGTGGGTTGGTTTTCTATACACAGAGTAGGAGAGTTGATTGCTGTTTTGTTTTGTAATGAGGACGTCTAGGAAAGGGAGAGAACAATTGTTTTCGATTTCAATAGTGAACTGGATCTGAGGGTGTATATGATTCATGTGAGACAGGAAGTTGTTTAGAGAATCTCTACCATGTGGCCAGATAACGAAGATGTCATCTACGTATCTTAGCCAGCAAGTAGGCTTCAGTTCGGATGAATTCAGGGCTTGGGTTTCGAAGTTGTCCATGTAGATGTTGGCTATGACGGGGGACAGAGGTGATCCCATTGGAGCTCCTCTCACTTGTTTGTAATAGTTGCCTTGAAAGAGAAAATAGGTGTTGGACAGACAATGTTCTAGAAGGGTCAGAGTGCTGGGAGAAATATTGTGTTTAGTTTTGAGAACGTTTAGGGCTTCAGTGAGTGGGATATTGGTGAATAATGACACAATATCGAAACTGATTAGAATGTCGTTCTGGGAAATAGAGTAATTTTGAAGAAGATCAATGAAATTGGTGGAATTTTTGACATAAGAAGGGGCTTGTTCAGCAATGGGTTGTAGAGTATGGGCTAGATGTCTCGCTAATTTGTGAGTTGGGGAACGAAAAGCACTAACTATTGGTCGTAAAGGAATGTTGGTTTTGTGAATTTTAGGAAGACCGTATATTCTAGGAGTTCTAGACGATTTCTCTCGAGGAATGAAGGATTTTCGAATATCTGAATGGAGGTCAGAATTGTTGATGATTTTTGTTCTCTTTTCTAAGTATGTGGTGGGATCGCGCTGGATGCGCTTGTAGTCCGGGGTATTGAGTAAATCGTTCATTTTTGTTAAGTAATCGGAGGTGTTTAGTATGACAGTGGAGTTGCCTTTGTCGGCTAGGAGAATGATAAGGTCGTCATTGTTATATAGGTCGAATCATCCGCGAAGCAATTGAGATTGAAAAACGTCCCAATTGTCTAAACAAAAGGGATGACGGTCATCGTCTTCCAGTCGCTTGGAAATCATTGATCTCCAGGCTAGCCCCACAATATTCATCCACACCTCATAATCCTGATAGCAGCCGTTCTGCTCTGATGCCTCCGTCAACAGACCCTCAACCCCCCACCACTCTCCCACCCACAGACAGCTTTCGTATAAATAACACTTCGTCCGATACTGCCAGCGAGTTCGCTCTACGGAGTAGGCAGGTTGAGGCCTTAGAGACGGATCGTGGTGAGATCTGGGGAGTAGGCAGATTGAGACCCGGAATCGAACCAGTTCCACGAACTCCTAGCATTATTTTCTTTGACAATTTTTACTTGACCCACTTTTTCTCTTGAAAATGGCTCCAAAACGGGAGCCGAAACGTCGAGACATTAACAATCTCAGACGCGGTTCAACCCGAGAACCTAGTATTTTTCATACCAACGACCGCGGAAGCTTCTCGGAACATATATTTATATATACATATATATATATATATATATATATATATATATATATATATATATATAGGACATTGAATAAACTTTTTATAGAGATGGTTCCAAGCAAAATGGGACACTCTGTACATACATTAATTCATTATAAAAAAGTCATTGCAATTTTAAGCATACTCTACTATCAGATTTTAATCTACAATATTAATAGCGAATATGGAAGTAATATGCATAGGTGTATATAAGGTGCATTGCAGCTTCTAATACGAATAGTCGGATATCCCGTATAGCAATATGTATCTGTTTCAATAGTTCAATGGCTACTATTACTTCAAATGATTATAGGAAGTTGTCTTGAGGCGGAACAGAGCCGTCCAAGTTGAATTGTACACCAGCGTATCAGTGTTTCATTATAAACATTAAGCAAAATCTCAAGAGTAGGCAAGCAGGATACTTCTATAACTTGATGTTTTTAATATTTTTTTGTTGTTGTTTTGGAACTTATTTTAAATGACTGTCTTATATTTATTTTTTACTAGTCAAAACACAGTCACCTACATAACAGTGCACAGTGCATATTTTATAATGGATATTCTACTTTGTCGTTTTCAAGACAGATATGCCCCTCCAATTATAAATAAAGAACAACATCTGTTAATTAAATTTGACTACTATTATTATCTACTGATTTTCAAACAGAGACAATATTTACAAAATCTAATAAAGTCAACAAAACGAAGTAATTAAAATAGAACAATAAACCGCGCACTCAGTTCAATTATTTGTTTTGATAATAAAGTGGTATGTTTCTCTTTCACTAGATAATGAATGTAATTATGCAAATAGTGAGTGATACTCATATATTTTATTTACTCTTTCTTCATATCTCTATTTTAAAAGCTATTTTTGGATATTGTTTAGTTTGATTACTGATTTTTAATTAAGTAATTTGATTTGGTCGGTATTACGCAGAGCAGCGGTATTCAAACTAGGGCGATTCTTTTTGGGATCATTAGGAAGTCTAATGGGGTCACAGGATGTATTAAATTGCTTGTTCGTATAATGCCAATTTTTGTATGAATGGAGAAAAAGGCGATGTAAATGTTTATTTTTGAAAACAAATTTGCGTTTTTTAGTAATTATCAGCTCTACTTATTTTAAGTTTTTAATTGCACGCTTTCTTTAAAATTAAGACCTTAAGAGGTCCGAATGATTTTATAATCCTGTTCGATGTAATTTTCTCTGCAGGATTGATTGGCGTAGGTTTCAGATCCTAATAAGGTGGTAAAGAATCTATTATATAAATGACTGAAAAGAGAATAGAGAATAATTATATACTGATAGTAAAGTGCGCACTGTTCAAAAGATAGCTTTAAAATTGATTCCGTGGGCCCCAAAATGTTAATAATTGATATACAGGAAGATCAAAGGCTAATATCCTAAATTTAATTTTAAACTTCATAATTTGTCCTTTACAAAAGGATACTACTCAATGTTTTCGAGTTATTATCGTAAATGGATGGCCGATGTCAAACTTTGAGAACGATATCTGTGGTCTTTCAGAAGGAGCAATAAAGCCAAATAATTTTCAAAAGGCAAGTCGATGATATACTTCAATTGTAATAATGAAAATAGCGTCTTTATTTTTCACTTAAGAAGATTTACTTACAATTTCCTTTTATATACATACAAGGTGTCCGGAAAGTAAAGGGACCCAGCTTAACTTTAGTTCTCTGAGATCAAATAGAACAGATTAAACCAAAGATACCTTAGTCCAAAAGTGATTCCTTAATGAGTTGTAGGGCCTTAAAACTTTTTTTTTAATTCTATCAATTTGCATTGTAGCTATTGGCATGCGCCTGACATCTAGGAAATAGAAAACAAGAGTGTACGAGTTAAACCATCCACCCAAATGAAGTATGTAGCGGCTCCCTTGCCTAGAACAAATGTATGGGAAGAAAAGGCCAAGCAACACCAAACAACTGTTTCACAAATGAACCAAACATCGCGAGAGAGAGTAATGCAATCGCAATCACAACCCCAACTACAATCCAGACCTACACCGCCATTATTACCAACGCCGCCGTCAACACTAGGACAAGTGGGAACGTCATCATCCATAACCATAAACCATAAAAATTCAATTACTTAGCAGACAACAAGACCGATTAAATTCATTGATAGATTTGGATAAGGTACTGGTGCTGTACACAAGTCTGTGTGATGATCTCGAAAGATGCACAGCGGCGAGTGAAAAATTCTTTGTATTTTATAATTTCATTCAAAACATGCCGACTGACGCCGTATAAACGGCAATAAAAATTTCCTCTTGGAACGCTAATGGTATAGGTAACAAAATTCCTTTTTTGATTAATTATATTATGAGGCATAAAATCGACATTATGCTGCTAAACGAGACAAAACTTACCAGGCGTGACAAACTAAATGTCCGAGGGTATACAGTCATAAGACGAGATAGGGAAAACAATAACAGGGGCGGAGGAGTGGCAATGCTCATAAAGAACGATATCGCGCACACGCATCGTTTTCTACGGAACACAACCATGGAAAACGTATGTGTGACGCTGGAGGACGGCGTGAGCATCGTCGCCGTGTACAACAGACCTGCGAACGGCTTTACAGCGGGTTGCCTTGAGAGTTTAATGAATGCAAGCCCACGCTGCCTTCTCATAGAAAATCTTAACGCCAGACATCGCAACTGGAACTGCCATCGCAATAATGCAAACGGCAACACTCTGTTTGATTACATAAACAACAATAACGTTATCCTGCAGTATCCGGACAGTCCCACACATTTTCCGGACAACGGTACAACGCCAACTACCCTTGACATAGTGGTCAATAAAGGCGTGAGAAACTCCACATCACCTGTGGCGTTGGAGGAGCTCACGTCTGACCACAACCCGATTCTCATAGAGATGAGGGATATGCCAAGGGAAGACATTACACGAAAAATCACATCTTATAGAGGAACTGACTGGCACCTCTATAAGACACATATTAACACTAACCTGACACTCAATAACACTCTCAACTCTCCCGCCGATTTGGAAAATGTAGTGGATGAGTTCACAAGATTGCTGCAGGATGCCAAACAAATTGTTGCCAATACTATAACAATTAATCCCTACAAAGACCGACTTGACGAAGCGGTCATATGAAACATTCATGAGAAAAATAGACTGAGACGGCTTTGGCAGCGAAATCGCGATGTCAACGCCAAGATTGAGATGAGCAGGCTACAAAGGCAGATCAGAACCTCCATCAACACTGCAAAAAACCAGAAATGGGGGGACAAATTGGAAGCACTGAATCCACAAGACAACTCGCTGTGGAAGCTGACCAGGGCTTTACGAAGTAGACGGGGATCCATTCCTGCGCTGACAAACGCCAACAGAACAGCAATGACTGACTCGCAAAAAGCGAATGACTTAGCTGATCATTTTGAACAGATACACAATAACAATATACCCAACAATCTCGATCACGACCGCATGGAAAACGACATTAACCAAATCATTGACCATGACATAGAATTGACGCAACGTGAGTTTCTGAAGGTCATGGTCAAACCCTCGGAAATAGCAGAAATTGTCAAGACTTTACCTAACAATAAAGCTCCGGGTAAAGACGGCGTTGAATACAAGCTACTCAAATATTTCCCGAGGAAAGGTATTGTGCAGTTGACGTATATCGTTAATGTGATCCTGCGGCTACAGCACTGGCTTAGCCAGTGGAAATGCGCCGTGGTTATTCCCATCCTGAAGCCAAACAAGAATGCGAAGTTCGCCGGCAGCTACAGGCCCATCTCGTTGCTGTCGGCGGTCTCTAAGTTGGTGGAGAAGGTCGTCCTGGTCAGGCTTGATACTGTTCAGGAGGAGCTTCACATCGACGATGAGTCACAATTTGGCTTCAGAAGGGGCAGGAGCACGGTGCAGCAGGTCGTTAGGATAGTTAACGATGTAAAAGTGCAATACAACCTCGGGAAGAACACCACCATGGTGCTCCTCGATATTGAGAAGGCCTTCGACACCGTCTGGATCCCAGGTCTACTCTACAAAATGCATGACTACCACTTTCCGACTTATATCATTAAACTTATTCACTCGTTCCTGACAGGTAGATCCCTGCAAGTCCGAGTGAATAATAAACTATCAACACGGCGGGATATTCGGGCGGGAGTCCCGCAAGGATCGTGCCTATCACCAAAGTTGTAAAATATTTACGTCTCCGACTTTCCGAAGTTCCCGAATACTAAGCTGGCCAAGTACGCCGATGACACAGCCATGTATGCGCATTCGCACAACGCACAAGCGGCTAATATGCTGCTGAAGGCGCACATGGCTCGTGCCACGGCTTATTACGGTCAGTGGAAGATTCGGATAAACGTGGAAAAGTCAGAGGCGATAGTTTTCACGCGCCGGTTCACTGAGAACAAAATTCTGACGCCAATTTCGATCAGGGGACACCAAATTCCAACCAAACGGTGCGTGAAGTATTTGGGGGTAAGACTGGACCAAAGACTTATGTTTAACACGCACATAAATGAGACAATACGGACGGTCTACTCTTTGTCCAGGAGTCTGTATCCGCTCATGGTCAGGGGTAGCAGACTTAACAGACAAAATAAAAAATTATTGTACACAATGATGATCAGGCCGGCAATCACATACGCGGCGCCGGTGTGGTGCAGCATACCGGTCACGACAATGAACAAACTAAAAGTGTTAGAACACAAATTTATGCGCCTTATTTCGAATTCCGACAGGTACACCTCCCTCAGAGATCTCTATGCACGCTGCCACGACATAACGCCAATAGCGGATTACATCCAGAATATATCTCAAAAATTCTACACCTTCAAACTGGGTGATAACCCGCTGACCCAAAATATAACACAAATTAGACAGCATAATGCCCCATTTCGAATAAAACACACTTTACCTCACCAGACGCCGCCCATCTTCCGGCAACCTCTATAGCCAAACCTTCACCAACTATAACTTCTTCTTCCCCTACCTATCTGTACTGATATTTCATAACTGTTCAATCTTTCCTATTACTCTTGGTTTATGTTTGTACATTTTTGTTTTATTTGTTCTTGTTTGTTTTGTTTGTTATATAAATTTATCTCTACATCGTGAAATCAAAATTAAATTTAGACCAGAAATTATAGAGTACAAAAGATTCAGCAGTAACAACGTCTGCTCGCCATTGGAAATCTTGCAACGAGATCCGTCATTATAGACTTGGGTACCCGCACCAGTAACACAAAATTAAATAAGTGATATAACATCAAATTTTATTGTTAACTGTTTTCAGCTACTTTGTAGTGTAGAATTATTTTATTACTCATTATAAATTTTATTTATAAATAGGAGAATGAGTGTGTTGATTGTGTCTTGAATGCATCACTAATTGTATTCAAGATACAAGGTTATAAATTGAACCAGCACTGCTCCGCTGGACCCTGTTACCACCAACGTGACAAACAATATACGTTGGTCACAGGGTCAAATGCGAGGTAGATACCTGGTTAAATATTTGTGTACTAATATGAATAAAGTTGTTTTGATTGATTGATATTGGCATGCGCTGAAATATTTAAGTGCGATTGTATTGAAAACGATGCATTTTATCGACATGAAATAAGTAGGCCTTATTTTCATTAAATTATTTATGTATTATTTAGTATACTACAGTAAGAGCAGGGGAAATATACCCATTATGCTCAACAAAAACAGACACAACGTCAAACAGCAATTCATCAAATTACAAGAGAAAAAATACAAAGTAAATGAACAAAAACGTTATCAATTCAATGCAAGTCTATCGTATCTACATTTATACGAATTTGCACTGGGTGCGGATACAACACAAGATGGGAGAGTATTCCACGCATCGAATACGCGCACTGAAAGGAAGCATTCGCGAACAGAGGTGCGAATTCGAGTACTGGACGAACATATGTTTTATATAGTTTGGATAAAGTGGTGGGATTCAAGTGGAGGAAAGTTTTATTCAGAAGATATACTTTGGTGTTGGCTTTTTTAACTTGTCGGAAAATACGGTTGGACCAGGAAAGATTATGTGTAATGATGACTCCCAGAGTCGGATGAACCCAGTTGTTTGCCGTTAATATTGTACCCCAAGCGTGGATTGTGTTTTCCTAAGTGGAGTACTGCACACTTATCGATGTTTAACGAAAGTAACCATGTTTCACGCCACTTCTGAAAGAGATCTGGATCTCCTAGCAGCTGTACGTGATCCGCTAGTGGGTTGCAGTAATTTTTTGTATCGTTTGTGTAGAAAGAACGGCGGGATTTGATACAATGCCACAGATCAGATGTATTGCTATAAAGAGCAGGGGTCCTAAGACAGATTCCTGGGGTACCCCACTGAGCAGGCCTCTGTTGTCACTCATTGCAGTACCAACTTCAAATCATTCGATCGGTGAGGAAATCTTGAACCCACATGTGCAAACTCCCACGTATGCCAATATGCCAAACTGTTCCAGTTCCGGTAACAAGAGGTTTTCATGCACTTTATCAAAGGCTTTCGGAAATCTAGGTATACGATATCAACGCTTTCACAACGGTCTAACCTGAGAGACCAATAATCGTAATAGAGTTATATTCACAAGAGATTATTTATGTATTTTTCAGACCGAAGTTCACTATCAATAATAACGCCTAGATTTTTTGAATATTCAACTAATTCAAGGTTTTCTTGATCTTCACATATATGAACGTTATTTTTAATAATTTGACGAGTTTTTTTAGAACCAAATAAAAGTAGAGCATTCGATTTGCTGGCATTAATTATAAGGTGTTCTTCTGATACATTAAAAAAGATTTTAAATCTTCATTGATGTGTAAACGTGCACCATCAGCCTCAAAAACATTAAATGAATAATAAAGCTGTGTATCGTCAGCATATAGATGAATTTGGCAATGTTATAAACATGCAATAAACTGACTGGTGTATAGTGTAAAGTGTAGTTGCCCCATAATAGAACCTTGAGGTACACCTGATCTCATTAATAAGTCTTCTAAAGAATTGTGATCAATACAGACTCTTTGTCGCATATTTTTCGAATAGTTTTTAAATAAATTAACTACCTCCTTTGTAAGACCTATATGTAACAAAATAAGAGTATTTCATGATTAAGCTTGTCAAATGCCCGATTAAAATCTAATAAAATTAAAATTGTACATAAACCCTCATCTGATGCTTCTATTATATCATTAACCATTTGCAAAAGTGCCGTAGTACTGTATCCAGCTCTAAAACCAACACTAATAGCACGTAGATCTTTAAAATTTTCAAGGTACGTAGTATTTGTCTATTTGTGCCTATCCCTATAAATTAAAAATTAAAAATTGAATTAAATAATAAATTATTTGTATAATTGTTAAGAATATCATCAGATGCATCTGGAAACGGTAAAGAATTTACAAAAAAAATATTTACCTAAATATATATATATATATATATATATATATATATATATATATCATTTACGTTTTTTAAATTTTCAGAAATATTTTTATATTTATATATATTTTGAAAAACTATATTACTTTTGAGTATTTTCCAACATTCATGAGCACTAAAGTTATTTAACCGACAGGTTAAAAAATGCTTCTTTCTCTCTTTTAATAGCCTGGGATGTAAAGTTACGCATCTGTTTGTAATATATAAAATCGATGTAATTGTTTGTTTTTTTTAAATCTGGTAAGTGCCCTCTCTCTAAATTATATCATGTTCTTTCAAGGGCGGATCTATTGGGCGGCTACAGAAGCTATATCCTTCTCCTATGGCTTAATAATAACAACAATAATAATACTAAGATCTTTGAAGAAAATATGTTAAAAATATGATGAGACTATTCATGAGTTTATCACCGTAACCTCTCTATTATGAGAGTAGCAAAGCATTGCCTACTATCAAAATCAAGAAAAATGGTGATAAACTCATTGATCGTATCATCACATTTAATAGCAGAGCAGGTACTTAAAAATAAATCTGATAATACCGCAAACAGAGAGACAAAGAGAGGTATTAAAACATAATATTTTTAGTCGCAAACTCCTCTATAAAATCCTTATTTTACTATAAGGAACGTAACCGAACTGCAACCAATAGCTACTCTCCGGGCTATGTGCCCCGCCGAGCGCTGAATTACAAGTTACAAGCCTGGCGCGTTAAGTGTAATAATCGTATATTACCATCAAGACGCTAATGCTTCGATTGCAAGGAGCTCTGGTGCCAGTCGTCACACACCACCTGCAGACTGCAGTTTCGAGCTGTTGGCTCTCGTCAGTGCAAGGTAGGCATGTGAAGACCGACACGAGGATCACTTGACTATTTAGTACATTTCGGTATCTTTGGGATAGCGACATACAAAACAGTCAGTAGGCGCCATCTAGCGGTCCAGTGTCTGTTGCAATCGAGAAATAAACAGCCTGACTGGGCTTAGCATAGTTCAAATGTGCTTTTAGAGGGCGGAATATAAAATCCTTATTTTACTATAAAGATCTTAACCAGACTGCAAACAACAGCTACTCTCCGGGCTATGTACCCCACCGAGTGCTGAATTACAAGTTACAAGCCTGGCGCGTTAAGTGTAATAATTGCATATTACCATCAAGATGCTAATGCTTCGATTGCAACAAACACCAGCCGAAAGACTGATCCTACTTAAAGGACTGCAAGTGGTGTATGACGACTGGCACTTTACTGTGTCTGTCTCTTACGCAGAGTTGGCGATTTGAAAAGTAGATTGGCTGAGTGTCTTGTGACAAGAGGCCAGTGAAACTAGGAAGAAGAAAACTAAATGCACTGGATAAGAAGTTGCTGGTTGTAGTGAGTTTCGTCTCGTCGATTAATAGCGTGATTCACAACGAATGTGTTAAAGTTCTTTAATGATTAGTATGTAGGTATCATATTTTAATGAATAAAAAAATGTTTTTGACCTCTTACTAAATTTTCTGAAATAATTAAATTTGTATTTGGAACAGTCCCGTTTCCATCAATTTAACTTCGCACTAAGGTGATTTCTAACTTTTCATTTTAGGCTTTTGACCTTGAAGAATGTAAAATTTTCGCCTGCGGCGCCTACTGTTTTTCTTTCTATAATCTATGAAGCCCCCCCTTGACTTCATCTTAGATCCGCCCTGACCGCCCTTGATATTTTTTATCGTCAGTCAACCAGAATGCGGGATAGGCGGAATACTATTGTCTATTAAATAGTGTCATAAGTGTACAGAGGTCTGTAGTATCACAATAGATGCCTGGGTCATTGGATTACACAGATGGTGATGATTCGGAAATCGGCCCAGAGATTGCGCTAAAGATTTTTTGATTTATCTAGATTGATTTTATTATTTTATTTATTTTATTAATCATCGCTCTACAGAAACGTCGTTTCCAATTGCAGAACTGTATTCGTTTTTTAATATATTTTTTTCACATACACATAGACAATTATACAACGACCATTCCCTACGACATTGCCATCTACCGCAGCAGACATATTATATTTTTTGAATTATTAAATGGCTTTTGAAATAAATTGGATGAGAGTATATTTATGAATACAAAATTGTATTCTTAAACTATAAGTATACGAGCAATGAAGACATCGATTTTCTGAATCATCTGCAGGGAATATTTGCTGCTGCCGCTATCAGTACTCTCCAAGGGCCCACTACCAATGCAGCGTTTGGCTAAATTCGTTGCAGTCAACCCAGAATGTACTAAATTATTTAAGGTATAAGTGGCAGCTTAAAGAAAACTGCACAACAGTTCAGACTATCTCTAATAGCTGCCTCATTCCTAACTACAAGTAAAATGTAATAAAAAGGCCAGTTCATCATATTATGTTTTAGGTCTCACAATAGTCCTTGTTTATATAGAGTATGTCCCTCTTAAAGTTCCCGGGATCACTTTCTCGATAACTAAGAATGTTTTAATTCTGTAAAAGGAATTCACTAGTATATATAAGTGGCTTCGGTTTTGGTTAAAACGGTTTTTGCACAAATTGACGTATAGATGGCGTTGCAATGCATATAAATTGTACGATCTCACCCCCTAAAAAAACCCACTGGTCAAATTAAGAGTACTTATCAGGATTTAATTTCAACATCAAAGTAAAAGTCTCCAGGTTCCATCCTGCTCGATATTTTTATGAAGTCGAAGTCTATTTTATTAGAGAAGAAAAAACTGTTGATATACCTACTGAAAAAATATAAAATGTTCTTCAGAATAGAAAGTAAAAGTATCGTAATAATCTGCAGTAAAAATATAATTGGTTCACTGCCCAAATATATTACATTTATGTGGGAAGTTAATCACTGTCGGTATATATTTATTAACCGACCCCGACGCATTAATAAGTCTGCTATAATGTCTGATATTATCAACGTCAGAAGATTTAATTTCAATTAAAATTTTAACAATTTCATCATCAAATTAACAATCAACTTAACCAGAACGAAATTTAACTATAAACTGTTCAAAAAGTCACGAAATGTCCTCTAAACTTATAATTCAATTTACCCTAAACACACCACATATAATAGCAACCCCTTAATTCAAAGCCAAAGCTGTCCTTGATTATTTAAATATTTCCCCAAATTAATTAAATTGTTTACTTCCGTAAATACGCTTTTAATTGAATGAATCATCGTCTCCTAGTAACCATGAAAATGTAGGAATCAATAATTAATATGGAACACGATAATATTTATACAGATTAGACAGCTATTTATACAAATAACTTTTAATTTTATCGACTAATAAAAAACATTGTGGTTAATGTTTATTGATTGTTTATTCTCTGAAAATGTTCTTTCGTTTTTCCTTTAACGCCCCACAGAACTCCCATACGTTAGTGTTACAAATTTGTGCTTTGTTAAAATTCAAACTGGTTTTTGCCTCGAGCGCCAGGTTCTGTCTGAAAGAAACACCACTTTCCTCTAACAGCCGTATGATGGAGACTCAGTGTAACTACAGTGAAGACGGTGAATTTCAAGATCAATTTGTTGGTGTTGGAATGGATGAATTAAAAAAAAAATTGCATTGAAATTGAAATCTCTCGAGAACCATTTTTTGAATCTATATCTCAATGAGGAGAAAGGCCGTTTTCACTCAAAAGTGAAGTTATTTGTATATTCTAGTGAATGCCTTTCACAGAATTGAAATATCTCATTTGGTCATCCAAAAAATGACCCCGGTAATTTTAAGTGGGACGTACATAAAACTTTTAAAAATACAACGGATTTACAGACAGAATGCCTGACAAACAAATAATTCAAGATTTATTTCAGACAATATTTAATTTGTGTCAAGAAAATCAAACGCGGTTTGAGACTAATTTAATGTACATTAGAACTTTGCACTGGAACTGGAATAATCAAAATTTAAGAAACGATCTAACTGGAGTATTCCTAGGCGGACATCTCTTACAATTATGATAATATACAGATATAGTTCAAATCATTAATGTTGTCCGTTACGTCATCACTCTTTAATTTCCGAAACAAATCAACTCAAGGTCACTTATAATGGCACGCATGGGCATATCAATGTTTGCAAAACACAAGTATTTTGTAATGAAAATATCTGGAAACTAATAGCATGCGATATGAATTGTAACATTTGGTGCTGCGTATAATTTTACAATTCACCTCATGGATTTCTTGCAAAGGTAAAAGGGAATATCCGTTACGTTTTCCTGATTAAAGTAAAGGACTAAAGGCCGGTTTATCAATACAGGGTTAACACTTAACTATAAGATAAATGTCAAACGAAACAATGGATATCTATTGTTTTGTTTCAGATTTATCCTTTGGTTACGAGTTAACCTTGCATTGATAAACCGGTCCTAACGCTTGTAATTGTAAAACGCATCCTTACGCTCGGAATTTCTGTCGTAGCCTTAGCAGACGTGACTTTCTGTTATTCACATCTTATGCACTTTATATTTGCAAAGATAGAAAAATCGCATGTCGTTGATAAGTATATAAAATGATGACGTGAAGGACAACATTCGTGATTTGTTATTATTATTATTGAAAATAGAAAAAAATGTTTCGTATAAAAGTTGTAGGATCTTGCTTATAGTTTATTGAAACGTAATAAAAATAACAATATTATGAATAGGTCACGTGATACGAAATTAATGTGTTTTTTAAATGGAACACCCTATTATTATTGCATTCTCGAGAAGCCATCTTTCCCCTGATTTCAAATATATAATATGGTATAGGTCAATCTTAAATACTTCTTGACATATTTGACATTCAAGATGCAAATGAGCTGCTTTATTGCAAGAAAAGTGAGCCAAGCGTGTCAAAACACAAGTGAAACAAAAATAACAAGGTGGGCCACGAAAATAATTCTATTGTTTTTTCAATATTTATATAATATTTATTTAATGAAAATGGCTTATAGTGAGGCTGAAAAGGTCGAAATATTTTCCCTTTATGTGAAAAATAATAAGAATAAGTGTGCCACAAGAAGAGAATACATGACGTTGTATCCGAATCGAGCGGTTCCTATACTTTATTAAATGCTTGTCGTGAAATGGAAAAAGTTATTCAAAGAACTTTGAAAATGCGCCAATATAGGCCTTACTAAATATTACCCATCCAGGAACTGAATGAAGACTAAAAACGTAAAAGATTGGAGTTTTGTCAGATCATGCTCCATAAATTAGATGAAAATCCTGATTTTTTAAAAGAAATTATGTGGACAGATGACTCAAGTTTTTCTACAGCGAGAGTTTTTAATAGAAAAAATAGACGTTCCTGGGAGAATAAAAACTAAAGACAGAGAAAGGTCAAGCAAATAAAAAAATCGGGTAGGAAATCAATCCACGTTTGGTGCGGAATTTTTCAAAACAAAGTAGTTGGACCTATATTTTATGATTTTACTTTGATACGACAAACATATCTCGAAATAATTTTACTACAGGTAGATCGTCTAATTCAAGAATTCCCTAAGGACGTATTGACTAGAATGATTTGGCATCGGGACTAAGCGTCTTGACATAGCGTTTTAGAAGTTCGAGATTTAAATAATCAACTTCTCATTTGGATAGGCCATAATGGTATCATTCGATGGCCAGCAAATAGCCCTGATTTGACGTCATTAGATAGCTTCTCATGGGGGTTTCTAAAAGACAAAATCAATTTTAATCATAACTACAATCTTCAGGCTATTAAAGCAAAAATTCAAGAAGAAATTAACAAGTTAAACAGAAACGATAATAACGCTATTTGCAGTATTTTCCTAAACTTAAGAAGACGCTATGAGCTTTGCATTGAAAATAATGGTTGCCACTTTGAACAATTTCTTTAATTGATTACTTATGTAGTATTATTTTATTATAAAGAGTTTTCTCTTGCATTGTAAAATCTATTTTTTAATAAATTAAATATGAAGTTAATTCTAATTATTATTAGCCGTTACTCGAGTCCGAGTATAAAAATGTTACAGTCGATAAATTGTGTACAATAAAAAACAAGTAAAAGGTGTAGTCTATTGTAATTCCCATTCATCTACGGTGCACACGACTATGGCTATAGAGGCCAAGTCGGGAGAGCACATGTCGACCGCAGTCAGGACAAACGTAGACCTGGTTAGGTCTTGGATTCGGCCTTCTTGCAGCAACATTTCCTTGATAGCTGGCCACAACCCCTCGCCATTCGGTTCTGGCCGCTGCAAGTTGTTCCCATTGCTCGTCTGCAATACCGCAGGATTTTAGATTTTCATGGAGAACGTCTTTGAACCTCTTTCGTTGACCGCCACGCCTTCTTCTACCGCTTAGCAATTCACCATAAAGTGTACATT
The DNA here is from genome assembly GCA_963675555.1 of Leptura quadrifasciata. Lineage (NCBI taxonomy): Eukaryota > Metazoa > Arthropoda > Insecta > Coleoptera > Cerambycidae > Leptura > Leptura quadrifasciata. Next base: position 114,821,641 of record OY776674.1, on the reverse strand, counting down.
TAGGAAGGCGGTTATCATGCATACGATGAACGTGACCTGCCCATCTTAGGCGTGCTCTTGAAATAAGCACCTCAATTGGAAGGCTGTTTGCTCTCCTGAGTACTTCCACGTTTGATATGTGATGGAACCAACGGATTTTCATCATACTTCTGAGGTGTCTTTGCTGAAAACGTTCTAATTCTTTCACATGACGACGGTAAGTGACCCAGCTTTCACATCCATATAGCAGTGTTGGAATGACAACTGCTCCGTAGACAGCCATTTTCGTTGACAAAGCAAGGTCGTGGTTGTCAAATACTCTCTCTCTAAGTCCCCAGAGTGCTCTAGATGCAGCGTTAATTCTATTGCTAATCTCGCTGTCCATGTTTGCTTTGTCATTAACAACGTTGCCTAAGTAATTGAACTGATCCACCACTTCAAGAGAATTTCCGTTAAGTGTAATGTCTATTTGGTTCACTTGATGAGGAGTTGACATAATCTTAGTCTTTCCAATGTTGATTTTAAGTCCCAAGGAATCATAGCTCTGAGCATACACATCTAAAAGTTCTTGAAGCTCTTCCGGCGTAGAGGCTAAAAGTGCACAGTCATCCGCATACTGGAGATCACAAATGAATCGTGTGCGTGTCTTCGTGAAAGCTCTAAAGCGCCCTATGTTAAAGAGACCGCCATCAAAACGGTATCTGAGACCTATTCTTCTGACTGCCAGTTTGTTGTCAACAATAATTGTTAGAGCAGTGGTAAACAAATTAAAGAGTAGGGGTGCCAGGACACATCCCTGCCTAACTCCAGTGAGGGTTTGGAAAGGTTCGGTTGCCTCATTATTATACATAACCTGGGCGTTGTTGTTTGTATGTAGACTGCGACATACTTCCACAAATTTTCTAGGGATACCTAAGCGAAACATAATTTTCCAGAGCACTTCCCTGTCCACCGAGTCAAACGCCTTGGTTAAATCAATGAAGGCCATGTGAATTTCTCCTTGATGTTCGAGTGCTTTTTCTTGAAGCTGTTTAAGTGTGAAGATTAAATCCGATGTGCCTCGGTTTGGTCTAAAGCCACTCTGTGTTTCAGGAAGTAGCTTTTCCATAACAGGTGTTAGCCTATTTGCCATCGCTTTAGTGAGTATCTTCCCTCCGACAGCCAGGAGAGCTATACCCCTGTAATTTCCACAGTCCGCAGCGCTCCCTTTGCTTTTGAAGAGGTTGATTAAAAGTGTATCACGAAACTCCTGCGGAGCTTGACCACTTTCCCACACGACATCAAACAGTTTTTTGAGGTAGGGTATGAGCTCTGACGACACAGCTTTAAAGATCTCAGCTGGGAGTGAGTCGGCGCCGGGAGATTTGTTATTTTTTAGCTGCCCAATGGCGGTTAAGATCTCTTCCGTTGTTAGTGGTTTATCTAAGTCTTCGAAGGTGTCATATTGAGGTATAAGATTTATAATATCGTGATCGGCTTAACTTTGCTGGTTAAGAATGTTAGAGTAGTGTTCTTTCCATCGGGCTCTTATTTCCTGGTCTTCTTTGAGGAGGTTTCCATTTAAATCTTTAATAGGGCACATATTTTTCCGACTGGGGCCGTACACTGCTTTTACTCCTTGAAAGAAATTCCTGTAGTCGTGTGAATCGGCGTACCTTTGAATTTCTCTGGCCTTGCTTGCCCACCACTCGTTCTTTATTCTTCTGATTTCGCGTTGCGTTTCATACTTAGATAGGGTAAAAGCTTCTGCTTTTGACGAGTCGTTGGGGTGGTTGATAGCGTTTTGGAAGGCAATATGTTTGCGGTCAAGAAGTTCTTGTATAAAAGCTTCATTATCATTGAACCAGTCCTCCTGTTTTTTATTTGCTGCAGTGCCAAGAATTTCCTCACTCGCACTTTTTAAACTGTCTTTAATTTGTGTCCAGGTAGCAGCGACATCTACAGAATTGGTTTCTTCTAGTGCACTCAAATTCTCTTGAACTTTTTGCTTTAGCTGTTCGACGGTTTGTTGGTCACGCAATTTGCTAATACAGAGACGGAGTCTACGTTTTACTTGAGTTCTTCGGTGTTTGGGTCTCATAACAATTTTCATTTTAGAGACAACAGGACGATGATCGGTCCAACATTCGCTATCAATGCGCGCCTTTGTAATTTGGACGTCCTTGAGATGCTTCCTACGTACGATAACATAGTCCAGTAGATGCCAGTGACCTGATCTGGGGTGACGCCAGGTGCCTTTAAATTTATCCTTTTGTCGGAAAATGGTGTTTGTTATAACTAGATCATGTTCGGCACACTTAGTTAGGAGTAGTTGACCGTTACCGTTCACGTTGCCCAAACCGTTCTTGCCTATGATGCCTGGCCAGGTGTCTGCATCTCTCCCTACTCTAGCGTTAAAATCGCCAAGAATAACGAGTCGTTCTGTTTTAGGTATTCTACAGAGGGTTTCTTCCAGCTGTTGATAGAAGCTTTCCTTGGTTTCGTGACTTGCATCCAGAGTGGGAGCGTAGGCGCTTATTAGATTTACCGCGTTGCCATCTGATAGCACATAGCGTAGCAGCATTAGACGCTCGGATAGGCCTTGTGGTACTTGTGTTAAGTTGGATACAAGTTGATTCCGAACGGCAAATCCTACTCCATGTTGTCTTCTTGAATTGGTGGGAAGACTTTTCCAATAGAAGGTGTAGTACTTTTCTGTGAGAGAGCCTTCCTCCAAAAATCGAGTTTCGCTGAGAGCTGCAACGTCAACATTGAGTCGGTGAAGTTCTCTATCTATTAGAGCAGTTCTTCTTTCAGGCCGATCGGTGCGAGTGCTGTCGTTCAAAGTACGAACATTCCAAGCGCCGTAGATGAAAGAATTAGTTTTGTTGGATTTAACTTGTCGGTGTTTTTTCGACATTCGATGAGGTGTCCCTGTGGGCACCCTCCCCCGGAGATCCGATCGGGAGGGTATTTTACCTCCGGATGATTTTGTCCCACTTGAACGCTCCATCATTTTTTTTAAAGCCTTAATCGACTGAAAACGAAGCTGCATTTGAGGTTTTAGCTGGAGCAGGTATGCAACTGACCAGCTCGGTTGCGGAAGGCGAGTGGTGTGGTCCCATGGCACAGAAGGAGACTGCGACGATGGGGTAACCAAACGATTCCAAAAGCAACCTTTGTGTGCGGTGAGTTATTTTTACCGCACTCTTCGTGAGAAGGTGGATGTGCTCACGGCAAAAGGTAAGGGTTATTCCGCCCTTACTCGGTCGTTAGAGCCTCGTTAGTGAAAACAGGGTGCACCAAGTTCAAATTGAACTCATCGCGAAGGTGAGGTTAACAATTGAGTAGGAGAGGCTATAACTTGCGCTTCACTACCCCATTACACCCTCTAATATCATATTAATTATATTAATATCATATTAATTATATACACGTGATTATAGTTAGGTCATATATAATTTGCATCTTGAAAATAGCACTTTTCATACGTGAAAGCGTTTTCTCTTACTGTTAGCCTGCGTTAAAGATTTATCACACGCTATGTGAAATCAATAATTTTCAAGCGTAATTAGTAGTGCGTAGTTAGTAGTGCGTAGTTAGTAGCACTTTTCAAAGCAGCCATAGAAAAACTTTTTATTTTACTAGTGAAAAAACAACTATTTACGGCTATGGAGTTAATAATGGCGGTTTGAAATGTCAAAATTGAATAAACAATAAAATAATTATTTTCGTGGCCTACCTTGTTATTTTTGTTTCACTTGTGTTTTGACACGCATGGCTCACTCTTCTTATAGGGATTGATTCAAGTTTTGTACCTGCCAGCACTGTATAAACGTGACTTTAGGAAACAGGCGAATGTTTCAACAGTGGTTTCCGTAGTAAAGGCACATTTTTATGGCTTGTTTGATAATTGTGCTCAATATTGTTATTTACGATTTTGTTCCAAGATTAGTACTAAACTAAAAAGTTGCATGAAATCAAGAACATTGGCTTAATTTATTTGGTTTGCATATACAATTTTTAAAATCCATTTCTCTATAATATTAAGTTTCTTAATATTATGGTTATAGGCTCCTTTCCTTGCTAATATGCCGTATCTTAAATGGAATACACATATACATAAACTGAATAACATAGAAACTCCATTTCGGTGCGGCAATGTCGGTTTGAGTTATTATTTAATCTTTACTCTTTCACAATACATCCCAGTAACAATATTTCTTTGTCATCATTATTCGTCTTGCATCTGCACAGACAACATACATAAACATACTAAGACTCACAGCAATACGGATATATATTATTCACGAGATAATTCACAGGTTACATCCTTTCTATTGTGTACAAAATACCCAAAAGTAATACATCAAGTAGCGGCATGACAAATATGACATGTAAAAATGCTCTGAATGAACTATTCCGTCATACAAATGAAAAAAATCGAAATATTGATTTAAATGGTAAAGAACTCATAGTAAATTCTAATCATCAGCATCAGCCTTGAAAAATAAAACTTGACATCAAAACAATCGGTATATACAGGTTTCGGCAGCCAAGCATAGTAACCTGCGGATTTACAGTGCGAATAAAAAAAGGCAATAACAACTTTACGAGCTCACTATTAACGCCTTTGAACAATTTGGTATGGTGTCATCAAACAAGCCGACGTACATTGAAACTTATAAAGATATAGTTTGTCCAATTTTAGTTTGAAATGATATAAAAAACAAGAACGCGGCATTCCTTTGAAAATCGATGACGCGTGCCATCCATAGACGCGCGTAACTTACTTTTCAAAGCAATACATAGCCTACAATATTTTAAAAATCATTTATTGTCCACGTAACACTGTTTTGCAGACTTATTAACTAATAAATTATGAGTGAAAGTAGTGAAATGATAGGTAGGTATATGTATATATGTTATATTAGAAATATACTATGATATATAATATCACCGAGACAGGCTTAACCTTCTCAAACATATCATATTACAAATTGCGTAACAGCTCTTCTCTAATAACCGCTCACGCTAGCGGAGCTTAACATTTCTTTCTCAGTAATCTGTTATCATGCTGAATTGCAAATCCGATGTTCCTTGTTCTCCAGACATTATAAATATTACCCATAGTCATTGTAAACCTCAGTCTTATACTCACATTTGGTCAAATACATTCTAAATTTATTATTGTTTTAATTGTCCAAAGAGTCAAGCTTGACTCCAACAAGTGAATAAAGTTTTTAAAAAGCTATTTCAAGAATCCAAAATTTAACATATATTGTATGTTCGTTTGTATGAAGGATTATAATATAATAATACCTATTATACTTTTATATAAACTAACAACAAACTTTACTCACTTAGTCAATGACATTTTCTATAGAACGTAAAAATTTCATTGGCTCTTAATATAATATAATATACTAGAAAAACTTGATATAGAAAATGTCTCCGACCAGCAAAAACCAACGGGGAGGTGTGAGTTGTTGCCAGGATAGGAAGAGGAAAGGTATATAATGTTAGTAAGGCAGGACGTTAGAATAAACTTAACAAACCTGATAACAGTGATAACATTAATAACATAATTATAATACTTAAGTCTTGTTAAGGGGGCGAGCGTAGGTGCGTCTTTACTATGTACATACTTCGATATGCCATGTAAAGCAAGTCAGGCGCGGTTAGTAGTTGGATGGGTGACCGTTCCAACTGTTATAGGGTATTCCCCCTATAAGTCAAAAACAGAAATAAAAAAAATGCAAAATTAACAGAAAATTCATATTAGTTCAGGCATCATGGCAAACCATGTTAAAGAAGTCAACCAGACCTAGTTTACCCCAATGAACCACATCCAAGGTCACCAAAATCAGAAGAAAATCACGCACATTCCATAATTCACAAGTAACGTAAAATCGCCGAGAACATACTACCAACATTAATTCCAGTAATTTTATAAAAGAAATTTCACAAAAAACGTCCCTTAAAAATATAGCCCCCATATATTCATCAACCTAACCAAAATCACTATCTAAATCCAAATTTTCAACGTCTTGCTTCAATCCGTAAATTTTCTATAAACAATTTCATTTTCAGAATCTTATTACTTCTTGACGATCCCTCGTATACTTCAACTTACCTTCAAACACGCCATTCAACTTCAATTCATTCAATTCTTGCATCCATTTCAAATTTTAATCTTATTACTTTTCGATCACCCCCTGGGTATACTTCAAATCACGTTCCGTGCCTCGAGTCTAAAAAGTTCAAACTTCATCTCATCAAATTTCCGCAACTCGATTGCTATTTTAAATTTCACCATTTTTGATCACTCCTCGTATAATAGCATACAATATCTCGGTTCAACTCGACTCGTACCCGTTAGGAACATTTTAATATCTTATCTTCAGATACTACGCACCTATCGGGAACATTATCATATCGTTTCAACTTTTAAACATCGGACCTCCGTTAATACCTTACGGGGTCGCATCAGATTTTACTAATAAAAACTCTAATAACTTCTAAACCAAAATAGATCCGACTTTCATTCTAATTTTAATAAATTCCTATTTTCATTGCCGATTTTTCTATATAATTTTCATCTTCAATATCTTAAAATTTCCAGTATTGCGCAATACGTCGTAATCGATCGCCCGCACGGAGCGATTCCAAGCCTTTCCAGATCTTTATCACGGGATGCGAGACTCGATGGGGCGCGACAAACGAAAGTTCTCAAAAACAGTATAAAGTGTAACAAGCCGAAGTTAAGTTCAGTTTTGTCAGTGACTCCAGTGTTAAGTATGCGCGTAGTGTTCATGTGGAAAAATATAAGTTTCAAAAAGTGCATTTTTGTGTAATACCTGATTATGCTATTGAACCGGTCCGATTACTATTAAACTAATGTTGTAGATACCTCCGTCTAGCTAGGCTTCCCTATTCCCAGTTCCTGCAATCTTTTCGTGACAATCTGTTCCATTCTAGCTTCCCAGGTCGAAACCTGGTTAAAAATAGTTAGTTTTTAAGACCTCGCCTTAAGTGGCCCCATACTAGTATTAAAAAACACTTCGCCTTAAGTGGCCCCCTTTTCCCTTTTCCCTTCGCCTACGAGGCTCAATCATCATAGTGAATTTTTCCCAAATTAATTATTTTTCAACACCTTTTTAAAATATATTTTAAAGCAATTTAAGACAGAATTTCTGTTGTCGATTAGTTTCAACTTCAAAAGAAATTTGTAAAAATAAAATAAATTCTTCTCAACTCTGTTCAACATCCTTTAATAAATAATTTTGTATTTCCTTTAAACCATCGTGTTTAATTTCAAGAAAACTAATATACAGGGTGTAGCCGTTGACCCTGCAACAGCTATAAAAATCAGAACAGTGCTAATTAAAACCAAGTGATACAAAATAGTGCAAAAACAAGGGTATACAGGGTGTAGCAATCGACCCGATCAAGCACTTCCAGAAATCAAACCCTGAGACTCTACACATCGAAAAATAAGTGAACGAACGCCCTCTGGGGTCTCAGCTCTAAACCCTCACTGTACCAGATTTTTTATATCACCGAACAGAGGTCGTGTTCGTGTTCACAACGAAGACTGCGTCCCCGCCTCACACATCTTCCAGCGGCTTGTATATCAGTGTTTGCGCGGAAGCTATACAACCTTAAGTGAGGGTTGTATGTCCCTTGTCTATTAAATGTTAGGCAAGTAAAAGATCCCTACTCTTCTTAAGGGAAGAGATTCGGCAAAATTCCTGGTTGGGGGTGGCTCGTCTGCAGGCGTCGGTGATTACAGATTTAGTTATGTTATTTTACCTCAATTAAAATAAAACTTCTATTAAAGTAAGAAAGTTTAAATAATAATAAAAGAAATTCTCATAGTTTCGAGAAAAAAAATGGTTATATGGTAACGGAGTCATCAGTAAGCTCACTACTAAAATTATTCCCTACCTGAATAACAATAGGCTCTACTGCCGGCAAAATGGGATACTCTTTTTCTTTGTTTATAACGTGATTCACAGATTTTTCCATATGTCGGTTTTGTCTAAATCGAATATTACAGTTCTTATATTATCTACTATTACAACGCTTAAAGTCGGATTCTGATTTCATTTTCTCAACTCGTGTTTACACTGCTCCAAATCAATTCTATTGGATTAAATATTCAGTAATATGGCGGTAAAGGTAACAGACTATGTCCGTGTATTTCGCAGATATCGTCTACAACATATTATTTTTAAAAACTATGTTCTTTGATAGTTTTTAATCAATCTAAATAACTGGATTTTTTTTAGGAATATTTATATTTTTAGATCTCATAAACTTTAATTAATCGTCCTTTTTGGTATTATTATTTGGTACTTTATTTAATAGTCATACAATAGTGCCCAGAGAACAATCTAAAGGAAAAAATAAGAAGTTTGACGAATGGTCTTTGTAACCGTAGTCATTAACCTGAGGCACACACACATTTAATAGTCGCGAATGATAAGAAGCGTTATCCATAATGATAACTGAATTTGGTAGAATATTAGGTAACAGTTGTTCAGCGAATCATTTTTCTAACAAATCCGCGGTCATATCTTCGTGATAGTCAACAGAACACTGTTTTATATTTTTGGTTGGCAAGAGCAGTGCGTTGGGTACGAACCCATTTTTAATTCCGACATGCTGAATTGTTGTGCGTCTTCCCCTTGAACATGGCGTAATTAAAGTACAATTTTGAGTCGTGTCTACCCGACCGTAATTAACAGTATTATGTGTGTCAAACTACGTCTCATCAAGATATATTACCGTCGTATTTGATTCGCGGTACTCTTTTATTTCACGCAAATATTCTGGTCGAATATCCACAATACGACTTAATTTCATTACTATTAAACGGTTATTGATTTTTTTATATTTAAATTCGCACTTTAATAAAATATTTCTTAACGTTTCCAACGATTGATAATTATAATCAGGGTATTCGCGCAATTTATTCGAAATCATTTCCACATTAGGGACTTCTTGGTACAAATTATAAACTGTTCTTCGGATAAAGTCTTTTGAAGCATCGTCATTTTTTCTAAATTTTTTATTTTTCCATTTTTTTTAAGGAGTGATCTACAACATCCCCTTTTTTAATAACAAGATTAATAGTAGAAATCGGAATCTTAGGTAATTCAAGCATTCATTTTATAATAACTGCATCTGTCATTTGGGTATTTTCTCTCTTTAAGCAGTTATATATATTTTAAAGAAGACGCCTGGTTTCCACGTGTAAATCTTGGTTCTTAAGCTCCCAACTCGATTCGATCGACTCCGTTACCTCGTCTTCAGCATTTTCATTTTGTGAATTTTCTTCTGTATCAAATGGTCTCCAAAAAGCCATTTTAAAAATATCTTTTTTTGAAAAAAATATTACAGTTAAAATAAATATTTTAGGAAATATACCATAAGCACTTACATTTTTTTTGTTAGGAAGAAACCACCGTGCAAGGCTAAATAAACGTACGGCACTGTCCGGTTTCACGAAAACACTACAGCACTACAGGTGCATTTGCTCGACCACATCTAATATACGAGAGGATAAATTATATCGATAACACGGCGCTGCCTGCTGTACACCATCCCTAGTAGAGACGCTGAATTTATAACATTTCAAACAAAGATTCGATAAACTATAAGTGATTCAATTTGGTGGCTAAATAGTACAGAGGGTAACAGTATTTAATGAGGTCGTAAAGTTTTTGTTGCGTTTTTTATCTGAAAGATAAAATTGGGGAGGGGGCAAAGGGTACGATGTTTAAAAAAAATGTCAGTATAGGACGTGTCTATTTTATTATTATAAAAAAATTAACAAACCGCTCAATCGAAATACTATAAAATTAACTTTTTGGCGCCCCATGGCCTAGTGCGCCTTCGTGGGTGGCACGAAATGGCCCCCCGTTAGACGCGGCACTAATTTTTAACATTTTTAAATTAGCCTCTTCTCGAATGTAATAGCTCAAATTCTTCTGTATTACAGTCACAGAAAATATTGTTTAAGTATTATATAAATCTATCAACATTTTCTGGTCGCGCATTGCCTTCAAAGTTATTGGAATTTTTAAAAAAATTGACAAATAAAGGCAGATCACAGTTCAAGGAACAACTTACATATTTTCTTTTTTCTTATTATCTTTATTGAATATAAGGTTAAATGTTTAAAAATAAATTATTTTAGACCATTGGTAATATTTGTAAACAGATTTTTTTATTGAAAAAACTAAGTTTCTGTGTGAAGAGTCGTAAGCCCAAGAAATTCATGTTGAATTGCTGAAGAATTGAATCCAGAACATTTAATGTTAGCTATGACACAAGATAATATAAAACACATAAAAGAGTTCGAACTTCGACGAATTCTAAAGGCAAGACAGTTAGATCAAAAGAAAAAACTATCAGAATATTCATGCCGCCAAAACTCAATTTCAAAATTCAACACTACTCGAAAATAATTAACTGGATGAACTGTGATTTATCTTCTCCCCCATTATTATAAGATATCAGTGACGATGAGATGAGATATAGTAAAATAAGGATTTTGCGACTAAAAATACTATGTTTTAATATTCCGCCCTCTAAAAGCACATTTGAACTATGCTAAGCCCAGTCAGGCTATTTATTTTTCGATTGCAACAGACACTGGGCCGCTAGATGGCGCCTGCTGACTATTTTACATGTCGCTATCTCAAAGATACCGAAATGTACTAAATGGTCAAGTGATCCTCGTGTCGGTCGTCACATGCCTACCTTGCACTGACGAGAACCAACAGCTAGAAACTGCAGTCTGCAAGTGGTGTGTGACGACTGGCACAAGAGCTCCTTTAAGTAGGATCAGTCTTTGGGCTGGTGTTTGTTGCAATCGAAGCATTAGCGTTTTGATGGTAATATGCAATTATTACACTTAACGCGCCAGGCTTGTAACTTGTAAATCAGCGCTCGGCGGGGCATATAGCCCGGAGAGTAGCTGTTGATTGCAGTCTGGAAGAGTTTGCGACTAAAAATATTATGTTTTAATGAAAATTTTGTTAACGTCTTTACTACCACCCCAGAAGATTATTCCGAATCTTGAGATTGACAGAAAGCTTGCGCAGTATATTATTTTAAGAATATCGAATTTCAAATATTTTTTCAGAATTCTGAAAATATAACTGCTAGAGTTCAATTTGTTACCTACATACTGGATTTCATTTTCCCAACTCAGATTTTGGTCAATATGAATACCTAGGAATTTAATGTCTGGTGATAAGGTTACATTTTGAGTCAGCAGTACTGCCGATTCTGGTATGTCTTTCTTTAGTTCTGAAACATATATAGTCAGTTTTACTTTTATTTAATATTAGCCTATTTACTAAAATCCAATCATTTATATTGTTTAAGGCGATATCTGTTTTGGTTATTAAATCTGGGAATGTCTCGGCACCTATTAAAAGATTTGTATGATCGGCATAATTTATTAAATTTTCCGTTTCACCATCGGGCATCGAGCCGACTTGCAGCGCACATGAATAGGTGTAGAAATGTCAGAGCTTATGTCTATTTACTGTTTAGCAGTCAGTACTACATTGTTTCTGGAAAATTGTGGACACTTTTTCAATCGTTCAATTTACGATGTATACGTGTGTCAGAACATCTAAAAATTATAAGTGGCTTAATGCTCATGCGTTAGGCTTGAGACCCCCGGGTTCAAGTTCTGGCTATGGTATGAATGTTTAGCGGCGTTTTTAATGTGTTACGGAGTTGGTAGCCGTTGACTGGACGTGGTTGTGTAAGAGGCAACTCGACTACTTGCTGAATCGTTCTTGAGTTCGAGTCTCAGCTGCGGCACATGCCAATGTAGTAGGGAATGATCGTTGTGTAATTATCTATGTGTCTATCTATAAGACGATTAAAATAAGAATAATGACAGTTTGTTCGAAGACGTTTACGATTTTCAACCGCAATTCCTCGAAATTATTAACCCTGTTCTCCTGGAAGCCACAAATTTATGATTTTACGTGTTCACATAAACAAGTATCATTTGAAGCTAGATTATTAGATCTAGCTGGCCATAAGTAGGTTCTCTCTAGGGTCCGTGAAGTTGACTGCCTCGAAACGTTTTATGTTTTATTTACACTATCATTTAGTACTATTATAGACGCACATTAAAAACCTCTAAAGGTAAGCGGGTCAATTTGCGGTCGAGATAGCACAAAAGTAATGGTATTTTAATGAGGTCGTAAGGTTTTTTGTTGCCTTTTTTGAGTGCAGGGTAAAATTGAGCTAGACTTATATATACATATTTGTAACTCACCCCATGTGTAGGTATTTTTGGTGTAAACTATCCCGGGGTAACATAACTTTTAATAGCCCAGTAGCTACAAATATTGGGTCCGAGACGAGACGAAAGAGTTCATGAATCGCATTTTATGCTGTATGGGGATGGTAGAATAATCATAAATCCAAGTTTATAGAAACTGGAAGTTTGACCTTGTGCCGCCATATTGGAAAAAAAATCCTAAAATATCTCAGCTCCCGTTGGTGCCAAATCGATTTTTAAAAAACCATTTTGAAGGTCTCAAAACTTCCACAACTTATTCTATTTCACTATCGTATGATTAATATTTGAGCACTGAAAAATCTGAATCTGCGATGATTACATTGACTTGCGCACCACTACACCAACTCTACAAGATTAGATGCCCGTTTTTTAACATGGTTTATCCAAGACGCAAAGTCCACCAATCAATATTTATTTGGAGTTCCTATTTATCATCATATTCACACTATTTGAGAAGGCAACAAGATATCGAGCCCCAACAGCGGTCAAAACCTGCACATTAGAAATTCGCTAAGAAATTTCACTCGTAAATTGGTCGCCGCTTTTCATGAAATTTTTGATAACCACATCGCGCAACGCATTTCACAAATGCTTATACATCGCTTCCCGTGTTCCTGTACTATGTGTCATGAGGCTACTGCTACTGGCGACAAGCATGACCCCAGTCCAGCCCAGCGTAGACGTAGCCCTCCCGACGGTGTATTTTCCGGCAGCGGCAGCAATACATACCGTACGTTGGAGAATCAAACCTGATGATGCCCCGATATTCGGCACTAACTTGATTTCGTAAAAAATACGAAATATCACAAATTTTACAGATAAATTAAGAATAGCTATATTATTACAAGCAAATTTTATTACAAGCAAAGTAAGCCATGAAATACACAAAATTAATTTGATTAATATCATACGCCAATTAGTCCAGTGCCAATAATTTTTGTCAAAAAAAAAATCTTAGTATATGAATGGTCGGAAAATTTAGGATTAATGATATATAGATGAGGGAAAATCGACTGGACCCCAAAAAGTAACCGGAAGTAGGGTGGGGGTGGAAAAAGGCGTGCTGTTAGGGGTGAAACGTGGTTTTTACGATTTCTGGCAATCCGATAAATGAAATGTGATGCTTTGTTCTAAAGTAAAAAAGTCTTAGGTTTTCCATTTTTTATAAAAATCCGATCGAAATTGACCAATAAATATAACTAATATTAAGGTGTTAGGTTTAGAAATGGATCACATTATATATTGTGGGTACTCACTACAAACAATTAGTTATTTTTGTCAATTTAACATTTGTACATTTGCAGACTATTTTTGTTTTCAATAATCTTAAACAAATTAATGTGTATTTATTCATTTTGAATTACAAAAATTGTATTTACAGTCTGTAAATAAGTCATTATCCAATTTACTTACCGAACTGTGAAAGGTGATGTAAAATTTGAGCTTATCCTTAAACATTTTTGATAATTAATGAGAAGTACTTAACTGACTAATAAAACAACACAGCCGTAGATTTTCTATTAAAATTTGATACGTATATTTGTGAGAAATATTGAATTGTATGGTGTTCCAGATGTATTATTAACATGCATTAATAAAGAGTAGGCGTTCCACCGTAGGAAATAAATTTTGTGAAGCACTAAAATATAAGGTAAATATACATCATGATCATATTTTTCACAATCATTCGCCTGCAGTGCAAAATATAATTTATATGTTTAAAATCAACAAATAAATTGAGAAAAATATGAAATTGCTCGCGCGGCAGTGCTTTTGGACGCTTTTTTAAGAAAAAGTAAATACAGGCACAATTTATGATGTATGCAGGAGGCCATTAATAATAATATGCTAGCGTCTTCATATTTGCGATGGAAACTTAAATGCAGAAAACTTTCTAGTAATGAGAGTTTAAACCCATTTTAGTCATAAAGGATATAAGAAATATTACATAGATTCAAGGAAATGCATCTCATATCATTAAATGCAATTTGAAAAGACTGCAAAGAATAAACAAACTGTTATCTGGCCGATAGCTGCGTGGGTTAAGGCGCGAGGTGGCAATCACGATCAATCACACGGGTATCGCGCCACCGGGTTCGAATCCTGGCTCCGGCACTGGCACTGTCGGAGGAAATGGTTGTTGTCCGCGTTTTTTCAATGTGTAACCCCCTTTTATTTCTAATTTCTGTGGTTATATAAAATTATCCTTAGTTAGCTCGCTTACGGATACTTACATTGTTCTGTGACAATCTGGCGATTGCCTGTCCGAAGAACTTTTTTTTAAGAGGGAGAAAACCTTCAAAAGGTTCCCTGCACTGTTGGTCCAGCGTGCAGGGATATGTGGGATTTGACCGCACTAAAAAAACCCTTCTTCGTTCTCCGGTACTGTAGTAAAAACATTGCTTAGGAGGTAGGGTCTTTTTCGTCTTTCTTCTTAAGGATATTACAGCACATGTCGCTAATAACAGACCAGTGTGCTTCATTTGCTAGCATGATGTCTGTGAAGTTCCGGATATCAATTGTTTGACCAACGGTCCTCGCCGCGTTGGCTCTGTCTTCAGCCCACCTCGAGCAATGAAATAATGTGTGATCTGCGGTGTCTGCCATGGGGCAATAAACACACGTGTCATTCACCTTCTTACCAATTCTGCAGATGTAGCTGCCGAAGTTGCCGTGGCCACTAAGAGCCTGCGTAAGATAGTAATTTATCTCGCCATGTTTGCAGGCAGTCCAAACCCTAATGTCCGGGATGAATTGATAGGTCCATCTGCCTTCTGATGCGTTATTCCAACGCTCCTGCCAGCGATCAAAGAGACAGTTCCTGTTTGGAGTCCTAGAGGCGTTGTCCGCTCCGTGGTTGTAAGAACGTTCCATAACTAGTATGTCTACAGGGGTCACTGGCGAAATGACCTGCAGTGCGACCGTGGATACCGTACGATACACACAACAAATTCGTAGTAACATGTACCGCCGCGTTTTTAGCCGACGATTCCGGTTCCTAGCTGTTTGAAGGGCACCCACCCAGGCTGAGGCTGCGTAGACTAGAGTGGACATGACAACCGAGTTTAGAAGACGTCTGACGCTCGTCTTCGGACCGCCGGCGCCGATTCGCGGCATGATCCTCTGGAACGCCATGGCCACTCACTCTCTCTACCTTCTGTGTCGAATAATCAATGTGTTCGTTAAACGCCATTCTATTATCGATGTAGACTCTCAGGTACTTAATTACCGTTTTGGCCCCAATCTCTCTACCGGGAATATTAATAGTCATATCGCCAGCATGCTTCCGCCCAGTGAGAGCGACAGCCTCGGAATTTCTCCGATGGGATTTGGAGACTGTGGGTCGACATCGAGCTGTTAATATCCTCGATCCTGGCGACAGCACCCTACTCCGTTTTGTCAACGATCACGACGATTAGGTCATCGGCAAAAGTAATCAACCGACAATCTTCGTCGGTGTTCGGAGTGTCCAGCCCAAGGATGCCATCGTATAAGACGTTCCACAGGAGCGGTCCGAGCACCGATACCTGCAGAACCCCACACGTGACACTCCGAGTGCTGTTGTCAACGAGGAGGCATCTGTCCGTAAAATAGCTCTTCGCCAGCTGCACGAGGTACACGGGTACTCCTCTGCGTTTTAACTCCTTGACAATAGGGTACCATGGAGCCGTGTTAAAGGCATTTCTCACATTCATTGCCTATGCCAAGCAGATCTCCATATACCGCCAATTAACCAAGTTTGCGGAGCGCGCTACTCGCACTACCTCTTGCACTGCATCAACCGTCGACATACCCTCTCTAAAGCCGAACTGACTGTCAGAAAGCCCGCCTCTGGCGTTCAGCTCTTCGGTCAGTCTGGTGGTGATGATACGTTCGAGCAACTTGGCGCTGGTCGTGGGGCCGTGCCTGGCGGCTTGCCTGGCGGCTTGCCTGGCTTAGGGACCAGCACCAGATTAGTGCGCTTCCATTGAGGGAGTATGATACCAGTCATCATGTTATTATTATATATTCTTACGAAATTGTCGGTGTGCTGTCCGAAGGACTAGACATAATTTATTTAACATGGGCGTCAGTTACACCTTCTACGGTAGACAAGTATGATTTTCACTCTCAGGGGCATTCTTTTACAACTTGGATAGGGTCTCAGTCACAGATGGACGAATACTCAAAATTACAGTAGTATGGAGGATTTCGCGCCCGTCGTCCAATGCAGTAGTTTCTTCCGGTCTTTGCCGTGGTCGTCAAATTTGACTGTCTCAGAAAGATTCCAAAGCTCCTCGTTATAAACCTTGGCCCTGCCTCAATTTGTTGCTCACACGTTATGCTCTGTTGACCGTGACTACTGATACTTAGCAAAACTATTCTCCATGTGTTATGTTACATGGCCTATGTCCATTTAACAATTTTATATAATAACTGGTATTTTATTTATATTTAGCACGATCTGTATAGCATTTTGATTCAGTTTTTATAAATGAGACCGTTTCATCTTTCAGAATTTTCTTTATATAACTGCTAAATTTGCTGAAGTCTCATAAAACGGTTGTAATCGATTTACTATTTATTACGACAATTCGTTAGTAGGTTAAAATTTGTAATAAATGTCATTATATTTCCATAGACTCGCTTATGTAGAAATATAGATTTCTTTTATCGATTTTATACCTGTCACTATTTAAGTTGTAAGTAAGGAAACCTACCTAAGGAAGCGAGCTAGTGCGCTTAACTCATCAATTGACAGATGGCGATACCTGTACCACTTTACGGTTTTTAATTAATAAAACTATATTTTTCAAGTTTGTGTATTGGCATTATATTGCAAAAGGTGAGATAAATAAGTTTACCTTTTTCTTTAAAATCACCAACAAATCATTTGCCTGCTGGTTTTGAACTGATTCAAACCTACAAACCGTAACTGTGCGACCTCAGTAATTCTTACTACATTTTTGTATCCACGTTACCAGTGTTTAATAACCGGGTAAATTTTATTTATTAGTAATTTGAAATTTCAGTAACTTCAATAATTTTTATCTTTAATGTATTTCAATAAAATAAATTTAAATTCAAATCTTTTTAATATAATACGTAATTAAAATACTATATATACGCATGGTTATGAAATATTCTTTTCTTTTCATTTTTTTGAATCTGATACGACTATGATCTAAAAAGAAACTAAGCATTAATCGCTTCGATGTAAAACTTCAGTCGAAAAGGGAACATCGAATTTCGTGGTAGTTCCGAAAAGTGTCACTCTAGCCCCTTCTGCCTTTGACGGTTTTAAAAGTTAAATATAGAGGTTCAGTAAAATTAACGGAAAAACAGTTAGTGTACAAACAACAAAAACAAATGTTTGCACTTCTGGATATCTACATTCATTGTTCAAAAATGGTGTGTAAAGTGATACCTTTATTGACCCAATTATTTGCCTAATGAATTAAATTTATTGATCATATAATTTATTATTACAAATAATAATAGAACTGGCAAGTAAACACAATGATGTTAAATTGATTGTTGTTTAGTTATCAGGCAGCTCTTAGAGAGTAAATTAATTAGTTCGTAATCATCGCACTATATTATTGTTTTTTTTTCTTATTCCTAGATGAGAATTTTTTGACGATCAGTTTTAACTATCCTGCTTAACCCTATATTCTTATCAACAGTTTCTCAAATATGTCTGTTTTGATAACTCAGAAAATAATTAGTTACCAGATGGCATCAAATTTATGTTCAGTTCAGGAATGAATACCCACAGAATGCTGTAAAAACCTACTGAGATGGATATTCATTATTATATATTCACATGTGTATGAAAATATACAAATTTTAATTACATATATGCATACTTACGATATACATAAGAGTGCATACTGTTGTTATGTATACACATTTTCTACACATATGTACAAACATATGATGTATGTATAACAAACTACTAAAATGTGCGTTCATTGTATACCGAGTGGTTACGAGACAACCAGGACTCCATTGGGAGCCTACCAACTATGCTGGAAAGCACGTATACTTCTGTTGCGTATTTATGTGATACCTTAGGTATACATAAATCAGATATATATAATTTCTTCCGAATACTCATACCTAGGTCACAACATTATGTTTATTAAAATATAATATTTTTAGTCGCAAACTCCTCTATAAAATCCTTATTTTACTATAAGAAACGTAACCAGACTGCAACCAACAGCTACTCTGCGGGCTATGTGCCCCGCCGAGCGCGGAATTACAAGTTACAAGCCTGGCGCATTAAGTGTAATAATTGCATATTACCATCAAAACGCTAATGCTTCGATTGCAACAAACACCAGCCGAAAGACTGATCCTACTTAACGGAGCTCTCGTGCCAGTCGTCACACACCACTTGCAGACTGCAGTTTCGAGCTGTTGGCTCTCGTCAGTGCAAGGTAGGCATGTGACGACCGACACGACGACGATAGTGTTTTGTCCCCTTCTACGGGATCCATACGATATCCACCTTGTGATGCTTGCTGTGGTGTGTATTATGTTATGTCATGACTTGCTCTGTAGCGAGCTGGACGTGTTGATGGGTTTAAGTGTACAGGGTGCATTGTTGGGTCAATCTGTTCAGGTGTAAAGTGGCAGAATTTATGTTAGTTAGTGTGTTATGTTATTGGTTATTGCTACATTTAATTATTTGTGGTGGCGTCTTTTTACAAAAATGGTTATTGACCTATTATGGCTCTTTTGGTCTTATTGATGTATGTCGAAGCTACTGGTTCGTGAGATAATTACAAGAGTAGTATGTGTTTTTTTTTGTCTTTTGTTTTAATCTTTTTTTATATTTTTTAGTTTTTTAAGTGTTTAGAGATTTTTTTTGTTTTATATATTTTTTTGTGTATTTTGTATATATATTTTTCTTTGATTGTGATTATAGTGTGCTGTATGCATCTTTTCGTCAATACAAGTTAGTACTACAAGATCTATTCGAGAGTAGGGGTGTAAATATAATTAATATTTTGGTGTCTTTGGGATAGCGACATGTAAAGTAGTTAGCAGGCGCCATCTAGCGAATCGAAGCATTAGGGTTTTGATGGTAATATGCAATTATTACACTTAACGTGCCAGGCTTTTAACTTGTAATTCAGCGCTTGGCGGGGCACATAACCCGGAAAGTAGCTGTTGGTTGCAGTCTGGTTACGTTCCTTATAGTAAAATAAGGATTTTATAGAGGAGTTTGCGACTAAAAATATTATGTTTTAATATTCCACCCTCTAAAAGCACATTTGAACTATTATATTCATGTTATATCAGCATTCCATATTGTATATATTTTATTATAAGTTCATTATCTGTAACGTTCTCATAAAGTAATCCAATACCGGTATAGATAAAGTCACAAATTGTATCATATTACTTTTGGTTATCTTCGTAATATAATACGTCTGCAGTTTAAGAGCACGTACGTACGGTATGGTTTTGGATTACTCTGTGAAATGCAGAATATAGCAAATTGATGCTAATTCAACATTTGATTACCACTCTTATAAATACACCCAAAAAGCAATCAGTTAACAGTTAGCAATTAAATGTTAAACTCAGTGTATCTCATATCTGAGATCCACATGTTAAGTCAGATAATTTCATTTATTCAAAGTATCTACAACAATTCCGCTTGAAATCGACATACATTTTCCAAGGACAGGAAAAGGCGAATTTTTTTCAAACCACGAATCTAAGTTTCTACAATCTACTGCATCTCTTTTTGAACGAGAATCTCGAGAATCCTTGTGTTGCTTGGAATTTGTACTTGGAACCTTACATACAAGTTTTCTAAACGGTCAAGTATGTTCAAAACAAAGGGTGCTCCAATAATCCATTTTGCTGAGACACTGTCAGTTATGACCCTTCCATGAGTTAAACCGCCTGCTGTTTTCATGGACCTTATCAGCATCTATTCGATGGTCATATCGGTCCATATTCCTGACCAGAATTTGTCACTTCGTCGCACAGTGAAATATCCTTCAGTCATAAAATGTTCATGTTCTTCTTCGGTCAATTTCTACCTTGTCTTGTAATTATATTTGGCAGGACTTAGCATAACGAAACTGACCGATTGCATGAAAGAAAGGTAGCATATCTTGGATAGTGCTTACGTGCAATTTCCAATTTCCACTCCGTTCAGCTAGTATAAATCGTTGTACAAAATACTGACACAAAAGTCGTGCTGTGTTGTAGGACCATTCATTTCCAACTCTATTAGTTCGTATTTGATCTGTTCAGTTATAGGCGCCGTTGAATCATTCGTCACAGTTTATATTGTAGGTGGCGTTTCCACAAAGTTACTGAATAATTGTGAAAGTTGTTCATTTTCTTCCTCTGCGAATGTAATATCGTTCATGATATTTTTCCCAAATTTAATTAAACTATGTCCACGAACAGCTTGTGAGAAATTGTGCCCTGTTAACGCCTTTTCAAGGAAGGTTGGTGCGTACATCTCGCTCAATACTTCTTTCAGGCCACTTCCAGCCATAATGTACCCTATGCACCCAAGGAAAGACATCAATAAGTGAAATCCTTCTAGCCTATTGAAACATTTTGAAAGTGTGGATCATCATTCATCGCTGCACATATGTCTCTTGCTTTGATATAAAGCGGTTGATCAAAAGTAACAAAAACGGATTTTTGATTGATTACATTTATGTATAGCCATGCATAAACTCGAATAAATAGTGTCATAATTACTTGGAGGAAGATTGAGGAAAGGTAGCCACTGAATTGTCGAGTTTTCAAAACTAATGTCTTCCGTCAAGCTATTCCATCCTCGTATATTAGCATTATTTTTGGTTTTCTCATATATCTATAAATTATCATAAGTAAGAAGAACAACTGATTGTAATTTTTTAGTTTTGATCTCCTTCAGTTTTAGATATTGCAGACCATTGTTTGCCGATCTGTTTCTTTCAAAAAATTGTACTCTAACCACCGTACTTTCACTTATATCCCATGCAGTTGGTAATTTCTGTAATCGATTAACACTTTCTGGAAGAATCAAACTTGATGATGGAATCACACAAACTATACCTCACATACTATGAAAAATGTTAAGGCCATCTGTTGTGTTCACATTGAAATCAGCATTATCGAATACTAATTGAACGAATGAATCAGACGATATAATGGGACTCTCCTGAACAACAATGTTAGCTTCAAACCGTTGAATCTTATGGTAGGGTGCGGAAAATCCTAACTTGTGCAGCAAATTCTGTAGAATTTTGGACCCAAATTTTCTGTGTACGTAGGTACCTACTCCTATTTGAAATGGTGAAAGGCAAGAGCGAGGTCTAATTGCTGCCATAATTGCATGAGATATCGATGTGCATTTCAGGTGATAGTCACTCAAGTCTCCCTTTTTATTATGTGTAACGATATCGCGTAACAAAGTTATGAGGGTAGGGGGAACAACACTTTCAATGTCACAAAAAAAGTTTCCGATGTGCTCGTATGTTGAAAGATTAAATCCCAGCGAGCGAATATCTTCGCGTATTATCTGGGAACAATTCTTGTTTCATTTCTTTCCCGGGTCTCATACCATGCAGAGGTTAGGATTTTACTACCCGTACCTAAGAAACATACTACTGTCTTCTTTTTCTTTGTATGTGCAATAATTACATTGCCTTGGTAGCGTTCTTTCAGTTTTTTCACTTTCGTTGGAACACTTGGCAAATAACCCCGCACTTGTTTCGTCCATGGAAAATTGGCACTTCTCACTATTTTCCAAAAATGCATAAATTTCGTTCATACTCTCAAGTATTTTCTCATCTTGAGGCTTACCTTTCTCCTCCTTCTTTTTTGTTCTGAACGAAAAAAATTTAACGAAACACGAATGGTGATATCTTCCATCTTCTGCTACTAGATCAATGATATTAGCTAAACGTGCATGAATTTCTTTACCCCACTTATCATCTCGCTGGTATGCGGCTTTAACAATACTATCTTTAACCTGTAAGGTTGCAACAATCACAACTTTCTCAAGATGTTCAACAATTTTCTTCTTCTCTTTCTGTATAAACTCATCATCCGCGATCTGACTGCGAAAAAACATTTCCTTTTGAAATCAAACTTTGTTTCCGTTCTCAATTTTTCATTCACTAGAGGTACGTCTGACAACGCAGATCCACCTGCCTTAACAGACTTTTGGTAGGTTTTAAGGTCCTTTCTCGTGTAATTTTTTCTACAAGCTGGGTGCACTGTAACCACCGTATTGTTGGTCGAACATTCATCAAGCATCTCTCACTTCATGTCACCCATTGCCTTGCTTGCACTTATAACTGTATTTAATCCCTTTTTGCCGCACTGACACAAAATCATTTAAAATGCAAGGTTCACTACACAAAAAGCAGGATTTGTTTGCAGCCTTCATTTTAATTTTTATGCACAATAAGTAACCACATTAAACGCTATTGTGAAAAACACATCAAAACAGACCAGTACAGTCTAACGTGGGCGCAGTAAGTGGCACTGGTTGCGCGGTGGGCGGTCATCCGCAATAGCTCATAGAGTCGAGTAAACTCTAACTTGGCGGATCCAAAGGTCGCTTCGTCGTATGAAGTAAGAAACTATTTACTCGATAGCTCAGGTATGACAGAGGTTCTCAAACAGTTTACAATAATTTACAAATGATTATATGTCTGTAACTGTAATGCAATCGCTAAATAATTATACAAAAATATTAAAGGTGTTATCATAAAATATTAGGAAATATGAATTTACTAATTTCGTTGTTTTAGTGTAATTCTGATTATACCGTATAGGCTCGGGCACAACTGAAACCAGTTGTCCAGTTCAATCAATAACAATGTTAGTTATTAGAAGAAAAAAATAATAGAAAACTAATATTGTTACAGGTCAGCAAGCACCACGGGAAGGTATGGACATTTTTTGCCAGGAAAG
This sequence comes from Leptura quadrifasciata, assembly GCA_963675555.1. Taxonomy (NCBI): domain Eukaryota; kingdom Metazoa; phylum Arthropoda; class Insecta; order Coleoptera; family Cerambycidae; genus Leptura; species Leptura quadrifasciata. The sequence continues at coordinate 114,798,408 of OY776674.1, read as the reverse complement.
GAGAGGATGGTAATATTAATAGGGGAAAGGATGTTAGTAAAATAAAATATTTCATGTAATAACAAAAATAAATCTGAAATAATAAATATCTACACACGTATTTAATTTAGAAACCCGGACACATTTAACGTTAAATAGAATGACCGGCTTAGCGACTCTCCAAACCGCAAACTGTAGATGGTACGTCTGTTTATTGGATGAAAACTATAGATACGCCACGCCCATATCATCAGGTGAAATGGGCCGTAAAAAATACCTTAAAAAATACTACAGCTTTGGCACACCGCGGTAAACTGTTCGATCTAACTATTTATTTAGCAAGAAATAAAACACGAAGGATTGAGGGCCTATGGCCTATGTAATGTATAATAAATTTAAAAAATGGCTGTGGATATTCGTCTGACAAGCGAATAAATAACCAAACCATTAAATACCAAGGGATAAACTCGCGCGGAATAATACAAGAACAATGTTTAACGAAAAGAAAGTTTTAACAAAACTTGAGGCGCGGATTGGCGAGTGGCGAAGGTGTTGAAAACAGCATCCTGGCAAGCCATTATGAACCCTTCGGTCTCAGATTTCAGCCTTGATGACTTTAGAAAAGCAAAGGTCAGCGTTTCGGATAAGCCAAGTTCTTCTATGTTTTTATAGAAGATGCCATGCAGTAGCTTATCCGAATGAAGCTGCAGAAAGATGGTTTGTTCTGCAGCTTTTATTTGGGCTTTTCTCCGAACGGGTTCCAACTCGGTGACAGAGTCGCGATGTGCCCGCTCAACGTCGAAATTGAGACCGAGTTCATCAGCTGCTCTGCGTTTTTCACTACACTCACTTCTTGGGTGGAGCGCTGCTCGACACCCAAGTAATTGTACGACTCTCCGGCATATAGATGATGTAAGATGCTTCCGTCCACGGGCTGCGCGACCTCTCCGTAGTTCCCGCATCGTTCTCTCTTGAGATGGATCAGTGCGCATTTGTCCAACCCGAACTGCATGCCGAAATCCTGCGTGTACTCCTGTACCACCATGAGGGTCAGCTGCAAGGCCTGCCGTAGGACTGTTATGCACTTACTGTCGGCTTGTCCGACATACGCAGTCTCGGCCTATATTCACAGACACGACGCAGCATTACGAGTGCTTTATTATTATCTAAGGTATTCGTATGGGACAGACGAAACACCAGTGCTGCCTTACGCTCCAGAGGATATTGAGTACGTTGTGGGGTATGAGAAGTGTCTAATTTATTGCAACTACTCGTTTCTCACAGTCAGGCAAATACAAGCCAATAAGCCTGACGCAGGGTGCTGAAACCTTTGACAAAAGGCTTCAAAGTGGGAGAATTTCGGTTGAGTGGAAGCCTAGTTTATTTCCACAAGCCCTCTCGCCCGCCTAACTAGTGACTTTTTGCAAATCACTAGTATCCGTATACTATCGAGAGAGTGCCGTTTGGTGGTTCGCAGCACTGTCTAATTGAGTGTGTGATGGGTGCGTCTTAAGTTGGCGGCTAATCGACGCACTTTAGGCGTGAACGGCCTGTTGGCCGCCATATAGTCCGTCATACATTGGATACGGGATGCGTGTTGCCTCGCTTACCTGATCTTGGCTTCCATCTTTTGTATCTGCCCTCTCCTGTGGGGAAGCAATGTTTCGCCTCTCCACCCGAGAAAAGCGTTGAACAGCGGCATACACGGCACAGTTTATGTGTCAGAGGTCAGCCTGTTCTGGTAGCGCTGCACAAGTTCTTCATCCACTCTGGGCAGGTCTTTTGGCCTGAGGGTTTTTATGTGGTGTAACCCCCGTCTGATACTGAAGCCCTCTGGTCTTGTCGGAACGAGGAGAACTACGTCCTCAACCGGTGAATACGGCGGCCCTTCGGCCACCTCATTCACCGGTCCAGGAGCAGCTCTTACTGCGAAAGTGGGATACATAGTCACACAGATTTTGTAGCGTGAAGGCGCTATGCTCTTGTAGCCTCTCACACCACAGAGCATGCATCCGCGCCATGTATCTCTTCCTGGTGATGTAGGCCGACCCCTCCTGCTTATTATTATTGTTATTATTATTATTATTAAAAAATATTATTATTCAGGAATTCCCCAAGCAAAACTTCCACACTGATCAGAAATTACCTAGTTTTTTATGTTTGTATCGATATTCTTTCTTCTGAACATGTCATATAATAGTACTAAGTTTAAGCAAACTTTATCAACAAACACAAATCAATAACATATGTATTTGACATTCTGTACAGTGGTAAAAATGGAAGTAAAACCATTTTCTTATTTGCCACGTATATATAAATTATCCAGCTTTTCACAAAATTAAACAAATTGAATTTTAATAATTAACTAGCAAGTTATCTCATCACAACGAGAACAATCTGGAGCATTTTCAGGCTTTCTAGTTGCTTGTTGACTCGATCTCTTAACCACTTTCGCTAAAATTAAAATAATTTTGTATTTACATAATTCGTTTGAAGTGCTGAAAGCAGATCCTGGATGGGAAATATATCATCAAACTTTTAGGTACCAGAATATTTTGTACCTTATTGTTACTATGAGGAAGCAGCGCGAAATTATATTATTTTTAATTGCCGACACAAAAAGTTACAAGTTTGGCAAATAGTACGTATCACCAGTTCCTCTGCCATTTTTTGGAAAATATGAAAGACTACAAACATAGTATGCGCTTTTTTATTTATCATTGTTGATTTAATTAATACTAATTAACTAAATTTTTTTTATCAATGCTGGTATCGATGAAATAGGAAAAGTTCATTAAAAAAATAGTGTCGGGTGTAGCAGAATGAAGTATCTATTTTAAGTTGAGTTGTTTTTATTAATGGCTAAATTTTTATTCAAAAATTAAACACAAGGTTCTTGAGGAAACACGAAAATTTTATTTTTTAAATATTACAGCAGTCAAATGACCTCCTCCACGCTGCTGACACTTTTGAAGCCTAACGCGAAAGTTTTTCTTCACCCGCTCCTATATTTCAATTGGGATTGCATTAATCTCGGCCCGAATATTATATTTTAGTTGTTCCAAAGGTTGAGGTTGATTAGAAAATACTTTTGACTTTAAGTAGCCTCATAAAAAGAAATCGCAAGCTGAGAAATTCGCTGACCATGCCGAACTTCGTAGCACAGCTGCTCTTATCCTTTCAGCATTTTCAATGTGCGTACAGAACGGGTTCTTTTTTTTGGTTTTTCTCTGGCACATGAAGATGTAATTGTACCCACTTTTTAATTGCACTTAACTAGGAACTGGAACTCGTGAATTTAAATGAAAGTGACGACGAGATAAACGCTGGCTGATTACAACAGAAAAGTTATTTTTTAAATAAGCTTCAACCGCAAAAAACGTTGAATATTTGACCAACCATATTCACAGCTAAACTGACATTTCTCGCAAACGCTTCGACAACTGTCTTAAATTTATATTGATCACGAAAGCATGGCGACTTGATTAGGATTTATATCTCATTTATTATGACATGAATTAACTGTGAAAATTGATACCCTGCCGAACCCGTGGAATGCTGTAGAAGCATATGGCAAGTCTCGCATAAGTTGGTAGTGCTTTACAGGCATCTATATAATGAATTTAATGTCATATTTTATGACAACACATTATTGAAACTATATCTCAAAATCTGAACAATTTAAATATCAAATTATGAACACTGACTAAAGTGATGATATTTTATTATCCCACCGAGTGTCATTAAAGCAGCAAATAACCATTAAGTCTTAATAGACTTCCAGCTAATGCTGGAAGATCACAAGAAAGGTACAAATTTTATTATTAATCTATAAGAAACAGTGGTTTGTATTTTTGATTGTGGGAAAAAATTCTATACAACTCGCTGAAAAATATCTTACACACAGTGTGATACGCACAACATTCCCACTTGTGCGTTAAGTTTCACTTTTATGCTCGTTATAAAATATACCATTTTAGAACACATTGACAGGCGGCAGAGATATATAAAACATTATCTTTTATCGTTCGCAAAAGTCATGAATTTTGAAACATCGAAGCCCCTAAAGTTTCATATTTTACCCTAACTAGCTCTAAATTAGAATACGCTACAATTGTTTGGAATCCCCATTATAAACACCCTCAAGAAGGTGCAAGACCGTTTTCTAAACCGTTTTAGACCGTTTTCTAAAAAATCAAAGTTTTGAGCGATGGCGTCAACCCTGCGAGTAAATTCCTACAGCAGGTTATTGAACAGATTCTATTAAGCCTTGATAAACATAAGGAACATTATTGTATGATATTCCTTTATTAAATAATCAATAATGCTGTACTATACTACTATATACTATAATGAAATCTTTAGTTTGCTAAATTTTCGCGTCCCTAGATTCAAGTCCCAACAGATGGATCGTTTCCATCTCACAATCCCGTGGACCAATAATTTAGAATAATATTTACTAAATTATATCGTCACACATACAACATCCATCAATCTAATTTTGATATTTTTTCTAGAAAGGTAGGAAAGTCTTAATTAAATATCCAATTTATATGTATCTACTTGCATTTGACTTTTTTAACCCTTCATCTCTAGCCATTGATATGTATCTCTATTATGTGATGCTTACAAGAAAATTTTGTTAACTGTATTTATAAATTTTTAATATTCTGTATCTAGAAGTATTAGTTTTTATATTAGTAGTAAAACTATGAGTTATCCTCGCTCTGTAAGTTAATTTTGGATGGCGTAAATAAATATATCAACGATTATAGCATATATTAAAAATACATCAAGAAGTGCAGTATTTCATAATATTCTCTATCTTGCCCTAATGTTTCCACATATCATGTCATTATGTAGGACAGGTACATATTAAATATATAACTGGATTTTATACTAGTAGTATCTCATTGTTTGTTGTGCTGATGAATGACATAGATTTATATGCTGTTTATCACAAATTTTACGACATATTCATGCAAGTAAGATATATTGACAGTCGAAGGGTGATATAGGTACCCAATATCCATATCCATATCGTTTAATCATACTCGTATTGTTCTCACCTGATCTGCTCATTTTACGGTCGGTTTTCCAGTGACTGTAATATGTTTCAGATACTACTGTATTATAAAATATACAAAGCGGTAGATAATTGACGTACACATATACCTATTGACATTTGATTTAATCGAATTCGTTCCATAACACCATAACACTATAATGTTATTGCTGGTAATTAATTATTATTTTATTTTCTAAGTTAAAAAAGAAAATCTTTATTTAAGCAAATCAAATATCATATAATAATATATAAAATGATTAACCAGAAAAAAAAACAATGAGTGATTACGGTCATATCATTTAATAGCCAACGCGGCTATCAAGAGTATCAAAGAGATAGGAGAGCGGGAAATTGAAAATCAATTCTAAATTATTAGATGTTGTCATTTTAGTAGATTTTTTGTAATTCAAAAATTTTACATTTTACTTTTATTTCATGAAAAGACTGATCAATTTGAATACAAATGTATTATTTTTTAAAACTCAGTGAATAAATAAAACTTCAAGATCTAACACGGACATGCTAAAGACATATATTGTGCACTTTCCAAGATATTTGACAGTTTCTCATGAATAATTCGAGATAGGATCACTTCTGAAACTTGCGACGCACTCCAATCGATCCGAGGTGTTTAAATAGGGAAAACGAGATTCTGACACATTCATATTTCTGTATACCTACGTCAAAAGAAAATTTTTTAAAAATACCATTTTTGACAGTTTCTCGTAAATAATTCGAGCTAGGAGCCAATTCTGGGATCTGGGACCTACGTCGATTCTATGCAAACGAATAATAAAATCTTTGCATCTCTTAAGGCCAGCGGAACTCCTCTCAACGTCTAGACTAAAGGGAATCACAAAGAATTATTTAGATGTAACTTTACTCAAAGTTTCATCTTTTGTACTCTTTTATAGAAAACTGACAAATTGTTTCCCAGAATCGCCCAACAATCGTATTAATTGAACGGTACTAAATTACTGATAAAATATTTCCACAAAATTTAAAGCCTCCAAATGTCTTCTGGAGGTTTATTAAAATGTCTTGTTCAGATGACGTTCAGTGAATAATTCATAAAGATGATTAAACCCTGTAAACTCAATTCTGCATTAAAATTCCTACCCTTTTTTATTTTTATCCGCATTCACGGGATTACTCCAAAAATGCTTCGTAAGTAAATCCAATTTACATCTTAAAGAAATTTTACAATCTAATTAAATAATACTTTATATCCAATTTTACTTTCTTTACCTATCTTTGTTTAATATTAGCACATCCACTAATACAGTACTTTTTTAGGCAAGTGACACAAATAATGACGTTTATCGGATCCGACAGCATTCTTAAAGTGTCCTCTCTTTGTACTCATTTGTCAATCTTATTTTTTGGCCGCTTTTACTTCACGGCCTCATATATTAATTGATCATCATTAATATTTTTAATGGATTTAGGCATAAAGAAAAACTAAAAGTAACCAGTAGTCATTATTTATAAATTAAAATTAATAAATGGGGGCTAGCGTAGATGCGTCTTTCCTACGTAATTTTAGTAAACAATGTCTGAAAAAATTCACATAGCACCTATAATTCAGAAATATTCACCAAAATACAACTCAAAAGTTACAAACTAATGCCCTAAAAAATACAACCCCCTCTCAAACTCGCATCACATCACATATGCTTTCCACGCCCCAAGTCACAATGTTATTACTCACTTCTATAAGTTTTTACAAGATATTTTTCTTTTAAATTCAATTCCCCATTCAAGTTTTAAATCATGCATTAAAACACTCTTCATTCACATTCCCGATATGTCAGCTGAACATTCATCAAAACTTTTTCCCTTTTTCATGTTCCGATTGACATCAACTTACTTCCCATTCATTTCAATGCATACCCATAGGAACATTCTCATATGAAATCAACATAGCTTAAAAATACATTACGGGACCACTTCCAAATCCAATTCTTTCCGCAGTTATTACAAATAACTTCCAAACCCGAATCAATTCAAACTTCATTCATACATCAAAAAGTTCCTCTTTTTATTGCCCATCTTACTATCTTATTTTTATACACAACATTCTACAGCTCCACGATTGATATCAATATTTATTTTCTTCCTTCAATATATGCGTATATGCACAAATTCCTTTCATATCAACTCTACAGCCGGCAGCATAGTTCAAACATGACATCAAAACTTACTTCCATTCATTCGTCTTGGACCAAACAGCACTTAATATGACCGCAGCCGAGGATAAGTGTATTCCTGCGGAAGCATGTTACGAGGGCAAACTTTCAATTCTTAACTCAATCAATTTCATTATTATGATGCAATATTGCGCAATCCTTGCCCGCACGGAATAGATGGTGTCATTTCCAGCTCACAAAACAAGGATTGTGCGAGACGAAAAACGGAACAGAACGAAATCTATAGAAGGCCGCGCGCGGCGAATCCCACACAAGTCCGTTTCCAGTGTACCCCAAGATAATTAAATTAAGTGACCGTGCTACTTCCTTGGCCGTTCCAAGTAAAAAAAGAAATAAATAATAATAATAAATAATCAAATTCTCCTCTAACGCATTTACCTAAAAAGTCAATTTTTTTCAGATCTTCAAAACTAATAATAATTCGAGTTAATTTTTTATTCCTAAGGTGGAATTTTCGTTGTTGGAAAGCAACGTTTTCACAATCCTGTTAAATAATTAACATTTGCGTTAATTTTAAGCGCAACGAACTCTGTTCAGTATTTTAAATAAGTATTATAATTTCGCTCTAAAACCGAGTGTGTTATTTCGAGAAGCAATATACAGGGTGATGATTGACCCTAGTGCAAAAAATTTAATATTTTAAATACAGTAATCTGACATCTCCTATTCAAAAATAAGTGCACGGACGCCTCGAATTTATTTTATTTTCACCAAATCGAGAGTTCTTTCAAGTTTACAAGGTAGACCGCGTCCTCGCCTCACATCTTTCAGCGGTTTGTATATCAGTGTAAGCGCGGAAGCTATACAACTTTAGGCGAGGATTATGTAGGGGATATACCATCCTTCGGAGGGGATGTAAAGCCGTCGGTCCCTTGTCTATTAAATGCAGTAAAAAATCCCTACTCTTTGAAAGAGAAGAGGTTCGGCAAAATTCCTGGTTGGGGGTAGCTCGTCCTCAGTAGCGGAAATACTCCGATGTTTAATAAATATTTTAAAAAATTAATAAATAGGAGATGCAGGAAAATAACATAACAAATTTCATAACTATTTTATTTACTAATGACAGAAATGACATGGCTTGTCAACAAACTATCTAGTGCCGTTTTCATTTGTTTTCGTTATTAACTTGAAAACGAATTAAAACTGTCAGCCTAACAGGCTTCTTGCAAGATGCTGTCCATGTTTCCAGTGATTTGTACGAAACAATTTTAAAAATATTTTATTTTACTTTTTGTGGCAGTTTGTTTTATATGGAATAAAAGTGGCAGTTTTGTGTTGAGGATGTACTTGAACTAAGCGAGCCCGGCAAGAACAGCAGAGACACAAAAATCACTTTACTCCTAAAACATACTATTTTTTCTTAAAACGTCGAGTATGAATAAATACTGATATTTTTTCTTCAAATATTTTTAGTATCGCTCGTGAGTGGCAGTAAAAGACTTTTTCTTCCAGTAATTCTTCGGCATTCCGTGGTCTCACATTTCGTTTTTGGATACTTCTTACGAGTAGTCCCCATACTTCTTCCATAGGGCTAAGATCTGGACCATGACTGGGCCAGTTAAGAACATTGATGTTGTTATCTTGAAACCAGTTAGTTACGGTATGAGCAGTATGAACGGAACAATTGTCTTGTTGAAATATTATTAGGAAATAATTGTGACAGAAGGGAACATAATATTGTCTAAATCGTAATATACGTTTCACTATTAAATTGTTCCTCAATATGCCACAAAACACCAGGACCACGTGCCGATATCCAAGCCCACATATTGACAGAAAATCTACCACTTTTATCATTGTTAGATATACATTTCTCATCGGACCGAGTATTCGGAGGGCGGTAAACACGAATGCGACCGCTGTGTGTTGACTGGAAAGTTTTTTCTTCTGTAATGATTACGTTGTTTCAAAAATTTACATCATGCGCTAAAAATTCAAGCGCAAATCCTGCTCGAGCTTCTTTATGTTCAGCTTTAAGTAAGTATTTCTGTGCTGCTTCATGACAGCGTAGCTCCGATTCTCTTACTCGATCCAGGAAAATTCGTTTCTTCAGCAGCCTGAATAACTGAGTAAAATGGATTTTCTACTAAAGCATTTACCAATCGTAAATCTTGTCGTTGAGTTGATATCCTTCGTCTCCCTGATCCAGGATTTCTACTAATCGTACTGTTTATTCTCCACTTTCTTAAAATGTTACACAGCGAATTTTTGTCAATATTATAACGCAGTGCAATTTGTCTCAATGACCATCCATCTTCTGCTTTAGCAATAACTCCAGATTTAACTAAATCGCTTATATGAGACATATTAGTTTTTTGCACACTTGCAATAAATTATGACAACTAACTGACAAGGTCACAAAAATTAAAGTTAGATGTACACAACTAGATTTTAGCAAAATACCGTTATAAGACCTATCCTATTTTTTTGCTCACGACCGTACCTTCTAATACAGTCAAATTGATTAATTTCGGAGATAGTAGTTAATATGCCAAATTTTATAACTGATTCTTTTATGTATTTTGACCTAATCGATACATCTGCCGAGCTGGAAAATGTAGTGGAGAAGTTTGCAAGGGTGCTCCAGGATGCCAAGCAGACTGTTGCCACCACTATCACGATAAATCCCTAAAAAGACCAACTCGACGCAGCGAAATCGCGATGTTAACGCTAAGGCTGAGATGACCAGACTGCAAAGGCTGATCAGAGCCTCTATCAATACTGTAAATAACCAGAATGGGGGGACGGACACACTGGCAGCACTAAATCCTCAAGATAACTCGTTTTGGAAGCTGGCGAGGGTAGTGAAAAATACGCGGGAGGCCATACCCGCACTGACACGCGCGAACGGACAAACGGCGATGACAGATGCACAAAAAAGCGGGCGACTTAGCTTCCCATTTCGAAAATATACACAATAACAATATACTAAATAACTTAGAACACGACCGCATCGAAAATGACATTTACGAAGTCATTGTTCAAGACGTACAACTGACAAGAAGAGAACTTCTGAAGGTCATGACCGAGCCGTCGGAAATAGCAGACATTGTCAAAAACTTACCGAACAACAAAGCTCCGGGAAAAGACGGCATCGAGTACATACCGCTCAAATATCTCATGAGAAATGGTATTGTGTAGTTGACATACATCGTTAACGCGATCCTGCGGCTGCAACACTGGCCTAGCCGGTGGAAATGCTCCGTGGTCGTGCCCATCCTTAAGCCAAACAAGAACGCAAAGTTCATCGGCAGCTACAGACCCATCTCGTTACTGTCGGCGATTTCCAAGTTGGTGGGGAAGCTCGTCCTGGTCAGACTAAACGCTGTTTAGGACCTCTATTCTGCAACTATGGGGAGAACGAGCATTCATTGTGCGAAGCGAGAGCTCCCATCACACGTATCTCACCCGACCGCCTAGACTGCATTCTGTAGTTGCAGTGAATAGGTGGTGAACGTGAAGTGATTCAGCGAGAATAACCGAATTTACAACCAATTTTATTTATTATGGTTATTGCTTTTTAAAGTTTGGTGTCGTCACCTGCGAGCATGTAAGTAAAAAATTAACACGTATTATTAATTAGATAAACTGTGACGGTGACTGAATACAGACAAATTTAGATAGTATTTACTTTTTGCTGTATGGTGATTCCTGAACGTTGTATGTGGGCTTGCACGAAAAGAGTTACTACTTCGATTATATCACGTGCAAGTTCTTTGCTGGCCCTGAATCTCCTTATAATTTCTTGGTAGGTTAGTCATGCAAAAGGGTTAATCTTCTGAAGAACTTGCCGTTCCCTTCCAAATCCTTCTCGGCATGACGAAGATCTCGTAATACCTAGAATTCATTTACTGACCAAAAATTCCGTAAGGATATGCCCTCATTATTGGTAATATATATTTAAAAAAATATGACTATAATAATCTAAAAGAGTTATTGCAATATTCTAGAATTATATTATTATTACCTCATTGGCGATGAGCAAATCCGCAACGTTCATTTTGATTCACAGATTTAACAACAATAATTTTTAGCCGACACAAACTGTCATAATAGTACGGTTAGGATTGCCGTTCTCCCGGGGAACTGACGGATTCCCTCACGATTTATCAGTAAAAGTAAGTTCATGCATTTTTCGCACGAGGTAATCACTCCCGTAGTTCCAGAATAGACTTTTATTAATTTTCAAGTAAACTCCGCCCACTTCTCACGGGAATGTGCTTTCACGCTTTTACAGAATAGATGTCCAGGAGGAGCTCCACATCGACGATGAATCCCACTTTGGCTTCAGGAAGGGCAGGAGCACGGTGCAGGAAATCGTTAGGATATTTAACGATGTCAAAGTACAATACAACCTCGGGAAGAGCACCACCATGGTGCTCCTCGATATTGAGAAGTCGTTTGACACCGTCTGGATCCCGGGGTTACTATACAAAATGCATGACTACAACTTCCCGACTTATTTCATCAACCTTCATTCTTGACGAGCAGACGGTGAATCACAAAATATCAACACGGCGGGCCATTCGCGCAAGGATTGTGCCTATCATCAAAGTTGTACAACCTGTACCTCTATGACTTCCCAGAATTCCCGAATACGAAACTGTCCGAGTACTCCGAAGACACAGCCATGTATGCGCATTCCCATAACGCTCAAGCAACAAATATGCTGCTCAAAGTGCACATGGCCCATGCCACGGCATATTACGACCAGTGGAAGATTCGGGTAAACACTGAGAAATCGAAGGCGATAGTCTTCACGCGCCGATTTACTGAAAATAGAATCCTAACAGCAATCTCGATCCGGGGAAACCGAATTCCAAACAAAAGGTGCATGAAGTACTTGGGGGGTCAGAATGGACCAGCGACTGACGTTCAATGCGCACATTAATGAGACAGTACGAACAGTCTACTCTTTGTCCAGGAGTCTGTATCCGCTCATGGTCAGGGGTAGCAGACTTAACCGACAAAATAAAAAATCGTTGTACACAATGGTGGTCAGGCCGTTCATCACATACGCGGCGCCGGTGTGGTGCAGCATACCGACCACGACAATGAGAAGACTAAATGTGCTCGAGCATAAATTTATGCGCCTCATTTCAAATTCTGGAAGGTACATCTCCCTCAGAAACATTTACGAACGTTGCAACGACATAACCCCGATAGCGGACTACGTCCAGCATATCTATCAAAACTTCTACTCGTTCAAGCTGAGCGATAGTCCGCTAACAAGACACATAACCCAAATTAGACAGCATAATTCCCCATTTCGGACCAAATACCTCTTACCGTACCAGAGGTTACCGATCTTCCAGCAATCCCTGTTGCCAAACTTTCACCAACTGTAACTTCTGCTTGCCTAATCCACCTTTACTGATATTTCATATCTTTGAATCTTTAAATCTTTCCTGTCCCCCTCTTCCTTTCGGTTTATTTCTTTTTGTTCCGTTTGTTTCTTGTTTTCTTTTTGTACATTCTTGTCTCTAAATTCATTTTTCACCAAAATTCTAACAAAAACCAAAATTTTCTGAAAACCAAAATGATTGAAATCAAAGTTGCAGATCGAAATTTTCACACTTCGCGGAAGGCTCATTGTTTAAGTAGGAAATTTAAAAAAAAAAAGTGAAGTGAAAGTTCTAAAAATGTGTAGTCATTAAGTTTTAAAAAATCTGTTCGTTTAGATATAAAAATTTTACCACCTTTTTTAATCTGTTTGTTAATAGAAGGAGTTTAGGTTTAATTTTTAATTGTTTTTAGCCAAACCAGATCCGCCCAACCCTGCAATCCTCCACCGCGAATCATGCGATGGTTGTACGGTCGGTCCCGGAGTGAGTTCTAGGGAGACAATTGTTCAAATTTAACTTGAATAAAGACTTGTTGATTGATTGATTAACCTAATTATGAAAGAAATTCTCCACAAAATGACGAAGGTCAAAAGTAATACTTTTCGCATTCATAAATTTTGTAACTCCGTAACTTTACATACACTGTACGTGAAAAAAAAATAATTCTTTTAAATGGCAATATCAATAATGGGATTGTCATTTAAAAAATGTCCATGACGCCATATGCGGAACAATGATGATGTCACAAAAAAATATTATAACAAAAGATTAAAAATAAAAATCGACATATCCGAGAATTGCTTGCGAGATTTTATTAGCAACTATCCATACTTTATGTGTGTATTATATGTATTAGTTTATAATTGATTTATAAAAAGTGCTACAAAAAATAAAAGATTAGATAACTTAGGTCTTGCTTAAAAATTGCCGTTCTATTCTATTTCAATTTGTGTTTTACAGAGAAAATAAGTTAATAGCTTACGTAAAAAACTAGTAAGCATTTAACAGCGTTTAACATGAAAATTACACATCTTATGAAAAAATCGTAGGAACTATTTTTCTTTAGAACCTCATGTTTCAAATGAGCTGGTTTTTTTTCTTTTTGATTGCAATAATTATTACGAGGGTAATATTTAAAATGCCTTTTTTATCTTCTTCTTGAATTTCCATTATTAATGCCGGAAGAGAGATTTTTTATATTAAAGTTGCATCCCTTTACTTAGGCTTAAAAGGAGTTTCACACGATGCAGTTTTAATTTTGGATGTATAGAATGACTGCGCTACATATCCTAATTCGTAAAATTTTTAAATTTATAAATACTATTTTTTGTAATACTGTTTAGAAAATAATATTTTTTCTAACGACTTAAATATTATTGACTGAAGAATGTCGACTTTTCAATTAATTGGAATGTTTTCGTTCCAGATACTTGTCCGATCAGAAAGGGAAAAAAATTAACAGAAAAATAATGCACCGAAAACAAGTATATCAGCGTCCAACTCCGTGCGAGAGAAATTAATGCACAAAAAATGATCACAGTAACCAATTCCACGGCGTTCAAAATCTACATACAAAGACTTCTGCAAAATTCTACTTTCAACGTATCCGACGACGACATAAAAAAAATAATGGATTACAACAATATTACCGATGAGAGGTACACCCAGCAGGGCTCAAATTGCGGAGGAGCCAGCTTGGAACGCCTGGCGGCAAATTACGCCGAAAACTACCACCCTTATTTATCGATATCCGTGTGTGTCTTTGGGACTATCGCCAACATATTGAACATAGTTGTGCTTACGAGAAAGGACATGGCTAGTGCGCCGATAAATCGAATTTTAACAGCACTCGCGGTCGCAGATATGTTACTTATGATAGAGTACATTCCATTTGCGTATTACTATCACCTAGAGTTGCTGGGGAAGAGAGATTTCCCGTACTACGGAGCAGTGTTCATGCTGTTCCATAATCACGTAACTCAAATTCTTCACACCATTTCCATCTGCCTGACTCTGACGCTAGCTGTGTGGCGGTACCTAGCAATTGGGTGAGTTTTAAATATGCTGAATATGTTTTCCTCTGTTATGTATTCTTATATTTTTTATCAGTTTCGTTACAAATTGTAAATTTTATATTCAAAAATTGAGGCACAGTTTTCTAGTAAACGTAATAGTCCTGATGACGGTTATAAAACACTTACATCATCAAGTTGGGGGAATATTGTTACGTGTATAGTTGAAATCACAAATGTTGTCGTTCACGTCATCATCCTTTAATTTTTGAACCAAATTAACTCAAGGTCACACAGAATGCCACGCATGGGCGTATCAATAAACACGAAAGGGGAGTATTTTGTAATGAAAATATATGGTCATAAACATATGCAATTCAATGAATTTTAACAGTGTTTATTTACATTTGTTTTTGTCAAATATATAAAAATAAGAGTTAGAAAAAGAGTATTTTTTTGAGAAAGTTTAAAAGCACGATAAACTTTAATATGTTTTTTCCCCATTCAATATCTTGTTAGCTAGTAAAAGTATCACTTTATTTAGAGAGCAATTTATTAATTAATTAGAAACATACAAACTTTCGTAGAGCATACTTCATATTTATGATTAAATATAACACAGAGTGTAAAATACCTTATTTAATAATAAATTACCCTATGGACTATTGGAACATTATACTAAAGATAAAGTATGTTTGGTTTTAGTACTATTTACAGTAAAGTGTAAAACTCTTTTACATATAACACAATTTTAATGATTTTTCACTTTCGGAAACATATGCAGTTAATTCTTTTTTTTTACATTTCAAATAATTACATCGTTTTATATTCTCAGGAAGTTACAGTGAAACAAGAATACAATAAAACATTTATAAAACAAAATTTTGGCTAATCACTTTGACTGAGTAGTCTATAAAAAAGTCATCTATATTTCACGTATTATATGTGTGTACATCTCTCAACAAATTTAATTTCATTTTTGAAATAATCTGGAGTCAATTAGTTTTTCATTTTGAAAAACATATTTAGTGTTCTGAAAAGAATTCGCTGTTTAACATTCATAAAATGACGTACTGATTATAAATGAATCATTTTTTAATACAGCTAAAATGCAACAAACAGTCAATAGGCCGCGAAACATTGTTAAGTGGCAAATAAAACAAATTAGTCAGAATCTTTGTGAAATCATCATCCGAACTACTGCCGTCCCCAACGTTAATAATTATTCGTGGGACATTCTCCAGAATATGCTCTCTCTCTTGAACCATATAGCACTTTGTCATCACTATATCCTTCTTCACCTATATGCGCGTCGTAGAATCCTTTTATCTATGCCCAGATTAGTTCTATGGCATTAAATTGGCAGTGATACAGTGGCAGTCGCAATACCTCATGGCCATGTTCCCTCAGATATTCATCAACAACATATCTATTGGTTTTGCATATGTTTTGGCTAGCGCTAATAGCGCCTTGGACTTATTGCTGTCCACAGGTATATTGTTATCTTGCAGCCATTGGACGATGTCTACTTTTTTTCTTTCTAGATGACTTCGGCTGCTTTTCCGCTAATACACTGTGGTAAGGTGCATTGTCCATGACTATAAGCGATGGCTCCTCTACATTCGGAACAAGTTTACCCTTAACTCATTTCATAAACATGTCACCATTCATGGCGCCATGATAGTCTGCCAGTTTAGAGGCTGTGGAGTATCTTATATACTCCACAGCCTCTAAACTGGTAGACTGCTTCCCTTATGGAAGCATTCTCTACAAACCCTCTACTATGACCTGCATGTAACACCATAAATCGCTTTCCCTCGAATCCACCCGGCTTTCGCACGTTTTTTACCGACGAATTCTGCCAAGATCCCTTTTTATTGCCTTTGACAAAGATCCAGGTCTCATCTAAAAAGACAACTTGTCGTTTAATGAAAGAGTTCTGGTTTTATCTATATTTGTGTAGAAACTCCGTCCTCTGTGCGGCAATGTTAGCTCTTTCCATTAAGGCCCTCCGGTTATCATCATTTTTATATTTAAATCTAATATGCGGCAATAGACGGCACAAGGACTACACACTTACGTCTATTAATTTCTTCGTGGCCAGTTCCTCATTTAAGGTCTTCATAGTTACATGTTTCTCTATAAGCAATAGCAATTATCATTGTATGCAATTTTAATATTATAAAATTTTTGCCAAGCGGCAACACTATTTCAGCATTCCGATTTTCATATAAAATACATCGACGGGCCCCTTGATAATCGAGTGAAAGGTTAATGGTTTAGCCATTTAACCAACTGAGCTATTGACATGGATGGCAGACTAATAACAAAAACTACAAAATCGCTACGCTATAGACTTACTTTCAGAGTACATATTATAAATTATATCCCTCACATCCATCCATCTTGCTTCCATCATATCCCCGATTTTATTTTTCTTTCTAGGTTCATATTTTGCCACAGTAGAATTTGGGGCTTTGTGCTCCTCACAGGTTTTCTTGCAAATCCGTTCCATCGTCTGCATACAAATACCCAATACATTAGAAGCACGCTGAAAGAAAATTAATTTTACAATTCACCTCATGGACTGCTTGCAAAGGTAAAAGGGGACCCCGTTACATTTTTCCTGGTTGAAGTACTCAATTAATTTCATAACCATATCTCTAGCTACTTCATCCAGTCTTTTGCTTCGCATTTTAGTATTGCTTTTTTATACTGTAAAACTAAAACTCTTACAAACTATTTTGAACAACAACAACAAATCAAACACTAAATTTGAAACGCCAGGTAAGAACACTAAAAACTTATAAAAAACGAATAGAAATAGAAAATTAATAAACTTGATAATAATATATGCATCCACAGCACGGCGCTGAATTGATAGAGAACTGACAGAATAGTTCAAATGTGCTTTTAGAGAGCGGAATATTAATACATAATATTTTTAGTCGCAATTCCTCTATAAAATCCTTATTTTACTATCAGGAACGTAACCAGACTGCAACCAACAGCTACTCTCCGGGCTATGTGCCTCGCCGAGCGTTGAATTACAAGTTACAAGTCTGGCGCGTTAAGTGTAGTAATTATTACACTTCACGCGCCAGACTTGTAACTTGTAATTCAGCGCTCGGCGGGGCACATAGCCCGGAGAGTAGCTGTTGGTTGCAGTCTGGTTACGTTCCTTATAGTAAAATAAGGATTTTATAGAGGAGTTTGCGACTAAAAATATTATGTATTAACTGACAGAATGTTCGACGCTGGTTGTGGCTACGACTAGCGACTGTATTATTGTTTTGTAAAACACATCGTTACGCGTGAAACTTCTGTCGTAGCCTCAGGAGACGTGACTTTCTGCTTTTTAGATCATATGCGCTTTGTATTTGTATGACGTGAACGACAGCATTCGTGATATCAACTATATGCATCCCGTAGGATGTCATCGGACCTCTTCAAATCAGCTTCGATTTAAAACATTTCTAGACCAAGCTCCGGCTGAATTCAAATTAAATACGAATCCAAGGTGAAACCATAATAAAAAAGACAGTAACTAAAACTAAATTGTCAAAATAGCCAAGCTCTACACGATCATTCAGTTCTCACAATAAACATGCTCTATAATTCTAAAATTAGCTAAAACCGGCAAAAAGGCCTAGAGTGTTTTCACACAGATTTTTTCATTATCAGAAAACAGCTTCTTATACTGCTACTCTAATAATTCTTCTTCAAGCTTTTATAAAAAATTGCCAACCTTAAAAGCCACTTCAACCCACTTATTTAACGTCCCAAAGCACTAGCAGTTCAGAGGGAACCCAGCGCTAATTCTCAAAACAAAACTCTGCCGCGAAGACCGGCCCGACCCGCCAACCAGCATCTTCTCATTGACACCAAATGATGCTCCGTGTACTTTCTTATTCAATACCCTGTACTTTTTTATTAATTCGAATTTTTGATATTCTCAGAAAAATGACGTGTAGATACAGCTTTCCTCCTTTCGAAAAATCCACTATCATCTATTTTTATTAACTCAAAAGTCCCGAAAAATGTAATTTAATGGCGACGTGCCTCTTCCGCATTAAATTAATTTACATTCCTTACCTACCTGAATGTCGAGATCGCGTCCCATCAGATTTCAAGAACCTGTAAAACCACAATAGACAAATACCTTAAATTACAGTTCTTTTCAATATATTCAATAAAAAACTTCAATGTCCATTTTGCCATAATCAAAAATGCATTCCATCTAGTGGCGGAAAGCTTTTACAAAAATTCATTCAAATAACAGCCGTCTTTTCTATTGGCGCTTAACAAAAAAACTCAACGCGTTCTCAGTCCCAGCCATTCATTCTGCAAAAGGGTATATACAGGGTGGGGCAATAGTGCACCGGACCTCGATATATCGAGTTCTACGATAGCTAAAAATTTTTTTAAAAATTGCAAGTAAACTAGATAAAAAAGTCTATAACTGGAAATTATTTTCGAACATACAGGGCGAGCCAAGACGAAATTATAGGACCAAGTGCCTTTTTTTAAATTTAACGTTATGTATATCAGTACATAAAGCAACGTTAGGCGTGGTTAGTAGTTGGATTGGTGACCGTTCCAACGAAGACCACATCCTCGCCTCACCCATCTTCCAGCGGCTTGTATATCAGTGTATGCGCGGAAGCTATACAACCTTAGGCGAGGGTTGTATAGGAGATATACCATCCTTCGGAGGGGATGTAAAGCCGTCGGTCCCTTGTCTATTAAATGTTAGGCAAGTAAAAGATCCCTACTCTTCTTAAGGGAAGAGGTTCGGCAAAATTCCTGGTTGGGGGTAGCTCGTCTACAGGCGTTGGTGTCAGGCCTCAGTAGCGGAAATAGGCCGACGTTAAATAAATGTATAAAAAAATATATATATATCAGTACATTTTTTGAAGCCTCTTTCTAGGCTCTATTTATTTCTATATTAGCATTGAATATCTCCCAACCACTTGGATTTAATGAATTTTTTTATCGAAATAATGCAATCTGCAGATGCATATTAAAAAAATCACCACAGTCCCAATTATGGGTTTTAAGAAAAACTTGTGTGAATATCAGTTACGAGACATCTAATTAATGTTTTTGAATCATTTTCATTTCCTAAAAATGAACAGGGTGGCCAAAAATTATTTTTCAATTAAGAATATTCTAAATTAAATTTTTTCAATTTTTTCAAAGGAAACACCCTGTATATTTTTCGACGATGTGATGTATGAAAAACGAACATTTTTTGTAAGTACTTCCCTAGGACTAATTGCAACCAATTTCGTTCTATTAGCAATAATTACATAATTCAAAAATAAACTTAAAAAAGAAGTTTCTTCAAATAACTCAGTAGAAAAAATTATAATAAATTTTCCACATATTGCCCATTTTGATTGACACACATCTCTTTGCGCTTTTGAAATGAGGTTCCCACTGTTCCTAAAACTCCCGGTGTGATACATAGATGTAAAGGCAGTTATTTTATTATTTTTTCCTTCATATTTTGTACTGTTATTGGTATGTCTCTATAAACAATTTCCTTCACGTATCCCCATAAAATGAAATGCATTATTGTAAGATCTGGGGATCTAGCAGGCCATTTAGTGGGTCTATTTCTTCCAATCCATCGATTAGGGTAGGTATTATTTAAGTGGTCTCTAACTGTATTTAAATAATGTGGTGGAGCACCATCTTGCTGAAACCACATCCTAGTTCGAATTCTTTCAGGGAGATTTACCAATAATTGTGGCAGATAGTTTTCCAAAAAATGAAGAAAAATAGCTCCAATCCATCAAAGAAATGTGGTCCTATTACATGTTTTCCAATAATTCTTCCCCAAACATTTGTAGACCATCTGTGTTGGTTATCAATTTGCATAAAAAAGTGAGGATTTTCCGAAGCATAATAATGGAAATTGTGCCTATTAACAAATCCATTTTTATGAAAAGTTGCCTCATCACTGAATAAAACAATATTGAAGGCAGTCTATAATTTCACCTAATTTCACCTCTGGCCCAATTACAAAATTATAGTTGCTTTTGAAAATCGTCATCAGATAATTCCTGGTGCATTTGAATATGATATGCATGCAACTTATTTGTTTTTAAAATTCGACGCATAGACCGTCTACTTATTCCAACTAATGAGATCACTTCTCTTTGACTAACATGGGGATTCTCAACCGTTGCCAGCACCACAGAAAACTCTTCAACTCTTCATTCACAGCACGTTTTATTCTTTCACTTTTTTTATATTCGACATTTCCAGTTTACAGAAATCTATCGAGAAATCGAGAACGTTTTGGAAGCTACTAACATCAGGAATCCTTTCAGGACAACGTTGGTGATAAATTCTATTGGCAAATAAACAATTTCTGTCGGACTCGGTCAAAACAAAAGTCATGTCTACAAGTTCCGCTTTATTAAAATTCGTATTATAAAATTCCAAATACTTTAAATTCAATACGACCGATAAGTGGGATAAATGCTCCTTTGTACACGACAATTTATACCAAACTGAGGTTTAATGCTTGTAGAATAATAACGAAAACAGCAAAAAAATTTACAAAAAAACATTACTGGTTAAATACTATTTACCCATTTCAATGGGCTGGAAGAAATGGTCCCACTAAATGGCCTCATTTCAAAATTGCATAAAGACGTGTGTCAATCAAAATGGGCAACGCGTCGAACACGTATTATACATTTTTATAATGAATTATTTGAGGGAATCTCTTTTTTAAATTTATTCTTGAATTTGACATTTATTTATTTATAAAACGAAAATGGTTGCAATTAGCCTAGAGAAGTACTTATAAAACTATTCGCTTTTCATTTCTACATCACATCGTCGAAAATATACAGGGTGTTCCATTTGAAAAAAATGAGAAAGTTCAATTTAAAAAGTTCTTAATTGAAAAATAAGCACTTATTTATTTAAAAACGAAAATGGTTGCAATTAGCCATAGAGAAGTACTTACAAAAAATATTCGTTTTTCATTTCTACATCACATAGTCGAAAATATACAGGGTGTTCCATTTGAAAAAATTAAGAATATTCAGTTTAAAATGTTCTTAATTGAAAAATAATTTTTGGGCAGTTTTTCTTAAAACCCATAATTGTTAAATATCCATCTGCAAATTGCATTATTTCAACAAAAAAATTCATTACATCGAAGTGGTTGGGAGTAATTCAATGCTAATATAGGAATAAATAGAGCCTAGAAAGAGGCTTCAAAAAATGTACTGATATACATAGCATTCTATTTAAAAAAATGGCACTTGGTACTGTAATTTCGTCTTGGCTCGCCCTGTATATTCAAAAATAATTTCCAGTTATAGACTTTTTTATCTAGTTTACTTGCAATTTTTTAAAGAATTTGTAGCTATCATAGAACTCGAGATATCGATGTCCGACGCACTATTGCGCCACCCTGTATGTATAACAAGCTGGGGAAAGATAGACTAGACCTCTTGTTTTCTCGCTTGTTCCACCACGTATCTAATCTACTAAATGCGAAAATTTCACAGTGCAAGCGCAGCTAGCAGCACTGAGTAATTAAAAAAATGTAAAAAACACGCTTTAAAAACCGAACTAAAAAGTAAAGAATAATAATGTTTAAATATTAAGATTTTGTTCAACAGCGATAGATTGTAAAAAGAGTGGGGTGCTTTTTATTTACTAAATTTTTATAATTCTACTTTTATTAATAGGTACCAATAAAATATTTATAACAATTGATATCAAGCACCCCACGCTTTTTACAATCTATCGCTGTTGAATAAAATCTTACTTAGTATTTAAAGATTATTTTTTTTTACTTTTTAGTTCGGTTTTTAAAGCGTTTTTTTAGTTTTTTTAAAATATAATTTTTTAAACTTACTAAAAATCATTTAATTAACACGCTTTTATTATTAGTTGGAATATATATTATTAACAGCGGCGCATCCACCAAAATATCGACAATAGGTTAGTCCTTTTTTTTATTTTATTTTATCCTGATGATACTGGTGAGGACATTAGGACAAAGTTGTCAAATTATTGTATTGTCATTGGTCCTTGATAAGAGTGCAACGTTTCAGTTTAATCTGACGATTTGAAGTGGGTGTGAATCATGTTCAAAAATTCCATTACAAGCATTCAAACAAACATACCGGTGAAGCTAATAAAAACGTGTTAAAAAATTCACTCAAACAAAACTACGCAAATTCAGTCAGAAATTCGTTTTAATTTTTACTTTCTACAAGTTTAGTGTCAATTAAAATATCTTTTACGTTAAATCTTTTATTCGTTTATAAAATAACCAAAAAGCATTACCTCTGCAGAACGCATGAGCATCATAACTGAAAGTCTAGTAGACTGGGTACGTCTACGAAAAACTTGAAACTCTGCATTTAAACGCAATAATAACTTAGGGATCAGTTGACATGAAACTTAAGTGAAGCCACCTGGGGAGGCAGGCGCCCGATACGGGATCAGCAACCCGTCACGGGATTTGTTTGTGTGTGTTTGTGTATAGGGTCAAGCTTTTCACATCCGTTATAAAAAAATGTGCAACCTATTATGAAAATCAATTTGACCTTAAAATTACCTTGAAGGTCACTTTCGAACACTCCATCTAATTACCTACAACTTAATTATTCAGAGGTTTTAGCGAAAGATCTTACTTTCCAGGTTAATATGATTCATTTTTTTTAACATTTATTTAACGTCGGTCTATTTCCGCTACTGAAGCCTATCACCGACGCCTGTAGACGAGCTACCCCCAACCAGGAATTTTGTCGAACCTCTTCCCTTAAGAAGGGTAGGGATCTTTTACTTGCCTAACATTTAATACACAAGGGACCGACGGCTTTACATCCTCTCCGAAGGATGGTATATCACCTTCACAACCCTCGCCTAAGATTGCATAGCTTCCGCGCATACACTGATATACAAGCCGTTGAAAGATATGTGAGCGAGGACGCTGTCATATGATTCCTTGATATTAGGAAAACGGTGTATTTTCAGTCCTTACGACCTTGATATCTCGAAAGCTATTCATTTTTAGACGTTGTGCCCATGGAAACTTTTGACCAGGACGTCATGAAGTATAACATATCAGTGCAGACAATTTGACCGGGACGCAAAACCCATATATTTTGTGAGGGGTCCTCTGTAAAATTCTCGAATTTTATTATTTTTTAAAGACCGACGTCCGTCGTTCTGTGTTCAAGGAAACACCCCAAACGAGACATCAATAAATTGCAACATAAGTAACACTAATCACTGATTTATTTACCAACTAATTAATCTACAATAATTACTACGTTTAACCATATGAATCACACTATTTTGCTACTTGGATCACTTTGTATCTTATTTATTTCACTATCCAATATTGAACTAATCCGCGAACGTCTACTTCTTCTTTAAATACCTCTTAAGAAGCATTCTGGAACATGCTTGATGTTTCTATAATATTCTCGTCCATGACCAGGTTCAGAAATCTAGGCCTAATAGCGCCATCTCTAGGCTGGTTGCCGAATTGCGCATCTAACTGTAAGTTAACTGCCCAGGCTTCTAAAATTGTGTGCAGTACTATCATTGTGCTGACGCTTAAGAAACACAGCCGATGCTGGAGTACTTGTTTATGACGTCATGATGGCAGTTACAGTAGCACTGGATAAGGGGGAAACTTGACCATACCCATGAAAATAGTGGGGGTGCTGTCGTGGATACGTCCTATATTCTCTACTTTTAGATATAGCCCGGCTGGACACCAATTTACATGTTATCTGTCAAACCCTTTCTTCTACGCAATTAATCACAAGGGTATCGCGCCACTGGGTTCGAATCCCAGCTCCGTCACTGTCGGAGGAAATGGTTACATGTCTGCGTTTTTTCAATATGTAATGTAATAGTACATTCCTTGTACTATAAGAAAATTAACTTAAAAAAATCTTAAATATCACTTTCCGATCTAATCTTTCATTCCACACAGCCAAACTACGAAAAAAAGTAATGATCATTTTGTATTAACAAAAAACCACAATTTTCAAAAACAAATTCTGAAAAAATTCACAGTTACTCGATAATTTTCAAATAATCAGAATCCGTCAGCAAATTCACCAAAAAATTTCAAACATTAATTTTACTGCCCCGACATTAAAAAATAATCACCTTAAAAATACCGCCCCCGTATACTCTAAGATCACCTTCAATACACTTTCCAAACAGCCGGTCAGAATATTTTTATTTTCTTATCGCCCCTCGTATATAACATTCGTCGCTTCATTTTCATAAGCAATACTCTCTCGTCGCCACCCATATACGACATTTGCCGCCTTTCTCAATTCTGAATTATTGTTTGTTTTCCATAATTTCTCATCGCCCCCTGTATACAATATTAGCAGCCTTTTCAATTCTTAGTCATCACTCCCTGTATACAACATTCGTAGCCATTCTCAATTCTTCGTTAATTTTTTTTGTCCTTAACTTCTCATCGCCCCCTGCATACGACATTCGTAGTTAATTTTTATTATCCTTACTTTCTCATTGCCCCCGTATACAGTATCCGCAGCCTTTCAAAATTCTTAACAGATTTGGATGCCCCTTACTTTCTCATCGCCCCCCGTGTACTACATCTATAACCTTCTTAATTATTAAAACATAGTTTCCGTTCGCTTCTTTCCATTGGACCAATTTGGACATTCAAAAACAGTTCTACTTCATAAATTTATATACAGGGTGTTGCAATTTCACCTGACAAAAAACTCAAAATTAAAGTGATTTTTGATCTTCTAATTGAACTTTAACCAATCTAAAGCACAAACAGCTTAATATACAGGGTGTTGGTTTTCACCCGGACACATTTTAATAGTAGAGTTATCAATTCAAGCTTTTAAAATTAAAGTCAGTGCAATTCAAACTACAAGAAACTATACAGGGCGTAGCTTTTCGCCCTGTCCAACATCTTCAAGTGCACCCCCCCACCTTCTCACTCTACAAATTAAGTGCATCAACGGCCTCAGGAGTCTCAGCTAAGCAGTCTACGCACAAATCTATTATTTCTCCCCTCTCTGGCTTCTGGAATTGGGGGTTATTTAATTTCATCTCATCGCCCCCTGCATACGACATTCGTAGTTAATTTTTATTATCCTTACTTTCTCATCGCCCCCCCGTATACTACATCTATAACCTTCTTAATTATTAAAACATAGTTTCCGTTCGCTTCTTTCCATTGGACCAATTTGGACATTCAAAAACAGTTCTACTTCATAAATTTATATACAGGGTGTTGCAATTTCACCTGACAAAAAACTCAAAATTAAAGTGATTTTTGATCTTCTAATTGAACTTTAACCAATCTAAAGTACAAACAGCTTAATATACAGGGTGTTGGTTTTCACCCGGACACATTTTAATAGTAGAGTTATCAATTCAAGCTTTTAAAATTAAAGTCAGTGCAATTCAAACTACAAGAAACTATACAGGGCGTAGCTTTTCGCCCTGTCCAACATCTTCAAGTGCGCCCCCCCCCCCCACCTTCTCACTCTACAAATTAAGTGCATCAATGGCCTCAGGAGTCTCAGCTAAGCAGTCTACGCACAAATCTATTATTTCTCCCCTCTCTGGCTTCTGGAATTGGGGGTTGTTTAATTTCTGTGGTGTTTATTTATTTATTATTAAGTGCCTGGCGTATTTTATACTTAAATTCTTATTTTTTACTTATTTCCAAAAATGTTTATAAAAAATAATTTAAAATTTTAAGGCTCACGTTTCTTGAATTGAACAATTTTACTATTATCAAGTATTGCTGTTTTTGCAATATTTCAAGTTATTTGTTAATATTTAACATAATTGATTACACGTTCCTTGAATTAGTAGACTTAATTTGGACTTGTGAGACGTTATGTGGAAAATTTCATAATAGAGAGTTTCCTAACGTCAAAACTTTTTAGTAGAAGTAGGCAACTTAAGGAGAAGTCTTCAAACGGATAATAGAGATACTGGCTGTCCAAGAGCCGTAACAACTGTTCACGTTCACAAAGGCATAATTACGGAGAAGTAATGTTAGATTCTGTAATACACAACTTCTACAATAAGTACTAGAAGATTAACTTAAGAATGAATGTCTCACCAAAGCACTTTAGCATTATCGAGAAACTCAGGAATTATTAGGTACCTGAAGATTTGACAATAAGTGGTGATTTTTGTAAAATGTTACTTCCACGAAAGCAAAAAACACGACTAGTATAATATGAAATAAATAAACGTAAATCAAGATGTATAAAGAATACTTCAATATAATAAAATTAATTCAGAATACTGATTCGTTAGTATCACTTCAAATTCTTCTTGCACAGCATTGAAAATTTTCCCATCAAATACTAATGAATTACCATCGGAGCCTTAAGCTGCATGACAATGAAATCTTAATTACTGAAGCTTTTTAAGGAAACCCATTAACATAATCTAGAACATAAAGAATCTCCACAATAAACTGCACAAATACTAACTTAATATTGGTAGTACATAATAAGTTTGCAACAAAAGAAAGCTATAAAAATGAGCTTCAATGTAAACGGTTTTTGCAATTTTATGTTAACCTAAAAAACATTTTTGCAATATTTGCGATATAATCTATATTTCATAAAACTTCTACAGAGAGGAAGTACTTATCTCATATTGGGTAGCCCCTATTTGAAGTTTATATCATTTTTATATAACCTCTTCGTGTCGTTAAAGTCTCCGTTTGAGCCCGACTTGGGTTATAAAAATTAATGTTTTATTTTTATTTATGTCCTATTGCTCCCGATTTATTTATATTTGTAGTATTTACGTTCATATCTATCTTCAACTGCTTAGGCAGTTCTTTAGAGTTATATACTTTTGTTTACTAGGTTACTTTTGTTAATTAAAAAAAGAAATATATTCTTTATTGTCTATAAAACAGAACTGTATTTATTGATTTCTTACAATCCAATCAACCAAAAATTTCAGAAAGCCCAAATTTCTTCATAAATATCTGGCGAACTATGTTTATGTAATATTTTTCATATTTGCAGATTTTTATGATTTTAAACTATTATCACTTTGATGCCACCACAGAATGGTAATATAAAGAAAAATGTTTGTTACAGTTTATCAATGCCATCTAAGCATAACAATAATTTATATAAAATAAAATTCTTCTTAGACAGATGCTGAGATAATACATAAATTAATAATATTAATAATAAAAATAAAATTAATAATAATTTAATACAGTTATGAAACGAAAACTGATCTATAAAATCTACAACCTAAAAAGTATACTAAACAACATAACTCTGCTAGTCACATACAACTGCTTAGTTGAATCCATAATTAGATATGGCATTACAGTATGAGCGTCTGCTTATAAAATAGTTGTGTGACCCTTACAGATAACACAAAACTACATTCTTAGATTAATGTTTAATAAAGAAAAGCAAAGAATGTTGCAGAAACATCTTTACTGAAAATCAATTTCTCGATGTGGGGGGTTTATACATGCACGCTGCTATAACCTATGCACATAACAAGAAGTAAACTCTTAGATGCATTGTTAAACGTCAATATGAAACAAACACTAGGGTAAGCAACGCGTATATAAGGGTACCATTCTATAATAAAAAGTCTCTCAAAAATGCATAAAAGGCAACGGAATCAAGTTATACAATAAACGTCCACAACATATAAAAAAACGAGAAAAAACCGTTTCGGGATAGAAACTAAAAATCCGAGTCTTATGCACACTAAATCTCAATGTAATATTTTATTCCCTTTAATAATAGAGTGAGGGTGGTAGAGGGGGGGCTAATGTAAAAAAAATGGAAGTCCTTGGTTCTCATATACACGCTAAACCCGAATTTAATTTATTATTTCCTCAAACAATAGGGTGGGGTGGAAATGGGAGTGGTAGAGGGAGTAGCTTTATTTTAATGCTGTAGTTATTGCTATAGTAAATGATGGATGGTTAATGAGACAAATTGCACTACGTTATAACATTAACAAAAATTTGGTATGTAACATTTTAAGAAAGTGGAGAATAAACGGTACGATTAGTAGAAATCCTGGATCAAAGGACAAAGGATATCCTACTTAACAAGAAACTAACTATTAATATATCGTTATTGCACCATTTCTATTTATAACTTCTATAAGTCTGTTTGGCACAGAATTAAATAATAACCTTATACAATAATTATTAGTAATAATATTTTCCCATGCATATTATTACTATTTCCAGTAATTCTTCGATATTCCGTGGTCTCACATTTCGTTTTTGGATACTTCTTACGAGTAGTCCCCATACTTCTTCCACAGGGTTAAGATCTGGACTATGACTGGGCCAGTTAAGAACATTGATGTTATTATCTTGAAACCAGTTAGTTACGGTATGAGCAGTATGAACGGATATGATCTCATTATTAGGAAATAATTGTGACACAGAAGGGAGGATAATATTGTCTAAAATCCTAATATATGTTTCACTATTAAATTGTTCCTCAATATGCCACCAAACACCAGCCCACATATTGACGGAAAATCTACCACTTTATCATTGTTAGATATATATTTCTCATCGAATCGAGTATTCGGAGAGCGCAAATCCTACTCGAGCTTCTTTATGTTCAGCTTTAAGTAAGGATTTCTGTGCTGCTGCATGACAGCATAGCTCCGATTCTCTTACTCGCCGGCGACCAGTACTACTCGATCCAGGAAAATTCGTTTCTTCAGCAGCCTGAATAACTGCGTAAAATGGATTTTCTACTAAAGCTTTTACCAATTGCAAATCTTGTTGTTGAGTTGATAATCGTACCGTTTATTCTCCACTTACTTAAAATGTTACACACCGAATTTTTGTCAGTATTATAACGCAGTGCAATTTGTCTCATTGACCATCCATCTTCTGCTTTAGCAATAACTCCAGATTTAACTAAATCGCATATTTGTTTTTTGCACACTTGCAATAAATTATGATAACTAACTGACAATATCAAATAAATTAAAGTTAGATGTACACAACTAGATTTTAGCAAAATACCGTTATAAGACTTGTCCTTTTTTTTTGCTTATGACCGTACCAAATTTCAAGTCAATATCATAAACGGTTCCAGAGTAAACGTGCGCACAAAAAAGTTATAGACAGACAGACCGACAGACGTCGTCGTTTTTTTTTGCGTTACTATACCTATTCTACGGGACGTGGGAGTAAAATATCTGATAGAGAACAACAATTACACTTCTACCAATTTTATTGTGATGTAACACAAACACGCCACACACTATTTATTATACTATATCCAAACCTTCTAGAATGTTGTATTTTAGGTAATAAAAAATACTGCATTCTTATACTACACCGTCTCAATTTTTTTATATACGCTTTGTACCCGCCTTATAACAAATAGGCTATATCACAAATTAGACATGTATTACACTCTCTTTAACGATTTTTTCTATTTTATTATTGTTACAACATAAGTTATTCATTTTTATTACAGCCGAGATTACAGCGTTGCCACGTCTGTGCAAAATGATCTGAGTATAAAGACAACTGATAATGAACACACAGAAAGTTGATATTTTATTTAGTTGAAGTACTCGAAGTGTAATCCACCATTATCGATAGATACTTGAGCTCTTTTTAGTATGGAATCACACACTTTTGAAAACAGTAGGCATGTCCCAGATTTGTTGTGGTTTCATTTCAATGCATTGCGTTAATTATTCTTGTGTTTAATGCTGCATAATGACAATGATAATAAAATATTTTCAATAAAATAAAGGTTTATAAATAGAGAACCTTCTTCAAGTTAATCAAAGTCTAGCCAAGGCTAATTAACAAAAGAGAGATATAGAAAAATGTAACATAGATGTAAGTCGACATAAAATAGCCATATACAGGATGTCCCAATAGTGCGTCAAAGTCCAATATCAACCTTATTAGAAGAGAAAATTATTTTTTTCAGTCCATCGAATCCTACAAAAAAAAAACAAATTTCATCCCTACCACGTTCAACTAATACAGAAACTAATTAATAAGGATTATGAAAAACTGAATACAATTTTGTCAATGGGCAAAGCAAAAATTAGGACAACAAAGAATTTTTTTTGATTTTGTTTTGTTTGCTGATGAAAAATATCATAAAAATGAACATGTTGATCGTCATAATTTTCACTATTACGACACAGCCAATCCTTACATCTCACAAATAAATTGCCAAAAAAGATGGTCGCTGAATTTTTGGGGAGGTATTGTTGGGGATAATATAATATGACCACATTTTCTTAATAGACATGTGAATGGTCAAATTGATTTAGAATTTTTGCAAGACAGAATTACTGGAAGATATCCCAAGGGATATTAGGGAGAGAATGTGGTGATGGAGCACCTGTGCACCACACCGCAGCTGTTCACTAATATTTAAACTACGTTTTTCCAAGTGGTTGGGTAGGAAGAGGAGAACCCCATAGCTGGCCTGCCAGAATCTCTGATTTGGCCAAAATAAATTTATTTTTGTGGTGCTATGTTAAGGAGCAAGTATACAAAGCTCCTATAACTACAAAAGAAAATATGAAAGAAAGAATTGGGGAGGTTTTTCAGAAAACTGCTGTAGATATTTTAAGAAATCGTCTACAGAAATGCGTAGAAGTACTGGGAGGCCATTCCTATAAACACTCGGTATTATTTATGCCACTCAAATGTGATTTAATTAAACTGTAAAAAAATACTATTGAAGCAACCAAGACCCACCCAGAAAAAAAATTAAATACTACTTTCGGGTTACTCCAGCTCAGGAATACTAATAGATGAGTAAACTGTATTATCAAATATTGCAAATTATAACTAAGCACACTAATAAATCATGTAAAAGAACATAAAAATAAAAGGCGCGTCACCACTTTCAATTATTCTCATTTTATGTCAAAATCACGGCTACTAGATCAGTTCGAAATGAAAAGTATTATAATTTAACAGTTTTTAATGAAAAAGTAAAAATATCCCTGGAAATATCGATTTTAGGTATAGGATATTATTCACAAAAATCGTAGAGAATTAACGTGCCAATTCAAAAAAACAATAATAACAGATAGAATTGAAAAAATTCACTTTTTCTGTCCTGAATTAGCGCTAGTATAAAATACACCCTGTAAAATTATAAACAATATTTGGTGGTTGTGTCGTTGTAGCACATCCCTTGTCTAAATTGTAAATAAATCTTCTTAATTAATAGTAATACACACACATCGAATTAATTTGTTAAACCTTGCTCCGAGCAAAATTTTCATATTTTTTCGAATAACTCGGCAACGCCACGTCAAAAACCAAAAATCTGGAGGTTGTTGGAAAGGTAATTTTACATTAAATTCATAAATATAAAAATATATAGTGTTCCATTTAAAAAATATTACCTCGAAGATGCCCCGCTGTAGCGAGTCACCCTGTACATTTCAAAACATTTTTAAATTGTGTGTGCGCCTTTTGACACTATACCAATTCCATAAAAAAAAATAATTTTCCAAAGTTTTCTAATAAGGCCGATATTGGACTTTGACGCACTATTGGGACATCCTGTAGAACAAAACATAAAACAAAACACAAGGGAAAATAAGGAATTTACGAAAACCTCTATAGGAGCTTGGGTTTAATATAATGCACCAATAAATCAAGGACGTACAAGACACAATTTTTGTCCATTCAATAAACCGACACGGTGGCTCAGTCAGCTAGAGCGAGTTATGTAGCAAATTCACTTTAATGTGACTCTGTTGTGTTCTGGGTTCGATCCCGGTACCGACACTGACAATGTCAGTGGATAATGGATGTTGCATTGCATGCATTTTTTCAAAGGTGTAATCCCCTATCGAACAGCATTTGACTTTGGATTTCAGTGTTGTCTACTATACGTGATGTGTTTATGTTTATGTGAAGTGTTTGGAATTTTTTTTTATACTTATTAGCCGTTACTCGAGTCCGAGTATAAAAATGTTACAGTCGATAAATTGTGTACAATAAAAAACAAGTAAAAGGTGTAGTCTATTGTAATTCCCATTCATCTAAGGTGCACACGACTATGGCTATAGAGGCCAATTCGGGAGAGCACATGTCGACCGCAGTCAGGAAAAACATAGACCTGGTTAGGTCTTGGATTCGGCCTTCTTGCAGCAACATTTCCTTGATAGCTGGCCACAACCCCTCGCCATTCGGTTCTGTCCGCTGCAAGTTGTACCCATTGCTCGTCTGCAATACCGCAGGATTTTAGATTTTCATGGAGAGCGCCTTTGAACCTCTTTCGTTGACCGCCACGCCTTCTTCTACCGCTTAGCAATTCACCATAAAGTGTACATTTAGGAAGGCGGTTATCATGCATACGATGAACGTGACCTGCCCATCTTAGGCGTGCTCTTGAAATAAGCACCTCAATTGGAAGGCTGTTTGCTCTCCTGAGTACTTCCACGTTTGATATGTGATGGAACCAACGGATTTTCATCATACTTCTGAGGTGTCTTTGCTGAAAACGTTCTAATTCTTTCACATGACGACGGTAAGTGACCCAGCTTTCACATCCATATAGCAGTGTTGGAATGACAACTGCTCTGTAGACAGCCATTTTCGTTGACAAAGCAAGGTCGTGGTTATCAAATACTCTCTCTCTTAGTCCCCAGAGTGCTCTAGATGCAGTGTTAATTCTATTGCGAATCTCGCTGTCCATGTTTGCTTTGTCATTAACAACGTTGCCTAAGTAATTGAACTGATCCACCACTTCAAGAGAATTTTCGTTAAGTGTAATGTCTATTTGGTTCACTTGATGAGGAGTTGACATAATCTTAGTCTTTCCAATGTTGATTTTAAGTCCCAAGGAATCATAGCTCTGGGCATACACATCTAAAAGTTCTTGAAGCTCTTCCGGCGTAGAGGCTAAAAGTGCACAGTCATCCGCATACTGGAGATCACAAATGAATCGTGTGCGTGTCTTCGTGAAAGCTCTCAAGCGCCCTATGTTAAAGAAACCGCCATCAAAACGGTATCTGAGACCTATTCCTCTGACTGTCAAATTGTTAGAGCAGTGGTAAACAAATTAAAAAGTAGGGGTGCCAGGACACATCCCTGCCTAACTCCAGTGACGGTTTGGAAAGGTTCGGTTGCCTCATTATTATACATAACCTGGGCGTTGTTGTTTGTATGTAGACTGCGACATACTTCCACAAATTTTCTAGGGATACCTAAGCGGAACATAATTTTCCAGAGCACTTCCCTATCCACCGAGTCAAACGCCTTGGTTAAATCAATGAAGGCCATGTGAATTTCTCCTTGATGTTCGAGTGCTTTTTCTTGAAGCTGTTTAAGTGTGAAGATTAAATCCGATGTGCCTCGGTTTAGTCTAAAGCCACTCTGTGTTTCAGGACGTAACTTTTCCATAACAGGTGTTAGCCTATTTGCTATCGCTTTAGTGAGTATCTTCCCTCCAACAGCCAGGAGAGCTATACCCCTGTAATTTCCACAGTCCGCAGCGCTCCCTTTGTTTTTGAAGAGGTTGATTAAAAGTGTATCACGAAACTCCTGCAGAGCTTGACCACTTTCCCACACGACATCAAACATTGGATATTCTATTATTTTTTAGAGTTTTAAATTTTATATTAAAAAGTAGTAAAGTGTATTTATTTGGTAAAACATAAATTAAGAAAATGCCGCAAATAACAATTCTACTGTTTAGGTAATTATTAAAGGAATATATCGATTAAAAAGTTAAGAACACTCAGAATTATTATTTCATGATATTACTTGGAGTATGTATAAGTATCAGATTCCTGCAAAATTTATCATTCTAAGTATTAAAGAGGCACTCAAGTAAACGCAAAAAAGTTCCCTAGTTTTTTGTTGACTTTCCTTTTATATTTGAATTTTATAGATTCTAATTGACTCGACCCAACGAAAATAGCCGCTTATAAAGTTGACCTATATAATTGTAAACACCAATATCTTATCCTCTCAGTAGTAGAGTTACAATCCGACAAGGAATGGATAAAAGTGAGTTTACTTAATTTATTTATTTTGGTTTGGCGGGTAATAATTTTGATAGAAAGTGAATTTGTTTACTGTAGTAGAGGGACCCATAAAGGTCTTTAGTGAATAAAGTAAAGCGACACGGAGAAAGATTAACTTTATTTTCTATATAAAATATATTTTTATACCTATAATTTATGATTAATTAGCCGCGTTGTTTAAACAAAAATGTTTTCATTTCAGTTTGTTCATTGCACTCTATTTAATAGTGCATCTAACAATGTATACTATATTCTACTGTGACGCGTTTTTCTCCACCCCAGCTGGTGACGAGAAGAAAAAGGGCCACTTTGTAATACTCGAGCCCTGGAAACAAGTTTTCAATTTTAGCTCGGGCGCTAGTCCTACACCAATTAATTACCAATTAAAAAACATTTATTCAAAATTTAAAATGTATATACAGTTCATTTTGTCTTAAGATAACTCATTATTTTGTTTATTGCATTTCACAATAATAACACACTACCCACAAGCTGGATACGCGAGGCTGAATAGCTCAAGTGGAGAAACGGTACTCCAGTGGGTCAATTTTTGAGAAATTAGACGTTCACATACAAACAGTAAAACCCAGAATTTCATAAATAATATGAATTTATTTAACTAAACCTACTATATACAGATCTACGGGTTTACTAATGGCTTTTAAATACGGGGATGAGGGCAGGGATAGCTAGCGGCATTATTATAGAGAAATTATATACAATATTTGGTTAACACTTCAGTTTACTTGCTCCTCCATAGACTTAATTCCTGTGACTAAGATCCTGCACGTCTGCTGCGGTGGAGCGGTAGGAACGAAATGAGGGCACGGCTTCTCAGGACCTCTTCTGAAATGAAACAACTTATTAAATAGGCGGGAGTAGTCGCCAGATGAATGCGCGGTTGATCGATGATGTAATATGGACTTTATCAAAATTTTTCTGCTTAGCGATGATATATGACACCAACGGTAGTAGACACGTTTGCTGTTGATGACTCGCTCTGGCTGACTGCCAATACGGGACGAATTCAATTATTTCCTTCGAATACTTACAAGGGGGTGAAACGGCGGTAATAGACCCGAGATGAATCGACGTGACGTCAAACAGACGGAATATTTTCGACTTAGTAAAAATAATTCAGTTACCTGAATTTAAGGATTTAGAACATTTTCTTCGCAGATCAGAGCAGGCAGAAAGTACGTCCATCGCGCGGAATGGCAGCTAGTGAACTGATTATTGAATATTTTTAATTATTTCCATGTACCGAAAGTATGTCGTTATAAGACTGATGTCAAAGCGGCTTAGAAAATATTTTCATTACTTTTCTTTGACACTTAAAATATTTCGCGGTCAACTGTTCAGGTAAGGCAAGCACTAACACATCTAATGCGCGCCGTAGCTGAGAACGTACTGAAATATGTGTTGCTGGGTTCGTGCGACTATATAATTTCCTTTCGTCGGTCCCCCTTTACCTGAGTTCACCTATACTTACAATTGGTAGCGTTATTTGGTGCATCTAAATTAATATTTTGATTAATTCTCAAACTTGATTTGCTTAAGGCGGTACAATATATACATATACAATAATAAATATAGAAGGATAATTCGTATAGATGGTATTGACAAATATAAATATACATATTTCGGTAACGAAAGACTCTTCGTTACACTACCAAAATAATAATAAACAATATACATAGAGACTGATTTGCTTTTAGTACTTAGTTCAGTGTCTGAGGATATAGATTGGTTCGTTGTGTTTTAACTCAGAAACTCGTAGATTAAAACAACTGATGAACCTTACACAGTTCACAGGCTACATTAATGGTGCCAATATTATCTTTCTTTTAATTTCTACTCGATATCTTAAACTATTGTAAAATTACAAGTGAGCGCATGATGATGCCGACCAAACCCGTTTCGAGTGTTCTAGTATTTAATATAGCTCATATATCTCTTTATATCTTAGATATTTCATCAATTGTTGGTCTCAGACATAGATAGAGGATTTTAACCCAAAAAATATTCAAAACTTATACAAGTATTATTTGTTATTAATAAATGACCACATGCTTCAAATTTAATAAAAACGTATTATGGCATGGAATTTAGTAAATGTTTAGATGTTAAAATGCGAGGTTAAATTGTTGGCTTTCTATAGACTTACGTCTTTTACAACTCTCATTGATCCTAGAGGAAAATATATTTTTACTTATTATCATTAATCATTATTGTAAACCACACACAATAAGCGAATGTCTAATTTACACTCTCGACAGGCGAAAGCTGACGAGTTACAACTTGCAATGCTTTTTTGTTTTGAATCAGGTTACTTGAAGAACATGGAGAAAACCTACTAGATCTTTTTAGAACTGGCGGTCGGATGGGTTTTACTGCTTAACATTATTTTACTTAAACTGTCACTCCCGATATTTATTGTTTTGTTTTTACTTTTCCATACACAGTGTATAGGAAAGTATTGTGGTCGATCAAAAATCGATTTTCAGTGAATTTACACAAGTCCCATGAATAAAAGAAGCGGTTTTAAAAAATTTCCTGTCTATCTATAATCTTCACCGACGACAGACTGTGGTCGCACCAGGGACACAAACTGCTGGTTCAATTTGCTCAAATTTTGCATACCAGTAGAACTAGTCGAGAATTAAAATTATTTTTTTGTCTAAAATAACTCTGACAATTTTGATCAAATTACACACATGGATGCGCTTTTAGTACTAGTATAAAGTAACATGATCCGTTACCCCTAAGAAATGTGCAGGGACGGATGCTGTGGAGGATAAGGTTAAAATAATTAGTACCAATATTAGATGATAAGACACGGAAGTTGTGGGGGGTACTGTTAAAAAAATGTTTTTTTAAAAAAACCGGTTCTAGCTGTTTTGATCAAATTTGGCACATGGATATTTTTATTGCACCAGTATAAGATGGCATAAGTAGTTGCTTCTAAAAATATTCAGGAAGAGATGTTGCAGCTGTCGTGGTTTAAAGAACATTTTCTCTAAAAATTCTCTATTTTGATCCAATTAAACTTGTGAATACTTCATTAATAGCAACATGAGACGACATAACTACTTGCTTCTAGAAAATACAGGAAGGGAGGCTACGAAGGGTAAAGTATAAGACTTTAAATATAATTTTTTCTCGAAAACGGCTTTAACGATTTTCATTAAATGTAAAACAAGGTACTCTTCTTGGTACTAGTATAAGAGCGAGTAGTTGCTTCGTTGGAGACTGCATGGGGTAGAGTTTAATGAATTATTTTACTTTTCTCTAAAACAGCCCTTACAATTTTGATTAACAATTAACATATATATATATATATATATATATATATATATTGTGCTGTTCTACTTTTTATTGTACTTAATAATTTGCAGTACTAATCAAACCTTAACTTGCTTATTTCCAATAGATAAAATAAACTTTAAAACCAAAAGATCAAATTAAAATCTCTTACCTTTTGATCCGAAAGTATGTCAAAATATTTAATGGGCCGGCTAGCTTATCTTTCCCTTCAGGAGCAGGTTCAAATTCAGTTCCTATTTAAAATGAAATTTTTATTAAAGTAAAATTTTTAATCTGATATAAGTAATTTATTTTCTTTGATATTTAGATAATTTAGCTTTATAACAGGTTCGAAAGTCTAATAAGTACACTATTTAAATTTTAATATACGACCTTGTCCAAAATTAAACACACAAAAACCTTCCTACTTCGTAGCTACACACTTCTCTTTCCAAATCCAACAATTCTCCTTTCATTAATTCTTCACCTTATCTCGTCCTTATCTCCTCTGCAACTCCAAACCACAATAACACCTCTACCTTATTATTTACAGTCTATTTTTCTCTTCTTCGCTGATCTCCGCAATTTCTGACTTTCAATTCAATTTCAAAATTCTTCATGTTTATTATTTTTTTTCTTCACTCCCTAATTTTCACTTGTTCTTTTTTTTCTTAAATTTGTTTTTCCAATTTTACAGCCTCTCTTTTATCTGTTGTTTATTGTTCTATCTCACTAAATATCAAAGTATCCAAAATAAACAAAACAAAACACCATATGAATTTTGATTAATTTCATTCCAAACATAACCTAACTTAAACCTCCTTGTCTTTCTCCAGGAAAAGATTTACCAACTATAAAATAAAATTTCCTACTTAAAAGAAATGTCATTCATAATGACTTAAATGTCAGAAATTATTTCAACAACAACTTAATAACTCAGGAAAACATTTACCAACTATAAAAATAAAATTTACTATTTAAAAGAAATGTCATAATGACTTAAATGTCAGAAATTATTTCAACAATAACTTAATAACTACTAACATAGATGTCAGTATCAAACTTACTGTTGACACCAAATGAAAACTTTAAAACTATTAAAACAACTCTAAATAAGTATTAACATTCTAAAACACATATCTTTCGGATCTTTAGCTAATTTAAATAAATTTTGAAAACGATCTAAAGGAAATAAACAAATTCAAACCTTGATTCAGCAAATAACACAAACATGCAATCTTCGTAATCGTCCAATATGCAAATACATCGCATTTCCCTCCCCAAATTATAAGCTTTTACTTATGTAAAACTGTTTAATTTTATTCAATTATGCCGTATTTGCAAAATACTTATCATCAGTTTTGTTGTGTTTTCTTTGTGTGTTTTAATTTGTCAAATATTTCTTTAATCTGTCGTTGTCAAAATATGTCACATTGTCAGTTAAAATTCTTCTAGGAGTGTCTACAGTTTTAAAATATTTAGAAAGTATTCTACAAACCGTATTATTTTTTGTATTACGTCTTTTTGTGGGATATACCTTTGTGAGTTTTGTAATGCGTTTTTTAATAATAATTTGACTTAACTGGAATGCAATTAATAACTTTAATTATAATATTGTTAAATTTTATATCATTAAACTCGGGAAATCCGTTCGAATATGAACCCATGTCAACTCCCGCACACGAGAATAAACATTTTGTTTGGACCTTGGATATTTTAAAATTAAAATTGACATATGTGGTAACTTCACCATTCATATACCTTTTTGGAGAACTGACGCGTCCCTGCACGTATTACATTTTCATTTATCATTTATAATCATACTTATTTTCATATATGTTCCGGTAACTCTTGACCGTTTTATATAATTCATTATTTATTTATTTATTCTGCACTTAAAACTACATTTCCCTTGGTCCAAACAAAATATCTCTGCACAATATAACATCAAATGCTGAGGGCAGGCATAATGACCAACTCGTCTCCATTGCCATTGCTCTCAAATATCAAATTACAACGATCTTTATTTACATTACCCTTTACTACGTCATTACATATTATTTCAAATTTATATCCACGCTTATTTATCACTAGTATATTTTTCATTATAACCCACAAATTCAAATTATCTTTGTTAATAGATCCGTGTTTGTATATAGTGTATAATTCCATATAAAATTCCTTATTCATGTCCCTTTCCGTATTTTTCTTATTGCTCCTGTTCCAATTATTTCCCGTGCAAAATTTCTTCCTCTTCTTGAAGTTTTTGTGTTTTCTTTTTCCAAATATTTTGAGTTTACTTTCATCTACTATCAACTTATGTACATAACTTTTAGCTATTCTCGGTTTGTAATTTATTAACGACATATAATTTTGTAACAATTTTCTTACTAGATTTTCATATTTAGTAGGATAATTTATCTCCAACCTTTTAGGCATTTTATAATTATTCATTTCACATGTAGGCTTATATTTTTCATCATTTAAATTATTATTATTACAATTACCTATATAACCCACTATGTTTAACTCATTTTTATTAAATATTTTCACCGCAGTACCTTTTAAAACTAGGAACTTTTCCCCAAAATCTATTTTTGCCTTAAGTCGTGATAAAATATCTTCACCAATTATGACATCTAAACTCAAATTGTCAACAATTACAAACTCGCCTCTAAAACGTATCTCTTTTACTTCAAAATCTAAATTTATGATTTTATTGCATTCTGTGAATTTCTTACCACTTGCATTTACTAATTTAATTTTTGAAATCTTAGTACAATTTTTTTGATATAACTCTTTTTTACTATCTTTCCATTTATTAAACTGATTTCTGATCCCGTATCAAGCAATGCTTTTAAATTTATTTCATTAACTTTAATGTTGATGATTGGTAAATTACTAATTCTATTATTATCTAAATTTGATTCATTCTCAATACCTATAAATTCTCGCATATGTCCATATATCGTCATCCCAATTAAAACTTCCCTATCTAAAAATTTTCCCTTGGAAAATGTGAATTTACCTCTGCTATCGTCTTAATTTTATTCATGTCATTCTGTCGATCAGATCTGACATTTGTATTATTTACCTGTGCATATCTTACTGTATCACGTTTATTATCATACCTATTCTGTTCTTTATTATAATTATCATTACCGTTGTACCTCCTATTTTCGTCATAATCGCTACCTTTATTTTGATTATTAAAATTTCTACTGTCATAATTTTTTTGATAATTATTATTATACCCATTTTGTTGTCTATTTGCATAATAATTTTGTCTGTTGAAATTTTGATCATTACCATCTGTTTGGTTGTATGTTTTTCTATTAAATGATTTATAATTTTTATTCCATCCCATATGTAGATCATCGATCACTCTCAAGTACTCATTCAAACCATCT
Organism: Leptura quadrifasciata; assembly: GCA_963675555.1. Classification (NCBI taxonomy): domain Eukaryota; kingdom Metazoa; phylum Arthropoda; class Insecta; order Coleoptera; family Cerambycidae; genus Leptura; species Leptura quadrifasciata. The sequence continues at coordinate 114,757,011 of OY776674.1, read as the reverse complement.
AATGTCGTAATGCGTTGTGTAATGATTACTTGGTGGATGTCATCAGAAAAATGTCTTGCTAGATATTTAATCATTTCATTTTCTGTCAAATTTGGCTCTAAGAATTTAATATTATACATTTTACGCATGACATAATTTTCCCTAGACATACCACTATTTTCTGAATATTTTCCATTAAATAAATTGAAACGAATTTTTTCCTGACAATGTTCAGACCAATATTTTTTTAATAATAACTTTTCAAATTCTTCTAAAGTTTCAAATTCAGATTTTACAATTTGATACCAAATTTCGGCTTCACCTTTTAATGAATTTTGAATTTCATGTTTTAAATTAAAATTTAAATTTATAGATTTTAGATATTGCCTTAAACGTTCTAAAAATACTTTTGGGTGGATTCTGGAATCACCATAGAATTGATTTACCAGTGTTTGATGTTGTGTAGCACATGTGTTAAATATAGGTGTGTATGTGTCCTTCAATATCTTCGTATTCTGTTCGATCTTACCATCCTATTCTTTTAATTGTGTTTTGATTATATCTTCTTGTTTTTTCATGCGTATATCTATTTCATTCATACCATCTACTATAACATGTTCTACTTCTACTCTTACTTCTTTTTTAAATTCACTTATCTCTTCATAAACCTTTTCTACCTTTTCTTCTACTTTCTTAATTTTCTCGTCCACTTTATTGTGTAACTCTACTATACTCGTTTCCAATTTCCTATTGTTCTCATCTATTATTATTTACTTTCTTCAAATTTATTGTCCATTTTGTTGTTGATTTCATCAAATTTATTATTCATGTCTTGTTTGTTTTCGTCCATTTTTTTGTTACTTTCATCAAATCTGTTCGCTATCATGTTCATTAATTGTATAAATTTATCATCATTTTGTGTTTGTTGGGATGTATCACCTTGTTGAGAAGTTTCTGGTGTTTCATTTTTATTCTCCATTTTTGTTTGTTTTCCTGATCTTAATTTCATACAAATACCACACAATTAAGAATTAATACTTTATATACCCTTAATAAATGAAATTGTTATTGAATTTTAAAACTATGTACCACAATCAACACAAACTTTCACCAAGACTGCACACTTTATTAAATCAACAATTTTACAATCGCCACGCGTTGGGCGCCAAATGTGCTGTTCTACTTTTTATTGTACTTAATAATTTGCAGTACTAATCAAACCTTAACTTGCTTATTTCCAATAGATAAAAAAAAACTTTAAAACCAAAAGATCAAATTAAAATCTCTTACCTTTTGATCCGAAAGTATGTCAAAATATTTAATGGGCCGGCTAGCTTATCTTTCCCTTCAGGAGCAGGTTCAAATTCAGTTCCTATTTAAAATGAAATTTTTATTAAAGTAAAATTTTTAATCTGATATAAGTAATTTATTTTCTTTGATATTTAGATAATTTAGCTTAATAACAGGTTCGAAAGTCTAATAAGTACACTATTTAAATTTTAATATACGACCTTGTCCAAAATTAAACACACAAAAACCTTCCTTCTTCGTAGCTACACACTTCTCTTTCCAAATCCAACAATTCTCCTTTCATTAATTCTTCACCTTATCTCGTCCTTATCTCCTCTGCAACTCCAAACCACAATAACACCTCTACCTTATTATTTACAGTCTATTTTTCTCTTCTTCGCTGATCTCCGCAATTTCTGACTTTCAATTCAATTTCAAAATTCTTAATCCTTGTTTATTATTTTTTTTCTTCACTCCCTAATTTTCACTTGTTCTTTTTTTTCTTAAATTTGTTTTTCCAATTTTACAGCCTCTCTTTTATCTGTTGTTTATTGTTCTATCTCACTAAATATCAAAGTATCCAAAATAAACAAAACAAAACACCATATGAATTTTGATTAATTTCATTCCAAACATAACCTAACTTAAACCTCCTTGTCTTTCTCCAGGAAAAGATTTACCAACTATAAAATAAAATTTCCTACTTAAAAGAAATGTCACAATGACTTAAATGTCAGAAATTATTTCAACAACAACTTAATAACTCAGGAAAACATTTACCAACTATAAAAATAAAATTTACTACTTAAAAGAAATGTCATAATGACTTAAATGTCAGAAATTATTTCAACAATAACTTAATAACTACTAACATAGATGTCAGTATCAAACTTACTGTTGACATCAAATGAAAACTTTAAAACTATTAAAACAACTCTAAATAAGTATTAACATTCTAAAACACATATCTTTCGGATCTTTAGCTAATTTAAATAAATTTTGAAAACGATCTAAAGGAAATAAACAAATTCAAACCTTGATTCAGCAAATAACACAAACATGCAATCTTCGTAATCGTCCAATATGCAAATACATCGCAATATATATATATATATATATATATATATATATATATATATATATATATATATATATATATTGTTATTATACATGATTTGCAGGAAACAACTACTCAGCGGGCAAATACCCCGACCTGCATTGAATTACACCTTACAAATCATGAAAAATTGGTAGCCAATGTCATTTGTCTACTCCCTGACCAGACATAGACCGGTTTCGAACTTATTAGTTCTCCTCAGTATGCCATAGGTCATGGAGCAGACAAATGACAGTGGCCAACCTGCTAGTCTTGTACAGACTAATGTAAATGGTGTAGTCAAAATGCAAAATGGCAAGTCGCTATGCACCATGGAGACATCTATGATGTCTGGTGTATAGTAGCACTAGACCACATGAGAGGATTCACTTACCTCTCACCACTACACCATTTACATTAGTCTGTACAAGACTAGCAGGTTGGCCACTGTCATTTGTCTGCTCCATGACCTATGGCATACTGAGGAGAACTAATAAGTTCGAAACCGGTCTATGTCTGGTCAGGGAGTAGACAAATGACATTGGCTACCAATTTTTCATGATTTGTAAGGTGTAATTCAATGCAGGTCGGGGTATTTGCCCGCTGAGTAGTTGTTTCCTGCAAATCATGTATAATAACAGTATATAGGTTAAGTCCACCAAGGGCTGAAGGTCGCCGCTCTCGGTACTTGCAAAATGGCAAGTCGCTATGCACCATGGAGACATCTATGATGTCTGGTGTATAGTAGCACTAGACCACATGAGAGGATTCACTTACCTCTCACCACTACACCATATATATATATATATATATATATATATATATATATATATATATATATATATATATATATATATATACTGCTTAGTACCGATACTATGTGACATGAGAGAACTAGTCTAGAAGATGCAGTGAAGGATTCTGTGGGGGTAAATCTTAAAGAATTAATTTATTTTCCTAAAACAGCTCCAATAATTTTAATTGCATTTAAGACTGAAATACTGCCTTTGCATCGGCGTAAGATGGTATAATTAGATGCTCCCAGGAAATGTAGGGCAGTAAGGAGTAGGATTTAATAAATTAAATAATTATTTTCTCCAAAACCGCAATAACAATTTTCATTACATTTAATACGAGCATGAAATGATACGACTAATTCCTCCTATTTCCTTGTTAGTGTTTTAGCGTTTCCAAAAAATCATTTATTATCAGGAATATTGCACGGATTGTGGAACTAAACAGCCACACTGTGTAAGTCCGTTTTTTAAATGTATGCAATTAAGGTTTATTTAGTGGAAGACTAATGAATCTACTACTGGACCAATTAGACAATGTCTTCAGATGTACCTGAAGATGTAATTAATTGTTTGTGACTGACCTTATAAACCAATCGCGATAACATTTTGTATGTATCACGGACGGCCGGCGTGATGAGCGTGTCTACTTTACATCCTCGATACTGAATAACTAGGATAACCTCGAAAAATGTTCATTTAACCAGCGTAAATTCAGTCATAAACAGATACATTTTATACGGAATTTCATTTCGCATCGGTTGCTAGGCAACAAATGCGATACAAAATATTTCGTGTTCAGTCCGATGTTATAGATAACAAAAATAAGGCGGCTTAGAAAATATGACTTACAGTGACACATATTAGAAATGCATCAACTTGTTTCTATCAGCATTTTTGTACGTTACAGATAATTTGTAGTTATTACCAATAAATCTGATGATTAATATGGAAGGTGATAATGATATTGACTTGGGTAAGTCTTTATCTTCGTGTATTCAAATCAATAAAGAAAATAGTTTATTTATTTGTATCAATTGTTTATAATATATTAACGTAAGTTATCATACGAAAAGTATAGTATGCAGCTCGCACAAAATGGCTATTTTGCACTCGTATGAATTGGCCATTTCATACTTGTGCAAAATGGGCCTTATTTTATGTTTGTTGCATAATATACTGTTATGGTAATGGTATTAATAATGATTAATTTTCTTCATTAAAAAGTACTTTTCGGCTTATAAAAGTTATCGCCTAGCAATTATCATAACAAATACCTACCTATTATAAAAAGTTGATAATTTGATTCAAATATTTAAATCTAAAAACATCATTTTTCGATATAATCTGATATCCGTTTTTGATTTTTGCGGGCATTTGTGTTTTAAAATAATTGGTTTTTATCAACTTCTAGCTTTCTCTCTGAGCATATCTAGCAAAGTGGTTTCGAGCTCCGCCTACTAATTTTCAACTACAAATTATCCCCAAGAAGTGGTGCGGATCCCACTGTAAACTGTAGGACCCCGTCTCCTTTATTCAGACAAATCTAGATCTCTTAGACTGAAGAAAATCATTAATGTGACATGGAGGACGGTAACATTTTCAAACGACGGCGATGTAGTTAAATAAATGAGATAAGTAGAAACAAACTGTAAATAATAATCTAGGTATTTAATTCGCCCCGCTGGATTGCACAGTTTCTGTCATTTCTGTTCAAATTAAGAAATTTGTTCAGATGTTTCTCACTTATAATATTAATATTGGTATAAATACTTTTAGATCCTTATAATAGTGTTTGTGTACTTTTTCACGTAAGAATTAAAGTCTATAAAAATATAAAATATAGGAATTTTAATATTCCAACCTATCTTCAAGTACCTTATATAAATAAGGACTCAACAAATTAAACCAAAACAGCTATTCCCCCTTACACATTTAGCACTAAAATACAATGACTTCGAGAATGCTCGAATGCTACGAGAAAGATGCGAGCTTCAAGGCCTCCTTCATCTCAGGATGTCACTAACTGCAGACCGGTTTCGCAGTGCAGTGCAAGTGATACTCACAGATCACATACACTAGATGAGAAAGTTCTGTATTGTAACTTGGAACTAACTTTTGCGCCACCTGGCGGTTGCGGGGAAAAGTAAAACACAACAGGCGGGTAATTTGAATATAACATTATTGTTCCACTGAACTCTATTAATAGAGTTCAGTTTATTGTTCTAGATAATCTATTGAAAGCGTTCAAAAGTTGAGGAATTAAATTACATTAATTTTATTGTATTTTAATTCCATTAACATTAATGTAATTCAATTTCTTACCAACTTTTGAACAGTTTCTTTCAATGATATTTGTTTGTGAGGAGTATTCAAATTTTTGCTTGTTTAGAAAAAAAAATTATAATGAAACAGAATAGAATAGAAACATTTATATTGAATTAAATATATAAAACATATTATATATTAACACAAAGTCCTCTTCTTGTCCTTGGTACCAAATATTCTTGAAAAAAATGTCCATCACACACGTAATAAGATGAATATATTTATTCCGGGAGCAATTCCCTCAAATGTGGGTGCTTAATATTGTCAACCCACCTTTTCAACAAATTAACGTCTTTGGGAAAGCGATGTCTTTTACTTGTCTTATCATTACAACCCGGTACACAACACTTGTTTTTATAAATCACGTCTGTTGTATTCATATAATGGCAAAGATAATGAAAACAACAAATAAATACGTGTACAACTCCAACACAAATCACCAACAAGGACAACGAACGCCAACTCAACAAGTTTCGATTTTTCTTCCACACTTTTCACTACCACAAAACTAACAGATTTTGAAAAATATAAACATCAAAAATGCGATATTTGTCATTTGACACTACTCAGTGATAGAAGTTGATAAACTACTCAGTGATAGAAGTTGATAAGGTAGTGTTACTTTGCAATCAACAAGTTCAAGATCTGAGGCACAGAGCCACTCTGTGGATGCAGGGGAAACTATTAGCATAGACTTAAACCATCTATATTCGATTCCACGTGGTCCTATTTAACTTTCTCATCTAGTGTATGTGATCTGTGGCGATACTTTCAATACCCGGAGTTCGCACCTCATAGACACTGTTAAGTTTCACCGCAGTAGAGCGTAAATAGCGCCATCTCTCAATAGTCTCGAAACAATCCAAATCGAAAATAAAATTAATAATCATCACTGAATAAGCAATTTTATGGCAGAGGAAAATTTTATAAAAATATCAAATATAGGAATTATAATATTCCAAACTATCTGCAAGTGCCTTATAGTTGTTTGCGATTCGGACTAGACAATGCCCCCCCTCCCATTTTCGAGGGTGCTGAATTGATTCCCGGGGCCAAACAAATTTTTCCACCTCGGCAACCCCCTCAAATTGGCCAAAAACCACCCCCAAAGTGCCCTTTTCCGTGAACCCGTTTATTTTCTCAAGTTTTTAGACTAACTGTTATTCCCTCAAGTAGAACGGAAGGTTCCTCTAGGGATTTGACCCCAGCCACCCCCTTACGTGCGCTGAATTATATAGTAAAATTGGCTATTTTGTCTTAACACAGTTAGCACTAAAATACAATGACTTGGAATTCTTGAGTGCTATGAGAAAGATGCGAGACCTCCTTCATCTCAGGATGTCACTAACTGCAGACCGGTTTCGACCTATTCTTGGGTCTCGTCACTGCAATGCAAGTGATACCTTTAATACCCGGAGTTCGCATCTTATAGACGCTGTTAAGTTCCACCGCAGTAGAGCGTAACTAGCGCAATCTCTCAGCAGTCTCAGTAGTCGAAACCGGTCTGCAGTTAGTGACATCCTGAGATGAAGAAGGCCTCGCATCTTCCTCGTAGCATTCGAGCATAGCAGTTTTGGTTTAATTTGTTGAGTCCTTATTTATATAAGGCACTTGCAGATAGGTTGGAATATTATAATTCCTACATTTTATATTTTTATAAAATTTCCTTCTGCTATAAAAAAATTGCTTATTCAGTGATAATTAATGTCTAATATAAATTCATATCTAAATTGGAGATCTTATAGCGCTTTTAAACAGATTTCATCACAAAAAGATGGTTAGTTTGTTAATTAATTTTCATTCTTAATTATTTTTTAGGGTGTCTAGACTGTATTTTTCTCTACAAGATGTTCAAGTTCCTTGCCTAAGCCAACGCGAAGCAAATAAAAAAGTCGATGTAATGACAAAAACCAGAGATTAATAACCCGTTGTTTCATAAATGTTAAGAACACTCGTTCTCGTTTGGCGGTAGGCAATGTTCTTTGGTTGTTGACTTAAGAAAATAATCTATATGGGATTTTATAAGTTTTTATATAATCAAAATAGTCGTATAAATACAAATAGCGGTAGCAAATTAAAAGTTCTAAGAGTGGACAACTTCCGCAGAAGTATTTGATTTGTTTCGTAAATTTTATTTAATTATTGTACATGTAATACTCTTAAAGGTAAAAATTTACATTATTTTGTATTTTTTTATATACAGTCGTCTACCATTAGCATCAGTGGTCTTCTTACAGAATGTTCAATAAGGTTGTTTGTGAATGTGACTGTATGACGTTAGTAGACGATAAGAAGTAGAAACGTTTACCTGTTGGCGATCTACGCACTTTTACAATATATATGCAGTTGTCCTCAGTGGCGAACTTGGAAGGCTTGATTTTTGGGGAAATCGAAAATAAAATTAATAAGAATGCATGGGGAGCAAATAAAAACAAAATAAAACCGAGACGTAAAGTCTCAAGCTGAACGCAACATCAAATTAAATTTGAAAGGTTTTAAATTTAATATTACCCAGTATGAGCATTTTCTTCAATCAATGTTAACTGTTTTAAATAATTTATTATTATCTAATCTTAGCAATGGCGTGTGTATAAAACGATTGATAGAGAGCAGTGTTATTATAGTAGGGAATTAAAATGTGACCTATGCAACGTACATTCACGTTGTCTATGTCTACATTTAATGAATTTGTTGTAAACATTTTATGATTTCTGTTTATCTTATGAAACGGAATGCAACTCGGTAGTATTGTTCTAGTGTTCTATATTAAGCCATCCAATTTGCTTTAATGTTTCGTAAGAATGTTTTGTTTCATCGGCTAACAAGAAATAAATACGAGATCAAGTTGCTAAGGTTATAATATCGAAGGAAGGAGTGCGATTGTTTCGATTTCAACGCTCTAAACTTGACAATAAAGTTCGTTGTTATTTATCATTTGGAAAATGAATAGATATTATTATTACTCTACTTTTCTTACTTTAATATGTTGTTATGTTATAATACATTTTATTAATGTTTATTTCAACAGTTTAATTTGTCTACACTGTTTTGAAAGCCTTCGAGAACCCACCATGCACTTTCCACCTGCCCTACTAGTCAACTTCACAGCTACTGCTAAAATCTCACAAACTGCCACTGTTACAAATTAAATTAGGACACATCACAAGTCAAATCTACAGAAATATTCCTCAGATAAATGAAACTCCCACGGCTGAGGCACTCTTTAATAAGGAAACTTTGATCGCAACTTTATGTTTTCATGTGCCTGTCTCCATAATTAATTATCTCATTTTACTTGACTTTTAGCAGAAGGAAAAGTGAAATCGTTTAATCAAGACAAGGACGACGTTGTTGACATCTAGTATCTGTTTGTGCCACAATAAATCTTTCTAAATGGGTTAAATTATAGTTGTAGGGGTAAACCAGTATTTGCATTATAAACTACTACTTCATGGGCTATAGTTCCAGTGTCTTTATTTTTCATTGCCTTCTTTGGACTTGATGTTCTACCTTATTGTATATTGTCTTTCACTAAAACTGAAATCTCTCCAATTAAAATGTACTATTTATACAGGGTGTTGCATCATGAGAGGGACATAGCTTAATAGGAGGTAGAGAACATCAGTGGTAACCGGAACCTCCCATAGAAATGTCTCATTGGGCCTTCATTACGAAGTTACAGGGTGTTAAATAATTTTTGGCCAAACCTGTTTTTTGTCATAACTTTGACAGGGAATGAAATAACGGATTTATATTTGGTACGGCTAATGTACTAACGAGCCCCAAGAGGTACATGTATAAAAAAAAATATATCCAGGTCCGGACTCACTATAATTTATGTTTCTTCTTTGCATCAATAAAACATCACCCTGTATATATTTTTTTGAAATTTCGATACGATATTCGAAAAGAGCAAGAAAAAACAAACAAAATGGCCTATTTCATTTTTTTGTTACACCTTCGTGGTTATATAAATACGTTGTTAAATGTGCAAGAAAATGGATTACAGAACCCTATTAAATGAGAGGCACGTGAAATAAATAGTTTTATAACTAAAATTTGCAAAAATTCTATTGAGCCTAGGTGGTCTGGGTGAATCCTAATTCCGGTACGTTTTAAAGGTCAATTTTGTTAAAAAACTGTGGTCCTAATAAGTAATCGGGTATGAAATAACAAAATTTTTAATCAATCACAGTAGGCTTGTTCAAAGTGACAGATAATAAAAAGAAATCTCCTAAACAGTAGAATAATTGTTTGTTAGTAATTTAATGTGTCAATAATCCGCATTTAGTTAGTGAAAACTTGTGAAAATATTTTAACTATGCCAGTAAAATTTACAAACGTGGAATATGCTGGCATAATATTCATCTATGGTTTCTGTAATGGAAATGGTAGGTCGGCGGAAAGAGAATATCGGCTGCGTTTTCCTGGTCGTCGATGCCCTAATCATAAAACCTTTAGTACGGTGTTCCAGTATGCAAGACAACACGGAAAGTTTCCTACTTCTGCAGTTGTGGAGCGTGTTTTACAACAAGGTGTGCAGGAACAAAACAATATTATAAACGTAGTTCAAGAAAACCCAAATATGAGCACTAGACGAATCAGTTTGGCAACTGGTATTCCTCATTGGCGAGTATGGAGAACCCTAAAAAGAGAACGTTACCATCCATATCATATCCAGCAGGTACAGCGTCTTCAACAAGGCGACGATATCCCCCGCCTGGCATTTTGTCATTGGTTGTCTAACCATCGCCCAGTCATTTACAGAACCTTATTTACGGATGAGGCACAATTTACAAGGGATGGAGTAAATAATTCACGAAATAATCATAAATGGGCACAGGAAAACCCACATGCGGTACGCCAACGCCGTTCGCAACACAGGTTTTCTGTAAATGTTTGGGTCGGACTTGTGAATAGACATTTGATAGGGCCACATTTTTTTGAAGAAAGATTGAATGGTGAAATTTACTTTGATTTTCTTCAAAACATTTTACCGAATATGTTAGAAAATATCGGTATAAGAGGCATGTTGTTTCAGCATGATGGAGCCCCACCACATTTTAACCTTCAAGTAAGAGAACACTTAAACAATGTGTATCCTAATAGATGGATTGGACGCGGGGGTCCACATGAATGGCCACCAAGATCTCCTGATTGTAACCCTTCTGATTACTTTTTATGGGGCCACTTAAAAAACGAGGTTTGTAGCATTGAAATTGAAAGTAGACAACATTTAATCCAGCGCATCGTTACAACCTGCGACGAAATACGGAATAATCCAGAAATGATACGTCGAGCAATTGGTGACCTTTCTAAATGCGCAAGAAAATGCACAGAATGTGGGGGAGGACATTTTGAAAATTTACTTTAGTGTCAATTACGTTTTATTTTTAAACACATTTAGTTATTGTTTTGTTATTTATTGTTAATTGAATGGAAAATATTTTATTTATTTAGATTTTAGTTTGTTCTCTTTTCCAATTTTTATTAAGTATAAAATGTTGATGATTTTCTTGATCAAAGTAACTGGTTGCTTAGGATGGTTTAAATTATCTGTCACTTTTATTCTTTGAACAAGCCTACTGTGATTGATTAAAAATTTTGTTATTTCATACCCGATTACTTATTAGGACCACAGTTTTTTACCAAAATGGACCTTTAAAACGTGCCGGAATTAGGATTCACCCAGACCACGTAGGCTCAATAGAATTTTTGCAAATTTTAGTTATAAAACTATTTATTTCACGTGCCTCTCATTTAATAGGGTTCTGTAATCCATTTTCTTGCACATTTAACAACGTATTTAAATAACCACGAAGGTGTAACAAAAAAATGAAATAAGCCATTTTGTTTGTTTTTTCTTGCTCTTTTCGAATATCGTATCGAAATTTCAAAAAAATATATACAGGGTGATGTTTTATTGATGCAAAGAAGAAACATAAATTATAGTGAGTCCGGACCTGGATATATTTTTTTTATACAAGTACCTCTTGGGGCTCGTTAGTACATTAGCCGTACCAAATATGAATCCGTTATTTCATTCCCTGTCAAAGTTATGACAAAAAACAGGTTTGGCCAAAAATTATTTAACACCCTGTAACTTCGTAATGAAGGCCCAATGAGACATTTCTATGGGAGGTTCCGGTTACCACTGACGTTCTCTACCTCCTATTAAGCTATGTCCCTCTCATGGTGCAACACCCTGTATATTTGTCACCTTACTAAAATTTTATAGAGAGATATTAGGTCCTAACCTAACTCTCGATGGTGGTGTGTCCAAGTTCTTGAGAGAAACGTTGGCTAGCTTACAGCCGGAGCCGGCCGTGCGGTTATTTAGAACTACTCAATATACAACTGAGCAGCTCAGGGCGCCAGTAACCTAAATTGCCCTACGTTTCCAAGTAGTGGCTTAAAGTTCGGTTACAAAACTTCAAGCACCCCAAATAGAAATATATATAATTGGACCACGAAATCAATATCAGGTGTCAATTGCCTTAATTTTCTCTACTGAATATATTTTGAACGCATATTCTACAAAAATAAATGATTCCCAAAGTATATAAAATCTACTTTAATTTTCTACCATTCTGAAATATATATAAAAAAAACATAAAGTTGTAAGCTAATAATAATGAATGCCCGCTCGTGAATGTTTAGGTTGAAATATATATAGATATATAAAAAAATATATAGTGGTAAACCAATGATTAAATGTCCGCATAGTAAATACCAAAAAAAATTAAATAAATATATTAATACAGGTCAAGATTTTGTCAAGACAAATGAATTAATCACTGAAATTTAGCGCAAGGGCCTAAAAGACGGCCATTCAATTAGTAGCAGACAAAAATGCACTACTAATATGTAATAGATTATTTGGTACACAAATGAATATGAATAAATGCAAAATATTAAAATAGTATATAGAAAATACAGAAAATTCAAAGAAATACAGCTTATCTGCTTAATGTCGTCCTCGCACGAGATTACTGCAAATGGCGGCTCCAATGGCCGATCGTCCAGGACAGCCGGTATACTGCGTCTATTTCAGAAATTCCAAAATAACGAACTGGAACGCAGGAACTTCAATAGGTCTTCTAACGGTAGCCAGAAATATCCCAAATTAGAAACCAAAATTACTGCACAAAAAAGTGAAAGAAGCCAGGGAAAAGAAGAAAAGCCCTATAACAAGGATTCACGAAATTACCATTAACCAATCATTTAAAAGAAGAAAAATGTAATAACTTACGTAGATGGAGGGTGGCTTGAAGTGACCAAACCTATAGGCAAGAGCTTGGTTGATTACCACGTGTTGACGAGGGGTTACAAATGCCCTCAAATCCAGCAGTACAGCCGAATTGTGCGCCGTCCAACAACTTTACATAAGCATACGGCCACAATATAAACACAATCTTTCTAATTATATCCAAAATGAACACCTCAAAGTGTTAAACATATAGAAAAATGTGGATTGCACTCATTAACACACCAGAAATACGTGGTAACTGACTCGAACGCCTGTTTTTATCCTTCGCTCACAAAAACTTCGCGATAGAATACGAAAAACTATACATGATAATGGCAGAAATATAATGGCAATACCTATTAATTATATATAATATGATGCTTATTTTTACGGATATTCCTTATATTAAGACAAGCTTGATGTATAAAATTGAAAGGATTTAAAATGACCAATACGAAATTTTAAGGTGATTATTTCCTGATTTTCCAAATATACGATTCCGTAGCGCACCGCTGGTTGCATACTTTTAGGCGCTCTAACTCTATAAAATTAACATATAAATCCAAGGAGCGGCATATACAAGGGGTTATATTAAAATTAACTAAATTAAACAAAATTGAAACGTTACATATTAAGCAAGCTGGAAACAGTTAAAATTATATTTATTTATAGTTTCATCTGTTGATCTTATTACTCCGATGATTTTTGAAAAGCAGTTAATAAATAAGTATTTCTTAAAGTAAAATAATTTTCTCGCTGGCTTGCTATCACCACATGGTATAAAAGGAAGTGTAGATAGCTATAGCTCTTTATCTGTTCGTCTGTATTACTGACTGCCTGCCCGAGCTTATTTTAAAAGCCCATTATCGTTATATTTATACTAATAAATACTTTCAGAATATAAAATTCATTTTTATTAAGGAACTGAAATTAACAGTGCAGACTTAACCGAATTTATTTTATGTTAAAAAGCTATTTTCGGCGTTTTATCGCAGACATTTCTGCATAAAAGAAAAATCAATACCACATTAGAAGAATTAAAGTACGAATAGACTAAACAAATCAACACATCGACGAAGAAAAGGGGTAGATACATTACTGGATTATACAAGGTGGTCCAAAATAGTCTCCCGATATTTCTGCCTCTGATAGTACATCCAAAAATAAAGGTAGTCTTCTGTATAAACTTATTTTCAAAAATGAATAGTAATGGAGGTATACCCCTTAAAAGGGAGATGATAAATTTCAGTTTTTCTGCAATATCTTCTGACTCCCTTAAAATATCAAATTCATATTTTAAACTCAGTCATAGGTCATCCGGACACTAGTTTACATGGTATCAGTTAAACCCTTTCTTCTGCTTTAGGGGTAGTTTCAGGGGGCGGTTGTCCGTGTTTTTCTCGTAATTTCTATTTTTTTTCATATCTCTAAAAATTATCATAAAAGACTAATTTTCAGATCATTAGAAAAAAAAAGTTATTCTATTTGCATTTCGATAAACCAAGCCGTTCTCGATTAATTTATGATTAAAGAACAACGCACATTTACAGCATTTTTATTAGTAAATTCTTTTACACATAAATATAAGTAAACGTAGAAAATAATTATCAATTACAAAAATTGTTCGAAATGTCCTCCATTTTTCTTTATGCACAATCAAAGTCTCTTGTTTTAAAGAACTTTGAATACCCTGTAAATTTCCTTCAGCATTCTGTAGCATTGTAAACTCTTGATCGATTATTTCTCTCAACTGTTCAATCGTGTCAATCTAATTATTATAAACTCGTGATTTTAGATAACTCCACACAGTGAAATTAAAAGTGCGTTAGGTCAGGAGACCGAGCAGGCCACTTGATCGGTACATCTGCACACCAGCCAGTCCATCTATTGGTTGAGTGTAAGAACAGTCTTTCTGACTGAATTCCATCAAATAAAGATAATATTATTATTATTATCTATTAGGATAGTGATTGTGCAACCTCATTCTACATGTTCTGGTATAATGCGATGTTGCACCGTCATGCATAAAAAACCTTCTCCTGCGCAATGAAATATTACCTAATATTTCGTGCAAGGTGTTTTCCAAAAAATCATAATACATATCGCTATTCAAATTTCCAGGAAATATATGGTGTTCAACTAATTTCGGTAGCGGGGCGTTTTTTCGTGGAAGCGCTTCGAACTTATGGATTTTGTGAAAAAAAATTATTACCTCAGCATAGTTTTTCATTTTAATCGCAAGTTTTTTTTTATTAAAAAAAAGAAAAACATTGTGTCGGAAAAATGTATTGGGTCGCTTGACCCATCCGACGCTCCCAACACGGGGGAAGTTATAAAAAAAAATTTATTACCTCACAGCTGATTTTTTCAGGATAGCTTATTAAAAGTACTTTAAATCAAGTGGCAATATTGTCCGACAACTCCTATTCGTACAGGAAAAAGTTGTCCGACTGGCTGAGAATAAATACGTTCACGAAGTTTCAGCAGTGAGGTAATAATTTTTTATTTTAGGCCTGGGCTCGAGGACTATAACTGATTCCCTAAAGATGCTATCTATACATTTAGTTTGAAGGTATTTTGAAAATGGGTTTGTATTGTTACATTAGGATTTTCCTCAACCCAGAAATGCATATTCCGAGAACTAAACATGCCTTGTCGTGTAAATGGAGCCTCGTCAGTAAAAAATATTTTACTTAAAAAATCTGGAACATTTTTCGTTCGTTCAAGCAACAATTCACAAAAATTAACTCCTAATGGCATATCTTCAGGTAATAATTCTTTAGTCCTAAATTTTTTTGTGTTGAATTAGGCTTAAAATGCCATGAAACGTCGAAATTTTAAATTTGAGCGGAAAAAATTTTCTGTGTCTGTCTGTTGGTCGGTCTGTCTGTCTGTAATTTTTTTTGTGCGCACGTTTACTCTCGAACCGTTTATGATATTTACTTGAAATTTGGTACACATATGTATTGTAACGAGATCTGGAACTAGATTATATTTTGATCTAATTCCGTTGAAGGGTTCGCGGGTAAATGGGGTAAATAAGGGTAAATAGGCAAAGCAAGGAGGTAGGAGTCCATAAAATTGCAATTTAAGGCATGTAGGAAAAGTCAACAAGGTCTCAACATTTTTTTTTTTTGCATCAGCCTGCACCTAACGATGAAATTGCGATTTTCAATCGCACAAATAATAGTAATTTTTAAAAATTAAATAAACACGAGGATTATATACAAAACAATATTTATTTCTCTACGAGGTAGTAAGTACTTACCTAAACTTATAAAAACAAAAAATCTTGAACACACAAAACACAAAATTTGAAACCTTACTGTAGAAAACTAATTAGGGACATGGAAGATTTATGAAATTTCATAACAAATGCTCAATATGAGCACCTTTTTCTCTAATGCATGCTTGTCCACGACAAACTGACGATCGCTGGACTCGCCACAACGTTCCTTCGTTTTCTCTAATTGCATTTGAATAGTACATGATTATATTCTATTATATTCATTACATTCTCTCATTCTTCTCTTGTATATACTGGTGTGGCATATACGAGACTCTTTAAATGCCCCCACAGGTAGAAATCAAGTGGATTTAAATCGGGTGATCGGGGAGGCCAAAGAACAAGCCCACCCCGACCTATCCACCAGTTTGGATATACTCTATTCAAATGACCCCTCACTATGCATAAACCACATGTTCTCTCAAGATGCGATGTCAACGTCTTCTAAAATTTGTGGTAATTGCTGTTGGAGAAATTCAAGATAAAGTTGCCCGTTCAATCGATTCGGTAACACGAATGGGCCCAACAAGTACCGGCCAATAATTCCGGCCCAAACATTAATATGAAATTGCCTTTGATGGCGCGTTTAAATTGTGGCATGTGGGTTTTCCTCGCTCCAAACGTGTAAGTTGTGGGAGTTAATGACTCCATTTCTTCCAAAGCTCGCTTCATCCATATACAAAACCGATCGAATGAAGGCATGGTTTTGTTCATATTTCTGTATAAACCACTGCGAAAATTGCACCCTAGCTGGAAAATCACCTGGGCTAATGGCATGTACTTTCTGGATATGGTACGGATGAAGCAGTTGCTCTTTCAAAATTCTTCCAACGATCAATTTTGGGACATTCATTTGTAATGATAATGATCTGATACTGACAGATGAATTCGCAGCGACTGCATCCAATACGTTCTCTTCTACTTCAACAGTACGTGTTGTCCGCGGAGCATCCCTGTTTACGCCATTTGGCGCAAATCGACCTAAGTTGAGATATAATTCTTAGATTTTTAGTTTTCAAAAAATTATCATATTTTTTACCAGTTTCTCTCAGCCGTCGATCAACACGTTCAAAATTTTCCCGATCAGGAACCCTTCGATGGCGATACCGTCGAGCGTATAGTCTTCGTGCTTTCGGGGCATTACAAGAAGCCATTCCATACATTAAATGCATATCTGCGTATTCATTGTTAGTGTAAGCCATATTTCAAACAATTACTTACTTAGTTAATGTCGGATTAAGCTAATACTGAAAAATTATGTCACTCCAATTATCTGATATTTTGATCCATGGCAACCATAAACTGTCATTATTACTCGTTTGGTTTGTACATAAGCAGCTGCATCTTATCTATGTAGATAAGACGATGTAGCTGTTTTTTTTTAATATTTAAAAAAATTAATATTAACAGGTTCAATGCTGACCCCAGAACTTGGGCTTCAGCATGTGCGGCACCACTTTTTGTCGTTTTTTTTTTTTCAAATAATCGACGGGAAGGTCATACAAAATATGACAAAGTAATACTAAATAAATAGTCTTTGTTTATTTATTTTTAAAAGTTACTATTATTTGTGCGGTTGAAAATCGCAATTTCATCGTTAGGTGCATTTATCTCGAAAACGGTTCATATTACGACATCAACATCAGACGTTTTTTACGTAAAAATGGCTCAGAAATTTGAAAGTAACCTTAGAAATAAAAGAACCTCTCCAAAAATGATTAAAATCGATTGAACAATAAAAAAGTTATCGCTAAAAATCGATTTTTAACCTTCAACTTTGGGGGAAAGAAAAATATACGAACTTGTGACCTTATTTTCACTAGTTCTACCCAAATCTATATCCTCATGTATATAAAAGAATTTATTAATTAAATTACTCGAGAACGATGTGGTTTATCGAAATGCTATAAGAATAGCTTTTTTATTTCTAATGATCTAAAAATTAGTTTTTTATAATAATTTTTAGAAATATGAAAAAATAAAAAAAATATGAGGAAAATACTGACTGTCGCCCCGTAAAACTACTCCTTAAGCAGAAGAGAGGGTTTGGCTGATACCATGTAAACTAGTGGCCGGATGGCTATGAGTAAGTTTAAAACATTAATTTGATATTTTAAAGGAGTTATTATCTCTTATTCCTTATTATTCATTTTCGGATACAAGTTTATAAAAAAGACTACCATTATTTTTGGATGTACTATCAGCCGCGAGCAAGTAGACAATTTTGTTATTATTATTTTAATAACATCTACATATAAAAACAGTTGACCCGTATGTTTTATTTATTTTTATTAATAATGCCTTATAGTAAAAAAATCATTAAGTTTAAACTATGTAGATATTGTCTCAAATGTTTGGGCTATTCTATTGGCTATGGCGTAATAACGTAATCGGCAGAGATACCAGCGCTAGTGGAAGGGCGGAGTCAACAATGTTATGAAAAACGTATGTGTCGGAGTTATATTTAATGCGCGCGCATGTTACGCTATTACGTCACGAGATAACCGGCAAACTGCCTTATTTTAAATCCACTCTAATCTTAAGCATATTCATTTTACAATAAAGCCAATGATAGTCAGTAAAATTACCTTAAAATTACTTAATTTATAACATATTGAAGAGTCATACTATAATGCTATATTATTACTTTTGTCATTTTCGTTATTGTCTACTAGCCCATTCTAGACCACCTTATACAACAACAGACATTTTGTTTAGTAATATATTACTTAACTGAAATTTATTAAAGGCTCATCAGCATTTAAATCACTTGTTTTAATAACCATTTAGTTTCCTGATAATAAACATTTCTTATATACCGCTTCCGTGCTTTAAATATATTCATCTTATCAAACTCATTGGCATTTCCAATAAATGACACCGTCACAAAACCCTCAATTGATTAGATCATCACGATCTATTCTGTGGTTTGATTGACATGTACCCATTATCAATGATCTGCAGCATATATCTTATAAAACGTATTTTTAAAACAGCTATGGTAATGTATATAAAGTGTATTTCAGGTAAGACGAACCTATGCTAAAAACGAGTAAAAGTTGTAGTCGATCGTGGCCGCTTTCGAATGCGTGTTTAATTAACATTTTACGCCTATACGGTACACTACACTTTAGCTTGATAACTCTGACATTAAGTACATAGTCAATATCAATCTTTTCTTTATTTCAATTATTTTTATTTTTATTATTCAACAATACAATTTAAAGCAAAATTGATGTGTCACCGAATCTAGATAAAGTTCGTTCGAGACACGCTCTGCTATTACAATTTTAATGTTGTATTTTTTAGATGTTTAATACTTTAGTATCATTTTTGGGTAGTTAGCAACATTTTACAGTATAAAGATTGTAATTAAATATACCTTATATAAAATGTGACTGCTCACGCCGTCTGAAGATCACACTGTTTTGCTAGTGACGGTTTCTCTATTGGATCACTTTGTCAATATCCTCACACATTTTGTCATTATTTTCAAATGTATGCCGTCCAAATTAATTCAACTATTCTTAATTTAGTTTTTTTAACATCATATTCGTAATTGGATATAGTTCCCTTGATAAAAACTCAAACGTTCTGAGCTATGGCTAATTTCATTTCATTTCAATCCGTGTAGATGAAGAAAGAAGTTAAGGAAGTTCAATGCGATCATGGAGTTTATACATGAAGAGTTGATCTACAGACTAGAATTTAGAAGAGAAAATGCTTAAGACAGAAATCGACGGCAGTTGGGTGTAAGAGTATGGTTTCAGTGGTGTATAATCTTGTGTAATAATGGCGTATTATGGATTGGGAAGTAAGACATTCATCCACAAATTGTAATTTTGAAACATTTTTGAACATGGCAATTCGAGATAAATTCATTTTTGTTATGCAGAAGTGTCACGCCTTAGAAATTTTTTTTACAAGAATCCAGTAATACTCTTGATTTTAAAAAAGCAGTGGAGATTGCCCAAAGTGTATAATCGGCGAGGAATTATTGTCAGTATAGTTCAAATGATATTGAGCAACAGGTTAGGTAAACTTGAACCCCAAATCCACCGTGTTAACGCTACAAAGAGGGGGGCAAGCAGCGGTCCACGGCACGACCAAATGTAACGGTCTACGAAATGGTCGCCAAAACGGCAACAGACGAAATCCGAAAAAAATGTGTCAGATTGTTTTTCTAGACTTCTCCTAGATCATGAACCTCTAAAATATGTAAGTAATTATTTTGAAAAAGTAAACAGGAATTTAAACCTTGAAAATATCAAACAAGAAACACAAGACGATTTAGTTTTACGAGAAATTTATAAATACGTTAAAAACAGTTAGTCAAATGTAACTGAGGACAAATTTAAACCGTATTATTTTAGGAAAAATGAGATAACAATAGAGGACGATATTTTAATGTGGGATCATCGCGTAATAATACGTCCGAAAAAGTTACAAAAATATTATTAAACGAGTTGCATAAGTCACATATGGGCATTGTAAAAACCAAATCTTTGGCGCGTGGTTATGGTGGCCAAATTTAAATGAAAACATCGAGTATATATGTAAATCATGTGAATTTTGTTTAAAATTTCAAAGTAATCCGGACAAA
This sequence comes from Leptura quadrifasciata, assembly GCA_963675555.1. NCBI lineage: Eukaryota > Metazoa > Arthropoda > Insecta > Coleoptera > Cerambycidae > Leptura > Leptura quadrifasciata. The sequence goes on along the minus strand of OY776674.1, from coordinate 114,736,386 downwards.
TGTCCTTTAATTCCTTGGCCTTATCCTGAAAACTCGTGGGAACGCATTCCCATACCCATAGATTTTTTAGATTCTTTATAAAACAAAATGTATTTGTGTGTTACAGGTGCTTCCAAATGGTTGGAAATATTTCCAATGAATAATATTACCTCTACAAATACTATTGAAAAATGGACAGAACTTTTTGCAGGATTCGGTTTACCGAAAATATTAGTTTCGAATAACGGTCCCCAATTAACTTCATCCGAATTTAAAACATTTTTGAAAGAAAATAGTATTGAACATAAAACGATTTCACCTTTTCACAATAGTACAAACGAGAATACCGAAAATTCAGTCAGGACAGTAAAGCATTTTTTGAAAAAAGTGAATTGCGATAAAGATAGAAATAAAAAACTATCCGAATTTTTATTTGATTATATAAATACGATGCATTGCTCAACGGGCAAAACTCCATCAATATTATTGTTAGGACGTAATATTCGAACTCGTTTTAATTTAATCAATCTTATAGATTGTGCTAAACTAAACAAATATATATATATATATATGTTATATTAGAAATATACTATGATATATAATATTATCGAGACAGGCTTAACCTTCTCAAACATATCGTATTACATACTGCGTAACAGCTCTTCTCAATAACCGCTCACGCTGCATGAGCATTGTATTTCAATTCTAAGTAATCCTGATTGTGCTGAATCAGCAACACTGTTTCCTTTGTTCTCAAAACATTATAAATATTACCAACAACCTTTTTGTAATCAGTCTTATACTCACATTTGGTCGAATACATTCTAAATTTATTATTGTTTATTATTATACAAAGAGTCAAGCTTGACTCCAATAAGTGAATAAAGTTTTTAAAAAGCTATTTCAAGAATCCACTATCTAACATTGGCGCAGTCGTGGCGGATCTGAAAAACACACAGTTCGGGAGCCTAACCAGTAGCAAACATATCCGAGGGAACAAGGAGTCCATCTGAAAAAGGTGCCTAACCGGACGAAAAGAGCTTCTGGAACAAGGAGAACTTCTTAGCTGTAGTGGTGGATCCCAATCCTTTGTTCAGAAGAACCTACATTATTCTCAAACGCACAGAAGCGAAACAATAATAATTATCAAGAAATACAAGCAAAGCAACATTTCAAATCAACACGATTCAACAATTAGCAAGTAAGAATTTCATCCCGTCCCATCGTTGGTGTCTTCGGCATCAAAGGCAACCCTGTGGAAGGAACACACAGTGACACCCCTGGCAGAGAGAGACCTTTGGTGAAGCTAAGCTCACGAAGTCGCATTCAACTGGACCACGAGGAATGAAAAATTTAGGGTAAGTCATTTTTGAATCGTCTCGCAATTATTGATTTTCAACGACATAATTTTACATTATATTTTATTAAAATACATTGCATTGCTACATACAGTTCTAATATCTAAAATAGTAATTTTATTTAAACTTGAAACAAAATATCTTGATTATAATTTGTGTGACCTATATAAAAAACCGTAATCATACACTGTTCCTATCGTAACATTATTTTTATGGTAATATCATATACTCCTCAAGTGCGAATTTATCTAATTAACTACAATCACATACCATTTTTATCTTAACATTATTTTTATCATAATATCATATATCATATAAAGGTTAAGTTTACGCCTTACTTGACTGTGAAATAAAATAAAACCCACATGTTCTATACTGTTTAAATGCACATTAGTATATAAAATTTCAGTGACATTATTCCCAACTAAAAACACTTTTTAAATTAATCCAATTATCCTTGTAATTAAATTTTGAAATATTATAAAATAAACAGCACATTGTTTTACATATAATAAAAAATTGCCAATTATCAGAGGCGTACTAGCTCAAATTGAAAAGGTGTTTTAAGTTATTCGATTATCTAAATAATATAAATAAAATGGCTACAAACGTAAGCAATTCCAATGCAAACAATTCAATCACGGCGAACGAAACAATAAATATTGAACCTTATAGGTTAAGCGAAATATTTTCCATAGTGCCCGAATTTGACGGCAACCCCATATTCTTGCAAACATTTATTTCAGCTTGCATAACCGCTCAGGGTATCGCTGTTGATGATCAGCGCGTCTTATTAACGCTTCACATAAAAAATAAATTACGCGGAAAAGCCGCAGAATTGATAAATTCACGAAACCCCGTCACTTGGGCGGAAATAAAAAATTTGCTCGAATCACATTTTGGTGACTCTCGTGACTTGACAGCCTTGATACAAGACTTGCAAACAATTCGTCAATTACCTAACGAAACAGCTTTAATATTTGTGTCCAGGTTACAAACACACAATGCAAAAATGCACGCGGCAATACAAAAACAAAGTTTAACTTTAGAGGAAAAAACCGCGCAATCCACTTTAATAGAAAATATGACGTTAACTACTCTTCTCACTGGACTCGAACCAAAATTAGGTCAAATTATTAGGGCTGGTAACCCCGGCAATATGCTAGATGCAATAAATCGCATCAAACGAGAATTACAATTATCGTATTTCGAATCTCAAAAATTTGGAAATAGAACTTTAAACAAAAATCCCGTTCAAAATCAGCAAAGACGCCCAAATCTCCCACCATTTTGTACATTCTGCAAAAGGAATGGACACAGCTTTAACGAATGCCGCGCGAGGCAAAACCACCAATTTTCACACCCCAATTTCACACCAAACGCCTATTCCAATCAGGCACAAGTTCCTAGACAGCACTTCCAGAGTTTACCTAACCAAACAAATTTTAGACCACAGAATTTCCAAAATTTGCCTAATCAACAACGTAATTATCCACAACAAAACAGGCCCTTAGCTATCAGGCCAAATCCTAACTTCCAGCAGCAGAGACCTTCTGCCATACAACCGAACCCGAATTTTAATCGATTCAATCAACAAAAAACACATCACTTAAATCAAGAACCTTATGATAATTACTCAGATTACCCAAACCAATACGAAGATTACTCTGCAAATCAGTCCGTAAATTATTCTCCTGATTATCAATCTCAAAATAACGATGACTACGATTTTCAAAATGGACAATATGAGAATTATACTGCTAATTCTCAGCAATACGAGGATTATACTGCTAATCCTCCGGATTTTTGCATAGGCCCGGAGTATTCCACGAATACTCCAACACAACAAACGGACGAAATAGACCAAATTTCTCGCCAAGTCCAAGCGATAACCCTCAAGGACAATTCCGACCCACATTCGAATCCTCAAGAGCAATGTTTCATGTAAATTCACCATCTAACCCTCCATTTCAAGTAAGTTCAGCAAACCTGTATTTCATGAAAGATCCAACAAACAAATTTAATATTTTAATCAACACAGGTGCAGATATTTCCATTTTCAAACCCAAAACAACAGAAAATTATAATCTAAGACACCCCGAAAATTTAAATATACAAGTAACAAGTCAAAAAATTAATATCACCGAATCTGTTCTCATAGCATTCAATTCTAACGACCCATACGAAGTTTATGTACACGATTTAGATACAGACTTTGATGGTTTTGTAGGTAGCGACTTTCTAGAACATTACGAATGCATTATAGATTTCAAAAATAATCAACTAATTACCAATTTTAAAAATATACCATTATTTAAAGTTAACGATTATTTACCTTTACAACCAGTTACAAATTCAAACAAAAATATTAACAATCACATTTCAGGTAACACCATTAATAAAAATCCTATGTTTTTCGAACCAGACACTGAAGAAATATTTGAATTTTATTGTGACACTGGCGCTATACCGCTAGCTCAGGAACAAGAAAAAATACGCCTACCTAACACCTCTGCAAAGACAAACGTACAAAGTGAATTTTTCGAGACAACATCTAATGTAAATTATCAAAAATCAGACTCCTATCAAACAGACAGAATTCCTAAACTTTTAGACATGTCCTGTGAAAACAAAAATCAAAGTTCTACTTTTACCGAATCAAGAATCAAAAAAATATTTAAAAGCAAAGTACAAGAAACAGAAAAAACTTCAAATGTAACCCCTAACGTTAACCCACAAAAAATAAACCTTTCGAAAACAAAATCATGCCGTATAGATAAATCTAAATTGGTAAAGTTAAATTTAAACCTTTCAAAAAATAATTCGAGACAAGTAAAACCAAAAGCATTAAACAGAAAAATTTCTATTTCGCAAACATTATTTAAAATTGGTAATAAAATGCTCAGGAAATCGAAAATTCGAAAAACAAACAAGGTAAAGAATAATTCAAGAAACACGCATACAATTCTGCGTAATCAAAACAATAAAAAAATCTATACACTCTGCACAATCAGGAAAACGTACCGACAAAATCCATTTGTGTCTCCTGAAAAGACAATTCCAAAAATCGTAGAATTTTCGAACTTAAAATTTGAACCAGTGCAAAAATTTAAATCTATATTTAAACTTAATTGATAACCATAATACCGATTCTCGTCTCAACCATATGCCGACCCTGCGAAATAAAACATTTACACAAAAACTTGCAACCCAAAATAATTTTCAAAATTATCTCACAAATTTTAGTCACTTAATCGAAATCGTTTAGAATATTATTAATTAAAATTAACAATTTATATTAAAGATATTCTCCACTTTTCTCAAACTTTTCTAAATTAATATTACTAGAAAATCTTAAAAAATAATTGTACGATATATCAACTAACTGCATAGATCAATTATTGATCAAAAACACTTCTTATGTAAATAATTTTATTCCTTTCCTCTATTACTAGGATATTTCGACATTTGTTCTCCTGTAATAAATTCTACAAAACCTTAATCATAAGGAAATACTTTTGTTCATTTAAATAAATGCACATAAAATATTTACATTTAATTCGAAGAAATTCATAATAATAGTACTACTTTGATAACAGTGCCTTGAACTTTTGCACAAAAGCATGTCTTGTATGATTATAAACTTAAACATTTTAACAAGAATTTCACGATATTCAATACCTCAACATTGCACAGTACTCATTATGATATTTCATTACACCAACATAAACGCTTTACAAGCACAAGTAATAACAGCTGTTAATTAATAGCAAGGGCAGAAATTTAAATAATATACATTAAGAAATTTTCAAACTTTAAATTAGAACCTAAATTCAGAATAACATACCTTTTCAAATTAAAAATTGAATTACTCGAAAACCTGAAAATTTACAAACATACAGACGTACATAAAAATCAATCTTTCTTCAAAAATGTTCAGAATTAAATTTGTATGACCCTAAGTACAAACGAACAAATTGCCCAAGAATTTGACACATTTTCTTGACTTTACAAAACGAAATCTTTAATAGATCACTCTAAAATACAAATTACAAACAAACCCTATATCGAAAAATTGTGAACTTACTTCCACACAATAATTTCACTAAAACATCTCCCTCTAAAAAGAAAACTACGAAATTATTCTGTAGTTTAGTAATAACAAAACCAACATTAACTCGAAAACACAGACGGACAGAATTATTTCTCTTTAGGATCAATGTTAAGACATTTAATCTCAACATTATTTTAAAAAATAAAAAAATTTAGAGATTTCAAAGAAAATATAAAAATATAATAACTCAAAATTTCGATTACTTATACTAGACCAATATACAAAATTTATCATTATATTTTAATTCTTCAACTACTAATCAGGACCTATCAAGAACCCCTGATAAATAAGGTTCCGTTTATAAAAATAGGTTACATCAAAAACAAATATAATTGGCAAGAACTAACAAACCACGCCAAAAGTTTTATAAAAAATGCAAAATTTGTCGAAAACCAAATCACAAGGATCCTAACAATCCTTTGGTAATCACCAAAACCCCAAAAGCACCGTTCGACAAATCAATATCGACCCATTTCAATTCTCACACAAAACATACACTGACACCTACAAAAAATTGACAAATTCACACAGCTTACACTGTCCTACACAAGATTGCAAAATCAATCGTAAACATCCTTACGTTACAATTTCGACACTATAATCATGTAACAGGAACATTTACATTCTCTCATTCCTGACCAACTTCTTAAAATAAAAAGAAATTATTTTCTCGTAACATTTACATAGAATTATTATCCGAAACGTACATCACCCTAGTTCTGACAAGTAGTAACCATTTCACGAATTTAATTTCAAACAATTATTCCTTCAAAAATCTCATTTATAATTTTCCGAATAATTCCATCAGTCAATCTCTTCATTATCTCGGAAATATAATGCGCATAGACTTATGACAATCATTTATGTTCGCATTATAAACTAATAAGTGAATCCTCTTATTCTTATATTAACAACTCCATATCAAATGAACACGCGGTAACTACCCATCTTCAACGCTACTCCAGAAATTGAAATTCTGTAAGTTTAATTTTCCCACTCAGAAAAAATTTGTCATGCAAGAAAAATATCCCGAAGTTTTCTAACATTCAGATAGTTCAGTCCACCCTATGAAACTCAATCTTAAAGCCCTATGTAATCAAGAGAAATGAATACTTAATTAAATGTGATATTAACGATAAATGACAGTAATAAAATCGATAACAATTCATTTTTCTCAACCCACACATTATTCTAGCAATACCATTCTACGCTGTGTTTCACAACAGCAACCCCTCATGGTTATTTTCTAAGTGTACAACCCTGTTAAAACTATTCCACATATGAATAGCAACTATTGTGACATACATTCGAAACGAAATATTAAAATATTGCGATAATGCATTATAAATATGATTATTATACCCGACTACATGACGATCATACAGGAAACTAAATACATGATTGGTACAATATTTTACCAAACAGCGTGTATTAATTAGCGTCCGAGACCAAAACAAAAGAAATGTTCAAAATATTTCTAAAAATAATCTCAGATGACAAAATAAATTGCAAAACAATTTAATGACAACGGTACTTTCAAAAAGTAATGTTCTTTTCAAAATTAATCATTTCAATCAACTCGAAAACCTAATTAAAAACCAAATATCTGTTACAACTTCAGTAATCAAAAATTTCAACGCAACTATTCAAAAATTGCAAGTTGACGAAGAAACTTTCAATAAGGATATTAAAGAAATCGAAACCTCAATTTTAGACATGACTAAAGACATAGAAAACGTCCATGCAAAACTGAAATTTATCGAAATCTGCGAACAACTTATGGCAAGTTATTTATTTATCGAGGATAACCTAAATGACATCCTAAATTCCATCACTTTCGCGAGGCTTAAAATAATTCACACGTCAATTATAAATCCAAAGGACTTAGTAAATTCTCTACAGGAAATTTCGCAAAACCTACAAAGGAACAATTTACCGCTTCCAATCAAACTATCAAAGGTTGCACAGTACTTAGACATTATAGAACTAAAAGCTTTTCAAACAAATTCGGATCTAATATTTGTGTTAGATATACCTTTAATAGACCCTCAAACATATTCAGTATTTCAATTATACCCTATTCCTATTTTGGATAATAGAACTGGTTTATATCATGTATTATCAACTTCTCAAAAATATATCGCGAGAGATGATGATTCATTAATGTACATACCTATCTCGAACCTTGAAGAATGCAAACCTCTTTATTTCAACACCAAATTATGTCCAAATTTATTTGCATATCCTATTGACAACAATGCCATATGCGAAGCCCGTCTCTTCAAGAACCTCAAAACTCTGCCAGAAAACTGCCAGACGTCATTTATCATCAGCCAAGGCTACAACGTCCAAAAAATAGACGAAAACACATGGTTAGTTATTAACGCAGAACCTCTACAAACAACCATCAACTGTCCAGAAAGAAATTCAAAAACTGAAGTCATCTACAAAAATTCAATAGTAAAATTACAACCAAATTGTTACGCCTTCATAGGCACCACAAAAATTCAAGCCAGTACCAATGAAGTAACCGATGTAAAAGACGACACTCATCCAATCCAAATTCCATTTGAATGTTGTAAACATATTCCAGACAAAATCCGAGCTCCAAATCTTAAACCACTAAAATGAAACAATCTCAATACGGAAGACCTCGAAGTTGCCAAACACAAGTTGGACCAATACTCCAGAGATTTAGATGATTTGATCAACGAACCCTTTATAACAAAACACATATCCTGGTTCACCTATTTTATCATTGTGCTAATAATTGGACTGTTATTTCTGTACCTATTTTGTAAGTGCAGAACAAAAAGACGAAGACTAGCCATCGATGTTTCTGCATCACCCCCATCTCCACCGAGGCCTAGCAAACCCTACAGGACATTTGCTAACCTATTTCCTTCACGAAGACGACCTACCTTAAGAAGAGAAGACAACGAAGCCGAAGACATAGAACTTACATAAAGACAAACTGTTTTGTGCCTTTTTTACTGACTTTCAGTGCTGGACTCTTCAGTGAATTTTATTTCATTTGTTTAATCATTATATTTCATTATTTTTCTATCATTTGTTAATTTCAATTTTATTAACATTTTTACGTCATTTTCATTCAAACCCATCATGCTTATATTTTATGCTTTCACAGTAAAGCTATATTTTAACCTTAGGAATATTTTATCCTATTTTACAATTCAAACCTAGTATGTTTGTATTTTACGCTTTCTTGCCAAAGCTATATTTTAACTCTAACATTTTTATGTTATTTTATTTTATGAATCAAGCTTATTGTGCTTGCATTTCATATTTTAGACGCTAAGGTTATATTCTGTGTTTTAAACCTTACGATTTAACATTTTTGTATCTTTTATATTTTCCAAATTGTACCATTACCTTTTATATACATTTTATATTCATTTCAAAAGTTGCTGCATAAAACACCAACTTTTTTTTATAAGGGGGAAGCTGTTATATTAGAAATATACTATGATATATAATATTATCGAGACAGGCTTAACCTTCTCAAACATATCGTATTACATACTGCGTAACAGCTCTTCTCAATAACCGCTCACGCTGCATGAGCATTGTATTTCAATTCTAAGTAATCCTGATTGTGCTGAATCAGCAACACTGTTTCCTTTGTTCTCAAAACATTATAAATATTACCAACAACCTTTTTGTAATCAGTCTTATACTCACATTTGGTCGAATACATTCTAAATTTATTATTGTTTATTATTATACAAAGAGTCAAGCTTGACTCCAATAAGTGAATAAAGTTTTTAAAAAGCTATTTCAAGAATCCACTATCTAACATATATATATATATATATATATATATATATATATATATATATATAATAGAGTATCTAAACTTGTAAATAAAATCAAAAACGTCAAATTAAATATGCTGGAGGGAGTACATCTACGTATTGGACAAATTGTAAAATTGTTAAAAAGTAAGGCCCTATACATTTAATTTCAGCGAATGTGATTCGTCTCTCTTTTGGAAAAGTATTAATCAAATTCGTGCGTGCGATTTGTGTGACGACAAGAAATTATTCGAAAGTGACTACTATGAAAACTAAACTAATAAAATAATACGTAAATAATACGTATTACGTAAATTATACGTAAAAAAGTTTGTATTACTTAAACTTATTATCCATCAAAGAACTTGTGTATTTGGGTTAATATCAAACCGATTTTCGATTAGAGGTTATCAATGGATTTGTTGTGAAAATTCATATTTAAACACTGGATGTCTGAGATGTTGCCATTTGAAAAAGTTGACTTGTATACAAATAGTAATTTCGGAAACTTTGGTTTTTCGTTGGCACTAAACCAATTCGAAAAATTTCACGTTTACATTTCTCTTCTCGTTTTATCCTATATCATTGATTTGAGTGCATTCACTATATTTTAGATGCAAAAATAAAATTGGCCCTAAAAAGTCAAGTAATCTCATTTTCTTTTTTTAAATGTCATCGTACTTAAAATCGTCTCTGGAATAAAAAAATGTAAAAATATACCGTATGTCCATTTTACGAGGGCCAGACCAAATATCTCGCTTAATATCTATTGTAGAAGAATAAAGTTTTAGAAAAAGAAGTTTGAAATTCATAGCCTACTTTGTGAGATATATTACAAAACCTGAAAAGTAGGAAACTACAAACGGTTATAGCTTCCTTATTTGAGGAGATACGAAAAAAATTAAAGGGATGAAAGATGACAGCAAAGACAATAACAATGTGTATCAAAAAATTCGAAAAACGCAGTTGTTTTTGACATACGCTCTTGTGCGAAAAGGAAAAAACAAATCTCAAAGTAGGCCATGACACCATTAATTTTCTCTTTCCAACGATATAAAACATGTCACAAAAATTTTAACTGATAGTGTATAGTAAAAATTCCCTTTATAATAATTATAATTCAGTAATTATTTATAACAATTTAATACAAACACACAAATGTCTCATAAATAAAAATACAAGTATAAAATGAACATCCAAAAAAACTAAAAACTATTTATAACAGTACTACCTACTACCATACTGAAAAGAAAATGTGTTTATTTATTTTTGTAACTACAAATGCTCAAATTGTGCACAATGCATTCTAAGACACAAATGCACTCTACAAGACACCTCACGCATTACATTTTGGAGCATTTCAAGGGTAATTGCCTCATGTGTTTCTAATTCTGGTTTTGATGTCCTCAATATTTTCAGAAGCAGTTTGAAATACCTTGTCTTTAATATAACCCCAGACGAAAAAATCCAAGGGAGTAAGATCTGGTGATGAGCTGGCCATCAAATGGGTCCATAGGTGCCTATCCAGCTATCGAGCATAACTTGATTTAAATGATTTGTACATATTACAGCAATGTGAGGTGGAACCCCATCTTGGTGAAAATATGAATAATTTTTCTTTCTGCCACTGTTAATTCACAAAGAAAATCTTGAAATTCGTTTTGCAGGAAATTAAGGTATCTACGAGTGGTTAATTTACCATAATAAAAATAAGGTCCAATTACTTTAGGCCCTAAAAGGCCCACCCAAACATTCGTAGAAAATCTTTCTTGGAAAGCAGTCTCTCTGCACCAATGTGTATTTTCTCGTGTCCATTTATAATGCATATTTCTATTGAAAAATCCATTATTAGAAAAATTTAATTCGTCCGACCAAAGAATTTTGCTACATATCAGCGTGTCATTCCTTTTCACAATCTACAAAATCTGACCCTCTTTTGCTTATCTTCCTCATTTAAATGTCGAAGTAGCATCGAAATCCATTTCTTTTAAATATTTTTTTCAATATTTTTAATAAAAATAAAATAAAAACTATGAATTGTGACGATAGGTTAAGCAAGACAAACTTTGACTTTAGTTTAGCCACTGATATGTTAAATTCAAGGAACCATATTACTTGTAATAATGAAACTCTTAGTGCTAGTAACAATGAAAATTTGAGTACGAATTTAAATCCAGTGGTTAATTTAGAGAACAGAATTTGTACACCGTGTACCCAGAGAACAGTCTGTACTCCCAAATGTTACCTACGTGAATAAAATTGTTTTTGTGAATCCTAACCTCATTCTTTACCGTCTTGGGGCTGACGTTAGTAACAGTCTTTGACACTATTTTACTCTTTTTTGTATTTCAAAACTTCAAATCAAAATGTTTATCAACATTCGACGAAGTGGATTTTTCCGTCGTGAATAGATTTATATTACCTAAACCTACATTTTTAGATATTCTGGAGTAAATTGAATATTATTTAGATATTATTAGCCCAGTTGTCAGAGACTAATTTTGATGAAAAGTTAGAATTAATTGTTACACTATTTTTTCCATAAAAGGCTAGTTTTTTGCTAGTAGAAAGTGACTCAAAAAAGTTTACCAAAATTTACCCCCGCGAAGCCTTATACAACCCTCTGAAACGGAAATATTCAGTAATAATAATAATAAAAAAAACGGATAGCACCACGTGAAAGAGCGGGAAATTTTACATAAAAATAGCATAAAAGGTTTTTTTAATAAATTTTTCCCTTAGCATGAGAAATTATTACAATTCGCTCAATATTTCAAACGCGTCGCACAGGAAAATGAAGCATTTCTCGGCCACCGCTACATAATAAAGACAATTTGTACCCATTAAAAACGAAAAAAAGGCAGCAAAAGGATTTTTTTTTAAATGTTATTTAATATTTATGTTTTAATATAGAGTGGAAAAAAATGATAAAGCTTAACTTTCATATGTAATTTATAAGAAATAAAAATTAAAAGTAAGTATACCGTTGAGAAGCTGAATTCTTCCTCTTTAAAATACTACCTTTTTTTCGTTTTTAATGGGTACAAATTGTTTTTATGTCTTGTATAACGGCGGCCGAGAAATGCTTCATTTCCCTATGCGACGTGCTTGAAATATTGAGCGAATTACAATAATTTCTCATGCTAAGGGAAACTTTTATTTCAAAAAAAATTTTATACTATTTTTATGTAAAATTTCCCGCTCTTTCACGTGGTGCTATCCGTTTTTTTAATTATTATTATTTGTCGAGATATTAGCAAAAAACTGAATTTCTCCGTTTCATTTCTAATAGTTCCAGATCCTAGAATTGGTTGTCTTTGTCTTTTGACAAACAAACACAATGACGATGTCTATTTTATCTATATAATAATGAGTGACATTTGTAAGTGTATCGTGTCGTGGTGACTTGGTCTAATAAGTATATGGGTGACATTCATAAATTCATAATAAAATGACTTTTTGACTTATTCAATTTCCAATATGACATTACAACAAAATTAATTAGTGACAATGTGCGTTGGTCATGCGGTGAGTTCTGTTGAACACCAAACATAATTTAAAATGTTGGCGGATCTGGAGGGGTCACGAAGTTGAAGCAGATAGACGGCCTCTTCTTAGCAAAATTATCCATATAAATGATTAAATGCAAGACCAAGGATAGTATACTATCCTTGGGGCAAGACAACCTGCGAAATACAGACCACCCAATAAAGACCAACAAGTGTGTCCTTAGGCCGTCGGCGGAAAACAATATGCTGGCAGAGTTGAGCACAATTTAAATAGTTGGCGGATCTAGCGGAGTCACGTTGAAGTTGAAGCGGATAGATAGCCTCTTCTTAGCAAAACTATCCAGGCGATAAATGACTAAGGGCATGACCAAGGATAGTATATATACTATCCTTGGGGCAAGACAACCTGCAAAATACAGACCACCTAATAAAGGCCAACAAGTAAGTCCTTAGGCCGTCGGCGAAAAACAATATGTGCTAGCAGAGACCTGGCGCTGTTCCAGGAGGGGAGTCAGATCAAGGAGATCTAAGTGGAGACGAACAACGCGCAGAGGACGAGTAGACAGGGAACAGAAAACGGCAAAGAAAATAGTAGGTACTGAAAAGGTTGGGCAGTAGGATTAGCAAGATGTTCCCTACGAAGCAAGAAAATGTCAAAATAAGTTTCAATAAGTATTGTAAACAAGTTACCAATAAAGTATTCGCATTTGTATTATTCCCGCTTTTCACATTATTTTAAACGATCAAAAATACATATTTATGACCACCGATTACAGCAATGGAATAAATGACTTCTCTTAATCGGCTCTCATATTGACTTAAAATTATGTGTAAAATATGGAACAGTTACTTGAAGGTAAAACTACATATAAAGATAATGGTATATCATAGTAATAAATTATCTTTATTAAAGTAACTGTAATTATTTTTTATAATAAAATTAAACTAGGGACAGTCTAAATGTAACGATTTTTCTTTAGGCAAATAATAAAATCTAAGAAGAATTATATGTAGAATAAACCCAATAAAGACAAAGCTATTGCAAAATTAGGTGACTGTTAAATATATACAAAAAATCACAACTAGATATAGTAGTGCTTGTGCTAATACTAATAACGAAACATATTACACTTTCATAATTCCCACTCCTTAATTCTTGTACGGCAAGGGAAACAAAGCATATTAAATGAATATTATTTTGTTTCTAGTATATCACTATATTATTCAAAAAATATTTTTGAGTAGGAAACAAGTCTTTCAAGGTATTACTCGTGAGTAGCATATTCTAATATCGATAAGTAATTTAAGTAACGATAATGGAACGCATTGACTACCCAAAGTTATATCACAACCAGAGCTGTGCTGAGCACTGACAAAAAATGCTCGCGAGCACTACGCACTGAAAAAAGTGCTTAAATTTTTTGAGCACTAAGCACTGTTAATAGTAAAGTGCTCGCGTTTACTAAGTATTCCGAAAAACTCGCGAGCACTAAGCACTTAAAAAAAATTAAATATCTGTATATTGAGGCTAGAACTCAATTGAGTAATGGTGATCCACAACGCCGGCCGCCGCCCGTGCAGTTGAATCATGTGTGATTTAAATATTTAATAAATCTCCGTTTGAGACTTTTCTGAGTAGTTCTCAGATTAAGAAAGTAACAATCTGAGTAATATCTCTGTGGGATTGACTATACGTGTCTGTTGTTGTGTTATTCATAAGGTTTTATACACTAAAACGGCGAAGAAAAGTTGTAAAGTCAATTTCAATTACAATATTATTTTAATTTTTAGTAATGTATAGTTACCATACGTACTTATTTCAGTAACACAGTATTTGCTTATCGAGTAGTGTCCTACTGTCCTTAAAAGGTTCATTAAGTACACTTAATGTACTTCTTTTTGTTGAAATACGAAAAATTCGAGATTTAAATTTTCATTTAGTTTTTGCAAAACTGGTTCGAATTAAAATGATTTGAGCGTGTGAGTTTGAGAAGATAAGTTTCATGAAATCAAGTTTTTTGTTCATATGGGGCTTTTAAGGGCTACATAGGTCTCGTCTGAATGAAGATGGACTGTTCGATGAAGTTGGTGCAATGCAAGCCAACGTCACCGAAGATAATATTTGCACTGATGATCGATGGCTTGACTCGAGAATCTGGATGAAGTCAAAATATATTTAAAAATTTGGAGATCTTATGCGAGTTTATTTTTTGTCTTCATGGGGCAAATGCGTGGACTAAGCGACTGTTCTCCAATATTAATAACTATTGGCCAGACTGTAAATTTTGAAGGCAATCCTAAGTTCCAAAAAGTGCAACTGGTACCAACATTATGATCCAGGTGCTGTAGTTGCAGGTACGTCGAGGGAAAATTGAAGAGAATCGTTGTTATTTTGTTATATTTTATACTAGAATATAGAATGCTTCTTGTTCTTTTAACCTGATACAAATATATTTTATATTATATTTTATATTTTTAACTCTTGCGCCCACGAGACCTACATTTCGAAGACAATATTATTTTGAATAAAATTTTTAATTTAAGGCCTTGATTTTCGCCTGTGGCGCATCTTTATACGCCACAACCTCTACTTTGACAAGGAACTACCTTTATCACTGTACTTTTTTTCTGGAAAAAAATATGGTCACTCTATGTATAGTAAAAGAAAAATCATTCTCGGCAGTCAGTATACAGCGAGTTGTGTTATAAAGAATTACTTGCGTAATGTGGGAAGGCAAAACCTTTTGGGCCATGAATAAAACTGAAGAACATGTATTAATAGTAGAACAAACTCAAAATCTAATAGTTACATTCATCAATATTTAAGGGGAGCAATAATTCTAATAGGCCTGTATTGAGTTGGAAAAATAATCCACAAAATGTTGATTTATGTAAAGGGCCGATAGCTATATCGAATATTCTTGAAAAATTTGCATATGGAAGATAAAGTGACGTTAGCTGAAGTATTGTCTTGTTTAAATGTTGTTATTACACATACACCAAGGAGGGTCTGTCAACACTTTTAAAATTTTATATCTGATGTTTCCCAGACAGATAAAAAGTAATATGGCAGTAAAATGAAATTTCATATGTTTGTATACGTTGTGATGCCGTACTTTCAAAAGGCGTAATATTTATGAGCGATATATCTATCTCAAGTTAAATTGACATACCTAGCAGATGATTTCCTTGGCTACACTCGTATCAATAATTGCTTTCCTGAAAGAAGGAAATAAGCTATAATTGTTTCATTTTTTCCACCAGGGATATTCCGTCAGCCTTTTAATTTTCTTTTACATGTTTGTAACTGTCAAATAAACAGATTCTTTTGTCAGCATGAGTAATTAGGGAACTCTTTTAAGTATATATTCTGCTCCTCCTTATAACCCCAATAGTGGACTACGTCCGAAATCTCTCCCAAAAATTCTATTCTTTCAAATTTTGCGATAGTCCGCTAGCAAGAAACATAACATAAACTAGACAGCATAATACCTCATTTCGGATAAAAACACACCCTACCATACCAGATGTTACCGATCTTCCGGCAACCTCTGTAGCCAAACTTTACCAACTATAACTTCCCCTTACCCTATCCACCTTTACTGAATTTCACATCTTTGAGTCTTTCCTGCCCTCCTCTTCTTTTATGTTTGTTCTTTTGTTCCGTTTGTTTCGTGCTTTCTTTTTGTACATTTTTGTTTTTAAATTCATTTTTCCTTCAGAAATGTTTAACAAAATCAAAATTTCGCAGAACCAAAATTAATTATTCGTTCAGGTTGAGATGTCTGCATCGTCAGAGTACAAAATTAAAATAGTGAAAAGTGCCTGAGTTTTGAAAACAAATATGTAATTTTAAGTTTTATTAAATCTGTTCCTTTTAGTATTAAGAATTTTACAACCGGTTTTAATCTGTTTGTGACAGGAGGAGATTAGGTTTAAATTTTAATTGTATTTTAACCGAACTAGGCCTAGTGCGCCCGATTCTGCAATCCGCCACTGCGGCCAACGCGGTGGTTGCATGGTCGGTCCCGAGGTAGGTTCTGGGGAGATACAAGGTTATCATTATAAATCATCCACCCCTTATCCTATATAAAAAAGTTTTAAATAATAGTTGTATGGTTATGACTGAATTTTGTTAAAATGCTATCAAAAGTACAGTAGCGTGCAGATATCAGGGGATACAAGAAAATAATATTTCTTTTTAAATGGTATATCCTGTATATTATTAAATTTTTGGAATGATTCTTTCTTCCTGATTTCAAAAATATACCATGTGTTACCCCTACCATATACCATATTTTAGTTATTAAACGTCAAATAACTTGGTTCAACTAGTTACTGTAAATAAGTTAACATTATTAAAGTGAGCTATGAAAATGACAACTATTTTGTTTGATAAGTGGCATTTATATAATGAATTAATCAAAATGGTTTACAGTGAAGAAAATTAAGCAAATATTTATACAAACAGATAACAAAGATTTATTTAGGAAATTTAAATACAAATAAATCACAACTCATAAAAGATGTTCAATGTGTCCACCATTATTGTCAATTCATAATTGATAACATCTTCTTATATTTACAATTGCACCGGAAATGGCTTCATTATTTACATTCAGATTGTTTATTTCCAGTCAAATCCTGTCTTTAATGACATGAATACTATTATTATTATTGACAATATCTTTTAGAAATCCCCAAAAAGTCTATAAGAGTCAAATCCGGACTGTTAGGTGGCCATTTAATTGTTCCATTATTCCCTATCCATATTGGGAATACGTTACTCAAATGATCTCGAATGGGTAGGACACTATGCGGAGTTGCCCCATCCTGCATTCAAATCATATCATCAAGGTCAGCTTCCGGAAAATTCTCAAAAAGAATATTTTCTGCTTCTGGGATCATTATCCCATAAAGATAACTCCAGTTAAAGTATGATTATAAAATATAAGCCCAACAATTTTGTTTCTGAAAATTCTACACCAAACGCTAATAATTTTTCTTCCTGATTTTTTTATTTGTTTTAGCAATCTTTTTCTGTTGTGCTTGTTTTCCGACGACTTTCGATTTTTCTATTAAAAACTCGTGCCGTAGAAAAGGATGATTTTTCAGTTCATAATATTTTAGTAAAAAAATCGGAATCTTCGTCCAGCCTTTTCTTTTTATGGGCCTTTGTTAAAACTTGTACTGGTAAAATTTTATATGGTGTGTAGTTATTTTTTAACGTGCGTTGGATTTTGAAATAACTTTTATCTAATTGATCGACTGCATTGTTTATACTACATTCAGAATTTTCTAAAAAATAATACAATGTTTCAAGAAAGTCTATTCGCGAATAAATATGGATGGGCGTCCCTTCGAAATGAAGCAGTATATCTAGCTGTTCTTCCTGGTTTGCTTGAATACATGCTTTTTAATTTCCCATATACGTAGTGCCTATGTAAGGAATGTATGGCAATCGTGCAAAAATTCGATTTTGAGTTTTTGATGGATTTATACGTTTTCAAGTCCCCTGAACCCAAAAAAGTGGTTTTAAAAAAATGTCTGTCTGCCGTCTTTCCTTTGTGGTCGCACCTAGAGCCCAAACTATTGGATCGATTTTGTTCAAATCTTACATGTGTATTCAAGACGACCACACCTCGAGGGGAAATCGCAAAATCAATTCTAACTCAAATGTGAACTCCCTTTTTACTCAAAACTTGTGAAAATTGACGCAACAACAACTTCAACCGGCTCCACACATTGGCTCACATGGCCAGGCCAATATTTATTCCAACATTGGTTGTTCTGTTACACATTACAAGTGGGCATCCACATATTGGTTACACACTTGTCACATGGTCAGTTGACAAGTGACTAAGCTAACGTCGAAATGCCTGTACCAATCAATCAAAATAACTTTATTTACATTACAGAACAAATATCTAACCAGATATCTACCTCGCATTTGACCCTGTAACCAACGCATATTGTTTGTCACGTTGGTGGTAACAGGGTCCAGCGAAGCAGTGCTGGTTCAATTTATAATCTTGTTGATTGTATCTTGAATACATTTAGTGATGCATTCAAGACACAATCAACACACTCATTCTCCTATTTACAAATAAAATTTAAAATGAGTAATATAATAATTGTACACTACTAAGTAGCTGAAAACAGTTAACAATAAAATTTGATGGTATATCACTTATTTAATTTTGTGCTACTGGTGCGGGTACCAAAGCCTATAATGATGGATCCCGTTGCAAGATTTCCAATGGCGAGCAGAGTTACTGCTGAATCTTTTGTACTCTATAATTTCTTGTCTAAATATAATTTTGATTTTACGATGTACTAGAGATAAATTTATATAACAAACAAAACAAACAAGAACAAATAAAACAAAAATGTACAAATATAAACCAAGAGTAATAGGAAAGATTTAACAGTTATGAAATATCAGTACAGATAGGTAGGGGAAGAAGAAGTTATAATTGGTGAAGGTTTGGCTATAGAAATGCCTGTACCCGATGACCTGGGGAGATAAATTTATATAACAAACAAAACAAACAAGAACAAATAAAACAAAAATGTACAAATATAAACCAAGAGTAATAGGAAAGATTTAACAGTTATGAAATATCAGTACAGATAGGTAGGGGAAGAAGAAGTTATAATTGGTGAAGGTTTGGCTATAGAAATGCCTGTACCCGATGACCTGCAGCTAGCGGTTGGTGCTTTCTGTGTAGCGGCTGCTGCATATAATTATGCAGAAAACTTAGCAAGTCAGAAGAAACCGGATAATGCTTATAATTTTAAAATTAAACTTTAAAAAATATTAACAATATAGTTTGACACAGCATTGAAAAATAAAGCAAAATATGGGCAATGTGTGGAGGGGGAGCTTGGCACACGAGAGAGCATGCACCAGTTCCTTTGAAGCGGGACAAAAATCGACAACTCTACGGCAAATGGCAATTGCAAACGCCAACGTCTGCCAGCCCCTTCACAAGCACCAATTTCTCCATCCACACGCTGGCCAAGTGACGCTTCCATATCCTATGGCTAAAGTGTGGCGTCGGCTTTATGCGATTATCGATGTTGTCTAGCAACATGAATCATTTTGCACAGAAACTTATAGACCAAGAGCTACTAAACTTGTCAGTGAGTGTCTGAGAACCTCCTTCAACTTTTATAGTACAACCGTGGACAATAAATAATAGGACAAGTCTTATAACACATTTTTGCTAAAATCTAGATTACATCCAGCTTTTGAATTATGACATTTTCATTATATTGGTCAAAAAATGTTTAATTGTGCAAAGGAGTAAATATGACCGGTATTAATTAGCAATTTTGTTAAATCTGTAATTATTACTAAAGCAGAAGAAAGCTGGCCAACATTAATAATAATTTTGTGTACATCTACTAAATAATTTGTTACAAATTAAATATTTACCGTTTTAAAATATAAAATAAAAGAATTCCAATAATTGTTTTATTTGGGCTTGTTATTGCGTATTCAAACATAGACTTATTTACACTAGGCAAAAAGTGTTGTTCTATTATTTATTGCCCACGACTGTACATAGTCCTGTTTAAGGAGACAGCCCTACGCTGGGCCTCGGTCCTAGCGATGGAGGCGTTTTCATATGAAGGCTATTTTTCACAAATCAATATCTTTGATGCCTAAAAATTACTTTTACAAAACTCCAGAACAATTAAACTTTACACTCAAATACACTGCTCAAAGTGCATGTCGTTACCCATGTTAGCATCATCAGGAGATGAAAACTAGTCTTATTCGTCTGCCGATGATGTTGACATGGTTAGCGAAATGCGTGTCAAGAATATTCGAGTGAATGTTTTGGCATTTTGTAAAAGTAGTTTTTAGACACCAAAGATATTGATTTGTGAAAAAATAGCCCTCATTCGAAAATGCCCCACCACCAGGACCCAAACTCAGCATAGAATTATCTCCTTAAACAGAGCTACGCACCATAAAAGTTGAGGGTTTTCAGACGCACATTAAAATATTCAGTAGTTCCTGGTATATTTGACGTACAGATCCCAACGTGCTTGATTATTATCAATTATTAGTCAAATGCATAGTACGTAATTGTGGATTAAGGTATATAAAAATATATATTATAATAATAATAAACGTGTTTATTAATGAAATAGTAAAAGACATTATATATCCTCATACAAACTGCTCTACAACGGCAGTTATTTAGAATTAATTAATTAATTGTATTAACAGAAAACACTTTTCAACTTTATAAATCCTTGTTTATTATTTAGATGTACATTCAACGCTTGTCGGCGATAGACACTTAAAATCGAAATTTCATACTGCAATAGCTTGAACATCGTTACATTTAATAGCCGATTAACACGTCCTTAACATGAGAGCTAATATCTAGCCTGTGATTATATCGTTAAGGTAAAGTATCATGAGCTCATAACACCTAACCAAGGGTTGAGGTCTATACTCAATTTTCACATATACATTTAACATTATATATTGTCGAATTAATCACAGAAAGCAGCTTTTCGTTAATGTATAAGAATTTTGTAAATCTAATTTTAGAAGTTAGATATAATCGACTTTATAAAGAAATACATTATTTAGGAATTATTGAAACAAAGTTTCCACACAAATATGAAATTATATAATTTTCTTATATTTATACCGATACTTTTCTTCTGAACATTGGGTTAAAAAAATATTTTTTTAACATTTATTTAACGTCGATCTATTTCCGCTACTGAGGTCTATCACCGACGCGCGACGTCTGTAGACAAGCTACTCCCAACCAAGAATTTTGCCGAACCTCTTTTCTTTCGAAGAATAGGGATCCTTTACTTGCCTAACATTTAATAGAAAAAGAACCGACGGCTTTACATCCTCTCCGAAGGATTGTATATCATCTATACAATCCTCGCCTAAGGGACTTTTTATCAATACAGGGTTAACAATTAAATATCTGTTAAATATCAAACGAAACAATGGGTATATATTGTTTTGTTTGACAGTTATCTTTTTTTTACGAGTTAACCTTGCATTGATAAACCGGCTCTAGATTGCATAGCTTCTGCGCATACACTGATATACAAGTTGCTGGAGGATGTGTGGCGAGGACGCGATCTTCCTTGTGAACACGAACGAACCTCGACTTGATGAAAATAAAATAAATTGGAGCTTATGAGACTCTTCGAGGCATCCGTGCACTTATTCTTGAGTAGGAGATGTCAGATTGATTTATTTAGAATTTTTTGCACTAGGGTCAATGACTTCACCCTGTATACATATAATTGTAGCACTTGGTTTCAGTAAGAGTCCGAAAAACATTTTTAATTGTCTGTGGCAGGGTAATTTGGTATCACCCTGTATATTGTTTCTTGAAATAACACATTCAGTTTTAGAACAATATTATAATATTAATTATTAAAGTACTGAACAGAATTCGATGCACTTAAAATTAACGACATGTTTATTATTTAACAGGCTTGTGACATTTTAACTTTTTAACAAAGAAAATTCCGTCTTAGAAAGAAAAAATTACTAGTTTTGAAAGTCTGAAAAAAATTCACTTTTTGGCGAATGCGCGGGCAGAATACAATTGTGATGTTTTTATGGAACTAACTTCACTCTTGGAAATATTAAGATTTAAATGAAAAAATTGATTATTTATTAGATGCACGAAGGCAGAATAAAATTCTCGTTTTTAATTGAGATAACCGGGAACTGACTTCCTAAGATTCGCCATGCGCGGTTTTTTATACGTTTCATACCGTTTCGTTTTTCATGCAC
This sequence comes from Leptura quadrifasciata, assembly GCA_963675555.1. Classification (NCBI taxonomy): domain Eukaryota; kingdom Metazoa; phylum Arthropoda; class Insecta; order Coleoptera; family Cerambycidae; genus Leptura; species Leptura quadrifasciata. The sequence continues at coordinate 114,713,812 of OY776674.1, read as the reverse complement.
CGCGAGTCTCGCATGATCGTTATTTTGTGGGCTGGAAATATCTTCACCCATTCCGTGCGGGCAAGGATTGCACAATATTGCATCATAATAGTGAAATTGATTGAGTTCAGAATTGAAAGTTATATCATCGTCTCGGTCTTAAAATTTGAAATCTTTTGGTATTTAAATGAAGTTCGAGTCGACTTTACTTTTGAAATTATTTACTAAATTCGTCCGGCTTTGGTTTACTACTTTTCGACTTGCCCTCGTAACATGCTTCCGGACGCGTACACTTATCCTCGGCTGCGGTCATATTAAGTACTGTTTGGTCCGAGATGGTGGAAGTTGACGAGGGCCTTAAAAATTAGGTGGCAGACCATATCTGCGTTGACGGGCGCGAACGGACGGATGTCGGATAGACGCTCAAGAAATGAGCGACATAGCCACACATTTCGAGAGCATCCACAATAATAACACGCCAAATAATTTAGAGCATGACTGCATCGAGAACGACATTAAAGAAATCATTGGCCATCACGTACAAATACCAAGACGCGAATTCCTGAAGGTCGTGACCAAGCCTTCGAAGGTAGCACAAATTATCAGGGACCTATCAAACAATAAAGCCCCTGGAAAAGACAGCGTCGAAAACAATCTGCTCAAATATCACCCGGGAAAAGGTATTGTGCAGTTGACCTACATCGTTAACGCGATCCTGCGACTACAGCACAGGCCGAGCCAGTGGTCGTTCCCATCCTAAAGCCAGACAAGGACGCGAAGTTCGTCGCCCATCTCGTTGCTGTCGGCGATCTCCAAGTTGGTGGAGAAGTCTGATCAGACTAGATCTTGTTCAGGAGGAGCTCCACATCGACGATGAGTCCCAGTTTGGCTCAGGAGGGGCAGGAGCATGGTTCAACAGGTCGTTAAGATAGTTAACAACGTCAAAGTACAATACGAACACCGCCATGATGCTCCTCGATATTGAGAAGGCGTTCGACCCCGTCTTGATCCCGGGGTTACTTTATAAACTACACCACTACAACTTTCCGACTTACTTCACTAAGCTCATTCATTCATTCCCGACGGGCAGATCCCTGCAGGTTCGAGTGAATAATAATCTATCAACACGGCGAGACATTAGCGCGGGAATCCCGCAAGGAACGTGCCTGTCACCGAAGTTGTACAACATGTAGGCCTCGGACTTCCCAGAGTTTCCGAATATGAAACTGACCAAGTACGCCGATGACACAGCCATGTACGCGCATTCTCATAACGCGCAAGTAGCGAATATGCTGCTGAAGGCGCACATGGCTCGTGCCACGGCTTATTACGACCATTGAAAGATTCGGGTAAACGCTGATAAGTCTGAAATAATAACCTTCACGCGTTGTTTCATTGAGAACAAAATCGTAACGGCCATTTCGATCAAGGGAAACAAAATTCCAACCAAGAAATGTGTGAAGTACTTGGCGGTAAGACTCGACCGAAGACTGACGTTCGATTTCCATATAAACGAGACGAAACAGACGGTCTACTCCCTGTCTGTATCCGGTCATGATCAGGGGTAGCAGACTTAACCGACAAAATAAAAAATGTTGTACACAATGGTGGTAAGGTCGTCCTTCACATACGCGGCACCGGTGTGGTGCAGCATACCGGTCACGACAATGAAAAAACTTAAAGTGTTTGAGCACAAATTTATACGCCTCATATCGAATTCTGGAAGGTACACCTCCCTCAGAGACCTATATGCACGTTGTGACGACATAACCCTGATAGCGGACTACGTCCAGCATATCTCTCAAAACTTCTATTCATTCAAGTTGGGCGATAGTTCCCTAACAAGACACATAACGCAAATTAGACAACATAATACCTCATTTCGGATTAAACACAAATTTGTGGTTTTCAAGGCTCAAAAACTATATGAAAATTAATATTTTTTAATGTAAGAAAAATTTGTATCTACTCTTTGAAACTTATACCACAATATACTTTAGATCTTCACAATTAAAAAACAAGCACTTAAGCTAAAGGATAACAAAATATATCAACAGTATATTGTGGTAAAAGCTTCAAAGAATAGATACAAATTTTTCTTACCATAAAAATCATTAATTTTCATATAGTTTTTGAGCCCTGAAATCGTAAATTTCGCGTTTTTTGAGATTTCAAGAATTTTTTTCTTAAAATCTATCAACTTTAGAGAAAAACGTCTAAAAACATTTTTGGTATATTTTGGTGTGGAAAATACGAAAATATTTTTCGAAAGGAAAAAGTAAATTTTTCCAATTTGATTAAAGACTTTGTTTAAACAATTCCTGGCCACATTTCCATCTGGCAAATTGTACTTTCTTCTAAAGAAGCACATTTTGAACAAGATGGCACAAAAATATTCCATCCGAATTAATTTTCCCGGTCGATTACTGATTTCGCCCGGACTATTCGTGATTTTAACTAATCAGGTAAACTTCTTTATATTACTTTCTACAATATAGTACCAATATACAAACTTATATTTAAATTATAGTTTTACTAAATTGAAAGCTACAGGTATCGCTATCTGTTGATGGGCGACTTAAACGCACAATTAAAATAGTGACAGGTCGATAAAAGAAATCTTTAATCAATAATAGTTTGACATTAGTTGTATACCACAGATTAGATAGTTACTTTGCAATTTGTATACATAACCAAAAATACAAACTATTGTAATAAGTTGTTTACAAACTGTATTGTAAAGATCCAGTAAATACATTACATTATATAAGATACACTATACAACAGGTTAATGAGAAAGTTTCAAAGGTAAGAAAAATAACTACATGTACACAGTAAACAAAGTATAAAAATGAAATATAAATGAATTGTAAATATTTTGTAGGATTGTAGACAATTGGTTCTGAAGTGCTGTAACAGAGATACATAATTTAGTGTTAAAAACATAACTGAGTTCCTAAGATCCAAAAATAGGTACATAAAACAATGTGAAATAATTTAACAGTTATACAAAGAACATTCTGATAGTTGAAACAGTCTCACTTACAAAAACCGAATCAAAATGCTATACAGGTCGTGCTAAATACAAATAAAATACCAGTTATTATAAAAAATTGTTAAATAGACCATGTAACAATGTGTAATTTTAAGTTTTTCAAAATCTTTTAATATCTGATGTTTTTTAATGGTATTACCTATTTTTATTTACTTTGCTAAAAGGTGCTTAGGCTAAGTCTTAAAAATTTGTTAAATACAAAGCCAGACCCGGTCCCTTGCTCGGCCTTGCAATCAACCACTGCGATCAGTGCGGTGGTTGCTCGGCCGGTCCCCGGACGAGTTCTGGGGCGGTATCATTGTATTGGAATTTTGAATAAATCTATTTTGAATTTGAAATTTCAATTTGGTCCAAGATGAACGAATGGAAGTAACTTTTGGTGACATGTTTGAACTATGCTGAGGACTATAGAGTTGATATGAAAGGACTTTATGTGTATACGCATAAACGTTGAAGGAACGCAAAATAAATATTGATATGAATCAGGGAGCTGTAGAATGTTGTGTATAAAAATTAGATAGTAATTTATTATTTAAGACGCGAAAACGAATAGATATTTCAATTGAACTAATAATAGTTTGTGAAAAATTTACTAAATGAATTAGAATGTTATACCAGGGGTATGGAAAGTGTTTTAGAAGTAGCTGAAATAAATGTTATTATTTCGTAAAGTTTAAGCCCTAATTCTTTTTTATATTGACATGGCTAGCTGAAAGATGGATTTAATTTTACTAATTTTGATAGTTTTTTGAGTTAATTTTTTAATGATACGTAGTATACACTATAACACTTGAAATGGTCACGCATCTAAGTACTAACAGCGCCTGAAGTTGCTTTACATCGCATATCGCGTTTTGCTAACCTTGTTAGTATTAAAACTAAGTAAGCCTAACAAAGTATCCTAAATTTACACTAAACTAATGTCATGGTTTAACGAACTCAATGACCATATGGTATGTGATACCCCTACCTCTACCTAAATTCTAGATATGTTGGTCGTTAGTTAATAAGTCACGGTTCGCCACGCCAATACTTTTGTCCTGCTACGCCTCGGGCAAATCTTCTAAAATTTTCTCTTCCTTATATATGCAATACTTACAACTACCTGCAGGACAGATTTAATATTTGTCTTACAAACTTAAATGCAATAAAAGAAACTTAAAATTGTAAATTCCTATATCTTATGTTGTAATTTAGACTCATTAATTCCTAAAGTTTCTAGTATTATTTAGGTTTCATTTTCTTTTTGTTAGCGTCCATTCTTTATTTTTATGTTATATTTTTAAATTGTCTTGTGGCGTAATTGGAACTTACACCTGTTTTCCATCAGTAGAATCATTGGGATTCCGTCCCTCTTCAATAATGTTACCTACGTGTCAAATATGAGCTCGATATAATTTTTCGTATTTGTGACAACACCTGGACTTACGACTGTTTTCCACTAGCAGAATGCCTCGGATTCCGTCCCTCTTTAATACTGTCACCTACGTCCCAAATATGAACTCAATATCTCTACCCGTTTGCGAGCATGCTTTCTGGTTTAAAACATCATCTGGATGTAAAGTAGCAGTTAAACACAAATTGAGCCGATCTGACCCTAATCGATCGATTTCCACATGTATTTTTTCCATTGATAGGGGTGCTCCGATTAGTTCGAATATTGTTTCTGTATATGTACCAGTCGCAGATTTATAAGTATATTTCGTATTTGTGACGCCGGTGCCATCAGGACTCGAATTCTATTCCTCATCAATAGTACCGCCTGCCTGCGTGCCAAATATGAATTCGATATCTATGCCCGTTCGCGAATTATAAGGATTTTTATGAAAAATTTCAATAGAATCCCTTACTACACTAAAATTCCGTGGCACTTTTGGAAATATCACCCTGTCTAGCACTTCGACTTGGGGGGGTTTTCGGATGGCAGAATTTTTGCTCAAATTTTTCGCAACTTTGATCGCTCCCAGCTCGTTAATTTTTGGATCAGGGTAAAAAAATTAAACACCACTTCTAGAGAATTTAAATCTACACAGTCGTTAGATCAACATTTTTTGCCCTATAGACGGAGAGCTAGCGACGATTTTAGTTAAGGAATTTCAAACAGGCTAAAAATGTTAATATGCGTTAAAAGAAAGATTATTAAACGTAGAATGGCTGGTTTGGCAGTCGTGCGTGGTCGGGTCTACCTACCTCGGTTGCCTAAAAGGGTGAAAAAAAACTACTTAAGATGTTTCAAGCAGGCTCATGTTTTAGTATATTAAAGTGACATTCGACTAATAGGGGAAAAAATTTTGGCAGACCAAATGGACGCAGACGACCATAAAGTGGTGATAAAATACCTTATTTCCATTTAAGGTATATTATTTATATTATTCTAGCTGAAATTTTCAGGTAATACAAAAGGTATATAAGAGATTGTTTATTTAAAACGGCAAACCAATAACATACCGGCAGGCCTGCTCTAAGAAGACGAGATGTATATAACATATAACCGTCTCTAGTTTGTGAACTGTATACTATATGTGAACTGTATAAAATGAAAAATATAACCAACATCAATGAGGCAAGATATGCTATTTTTGCGCAAACGTTCTTAGTGAAAAAACCAGATGAGCCGTTTCAACGTAAAATTAAAGGCATTAATGCAGCGCAAATGCCACCGTATCAAAGTGAGTTACGTCAGCAATTATTGAGAACCAAATACATCACGACTATTTGGAGAAATGCACATTTAAAAAATCCTACTGCCTTAGTACCACTCAACAATGTATGGACAGAAATTAATAATTGCTAGGATTTCGTATGGTTTGAGGGAGGGCAATTTCCGCCAATGGTCGGTGATGCCATCGCGTCCATACAACTTCAATGATGATGGGAGTCTCCCAGGTCAGTTATTTTATAATAAATTCGTTTCTAGACATTTAACCTGTTGCTATTAAATATTAATTAATCTTGTAGATGATGATATCGAATTTGACCGCATGTAAGTGATTTTAAATGAAGATAGCAACGATATAGATGCAGATGAAGAATCAGATGAAGATAGTCAAAATAATGAAAAAGACAGCGATTTAAAAAATAATCATTACTAATGTGGATCCGATGTTAGGTTATAAAAATAAAAAGTCAAAAAAATAGCAAACACAAAATGCCTTGTCCTTTATACAGGCTACTCTGTACTTTATAACGCTTACGCACAATTCGAGGTCTGCCGGTATGTTAACGATGAAATTTTGATCTGCCGTTTTAAATATACAATCTCTTATATGCCTTTTGTATCACTTAAAAATTTCAGCTTGCCTAATATACCATAAATGGAACTAATGTTACCACTTTTTAGTGGTCTGCCGGCCCTTTCCGGGGTCCATTTGGTCTGCCAATATGTTTTCCCCTATTAGGCGAATGTCACTTTAATATACTAAAACATGAGCCTGCTTGAAATACCTTATGTAAGTGTTTTTTTCCACCCCTGTAGGCAACTAGGGTAAGTAAACCCGGCCACCCACGACTGCCAGACCGGCCGTTCTACGTTTAGTAATCTTTCTTTTAATGCAAATTACATTTTTAACTTTCCTGAAATTCCTTAACTAAAATCTTCTCTGGGTCTTGGTCTACTGGGAGCACCGGTTCTTGGGACATTTGAGTTTAAAGGGAAAAGTGTCCGAACCCCGCCGTACTTTGAAGCCGATGAAGCCAATAAGGCCCAAATAAACAAATTCATCGAAATTCTGATGAAACCGTGCGATCCGCAAGGAATCAGGCTACTCCATTGAAAGTTTTTATTTTTGAGCTAGCTACAGCCGTTACCGGGATATCGGCGAACGAAATATCGACAAAAACTACTTTCTTTTCGGAGCCGAAAAACCATCGAAAAGCGCAATCTTAAAATGTTCTATCTTTCTAAATAAACCGCCTCGAGGGCCGTACCATATCGCGATGGAAAGAGAAAGAGTTCTAGTTGATCCACATCGTAAATGTTTTCGGCCAAGCCGAGCCGACAGGAGCCTAAGAAGTCGGCCATTTTTGATGTCTAGAATAAATGGCCGCTGTCTAACCGCTGCATCGTATATCGTATGTAGTTTATTAGTTCTATTGTTTCCCATGCTGTAATTGGTACTTGTACTTGTTGGAAGGTTTGTTTATAAAATAATTATAATATAAAATCCAAATATTCTAGATATCTCTAAATTTCCACATATCATACAGCGTATTAATATTTTATATCATTAACAGATTTTCTGTTTAATTTACATGTAAATGGAAAAGCAAATATGTGAAAATATGCAATTTAAATCTGAGTATTTTACTCATTAATATGGAAGATAATAAAAACTCATTTTATAAGATTACTACAGCATGATTATTAGTAATAAAATGAATAAGTTATTGCCAATTCCTAACTGCAGTTTTATGACTGTAAGATCCTATTATCCTAGTAAAATAATACATTTGTTAAACAAATGTTTGGGAATCTCTAATATGTTTCCTCAAATCTGCAAAAGACTGTGCAAATTGGAAGCTGAAAGATTTTTAAGAACATAATCGTTGGATTATAAAACACTGAAACAAACCCAAACATTGTAAATATTTAAGCAATGGCGGTCCTATAATAATTGTGAATTAGTGGATACCCGAAACACGTCTTTTATTTAGCGTCTTTTCTTACGACAGCAGGAAAATTTTCCGTCAGTTACCCTACTTCATTTTTAGTTAGTAAGTTTTATTATTCCTTCTTAGAAAGTTTACTACCTACTTTAGTACAACTTTAATTCACCTCAGGCAAAATAAGCCTCGTCATTATCATTGTATTTCCATTTTAAGATATGCCATTATAATATGTAGAGGAATCTACGACAGCACATTAAAACTTCTAGAGACATGTCAAACGGGTTATAAAAGCAATGATAGAGAGCCAAATAGATATCCCATAAAAAAACACATGAAAATAATTTATTAAACACAACATGAAACACGCATTATAAAACTGTATTTTTATTCACATTAAGAATGACGAACACTACGTTAACTTCATACTAAAAAAGAATAATCACAAATGAGTTAACGAACAAAACTTTTCACAAATATGCATGTATATTGTGTTTCTAAAACATTTACATTATACAGGGTGGGTCAATATCAATAAAAGTAGAATGTGCAAAATGCGATGTTAAATCTTTAAATATTTCGTAGTTTTATTATTGGTTTCTATGGAAACAGCAATAGAATTTAGTCATTACAACAAGGTAACTTTGCCAATTTGTCGTATTTTTACAAAATTATATCGTTTTCTAATTTCGAATGGCGATACAAAAAATTTTGCGTATTGTAAGGGTTTATACTTAGTTAATTTAGATATTAGAATATTTCTTAATAATTATACATAGTCAAGCATTAGATATTTCGTAATTATAAATAAATGTATAGGTAATCGAATTGTGGACTTTAACAGTACAGGTCAACATACTGCGCAGTCATTAAAATGTTGATGTAGACTAATTTGATACTTCCTAGCAATAATTATAATGTAATGAATTAATATAATTTGGATGGAATATAGAATCATTACAAAGCCAACAGCGTTTTTATTACATGGCGATCCTGCCAGCGCGAAAAAAAATTAACTATGAAACTTAAAGTTATATGTTAAATAGTCAAATGTTTTGTCTACGACTCTATATTAGATTAAAGTTAAACAATCAAAATGGGTCAAACGAAGTCGACTACACAAAATTTGGAAGAAAATGGAGTAGTCAATTCTAACTTCATCGTCCAACAACAAGAGTACAATGTTACAAAGGACGTGAAAATCATATTGTACATTATAGCTTCGTTAATGGTGGTTTCCCTGGCCATAAAAGTATTTAAAATGTACAGGAGAAACTTAAAAAAACAGGTGAAGCGAAACTTAGCAGCCTCAACACTCAGTATGGATCCTTAGAAGACAGTCACCCCGGTTCGCCTCCAGTTCCGGCCTCCAGCAGAAAGTTCCGGCTTCCAGCAGATTCCAGCAGAAGATTTTGTGATGGAAAACTAAGTGAGTGTTGTGTGACTAGTGAAAGTGTGCGCTACTATGGTGATTAAAGAAAAAACACAACAAAATTAGTTTTAAAATAAAGGATAACCTAGAACTACTGTAAGTTTTCCTTCCTAGACTTATATTTATAGTGATGTTTATGTACCGATAGATATTTAGGCTACTTTTAAATGTCTGCATTTCTTATTCTGAATTTCTATGTCGACCAACTGGGAACGGATTCAGCTAGATCTACTTAAATATAAAGAGGACGTAGTTAATCAAGCTAAACGCGCCATAAAAAAGGAAGTACCTAAAAGCGATCTAACTAGACAAGATATTCGAGATACTCTTGTACAGTTATTTAATGATACAACTAAATATATTGGTATCCATTGGTCCAACCTAGATAATAGGCAAAGAAGTGCAGTTAAATCTATTTTTCTTAAAATTAGAGATAAAATAATTAGAGCATTTCAGTTATTAAACGTTAATTATAAGATTCCTACGAATTGTATAGAACCAATTGATATTTTGATTTTTGACGAAGACGTTGTGTTGGACGAAGATTCATTAGCAATGGCGATGACGAACGTCGAATTGTTTAATTTAGCTAGCAAAATTTTGCCACAGGAATTTGACGGTTCTCCCGATAAACTACAATCCTTTTTAGATGCATTGGCACTACTTGATACTAATTCAAATGACCATACTGCTAACGCCGTCGCTTATGTTAAAACACGTCTAACGGGCAAAATTCTCTCTTAGGTATAATAAATACTTTAAAAAATGGGATTAAAGGCGAAAGTTCTCAGTCGTTAACAGCTAAAGTACTAAACATGAAACAGAACCATAAGGATGCTGTAACCTACGCCGCAGAAATCGAGTCGTTAGCTGAAAACCTAAAAAGAGCATTTATAAGAGAAGGTGTACCTTACGAAGTTGCGGGTCGATACTCTACAGAACACGTGATTAGATCCCTCAGTACTAATTCAAATTCGGAAAGAACACGATTAGTTATGGAAGCAGGTACTTTTGGTACAGTTCAAGAAGCTGTTACAAAATTTGTTAATATTAGTAATAACAGTCAAGCTAGTACGTCTAATGTTTTTCATTTTAGACAAAATTACAGGCGTTATAGTAACAATCGCGGTGGACAAAATTATAATCATAATGATAACGCTCGAAGGTGATACGATCGAGGTAGACGCGGACGTGCTAATTATAACAATAGGCAAAATATAAATGGTAGTGATAGGCGAAATTATCGAGGAAACAATCGTACAACAGCAGTAAGGGCTGCTGGGATAAATACAGAGTCGGGAAATGAAGCGAGCCCCCAACAGGCTCGATTGGGGGAAGAAATGTAAACATTTTTAATTTTAATTTATCATTCTCGAATTTTGTAATATTTTCAACAAAAATGACGGGTTCAGAAAACACATTTTTGCTCGACACGGGCGCTGATATATCCATTTTTAAAAGAAGAAAAATTAACCCAGATCAAATGCTAGATATTTCTAATCCCAGTAAAATTAAAGGTGTAACAGAAGGCGTCATTAAGTCTTTAGGCGTCACGGAAACTGAAATTTTTGTTGAAGGTTACAAAATACGACACAAATTTCACATAGTCGATTCAAATTTTCCTATACCTTCTGATGCGATTTTGGGAAGAGATTTCATATCTAAATATAAATGCAATTTGGACTATTCTAATTGGACAATGACTATTAGGTTAGGTAATAATCATATTACTATTCCGATTTATAGTGGTCCTGAAGAGGATTGGTTGTTCGTTCCGCCTAGATGCGAGGTACTAAGACGAGTAAAAAGTCTAACTCAGCTTCCTCAAGATGCTGTAGTGATAAACAAGGAGATACACCCTGGTGTTTTTGTAGCCAGAACAATAATATCTAAAGATTGTCCAATAGTTAAAATTATCAATACTACATTTGAAAATGTTACTTTAAAAAATGTCAAATTTGAAATCCTCAGTTTGAATCAATTCCATGTATACAACATTGAATCCGAAAACAATGATCGACTTCCAAATCTAATGAAACAATTAAATACCGACGGTATACCAGAATTTGTTAAAAATAAAGTGATTCAATTATGTAATCAGTTTTCAGATATATTCGCACTAAAATCAGATAAATTAACTGTAAATAATTTTTACAATCAGGAATTAAAGCTAACAGATAATAAACCGGTTTATATAAAAAATTATAGAACACCTAGGGCACAAAAAGACGAAATTAATGATCAAATCGGAAAAATGTTAGATAACGATATAATAGAGCCGTCAATTTCAGAATACAATAGTCTTGTTCTATTAGTACCCAAAAAGTCTACTGATGGTAAAAGAAAATGGCGTCTAGTAGTAGATTTTCGACAGCTAAACAAAAAATTAATAGCCGACAAATTCCCTCTTCCTCGTATCGACGACATTTTAGGTCAGCTTGGTAGAGCCAAGTGGTTTTCAGTAATAGATTTAATTTCAGGATTTCACCAAATACCCTTACAAGAAAACTCACGTAATATAACTTCTTTCAGCGTGGACTCTGGATCTTTTAGGTTTACCAGATTACCCTTTGGACTGTCAGTCAGCCCCAATAGTTTTCAAAGAATGATGTCGATAGCTTTTGCAGGAATCACCCCTGAAAAGGCATTTCTTTACATGGATGATTTAATAGTAATTGGTTGTTCTGAAAATCATCATTTAAATAATTTTAAAAAAGTTTTTGAAACTTGTAGAAAATATAATTTGAAACTAAATCCCGAGAAATGTAAGTTCTTTAGAAATGAAGTAACATATTTAGGTCACAAAATAACGCACAAAGGTATTTTACCAGATGATTTTAAATATGACATTATAAACAAATATCCTATTCCACAAACCGCTGATGAGGTAAAACGATTCGTCGCGTTTACTAATTACTATCGCAGATTTATACCGAGGTTTACCATTAAATAAATGAACAAGGAAAAATGTAAAGTTTACTTGGACACCGGAATGTCAACATTCGTCTGAAACACTTAAAAAATCATTAATATCTCCTCAAATATTACAATATCCTGATTTCTCTAAGCCTTTTATAATAACAACTGATGCCTCAGGTGGGGCCTGTGGAGCCTTATTATCTCAATTTTTTTTCTGGAAACGAATTACCAATAGCCTACGCCTCACGTAGTTTTACGAAAGGAGAAATTCATAAACCAACAATTTTAAAGGAATTAACAGCAGTACATTGGGCCATAAAATATTTTCATTGTTATGTATACGGTACAAAATTTGTTGTAAAAACTGATCATCGACCTTTAATTTATTTATTTTCCATGAAAGATCCCACATCAAAACTCACAAGAATGCGACTTGACCTAGAAGAGTACAATTTCGAAATTCAATACGTAAAAGGTAAAAATAACGTATGTGCTGACGCGCTGTCTAGAATAAATATAGATAAACTTAAAGACATTAATAGAAACGTATCTCATATACTCGCAATTACACGGTCAAGGTCAAAGAACCCTGAACAAAACAATAACACGATAACAAATTTACCTACAAGTCTCAAAGTTTACGAAACTTTAAACAATTACGAGACTATTAAATCATCATATCATTAACGACGATATTGCATTAGAGCAAGTATTGTCTCAGCTACAAATTATTACTGATGATTGTAAATTTGACAAATTGAGACTAAGCTTAGCCGATGATATTTTTAAACAGTGCACTGTCAATAAATTTAAGGAATTAGGGCAAAAATATCTTAAAAAACTTACTATTATTCTCTGTCATGCAAGAAAAGTGATCACAAATAAAAATGAAAAATTAAAACTGATCCCAATTGCAAACAAAGAAGCAGCAACTGTCGCTTCTAGTATCGTAAAAAACTTTATTTTGGTATACGGTCCTATGAAAGAAATTCGAACGGACATGAGAACCGAATATAAAAATCAAGTTTTCGAAAATTTAACAAAACTATTGAAGACAAGTCATAAAATATCTACTGCGTATCATGGCATAGGATGCCAACGAAATCATCGCGTTCTTAATGAGTACATTCGTATGTACATAAATGAGTCAAAAACTGATTGGCCAACATGGTGTCAATATTATGCATTTTGTTACAACACAACTCCAAGCACTTACCATAACTACACACCATTTGAACTTGTTTTTGGGAAAAAAGCAAACCTTCCAGAAATGCTAATCGGATCGCACGTCGACCCTCTTTACAATATCGACGCTTACGATCAAGAGTTTAGATATAGATTACAGTTAGCACATAAAAGAGCGAAGGAGTATCTTGAAAAGTCAAAGGTAAATCGCAAAATTCGTTTCGATAACAAGGCAAGCGAAATTGAATTAAAACCAGGAGATCTTGTTACGGTAACTAACGAAAACCGTCATAAATTTGACCCGTGGTATAATGGTCCATTCCCCGTTGTTCGTGTAGATGGTTCGAATTGTACAATTCAGAATGAGAAAGGCAAATCAACCACAGTACACAAAAATCGTGTACGAAAATATACATAATGTAATTAGATAATAATTAATTGTTAGTTGTAGGTAATATTAATAACCCTTAATAAGCAAATGTAATTATATCGTTAAACTTAACTACATATAAACCACTCTCGATATTTTTCATCCTGACTAAAGAATGCCCTTGACAAGTGGCCATAGTGAAGGTCATTCTCCTAGAAGGGATGGTGTAAGGGTTTATACTTAGTTAATTTAGATATTGGAATATTTCTTAATAATTATACATAGTCAAGCATTAGATATTTCGTAATTATAAATAAATGTATAGGTAATCGAATTGCGGACTTTAACAGTACAGGTCAACATACTGCGCAGTCATTAAAATGTTGATGTAGACTAATTTGATACTTCCTAGCAATAATTATAATGTAATGAATTAATATAATTTGGATGGAATATAGAATCATTACAAAGCTAACAGCGTTTTTATTACAATGTAACTCGGAACTAAAATGTGGTTTTTTTACTCGTGTGGTTTATAGCACATGCCTTCGGCTCGTACTATAAACGCCCCATGTGTAAAAAAATAACACCATTTTAGATACTTGTTACATAAAGAAGCAAAAGTGTTTCTGTACATCTGAACAAGATCGAGGGATCCAGAATATTTTGTATATTTTCTGACTGAGCAACCGGCACTGATACTTATCTAGTTTTGAGCAGACAATGTTGACGAAAATAACAAGTATTGGTATATACAATCAGTAAATAGTTCCTAAGTCACATGATCAGACGTGTAAACAAATAACACCCAATACAAACAAAGGCAAATTAGATTTTTTTTTAGATGATTGATAACATGCCCACATTAAACAGTACATGAGTAAGTAGAAAGATTTTGAATTTTCTGTTTCAAACTAATGGATTTTTATATGAACTATGGATACTTTAATATAAGTTTGTTTTATAAAATATAAAATGAAATTTTTATGCAACCGAAAAAACATACAAAACCATTATTGTACTTGGAATTATGTCAAAAAGTGAGCAAAGCTTGTAATGTTTCTCTACATAAGGTCACTTGAATAATGTCCTATAAATTTTGCTTCATATTTAAGAATGGGATACCGTAACAAATTCTCGTAACATTCGTATTATTTATTCATAATACAATCTTATCAAGTTACTTGGACTTGAAGCTAGGAAACAGATATTATAAACCAAGAGCTACTGAATTTTTCAATGGGCATTTGAGAACCTCTTTCAACTTTTATGGTGTGTAGTCCTGTTCAAGGAAACAACCCTACGCTAAATCCAGGTCTTTCCGTCGAGGGCGTTTTCGCATGAGGACTGTTATCCACAGAACAATATCTTTGGTAAATAAAAACCACATTTACAAAACGCCAAAACATTTGAAGATTACACTCGAATACAGTACTCAACGTACATTTCGTTAACCATGCTAGCATCATCAGGAGATGATTAAAATTGAAAGCCCATCTTATTACCTCCCGATAATACCTATCTTCAGTGACTGCGTCCTGTTGCATTGGTATTTTTTTTAATTCTTCCTGGCATGTCCTTTCTTCTTCGTTTTCTCCATGAAGTCTTATTTCCAGGTCTTCCATCATTTTCCTCAATTCTTTTTGACGTCTCTTTTCTTGTTCTTCTTTTCTTTCTTGGCGTTTCTTTTCTTGATCTAGCATCATCTTTCTTAGTTCACCTTTTTCTTCTTGACGGTTCTTTTCTTGTTCTATTATCATTTTTTTTAATTTCGCATTTCCGATTTGAAATGTGCTGTTATTGCAGTGTATAGGTCTCCTACGGGGCACTACGAGAACTTCCATGATAAACTAATCGAAATATTGGAATACTGTACAAATAGATATGAAAATATTATACTGACTGTTGACTTTAATATTAACTTTAGGGGATCAACGGCCAATCTAAATGATTTTATTTGTTTAATTTCCACGTTTGGTTTAAATATCATTATTTGTGAATACACTAGTATTTACAGACAAATCATCAACTTGCGTTGACAACATTATTACAAACTTGGAACAGACTGCTTTTACATCCAGTATAATAGATCCATGTCTTTCGGATCGCTATGCCCAAAGTTTTCTATTGAATGTAGGAAAAAGAAAGAGTAACAAAAGTGACACCTACAGAAGAACTTTTAATTCTCGTAGGATAAACAATTTGAAAACATCCCTAAATGCGCTTGATTGGAGTTGCTTTAATTTTATATCTCATGATAATATCGATGGTTGTGCACAACTGCTTGTTAAAATTTACCAGAACCACATTGATAATTTTTTCCTCTAACTAAGTAATCAACAATTAAAATAAAATCACAACCTCGCTGGTTCAATGAAGAACTCCGACAAATGAGTGACAAATACACTAATTTGTCTTTTTATACCCCACTACACCACATGAAGTCATCAATGATGTACAGTCCTTAAAAAATACCATCTCATTTGATATCTACGGTATTAACACTGTTACTTTAAAAGAAACTTTTAACACTATTGCAGTACCTCTAAGCAATTTGTTCAATGTTTGCTTTGATAAAGGTATTTTACCTGACGCATTTAAAATAACCAAAGTCTCACCAATCTTTAAAAAAGGGGATAATATGTCTCTTTTTGATAATTATCTATTATACCAATCTTTGGGAAACTTTTGGAAATTCTATTGAAAATAAGACTGGTCAATTACCTAGAAGTGAACAACATTCTGAATCCTTGTCAATTTGGCTTTAGAAAAAACTGCTCCACAATAAAAGCAGTTTCATGTGTCATAGATGATGTAATCGAAGCGCTCGAGCAACGTCTTTACACTTTAGTCTTTCTGTCACACTATGTGATCTAGGTAAAGTTTTGCTTGTGTTTCTCACGAAATATTAATCCAGAAACTTGAATTTTATGATATTAGAGGATTACCTTTAACTTTATTTAGATAATATCTTGAAAACAGAGCACAGTGCGTTTCACTTAATAACAAAAATCTGACACTAAAATCATTAAACATGGATTTCCTCAAGGCTCCATATTAGGCCCAACTCTTTTTCTTATTTAAATTAACGATCTGCCTTCTTTTCTTGACGAAATTAAATGTACGTTGTTCGCTGACGACTTAACCCTAAAAAACTCTTCTAAAAATATAAGAGAACTTGTAGATTAGGAAGTCGTAGCTAACAAAAAATCTGAACAGTGGTTCTCTGCAAATAAACTAAAATTAAACAAAAGTAAAACTCAAAGTTTGGTTATCAGTACTGATACGACTATTACTAAGGGAAATAGTGTCAAGTTATTAGGCATAACTATTGATGACGGCCTGAATTGGGATGTACATAAAGTCTAGTATACTTTAACTTGGCGTGTGTATGTATGAGTTAATATTTCCGTACGATTTCATTTTCTCTTGTACACAAAGATCCAGAAATATTGTCCACGTAGACAATGTTTCTGGACTATTGCTTTAACTTTATGTAGAATACGGGAGAAAATGAAATCGTACGGAAATATTAACTCATACATACACACGCCAAGTTAAACTATACTAGACTATATTGATCAGCTATGCAAGAAATTATCTAGCACAATCTTTGTCATCTGAGGATTTAGTAAACTTATAAATAAAGATACCCTACTATCAGTATATTATGGTTCATTTCATTCCTACTTGAACTATAATAATAATAATGTTTATTTACAAAATATGAAAAAGTTACATAAGTGTACAATAAGAAATAAACATAGAGACATCCACAAAAGAAACCTTGCTCGTGGACGATAGTAGCTACTGACTAATTAAAATCTAAAATTATTTGCTAAAAAAAAAATGCAGGATTTAAAATTAAACTAAAATGGTATGAGGTAGGTAGGTTTGATTTACACAATTATTAATTGGAATACTTAGTTGAAACTTTATCTAACTTAATACATCCATATTACGATTTAAAATAATGTAATAACTTTTATTTAATAGCTTTGGATATGTACATTTTTTGCGTCTATTATCTGATGAAGGACTATTCTGGGAGTTTTGAGAATCCATGCTTTTATTTTCGTCTTGAACAGTGACATCGAATTAATTTGTTTTAGGTCACGTGGAATGATGTTATACAATTTTGGAGAAAGATAGGTGTGACAGCGTTGTCCAATTGTTTTAAATGCTCTTGGAATAGTTATAGCTTGATTCCTATATCTTGTGTTGTAATCATGTTCGATAGGTATAATGTTTTTCGAGTGCTTATATTGATTTAATATCAGAACATGACCGAATAACTGTCTTATATCAAGAACATTTGATATTTTAAACAATTCATTGCTTGGGTAGGTATAACATTTGTCAAATATGATTTTTAGAAACCATTTTTGCATAATATCCAGATGCTTTAAATAAGTATTTGTTGCGCCCCCCAAGCAACAATGCCATAAATCAGGTGCGTCTGCACAAGTGCATAATACATTATTTTTAGATGATTTGTTTCGAAGAATTTTTTGAAATACTTAAATTTAGGAAGAAGATATCTTAACTTCTTAATTAAATTACTTATTTGTGCATCCCATCTAAGATGGCAGTCCATTGTAATACCTAAGTATTTGACTGTTTTTGCCGAGTTTAATTTTATTTTCGTGTCCTCATTTTTTAATATAATATGATCAAACGGCGGTAGATGACAGGAATAACTGGTAAACGGTACAAATTGAGTTTTTTTCATATTGATACTTAATAGTTTACTGTGAAAAAACTCAACTACTGTAGGAAAATTATCTTGAACTTTCTGCTTTAACTCTTCCCAGCTCTTGGCTCTATAAATCAATACAGTATCATCCGCAAAACTGATTATTTGACCGCTTATTTGAAGTTTAAATAAACCATTGACATATAGACTGAAAAGAAGCGGTCCCAGTACTGTACCCTGAGGGACCCCATAACCTACTTTCTTAGTAGTACTTACACGATTTTCAATTTTAACACATTGTTGCCTGTCCGTTAAATAACTGCGCATTAAATTGTAGGCGGTTCCTCGAATTCCAATACCTTCCAGGATTTCTAATAAGTTTGGATGGCTAACTGTATCAGACGCCTTCGCAAGGTCAACAAATATGCCTACAACTGGTTCAGAATTGTCCATGGCTTCGTATATTCTAGCTGTTAAATCCGCTATGGCATCTTGCGTTGATCTGCCTTCTCTAAATCCATATTGTCCATCAGAGAGTATCTTATATTTATTTATATAGTCTACTATTCTACTTTTTAGTATTTTTTCAAAATTTTTTGATAAGGTAGATAGTAGAGATATTGGTCGGTAGTTAGAAATTTCAAGTTTATCACCAGACTTAAACAAAGGTTTTACTATAGCGATTTTAAGGGCAGATGGAAAGATACCAGCTATGATAGACTTATTAATTATATATGAGATGGGGCCCACCACATAATCGACACATTCTTTTAGAGTCTCTGCTCTAATCTGATCTATACCGGGTGCTTTCTTGGATTTCAATTTGCTAATAACTTTTCTAATTTCATTTTCATCTGTTTGCGCCAGAAAGATGGAATTTGTTAGCGTTGTTCTTGGGAACCTTCGCTTTACCGATGTAATATTTTTTGCCAAGTTTTCTCCTACAGTACTGAAATATTGATTAACTTGAACTATGGGATAATACTCTGGGGAAACTTTAGTTTTTCACAAAATAATTACATGAATTCTTGTCGACGCCCAATAATGTCATTGACAAACCTATGCATATATAATAGCTTACTACAAATACAAAGTAACAGAAGTCAACTACAGACATATCAAGGAGCTTCCCTACCTCCAGTGGTTTCCAGATAGAACACTCCGGAACTTCCGCGAACGCTCCAGAAATCCTCTATTGCAATTCTCTTTCTAACACCAACTATTACGTGGTTACATCGTTTAGTAAACACTTCGAGAGTGGATTCAATAATCGCAATACGAATAACATGTGCACAATATTTCAAACTGTAGCATTTTAAGCGTTCAATATTGACATTTTTTATATTCATTTATTTAACGTCGGTCTATTTCCGCTACCAAGGCCAATCACCGACGCTAGGGGATAAGCTCGTCTGTGTAAGCACTGGGACCCCTAGCCTGGAAATTTTGCCGAACCCCCACAGTTTGTGGTGGGGTAGGGATCTTTAACGTGCTCACATCGTAGATACACGGAACCCATAGTTTTACATCTCTTTCGAAAGATGGTGACGCGAGTAGATCCCCTCATCCACTATTTCTCATCGACTTGCTGTGACCCGGTTTTGAATCCGGGCCGTCTGCGTGCGAGGACGCGCCACTGTCCATCACACCAAAAAGCCGACAGTATTAACATTAAATAAAATAAATACCTAAACTAATCTAACAAAATATTATTATTATCACAGGAAACTAGGAAATTGTGCCTTCTGTGACATTATTTGTTACTGATATTAATTCCAGATGTTTACAGATTCTTGTTATATTTGTTGAATCCTGCCATTCAAGGTCTTTGTCAAGGCCAGGGATATCAACGGAAACATTTTTGTTATGTATGCAATAAAAGACATTTAAATTTAAAATTTTCGTGTCTATATTCTATTTTACTATTTTCTTTAGATAGTTACCTTGGTTGGTTACATTGTGTGAAGATTATCAAATTATTTTGACAACTCTTTGGCCGCATTAGGTTGGTTAGTATTTTATATTTTGCGGGCAGCAAAGTTAACACAATTATGTTTAAGTGCATTAGCAGATGGTTTGCAATTTATTATGAATTTCCTAACAAATATTGCAGATCACGTCCGCTGTTTAACTTCGTCTGGCAATATGCCAAAAAGATACTACCGACCGCATCGTCCGGAGTCTGGTATAGTTTCTAACGTGCATATATTTAATTAATAAAACTTAATTTGACAATACAGTAATTCACATTTGTTATCAGAAACGGTATAACATGATATCCGCATTAAACGTAAATTACATGCTTGTTTAATTATCGTATTCTATTTTAAATAGTTTAAAAAGAAACAATTGTTTTCTAATACACGCAGCAGTTATTGTGGCTTTTTTCAAATTCCTTTAAATATTTCTCATATTCTTAATAATAATAAAAAAGTTGGTAAACTAATCAAAATTTATATTGCTTTGTTGAGCATAATATCTACGATGGGACTGTGGTTAGGTAAATATTTTTTTAACTAGAAACATTTAAGTCACAATTAGTTACTGTTAATATCATTGGCCTGCAAACATTTTGTAATTTAATTAGTTTCTTAAATATTTCCAGGGCGTGTCTTTCTGCTATTTTCACTTGCTAAGACTTCGCCCCTAAAATCGATTACATTTAACAGTTTTAATTTTGCTAGCTTATTTTTCTCTGTTAGGTCAGCGCATTCGTATTAGATTAAATGGGCTGCGTATACGTTAAGCTGCTAAGATTTGTTTTGAGGACATGCGTGGATTTCCATTGCAATGTTTACATAGACTTATCGTCAAAATTGCTACCGTTAAATAAAGCAGCGTGTATACAATCTATTTTCAACCAAATAATAACAATAAATAATCTTTATGTGAACTGTTATGGAGTACCGTTCGTGATATAATTTTGCAGCCATAAAGTACCTCTTATAAAAAATAAACTGGCTTTATTTTACTAGTGCTATTCGCACAGGGAGATAGTTTATTTAATTTTGTCATAAAAAGTGAAATTCTTGACGGTTTTTACATAAAATTAATCTTGATAATAGCCAATTTTAGCAATCGAAAAACTTGTATATGATTCGTCCATAATGAGATTTGATTGAACTCGTCCTCTTTATGGCCCTTTTCTCCTCTACGCTAGCTCGGTCATAAACTGGCCCCGTCCAAGAAAACTTTACATTAGGCCTCACATAAACACCTATTGTTGTATCGAAAATTAATTTGCAATTTTACTTATAAAAGATGTCGTCTTTAAGGCGAAGTATGGACTAAAGCTCAACTCAAACTACCGGAAATGACAGTAACTTATACTATATTTTAAGTGGGACACCCTGTATATTTTTTGAGAAAAAATATAACCTAAAATTTTTTTTCAGGAAAGTTTAGGTTGGCATGTAAGCAGCCATTGCTGCTGAAAAAAGTTTTTTCTGGGTCACTAAATATTGGTAAAATGAAATCATGATATTAAGCCGGCTAATTTGTCTTTTACAGTCAATTGTACACCACGGAAATGGTTTTCCGATGCAAGTAGTTTTTTTTTCAAATCAACCATCACGATTAATTCATAAAATAACATTGATGATTTAATAAATAAACAAAAACTTGCCAAGGGGGTGCATAATAAAAGCAAATAACTTCAAAAATATAATAATATAATTAGTTGACACAAAACTATAACAAATGTTCAAAAGTTCCACCATTAACCGTTTGACACTTTCACGCCCTGCTTATGGTACCACTCACTGCAATATTCAGTTGCACTGGATCGATTTCTTACACAATTTTCTATATCATGTGACCCCATAGAAAAAAGTCCAAAAGTGTCAGTCAAGTCCCTAACTGTAATTTATCTACGAAATCTTTATTACGTTCCTAAGAAAACTCAAATATCTGTCTCTAGCTATAGTTCAAATCACGAATATTAACGTTCATGTTATCATGTTTATTTCCGTACCAAATCGATTCAAGGCCACACAGAACGGCACGCATGGGCGTATCAATGTTTGCAAAAGAGAAGTATTTTATAATTATATGAACAGTAATAACGAAAATTAAAAATCAATAAATTTGATATATGCATCCACTGCACTCCACTAAATCGACAGAGAACTAACAGAATGCTGAACATTGGTTGCGGCTACAACTAGCTGTTGTATTGCTCATTTATAAAACGCATCGTTACGCTTGGTACTACTTTTACTAATCGTGTACCAATAATGTCCATCCAAACATTAAACCTGAAAAGTTCCTGAAAATTTTCTCGTAAAAGCCTAGGATTGTTCTCGGCCCAGTACCGTGTGTTATTATTGTTAACCATGCCGTTACTAGTAAAACGAAATTCATCGGAATAAAGTATGTAATAGGAGAATTCCCTATGATCCCATTAACAGGGTGCTAGTTTCAATACCCTAGCCTTCTACTATCATTGTTTTTCAACAACATCGAAATATGCCCATTAAACGATCGTAAATCCAATCATAAACGGCTACATTTTGCACAGAATATCATATTGCATAGCGGACCTGACACGTTATAGTTGATACTGCATTTGTAGCCTAATAACCGATGCATTATAAACCATTATATGTTAGGGGGCGTCCGCTGTGGCTAGTGCGATGGCTAGAGCGAAGGCGGCTTTGAGGATATGACACTAGCGGCGGGATATTTGAATATGTCATCAGTATTTCTATTAAAATTTTTATAGTTGTATTACGGATAATTACGTAGTTATTGAAAATAAATTTGATAATAATGGAAAGTGATGTTTATTAACATTTGGAGTAGTAGGTTGTTATAGAAGAACTATAATATGCAACTCGCACAAAATGGCAATATTGCCCTCGTATGAATTAAACCCCTCACCTTCGGCTCGTGCCGCAATTTCACACTCTTGTAAAATGAGCCTCATTTTGTGCTTATTGCATAATATACTATTTTATACAGATATTGATGTAGTTGATACTTAAAAGAATGATATTTATATTTTTCTAATAGTTTCTATACAAACTGGTAACGGGTAGACGCCGTATGGTTCAAATTTACCCATCTATGTATTTTCATTATTTCATTAATTATAAATTCATGTTCATTTTCGTTCGAATTTTCTCGAAACTTCTTCTCCACCTATTTAGAGTAGTGCCTTGTTGGATGATGTCTTCTGGGATAGTGTTGCGTATATATTATTTGCATTTGTACGGCATTCTTTTACATTCTCCATAAATGAGTAGCATATTATCTACTTTTCATCTTACATATAAATTTCTGTTTTTAGAAAATATTAATTATATAAGCTCTAAATACACTGGTTTCAAACAATTTATAGTAGGTTGTAAAATAATGTCAAATTTTGTTTCTTTTCAAGGTATATCTGATTAATTTATTTTCAAATGTTTAACTTATACATAAATTCCTAAAAGAAATTTAAAATAAGATGAAGTTTCGTATATAAGTTATTTACGAACTAATGGTGAAGTGTTTGGTATCCAAATGTGGATGAGGAAATTCTCCATTAAAAAAGCATAATAAATCATAATGGTTCCATTGAAAAAAGATACTTATGTCGAAAGAACCATTTTCGAAATATTTAAATACGTGTAAAAGACAAGTCAGTCGACTTATGATGATGTTATTTTTCCAATCTTTAATGACCCAGAAGAAACGTTTTCCAGCAGTCATGGCTGCCTAGATGCCAACCTAAAGTTTCCGCGAAGTGGTACCAACACATGTATAATGACTCCCTGAATAAAAATATTTAGAGTGTACCATTAAAAAACAGATGTAATGGTAATTTCCAGGGAAACTGGAATTGCTAGAATCGTCTCGTTAGTATGTATTAATTTAAATTTAGCTGTTATTTCAATTCCCAAAATTTCAAAATTATATTGAAAAAATACAAAAAAGTTATAATGGTGAGCCTTATTTCGTTTACACTCGGTATATTATCTCAGTTCCAACAATCATGATGCATTTATTATATATTCTTCATTATTCAGTTTGATACTTTGACCATCACTATTTATAATATTTAATTGATTTTCTTTGTTGCAGATACCCTGAGAAGAACCACATTCTATGCTCGGACCGTCGATGTACCTTTGCTATAACCATCTGTTATATACTACCCATTCTACTGTGTTTTCCAAGCTACAGTATCTTCCAAATTACTACCACCGAAATTACGGAAAATGGAGAAAACTACACTCTCTACCACACCACTCTAAACGAAAACGTCAAAGCTGACAAAACACTCCTGAAAATAAACTTCTGTCTCTTTGCGGTTTTCATCAAAGTGCTACCCTGCATAATTCTCACGATTATCAGCTGCTGGTTGATTAGAACGCTATTCAAAGCCAAAAAAAGAAAACAAGTGTTGCGAGGCTACGATTCTTATCCGCTGACAACCAACGGGAAAGACATTAAGCGGAAAGTGTCCAAAGCGGAGAGAAGAGCAGATCGAACAACCAAAATGCTCATTGCTGTTCTCTTGCTGTTTCTCATCACCGAGTTTCCGCAAGGCCTTTTCGCATTTTTCATCGGTTTAAAAGGGAAAGATTTATTTTTGGTATGCTACCAGCAGTACGGCGAAGTAATGGACATGATGGCTCTGTTAAACGGTTCGATCAATTTTATTTTGTACTGCTGCATGAATCGAATGTTCAGAGCCACTTTTGGTCAATTATTTAAACATAAAATTTTGGCCAAATGGGCCAATGCACCACCTTCTGAAATACATACTACGTACGTATAAATTTTATGGTAAAAATGTTTAAGACGGACTGAATGGGAAAAGATATTTCACATATGATGACATAGGTACAATTTTCTTCCTGCCATCCTGTTAGTACTAATACTAATAGTAGTGAAGTGTGCGAATCGGTTCTCTTTGGAGTTGCTCAACCCCCCAAACGGCCAAAAGCCACTCCCAAAGGGGGTTAAACGCTTATGACATCTTTTCCAACGGTGAAACTTAGCGTTTTCGAGGATGCTAAGCACCGCGCCGACGGTGATATTCAATATTTCTTCCGACCCCCTCCAACTCTTCTAATTGCTAACAAAACACCGCCGATGTGGGGATTTTCGTTAGCCGTTAGAGAGATTGGAAGGGGTCGGAAGGAATGTTGACCATCACCACCGTGCTCAGCATCCTCGAAAACGGGCGTTACACACATTTTGCCGGTGATATAAAATAACGCAATTTTCACCCCTTTCAGGAATGCTTATTAACCGTTAGAGGGGTTGGAGGGGCTGGAAAAATATTGAGCATATCAGCATCCTCGAAAACGGGGAGTACGCTAAATTTCACTTTGGAAAAGATGTGATAAGCGTTTAACCCCTTTTGGGGGTGGTCTTTGGCCGTTTTGCATAACTCCAAAGAGAAATTCTCTCTCGTTGCATAGCAAAATATTTACAACTTCATCCGACTCACTCGCTCCAGTATAGACCATATAAAATGTACTAAAATAATTTTTGCGAAAAATCTACTCAAAAGAAGGGTAGGTGGTACTTTTCTTCGTCAAAATGCATGATCAATAGTTTGCCAGCTTGAAACGTTATTTTCAAAAAATAAAGATGTCAAAACTTAAGGTTCGAAAGATATCCTGAAATTTTATTTTCGAACGACACTAGAAGTGAAGAATAGTATATTCTGTAATAAGTTTGGAATGAAGCATATTCTGCGCGAGCGGAAGTTTGTCACCCGAGCGAAGCGAGAGGGACGGTCCGCGAGCGCAGAATATGCCATTCCAAGCGAATTACAGACTATACTTTTTCTACGCCTATAAATTAGGTTTATTTGTGTCTATATGTCTATTTGTTTTACCACTGCAACGGTGAAACGTTAAAGGTTAACTGTCAATAGAAATAGAAACGTCAACTGCCGACGGAAACGCAAACAGTATTACAGAAGGCACTACTACTGGATGGCACCACCTATGCTTGTTAAATTCTAGAGGCATGTAATAAATATTACATATCAGCCACTGGAATATAGGTCATTCCTTATTTAAAATCGGCATCATAATGCTCATATTACATAATAGGCGTAGAAAAAGTATTGTTACGTGTTTACACCCTGTCGTAAACACTTCCAAACGTAGGTCCAATAATTGCAACAAGAATGTTCACTAACTACTGATTTACTAACCACTAAATTACAATAGTTAGTCTTTACAATAACACACTAGTTATAAATTTCGTCTACTATAGTCTCGCTACTATAGTTCACAACTGTTCTCTATCACATCTAATACATTATATCTGATCACTTGCTCATCTAATGCATAACTGTCCTCCTCGCTTTGGATCCGTTTCTTATATATCCGTGACGCCTTATTCTCGATTCGCCCAGACCGTTCCGGACAACTTCTCGATCCTTTTAATCTGTCTTTCTAGATGATTCTACCGCCTTCTAATTCCATCCGTGTTAATGGCACTTCGCCAGTTGGCCCGAAGATGGCGTCGTTTTACTGGTAGCTTATTAGGCAGGTTTCCCTTCACTCTTCTACCAGGGATTAAACCTCTCTCCGTAAGAGGGCGGCACAAAACAGTATTGTAATCGTTTAAAAATTTGGTTACAAATTTTTTACGGATTTTGATTCTGAATCACTCTCAGACAAAAAAGAAATGTATAAAGAGGGTCTATGTGAGTATGAGTTACCATCAATATCCTAGTACCGAAACTAATTGGTCAATCTCAATTAAATTTAATATCTAGAATCCTCATAGAAATGTTCCTCTATATTATCACCTACACTTAAAATAGAAAATCTTAATTTTCTCGAAAGTGGTTCTGACGGTATTGCTCAAATTTTACACGCCAATAGTATATTATAAACTTAAACCGTTTTTTGTCAGAAAATTCTCATAGAGTCAGTTTACTAATGCGAAATAATCTAAAATCTCAATTTTCTTGAAAATGGTACTTTGCTCTCTTTGTATCTCTTGTATCTCTTTGATTTATTACAAATCTAATGATTATTGGTTTGCCTCCAAAAAAACTAACATAAGAGTGGTCTACCGACGTAGGAAAATCAAAAATCTTAATTTTTTCGAACGATTTTACTCAAATTTTGTATGATTATAATTCTTATAATGCAATATTATCCTGTTTTAACAAAAATTTCACGAGGGCAATTTATTGAAAAAAAAATCCAAAAATCCATTTTTGCCATTATTTTTCCAAAATGGTGTCGGTTAGTGTATTAGACACATATAATATAAAACCACTTTTGACATATATGCATATCAAGATGGTTTATAGCTAAAAATAACTTCGTTACAAGGGTTAGTGAGAAAGGGAAGGGCGAATCTGATGAAGGAAGATAAGGAAGATGCGATTTCGACGACACGAATTTAATTCGTGTGGGTCGATCTAGGCGGCCCGGCCTAATTTTTTTACAAATTTGTAGTTAAGGAGTTGCTTAATACGCGCACTTCAAATTTTTTGACAGTATTGGAAAATATATTGTACGCAATACTTTTAAAATATACTAGAAAAGTGTTTCTGACATTGAAACTGTTGAACTTTTTCACGCCCCATACCAAAAACAAATTGTTTTCACTTTTTGCGTAAGTAGCTGTTAAATAATAGAAGACTAAGAAACAAAAAATGTAACACGTGTTGTATTTAAAGCTTCTGTAATCACCATGTGGCCAACAGAGTTGCCAATATTCAAAATAAATAACTTATCGAAATTCCTATTCCAGTTTAATGAAATATAGTCGTTGCAAGGGGCAGAGAGGGAACAAAAAAGATAATCATGATTAATTACAAATGATTCTCAGCTAATAATCATAGCTGCTGATATTACTAAGCCCTTGCACATTGACCTAAAAAATCATTTTTTCACAGCTAACTATGATTAAAATACTATAATGTTATACATGAATACAAATGGTTTATAACTTTTATTTTAATTGTTTTTCTGTATTTTGGGTTTAGAAAATTTTATAGCTACTAGACTAGAAAATAATAATTTTGACGAGATAACTAGAAAAATCAAGCAAACCGTAGACTGTAGGGTAAAACTTAATGAAACCTTAAGAACACAAAAAGGAAAGCATGTACAAAAATGACGTCGTTTGGTCTAGCTGTTTTCAAGATACGATCCAATAATCATTTGAAAGGTTTTCTTGGGAGGGACACTCGACTTTTTGGTGCTTCTTAAGCTGTATATAGACAAGATATATTGGGTACCAAAATGTTATATGATTTTCCGATGCTTTCAAGAAGACGAAAAAATTCACATAGGCTATTACGGGGAACATCGTATAAAGGAAAATGTATATGGTCCTTGAAATTTTTACAGGCCAGAACAGCCTGCTACGACGAACTATCGAATATGCATTTTGACACAAATTGAGATTTATAATATGAATTATCAGTATATACAATTTTTGATATTTTGTCAAATATTTATTTTTATTTAAGTACAACTGGCAGTACCATTTCCTAAACCTTGAATTAGTCAAAATTATAAAGTCTAAGTAATTAATTCGCAATGATCGCAAAAGTGAACGATTGAATTTCGTATGCTATTTTCAAGTATACTCATAAAATTTTACATATTACAAAATGCATTATCACTTTTATTAAAAAACAGTCGAATATATTCATCTCCCTAACATATTAATTTAGAAAGATACTAGGTTTAGCTGATGTAGTTATAAATAATTTTTATTACTGCTGATATGGTCAATATTATTTTTAGACAATAGATACATAATGTTTTGTAAAAACTTGAATATTACATGAATTGTTTTCTATCTCCAAATAATCTAGAAAATGTTGACACTTTATTCATTAAGTTCTGGAAGTTGTTCTTTAGTGGCTGAAAAATAAGTTAAAAAATTACTTAATATACAAAGAAATATGTTAGATAGATACGTGATTTACAATATTCTTTCCCATTCAGTCTAAATGTGAGTAACAAACATTAAAATATAGAACCTTAAGAACAACACATTTTTGATTTTTTACAGAATAGAACTAACTGCTTGTATCAAGTTAACAGAAACTCATACTTAAGAAAGGTTTTCCTTTAATTTTTTTTTCTGTTAATTTTCCAGGACGGTACCAAATGGAACGAATACTACCACTTTGTAAGATGTTTAAACTTTATATTTTGTTGTCGGAGAATGAAAAATAGTGCTGTAATATGAGGAAAATCTATTTAAACTATTTATTTTTTCTTCCTGTCACAACAAATAGAATAGAAACTGATTGGGTAAAAATTTATTAAAAATCGTGAAATAACTAACATTTATATCATACACATTTTTACTTCTTTATAAAACCAATTTCCAATATAGTAATTTACATACTTAAGCTATACATACTCTATATATTATATCCTCAGGAGAAATAATCCAAAACTTCCCGATCAAAAGTTAGTCACTTAAATTTTTTCACGGGAACAGTATTTTGAATGAAATTGATCTATAATTAAGGGCTGTTGACTGGTTCGGTTTTTTAATATCGAATTAAACCAGCTTCAAATATATGTAAGGTAAAGTTGTTTAACAAAAATAACGGACTTTCCTTTCAAATATGCTTGACTGCGGTTAATTAAATATTAAAAAACTGCACCTAGCGTTTTAGCTTTCAGATAAGTTAGAACGCCCATCTTAAATCAAGAACCGATTGCCTAAAATGAGAACTAAAATAAACCAAACAAAACTACCTTTTACAATTAATTTGGTTCTTTTAGTCCGGTTTTTACGCTGTCAGTTTTATTAATGTTCTAGTTTATTTTTTTTTACTTTATACCTTTTAATTCTCTAAGAAAATGAGCACAACTCTCGCAGTCCGGTTGGTACTTCTAAGCACTGGACATCGTGTGGGTTATTTTAAAAAAGATATTTTGAAATAATCGATTTTAAAAAGATAAACAACATGTGGCGCGTTTTTCTGCACCTCTGCTGGTAACGAGGAAAAAAGGGGCCACTCTTTGGCACTCGAGCCCCGGAAACGAGTTTTCGGTGTAAGCGCTGCCAGTCCTAGTTTAAGTGATAGGACACACTACCCACAAGCCGTATACGCGAGACTGAGTAGCTCAAATGGAGAAGCGGTACTCCAGTGGGTCAATTTGAGACGTTCATACATAAACGTTAAAACTCAGAATTTTCCAATAATATCGGTATATTCAATTAAGTCTATCATATAGACATTGTATGACTGGTGGTCGAGAGGTGAGCGCACTTGCCTCTCATCCAAAAGTTCCGGGTTCGATCCCCGGTCGTGGCAGTGGAAAATACTGTGAGAGGGATTTTTTCACTATACACGGATATTGGGTGTGTGTCCCTTGTCTCTAAATGTGTAGCCCCCTCCCACACAAGGCTCTTCTAGAGCCTTCCGGGATAAAGGGGGTCGTAATTACCTGTGTGGTGTTATTTATATACAAATCTACGGGTTTATTAATTGATTACCTCGACTAAACTTTACAGGTTCTAAATATCGGGATGAAGGCAAGCGACGCAACGGAAAGGGTAGTACCAGATGACTCAGATGATAGGGATAGCAAGCTGCAAAATAGGAACACAAAAATACACGATAAAACATTAGCACAGAATAAGCGATGACATAGGGCAAAGTGATATACAGTACTTAACTAGTACATCAGTTTACTTACTTGTTCAGGGACTTACTAACTTCCTGTGGTTACGGTCGGACACGTTTGTTACGGTGGAGCGATCGGAATGGAATCACATTGCACGGTTCCTCAGATCCTTTTCTGAAAATGAAACAATTTACTATCGAAGTGGAAGTAGATGCCAGATGGACGCGCTGCTAGTCGATGACGTGGTACGGGCTTAGCCAAAGTCCTGCTGCTCGAATGTGATATATGGCACGTCTAATGCTCGAACAGCACCTCGTGAACTGACTGTCGGATATATTCAATTATCCTTTACCGGAACGATGACGTTACACGGGTGACGTCAGATTGACTTAGAAACATGTTCATTACCTTGCTTTGATACTTAGAATATTTCGCGGTCGGTTTATTCAGGACGGCAGGCACTAACATCTAACTCGAGGGGCTATTGACCGTCTACTAAATTATTTACTGTGTGTTCGCACGACTATACAATTGTTCCCCCCACGTCGCTTGCCCTTTACAGGAGTGCATCTGTACTTTACAACTGTTGTGATTATTCGGTACTTCTACAAATTAATACTTTTATTAATTTTTAAACTAATTCGCTTACGGTGGTACACGGTATATATATATATATATATATATATATATATATATATATATATATATAGGTTGGCCACTGTCATTTGTCTATTCCACGACCTAAGGCATACTGATGAGAACTAATAAGTTCGAAACCGGCCTATGTCTGGCCGGGGAATTGACAAATGACATTGGCTACCAAATGATTTGTAAGGTATAATTCAATGCAGGTCGGGGTATTTGCCCACTGAGTAGTTGTTTCCTGCAAATCATTTATAATAACAATATATAGGTTAAGTCCACCAAGGGCTGAAGGTCACCGCTCTCGGTACTTGCAAAATGGCAAGTCGCTATACATCATGGAGACATCTATGATGTCTGGTGTATAGTAGCATTAGACCACATGAGAGGATTAACTTACCTCTCACCACTACACCATTTGCATTAGTCTGTATAAGACTAGCAGGTTGGCCACTGTCATTTGTCTATTCCACGACCTATGGCATACTGATGAGAACTAATAAGTTCGAAACCGGTCTATGTCTGGTCGGGGAATTGACAAATGACATTGGCTACCAAATGATTTGTAAGGTATAATTCAATGCAGGTCGGGGTATTTGCCCGCTGAGTAGTTGTTTCCTGCAAATCATTTATAATAACAATATATATATATATATATATATATATATATATATATATATATATATATATATATATATATATATATATAATGATGAAAATAAAAGGATAATCCATATAAAATGCTATTAACAGATATAAATGTCCTGTACATATTGCGATAACGATAACGCTTCGTTACAAACAATTTAGGCTTCAAGGCTATTATGTTTTGGAATCGTCTTTACAAGACGTTTCACTTGATATCACTGACTGATTTTTTTAAGATTGATAAAACAGGACCTAAAATTTACCATTTTCAATTTTCGAAAATTCTATCTCTGTCACTTCCTTCGCATCCATATGAATCCAACTATGCTTTGATTATCAATATTGGTTGAACCATTTGGGTACTACAACATCGTAAATAAACATATACAGGACGTTTGATTTATCGTATTACGGCCTATAGCTTTTGAACTAATAGAGATCTCAAA
This sequence comes from Leptura quadrifasciata, assembly GCA_963675555.1. Lineage (NCBI taxonomy): Eukaryota > Metazoa > Arthropoda > Insecta > Coleoptera > Cerambycidae > Leptura > Leptura quadrifasciata. The sequence continues at coordinate 114,681,260 of OY776674.1, read as the reverse complement.
AAGCTTTAACAAACAAAATTTTTGAACCTTCTTCAAGCTGCGTAACGACGTGATTCTAAACACTTTACTTTATAACGAAAGAAGTAGGTTATCAGCAGTAAAATATTATCTCTCTAATTTAATTGTTTGGTCCAAATTGATTGATTTAAACCAATGCCGGTTCAATTTAAAATGTATTGGGGATTTATATTTATGATAAAAGAAAAATACATAACGACACTACCAACTAACTGAAAATTAATTGAATTTTAATTTTATTTTATTTACAAATTCATGAAAAATTTCAAAAATTCTATTAATTAAAAGGTGAAAATAAGTTTTATTTTATTTCATACTCTTTGCAAACAAAAATTCATACGAAATGTGTTTTCAATATAAGACACAGTAAAAAACTTAATCACAAAGCAACATAAAAATATTTTTTGTAACGCCGTATCCTAAAATGACATTTATTTAACAGTTTCAGTGAATCAAAACAATGTCATTATTTACAAATGAAAGATAAGGAAAACAAGTATGAAATAAAAAAAAATTATTTCATAGTGTGAAATAAAATTTCTCTATTTCACACTTTTTGCCGTATTTTTACAAAATTATATTGTTTTCTAATTTCGAATGGTAATACAAAAAATTTTTGTATATAACTTGAGACTAAAATGTGTTTTTGTTAGCCACTTGTTATATAAAATACTATGAAATGTTTTTTACAAGTTTTAAAAGAGAATAGCCTTTTGGTAAGAACAACACTAGCGAAGAACTCCATTTTGCTCCATATTACCCTATTTTAAAAATACACAGAAAGATATTTTGATTGCTCGAGACTCATCGGATTCTTAGAGGCAGGCATGTCTGCCAAGAAAAATTAATTATAAATTTTATTTTTTATTTGGAGATTTCTTTTAGAATCATTACTGTATCTATACTTTACTTTGTATTAAATACGAAACAGCCATATCTCCAAAGCCCCATCTTAGTGAAAAAATCCACCTATTCGTGCTGACATGGATAACAAGATTACCAGTGTTATCTCTTCAGCTATCTAAATGTGATTGAATTTTGTTAAATGAACTGAACCGACTAACTTTTTCTATCCAGAACATGTCAGGTTGAACTAATGAGATCGTACACGTTGCTATACATGTTAAGTAATGCATCATGCAGTAAAATGACACGTCGATATTTCACGTTTTTTAGGTATCTTGAGATAGTCGGTTTAACGCAGCATTAGTAGAGGAGCTTGCGTCTATTTTTAATGAACAAAAAAAAACGTTTTAGTTTTCACATGTTTTTTTGTTTCATGACCGCAAACCGAAGAGCGTGTGTAGTTAATCAAATAAAACTTTTAAATACAGTAGATAAATTGAAAATTCGCCAAATACTGAAAAAAAAATAACAACAATACACAGGGGGTTCCAAGCAAAATGGGACACGCTGTATTACATGATTGTGGTAGTGCGTTGACAACTTATCTCACATTTTTATTTAAATTGGCCATTAAATTATGCAGGGTCTCGTTAATTTGTGGCAGTTCTTATAATGGTGGACAGTATTCGTTTAATGGAATAGCTTTTCTATATCGCATTTTTCGCAAAAAAGCATTTGAAAACGATGGCGATGAGTTAGAAAATTATTAATGTGGCAACATAACAAAAGTCAAAGCCAACACTGTCGTACTATCCAAATGAATATTTGTGTTTTTAAAAACATAACATTAAATATTCGACTTGTTATTTAAAAGAAATACACAGTAAATATGTTATTAGATAATAGACTTACTCAATCTGTAAAATAAACCGTTAGCGGTACAATTCCTCAGCATGAGAGCTATTTGTCCTTACCTTACCATAAATAATTAACATGTCGTAATATTCACGCACAGTAAATTCCTCCATTTTTATCTTAGACCTACCTCGCTTATCGAAAATCCATACTGCTCTACTGATAACGCTAATAAACTAATTAACACTGATCGACCAGCATCAAGCGCTTACTGCGAGCGATGACAAATGTAACATCCAACGTTGCCAGCCTATTATGTCACCATAATTTTCATTTTTGTCTACCTCAAACACAATGAAAATGGTAAAGTGTTTCCTATTTCGTCATAAGTCGATATATCCAGTTGGAACAATTAAACATGTATATAATCATTATAGCACTCGCTGTAAGGGCATTGAAGCCTAAGAGAAAATAAGAAAGTCGAGAACAAAATAAATAACTGTCCCTAAGCAGATGAAAAAAAACTTTGAATAATTATCCTTCCACATAAAATATTAAAAGTTGTATTTAAGTTTCCTCTTTCTGGGATACTTTTAAAGTTAATAAGTTTATCTCAGGATCCTGAGAGTAAGCAACCCCAATTCAAATCTTGTTAGAATAAATTTTGTGTTTAATTCCGTCTTATCTTCAAAGTTTAAATCACTTTGTCCAGACAGACGTCTCTGAAGAATAGACTTTTACGTTGTGTCAAGCTCGTTTTAGGATGATATCGTTTATAATTGTATTATATATTCTTACTTAGTCCATATTTTCAACAATAATAATAGTGTACTAAAAAAAGGCATATAATATGGAAATTTAGATGGACCTAATAGTTCGTATGAAACATGTTTAGGTTTTAGTTATTCATTACGATTATGATTCTGGAGAGGCCCGGCGGAGAGGGTAGTAAGGGAAAGGTTGGCAGGGAGTGGAAAATGGGTAATATACGTATTTAGCAATTAGCTTAAAAAAAACTGTTGAGTTTAGCAAAACATTTCACAATTTTTTTTTACTTGTATTTAATTTTTTTCATCGATAAAAGAACTTTTTTCGCGTTTTACATTTTCGAGCTTACACGGCGAATAGATTTTTATGGTTGTCTTCGGCAATTAACTTCATATACAGGGTGTCCAGTTAGTATTCCCTCCAAAAACGGCTAACTTTATAAAAAAACTTTCTTAACAAAACTTTCAATGTTTCATCTTTACTACAACATAGAATTATTTTCAATAATACAAGGTGTCACATAAACGAGTTACACAAGAAAATATAATTTTTTTAAATGCAACACCCTATATTTTTTAGCACCAGTTAAGCCTCCAAGGATCCTACATTAGACACTAAAATATTTCGCCAATCAGATGTCGCGTTGCCAAGTTATGATCTTTTTTCCTGTTTTTTTTTTGCAATTTACAAACATTGTTTTGTTGCTATATCTCCACGATTTATTAGTTGTTTTTTTTATAAAAGTGTAGGACGTTATTTGATAATGATGTATTTACTGAAATGCATTCAACAGCCCAAAATATTTGTTTACATTTCTTAATATTTAATATTTATTTTCTCAATTTTTAAATGGAATGACTATAATGTTTTTACATGGATGAATAGAGCATACAATTTCCCACATTTTAATATTATACACTTTATTTTTATTTCAAACGATTTTTGATATATGATTATTTGAAATAATTTTTACGTAAATTAAGGTGCTTTGGTCTTTTGTGTTGCGTCCTTTTTTTCACTTCATGACATTTCTGTAAGATATTTAAGATTATCATGATTAAGTTGAATTAATGTTGTTAAGTAATATTTAAAAATATGAATTACAATAATTGTCAACACGATTTGATGTTATATTGTGTATGTTATTGGTGAATGTGATGGAAATTGTTTATTGGCATCAAGTGTGTATCATTAAAAATATACCGATGGAAGGTGTCCTGATGCGAGGTCTCTAGAAAATTTGAAAGAACGTAGTGGAAGTGTTGCATTGCATGAAAAGAAGACATGTATTAAGTGAAGAAAATGAGCTGGCGATAACTTTAGCGGTAATCGAAAATCCTACAGTAAGTGTTCGGGAGTTAAATAGGGATTTAGAGGTCAATAAATCCAACGTTTCTATATTTTATTAAATTATGTTAGATCAGGTTAGGCCCCACTGCATGGCCGCCTAGATCACCCGACTTGACTTCAATGGATTTTTTCCTTTGGGGATTTGTGAAGTCAGACGTTTATAAAGTAGAACCAATAACTCGAGAAGATATGATATGATGGAAAGGATTTGTCAGTGTTTCAATCGTATAAATGTTGGTATGTTATACTATGTAAGGCGTTCATTTATCAAGAGACTTCAGTGTTGCGTGAATCAAAATGGTGGACATTTTGAGCAATAATTGTTAGGCTAGTTTCAATATCGTGAAAAAAATTATATCTCAAAACCTGTTCATTTTAGGTCTGTCCATAAAATTTTGTTTTTAATTGGAAATTATAGTTTTATGGGTGTTATAAATAGCCCAGTCGCCAGGGGTTTTAAGTCGGAATTAATTGTTACCAAGCTAATTTTTTCATGAAAGGCTCAAGGTGACTCAAAAAAGTTTACCAAAATTTACCCCCGCGAACCCTTATAAACAATCCTCTGAAACGGAAAAAAACAGTTTTTTGCTAATATCTCGAGAAATAATGAAAAAAACCGATAGTATCACGTGAAAGAGCGGTAAATTTTACAGAAAAATAGTATAAAAGTAATAAATGTTTCCCTTAGCATGAGAAATTATTACATTTCGCTCAATATTTTAAGCGCGTCGCACAGGGAAATGAAGCATTTCTCGACCGCCGCTGCATAATAAAGACAATTTGTACTCATTAAAAAAAACAAAGGTAGCATTTTAAAGAGGAAGATTTAGCTTTCCAATGGTATACTTACTTTTAATTTTTATAATTTTTATTTCTTATAAATTGCACGTGAAAGTTGAGGTTTATCATTTTTTTTTCCAGTCTATATTAAAACATGTATAGCGGCGGTCGAGAAATGCTTCATTTCTGTGCGACGTGCTTAAAATATTGAGTGAACTGTATTAATTTCTCATGCTAAGAAAAAAATTTATTTAAAAAAACTTTTACACTATGTTTCTGTAAAATGTCCCGCTCTTTCACATGGTGCTATCCTTTTTTTTTTTTTCAATATTTTTCGAGATATTAGCAAAAAAAAATTAGCAATTTTTCGATTTCAGAGGGTTGTTTAGAAGAATTCGCGAGGGTAAATTTTGGTAAACGTTTTTGTGCCACTTTCTACTAGCAAAAACTAGCCTTTCATGAAAAAAATTAGCAAGGTAACAATTAATTCTAACTATTCATCAAAAATTAGTCTCTGACAACTGGGCTAAAACTCCTACAAAGTTTTTAAAAAGTAGTCATTTACTTCGGGCGTTATTTATAATAGAAGTTACCTCAACGCGTCGAGGCTAGAAGACGCTCCTTTGGCACGAGGCTAGGCGGGTAACGTCATATGCTTGCTACGCGATATGCGCTGCAATACTCTAGGTGTTGCTAAAGTAATTATTAATTTTGCGACTGTCATGAGCTAGGACGGGCTGGATATATTTGCCGATATTTGTCGTAGTCGTATGTATCTGTGCTTGGAAAGAAAATCGGATACCATAATCACATCTACGTTCTGCAAATTATGTGAATCTGGAAACTCTCCTCCATATTTGACAACAATAAATAAACTCTATTTGATGTTCTAAATAGTAAAGGCACTGTTACTGTCGTGAATTCAAACTTTGTTCTAACGATAGCGACACGGAATAAACCTAACGCAGCGTACAGATAATCTCGCGCCTGACGGGCCAGCAAGCATGTGACGTCATATGCGTTTATCTGACTGAAATAAAGCAAGCAATTTCTACAGACGCTGCTGTTGTTCGGATTGAATTTTTCAACCACACTTCTAATTTTGTTATTATCAGATAAAAATCTTTATTTTGCACTACTTTTAATGTATATTAATTTTTTTGTGGACAGACCTATTATTAAAAGAAAGTGTATGATTTTAAAATGTGAGAAATTGTATGCGTTATTCATCCATGTAACAAAATTATAGATATTCCATTTAAGGAAATTGAAAAAAATGTAAAACAAAAGACCAAAGCCATATTAAATTTTAATGCTAAAATAAAGAGCACCTTAATTTGCACAAACATTATTTAAAGTAATTGTATCTCAAAAACCGTTTGAAATAAAGATAAAGTGTATAATGTTAAAATGTGGAGAATTGTACGCTTTACTCACCTCCGTAAAAAAATTATAGGCATTTCATTTTAAAAAATTTAGAAAAATATTAATTAATTATCAAGAAATGTAAACCAAATATTTTGGGCTCCCGGTATAATAATAATTTATTTCAAAAATGTCCTTCAGTAAATACATCATTATGAAATAACGTCCTACATTTTTAGGAAAAACAATTAATGCATCACGGAGATATGGCAGTCAAAAGATGTTTATAAATTGCCAAAGAAAACAGGAAAAAAATCATAACTTGGCAACGCGGCATTCAATTGGCGAAATATTTTAGATTGTTAAGCCGGCGCCACACATGCGGTATGCGCCAAATTCCGAACAATCGCCTTTTGGCGAACTATTCGTGGAATATTTGCCGAATCACAAGTATATTGTTCCACACATGTGTAATTGCCGAAATTCAGTGTGACGAATTGAGATACCGGAACAGTCGAATCATTATATATATAAATCTTTATTTAACAACTTGGCTAATATACAATATCATAATATGCAGGACTCCTATAATTAAAGTTTTGCATAAGATATAGTATCACTAATACATTGAAGTTTACTTATCTACTAAAGTACAGTTACATAGAAAAAAATATTATAATAGAATATAGTACATAACAATAAAATATTGCTAATTATTTAAGACATTCAGAAAGCAAAGATCTTAATTTAGTTTTAAATGTATTAAGAGCGATGCATTTTTTCAAGGAATTGTCAAGGTTTTGTATCTGATAATTCCTTTATGAAAAAGAGATTTTTCTGTTAGTTTTTTGTTCTTAGTCGTGACTCGTATATCTGTTCGTATGCGTATGTTATGGTTGTGTATACCGGAGTTAAATACTATTTTTGATGTCAAATATGTCGGAGTCAAAGATAACTTCATATTATGTATTAAAACGAGTGTTTGGTATTCTAGGTAATATTGCACTGACAGCCAATTAAGGTTACGTAACATCGTCTTATTGGATGTGTCCCGTGGCAAGTGTAAAATAATTCTCATGGCCCTATTCTGCAATTTCTGCATCCTCTCTATTTAATTTTTATTGGATGAATACAAAATAGATACCGCGAATGTCAAATGCGGAAAGATTAAGGTGTTATATATGGTAATTTTTGACCACTGTATTAAGAAAGGAGCAACCCTCGACAAGAAATTTGTGTTTTTTGATATTTTGTTGATAATATAAGATGCATGTTCTTTAAATGTTAAGTTTTTATCATTTAATATACAGAAATATTTAATTTTCTCAATATTCTCAATTTTAGCATATTCCACTTATATTTCGATTGACCTTTTAAACTCTTCGTATTTCTGGTTATTGCTAATTAACATAAATTTGGTTTAACAAGTTACCACTGCACCACCTAACTATATTTTGTAACTCATTATTTATAGTATCTACAAGGGTCGCTAAATCTTTAGAAGAGAAATATAACAGCGTATCATCAGCAAATAGATGTATTTGACACTTTTCAACACATTTTACGATATCGTTGATATATAATAAGAAAATAGCAGTGGCCCTAATGTACTGCTCTGTGGTACTCCGTTCTCATTTAATATTTCGTCAGATATTTCATCATTTAGTTTTGTTATTTGTTTTCTATTTTGTAAGTAATCCACTAACCAACTTAGAGGTATGCCAGTTATACCATATCCCTTCAATTTTTTAATGAATTTTTCCCTGTCGATGGTTTCAAAAGCCCGCTTTATATCTAGAAATGCAGCCCCTATCATTACACCATTATCATGTTGTTCTTTCCAGTCATATAATATGTTTTGTACTGCTGTTTCACAACTGTGACCTTTTCTAAATCTGGATTGATTTAAGAATAGAATATTATTCTCTATTAGGTAATTAACAGTTTCATTTCTCTAGAGAGGGGTGATCAAAATGGACAATCCGCAAATTTGTGCAGCCGCATTTTTAATTATGAGTAGTGCATACTTGTTAAACAAAATAAAGAAAAAAGTCCAGACAAAGGGGTGCAGGGGGAATGAGCCTTGTTCCATATTATTGGCTGAGTTTGGTATAAATATAAAAATTCTAAGACCAACTCATTGTTCCACTCCATTTTCTAATTCTAGTTATCACACTAAAATAATCAGTCACTCATTGAAAGATATGCTATACTAAACTAAATTAAAGTTTCAACACATATGTGGATCGGTGGTAGGATTTGTGATAAGGCGAATATTCGGTCTCTTTGATGTGTGCGGATTTACCGACAACCAACGGGACTTTATGTTTGGCGAATAGCAAATACTTGCATATTTCGCATATTTGAGATATTCGCCAAACAGCAAATATTTGTTATTCGGAAATCAACGAATACCTCATGTGTGGCGTCGGCTTACTACAAGACCCTTGGAGGCTTAACTGGCGTCAAGAAAATACAGGGTGTTCCATTTAAAAAAATTATACTGTCTTATATAACTCGTTTTTGTGACATCTTATATAATTGAAAACAATTTTACGTTGTAGTAAAGATGAAACATTGAAAGTTTTGTTGAGAAAGTTGTTTTATAAGTTAGCCGTTCTTGAAAAATCTCCGGAGGAAACAACTGAACACTCTCTATAAGACTCTGATAAAAATATCTCAAGTGGAATTCTTAGCGAACTTCTTTTTACTGTATCCTCAAATTCGATAGTTAGACTGAATTATGGACAAAGTATATAAAAAACTGCCCAATTTCAATGGCATTATTTTGGAGAATAATTGGGTTAAGGGTAGTTTTATCGAATAAATCAATTGAATCACATCGCTTTATTCACATGAACTCTTCAAAATCTTATTAAGTAGGTTTGATCACAAGTTTCAACGACCCACCAAGACCTGCAATTATACACTTATTCTTACCTATTTTTACTTGACGGCCTCCCATTTTTGAAATTTTTAATCTTTAGTGTCCATTTCATTTATTTATCGTCTGATCGTCTTTGTTAGACTTATTATCTCTGTTTGTTCATCATTGTATACAAAAAAAAATAATAGGATTGGAAAGTGAAAAATGATCTAAGTGTATTTCACTAACCTATTTCTCGCGCCATTCATTTTCTTGGCATTTGCCCGTCACTGTTCGTACACTCTTCTCGTTTGGTTATAGTACAAAAAAAAATTATCAGAAATAAATTCTATATTTGTTTAGATATAAGTTTACATCACGACCAAAAAACACCTTCGATAGTAATAGTGCTAAATACATTTTTATTGGCTTCCACAAAATAACAAGTGTCTTTTCAACTATAGTAATAATAAATCATTTATGTTTGCCAACTATTATTGTTTCTTTTACAAAAAGAAGTATTTTCTTAATCTGTGACATTGTGACATTTTTTCTGCCATAAGTATACATCGGTTTTAGCAAATCCTTTGACAAAGTAAATGTCAACCTACTCGTTGAGAAAATAGAGGAATTTGGAATAACTGGAAATTTCCTAAAATGTTTTAGTTAACTTCCTATCTATTTAATAGATCCCACCAAGTTAAAGATAATGGTTGTATATTAAACCCCTTTATCCCGAGGTGCCACAAGAATCACATCTGGGTCTACTATTATTCAACCTATTCGTCAACGAGATCATTGCAAACTTTCAGTTCTGTAAAGTATGACTATTTGCAGATAGTTTGAAAATTTATTGTGTAATACGAAAATTTCGAGACTATCAAAGAATGCAAGATGACCGTGATAGATTCGTTCATTGGACAGGAATTAGACAGAAGGCAATTATATGGTACTAAATATTAATAAATGTAAGTTCATGATATTTTCAAGAAAATTTGAAAATTATTCAAAAAAATTCCCCTATAGGTTAAATGAATGAAATGAATTCAAATGAGTAAATGGCCTCGATGTGATTCCTTCTTGATACTAAATTGAATTATAATATTAAATTTATAATGTAATATCAAATAGCAGCAAACAGATTGCTTGGATTTGTTTCTAGATCTACAACAAAATTTAAAAATGTATAAGCTTATATCAAAATTAAAATACTGTGCCACAATCTGGCCACCATACTATCATAACCACATTAAATGAATCGAACAGATGCAAAGTAAGTTTATAAAACAAGCTTCGTATAATCTCGGTCGTAATGGAATTGATCTGACTAAAATAGGGACAGCTTCTTACCTAAACTTATCCCACTTGGGAAATCGTCAAAATACTATGATTCCTGTTTTTTCTAAAAACTAATTTATAACAATACTGTCTCACCTTATCTTCTGTCGCAATTAAACCTGAACCTATATCTATCTCCTAAATATACCAGAGTGCAACTTGTGTTTAAAATAGACTTTTATAGAAATTCCTATTGACTCAAGACATCAATTAATAGAATATTAAACAAATTCAGCACGTATAGAAAAGATATTGACGTTTTCAATGACCATTACAACTCTTTCTGTTGACAAGCACATGTAAAAGGCTAGGCACAGATATAAGGGTGTTCCAATGCATCGATAGAATTTGTTGAAATTTTAGCATGTTACACCTAAGGTATATTAGATTAGTAATTTCATTCTGTTCGACCGCAATAACGATTGCTTTAGTTGATATACGGAGTGTAATAGAAACTCTTATTTTTTCTTATATAATAAGCGATTATATAACAATATTTTCTCAATTTACGTATAATAAAGCGCCGGAACATTATGTTCCAATTTTCAATAATTTTTAATATAATTATAAATTTGGTCCTTGTGACAATTTAACATTGTTCCATTTAAACAGTACTTTTCAAAATATTATAGGCGCTTTATTACTCTCATATAATTGACTCAATGATACAGTGGCCAAATACAAATAAAGATTTTGTTTTATCATGGCAATCATCGATAGGCCAAATTAGAAAGTGATATCTAATCGTAGCATTTTGTTATTTGAAAATAAAAGGTCTAAATCTGCTAATGAATGATAGTTAATATTAAGAATTATTGTAAATTCGAACATAATGTTCCAGCGCTTTATTATACAGGGTTACTGGTAATTCGATACATTCCTTTGGAGATGTAATGGGGCATGATCTAAGAAGTAAATTTAGCCCTAACATATATTATGCAAATAGTTTTTGAGATATTTAATTTTTTTTGTTTTTCTCAAAAAGTAGATCTTAATGTCCTAAAAGTTAATTTTCGAAAAATCTATTTGACATTTTTAATTTTTTTTTTACTGGATTACTTGTTCAATATTATAGATATCCGTTTGGAATGAAAAATATCCGAAAACATTTCGATCATGTGAACATCTGAAATAAAAACTTTAAAAAAAATTTTTTTTTAAATCAGCTATGAAATTTACCTATTAGGTTTTTTCAAAAAAATATTAACGTAACACGCGTATAGATTATTATAAAAACTGCCTTATTTCAATAGCTATCTAACAAGGTACAAATGTTCAATGTACCCTTAATAGTTCTAAGAGAATACTAGTAAAAATAACACAAGTAGTACGAATTTTATTTTTAGATAAACAGTAAAAAATATTTTAAAAGTAGAGTTTAATTCTTCATTAATTTCAAAGTTGTACTTTATTTTTTATATGTCTTACTCAAAATGGGAGCCCCTATTCCGTATACAAACACGGCAGTGTCTTCTTATTTCCGTCCTTGTTACTCTGGTTGTCAGATTATGCCTTATGTGTTGGGCAGCATCGACTATCCTTTGTCTAAGGTTTTCTATAGTATTGACTGGTGCGGCACAGACCATCTCCTTCATATGACCCCATACGTAATAATCAAGGGGTGTTAAGTCAGGGCTTCGCGCTGGCCAAGGTATTGGTTCCGCTCTTCCAATCCAACGGTTAGGGAAACATTGATCAAGTAACTGTCGTACTGTCGTACTGTCAGCCGATAATGTGCTGGACAACTGTCGTTCTGAAACATCATTCGCTGTCTGACGACGAGAGGAACATCTTCTAAAATCACCGCCAGATCATTTCTTAAAAAATTTTCATAGATTTCCCCGTTTAAATTTTGAGGAAGAAAGTGTGGCCCTATTAAATAGTGGCCAATGACTCCCATCCACACATTAATAGAAAACTGCATTTGGAAACTAGTTTCACGTGTTAACTTGGGATTTTCCTCTGCCCAATAATGTAGGTTGTGGAAATTTGTTATACCCTCGCGATTAAATTTCGACTCGTCCGTCCATAAAATACTTCTTAAAAAATTTGCACTTTCTGCATCGGAATTTAACATAAAGCGGCAGAATTCCACTCTCCTTCCAGGATCACCTTCCTCCAAGCCTTGGATAGGGGTATAGTGGTAAGGATGACATCCAACTCTACGTGTCGTAGACCAAACTTTCCATTGTGACGCTCCGGTTAGTCTTGCGACTTTATTAGTTGAAATAGTTGGGTCTTCCTCAAAATACCTCAATATTTCTTCCTCATCATCTGGTTCATAAACGGGAGGAGCACCAGCGTCACTTCTTCTACATTTCACGGTGCCAGTTTCAGCGATATTTCGATATGCCGTACTTAATACACGTGCATTTGGTAAGCGGCGGTTAGGGTACCAAAGGCCATATTCTCGGCGAGCTTCAGCAGCGTTGCCGCCACAGTATCCATAGACAAACAAGATATCAGCGTATTCTGCGTTGGCATACGCGGCCATGGCACAGAAAATACAATAACAACAACTAATAACAACAACTACGAGCAAAATCAAAATCTTCGATAACTAATTTAACAAGACCTACAAACTTAAGGGACACGGAGATAAGAATGTCAGTTAATGACATATATGCTCAAACGTCAAAGTCAAGGACTGACTGACTTAAATGAAAATGAACGATTAGTCGTTTAATAAATTCCGCCACCAGCATTATCTTTACTAATTTTTTATTAGAACTATCAAGGGTACATTAAACATTTCTACCTAGTTAGATAGCTATTGAAATAAGGAAGTTTTTATAATAATTTGTACGCGTGCTACATTAATATTTTTTTGAATAAACCTAATAGGTAAATTTCATAACTGATTTAAAAAAAAATTTTTACAAGTTTTTATTTTAAATGTTCACATGATCGAAATGTTTCCGGATATTTTTCATTCCAAACGGATATCTATAATATTGGACAAGTAATCCAGTAAAAAAATTTTTTTAAAATGTCAAGTAGATTTTTCGGAAACTTTTAAGACATTAAGATCTACTTTTTTGAGAAAAACAAAAAAATTGAAATATCTCAAAAACTATTGAGTTTTGCATAATGTATGTTAAGGCTAGATTTACTCCTTAGCTCATGCCCCATCACATCTCCAAAGGAATGTATCGAATTACCAGTACCCCTGTATGTAGGTTGAAAAATATGTAAACATTTACTCGGGTTTTTATCGAAATTTCTTAGGGTGATAACAGTAGTAATAAGCAAACGATTAGCCAAAAAAATCAATTCGACTGTATCACGTCAACCTTAATGATTCCGGTATTTTTTTACTAAGAAGTGACGAACAAATTAAAAGAATATATGAGCAGTAACAACGAATCCATTTTGGGAGAACGTTGGCCTACTTTGACCGATGTAAGGGAGATGCCCCTAGGTAGCATCACCACCTATTTCGCAAGATTAGGTTGGTTGGAGGCCCAGGCGAGGGTTTGCCTACAGGAAGGATGTACAAGGGGCCTAATGGGGCCTAAGTGCTGTGGTTCAATAATTTTTATTGGCCACCTTCCCAACCAATTCCAGATTCCAAAGCAGTAACAAGGAAACGATGAACAAACGAATGGTACAAAGAAACCTGCTTGTCAGTTACATTTAGATAATTTGTCACTTTTCAGTATCTCTCTTTGTTGTATATAATGAACAGCAAACATGGAAAATAAACGAGCAAACACGAATACGAGTAATTAAATTAGACGCTGAATATTGAAAAATTTAATTAAAGGGTGGCTGTTATCAATTTCAATCGAAAAGCACTGTTAATGAAGAAATGATTCACGCTAGAAACTGTTTTGATTTAAAAACGAGGGGAAGGGGCGATTTCATATAGCTTAAAACAAGTTTCCAATTGATTTTAATAAATGCCGGGGTCGCCGGTTAGCATGTTATATTACCGTTTTAGTGTTCTTATTGTAATTACAAGTAAAAAACTATCCATTTCGAGCTAAAAATAAAAAAATGCGAATAATGCACTGAACTCATTTTTTGCAGTTTTTTTATAATAACTTCTCCAATTTTAGGCAAGCAGTTGAAAGTAAGAACAAATCGAAGGCAATTAAATTTGCTAATTTGACATATCAATTAATTTCTTCATATAATCTTTTCTTTTTAAGTTACTAGCATTTGAGAACAGAGGTTGAAAAAATTGAAAAGCTTCGAATTTTCATATCTCACTTATTTTTTACTAAACTTAACAAGTAAGGTCTGAAAATGTTGGACTCAATATTATTAACAGTCGTTATACTTGGTAATTTTCACAGAAATTAACGGGATTCAAGGAAAATGCGAAAAATATGTGTCTGTGGCTTGAACTTTTTTATTGTTCAACAGTATCCCAAATACTATGAAGGAAAGCAAAAAAAATCCGAAGTCCCCAAAATCTTTTTACAGCCTCAAAAGAAACACTACTTTATTGGTCTACTGTAGTCAATTTGAAAATATAAATAATAGCTTCACGATGAATTATTTAATTATCACCATATTGAGATGATCATTACAGTTTCTAATATAAAAATAAGTAGGTATTGCCTAGCTCCGAATTTTAAGTTTTAAACTGATTTTAATAAATGCCGGAGTCGCCGGTTAACATGTTCTCGCTTTGTACAAATATTAATTAGGGAGATCTCTCGTCCATTCAGCTAGCAAAAGTAATAAGACGGTCCCATAAATATCTAGTCAAAAAATACTTTCTAAGTGAGCTACAGCCCTTAAATAAAGTCGCAGCACAATCTGTTTGGACCCAGACTTTTGGACTACCGGAATAAATAGGAACGCGGACAAAAATATTTTTACTTAATAACCGATCTTAATAATCCTGCAAAAGTAATTATAGCCGAAGAATGTGGTCTCGACATATACTTATGCACATTTTGCTAAAAGTATCTATGTGGAAAAAAATAGATAGGAAATAAAGAATTAACTTTGGAAATTTTTATTCATATAATTAAAAAGAAAATGTGTGACTTTTGAAAATATTTTTTAAGTGAAAGTTGTAAGCCATCAAGAAACAAACAGAGCGATTATTTTAATTTATATTATCTAAAAGGACCGGAGAATGTCTTTATTACACTGTCTAACAATAAATTTAATGTATACCCCCGACTGCGGGGGTGTTGGTTTTGTCTTGGTGTTGTATATTTATTTGTGGTGCTGCAGTACCCAATTGACTCAATTGATTTTGATAAGGCATTATTGGATTTATCTTGATGCCGCAAGTGACACTGGCTATATAAAATTTTAAATAATTGGAAATTGAGGATTTGGTGCGCTTTATTATCAACATTTAAAAAATCCACATCTTTGAAACCTATCGAGTAGGGTATCAAAGTAAAAATCTGGACGATTTCAAAAATATATATGATTCGAGCCGTCAACTCGACTCTTGTTACAAAATAGAGTTGTTTATTTTTTTGTTGCTATTCGAAAACCATTTTAAATAACCCGCATGGCGTAAGTGCTTAGAAGAACCAAGCAGACTTGATATATACCCTTATTTAAAAATAAAAAAGCAAATTAAATAAATTCTAAAATGAAATTAAAACCATTTTTGTTTGAATGACAGCCTTTTTTCTTAATTCTTTTTCAGCCTAGACAAACAAGATTTATAGTATTTCTTCTCGTGATTCTCATTCTTTCAAAATTTCGCGTAGTATCGTCTTGATGGGTTTTATCAATCATTCCCAACTTTCCCCCCCATATGAGAAGCCAATGGAGGTATGAAATACCATTATATGTACCGTGAAGTGAAATCATATTTGAAGTTATCGTGTTCTGATCGATTTTTTTTAATGCTTTCCATAGTTACTTTTCCGAACCCTTCAAATTATTTGTCTGAATTATATGAAAATATCTTCGTAGGAATTCCCCTTCTGTCAATAAGTCTTCTTATGGCCATTATTGCTGAATCAGTATTTAGAGTGTCGGCAATTTCTAAATGCACAGCTCGAGTACTCATGCAGGTAAACAGCACCCCCTCAATTCAAATGATTTGGTAGACAATAATGAAATTTCCTATCATTTACATTCCTAAACTATTCCACGAATTTGTTAATATCTTCTTATTACATCAAAGTAGCTCATACCTGTCAAGGATATGTAGTGAATGAAACTTGAATTTTAAATATTCATTCGACAGTTCATGAAATAGTTACCAGTGCTGTAAGAATAAATGAACGAAACAAGTTATTCCAATAATAAGCCCTCTTCCAAATTGCAAGATAACTTCTTCTGTTAGACCTTTCAATATTGTTGACATCGATTATTCTGTAAGAATGGCCATAAGAAGACTAATTGGCAGAAGGTGAAACCCTACGGAGATGTTATCAAACAATTCGGACAACTAATTTAAAAACTGCGAAAAAGGAACTACGGAAAGCATTAAAAGAAATTGATCAGAACAAGATAACTTCATAGTAATATATGACCTCACGTAGCATAGAATAGTTGCTTCATGAAAAGTTGCAAAAAAAAGGGTTAAAATACAAAAGTTCTGTGACAGGGATAACCCCGTTGAGGGCGCTGAACACGATGGTGATATTTTAAAGGTTCCCACCCCTCGGCAACTGCCCATAGACTCGAGAAACCACCCCTATTTCATGTTCTTTTTCCATCGTATGCATGCGTATCAGTTTTTTAGGGAGGTTCATGTAGGTCGTATGAAATTTAACCATACATCTTATCCATCCCCGAGGTTGAAACTACCACCACCCCTAACACTGAAACCCACCGAAAAATACAAAACACTGGAAAATGTTTTTCCCCATTTTCGAAGGCTTAAACACGATGGTAATATTTATTTCTCCCCCACCCATAAAACCACCCCCTTTTATATTTCTGGGCACGTGGGGACTTGTTGGGTCGGGGTTTTTAAAGGGATTTCAACATTGTAAAGGGAGTTGAGTGACGAGACATGCCATCAATCCCGGAGTTGAAACTACCACCACCCCTAACATTGAAATCCACCGAAAAATACAAAATAGTGGAAAATGTTTTCTCTCCGTTTTCAAGGGTGCTAAAAACGATGTCAATACTATTTCACCCCCCACACTCCATCAACCACCCCCAAAACCACCCCCTTTCACACTTAGAGTTACTGGGCATACGAGCACTTATTGGATCGGATTTTATTATGGAACTAGGCATATTGTAGTCTCACCTGTCCAGTATCAAGAAATATGAAAAAGAGGTGGTTTTAGCGGTGGTTGATGGAGGGTGGGGGATAAATAAATATTATTATTATTATTATTAGCCGTTACTCGAGTCCGAGTATAAAAATGTTACAGTCGATAAATTGTGTACAATAAAAAACAAGTAAAAGGTGTAGTCTATTGTAATTCCCATTCATCTACGGTGCACACGACTATGGCTATAGAGGCCAATTCGGGAGAGCACATGTCGACCGCAGTCAGGACAAACATAGACCTGGTTAGGTCTTGGATTCGGCCTTCTTGCAGCAACATTTCCTTGATAGCTGGCCACAACCCCTCGCCATTCGGTTCTGTCCGCTGCAAGTTGTTCCCATTGCTCGTCTGCAATACCGCAGGATTTTAGATTTTCATGGAGAGCGTCTTTGAACCTCTTTCGTTGACCGCCACGCCTTCTTCTACCGCTTACCAATTCACCATAAAGTGTACATTTAGGAAGGCGGTTATCATGCATACGATGAACGTGACCTGCCCATCTTAGGCGTGCTCTTGAAATAAGCACCTCAATTGGAAGGCTGTTTGCTCTCCTAAGTACTTCCACGTTTGATATGTGATGGAACCAACGGATTTTCATCATACTTCTGAGGTGTCTTTGCTGAAAACGTTCTAATTCTTTCACATGACGACGGTAAGTGACCCAGCTTTCACATCCATATAGCAGTGTTGGAATGACAACTGCTCTGTAGACAGCCATTTTCGTTGACAAAGCAAGGTCGTGGTTGTCAAATACTCTCTCTCTAAGTCCCCAGACTGCTCTAGATGCAGCGTTAATTCTATTGCGAATCTCGCTGTCCATGTTTGCTTTGTCATTAACAACGCTGCCTAAGTAATTGAACTGATCCACCACTTCTAGAGAATTTTCGTTAAGTGTAATGTCTATTTGGTTCACTTGATGAGGAGTTGACATAATCTTAGTCTTTCCAATGTTGATTTTAAGTCCCAAGGAATCATAGCTCTGGGCATACACATCTAAAAGTTCTTGAAGCTCTTCCGGCGTAGAGGCTAAAAGTGCACAGTCATCCGCATACTGGAGATCACAAATGAATCGTGTGCGTGTCTTCGTGAAAGCTCTAAAGCGCCCTATGTTAAAGAGACCGCCATCAAAACGGTATCTGAGACCTATTCCTCTGACTGTCAGTTTGTTGTCAACAATAATTGTTAGAGCAGTGGTAAACAAATTAAAGAGTAGGGGTGCCAGGACACATCCCTGCCTAACTCCAGTGAGGGTTTGGAAAGGTTCGGTTGCCTCATTATTATACATAACCTGGGCGTTGTTGTTTGTATGTAGACTGCGACATACTTCCACAAATTTTCTAGGGATACCTAAGCGGAACGTAATTTTCCAGAGCACTTCCCTGTCCACCGAGTCAAACGCCTTGGTTAAATCAATGAAGGCCATGTGAATTTCTCCTTGATGTTCGAGTGCTTTTTCTTGAAGCTGTTTAAGTGTGAAGATTAAATCCGATGTGCCTCGGTTTGGTCTAAAGCCACTCTGTGTTTCAGGAAGCAACTTTTCCATAACAGGTGTTAGCCTATTTGCCATCGCTTTAGTGAGTATCTTCCCTCCAACAGCCAGGAGAGCTATACCCCTGTAATTTCCACAGTCCGCAGCGCTCCCTTTGTTTTTGAAGAGGTTGATTAAAAGTGTATCACGAAACTCCTGCGGAGCTTGACCACTTTCCCACACGACATCAAACAGTTTTTTGAGGTAGGGTATGAGCTCTGACGACACAGCTTTAAAGATCTCAGCTGGGAGTGAGTCGGCGCCGGGAGATTTGTTATTTTTAGCTGCCCAATGGCGGTTAAGATCTCTTCCGTTGTTAGTGGTTTATCTAAGTCTTCGAAGGTGTCATATTGAGGGATAAGATTTATAATATCGTGATCGGCTTGACTTTGCTGGTTAAGAATGTTAGAGTAGTGTTCTTTCCATCGGGCTCTTATTTCCTGGTCTTCTTTGAGGAGATTTCCATTTAAATCTTTAATAGGGCACATATTTTTCCGACTGGGGCCGTACACTGCTTTTACTCCTTGAAAGAAATTCCTGTAGTCGCGTGAATCGGCGTACCTTTGAATTTCTCTGGCCTTGCTTGCCCACCACTCGTTCTTTATTCTTCTGATTTCGCGTTGCGTTTCATACTTAGATTGGGTAAAAGCTTCTGCTTTTGATGAGTCGTTGGGGTGGTTGATAGCGTTTTGGAAGGCAGTATGTTTGCGGTCAAGAAGTTCTTGTATAAAAGCTTCATTATCATTGAACCAGTCCTCCTGTTTTTTACTTGCTGCAGTGCCAAGAATTTCCTCACTCGCACTTTTTAAACTGTCTTTAATTTGTGTCCAGGTAGCAGCGACATCTACAGAATTGGTTTCTTCTAGTGCACTCAAATTCTCTTGAACTTTTTGCTTTAGCTGTTCGACGGTTTGTTGGTCACGCAATTTACTAATACAGAGACGGGGTCTGCGTTTTACTTGAGCTCTTCGGTGTTTGGGTCTCATAACAATTTTCATTTTAGAGACAACAGGACGATGATCGGTCCAACATTCGCTATCAATGCGCGCCTTTGTAATTTGGACGTCCTTGAGATGCTTCCTACGTACGATAACATAGTCCAGTAGATGCCAGTGACCTGATCTGGGGTGACGCCAGGTGCCTTTAAATTTATCCTTTTGTCGGAAAATGGTGTTTGTTATAACTAGATCATGTTCGGCGCATTTAGTTAGGAGTAGTTGACCGTTAGCGTTCATGTTGCCCAAACCGTTCTTGCCTATGATGCCTGGCCAGGTGTCTGCATCTCTCCCTACTCTAGCGTTAAAATCGCCAAGAATAACGAGTCGTTCCATTTTAGGTATTCTACAGAGGGCTTCTTCCAGCTGTTGATAGAAGCTTTCCTTGGTTTCGCGACTTGCATCCAGAGTGGGAGCGTAGGCGCTTATTAGATTTACCGCGTTGCCATCTGATAGCTCATAGCGTAGCAGCATTAGACGCTCGGATAGGCCTTGTGGTACTTGTGTTAAGTTGGATACAAGTTGATTCCGAACGGCAAATCCTACTCCATGTTGTCTTCTTGAATTGGTGGGAAGACCTTTCCAATAGAAGGTGTAGTACTTTTCTGTGAGAGAGCCTTCCTCCAAAAATCGAGTTTCGCTGAGAGCTGCAACGTCAACATTGAGTCGGTGAAGTTCTCTATCTATTAGAGCAGTTCTTCTTTCAGGCCGATCGGTGCGAGTGCTGTCGTTCAAAGTACGAACATTCCAAGCGCCGTAGATGAAAGAATTAGTTTTGTTGGATTTAACTTGCCGGTGTTTTTTCGACATTCGATGAGGTGTCCCTGTGGGCACCCTCCCCCGGAGATCCGATCGGGAGGGTATTTTACCTCCGGATGATTTTGTCCCACTTGAACGCTCCATCATTTATAAATATATATAAATAATATATATATATATAAATATAAAAATATAAATATAATATATATATATAAATATTACCATCGTGTTGAGAACCCTCGAAACCGGAGATAAACAAATTTTCATGTATTTTGATTTTTTTGGGGATATTTTAGTAAGGGAGGGGGTAGTTTCAACCCCGGTGGTGGATAAGATGTTGTACGGTTAAATTTCATACGGCCTACCTGAATCCTGCCCAAAGAACCGATCCGCATGCCTACAATGAAAAAAAAAACGAAATAGGGGTGATTTTTCGCGTTTAGGGGTAGTTACTAAGGGGTGGGAACCTTAAAAATATTACTATTGTGTTCAGCGCCCTCGAAAATGGGAGGGCGCTCGTATTTCATCCCTATCACAGAACTTTTGGGGGTTTTTTCAACTTTTTCATAGACTAAGTATTTCATATCTCCATAGGCTCCTCATATGGAAGGAAGTTGGGAACGATTGGTAAAATCCATCAGAACGATACTGACACTACGCGATATTTTTGAAGAATGAGTCCCACGAGAAGAAATACTACAAACCTTGTTCTTCGAGGCTGAACGTATCGTCAATAGTCGTCCCTTAGTTATATCTCTTTAGATCACACAGACAGCGAAACTTTGGCCCCTAATCACTTTTTATTAGGGAATTCCAGCGGCGAACCGGCACCTGAAAATTTAATGAAAAATATTTAATAACGAGGAGACAATGACGTATCTCCCATCTGTAACCAAACATATTAGGAGACGGTGGGTGAGAGAATATCTGCCTGTTTTCACTAAAAGAACAAAATTGTTCACATCGTCTTGTCGACAAATACAAATTGAAGATATACAGTGGAGGTTCCAGAATTTCGACATGGGGGGCACCAAGGTTGGGTAGCACAGCTGTGTACACGTAGTGTCAGCTGCAAGGGGATCACTGAGCGAACATTTTTTGAAAGATCAAAATACTGTGATTTTCAAGTACCCCAATGTCATGATCCAGTGATCTGTTAAAAGTAACTGTATGGTAAGATAGATCTTAATAATTGGTAATCCATAGTTACAAAGTTAATATGTTCATGGGGGGGGGGCAATGACCCCCCTTCGCACCGCCATTGGAGATATAGTTATAATCACTGACTCATCTTTCAGTAGTCCTTCTTGGCCAATAGTGATAGTCACAAATTTACATCCTAGTGCAGATGATCAGGTTAGTTATCAATGTGAGCATAAACATGAGGAGTTTAAGAAGGCTCGCACCCAAACTTTTTTGACATGACCAAATAATGGAACCATTCTATTACTAGATATTATTATTGTTATGTATGTGAATGGCTGGCAAATAATAACTAATAAAAAAGCTATCATTCAAGTAAGAAATAGTTTTAATTTTCATTTTGTGTTAATAGGTGTTATTGTGTTTACAAGAATCAGTCTATACACCTACATACATCCATTGATACACACGCACATAATATATAAACTTACAAATGTGTTTTTTAATTATTCGATACTTGAATTCAGAATTTTATAAAACGTATTTTTGTTGTTATCAATAAAGTACAACAACTATATTTTCAGTTATAGAACCAGAAAGGTTATTAATCATATCACTAAACGTTCTTATTTATTATAATTTATTATATCACCATTGCACAGATCATTGGATCATGTTTACAGTTTCAGTAGCATTGTGCTACTATACACTAAAGATGAACCAAGAGATTTGTAATCCTGTTATTTTACGTACACTTCTACTACAATCGACAGGAAGAGTAAACGTTTTATATTGACTTTATAGACAGTATTTCTAGATAAAAAAAATAAAGGCTGTTCAGCCCTTACACAAATGCAATCGGGGTAATGTGGATGTACATAAAAGCAACTGGAATAGTTTTTCCTCATACCACAAGCAATTTTCATTCTCGTAGATTATATCATCATTGTTTATTATTTTAAGGATATAACATAAATTAAGAATATGACACTGTGATATATAAATTTAGTAGCTATGTTTTATTTTGTATCCAAATAGATACGTTTTCTTTGTTAAATTATTAACATGAATGGTGTATTATAAGGGGGTACCTACATATTTATTCTTACTCACAAAAGCGTTATAATATAATAATACCCGTTTTGGTGTAATAAGCAATTACAACAGAATGTCATAAAGCCCACACTTCTAAATTGATTTAATCACCCCAAAACTGTTATATGTGCATTGTGATTGGTAAGTACAGTGCAACATTTTAGAGGACATTAATGGACCAAAATATAGTTTGTTATAGATCATAGTCTAATATAGCATAATAGGGGTTAAATGACCCCAACTTTTGGTTTTTAAATGGAACACCCTGTATATTATTATATTTTTGGAATCCTTGGAAAACTCTGAGTACGGTGCTACCCCATAAGTGACATTTCGACTCTGTGAAAAAAATTTGACTCGAAATTTGTTGGTGCATCTAGGGTGCCATGACCAGAAAAAATTGCTTGTAATGGACCGGTACAATGCCAGAAGAATCAAATCGAGTATAAAGATTTGAGAATGTGTATTTCGTGGGCCATCAAAGGCCTGAAGAGATTTTTTTACAAAACTAATTTTTTTCAAATGGATCGGTTTTGGTAGAGTGGCTACCATAAAATAGCAGATGTTCCCAGGAACTTGTGGATGTACCCAAATTGGTCATGCCACTCTACATGCACCAACAAATTTCGAGTTAATTTTTTTTTTATGAAGTCGAAATGTCACTTATGGGGTTTCATTTCGATATTCTAAAAAATAGGGGATCTACCAAAATTCATTGACACCCGGTATATGAGTATAGTAGGTCTTAGTATACAGTTTAACATTATAATATCTCTCATTTTATATTTCCATCTTATATACAAAATCTCTTTAAGTCTATAGAACTCAAGAAGGTAATTTGGTTTCGCAATGGATAAATTTTTCGTTTCTCGGACATACTGTAGATTTGTAATTTTGGATTATGTACGTTTACTTTCAAAGAGTACAGTCGGATAGGCATAGTGTAAAATGCCCCAAAACCAAATTAGATTTGCGTACGTTGTTTGTTATAAATAAACAATTTCTTCTGGATTTTAACTTCGTATCCCTAATATTGTACTAATCACAGAAGGAAGCGTTTTATTTAATTTCGCTTTTCCTGTTGCTAGAAAATTCTGAAAAAATCAAGGCCTACAGCTGTGAGGCAGGAATTTTTTTTAAATTTGTTTAAATTGTTTAGAATTTTTGGTTTACTTGATTAAACATTGAACATTTTTCTAACCTGATAATGGTATCTTAGCGAACTCAAAATGCACCACTTTCTCTAATTTAACCAACCTTCTGTCTCTTATGGTTTGTTGCTACAGGAAAAGCAAAATTAAATAAACATTAAAAATACATTTTCTTCTGTCCAACGGTGGGGAAGTTGTAACTCGAAAGAAGCTTATTTTTGGAGAGCTAATAAACCATATCCGCAAAGTCCAATTTGGTTTAGAGGCATTGCTTATTCAATTATACACCTTTTATTACATTTATTTTTTAATATACTTATGTGTATAAAGTATGCAGAGTAGTATTTAGGAAAATTATATAAATATTTTAGTTCTGAAAAAGTCAATTATTGCTAAAATGCGAAAATTGCTTCACTTTTGAATACAAGTCATTTTTAAATACTCTAAGATGCAGATGGCACAGTGCTACAAAGAAATTTTTCGATGACAGTCAGATGGAAACGGGAGTATTTACAAGAACTTTAATTTTCATTAAAATATTTTCGAAAATCCAATGTTGTGAGTTTGTTTGCAACTATTTTAAAATAAATTTTAGAAAATAGATCACTGGAAACTTTCTTCAAGGAAAGTTAATGCGGATGCTACAATAAAACAAAATTTACAACTTTCAGTTTAACCGAACCCCCCCAACCCCCACAACACTTCCAATGTATAATACTACAAGCTAATTTTCCCTGCACCTCCTGACTATCCATCATGTTTATCTTTTTGACTATATACTTCATGTCGAGCAACATAGCCTTTGCTTAAACCAAACTGGAAGACAATAACAAAAAACGCTTTACCGTTATCGTAGTCCCCTGTGTCTTCTGACCACCTTTACTTTCTGATACAGATTAAAAATTCATGAAATCGTGTAGAGCTCATTTTTCTCCTCATTTATTTTATTTTAACAGACTAAAATTTCTCCTATTAACGTGCATTGATGGTAGAGAATAAAATATAACAAAAATTGCTTTACTGTTACCATAACAAAATACAGATTAGAAATTTATGAAATCGTGTAGAGCTTATTTTAAACCTGATTTATTGTGAAATGCATTTTTTAAATACATAATGATAGCCAAAAGCAAAATATTGCAAGTTATAAATTGTTGAAATCATATAGAGATAATGTTTCAACATTGTTTTCATAACAATACAACAAACAATCTGAAGCTGAATTTCACAGTTGGAATCTAACACGGGACTTGTTGGAGAAAAACTGTATTTTCCAGACGTTGGTAAATAATTGATTACTTTACTTCAGTTTCCATTTTGTCTTAAATTCTAGTAGTACTACCTTAGTGGGGATACCTTTTTCGCTGGCTGGGATACCCATTGAATTGTTCAAGAATAGCAGCAGCACAAAACACATTCCATATGCAATAGAGTAAATTAGCGCTACTCATTTTTTCTCTGTACTTGTTGACTCGATTAAAGCATTATTTTTATTTGTACTAATTTCTATTTATATACTTTTAATTTTTCCCACATTTATGAGTATGGGTGATATGCGTATATTTATATTTTTTGTATCACGCGCATTGATAAGGGTTCATTGTAGACCTGATGCACGGACTTAAGGTGTCGGATTTCAGGCTGACGACGATATGACTTGGAGCAGGTTCAAAATTCCTAACGAACAGATACGTTTTTTTTTTTCACAGGCACAAAAAGCTCAACTTTTTATACCTGTGAAGCGGGCATAAATGTAGCGGCCCTGCTGTAAAAATCCAGTTGGCATTTGCAACTGAAACACTGTCGAGTCGAAGCACTGTCGACAAAACAGTGCTGCAGTTCCGAAAAAAACGCCAAATAACAGTAATTTACTGTTGATTTCGGAACTGAAACACTGTATTTCGCTAGTGTCGGTAGTGAAGTGCTGTCGTCTCGATATAGTGTTCCATGTCGAATCTTCGGTGTCGATAGTCGATACTTACGCACTGTCGATTGGAAAGTGCTGCACTAGTTTATTTTTTCCAATGTCTGGTGCTTTCAATATTTTCTTTCACCTTCTGACATTAAGGTTCTTATAATGACAGAAAAAGACGGAAGATATCGAAAGTGCCAGGTATTATCGCACTAGACTGTTCATGTATTGCCGTATGTAAAGGAAATTCTTTATTCTCTGTTAAAATAAAATAAATAAGGAGAAAAATGAGCTTTACACAATTTCATGAATTTTTAATCTGTATCAGAAAGTAAAGGTGGTCAGAAGGTACAGGGGACTACGATAACGATAAAGCGCTTTTTGTTATCGTCTTCCAGTTTGGTTTAAGCAAAGGTTATATTGCTCGTCATGAAGTATATAGTCAAGAAGATAAACATGATGGATGGCAGGGGGTGCAGGGAAGCTACATAGAAAATTAGCTTCTAGTATTATACATTGGAAATATTGTGGGGGGGGGGGGTGATTTCACTTATTTTTTCATTATGAAATAGTAAGGTTTCACAATTAGCTATTAAGATAGATTATGTAGAAGAACCGTAAAATTTGAATATAGACATACTTATAAATTTATATCTAACAAGCGAAGAAGAAAAGCACCGCAAGTAGTAGTAAAATACAATACCATAGGATACTTCTACCATTTGCTTCAAGCAATGCTCTTCTTCTTCACTAGTTGGATCAGATAAGAAGAAAGAGTGTTCCTTTTCCATTTGCAAACTTAGGACTGACAGTAACGCTCTCAACACTGGTGTCCGACGCTGTAGATCAAAAATGGTGAAAAGGGTGTATCGAGGTCCTAGTTATCCTCCAGTAACGTTTTACTTATTTCTGACCTTTAGTTTGGTCACAGCACACTTTTCCCGGAACTGTTGGTCAGATCGAATTGAAATTGGTGACAATCGATTCTATGACCTTAAGTTACTCGAAGGCGAGGGGCCGCGCTGCCTTTAACTCATTTTTCCAGTCACTAAGTGTCCAGGTCAAAATTTGGGCGGTCGGTCAAAAATGATGCAAAAGGTGTATCGAGGTCCCAGTTGTCCTCCAGTAACGTTTTACTTATTTCTACTTTAGTTTGGCCACAGCACACGTTTTTCCGAAACCGTTTTTCGGATCGATTCGGCAATGGTCGGAATCGATTCCTCGTAGTCGACTTAGTCGATAACGACACCTCTCGCGCCTTCGTGTGTCTTCGGGAAACTTCGGAAGTGTTCGTGCAAAATTCGGATTTTTGCTTAAAATCCTAGCCTCCATACGTGTAAACTCCCCTGAAACTTGTTTGTTTGTGATAAAACGGTGAATAACTCCCTCGGGAGTGATCGATTTGATAACCGTAATCGATTCCCCGTGGTCGCTATAGTCGAAAATGGTACCCCACCCGACCTTGTACGCCTTCGGGTCTCTGTAGATAATGTCAGGGAGGATTAAATTAAGCGACTTCCGTATCCGTCCACGTCATACTTCCCTATTTGAAGACGTACTTCCGTCTAGTACACAAATATTACCGGAATGACAGATCTCAAAATTCAAACATCAATAGCAATGCCGTAATAGGATGAGAAGTTAAAGACAGGTATTTATTTGAAAAATGAAACGATAAACAGTTCATTTCCCATGTAATTACCAATGGTAAAAGATTATGTTCTTTTTATAAAAGAAAAGAAATATCCAGATGGCCCAGAAACCAATATCTTCTTGTATATGGATAAGGTCCTGTTTCGCTCAAAAATTAGCTGCGAAACCCGATCGGGTTTCTTGATTGACTTTGACGTTGAATTTTTAAATGGAACACAGAATTTCATCACAAAATATTGAATAAAATAATAATACAATATAACTTGGTGCTAAATTTAGTCATAATGGAGATATTAATTAACTGCAATAAAACATAAACAAAGTTAATACAAAAATGAAAAATAAAGTAATCTAAAAAGAAGTTTATGGAAGAAGTTGTTCAAAATTATTGCCATTTTCATTTATGCACAATGAAAACCTATGAATCAGTCTAACTCTGCACACTGTCAGTAATGAATTCCTTGATGGCTACAACACTAACGTATATTTTATTATGAAGATCGGCCATGTCCTCTATCGGTTCCTTATGCACCTCATTTTTCAACTAATCCCATAAATAAAAATCTAACAGAATCAAATCAGGAGATTTAGCGGGCCACCTGAGTACTCCTTTTGTACCTATCTATATTCCTAGATAAGTATGGTGAAGATAATTACTGATAATGTTACTATTACCTGGTGGCTCTGTACCATCTTAATGAAACCACATTGTATCTAATTGAATTGGAAAATTATCTGTTTCAAAAGTAAAGCATTTTGTAAAAATTGTAAGTAGCGATCGCCATTTAAGTTTCTTTCATACAGGCATGGTTCAAGTATGAATCCATTTACAATGCCCCACCAAACATTTGCCCAAAATCGTATCTGGAGTCTGGTTTGTCTCATTCACTTTAGATTTTTTTGAGACCAGTTTGACAGTTATGTCTGGTTAAAACTCCAATATTATGGAATTAAAATTCGTCACTCCACATAATTTGTTGCAATAAATTGTGATCTCTGTGAATGAATGATAATTGTGGCAAAAAATCTAGCCTGCGAATAAAATATCTCCTGATCCTAAATAAGTGATGTACCAAATGAACCTTATATGCACAAAATTTATTATTTTTTAAAAGTCTTCTACATAAAGTTACAGAAACGTCGGTTATTACATTTAAGTGGTGTAGTCCCGTGTGGGGATTCTTTCTTATTGTTTCTAAAACTGCTGCTGTGTTGAGGTTAAGGTTTTTGTTTTTTTTAAACTTTAACTAAATTATCACATAACTTACAATTATTTTACTATAAAGCTTTGGTATCTCAGAAAAACGTCTTCCATATAAGACCACAACTGCAGAAACATTTTTACGGCATTCTCCACAAAATTAAAATCATATTTAATTTGTTTAGGGTTGTATCTAAATCCATTTCTTATAAGAATTTAACCAATACATGAAATAAAATTAAGACGTCAAATGAAGTAACCTCGTCCTATTCTATATGTAACTATTCATTAAAGGAATCAGAACTTATGTCAATGGCTCAGGCTCCGATTCCCCTAGCGAAATAACAAAAGGTGGGATGTTTTCGACTGAAAAATTGCCCATATATTTTCTCCAATCTGCCGAAATAAGGTATTTGCAATGTTCACTCTAATTTTGCCACATGTCGCTGTATATTTAGAAATAGCTTCTAGCCATAAATTCTCAACTTTATCCTTGCCGTGATTTTACGTCTTTGTTGTAGTAATGCTTTGTGTCTGCCATCAAATTTATATTTATAGCCAATAGATTTTAAAGTAGTAAATAGTTTTTCCCTATTTTAAAATCCAAAGTATCTCTTGCAGTCGTAAATAATCTAGAGTAATGTGGTTATATTCTATTTTCCATAAAGTCGTGACAAATCTTTCTGGAACATAAAAGTTTCAAATTTATCAGTTTTGGGTTGTGCTCCAGAAAAGGATAATTGCCTTGAAATCGTTTTAATTTTAATTTTGCGCACCCAAATCAAAAACAACAACAAAATTTCTGAATTAATATTGTTCTAAATTCTCTAACCACAAATATCATTTCCGCAGCGTTTATTATCATCTCGTACGTATTATTGAGCTATATTTTTTCACATATGAAATATGCACAAGGTGGTCCAAAATTGTCTCCTGATATTTCTGCTGACCCCCCTCTTTATTTCAGTTATTATTGAAAACAGAAAAAAAGTTTCGTATAAAAATGGTAGGATCTTATCTATGTTTTATTGATACGTGATAAAAAAGAACAATAAAGTATATGTTTTTTAAATGGAATACCCTATATATTGTTGCATTTTCGAGAAGCCCTTTTCCCCTCATTTCAAATATGTAATATTTTATAGGTCTATCTTAAATACTTCTTGACAAATATAAGCTGCTTTATTGTAAGAAGAGTGAGGAGCCATGCGTGTCAAAACACAAGTGAAACAAAAATAACAAGGTAGGCCACGAAAATAATTATTTTACTGTTTATTCAATTTTCACATTACAAATCATCATTATTAACATTTATTTAATCAAAATGAGTTATAATGAGGCTGAAAAGGTCGAAATATTTTCCCTTTATGTGAAAAATAATAAAAATAATTGTGCCGCAAGAAGAGAATATATGACGTATCCGAATCGAGCGATTCCTAGTGTAAACACGTTTTTGAATGTCTATCGTCATGTAAATAGGACCCATAGTTTGTCAAGAAAATGACGTAACGTTACAGCAAACGAGGAAGAAAATCTAGAATTGTTGTATTTTGAAGTTAAAAAAATAATTTATTATAAAAATAGATCGATGCCTTGTTTTAATATTTTAGAGAATTCGATTAATAGTTTATTAAATGCTTGTCGTGAAATGGAAAAAAGTTACTCCAACATTCAAATAGCCTTGAAAAAGCATCAATATAGGCCTTACAAAATATTACCCGTTCAGGAACTGAATGAAGACCAAAAACGTAGAAAATTGGAGTTTTGTCAGATCATGCTCCATGAGTTAGATGAAAATCCTGATTTTTTTAAAGAAATTATATAAACAGAGGAGTCAAGTTTTCTAGGGCGCGAGTTTTTAATAGAAAAAACAGACGTTCTTGGGAGAATAAATACCAAAGGCAGAGAGAAGTTACGCAAATACAAAAATCGTGTAGAAAATCAATTCACGTTTGGTGCGGAATTTTTCAAACAAAGTAGTTGGGTCTATATTTTATGATTTTACTTTGACGCAACATATCTTGAAATAATTTTACCAAAGGTAGATCGTCTAATTCAAGAATTCCCTATGAACGTATTGTCTAGAATGATTTGGCATCAGGACAGAGCGATTCCACATAGCATTTTAGAAGTTCGGGAACATTTAAATAATCAATTTCCCATTTGGATAGGCTGCTGGGACCATCTGATGGCCACCGAATAGCCCTGATTTGATGCCATTAGATAGCTTTTTATGGGGGTTTTTAAAAGTCAGTTTTAATTATATCTACAATCTTCACGTCATTAAAGCAAAAATTCAAGAAGAAATTAACAACTTAAACAGAAACTATAAACTATAATAACGCTATTTGCAATATTTTCCTAAACTTAAGAAGACACTATGAGCTTTGCATTAAAAATAATGCCACTTTTAACAATTTCTTTAATGGATTACTTATGTAGTATTATTTTATTATAAAGAGTTTTCTCTTGCTTTGCTAAATCTGTTTTTTTTAATAAATTAAATATGAAGTTAATTTTAATATCATATTCATATTAATTATTTACATGTGGTTTTAGTTAGG
Source organism: Leptura quadrifasciata (assembly GCA_963675555.1). Classification (NCBI taxonomy): domain Eukaryota; kingdom Metazoa; phylum Arthropoda; class Insecta; order Coleoptera; family Cerambycidae; genus Leptura; species Leptura quadrifasciata. Next base: position 114,649,853 of record OY776674.1, on the reverse strand, counting down.
TCATATATAATTTACATGTTGAAAATAGCACTTTTTGTCACACGTGCTACGAAAGCGCCTCTCTTCGTAACTGTTTTTGGAGTCGAGAGGCGCGTTGCCCCCAAGGATGGTTAACCATCCTTGCGTTGCCCCTGTAGGAGACAACGCATGCGCAGAAGCTGAGCGGACGCGAAAATACTTTCGCACCCCAAAGACGAAAGTGAAATTACTGCTTTTTCATATGTTTCTGTCTCATGCCGCACTCTTGACAAAAAGCGTACGTACCTAGGGGAAAGGCGTTTTCGTACTCGTATTCTGTCGGGGCCCCCTAGTTATGTAATGTACTCTTTCATACGTGAGAGCGTTTTCACATACTGTTAGCGTACGTTAAAGATTTATCACACGCTATGTGAAATCAATAATTTTCAAGCGTAATAATTAATAGTGCGTAGTTAGTAGCACTTTCCAAAGCAGTCGTAGAAAAAACTTTTTATTTTACTAGTGAATAAAAAACTATTTACGGTTGTTGATATGGGGTTAATAATGACGGTTTGAAATGTCAAAATTGAATAAGCAATAAAATAGTTATTTTCGTGGCCTACCTTGTTATTTTTGTTTCACTTGTGTTTTGACGCGCATGGCTAATTCTTCTTACAATAAAGCAGCTCATTTGCATTTTGAGTATCAAATATGTCAAGAAGTATTTAAGATAGACCTATACAATATTATATTTTTGAAATCAGGTAAAAAAGGGCTTATCGAAAATGCAATAATGTATAGGGTGTTCCATTTAAAAAAAAAAAACATATTTCGTATCACGTGACCTATACATGATATTGTTTTTTTGGTCACATTTCAACAGAATATACATATAACTTTTATATTATATGAAACTTTTTTTCTATTTTCAATAATAACAGAAATAAAGGGAGGTCAATATATAGTGAATAACCCTGGACATAACAGAGATAAGTATGTCCCTTATAAGGGGGATAATAAAGGACCCCGGACCAAACCTCATGATAATTGAGCTTCTGCGGAATCGACTGGAACTTTGCTATTTTGCAGTTCTAGTGATGGTGATTAAAATTCATAATTACCACAATTCGATCCTATAGGCCGTTTTTGAGATACAGCTTGTCAGAACTTTGTAATTTGCTTCATTTTAGCCATTTAAGAATTGTTTACTCTTAAACTATTAACTTTAGGGAAAAAGTGCATTTGTCGATTTTTGTCCAGTAAAGGTCGGGTTTTTTTTGATAATTTTTTATCAACTTTCAGGTTTCAGTAAAATACACGTGTGATATACCATGGTGCTTCGGCAGAATTGGCTGAAACTTTGCTAATCTGTAGATCAAGTCATGCTGACCAAAAGTTCTCATAGCACCGAAAAGGTCCTATGAGTGGTTTTCGCTCCAGGATTGCTTGGAAGTCCTAACAGTGTGTTTGGATCTACATCTATACATTTTTGTATACCTGTGTATGTCTGTTTGCGTATCGGTGTATAAATGCAAATGCGTATGTGTCTATGCGTGTGAATGTGTGAGAGTATTTTTGTTAGAGAGCCTGCTGTTAGCTTCGGCCCTTTTCGTTTGTGTTAGTGTCTGTTTTTGTTGTTTTCTTAAATTTTTTATTTTTTATACATTAAGGAGGTCCGTGGGATTTTCAGAAACTAATGCTCTGTTTCCAGCATCATATATTGGTTGAAGGTGAATCGTCGAAGGATATTTTATATGGTTTTCATGGCGTGCGTACCCCAAATACCGTAATACATTTGTAACGTATGCACAAGGGCGTAGCGTTCGACAACTAGCCTTACATGTACAATAATAACTTAATATATGATCATCATTTTCATTGTTGTTTTCATTGTTTTGTCGTACAAGTCGTACCTGATAAACACCAGCTGTTAAATCTTGGAGGTAATCTAATATAAGGTGTGGAAATATATGTAAATCATGATGATTCAAAGAATTCCACCTGCCATTTCTACGTCCAAGATTCCCGGCTTCAAGTCTGGCTTGCATGACGTTAACTTATTGAGCCCTTTTCAGTAATACACGAGCCAAGTCTGCGTGTGCCCCAGCGATGCGATAAAAATCACCAAGGTTTGGAGCATGGGCAATTGATATAACACCATTTAAAAACTTGAAAATCATCTTCAAATGCCCATTCCGAGCTTCTGTAATCCATCTAGGTTTCGTTATGATGCGACCAGCGTTAGCCTCTTCTATACTAAACTATCTCAGGTTTCTTTCAAGAAACAGGGGCATCTTGCTATCAATCCCTAGCTGATCTGGTCATTTAAATGATACAAACACGACACCCCGCGTGCAGCATCACGCCTTTAAATGGCGATTTCTCGTTTTATATCATCTACCTGATGATCTATGCGCCCCATTTGAGCTGGATTTAATTTAATATTGCAGATAATACATTGTAACTGCTGCGCGCGAAAAGCCATTATGAGATTACTTAACAATGTTATTAGGTAAACAATGATTGTGATTGCACCTGGCTTAATTGCTACTTGGATACTTGAAGCAAGCCTGCTACGAGATATTATAATGATTGACATTGGTGTTTTAACGGTTCCGCATCAAACTTTCAAGCACTTCTGGAGAGAAAACCACTCATATGACTGTTTTGGTGCTATGAGAACTTCTGATCAGCATGAGTTGAACTACAGGTTAGCAAAGTTTGAGCCACTTCCGCCGAAGCACCATTGTATGTCATATACAATGTATATTTTACTGAAATCTGAAAGTTGATAAAAAATTCTTTAAAAAAACCCAAACTTTACTGGACATAAATGAACATTTTTCGACTCATACACTTCTTCCCTAAAGTTGAGTAAAAAATTATTAAACGGCTAAAGTAACGCAAATTACCAAGTTTTGACAAGCTGTACCTAAAAAACGGCCCAGAGGATCGACTTGTGGCAATTATGAATTTTACTCACCATCACTAGAACTACAAAATGGCAAAGTTTCAGCCGATTCCGCCGAAGCTCAATTTGCATGAGGTTTGTTCCGTGGTCCTTTCTGCAATATCGTCCGACACTCTTAAAATATCAAATTCATATTATAAACTTAGTCATAGGCCATCTGGACACTAGTTTTCATGGTCTCGGTCAAACCCTCTCTTTTGCTTAAAGGGTAGTTTTAGGGGGTGACTATCAGTATTTTCCTCATAACTTTTAATTTTTTTCATATTTCTGAAGATTATTATGAAAAACTAATTTTCAAATCATTAGAAATAAAAAGATATTCTGATTCCATTTCAATAAATCAAGCCGTTCTCGAGTAATTTATGTCTAAAAAACTACATGCATTTACAGCACTTAATAAATTCTTTTACATATAAATAATGCTTTGAAATGTAAATAAATGTAGAAAATAGCTAATTATCAATTACAGAAATTGTTCGAAATGTCCCCCATTTTCCCTTATGCACAGTCTAATTTTTTTAAAGGAACGTTGAATACCTTGTAAAATTCCTCTATGAGTCTGTAGCATTGTAAACTCTTAATCGATTTTTTCTCTCAACTATTCAGTCGTGTCAATTTGAGTATTATAAACTAGTGATTGTAGGTAACTCCATACAGTGAAATCAAGAGGAGTTAAGTCAGGAGGCCGAGCAGGTCACTTGATCGGTGCATCCGCAACTCGGCCAATCTATATATTACGATAGTGATTGTATAATGCTGGTATAATACGGTGTTGCGCCGTCATGCATAAAAAACATATTTCTTCTCCTTCTCAATGAAATATTACCTAATATTTCATGCAACATGTTTTCCAAAAAATCATAATATATATCGCTATTTAAATTTCTGAGAAATATATAGTGGTATCCAACTAACTGATTCCCTAAAGTTGCTGCCCATACATTTATTTTGAATGTATGTTGAAAACTACCCCTTAAGCATAAGAGACGGTTGACTGGTACCATATAAACTAGGTCGGGAGGGCCTATGACTAAATTTAAAACATGAATTTGATATTTTAAAGGAGTCGGAAGATATTGCAGAAAAATTTAAATTCATTATCCCCCTTTTAAAGGGTTTGTCTCCCTTATTATTCATTTTTGAAAGCAAGTTTATATAAGAGACTATCATTATTTTTGGATGTACTATGCCACCGCAGAAATATCGAGGGATAACCACCTTGTATATTTCAAATATTTTTGTATATTTTAAATATTAGTTATTTAGTTTACACTTAGAATATTTATCCAAAGCACACAACAACCCAATAAATAAATATCAGTCTTTCCATATACTAATAAAAATACAAATTAAAATATATTTACAGGCATGGTTGTGAATTTTTGAATTGAAAGTAATTCATTATTTCATCAAAGTATTTTTAACGATTTATTTACAGTTCATGTATTTTTAAGATGTGTATGTAAGAATCTTCGTTATATTATCTTGATAACTGTGCATAATTGTGAAGTATTTTTGTGTGTTAGAATAAATATGTAGACCTTCTCACATTCACAAATATACCGTGGATAGGAAGTAATATAATTATAAACAATGTATCTATGGATGATAAAAATGACCAAAGAGTTGTGACTGATGAAAAATATTTTAGTACTTTGAATTTGTCCTTATTTAATTTAAAATTTCTGCATTTAGTAATAATTCGCACAGAATTCATTCGTTTAAGGTAGCCAATCAGTGTTGACTATTCAATTTTTCCTTTAAATTTAGTGACGAAAAGAATATCGAAATCGCTATGAAATTTAATAAGGATACATAATTTTCAATCGCAGCTAGTTTTTCTGAAGAATTTCTCAGATATCTTAGCTGAAAACACTTCATTATAGCTTTTACTATGTATTATGTACGCCGCCGGCGCCGTGTTTTACTTTTACATGTAGCCACCCCCATATTATTAGAAAAGTCTTAACTAAATTTTGAGTGGAATTGTCTGAGGACGAGTTTTATTAACGAAATTAATAGCTCGTGTAGACAGAAATAGTTGAATGTATTTTGTAAAATGTTGACCCTACGAGAATCTTTATAAACAATTTATATTTTAATTATAATTATATTTTATGTGTTCTTTAAGTTACAAGAAGAAATAAAAACTAAAAAAATTGCTGACTTTTTAAATTTGTTATATTTCACATTGCTACGAGACAATATTCATCATATTCTGCAAAAATGTGATTTTTATTAAACCGGAATATCGTACCGCAAGTTAAAATATTTATTTAAAATATTGAAAATTCTACTCTTAACACTAAAGATGGGTTTGACAATAGGAAGATTTTTTTTTGTGTCAGGTTTCATATATATGTTTCGATAGTAATAAAAAGACTTTTTCGATTTTAATTTTTTTTGTGAATTATTCATCTATTTGACTGTATAGTCCATTTAAAGAGTCGGAATTTATGACGAAATTACCAAATATTTGTGCCTGGGACTAGAGAACGTCTTTTCCGCGTTTTCGAGTGCGCTGAATCGATTCCCGGGGTCAAACCATTTTATCCTCCTCGGCAACCCCCTCAAATTGGCCAAAAACCACCCCCAAAGCCCTTTTCCGTGAACCTGTTTATTTTCCCCAGTTCTTCGACTACTTGTTGTTCCCTCTAGTAGAAGGGAAGGTCCCTTGAGAGATTTGACTTTAGCCACCCCTACCCCAAGTTTCCACCCCTGTAGGGGGTTAGAAAATTTATGTTTTTTTTTGTGAGAAAAAAAATTGATATTTTACAGGAGGCGTGGTAGTGGTAGGTGACCTGGGTTTTGTAACCACAACCGGGGGTTGTTTTCACCCCTCAGAGGGGTGGAAAAAATTTTTTGGAGGAAAAATTACTATTTTGTAGGAGGTATCTCTTTGAGGAAGGTGGTAGATGACCAGGAATGTGTAACCAACACCGGGAGTTGCTTTCACCCTTTAAGGCGGTGGAAAATTTTTCCATCTACAATTGAAAAATAGTATAAAAAATATGTTTACTAAATTGTTTTTATAAATTTTGTACATAGAGGCGTTGCTGTATGAATACATGTGTAAATACATATGTCTATAGATACTTATATCTTTTTTTTATTTGTGACAGTGGATCAACAAAATCGTAGGCATTTACAAGAAGGGTTCCATTCTTCATTTTCTTCCCAATTTTTGTGACATTCAGTGCAGTCATCCTCTTGCATATCGCATGCATCGTCCGTTCTCGGGGAATGAACGTCAATACTGATATCGGGAATAATCTGTAAGAAATTTATGTAACTAATGTCTAAATCGTTGTACGTCAGGTTCATCCTCTGTCGTGCAATTTTGACACTCGATACCTTTACAGTTTTTACATAAAACGCTACATGCTACACCTAACTTTACGCAATTGCACCGCTTGATACATTCGCTTTTACAAGCACAGTTGTAATCCTTAAAAAAGAAGAAAGTCCGGTACCAATGTCTTTTCCTCGATCTTTTCTAAAATTTTCAGTTCCAATCGCTCATTTCATAATATTCATCCCCATTCAGTAGGATTAAGTTCATTTCTTAGCCATGCTTAGCATTGAAAATACACTCTTAAAGCGTGTTCTCGAATCGCCTCTTCAGTTGGGGGTAATACTAATTTTAAAGCTAATTTACATACATACATGGAAAAGCTTGGGATTGATTTAATTATAGATGGAAAAAAATTTCACGCCCTTAAAGGGTGAAACCAACCTCCGTGGTTGGTTACACAATCCTGGTCACCTACCACCTTCCTCAAAGAGACGCCTACTACAAAATATTAATTCCACCTCTTTTGAAGGGTGAAAACAACCCACGGGGTAGTTACACTACCCTGGTCACCTACCACCTTATTCAAAAAAACACCTGTAAGATATCAATTTCTTTCTTCTATTGAAAGTGAAAGTCTGAGATAGGGGTGGCTGAGGTCAAATCCCTCGATGGACCTTCCGTTCTACTCGAGGGAACAACAATTAGTCGAAAAACTGTGGAAAGTAAACGAGTTCACGGAAAAGGGGACGGTTGGTTCTTTGGCAAATTTGAGGGGGTTACCGAGGTGTAAAAATTGGTTTGACTCCAGAAATCGACACAGCACCCTCGAAAACAAGGAAGGGACATTATCTAGTCCCAGGCCCAAACATTTGCTAGTTCGACCGACTCCTTCAATGGACTAGTAGTCCAAGGGTCGTTGACGATTCTGACGTTTCGTCCACAACTGCAGTGGACATTTTCAAAGCCACGATCGAAGTTCTCTTCGCGGTAACTAACACACACAGTTGTGTGTGAGTTACAGATTCATTTTTTTATTTTTTCGACGTAACAAATACAACAGGAGATATTTAACAAAAAAGGAGAATAAACGTGGGTCAGAAAATAATTTCTGAAAAAAATACGTTTCGCATTTCATTCAATAAAATTCGCCTTTCCAGATAATTCTCTAAATAGAAAAAAAATTCCTCCAAAACCATGTGCTCACTCCGGGGGGCTGAAAAAAACCGCTAAATTTTTTGCCTTTCTTCAGTTTCTGCTCAATACCTCTATTCCCATGCGTCTTACAAACAAAGTCATTTAGCAGCGTAATTGCTTGTTTCTAAATATTTATATTTTCACTGCCATAAATAGGAGTAATACCCAGCTAATTCGAAAAATATTTTTGTTTCGTTCTTTTAAATTTTGGTCTTGAAATGTGATTCTCTACAATTTGAGCTATTGCTGATATTTCTCGGTTCTGGTTGCAGAATTTCACAAGCAAATAATTGCTACTTTCAGCTGTCAGTTGTTCAGTTTTGATTTGAAATTTTAAGTGAAAATTTTACTCTATAGGAGTTACATTTTCTCTAAGTTTAATTGACATGTATTCATTTTCTCCGAAGGCACAGCAATTTGTTTAAAATACCTAATTTTCCAATATTTGTTTTTTTTAATAGTAATGACAATCGAAATGGATTCTAGCTAATATATATTTGTTGAACAACTCATGACAAACGTTTTTTATTGATTCCCGTAGAAGAACTCATGGTATTTAAGAAAACGATAGAAAACAGGGTCTAAAAATTTTATTGTTTAAATAAACAATGCGCCGACCTCACCGAAATTGCAAAACGGAACTTAACTTGTTCTCCTGAACATGCCGGAAACAAAAAGTTAAAAATTTGACGTTTTTATGACGAAACTTGCAAGACAACTTCAGTTGTTTTCAATGCACTGTTATGATTCAGGCTATATGCTAAAATGGAACGATGTTACCATAAACAAAGAGCGGTGAAGAAAGTACAGATTTTTTATCAGAGAAGGAGTAACTTTAATCTAATTCTCGTTCTAAATTTGCAGGAGAAAAGGTGAAAAGGAGGAACTGTTGTAGCATAACAATAATGTCAATATTTATCTTGTAGATATTTACTTATTCCCGACATTCCAAACATACAGATTTTAGATAACCTGATATGAGGGTAGTGGATATGAAAAGTAAAACACGGTGTGTACAATAGAATTTTCATGTGGATACTCAGTACTTTTCCATTCACACCTCTTAGATCACCTATTTGTGCAAATTCTGCGGGAGCAGGAGTTAAGTTATGGTTACTATATTTAACAGAATTAGTAAGACCTCAACCTCAAGCTGGATGGGTTAAAACTGGAGTGCATTAAATAACATTTGTAAAGATAAACCTCATATTTTCAAAAGTTGTTTTTGGCTTAAGTGTGTAAAGTTAACAAATGCATTTTAAAAAACTGCATAGAATATAGCGTTTTTTATTTGATTATATTGGTATAGTTCTCTATAGCTATAGATTTGTTGTTACACTGATATCAAATGATTCTTCGGATTTTATAAATATGTATATTATCACATAATACAGCTCCCATGTTTTTATGGATATATGTAGACGTATATTTTATATATGAATGCACCTCCATTTATATATTATATAGATGTAATAAAATTAGTTTTTTACATAAATTTGTACAAAGTGTAATATATATTTTCTATGTTATATATGGAACCGGCTTTAAAAGTGAATATTCAGGGAAGAATGCAAGTTACTGTAAACCCTGAATAAATTTGTGTTTTTTGTCAAGTAAAATGTTACTGTAGTTCTAGTCCATTAAAATTGAATAAAGAAATTTTGTTTTTTTATAATAATGTTTTATTACTCCTTATATTTCACTTCTAACAGTGGTATATAACACTATTACTATACCTGTTTCGCCATAATTGTAGAGGTTGGAGAGCTACGATAAATTACATTAAATCCAAAAATTTTACAAACATTCATTTTAGCAAACTTTAAACTTGTATTTTGCCACAGCACAAAGTCATCGGAACCGAAAACGAGATGCGTACGCGAAATTCACAATTTTACCTTGTTATGATTTGCGTAAGCTGCAGTAGCTTTTCTTAATCCCAGGTGAGACACTGTAGCACTTCATTTTCTTTGAGAATCACTTTAAAATTCAGATATTGCCCCGTACTTAATAAATCTGCCAGATGATTTCAAGCATCAAACATCGGATAACCATACCCGTTTAAACGTTTATTTAACGCCGGCCTATTTCCACAGCTGAAGCCTGTCACTAACGCCTGTAAACGAGCTACCCCCAATCAGGAATTTTGCCGAATCCCTTCTCTGTCGAAGAGTAGGAACATTTACTTGCCTAACATTTAATAGACAAGGGACAGAATACTTTACATCCCCTCCGAAGAATAGTCCATCCACTTCGCAATCTTCGCCTAAGATTGCATAGTTTCTGCTTATACACTCCTCCATTTTATCCGTAGCACACTGTACCTGCGAGTGTGTACGGTCATAATTTCAAAACTACTGACTGTTCTAAATACAGTTTCTATTATTGTGAAAGGTATACGCTAGGCAATAATGAGCACAACATAGAAAAGAAATAAAAATGAATATTTTAAAAGGGGTTGACTGGCTGACTCCCGGTCAGACCCTGAGGAGGACCCTGTAACATTAATTTCAATGAAGCTGTATTGCAGTTTATAATCACCGGCTCCTTCGCCACTTATTAGAATAATGTCTACAAAACACAAATTGCTGTGTTTTAATACATACCTAAAAAACGATTTTGATGAAAATTTCACTAAATGATTCTTAATATTCAGTGGAAGGTTTTATTTAATAAGACCTTATCGTCTAATATTGATATTGAAGTCGATATTTGATTAAACAGGTGACATATTTTTTCTAAAGGTAGTTCACTTTTTTCTGTATTTTTAAAAGCTCTGTGTCATGATCTAGTCACATTTTATTTCTTATACCCGGGAGGCGCAGGTCTTTTTGACCTAATCATGGCATGCTGGCTTATATTAACAGACATAGCAGATACTATGTAGCGAATAACCAAAACGACCGCCAGTTGCTCCAGTAGGAGTGAAGGCGGTTGTGGGAGGTGTGGAAGTTGCCAAAAAAAATTCTTTTTTCATTATTTCAGGAAAACTGATTTTTTAAAAATAAGTTATTGACGTTATATAGCGTTAAAAAAATAGTTAGCTATGTCGTGGGGGGGGGGGGGAGATTGCATGTTAGCTGACCGTATGAACTTGCAAAAAAATGAATAAAATAAAATAAAGGCCGTATGAAATTTTTTTACACGACTTCTGACACATATAGAAGTGTGAAAATAATAATTAATTTCAAGTATAGTGGGGAAGAGACTGTCAGTGATACATGAATTAACGGGCATATAGAGACTTTTTTTAAAAAATTTCAAAAGGAAAAAAAAATTAATTGCCAAGCCGATGGTTGCCCTAACCAAATTAGTGGTTTAGGGAAGAGACTCTTGCTGTTTAGCCTCTTAAAGTGGAGGTAACAAAATGAGAGTATTTTTAGTGCCCCTTCCGTGCGGAAGCGACACTGACTAGCTCAGTGGGCGATGGGGTGAGTAAGTGGTGAGTCGGGTGGTTAATTGATAAATAAAGCGTTAACCTTATTACGAAATTCTCAAGATTATACATATGTAATATATGTGTGCGTTTATGATTTGAAAACCTTTAATGATAAATTCATGGCCAAAACGCGAGTTCGTAAGGCCCAAAATGGAGGGAAAAAAAATCTAAAAAAAATTAAAATCATAATAATTATTACTATATTTGTAAAACTCAATTATTAAAACAAATAATAATAAAGAGGTAAAGCTGCAAGAACATATATATCTCAAAGGCCAGATGGGCAAATGCTTAAGGTAAACTTATCTGCGCAAAATAAAATGGCATGCAGGGATGACGTGACAATTTCAAGATGGCGGCAACTCGGGACTTCCGGTAGACGATCCACGCGCTCCTGAATAATTCGTGCCCAAAATGCAACAAAATTCAAATCTTCTTCAGGATTCTCTCCAGAGGAAACGTAGTATATAACCCCAATTTCCAACAAACAATCAGAGCAACGGGAACGGAAAATATATACAACAGCAATACGAAAAACAAGACGGGAGACGAAAGAAATAGTCGAGGTCCAGAAGTCGGAAGGGGTACCTTTTTTTGCCAGAGCGCCAATCTAGAGACCCCCGTTTTCGAGGTCGCTGAACACGTTGGTGGGGGTCCCACATTTTTTTTTCCTCGGCAACTCCTTCAAATTGACCAAAAACCCCCCAAAGTGCCCTCTTCCGTGAACCCGTTCATTTTCCCTAGTTCTTCGACTAACTGTTATTCCCTCGAGTAGAATGGAAGGTCTCTCGAGGGATTTGACCTCAGAGACCCCTACACCAGGCTTCCAACCCTCTAGGGGGTTGAAAAATTGAAAATTTTTTGTGGAAAAGGTGGCAGGTGACCACGATTGTGTAACCACCCCCGGGGGTGTTGTCAACTAAACATATGAAGTAATGGGTAGTGGCCTACATATGGCGTGCCAATAATGCAGTCTAAAAAAAATTTTGTTTATATCCACAGTATAGTACCCCTCGTATATTACTGATATAATGTATTATATTAAATAAATGGTAATACTTTTGATATAATTCATCTAAATGAAGAGTTACGCATTTTATGTCTGCATATGGCAAAAAAAACTGGGCTATTGACATTACAGACGTTAAACAGTTGCCAAGTATCGAACTGGGGGCGAGCGTAGGTGCGTCTTTACTATGTACATACTTCGGTATGCGATGTAAAGCAACGACAGGCGCGGTTAGTACTTGGATTGGTGACCATTCCAACGGAAACCGCGTTCTCTCCTCACACTTCTTCCAGCGGCTTGTATATCAGTGTATGCGCGGAAGCTATACAACCTTAGGCGAGGGTTGTATAGGAGATATACCATCCTTCGGAGGGGATGTAAAGCCGTCGGTCCCTTGTCTATTAAATGTTAGGCAAGTATAAGATCCCTACTCTTCTTAAGGGAAGAGGTTCGGCAAAAATTCCTGGTTGGGGGTAGCTCGTCTACAGGCGTCGGTGTTAGGCCTCAGTAGCGGAAATAGGCCGACGTTAAATAAATGTATATATAAGTATCGAACTGTTTTTAAAAAGGTTACTGAAGATAGCTCAATAATTGACCATTGGATTTTTGGTAAAAATTTGACAAAGTAACGAAGAAAAAGGAAGAGGGGAGCAGATGGAGGAGGAACGACAGGAAATATAAAAGCTAAATGGGTATAAATTTTCCCTTAATACTGCTTTAAGGCACAGATAGATTCCTCCTAATATTATTATTAAGCCTGCTAAACAGTAAAAAGTAAGGTAAAAAGTTCAAGAGCTATGTAAAAACCGTGTGGTATCACGCTATACACAGAAACTTGGAGAATGTTTTTCCAGTTATTTCTTAGTAAAAGAAACTCATATGGAAATGATCATTTTGTATTGAAATTTCGTAACCTTAATAAATGTATAACCTCACCTCATTTGAAATTGGAGGATTATTGCAACGTAAAAAGTCTATTACGTAAAAGTTATTATTTATGTTTGGTGGAACTTAAAGATGCATGTCTTAGTTACTATTGATAAACTTGCTAGAAAATATTTTATATTTAAATTTTCTTATGAATTGAACTGTATGCAAAAAGATTGTGTACAGCTGCCATTTTTACAAAATTGTAAATAGTGAAAAGAAAAATGATTGCCAAGTCAGCGACGTTGTTAGGATTTAATTGAAACACTGTAAACATGGATATGTTTTTATCAACTAAAAATACAAAAATTATGTACACAATTTATGGAAATGAAATCTTGTCTATAAGAGAGTTTGAGAAATTTGTAAGAACCTATTAGAATGGGGATAAACATATAAATTATCTAGAGTTAGAAATACTCTTTATACTTGAAAATGTTCCACAAAATGTATATATTCAGCGGCAGCTGTATAAGCCGAGTAAGTTGAATCAAATACAAAGACCTTTATGAAAAGATGAAATTACTGTGAAGAGAAAAATATTCATATGTTTGCCCTCGTATGTAAACTCGAAAGGTATTTATTATAGGATATATAGAGTAGTCAAAACTAAGATGGGTTACCCACTAGTTATTTTGAAGCTAGTTGCAACAAATTTTGAATACTACAAAGTTGACCTATATGCTACAAAACTAAATGCAAAATGTGCAGATTATGTTTCATGGAGATCAGATTCAGATTTCTGTTGTGTTCATGCCTTTCAGCAAGTCTTAAATCTTGGCAATATAAAAATGTGCCCTAACTCAGTTGGATCCATGTATTTATAATTTATAATCGGTGGCAAATTTCAAACGAAGTACTGAGAGAGGCTGATCTGATTATGTTGTTCTACTAATGAATACAGATCACGAGAATACATTATGTGGTTTTTAAAAGGGCTTTTTAACATAAGATCTTAAAGTATTATACAACATGGGATCCATATCTGGTGTTAGTTTATTTGTCAAATTTTGTACCCGGTAGAATATTTAACCATGGGAAAAATAACATTAAAACCAGCAACTTTATTAGTTCATATTTTAGTGCATAGGATGCAAACTATATGATCAAAAATAAGTAATATGTTACAGTTGGAAAATCGTATTCAAAAAATTATGAAGAACAGGAATAATATTGGCAAAGGTAGACAGCAGCCAATACTTGTTTTACCTTATTTTAGGGATATTCACAATCTTTGCTTGACGTGAACTTTATTTTTAATTATTTATCAAAAACTGTATAACATGGACTGCAAAAATATCCTTATTTAAACAACAGTAAAAGCCAATATGCACTACATCTACTGAAGTGAGTGGATTAAAAATATGTTTAAGGCATGTGGAATTGAAAAAAAGCTTTATACAGGATATTTTATAGTGCAATCTAATTTGTTCTATTGAGTTTTGTTGGAAATTTGTTGACCAGGGAGTTAATAATTTTGATACATGGCATTGGAAAACTGGCCGTAGTATTAGTAACTAGTGTAAGTTACAAAGTATTAGGTATTATATTATATTTAATTATGTATCGGACTACTGTAAATTTGAACTGTTTGACTAGCATTAGAAAGTGTTAATCAAATATTTTGGGGAGGTATTGTTCAGATGTTAATAACAGGAAAACAATACATAAATACGAGGTTATGTTTAGATTGTATAGGGCTTTTTACATGGTGTTATAATTCGAGACGAGGCTGCGAAATATAATTAATAGATCAGTCGACTTACCTGTAAAGAAGAATGATTTTAATTATATGAGTAATCTCGTCGAAGGATTATAACAACCCTCCCAAAAAGTAAAATCCCAACCCGTGATAAAAGCAACCTAAACTTAAAATACTTTAAACCAGTGATGTATGTGATGAACAACGACTGCGTTGTGGGGTATACAGAGGCGAACTGGGTAGCCACGCACCCAGGATAGAATTCATTAATCTTCGAACGTCGTACGATTCGTGCAGCAAGCTACAACTACATGGTGTTATAATCCTTCGATGAGACTGCTCATATAATTAAAATCATTCTTCCTTACAGGTAAGTCGACTGCTCTATTAATTATATTTTATTTATTTATATAATTTGACATATTTCAATTTATTTTAAAATGTATGGCTAACAACTATTAAACTGCGAATTCAGTTGAGCTACTCACTTTAACATTTTTCGTTTCGTATTAATTCTGATAGTTACTATCCATATTGACAGCTATCAACTATCATTTCTCTATGGCATATAGAATAATAATTATCTATATAAATAAAAATGAAATGCTGTTCGTTGGTACGCGCCAATATCCATTGGCTGGATGTCGGTCTCAATAACTAGGGCCGAGTAGGACTATTACTCTTTCCACCTAGATTATCTCTGTAGACCTGGACCGGCCTTCGTGATAGGTGGGCCCGCGTACTTCTACCAGACCCAGCTCACAAATGTGAGATGTGTCGTGGTATTTTCTGCGGACCTCCCCTGGTCCTGGCTGTTGAACCTCGCTGGCTGAGGTCTCTTCTGGCGCTCTTCTTGTCTTGATGTTTTCTTTCTTCGCCAGCTTGTCACCCCCGGGGGTAGTCATCGGTCGAGTTGGGTTTAGGAAGTTTTGGCTGGGACTGACTGCCGGTACGTAGGACATCAATTGATATCCTACCCCGGATCGTCGGAAATGTAAGGATGAGCTGTGTAGCTCGGGAGTGTGGAGACCTAAGTGCTTCTTTTAGCACTTTCGGTCTCCACGGAGCAGGGAGGACAACGGGCGTCGGACGGTATGTTGTCCGACGCCCGCAAGGAGGTTGGGTTAGGGTTGAAAACGTCATGTCTCTGGTAGTGATGGTCCGTCCTGGCGTATCTGAAACAGATCTGTTAGCGGTAAATAAAGGTTATACTTACCCGTTGTCCAGTAGCTGAACCCTCGGTCGCTTGTGCCTCGGGGCGCCGGCGGGGTCGTAATCAGTGGCCTGTCTGATCAGCGGGTTCCCATGCTCCTCGGCTTGGGCGTACAGCTTCTTCGCTCGTTCCCGGATGACTTCAGTGACCGTGGTGTACTCCAGGTCTCTGACGATGTCTGCGGTTCTCACGTACCATGGGGCGTCAACTACCGTCCTGAGGGCGATGTTCTCCACTGCCTGGATTCTCTTCATGTAGGACTTCGCCTGGTAGCCCCACGCTACCGAGGCGTATGCCAGCTGCGGCCTGATGAGGGTCTTGATAAGCGTGAGCTTGTTCCTCAAGTTAAGTCGGCTCCCATTTCCCGTCATTGGGTAGATGAGGGCTCTCGTACGTCGGGCCTTGGCTGTGATGGCGTCCGTGTTTTGTCTCCATGTTAGGCTTCTGTCCATGACCACGCCAAGGTATTTGACGGTGTCGTGCCATTGGATGTCCTCGCCGTTCATGGAGACGTGTCCTGTGGGAATTTCTTTCCGCACTCGTCTGAAGAGGATGGCTTGGCTCTTGCCGGCGTTGACTGCGACTTTCCACTTCGTGCACCATTCTTCCAGGAGTGTGGCCGCTTCCTGGAGTTTTCTGGTTGCGCCTCTGGCCTTCCAGGATCTGGCAATCAGAGCGGTGTCGTCTGCATACAGGGCTAGGGCTGTACGGTCGGTCCGGGGGAGGTCCGAGGTATAGATGGCGAACAGGTGCGGTGACAGCACCGATCCCTGTGGAACTCCCGCCTCCACGGTCCTGTAGGTGGAGAGTTGGTCCGAGATTTTCACTCTTAGCTGTCTGCAGTGTAGGTAGGATCTCACTAGTTTGACGAGTTCGATGGGGTAACCCATACTCATCATTGTAGCTAAGAGACCGTCTTGCCAGACCGTGTCGAATGCTTTGGCGACGTCTAGGAACAGCGCCGCGGTGACTTGACGCTGGTTGAACCCCTTGGTGATCTCCTCGGTGAAGCGAAGCACTTGGAGTTCCGTGGAATGTCCTGTTCGGTATGCGAACTGTTCATCCGGGATGATGTTCAGCTCTTCTGTCTTCTCTGTTAACCTCTTCAAGATGACCCGTTCTGCAACCTTGCTCATGGCTGGGAGGAGGCTGATGGGCCTGTAAGAAGACGGAAAAATTAGTTCTTTCCCTGGTTTAGGGATCATAATGACGTCGGCCTTTTTCCACCTGGCTGGAAAGTGCCGTAACCTTAACATCGCGTTTACGATGTTGACTAGCACCGCTACTCCTTTCCTGGGCAGCTTTTTGAGAGCGATGTTTCCTATCTTGTCACATCCCGAAGCTTTTCTCGGCTTTAGGCTCCTCAGGATCTCCTTGACTTCCTCGGGGGTAGTCGGACGGATGTGGTCGTAATCTGGCAGGCGGCGGATCCTTCGTACTCTGCGTTCGACGTCGTCCACCCAGTCCTCGTCCTCGTCATCGAGCTCGTTCTCTCTGCACTGCAGTTCTAAGCTGTCGGCGAACGCCTCGGCTTTTTCCTGGTTAGTGTAGACGATCCCTCGCTCTCCGTGAATCGTGCGCATAGGCTTCCTTCGGTTTCGCAGGGCACGTTGTGTGTTCCACATGCTTCTGTCCTGTGGGTCCAGTGACTCAAGGTGGCGTTGCCACCCCTCCTGACGGTGTTCCTGGAGGGCGGCTTTCACTCTTCGGCTGAGGACATTGTACTCCCTTCTGTCGGCGGGGAGCCCGGTCCTCTGAGCCCGTCTCTTGGCGCTCCTTCTGTCCCTTATCAGCTGCCTGGTGACCTCTGGGAGGTTTGCCATCGGTGCTGGGTGCCTTCTTACTTCTATTTCCGTCGTGCTGGCCCTTATCGCTTCCAGGATCTGCTCCTCTAGGGTAATGATGGCCCTCTCAACGTCCTTCACGGTTTCTAGCCTGGGAATTTGTGCGATGTACTGCTGCAGGTGCTGCCGGTACGATTCCCAGTCCGTTCGTCTCTTCGTGAAGGTGGCGTTGTCCTCACTCGCCTGTCCTCCTAGGGTTAGGAAGATCGGGTTATGCTCGGTAGATCCCTCCGTTCTGTTGGTGATCTCTGCCTCGAAGGTCATCTCCTTTAGGATCGCGATGTCCAGTACGTCTGGCCTGTGTCTGCCGTTGTCGAAGGTGGGCTGGTCCGGTCCTACCACCATCAGTTCGCCGGCGTGCTGTCCCAAGAACCTCAGCAGCTCTCGTCCTCGAGTGTTGGTTATGCCGCTGTTCCATTCCTGGGATTTGGCGTTGAAATCACCAATTGCGACGACCTGTGTCCTGGCGGGCAAGATTGCGTCCAGATCCCCCTCGGTAAGCGTGCTGCGGGGTGGCTGGTAGCATGAGACCACTTGTATGTCGCCATTTCGCCCTGTGGACACTACTACGGCGGTGGCGTTCATGTTTTCTAGCTCAGGCAGTACTGTCGGATGGTGGGCTATGGTTTTCTTCACCAATAGGACCACTCCTCTCGCGGGTCGCTGAGGGTTGTTTACCCAGTCCATACTGTAGGTGTGGTATCCTGGGAAGTTGATCTCCTTGGCCGGGGTCATCTTGGTTTCCTGCAGTGCCATGATGTCTATGTCGTACCTGGTCAGGAGCTCTTCGACTTCAAGTCTCCTTTCTCGCAGGCCGTTGACATTCCAGGCCGCCATCTGCAGGACTTCCGGTTTAACCTGTAAAGGCATTACAGATTAGTTAAATTTGGCATTTGTGCAAAAAATGCGCTCATCGCTGAGCACATTTGTTGCATCTGTGCGAGCACCGCTGTGAGGTTTTTGGCCTCTGGCGATGCTTGTTGTTTTGCGACAGGGACGGTGTTCTGTCCTGCCTTGCCCTGGGCTACTCTGGCGTAGCTTGTGCCTGGCGCTACGCCGTCCTTCTGTGTTGAGGTCATCGTTGGCCTCTGTACCGGCCTTTCGATGGCGCTGGCTAATTGTTTGGGGTACTTTGGACACCCCCTGTAGCTGGCCGGGTGGGCCCCCTGGCAGTTCGCGCACTTGGCCGGTTCGTCTGCCTTCTTTTTGCACTCCGTCGTCCGGTGTGCCTCGCCGCACTTCACGCATTTCGGCTGCGCGGTGCACCTGGATTGGCCGTGGCCGAAACGCTGGCAGCGGTGGCATTGCCGCTACCTTGGCTCGCTGTCTCTCAGTCCTTACAACTAGAGAACAGCACCTCGTTACTTGGAGTATCTTGTCCTGGTCCTGTGGGACTAGGACAAGCATGAGGGGCACCTCCTGTTTTGTCCGTCTTGACATCATTCGCTGGACCGCGGTAGGTGCGAATCCTTGATTCTGGAGGTCTTCTGCTACCTCTTTGCAGGTAACGCCACTCGGGATCCCTCGAATGACCACACGTAGCTGCCGTTCCTCTGGCAGGGCATACGTGTGGTACTCCCTCTTTTCATTTGCGAACATCCTTGTCATCCTCCGATAGTCCTCGGATGTCGCGGGCTCGATGGAGATTCCCTCCCCGGTAACTTTGGCCTTGTTGAAGTTTATACCGGTTTCGGTTAAACGACGGCTCACCGTTGTCCACGTCTCTTTGTTTCGCAGCACTACCGGGGGTACACGCTGGCTTCTTGTCCTTGTTTGAGGGGCCTCGGTCTCCTCTTTCCGGGTTTCTTGTTGGGGGACGCTAGCCTCCTGCTGGGGGGCTCTGGATCCCGATCTGCTCTGTCTAGGTGACTCGGACTCGGGGGGCACTTGAGGGGCTCTTCAGCCACCTTCTTTGCCGCCTTAGGGGCCTCTTCGTCCGAGTCCGTGTTGGCAGCGGGCGGATTTTTTCTTTTCCGTGTTTGCGATTCTCCCCGAATCGCACGCAGAAGCTCTTCATGCTGAGACTTCTGTTCCCTCTGCATCTGCTCCAACCTTTCGGTGAACTCGTCTATTTTCTTCTTGAGAGCATTGTTCTCCTCTGTGAGACGTTTTATCGTCTCCTTGTCGTCCCTTGGGGTTGGGGGGCCCCCTCGGGAGCTACCGCTCTGGGACGTTTCGTCTTCACTGTACTCCATGTTACCGTCCTCCACGGTAACGTCGTTGTCGGTTTCCTGTAAGGGAATACCTATATTATTATGGGAAAAAGTTATGATTAATAACAGAAAATGGTGTCTTGAAAAAGACGTGTGAACTTCCTCTTCAACACTATCGACGTCACTGTCTGTGGGGCTTCCACTTCACTGTGCACTCTGATGGCTCGGTGTACGTCCGTACGCTTTCACTTCTCGATGCACACTGATGTTCGTTGGTAAGCTCAGCACTTGAGAACGGCTGGACCGATTTGGCTAATTTTTTTTTAAATGTTCGTTATAGTCCGAATAAGACTTTTAGGGAAAGAACAATTTCAAAAGTTGCTCGGAAAATTGGAAAGTTCTGGAAAAACTGAAAGTGCTTTTTGTGGCAGGGATGATCGTAATAGTCCGATTTTAAAATGTTCATGATAGTCCGAATAAGGTTTTTAGGGAAAGAAAAATTGAAAATATTGTCCGGAAAATTGGAAAATTCTGGAAAACTGAAAGTGATTTTTTTTTATAGGGTTGTTCATTGTGACAGGACAACATCTGTCGGGTCAGCTAGTTAAATATTACAAATAATATTTTGTTTAAAATTACAAGTAGAAATTCATCTTTATATGTATATTATTTAAGTCACATATTTGTATACTTCACTCCATTTATTAACTATAATATATTATATACTATAATTTTTAGCAAAAAATCCAAATTGTGGACGTTCCCAAAAGGCAGTCGTTCTCAACCTACAAATCCCCTATGTAAACTATCATGCTTACAATAAAAACTCGTTGACAAGCTCTGCACTCTTTCGTTCCACTCTCCCTGCGCACAGGGGCGAGCGTAGGTGTGTCTTTACTATGTACATACTTCGGTATGCGATGTAAAGCAACGGCAGGCGCAGTTAGTACTTGGATGGGTGACCATTCCAACGGAAACCGCGTCCTCGCCTCACACATCTTCCAGCTGCTTGTATATCAGTGTATGCGCGGAAGCTATACAACCTTAGGCGAGGGTTGTATAGGAGATATACCATCCTTCGGAGGGGATGCAAAGCCGTCGGTCCCTTATCTAATAAATATTAGGCAAGTAAAAGCTCCCTACTCTTTTTAAGGGAAGAGGTTTGGCAAAATTCCTGGTTGGGGGTAGCTCGTCTACAGGCGCTGGTGTTAGGCCTCAGTAGCGGAAATAGGCCGATGTTAAATAAATGTATAAAAAAAAAATCTCCCTGCGCATGAACACAGAATAAACCTACTGTGTCGCTTGACTTGATCTGGCAATGTTTCGTTTTTATATTCATCAGAACGTGAGTTGTTGCTTTGGTTTAGTACATTTAACGAGGTACAAAAGAGGCCAAAACATCAAAAGTTTGTAGAATCTTTTGCAATACATTTCTTCCCCAGTTTTCGAGGGTGACGAAAAACCACTACTATTTTCGGCTTCTCGGTCTTGGGCTTGTGAGGGATCGTCGAATCAGGCTATTTTTGGGGGAATAATAATAAATTCAGTTAATTTACACTAGAGTGCCCCGGATCGAGGGTTGAAGCTACCTTCCAATAAATAAGAAAATACGGACTCGACAGGGTTTTTTATGGGCTTTCGAGGACAAGGATCATGATGGAGGTGCTATTTTTCAACATATTCTCCCGTAACTACCCCCGACGTCTTTCATGTTGTCGGTCCTAGGCACTCACAGATTCGCCGAGTCGGGATTTATATGGGAATATCAGATAAACTAACCATTACTAGACCACAGTTGACCCAAGGAGCCCCCGGGAGTTGAAACTACCCTGCTCGCAAAATCGAAATCACACAAAAAACGGAAAAACAGGCTTCTCACGAGTTCTCGAGGGCGGTAATCACAATGGTAGTATTTTTTTCACTCTACCCTGTTGGAACTACCTCCAAAGTATAAAACCACCCACTCTTCCATGCTGTCGGTTCTAGGCATGCGTGGATTTGTGGGACGGGGGTTTTTATCTGGATGTCAGGGAAATAACCATACTCAACCACAGTTGCCCTAAGCAACCCCCGGGAATTAACCGAAAAATCAGTCACGGGTTTTCGAGGGCGAGAATCACGATGGTGCTGTTATTTTTCACCCTACCCTTGCAACTACCCCCAATTTATAAAAATACCCTTTTTTCTATAAACTATATGTGTAGTCTCGGGGTTTGCTTAGATCAACTGTCGTTGAGTAATAGTTACTTTCCCTGATATTCCCATAAAACTCCAGTCCGACGAATCCATACATTCCTATGACCGACAGCATGGAAGAGGGGGTGGTTTTTATACGTTGGGGGTAGTTTCTAGAGTGTAGAGTTAAAAAATACTACATCGTGATTATCGCCCTCGAAAACCCGTGAGAAAACCGTTTTTTTCGTTTTTCTAGTGATTTCGGTGTTGTGAGCAGGGCAGTGGTTAGTTTCCTTGATATTTCCATAAAAATTCCGATCCGATGAATCCCTGCATGCCTAGCACCGACAGAATGGAAGAGAGTGTGGTTCTTATATGTTGGAAGGTAGTTGGGGGAGGGTAGGGTGAAAAATAGCACCTCCATCACGATCCCTGCCCTTGAATACCCAGAAGAAAACCTTGTCGAGTACTTATTTTCTTATTTTTTAGAGATATTGCTCTTACAGGCCGGGGTAGCTTCAACCCCCGGGAGTCGGTCCGGGGTACTTCAATGTAAGTTAACTGAATTTATTATTATTCCCAAAAAAACCCGATCCGTCGATCCCTCGGAAGCCCAAGGACCTCGTTAAATGGACTATAGGGTTTAGAGTGCATTATCGTATTTTGTGAGGTCAAGAATATATTTGTGATTTCTAACAAAGTATAAAAAATGTGTTCGAGAACAAAAAATGGTAGATTTGCCATAAATGTCAATTTTTATTCATACGATAATCCATGTTTTCTTAATATCTGTAAAGTACTCGCATTTATTGACATAAACTCTGCGTTGACAGCATTTTAAATATTACCGCGTAATTGCAACGTTGCCAAGTCGCTAACTTTTGATCACCAACTTAGCTGGGGCAAGTCGAGAGCGACCGAATCTCACGAATTTTCAACATATTTTACAGAAAAACGAATACCGTTTGCTGTAATTTTTTTAGAGAAATATATTCTTCCCTCCTTCTTCTAATAGCTCTCAAATTGTAAGAAAATTATCAATGTAACTGAATAAAACGTATGTGAATATGGTATTTATAAGACATTAGTATGTTAAACTAGGAATTTCACGTGCTAGTATTTACAAATTTAGTACCGCAACAGCTACTCAAATTTTTTCCACGTATACAGAACATTAATAAAAATATAATGTTATGTGCTGCCCTCTAACGGGGAGAGATGTGATTAAGTCCCTGGTCAAAGTGAGGGGAAACCTGTTATTTTGTTGATGGCCAGTGGGTGAGGTGGCGCCATCTCTGGGCCTATTGACGAAACGCCATTTAGCACGTAGTAGAAAACTGTGGAGGATTCCAACCTCTTTTAGAATGTTATGGAATGGGATCCCGGTACATTCTAAGGGTGTATATAAAGAAGTGAAGTTGAGCAGGCAGGATAGGTTTTTGGTTAGATAAGACTGACAAGTGATCAGAAAAGTAAAGTACAGGTGTGATTTAAAAGTAGTGAATGTATATTAGATTAAAGTTATTATTAGTTGTGTGATTTTTAAGGGTTAACTATTGTAATTTAAGTGATCAATAAAATAGTGGTTTGTGAAGATTCTTGTTGCAAGTTATTTGCCTACAGAGTGTTTACTGAAGATTGTAAACACGTAACAATATGTATACATTTTCAAGACAATCGTAAGAAAACTGTTTTTGTTGGGAACGTCCTTAAGAGTAATTTTAAAAGATTTAAAATAACATAAGCAATCTTTTTGGAAATTGTGAATAGATTCGGAGATAATAAATTACAAGAATAGCCTTTCTTCTGCGGTTAAAACTGAGCATTTGCAAAAAATCTAGCTACGTTATTTTTTTTCGCAAACACAAAAACAAATCAAACAATTTTATAATCTATATAATAGTCTTGTTTAAATTTTTTGTAAAATCAATATTTAAAGTAACATTTTCTACATCGGGGATGTACTTAACGGACGAGCGAAGCGATTCCGCCAAGAAAAGTCGTCACACAAAAGATCACTTTTACTCCACATAGAACAGGCTATTCTATCTTCAAAGTCTATTATGAACAAAGAGTGAAACAGAGACAGAGTGAATCAAATAAAATCATACTTTAGAGAACACTATATTTGAATCAAGCATGCTTCGGCACATTATACAAGTGAAAAAAAAACAATTTTTATACAATATTTCTTTTAAAGTTAACACCCCCCCCCCCCCCAATATTTAATTATTTGTGTACATATATAATTTATATAAACCAAACTAATGACAGAAAAATAGGTGTAAATGTGAATTAAACAAAACTTACATCATAATAATGTCCTTTCTTTGGAGAATCCCTCTCGTAACCGTTTCTCCTTCAGTCAATACCTTCTGGCTCTGGTGTGTAACTTCTTATAGCCTCATTTGAGCATAAGAAAGTTATCAAAAAATAAATTTCCAATTCGCAAAAATAAAAATAAATATATACCTATAAAATGAAAGGGTTTTTTATTCTAGGACCTGCCTTGGTGGAGAATATTCTCTACTTTCCTCTGAGGCATATTCCATAGGGTACAGACTCTCACTCTCTTCCATATCATATTTTGCCGTCTGTGTGAATTGATGGCATTAATGCGGTTAATTTTGTTAATTGGCAAAATAAATTAAATATATGAAAAACAAGAAATACATAATTATCAAATGCAGTGAAGCATTATTAAAAACTTATTATTTCGAAATTGATAAACTGATTTAGGAAAAATTTTACAGCAAACATCATAGACATAGGTATCAAAATATAAACACGATACATAATTATGAAAACTATATTAATAAAATTATTTAGGTAATATAAGAAATATCCTCCTTATCTCTTGGCGTGGTGAACTCTTTTTAACAGGACTGTATTCGGGTTCTGAATATTCCTGATACCTGTTGTATTGTTGGGGTGGAGACGGAGGCACATATTTTTCTTCATTTTCTTCCTGTTCGTTATCAGGTTTTTAAAGAGTTTTACCCTCCGTTGCCCATCGCGCAGCTCCTAGTTAGCTGAACATTATCTAACTTTTGGAGTTGTGGTAAGGCTTTTATAACTGCTAATCGATACCTTGAGATACAAAAATGTAAATGTTGGTGGATTTAAATTTACTAAATCAAATTATTAAGTGGTGCAGAGATGTAGAGTCGATCTAAATAATATGCTAAATATTTTGGGAAAAGTGTGCTTCTTAGTTATTCAGGAAGTTTTTAGAAACATGTAACAAGTCAACTGAAATAACTAAATCAATCTAAAATTATGAATGAGGTTCTACTGCTTTCATTAATTTTCTGAAGAATATATACATAGAGAAAAATATGACAGGCCAAATCGAGCCTTTCGATAAGAAAACTACATAGAAATATGTTTCGATAATTTACTGTTTCCATATACCCACTGAACTTTATGAACTCATCAATTCATGTGAGTGTTTTGACCTAGATCTCACAACTTTACTTAACTCCTTGCAACTTTGTCGCTTTGTTGATAACATTAGTTTTATTTTATCATTCAAAGAGACAGTTCAAGAAGCTGTATTACTGATACAGTCTTAAAAGGGCAGTATAGATAATGTATGTGATATTACGTTTCTCTAACGATAGAATAGATGAGAAAACCTTTACCTCTACTTCAGGTAAAGTTGTAAATTGCATGTTCTATTGTACTACAATGAACTCCCATGAAGTTAAACAAAAATTGTTCACTCATGATCTTGGCCATGATAATGTTTCTGGTGGATTAAACTAAGATAGCAGGCAGTAATGGCTTTTTACAATTTAAAATGTACGCACCTATACAAGGTGTATCTTATACCATTCGATATAATGAACTGTTGGTATACGCATATGTTATTGAGATATAAAATTCCAACTATCTCATTCTATCGGACATGAGAGTGCGCAAGTGTCGTGATATGCTTTGGTCGAGTCCTAACCACGTTGCCAAATTTACGCATACTTCTCCACTGATAGTGGACATTCATGTTTTAATGAAATTTGGATAACTAATCTGCGGCTTCAGCAGTATTAGTTTACAGATTTATAGATTGAAAATGAAAAATATTTATCTTAATTGGGATGATGGAAATAAACACTGCAGTAAAAAACTTTTAATGCCACTCAATTGTCAGAAAAATGATAGTTTCAGTTCACGAATCTTTTCATTAATGCCATATTTTCTTGACATTTGCAGAAAAATAGTATATTTTTTATATGGAGTAAAAGTGACATTATTTGTGTTTTAGTGAATTGCAGTAAAAGATTTCTACTGAGGCTTAGAGCCCGTAAGTGGTGATAAGACTTTTACTGCCGCCCAGATGAAGTGTCGGAAAAATGTCAGTTTAAGTTCATACACATTTTTTCACTTCGATAAAAATGCGGTGTCACATGCAGTATAGTCATAATTTGAAACATCACCTTTTATACTATTACTCTCACAATAGCAACGTTATTATCGTTATTAGCGTTATTAGTATATACACATATATTTTCTAAATTTTGCACCTATTGTATATTTTATATTGTATTTATGCGAATAGCTTGTCTTACTTTAAACTAGGTACCTCTAAATATTCGCAGGATATAAAACATAATATTTCTTTCTGCGATCCTTTATTTAAATGTCAATAGTAATATAGTAAACAATAGTAAAATATCCAGTATCATTTGAACAACAATAAAAATAATCATCTTCGAACAGTCTAATTTGTCTGCCTAGGTTTAAATGTTCTATTGGTAAATTTAATGGTGACATCCTGTACCCTCATATTTGAGGTAAGGAATTGCTGGAGAGTGTCTACCCCATCCCTGGCTTGCCTGTCAAATGGATATCCCATAGAGCGACGATCGGGATACAATTTGTCTTTGATACCACAGAAGCTATCAGCGTCATTGCATATTCCGTCTGTGTTCTGGTCAACCTGAAATGCATAATAGATTTCTCAATCACCATTGTGTAACTAACTCTGACATTCAATTGTCTATGATTTTGAAATAATACGGTAAATACTAATTAGGATCCCCAAATGAACATTGTTTCTAATGTTTCAATAATACGTTCAAGATTCTCTGAAAACTACGTTAATAGATTTCTGTAAATTCCATATTTTGAATTTTAAATAAATATATTGTGTCATCTATAAATATTGAAAAGAATTGAACAACAATTTAAAATTGATGTTTCAAAACTGTACAAATGGTAAATATATTATTAAATAAAGAAAGAAGTTGTTGCCTTATACCTCAAGAGAAATAACAACGCAGCTACGGACACGTGTTTCGGAGTTATTTCTCCTCATCAGCGTAGCGTGGTGTAGCGCTTAACGAATATATCTTAAATCGAGCAAAACCAACAAAGGTCGGAAAGTACAGTGCACAGTATTCGATTTGTACTTTCATACTTCATGTGCCACATTTAGGGCCTCAAATGAGAGCAATCAGTACGACGAGCTCTATGTGTACTATTTCCACCTGGCTGCATTGTTGTTTCTCTTGTGGTATAAGGCAATAACTTCTTTCTTTATTTAATTATTTAGCCTCATAAACCCCCATCATATATTATTAAATCCTCATTTTTTACCTTATCATCTGCGTAGTTGGAGATCATAACAAACAACTGACATTCCATTCCCTCTGGACTTCCTTTTGGAATGAGCATGTGTTGGGGCCATCCACAACCGCAGAAGTTGAACTGAGCTAATGCGTCGCCTCCCTGTGGCCTGCTGGTGTCCAAATCACGGAAGGTTCGCTCGAATGGAATAGTCACGGAAGATTGGGTAGAGGCTCGTGTAATGGTGTTCTTTCCTTGTTTCACTGAAAATTTTCATTCAGTTGAAGAGTAAGATTGAAAATATTTCAACTAATAAATAAAAATACAATGCTTGGCAATTTCATGGATTTATTACTACTACAATTTTTCTTCGCAATCTTACTCAATTAAGGCTTAAACGTTTTCTTTAAAATACTTCCTGACAAAATGATCTGATTTAAACCCCATTGATCATTCAGTTTGAGGATATTTTAAAGATATCCCTTCATCAGGAAAGCCATTGCAGTAGCAATAAATCAAATAAAGAAAACCGGCAAGCATTCGTCCCGATCTAAAAGAAATTTTATTTTTTGTTCATTTCTTGTTTACTTTCCCCACCATGGACTTTTAATTATTTGGTTCATTTTAATTTTTTAGTTTGTTCAGACTTTCTATGAGTGATAATTAGTTTTAAAAAGTTCCAATGGCTATACGAATTTGAAATTATTTCCATATAGTTAGGACATACCAAGTTAGTTTTTAAAACTATGTTCACGTCGTCGAATAATACTCGCTTGAAAATTGAACTTTTTTTTGTAAAAATAAATTTTGTCAAAAAAGCAAAGAAGTTAATTCGCTTAAAAAAAATTATACTTTATCTAGTTGCTAAAATTCGTCTGTGCCAAATCTCAAGTCAATACAAATAGCAAGTTCCTCAATAATCTGAATAATTCTTAAACCATTATCTTTCTAGTAACAGTACATTATCTTCAGAGGGTTGGCATCATCAAGTTTTGGATCAATGTCCCTAGGAATATAAGTAATACAGTTCATAGTTGAAAAAGTAAAGTAAGTAAATTTTGGTAAATTAGTTAGCCGCAAATACTTGTAAAAATTCCGTTTAATGTACTTACAGTTAACCTTAAACTTATCAAGTTCAATGAACATTAGCCTTTGATCCCTGAACAACCAGGGGTTGCCTCGTTCGTCGTGCTTGGGCGCCAGGAAGATCCTGCAGGTGCCTTGTCTGTTTCCGTTGGTCTCATTATTAACAGTAATTTTATAAGTGAAAGGTATATGTTGAAGATGCGTAAATCTAACGAACACCGCGCCACGAGGCTGGAAATCCATTCCTCTGGAAAGATCAACATCTGACTGTTGCCACAAAGTCTGCAAATTATTTTTCTTGGCTCCTTCAGATTCTACGGCTACTGATTCGACTGTTATTCCAGGGTAATTTATCTGAAAGCGATACGTCTAGTGAGAAACACACAGTAGGTATATGAGATACTCCTTACCTGATTAACATTGTACCTAGGCAAAGTAGATTTAAATTTCTGGAAAAGATCATCTATGTAGGCGTGCCATCTGTAGAACATGGGATCACGCATAGCAGTAGCAGAGTCACCGATAACACCGAAGGATTCCTAAAGGAAGAAAATTTTATATATTTTACGGATTATTCATGCTCGCAAAAGAGACAAGTTTCAATTGGCTTATACATGTTGAATTACTTTTTTGGTAAAACACCCTCGCGTTTCCACTTTTTTTATAACATTCCGGCAGGCGCCCCCTTTTTACATAGTTCTTTTCAACGTGTATAAGCCTAAAGATATACTAGGCATTTTTTTATATATGGTTGACTATTTTCAAACATATAGCGACTTGTAAACTCACAAGATGCCTGTGATCAGGATCGTGAATATAAGATATGAACACGTGGCCCATATTATGTAAATCACCATAGAGGGCTCTATTTGGTGAGAGGATACTTGATTCGACCATGTTTCCTAGAACATCGATACCTTCAAATTCGGTTAATTGGATATCTTGTCCTTGTTCCTAAAATAAAAATTTACGCCATATTAATAAAGTCGACTAATTAATTTAACTTAGCTACTTAGTTAGACATACTAAAAATTCTTCGCAAAATATTTAAATAAGTTCTTACATTTCTAACGGTGCCAGAGTTGATAGCGTCGAAAAGTCTATCCCGCCATCTGTTCATATCGTCGATGTCAACAACAATTTGGTCTACTTCTCTTCTTATATTGCTCAGTTTTTGGTTCGCTACACGAGCAGGCCAAGATCTGCTAGCCACTAAACTGTCTAATTTTGGGAAGTAAGCCTCCTTAATCTCCTCTTTCCAATTGATAAATCTTTCCACACGTTTCATTTTGTTGGAGAGCCGCTCAAAGTTGTATCTGGAAATTTGATGTGTATTATTACATTTTACTTATAAATTAACGCAGTGAGTATTTATAGTAATGGTCCAGGATCTAACACCTCTTTTTTAAAGTGATTACTAACAGGTTGAATTTTCGTGAGTGACTTCGTGTTGACAAGTCTCCTAACTTTTCTCTCTGCGAAAATACTCGGTAGAGGTATGCAAAGTTCCATGTTGACCGTGAAACTGACACTTTCATGGCTTGGGACTGGAGAATCCTGCCAGAAATTTAACCATGCGATCCCAAAAATTTTAGTTAAACAATAGTGTAAGAAAACATTGAGCTGCGCTTGTCCGACAAAAGCGATGAGTTGGACCAGCGAGTCCTCCACCTCCAATATGTAAAAATAACGGGGTCTAAAATTTTATTATTAACGGGTTAATTTTTACACTATTGTTTAATTAATATTTTTCAAACCGGATGGTCAAATTGTCCTACAAATTTCCGGTAGATTTTTCCAGTCTTACGCCATGAATGTGTCAGTTCCACGATCAACATGTTTAACAGCTACGTAGAACTTTGCACACCTCTACCAAGAATTTTCGCAGAGAGAAAAATTGGAAGACTCGTCAAAACTCACTCACTAGGCCACTCACGAAAAAAGAGGCGTGGGTGCCTACAAGACCAGGTAACCCCCACCGCATTTGTTTGTTTTCAAAATGAGGATTTTAAAGTAGGTTACATAATAAAATTTTATTTATTGTGTTTTAACCTCTCCACAATAAAATTGTGAGAGGTTACTAAAATTGGTTCAAAAACGAAAATTGAGATAACATCAAATCTTTACGTTTTGAGGTCCTATTAACCCAAAAAAGTGGTTTTTGATAAATGTCTGTGTGTGTGTGTGTGTATGTGTGTATGTATGTATGTGTGTATGTGTGTTAGCACGATAGCGCCGAAACTACTGAACGGATTTGAATGAAACTTTGCGTGTGCGTTTCTTTAGTGTCCCAGAAGATCTGAAAAGGTTTTGGTTGAGATCGGATTACGTTTAGTGCCATTTTGACGCAACAAGTTGTTTATTTTATATTTACTTTCAATTTACAATGGAACCATTGAAAAGCAGTTAAAATTCTGATTTCAACGATATATCACACTTAGACCCTTTCGATTTGGTTTCCGTGAAAAAAATTAAAAACAAAGCAAATATGGCATAGATCGCATTTCGCATGACATGATCGATGCGCGTAGCGGTTACATCGTGAAACTCGTCACATCACGTGTCAATTCACGTGTGAGGGTTGCTTCACTGCTCTAGAAGCAGAGCGAATTACGTTTAGTGCCGTTTTTATATATATATATATACAGACAAATCGAAGAATTAAACTACAAATATTCCTCTAAAATCTAGTAAAATTACTGAAATGCTAATGTTTGATTTAACAAAGACAGCCGCGAGCGATCGGATTGCAATGAGCAAATTTTGATGATTGTCATTGTCATCGTTTGTCATCCGATAACGTTGGTGTCATGTCATGTTAATAAGATTTCGGCATATTTGTAACTTTTAGTGGATTGTCACAAACTTTAAAGGTAGATGTAACAATATCAATATCATATGCTTTCTGTACCTTCGTTGGTGAATTTATTATAGATTATCACTTTACCAATTTTCAGTTTGTTGCTTTACAAATCTGTAGTATTTAGGATAACTAGACTTTCTTAGTCGTTCAAGTGATGTTAAAGTTGTTAATATCTTAATAGTATATTATTCAACGAGCGACAATGTAGGTAATAACTCGCATAGATGATTGTAAATTCATTAAGTTGAGGGTTTTTTAGTGCCCCAGAAGATCTGAAAAGGTTTTGGATGAGATCGGATTACGTTTAGTGCCATTTTGTTACACAATTTAATGCTCTTTTCGGCTTCAAAGATCCACCGAGTGGGGAGGTTCCAGCCGCTTCCAGTAGCTGCCGATTTTTTAATCTGAATCCTGAATAATGCTGAATTACTTTTACAGAGGTTTTTTGTAATTATTATTTTGATAATGAGTAGCGAAAGTAAAAGACGCATTCCTCCCAAAATAATAGTGTTGACGGTTTGTTGTCATTACTGCTCCAGTCAATAACCTTGCAAGAAACTAGTAGACAAAATGTATCAGAAAATATCGGAAAAAGTCCATAAAATCATATTTTTTGGGACGAATCGGACGAGACGAAGCCGAGTCCGGAATAGTTGATGAGTCCTAAAAAAACGATTTAGGTACATTCTTTTGTTAAAGGTCCCTAAAACATAATTTTTGGTCACAGCAAATATTTCTCGAAAATAATGACCTTCGAATTTTAATTAGCGACCATAGTAACCAGATTGCTTAATTGTTGTATTTTGGCTTTATTTGCCTAAATAATCCTCAAAAGTTGCCACTTTTTGGGATTAAGTCCGGAAAAGACTCATTTTACGGACTCAAATGAGTCCCTACAATAGCTATTTTAGGGACCAAATACAAAAAAAAGAAACAATCGGAGTATTAGTTGTTTTGTAAATAAATAAAATCTTTGGGAAAAAGCGATTTTAAACAAATTAGCACAAACTCAATATTCAACAACTACTAAAAAACATGCATCATCATGCAAAGCTATATCTCGTAGTATTTGACCAAGTTTATGTGGACACCGATAATTTAAACACTTTATATATAGTTACCTGGCCATAATCTGTTGGTGCATGTAGTAGAACAATTCCCCCCTTCTGTTTTTGTTTACAATTTCCCTGGCTGCTTCAAATGGGTAGACCAAATGCCAGTGCCAATGGTGAAGATTGACACCGATATCTTCTCTGAAGTAAGCCAAACGATGTTCTGTCTCCAAATCGGAGGCCGTGTAATCTTTAGGGATTTCGATGGGCATCTAAAAGAGGAAAATTATGTAAGTATTAACTGGATGTTTATCTCATTTTCAATTTGCAAAATCATTCAGTTTAAATCAACAACTTTGAGAAGTGATAGATCTAGTCAAAGTTTCATATAAAACAGTCCTAAAATGTATCTTTCTAATCTCACTCTGTATAATAGCCACAGGAAAATTTTGAATGTTTATAGCTGCTTGCCTGGAGATAAATAATAATTCTATTAAAGTTATAACATATATTAAGAACAAAATCAAAACATTATTTTTCATAAATCATATTTTGATCAGCATTACAGCAGAAACAGAACACAAAACCTTTAGAATGTTAGATAAGGCATAATATTAGCGTTTATATCGAAATTCACAATAGTTATGAAATTTGCATAAGTTTGAAATGCAAATATAATTGATATATCTTATTCCAGTTTCTTATACAAAAAAACAATTTTTGCTCTATTTTTGTCTTCAATTATGAAATTTTTACGTCTTAAAGGTCTTATCGGAAGATAGCTTTTTATCTCCTTAAAAATTGCTTACCCTGGAGTTCTCTGGAACGACAGTGGCCTCTTCTCTTGCCTGATTAAAAACTTTAGCATCGACGTACTTGTCTGGGAAGGAGTGAATAAACGAAGGAAGATCCAAATCTTGAGTGTCTGGTCTGTGCAACAAGGCGACGGAAAGGGCATAATTAAACAAGTAAGGATTCACGCGGTCTCTTGTGTAAACTGCCACAGACAGAAGATCATCCACATTTCTCATACCTAGACATTTACAGATCGTTAAGGAAATTCGATTAAACAGATTTTAAGTAACAGTTCGGTACTCAAGCAAGTACATGCTAATGAAATTCAGTTTTATAACGGGGACAATTATTTTACAATGATTTTTTTGGTTTAGTTTTAATCAGAGGCGGATTAACCATCAAGCAAAAGAAGCTAATGCTTCGGGCGCCAGAATTTGAGGGGCGCAAAATTTCCTGCGATTTTTTTATTATTTAATTTTAAATTATTTTATCATATTTCATGAAATAGTAAACATCTCAAAAAAGGTTGCAAATATCTCCGCAAGTCTAAAAAATCGGAATATAGGTAGCAGGTACGAGTACCGAGCCGGGAGCGCTTTTATCAGGATGTAAATAAAAACAAACATTTGCCTAACGAGAAACAATAAAGTCATGTTGACTGCTTGTTTTGTTTATACTTCGCTTTTTTTAATTACGTGTCTATTTACTGTTAAGAAAAGAAAGCCTTTTTATTTTATTTTTGACCGAGTTCAATTTTGACTGATTATTTTATTTTAATTTCGTTTTTTGAGTTGTGTTAATTTTATATTACAATATAGTTTATTTAGTTTTAACAAAAAAAACTAAAGTTTTTTAGACTAAGGTCAAATTTTGATTGTTTTCATTTTGTTTAATTGTTTAAATTTCGTATTCCGTTTTTTGTGTCATGGAATGGAATTAAAATCTATTTGAAAACATTTTATTTTTCGTTTAACTGTTTTGTTTTTCATTTCATGTTCACGTTAAAAAAGACAAATTAAGGTCAGAGGGGGCGGATAGTTTTGGTTCAGTTTGGGGCGCAATATACCCTTGATCCGTCTCTGGTTTTACTTGTGCGTAAAGTCGATGAGAAAAACCTAAAAGATAGTTTCCTGAAGTTTTCCTTGCTTTCAATTCAATTCAATGCGATATATAATTCATTTTGTTCTCATTTGCATGTAAATAACTAAATCTTTTTTCTTCAAACGTCAAAAAACATGACTTTTATGACCAATTTTTTGAACTTATCTCTGACTCTGCTATTCTCTGTTTACTGAATACAAATAGTTAAGCCACTCCTCATTAATTTTGACCAATGTATGCAATGACCAGTTTTATACGCGACAAAATTCGTGGAAAAATTTCCAACCTCAAAAAGAAAAAGTAGTTCTGACATTTAATCAATATTAAGTACCTCGATATACACAAATGCACACTAAAAAGTATTTAAAAGTACTGTTTAATTAGATGAATGGGACTAAAGGCAAATAAAGGTAACGGATAACTTAACAATAATTTTTGATAAACGCCAAAACGAAATATCAAAATCATAAAATGGTTGGTTTTATTATGAGATTTAACCAATAGAATAATTCTATTTAAATATAATGCCCTTTTTTGGGGAGTGGATTAGCTACTTCTATTCGATAGAAGAGTGAAAATGTACCAAAAAGTCCCATAACCTGGAAAAAATTGCACACTGGAATTCGTCATGCTCAATGTTAGCAGGACCGCTTAGAAGATCTGAAACCAAAAATAGGCCAGTCATTACGGACTTCGATAATGGAAAGTTCGACAATAATTGCAAAAGTTTTTAAATTTTAAGACAACATTGAAGAAGGTAAAAAAACAACAAATCCAGTTTTGCGCCCTTTTCCGTCCTTGTTATTTAAATTAACAAAAAACACAAATAATTTTTTGAAAAAAATTCTGAAGTTTATGCAAACTTTGGAGAACATTTTAATAATTATTAGACATCTTCTGTCAAGTTTGCACCTTGCTACGATGACCAGAACATTGCAAATAGTTGTTATATACTTTGATATATTTTGTCGAAAAAAAATTGCGAAAGTTATGCAACTGATTGTTTATACGGCAGAATATGGTCACATACCCGCTTGTAGTTTTGCATAGCTTATTTATCCCGGAAGATTTTTTTCACGATATTTTTATCTGGCACGGCCGTGGCTGTGGTAAATAACAGCTATTTGCAATGCTGCAATGTTCCGGTCATCGTAGCAGGGTGCAAACTTGATAGAAGATGTATGTCTATTAATTATTAAAATGTTCGCCAAGGTTTGCACAAACTTCGGAACTTTTTTCAAAAGTAATTACAAATTCACGTTTTTTGTTAATTTAACAATGTTCCGGGGGGCAGAAAAGGGTGCAAAACCGGATTTGTTATTTTTTTACTTTCTCCAATGTTGTCTCAAAATTTGAGAACTTTTGCAATTTATCATACCTTTTTTACTCTAATGACTGGGGTAAAAGGTGCTTGAGCCGTCATCTTGAAAAATTTTTGAATCGTTTTATCTCGTGTTCCATTGGTAGCAAGGAAAAAGTTATTGAACAAAAAATGTTGTAAATAAAATTCTACATATTTTCGGTAATTGCCGCGAAGCCGAGAAGTTAATATTTCGAACGGTAAAGGGCGCCAAAGCTACCAAACAGTTTTATGTAAGCAGTGTTGTGACATTCAACTTACCAGCTGTTTAGGTGAAAATATTAGCCTTACACATATATCCAAATAAATTCGATTCTATCGATTTTAGATTCCCAGTTATTTTTCAAAAATTTACAAGATGGCGGCTGAAGCAAAAGAAGGGGAGGTCACCTTTTTGGTTTTAGACCTTCTAAGTAGTCCTGATAACATTGAGCATGACGAATTCGAGTGTGCATTTTTTCCAGGTCAAAGTACTATTTGACTGAATTATGCGTACTGACTTTCATGAGCGGAACTAAAAGCATTTAAAGAACATAACAGTATATGTTGTCTGTTATATCTGGAGTAAAGTGATTTTTGTCTCCGCTGTTCTTGCCGGATCACTTTGCTCGTCCGTTCAGTACATCCTCGACACAAAAAAATGACACTTTTACTCCATATACTATTGGTGCTAGGGTGGACATATCCAAGAGAGAGAGAGAGAGATGCATTAAGCAAATATTTATTATTTTTGGCCATAACTTTTTTTAAATACATATATTGATAAAAAAAGTATAAGACTACCTAAGAAGAACTATGACAGATATTATAGTGATATCAATTTTCACTCAATAATTTCAGTTGTTTGCAAAATTAGTTCATTTAAATTAAAAAATAATTCATATCACTATACCTGTCAGGTAGTCTTATACTTTTTTTTTACCAATATATGTATTTAAAAACAGTTATGGCCAAAAATAATAAATACTTAATTTAATTAAGCGTTTTTTTAAGTATAAAAAAGTACAATTTTTGACCAAACATTAAGTATCTAATTGCCACCACAATAAAACCAAACGAAAGATAATCTTATTAGCATTAGCAATTTGGTATGATATTCGCAATGAACTAAAAATGTGTAGTTTTTTCTTGAATATTATAAAAATAAAAGTGCGTTTTCTCGACGTAAAAATGAGAAAAAATGTTCTTCGGTTAGTTGAAAAATCTTTGCTCAATTTATTTTATAATAGCATTATTTCAAAAACTCTTTTTTTTTTTTCGTAATTCTTGATATCCTGTTATTGTAAACTGCTACTTATATACATAGAAAAATCTTATATACTGTTTTTCATTAACATATATCATCACCTAGTTGCAATTTTTTTTGACCGTTTAAGATACTCGTATTAAAGAAATATGCCTTCTAAGTTACATAGATTTAAAAAAACGAAAAGTAAATTTATGGCTATCTTAACAAATGCTAGAGATCAAAAATAAAGCTTATACAATAATGATGATTTTGCATTTTTAATTACTATTTAAGTTGATTTGTTCAAATAGCAACAAATGTACCTTTTTTGCAAAATCCCTATAGCTTAGATGCCAAATTTTCCTAAAGCAAGTGCTTTAAACAGCCCAAAAAAATTAACACCGAAATGAGGATATATGTCAATAAAATACACTATTTAATATTGTTTTATTGTAATTAGCAGAATATACAAAAAATATGAAATTGCACATTTTTTCGGTCTTAATTTTTGAATGTTCTTATTGTAGACGAACGAAGACTCATTTTAAAGCTCATTTCATTGGCTTTACTATTTATTCACCGAGAAGCGTTTGAAAATACCCGGTTTTTTTAGAAAAAATTTCAAGTAATTTCCATATCATTATATTTTAGTAACTGACCAATTTATTAAAAAAAACGAAATCCGTTCGGCATCTCAATTTTCGGAAATTTTACATATTTTAAATTATGGTTAACATCAAAGTATATGAGGCAGAAAACACATGAAACATTTAAATTATTAATTCTTAATTCATTGCAAATAATAAATTATTTTCTCAGCATATTTATCCTTAATTTAAATTTAATAAAAAAAAAACTGATTTACAAGCTTCGATGACATAGAATAGCTATATATACCTAAGTAAATGTTGATAAGACGTCCTGCAATCTTACGATGCTTTGGAATAAAAAGAGAGAAGTTTTCATCACGGGCCAATTCCAGTATGTCCCCAAGAGGAGGAATTGAGATTGTATTAACCGATATTTTTTCCTTAGCTTCATCACCAAAACGACTTACCACTTGAGTTCCAATGTTCTTGTATTTATCAGCCTAAAAGAAATTTAACTTATTATTTTTCCAAAAAATAAGGATCATTTTAGAAAAGCATTGTTTTACATAGCATATTTTAATTTCCAACGTTTTGCTAATGATTTTACAGGCTTACGTAACTAGAATGTATTACTTTAACTGCACTAGAAATTTTACAAGAAAAACTTGCCCTCTGTTCCGAATCTACTGATATAGTGTTGCGTAAATTGCAAAGAATTTCAGATTATGTAGATTGTCTGCTGGAGCTATATTTAACGATAAACTATTTGAAGGAGAAAAATAATATTTATCAGGTAACTGACACTATTGGTAAGTCTAATATATTATTAGCGAAAAATATACAGGATGTACACTCTAAAAAATAGTATAACAATAATATATTTGTCATTCAGTTATCACAATTGTCAAGGAAGAAACCTGCGATACTTTTAGTAAAGCATATACAAGGTGATGATATTAAAAACTTAACTCAATCAAAAACGAAATATCTGACATATACTTGACATTATTGCCTGGGAAGAAAACTTGATGTATTTCTGTCAAAACTTACCCAAGGTGGCTATAAGGAAAAATAATAAATGATTTCTGCGATTTTTTTATTATTTTTCACTCTTGTATACCCTTGTATACTCTTAAATTAAAGGAAAAACATCGAATTTAAAAAATATATCAAAACAATTACTGCCACTTAAATAAAAGATTAATTTTGGATTTTATTTACATGTTGTATTTCGTTGTTTTTTTAAATATCATTAAGTTATAAACTTCTTGATTACAAATCTTTTCATAAAGAAACATGGTTAGACATATATGCATTTGATTAACTTTTATATATTCACTTATTTCAATGAGAAACATGAGAGATCGAATCAAACGAAATTCATGAGATTTTAACTAATCTCGATTGGGTAGCAAAGGGTGTTTGTAAAGAGGGCATACATAAAGAGGATACTCTTAAAATGGTAATGCACCACTTCATCTTCTATGAATAATAAAATTAAATTAAATTTAAGTAAGTTTTGCATATATTTAATTGTTTTTGCTAATTGTCACATGATAATCAAACAAAGCCCTAAGGAAGAAACGTGAGTTATGTAGCCAAGTACAATGAATGTATTATATAGTTGGGACCATTAACGATTTCCTGTACATCAACGTATTACCTTTTAATTGAATAAAGTTAATATATTTATTTTATACATTTTTTTAACTTTTGACAAACATATTACTTCCACGTCTAGTGCAAGTATAGTAACGCAAAAAAAAAATTTGTTGTTGAAATAGGCTTAAAATGTCATGAAACGCCGAGATTTTAAGTTTGAGCGGAAAAAAAAAATGTCTGTCCGTCTGTCCGTCTGTCTGTAACTTTTTTTATGCGCACATTTACTCTGAAACCGTTTATGATACTGACTTGAAATTTGGTACACTTATATATTATAACGAGATCTGGAACTAAATTATATTCTGTTCTAATTCCGTTGGAGGGTTCGCGGGTAAATGGGGTAAATAAGGGTAAATAGGCAAAGCAAGCAGGTAAGAGTCCATAAAATTGCAATTTAGGGCATGTAGCTAAATTCAAGGTCTCAAATTTTTTTGCATCAGCCACCCCCCCACTATCATCCCCAAATACCACCTCCACGCTATTATGAAAGGGAGCAAAACAAATTAAAATGTAATTTAGTGTGTACTATTCCCATTGCCACCCCCTCCTATTATTAAAAGAAGTAAAAAATTAAATTGGGATTTGGTGTGTATAAGACTTGGATCTGGATGTGGAAGTAGTGATTCCTTGGGCAGCGGTTTCTAAAGCGGTTTTTTAATTATGCTTTTAACTTAAGAATAAACAGATTATCTTAAATGTTATAAGAAGACCAGCTAAATATGCATAAATGTTCTATTGTTTCTCATCCGTGTAAATCTGTAAACGTGCTTAAATAAATATTAAGTTAAATTATTGTTTTTTAAAAACAAAATTACTTTGGCAAAGAGCTTAATTCGTGTATTCATGTTAGTATTAATATAAAAAATAAAAAAAATTAATAATAATAATAATAATACAGGACGTAAGACAGCTATTTGTTAATGGACTTGACAACAAGAATTGAAATAAACCATAATCATACATTGCTTGAAAAATGTTCACTTGGTAAATTTTTAATTGTAATGTACATGGTCGGGGGTCCTACGCTCCTTTTTTAAAGTGATTACTAACAGGCTGAATTTTCGTGAATGGCTTCGTTTTAACGAGTCTTTCAACTTTTCTCTTTGCGAAAATTCTCGATAGAGGTGTGCAAAGTTCTACGCAGCCGTAGACTGTTGAAAGTGGAATTGACACATTTCTGGCGTAGGACTGGAAAACCTGCCAGAAAAGTTATAGGACAATTTGACCATTTGATTTCAAAAATATGAATTAAACAATAGTGTAAAAATCAGCCCGTTAGTGTAAAAAAAAACAGAAATCTGCGCTTGTCTTACAAAAGCGATGTAAATATGTAATAAATATGTAAATATGTGAAAATAACGAGGTATGAAATTTTATTACTAACGGATTGATTTTTACACTATTGTTTAATTAATATTTTTAAAATCGATTGGTCAAATTGTCCTACAAATTTTCTGGCAGGTTTTCCAGTCCTACACCATGAAAGTGTCAATTCCACGGTCAACATGTTTAGCGGCTGCGGAGAACTTTGCACACCTCTACCGAGAATTTTCACAGAGAGAAAAGTTAGAAGACTTGTCAAAATGAAGCCACTCACGAAAATTTTGCCTGTTAGTAATCACTATAAAAAAGATGCGTCAGACCCGAGACTAACATGTTAACTGATCTTAATAAAAGATGTGCAGTTTATCTATTAAATACCAATTTATTATTATCTTCTCAATATCGCCTTTTTCTAAGGTCTGACAATTTTTGGTTTATGGGCTTTATTATTATTTACATAATTTTCCAACACCAGCTTATATAGTAAAAATAATTGCAAGACTTGATAATAAAAATAGTTATCCTTAATATGGAGTATGTTTAAAGAAACAAATATTGCCAATATTGAATAACTGATGGTTATAGTTTTTAAAATTCAACTGACAACGATCTAAACGAGCATTGTAAACAATATTATTTATACAATTGTGAATTACATGATGAATATTCCAATTATTTCGGTAACGTAATATAAATTTTAATTATGCTATATTTGTGTTAAAAACCAATATTTTTTATTAAATTAGGTCACATCCATTTGAAGGTATTCTAAATCCAGTGGCGTAGTCAAATTTGGGATAAAAAAAATTGATATAAGCCTTGACATTTTGAATTTCGATTTGAAATTTCTCAACACGGTAGAGTTATTGAAACTCTATTATTTAAAAAAAATCGTCTAAATTGACCAACAAATAAAAATTTTAGAGAAGTGCCCCGGTTTTAAATGAGTCACTCTGTATATTAATGAAAAACAGCATTTGAGATTTTTTTTAATTGCAATAACAAAACGGAGATATATTTATTAAAAATTAGAATACATATATTGTTTCCTTCATAACTTACTTTCTTTTTTATGCTGAAAAAAGAATTAATATATTTGACAGCTTAATTGAATTTTTTAAACTTTGGTGCGTGCTTTAACATTAAACTAAATACTACGTCTTATAGAGGTTAGGACGTCATTTCCATATATCCGTAACAACTAATAAAAATAGAAAACAAGTAGATTATAAGTTTTCTTTTTGCTCTCTAAAAAATTTAGGCCAAATGTGATACTTTGCAAGTTATTCCCTGTAATAATATCCAAACAGTTCTTTCATGTATTTAATATTGGATTATAAAAACAAAACTTTAATTCATATGATATTTTTTCTATTTTTTCGAAGTTACCTACTGTAATAAACCATTTTTTAAAATTCTTTCAACACTTTTTAATGGCCAATACAGTGCCACAATGAATAGAAAAATAAAATTAAAACTTACCAGATACTCTGGAGGAACGTCAAACACCGAATTGTTGTCACCCTTGATCATGAAAGAAGGTTCCTGAGGTCGGTCAAACAACAGTAGGAGATTTTTCTTGTTAGACATGGTGAATATATTTTTGTTCTTCTGAAAAGCTAAATTAAAAACACCGTTTTAAAACTTGCATATTTAAAAATATGCTAAAAATTATAATTTTGAATAAAAAATACAAAAATGTTCACTTACATCAACAAAATTCTGTAAGTTTGTATCTACACCAAAACACGAACTGAACTGTTAGGTGAAAAAAATTCCGTTTTATACGAAGTGAAGAAGTCGTCTGTGGTCATAATGTACTGATAGAGATAATACAAAAATAAGTTTATCATGCATGCTATGCTGTGTGAACAAAACACAATCAAATTTATTTCCTCTCCAAGAAAAACATCTATTGCAATCAGGTAAGGAAGTGGTCTTCAAAGTCTCTGATAACATATGGTTGTGGCATAGTTTCATTGGAAATCTAAATTTAAATGTAAAATACCTACTGAAAATATATGATATATTTTTAAAAAGTATTCATTGAATAATAATTAAATAAAAATGAATATGCATAAATGTCTCAAAATTGTGTGCAAATAATAAGAACTTTTCTGTTGATTTTTATAGGTAAAATGCATCAGTGTTTTTGTGAAGTAAATATTTTTCACAAAAAAATCGTTTTTATCAAAAAATCAAGATTTCTTGTAAATAGGCAGTAAATTTATTTCTTTGTCTGAATAATTATCGCAATAATTGTACAAATATAAGTTTCCTAAAATTACCATAAAATATGATATATTGCACATGAATAAAACATGACTCAAATTAATATGCAAATGAAATAGACTTCCCAAATTTAAAAATGCACAGGGCGTGTCACCACGACCTTAAACTATCTGCATTTCCAAAACTACTAAGAGTATAATTACGATTTTTTTTCACAGATTTGTGTGCTAATTCCGCATCTCTCAGTGAAGCACATGATTAAGCTCTAAGACAACTGGTTAATATTCATATCTTTGATTATAAAGATTAAAAATTTTTACAATGGAGTAGTAGCAGCTGACGTCACAATCAAGCTGCAACTTCAGTTCAGTGGACTCGAAAGTTTTTGTGATATTTACAGTCATTTAATTATACCAAGTTTTAAGGTATTTTAGAGCTTTTTGAAAAGCTTTTTTTTGTGTAAAATTAATTATTAGTGTTCCCTTTTACTAGTGCGTTTGGTGATTTGTTGAACTGGCTTTAATTTTGTGTTTTATTTCCGTTTTTTAACCGACGTGTTTTTCTCCGTACTGTCAAAAGGTTTTTATTTTCGTAATAGTGAGTTAATTTTAACAATTAGGAATGTTAAATTTGTTGAAATTTGATCTATACACTTCATTTTAGGAGTCACCAAATTATATTTCTAAGTTAGAGTACATTAACGGTATTGATCCATATAGTATAAAAGTAGAAGATTTAACTGCATCGCTAAATGATATCTCAAAAGTTTCTAAAAATGTGGCGATGGATTATATGTTATATATTTCGAACGAGCCCTACGACCATGATGACCAAGTTAGATGCCTTTGCTCATTGCCTGTAAATGGATAGAATTTCTGGATACAAAAAAAGTTTAGCAAGCGATATCTCGTTGGTGAAGTAAGTATAGATTCTATATGAATAATATGAAATTCAAAGTTTATTATCAAAATATACTGTTTATGTCTGTAATGTCTAATCACAAATTACTGCTTTTCAATATTTGTACATTATTAAAACAGATTAAGAATGAATGTAATTTTTGTTTTAGGTTAGGCATTCTCAAAGATTACCAGGAGTACCGTTTAAGCCATGGATTGTTGTATGAGGATACGTCTGTGATGGATGTATTGGTTTATTGAATAGAATTCAGTAACAAGAACATCGATATGGCTGTAGTATTAGAAAACAAGGCCAGATGCTTAGAGTATGCAGTGCGCTTTGGCATTTCACAAAGATTTTTATGTAATCTATACATTTGTAAATTATGCAGTTATGATATTTAAGAAGTTAATGGCTTTATATAATGTATATACAGATGTATGTTTCCTAAGTTTACATGTAGAATATGTTAATAAAACCAACAAAACCACTATGTACTGCTATAAAATAAAGTATTTTGCTCTATCTACATTTAATATATTCATCGTTTTTTCTTCGTGAATTTAAAAATGTTCGGATACATTGAATATTCACCGAAGTTTCTCAAAAAGTTAGGGTTTTATTTTTCATTCTTCCATGTATTTTGCATTGTTTAGTACACTCAGTTTATAATATGATTTGATCTTAAAACCTACCTTCATTTATCAACCCAAAACTATGTCTATTTGCACGTTACTGGAGGAGGATATAATTAATAACCATATAACTACATATTCAA
Organism: Leptura quadrifasciata; assembly: GCA_963675555.1. Lineage (NCBI taxonomy): Eukaryota > Metazoa > Arthropoda > Insecta > Coleoptera > Cerambycidae > Leptura > Leptura quadrifasciata. The sequence goes on along the minus strand of OY776674.1, from coordinate 114,605,435 downwards.
TCAGTTTTATTTGTGTTATTAACAATACTTTTTTACACAAGTCAATATAATAGAATAATGTTAAAATAATATGTAAAGCGTACAAAACGTTACATATATCACCTTAAGAATAAACTACACTTTAAGCGAAATTTTAAGAACATTTATGCATCCTATTTTGATTAAATAGGCAAATTCACTGTCAACATTGCAATATTATGTTATAAATCATGTAAAAACTATCATATAGGTGTACCCATAACAAAATATTTGGAACATATTCTTGCATTTTTTATTTTCGATTTGAGAAAATCATCTCTACAGAACGCTGCTGGGCTGAGTACGTATTTTTATTCTTGCAACCCTGCTTGTCGTCTGGTTTGAGCAGATGGAAATGCCAAAAATCTGACTGTTCTTTTTCGATTCCATCGATTAGTGCACACAACAACAGCCGTCGTCGACATTCTGTTTCTAAAATGGTAACAAATTCAAACTCATTAGCAACTTTTGAGCTTGAAGTACAACCCTGCCAAAAAGTGCTCATATAAACAGATAAAAATAAAGCTACAAAGTTCTATGAGACCGATATCAGTTTTTGAACGAAATTAGTCAATTCCACATACAGTCATATCAATAACCATAAAAATTCTAAGAGATATTCTTCCTCAATATGATGGGAAGTCGTTGTGCAATAGAATGGCATAGAAACTCATATGTAAAACTGTTTCATCAACTATATAGATCCTCTCCAAGCTTACAGAAAAGTATATATTTTAAATTACTTTGGAGATATTTCTATATGCCATTTTTGGCAGGGAATTAATAATATTGTCAGAAAATATAAATTTCATAGCAATGGATATTAATCCTTTATAAAACCATCAATATAGACCATTCCAGAATGACGTCATTGACAGTTCGGCCATATTTGCTGGGTGGCATACAAAACCATTTGCGAATGTAAATATTGCAAGTATTTCATCATTAAATTGTTTAATCTTGGTTTAATTGATAGAAAATGCCACATTTTTGTATTGCTGTTAAATGTTCAATGCGTGCTAAAAGAGATAATGCATCGTTTTTCCGATTTCACGCTATTTTAACCAATAGGGGGATCATCTTAATACATTGTCTATAGAAAGAAGAAATGCTCGGATTAAGGCTTTGGGACGGGGGCCACTGAGTAAAAGCCACCTAAAACACGGTCGTATTTGTTCAAAACATTTTATAACTGGTAAGTACTTAATTTTTGTACAAAAACTCTTAGGTTTTATAAGGTTAGAATCAAATGATGTATGTGTGATTTTAGAAAAACTAGCTGCTTTAGAGGCTAAAACTACAAATACCCTCCTTTACAGAAGGCCAAGCTCAGTTGTATTATAAGAATTATAGGTTTGCTCAAAAGAAAATTTAAGATTTTTCATGAAACAAAACCCATAAGCATGTTGTCAAAACGAAGAAATTGAGTGCATTGGATAAAATTGTCGTGGTATGCAGTGCAATAATAAACATGTGCCTTCTCAAATACTAAATAATATAAATAATGAATTATCTATGTGTCTATTAATAAAAAACAATTTTAATTATATATACCTATTTATTTCAATATATTGCACATCAAGAATATATATTTTTTATCCACAGTAAAACAAATGTTATTTAATATTCACTTTATTTTAAAATATCCAAGTTCAAGTTCAGTCAAGCAAAAAAAACCATAAATTAGATATGGACATAAATAGGCGTAAGTTCATTTTTATCTATCAAAAGAAGGATGTTCCTAAGATAAACCTCTTGTTTCTACTTTTTTGGCCAATCCATATCCCGTATTCGCAACATTTCTGCATTTTTCATGGAAGGTACTGGCCATGGTGTAAATATACTACACCGTGGTACTGGCCAAATGGAAAGTTTTTCAGTGGACGCTGAACCTGGATTCGATGGTATTTGGACGATCATGCAGGTACAGAATGGTTATATGACTGCATACTTCTGATAAACCAGCCATTCCATGTACAGTGAACAATGGATGTGCTGGCATCCTTTAAAATAATAATCCTAACTTGAAGTAACTTTTCCCTCTTTCGTTGAGAGTGTTTAACCTACAACAAAGATTTAAAAGATGTTAATCAAGTTTAAAACCTCTGTGCCATATCACAGTTATATACATTAACATACAGAATGTAACTGTAATATAAAATTACGCATTAACATTGATTTCTTACCTTCCTAATGACAACAAATGTCTCATCGCTGATTTGTTTTGTCAAAATTCCTTGAACAGAGCCAGATTCGTAAAGCCTTTAGGCTTGCAAGCTTTTATGAGGCTAAAAATGTTGACCAGTATAATAAATATGAGTTAGTATTAAATAATTCACGCAGTCCATCATGGTAATATTATAAATTTCAAGCCTGCTCTCTTCAGGAAGAATTACTTAGGGGTCAATATTGTCAATAATCTCAATTTTTTTAACATATCTGCACTTAACCTCACCTCTAAGGGTTACATAATATTCACTTCGAGACATCTTGGCGAAAAAATTTGCAAAAAATCACAATAAACCCAATACACAGCACCAAAAATGAATGTAAACACACGGATAATAATCGCTTTGTGTGCCACCCAGGCAAAATGGCGGATCTGTCAAAGTCACGTGTTCTGGAATGATCTATTAGTAAATGGAAATTACTACTATCTAACCTATTATATTCTATGTCAATATTGGCTTATAGCAAATCTATGAATACATATATTAAATGAATATTTAAGCAAATAAGTCATACAATATAGCCACAACAAAAAAAAAAACGAAAAACAAAATTATTAGCGTTAATAGTGCTTATTTTTACAATTTACGAGTTAACAGGGATGTCAACAAACCTGACATCAAATTTTCTTTTTCCAACAACAGCACTGATACGATATATATAGAAATTTCTCTCAAACTAGGCTTTTAAAAAAACGTCAATAAATGTCCCCACACAAATCTAATATTAAAATTATGCGCCAGTAATATTTAAATCGATCACAAAGTAAGACGTACTTTTATGTCAAATTCTTCAAAGTCCACTTAACCGTTTTCAGGCTGTCAAATGTTGACGTCACTGCTACTACTCCATTGTTCGTCAATCTTGAAATAGTATCATGGGTTGATTTCAGTTTTTCGGGATATCTGGTGGCGAGAGTAACACAGGTTCTAGTGATAACTTTATTACATTCATCATAAATAAGAATAATATCAAAAAAACCTTCATTTGTATACCCTAAACTTGCCATTTTCTCAATCAATTAAGTTTTGATAATAAGCCAAACGCAACTAAACTTGACAACTATTTAAATATAATTGTTTCTTCTATTTCAGATATTACTCCTTGCCTACTAGATGATTATTCAAATCATACGTGCAGGCATTTTCTGCTCAAACTTAACAATTATTTAAATTATTTAAAAGCCAAATGTAACTAAACTTGACAACTACTTAAATATAAATTGTTTCTCTTATTTCAGATATTATTTCTTGGCTACTAGATAATTGTTGAATATTTCAAGCATTTAAATTTTAACTGTTTCCCCAAACATCAAGTCAAAATATTTTAATTCACTTTCAAACAATTTCTACAAGCTTAGTTCTCTTCAATTTAACTTCAAACTAAACTTTCTATTAATATATCAAAACATCTTTCATTCACCTTTTCAACCAGCCTAAAAAACATTCGTTCCAAAATAAGTCCATTTTACATGTTCCCCATCGAATGCTGGCCACTCGCCGATATCTTCATTCTGTTTACTCTAAAACTGGCTTTTGCTCCGTTCAACACCGGCGATGCAATACCCTCAATATATCTTAATATAACATCACATATGGATTAATATGACTTAATATAACATCAAATATGGATTAAATTACAGTTCTCAACGTTCATATATCGTTCATATTTCTAAAACAAAAATAGATTCCACTGACATTTTTATATCAAAACGTTCCATTTTTCATCGTCGATTTATTGATATAATTTTCAACCCGAAATTACAAAATTTCAGCATTTATTGCACAATATTTCTCAACTCGAGCCCCATAGAGCGGCTGGGGACCGATCCGGCTCTCATCCAGACCTCCGCGAGCCCATTCCCCATCGTTAGTATAAATAAGGGAGCACGCCAAGTCCCCGGCAAGTTGTGTTTTTCGGAGACAATTAAATCCAGTGCCCGCGTTACCTCTTCGGTTGCCCCAGCGCATAAATCCAAGTGTGTCTTTCGGTGTATCTCGCGAATTTAAATCCAGTACCCGTGCAATCTTCCTAGGCAGATCCTAGTAAAAAAGTACTTTCATAAAATCGCTCCAGTGCATTTATTTCATAAAAATCAAATCGCCATCGCGCATTAAAATAAATGTGAATTTTCTCAGTTTTAAAAAATCATTTAACAAAGCCAATAAAACCAACCCCGACTTAGGCAAATTTCTAGTGTCGATAAGTTAAACTATTTTTTTGTAAATAAGATTTTAATTTCGAATAAGTAAATACTCAACTCTGTTTTAAACGTAAATAAATATCTCCAGCCAAAAATAATTTATTTTTTCCAAACCAGAGGACTCTTTCGTGTTCGCAACGAAGACCGCGTCTTCGCCTCACACATCTTCCAGCGGCGTGTATGTCAGTGTATGCGCGGAAGCTATACAACCTTAGGCGAGGGTTGTATAGGAGATATACCATCCTTCGGAGGGGATGTAAAGCCGTCGGTCCCTTGTCTATTAAATGTTAGGCAAGTAAAAGATCCCTACTCTTCTTAAGAGAAGAAGTTCGGCAAGATTCCTGGTCTACAGGCGTCGAGGCTTCAGTAGCGTAAACAGGCCGACGTTAAATAAATTTTAAAAAAAATAAAAAAAATAAATAAATTTTAAAAAATAAGTTTTGCACAGGAGTGGGATGATATTAGTAGAAGCGTTCTTTACGTACACACACATATAATAAATATATTTTGTTTCACTAAATTTGAATTTGTCTTTCAAAAAATTATTGAAATATTTAACGGCACTTTCCTCGAAAACGGTTGGAGTTATCAAGTTCTATCAAGTGTACGTTTTATACGTGAAAATGACGCCCTCATCAGATTTTCTGGTCAGAAGTACCATAACGTTACGTTTCATCAAACAAAATGTGAAAGAAATTTAGATATAGATACAGATACATCTTTTCCACAGCAACATTTTACCTAAAGTATATTTCGTTATATCCTCATATTTTGGCCCAAAGAATCTACCCCTGAACAATGACCTATTATTAATGGTTCACCGTGCATACAGGGTTGGGCAAATGTGTTGAAACACCTGATTTCTCGCTAAACTGTAATTTTGAATAAAAAATACCCTTAACAAAAGTTTTTGTAGTATTTTTATTCCATTCAGTGACGTACTTTGATTTCCAGCAGCTACCCTATTTTTTAAGATATGACTTCATCGGTAATTTTTTTAAATGGATGACTCTTTGTATTTTTCATTTTCAGATAGACAGTTTTTCATCAATTATAATGATATAGGGTTTGGTGGGTGTGCGACTTGTGGTTTTCTAATTATTAAATAAAATAATAAAATAAAAAGATGGTTGTTTACTTTAGATCTTAATTATCAAGGCTATCTGACAAAAACTATTTTAAACAGTTTTCGTACTGAAACTTTTAGTTCGTCTTGCAAGTTAAGAAGAACATCAAGTGAAATATCTTCATCTGTGGCCGATTTAGTTCGACCGGATTTTAGCCAATTTTTAGCACTTCCCATTTCGTGAAACGTTTGCACAACATTTGAAACTGTTGATTTAGAAATTTCAGAATTTCTATCAGGGAATGTTACATTAAAAATAGTGCATGTCTCTTTTAGAGATCTCTGCCTGTCTCCAAAACCAACCATCAATAACAACGTAATTATTTCACGTTCAGTTAGTTCACCCATAATTGAAAAACAATGATAATATTTCACACGGAGACTACCTGGCAGTATTGACTGCAACTGACAGTGATACGAATGATTCGAGTTTAAAGAAAATTTGCAAAACTATGGCTGATAGCCTTGATAATTAAGACGTAAACAGCCATCTCTTTATTTTATTTAATATTCAGAAAACCACAAGTCACACACCCACCAAACCCTAAATCATTATAAATGTAAAAATACAGGGTCATCCATTTAAAAAACTACCGATGACGTCATATCTCGTAAAATAAGGTAGCTGTTGGTAATCAAAGTACGTCACTGAATAAAACAAATATTAAGGTGGTCCTTATTTTTCAACTTTAAATTGTTGACGGTCTTACCATCTATTATTTTTTTATTGGACTTGAAACTAATGCCAGTGAAAAATTACCTGATTTGAACAACCCTTACCCGTGCCCCAAATGGTTTGAATATTGATATTTCTAGTTAAATTTATTAAATTCTTTAAAATATAAATATGCATATTTCGTTGATTATTTTTTTTTGCAACACAAAAGAATATGCATTAAAATAACATTTGAATAATCCTGCCATCAAATAATATCAAAAGAGCGCGATAATAAACCGATTCAATTCGGCGGTGTCGTCGAAAACTACGTGCAAAGCGTATACTTTCATATTGAAAACTGAATTTCTAAGTTTACAATTGAGAGGTGTTGTCGTTCATTTGGATGAAAAACTGCTTCCAGTATTAATTGGGAATGAAAATTAGATCTACTTCCAGTAGTAGATAGTAACAGTCATCGGAATAAAGAGCAACATTTAGGAATGCCTCACTGACTTCTGGAACAGGAGATGAAATGGCAACAACTATTTTTTACAACTTGTTACTACGGCTTGTGTTATTTTAGAACAGAAGTTAGAGAAAGACCTATTATACTTACATTGCAGACACCACGTTTTTGAGTGTTTGAAGTGAGTGTTACTACAACATCTGGACCTGATGTAGATTTGTTTAAACATTTTCAACAGGCCAGGGCTGACTACTAAACACTACTAAGTATGTTACTCAAATTAAAGGCTAAGGCTTTTAATGAAAGGGAACCTGAAAATTGTGACACTAAACGTGCAATAATTGAGAGCAGAAATAGCCGAAAGAATACAACTAAAGACCTACATCACTTGATATCAAAAAACACCTTCAAGTTTTTCAAACGATTTGATATCTCATATGAATTTCTTGAAGATGATCCCCTAACATGGTCTTCAGGAGACGATTTCCAACATGTGTATTTGTTGACCAATAAAAGATCTATCTATCTATCTATAATGGTTTGTCACTTGTTCAAAACCATAGGGTAGTAAATGATACTGCAGAAAGGCGTGGGGATGTTAAACTAATGATGGAATGCTCACTTATTACAAAAAATGAAGACCAAAAGTAGTATTTATTGCAAGTCGTAAAAGATTATCGTAATCAACTCACATCGTACTTTAAACAAGTGTTGTCCAAAAAACTATTGTTAATTTTTTTTTTAATTCCTATATTAAAAGATATATTATAAATATAAGAAATATTTTGTAAAATAAGTGCTCAATAGAAAAAAAATATTTTAAATTAATTTCTACATATTCAAACCCCTTGGGGCACGTGTTAGAATTCAATAAATTCACTGAAATTATTTCCTGTTATTTATCACACTATAGTAAAAAAATAGAGGGTAAGATTTACAAAAATATAAAATTTATTTCTCTCACATATACTAAGGACCACCACCCTAATAAATATATTACAAAAACTTTTGATAAGGGTATTTTTTATTCGAAATTATAGTTTAACGAGAAATCAGGTGTTTCCACACAATTGCCCAACCCTGTATATACAGTGTCCGGCAAAAAGTCTGCACCATATGGAATTTTATTCAGTTCTTCTTTTAAGCAGGTTTCAGCATTAGTTTCAGCATGATTAATAACCACAAATTTGCTGAAAATATTTGTTATGTCACAACTATGGCACCTCCAAAATGTCATTATTATGTAGCAAAATATTCAAAAGTACCATAAGGAAAAGCTGTTTATAATTATATTAAGAATCTAATTGTGAAGTTTGGTTTCAATGGAGTAAAATTAGATTTTAGAGAAAATTTTATATGGAGCAAAGCGATATAAAAAAATAAGTTTGTTTTGATGAAACTAAGAATACCCTGAGTTTTCCGCTTTGAGTAGGTGGGGGAACCCTTTTTAGCGAAAAAGGGATAAATTGGTCATTTTTAAGGGTGGTTCTTCACTCGATGGTCAAGGAAACTTCAGTTCAAATTTCCTGAAAATCGGTCACTGCCTCCCACGATATGTATTTAAATATACTGAAAAGACGTCAAAAATTGAATTACGGCTAACTTGATCAAAATTAAGCTGAATTTAATGAAATTTTAAACGAAAGTAACCTATATAACCAAGAAGTAGCTCGCCAAATTTTAGCAAAAAATATCCAACCGTTTGGCCGCATTCCATTTTTAGACCAAATTCCAGAAAAATTTCAAAATTTTCCCCAATTTGCCCAAGTGATCGAACGAAATTTTTATTTTACCTAAATGAAGGTATTCTTATGTACTTTTACGTGATGCAACTAAAAAATAATTTTTCTTTAATTTAGCCGATTTTTTGTAATTTTTGGTATATACATACGCGCGGCGATTTCCCGCCATTTTCGGTATTATTCATTATAAAAATTTTAATATTAATGATAGTTTGTGAGCAGTTTTTAAATATCTAGATTTAAAAAACTCTCGAAACTAAGATATAACTTTTTTTTTCTCGAAAATTCACTTGATCTTTTTTAAACTTTTTACATAATATATTGATTACTATTTTATTTTATTCATATTTTCTTTTTCTAGTAGTTGTACTAGATGTGCTACTACTAGAAGTGTACTTCCGAATCGGTAACTGGAGTTTAGAATATTTTTTCACCCCAGTCATCGCTAAAATCGTATACATCTTAGAGATTGTCTGAAGTACAAACATCTTCTTCATAATTATTATCTTCTTCGAATTCTTCAATATCATAAATATCAGAACTAATTTCTAATTGCTCGTTAACAATATTATCTGCATTTTGACACAAAGTATTCCTTCCATCGTGGCTTAAATTGCTGTATGCGACGCCAATGATTTTGCACGAGCAACGTTTAGTTTTGCAGTTAGCGACGTCGACACTTCCAGTGTGCATCGAGAGGTGACCGAGCGCAGACGTACCACCGAGCCAAGAAAGTGCACAGTGAAGTGGCAGCCCCACAGTTAGTGTCGTCGACACTTCTCTAAGAAGAGGAAGTACACACGTCTTTTTCAAGACGGTGTACTATAAAAGATAAATAAAGTCTCCCTCCCTTGGAGACACCATTTTTACTGTTATTAATCATAACTTTTTCCCATAATATTATTACAGGTATTCCCTTGCAGGACACCCACAGCGACGTTACCGTGGAGGACGGTAGCATGGACTACAGCGAAGGCGTAACGTCCCAGAGCGGTAGCTCCCAAGGGGGTACCCCAACTCCAAGGGATGACAAAGAGACGACAAAACGTCTCACAGAGGAGAACAAAACCCTCAGGAAGAAAATCGACGAGCTCACCGAGAGGTTGGAGCTGATACAGAGGGAACAAAAGTCCCAGCACGAAGAGCTTCTGCGTGCGATTCGAGGAGAATCGCAAACGCGGAAGAGGAAATACCCGCCCGCCACCAATACAGACTCGGACGAAGAGGCCCCTAACGCGGCAAAGAAGGTGGCTGAAGAGCCCCTTAGGTGCCCCCCCGAGTCTGAGCCACCCAGACGAAGCAGATCGGGATCTAGAGCCCCCCAGCAGGAGGCTAGGCGACATCCCCGTCATTTGATTTCTGCGTCGTCGTAGGGCGAATAATATCTCGCCTAGGCGTTCGTCCCACGCGCTGTGTGGCGCCCGAGCGAGTTGGGCTCGAAGAGCCTTCTTGAGTTCTTGATTACGTCTTTCGACGGGATTTGCCCGTTGGTGGTATATTGGGCTCGTGAAGTGACTGATATGGTATTTGTCTAGAAAACGTTGCCACGCCGCGCTTTGGAACTGCGAAACCCCGTCAGTTATCAAACTCTCGGGATATCCCCAACGGACGAACACGCTTTCCAGGGCTTTGGTCATGTCTTTGGTGGTGGCTGATGGCGTCGCGACGGCTTCCACCCACTTACTAAAGGTGTCGGTGATGACGATTATAAAACGATTTTTATTCGGTGTGATGGGATATGGCCCCATCTGATCGATGCTGAGGCATTGCCACGGCCTCGTCGGGGCTCGCGGTCTCAGAGGGACTGCCGTTTGTCGCGCGCTGGCTTTCGTGGACGCGCAGATCAGGCACGCTCGAACGTGGTCCTTGACCTGGCGCCACATTCGCGGCCAGTAATACCGTTGTATTATTTGTCTGTACGTTTCATCACGCCCGGGATGCTCGGCGAGGACCGAGTCGTGATACGCCGCTATCACTCGCGGCTGCAATGCCTCTGGCACTAGTAATAATTTAGCGTCTGTTTCAATATTGTAAAGTAGACCGTCGTCTACGGCGAATTTATTTACGTGGGACCAATCGCCACGCTCTCCCGTCACATAGCGGTGCCAGTCCACGAATAGTTCTTGGCTTTTTACATCGGTGCGCTGGGCGGTTTTAATGGCGTCGAACAGGGTATCCGCAGCGTCAATCAACCCGAGCTGTACCTCGTCGCCCCTCTCTGAGGGAGGTAGCAACCTCTCCTCATCGACCACGTCCGTGATCGGAGTTTCAACCTCTAGGGGATGACGGGACAGCAGGTCGGGCAACTGGTTGTCGCGGCCTGGACAGTGTACCACGTCGAATGTGAATTCCTGAAGTAAAAGCGCCCAACGCGTCAGCTTCGCCCTCTCATCTTTATATTTGTTGAGCCAGGTCAGAGCCTTGCTATCCGTAATAAGGGTAAAACGATTGTCCTCCAGGTACTGACGGTACCGCTTACAGGAGTAGATGACGGCCAACACTTCTTGCTCATTAATGTGATATTTGCGCTCCGTCGCGTTAAATTTGGCGCTGGCGCACGAAACGATTTTTCTGTTGCCGCTTTCGTCAAGCTGGAACAGCACGCATCCCATACCTAGGGAGCTGGCGTCCGTTTGTAAATAGAATTTCTCGCCGACTGTCGGCCGATGTAATTTTAGGGGTCGGGATAGCGCTTCCTTAAGTGATTGAAACGCGGCGTCCGCTTCAGGCGACCATGCGAAACGCTTCTTTCCTGTCAGGTCGGTGAGCGGTGCAGCAAGGATAGCGAAATCTTTCACATATTCCCGCAACCAACCGGCAGTGCCGAGGAAGCTGCGAAGCTCCTTCATGGTGCGCGGTGTCGGGAATTGTTGCGTCTGCACTACGTGATGTTCTGTAGGCTCGTTATGGCGCGCCGTGATGCGATGCCCTAGGTAATCTAGGGCGGCGGCCCCGAAGACGCATTTGTCGAGTGCTACCCGTAACTCAAACACCCGTAACCTTTCCAATACCATCTGGAGGTGCACCAGATGTTCCTCGTGGCTATCAGAGCATATGATGATATCGTCGAGATATACCTTAACGAAGTTGTCGATCATGCCGGACATGGCTTCGGCCATCATTTTGGTAAATGTGCCTGGCGCGCCTTGCAGACCGAACGGCATGACCGTAAATTCATACGTAGCACCCTCCGGGGTACTAAACGCCGTCAACGGCACACTCTCCTCCGCCATCGGGATTTGCCAATACCCGCTTTTCAAGTCGAGACTGCTGAATACTGTTGCATTCCCCAGCTCCTTGATAGTCTCGCGGATCGGTGGCAGTTGGGCGACCTCGTCCTCCGTGATGGAGTTGAGCTGTCGGTAGTCGACGCAGAAACGAGGTTCGCCGCTCTTCTTTTTAACGATAACGATCGGAGAGCTGTACTGTGAATGGCTCCGTCTAATCACCCCGGCGGCTAACATCTTCGTCACCTCGTCGCTGATTATTTGCCTCTTCGTCTGCGAGAACTGCGTTCTACGGATCTTGAAGGGCCTGTCATGTTTGAGTTTAATTCGGTGGGTACACGTCCGTGTCGTGGGCTGTCGTAACCCCTCTGCAAACACGTCCGCGAATCGGTTGATGGCGTGTGTATAACGTTCTTTGTCCTCGGCCGGGACCTGGTGTTCCGTCAACGCCACTGGTGCGTACTTCGCACGTCCCAACTGGCTCTGGTTACTCCAGAAGGCGCTCTGCCTAGCGGCCCGTCCGAAGTACACACATTTGTTCGGGAAATCAATGACCGCGTCCTCGCGAACCATCCAATCCCAGCCTAGAACGATATCCTCCGATAGCTCCTCTAGGACTTGAAAGTGAAGGGGCATCGCTGTGCTCCCGATAGTAATAAAATCGCGGTATCCACCGAGCGATTTGATGAGGTTACGAGGGTCCGCTTGTTGCACCGTTACACCGGCCTCGTCGAAGGGCCCGTTCCCCGCTATGGCCGCGGCAATAAACGAGTTGCTCGCTCCGGTGTCCAGCAGGGCATGCACGCGCCTGCTGCCGATCGTCACGATCACCCGGGGTTTGCTATCCCTTGCGCCGAGAGGGCAGATGCTGCTGATCTCGTACCGATGTCCGCGTGTCGCGGTGGCGTCGTCCGCGTGTGCGGAAGAGCGTGGTGAATGATGGGGCGAGAGCTGAGGACTGACTCGCCCCTCTCTTAGTTTTCCGGCTGGCGTTGCACCTCGGCGGCCTGGATGGCCGGGCGCTGGCTACGTGTTGCGTTGCCGCGATTTGGGCATTCGTTATTAAAGTGGTTCGGATCCCCGCAATGTCGGCATGGTGACGGCGGCAGTCGCCGATTTGGGGGCCGTTCTTCTAGCTGTGGTGTCGCGGTGCGCGGTGTACTATTTTCCGGTCGCGGTCGCGATTGCGGAGGTTGTCGTTGTCGATGGGCTTCGTCCAGATCTTCTTCGGTGCCTGATGCGGCTTGAATGAACGCGTCAATGTTTGTGAAGTTCCCTCGACGTAGGAACGGGCGTAATTCCGGCGACAACAACTCAATGATCTGCCTAATCTCGGTAGGCTCGTCGATCTGGACTCGCAGTCTCCGATACATTGTATGTTTGAGCATTATAAACGCCGCGGCGCGCAGCGTCGGTTTCTGCTTCTCGCCAAACAGATTGGCCATCATGGAGCTCAGGAGAGCTGGATCGTTAAATCGTACCAGAGGCCGCTCCGCGAATTTGTCGAATTCCGGCCGCTCGCACCGATAGATCGTGTGCCACTGTTTGGCCTTCCCGCTGAGGCAATTGGCCGCAAGTCTAGCCTGGTCCGCAGGCGGTGTCCGCTGTCGCGCGAAAATGCCTCTCAAATCGTCGATGAAAAGCTGGGGGTCTTCCCAGTTATCTCCCGCGAAAGTCGGCCACTGCACCGTCGTTTGCGCGGCGTCTATCCTGCCTATTAAATTTGTCATTGCGCCGATTAATTCTGCCGTTATCGTCGGCGTTTGTGTTGCCTCCACCGTGGCTGGCGTGTTTGTCCGTTTCCTGGGGGTTGGTATTGGGGTTTGTCCCACGCGGCATTCGAACTCCGCCGGCGACGCGACCGGGAGCAGCGTTCGCGGGGTGATGTTCACCTCCTGGTGCTTCTTAAAGTCGGTCTGCTCAGCCACGCCTGCCCGTCGGTGCCCGAACACCTCGCAGTGGCTTCCCGCGCAAATGGGGCTACAGTCCGTAGCTGGAGTCGGTGCTCCGCAGTTTCTCGACGCGACGTGTGTCGTTTCCGTCTCTGAAGGAGAATGGTCAGTCGGGCGCCACAGAGTTTGTGGCGAACTCAGAACCGTTGTAGAATTTGCCGGCTGGGCGCGTGTGAATTCGCGAAAATCTTCAAAATTTTCTGGCCCCACGCCTTGGGCGCCATGTCCACAAGCTGTGGCTCTGGATAAAAAAATATTAGAGTCGCCGTGATGCGACGACTCTAAGCTGTGGCCGGGTGGCCGTAAAATGAAATCCAGCTCGGTGCTGGGTTGGTTGAATCGATCCATTTTTTTTGGTACCTACTCGAAGATAAAACCGCGCTCTTGAAATGGGGTCTGAAAGATCCGGCGTGCTTCCCTGCGAAGGACTCGCCGCAGGTGGCAGCCGTGAGATTAAAATTGGTTTAGGACAGACCCGAGCCAAAAGGGTCTGCCTAATAAAAGAAAGACTAAGTCCGTGAACCGGGGAGCTGGGCGTCGAGCGCCCGCGAGCTATCTCCCCTAAGTCCTGTCGTCCCTATCTGAAAATTTCTAATCACCCGAATGTCTGAAGCTACAATCGTCTAGTCACTGATGCCCGGATACTGCGTTAACTACGGAGAGCACCCCCTGTACTGGTTGTCGCACAAGAGGTGGGGTCGCCGCGGTTAACGATATTTAGCCCGACGTGGCGAGTGTACAGCACAGTCGGCTGACAACGAGGACGTCGTTGTCGGCGACGACGATGTGTTCGGCCAGCACGTTCAACGAGGCCACAAGGGTCCTCTAGGATGATGGAATGGAGCAGGAACTGGAATCCGGATGTTGGTTTCTGTCTGTTACCAGACAGGCATCAATTTGGAATAGGAAGTCGGGGCTCTACTTGTTTCCCAAGCAGACATCAATTTGGAATTAGGAAGCAGGCTTCTAACTCGTTTGCCGAGTAGACATCATAACAGGCGTAGGAATTGGAGTCGGAACGTTGGTGAGGTTTTCGAGGATTGGATTTGGATAAAGGAATCAGGTACCTGGTATCATGAGGCGAAGTTTGTGCTTAACGAATTTTCTTTTGTGATTCCTTTATAAAATAAGTTAAAACGTAGCGTCGTCTTCTCCTCACATCCAAAACGTCGTCGTCGTCATCAAATCAGCAATGCAGAAATGGCACTGCGTATGTCGGTAGGGAGGGCTCTGAAAAGAGCTCCCGACTCATCTAATAAGGTTTGTAGGTGGTATCAACGATTTCTTTTGAAAAGCTTTTTGGTGTGTAGTCTGTACACCACCAAAATGCGAGCGGCGTGGCCAAATAAAATAAGTAAAATTGTGCAAAGGTTAAAACCGTGAAGCGGGCGATACGTGAAGTTAAAATAAATTATGGTGTATGACTACTTAGCCATGAGAACAAACTATGCAGAAACGCGAGGTACTGAGCCGTGAAGTTACCTCGATGAAGGCCCTGGATCGACTGGCGAGCTCTCAAATTTGCGTTTTATTTATATGATTTACGGGGAGCGAGCTGGCTCCTGATTGGCCCGGCGTCCGAGAAGAAGGCGGGGCTTCGCCAACCTTTATATACTAAACACGGCGTCTGCCGGTGACTCATTCCCGCCAAAAGTGTTGTTGCAATAACATCGTGAGTCATGCAAAGTCTGAGTCATGCAATATGCAAATTAGTTTAGGATGACTTGAGATGAATGTGATTGATTTTATTGAAATAGAAAGGCTTGGTTTTCATGTCCTGTTTAGCGGTTCTGCATATTTGTATTCTCATGTTAAATTTTGTCCTCTCATGTATGAGGTGATGGTCGCGTGTTGAAGAATTTTTAAGTTTGAATTAATTGATTGTTTAAATTAATTCGGGCCTGATGGGCCCGAAATCATAAACCGGAATTCCTGCAGATGGGGCGGCCTGGAATGTAAACGGCCTGCAACAAAGGAGACTTGAAGTCGAAGAGCTCCTGACCAGGTACGATATAGACGTCATGGCACTGCAGGAAACCAAGATGACCCCGGCCAAGGAGATCAACTTCCCAGGATACCACACGTACAGGATGGACTGGGTAAACATACCTCAGCGACCCGCAAGAGGAGTGGCTCTACTCGTTAAAAAGACCATAGCCCACCATCCGACGGTACTGGCTGAGCTAGAAAACATGAATGCCACCGCCGTAGTAGTGTCCACAGCACGAAACGGCGACGTCCAAGTGGTTTCATGCTACCAGCCACCCCGCAGCACACTTACCGAGGGGGATCTGGACGCGATTCTGCCCGCCAGGACACAGGTCGTCGCAATTGGCGATTTTAACGCCAAATCCCAGCAATGGAACAGCGGCATAACCAACACTCGAGGACGAGAACTGCTGCGGTTCCTGGGACAGCACGCCGGCGAACTGATGGTGGTAGGACCGGACCAGCCCACCTTCGACAACGGCAGACACAGGCCAGACGTACTGGATATAGCCATCCTAAAGGAGATGACCCTCGAAGCGAAGATCACTACCAGAACGGAGGGATCTACCGAGCACAACCCGATCTTCCTAACTCTAGGAGGACAGGCGGGTGATGACAACGCTACCTTCACGAAGCGACGAACGGACTGGGAATCGTACCGGCTGCACCTGCAGCAGTACATCGCACAAATTCCCAGACTAGAAACCGTGGAGGACGTTGAGAGGGCCGTCATTACCCTAGAGGAGCAAATCCTGGGAGCAATAAGGGCCAGCATGACAGAAACAGAAGTAAGAAGACACCCAGCACCGATGGCGAACCTACCAGAGGTCACCAGGCAGCTGATAAGGGACAGAAAAAGCGCCAAGAGACGGGCTCAGAGAACGAGGCTCCCCGCCGACAGAAGGGAGTATAACGTCCTCAGCCGAAGAGTGAAAGCAGCCCTACAAGAACACCGCCAGGAGGAGTGGCAACGCCACCTTGAGTCACTCGATCCACAGGACAGAAGCATGTGGAATACCCAACGTGCCCTGCGAAACCGGAGGAAGCCTGTGCGCCCGATTCACGGAGAGCGAGGGATCGTCTACACTAACCAGGAAAAAGCCGAGACGTTTGCCGACAGCCTAGAACTGCAGTGTAGAGAGAACGAGCTCGATGACGAGGACGAGGACTGGGTGGACGACGTCGAGCGCAGAGTACGTAGGATCCACCGCCTGCCTGATGACGACCACATCCGCCCGACTACCCCCGAGGAAGTCAAGGAAATCCTTAGGAGCCTAAAACCGAGAAAGGCTCCGGGATGTGACAAGATAGGAAACATCGCTCTCAAAAAACTATCCAGGAAAGGAGTAGCGGCGCTAGTCAACATCGTGAACGCGATGTTAAGGTTACGGCATTTTCCAGCCAGGTGGAAAAAGGCCGACGTCATTATGATCCCTAAACCAGGGAAAGAACTAATTTTCCCGTCTTCTTACAGGCCCATCAGCCTCCTCCCAGCCATGAGCAAGGTTGCAGAACGGGTCATCTTGAAGAGGCTTACAGAAAAGACAGAAGAGCTGAATATCATCCCGGATGAACAGTTCGCGTACCGAACAGAACATTCCACCGAACTCCAAGTACTTCGCCTCACCGAGGAGATTACTAAGGGGTTCAACCAGCGGCAAGTCACCGCGGCGCTGTTCCTAGACGTTGCCAAAGCGTTCGACAGAGTCTGGCACGACGGCCTACTAACTAAAATGATGAGTATGGGTTACCCCATCGAACTCATCAAACTAGTGAGGTCCTACCTGCACCGCAGACAGCTAAGGGTGAAAATCTCGGACCAACTCTCCACTTACAGGACCGTGGAGGCGGGAGTCCCGCAAGGCTCGGTGCTGTCACCGCACCTGTTCGCTATCTACACCTCAGACCTCCCCAGGACCGACCACACAGTCCTGGCCCTGTATGCAGACGACACAGCAATAATTGCCAGATCCTGGAAAGCCAGGAACGCAACCATAAAACTCCAAGAAACGGCCCCACTCCTGGAAGAATGGTGCACGAAGTGGAAAGTCGCCGTCAACGCCGACAAAAGCCAAGCCATTCTCTTCAGACGAGTGCGGAAAGAAATTCCCACAGGACACGTCTCCATGAACGGCGAGGACATCCAATGGTACGACACCGTCAAGTACCTTGGCGTGGTCATGGACAGAAGCTTAACGTGGAGACAGAACACAGACGCTATCACAGCCAAGGCCCGGCGCACGAGAGCCCTCATCTACCCGATGATGGGAAACGGGAGCCGTCTCAACTTGAGGAATAAGCTCACGCTTATCAAGACCCTCATCAGGCCGCAGCTGACGTACGCCTCGGTAGCGTGGGGCTACCAGGCAAAGTCCTACATGAAGAAAATCCAGGCAGTGGAAAACATCGCCCTCAGGACGGCAGTCGACGCCCCATGGTACGTGAGAACCGCAGATATCGTCAGAGACCTGGAGTACACCACTGTCACTGAAGTCATCCGGGAACGAGCGAAGAAGCTGTACGCCCAAGCCGAGGAGCATGGGAACCCGCTGATCAGACAGGCCACTGACTATGACCCTGCCGACGCCCCGAGGCATAAACGGCCGAGGGTACAGCTACTGGACAACGGGTGAGTATAACTTATATTTCCCGCTAACCGATCTGTTTCAGATATCCCAGGACGGACCACTACTACCAGAGACATGACGTTTTTCTACCCTAACCCAACCTCCTTGCGGGCGTCGGACAACATACCGTCCAACGCCCGTTGTCCCACCTGCTCCGTGGAGTCCGAAAGTGCTAAAATAAGCACTTAGGGTCTCCACACTCCCGAGCTACACAGCTCATATCCTTACCTTTCCGATGATCCGGGGTAGGATATCAATTGATGTCCTACGTACCGGCAGTCAGTCCCAGCCAAAACTTCCTAAACCCAACTCGACCGATGACTACCCCCGGGGGTGACAAGCTGGCGAAGAAAGAAAATATCAAGACAAGAAGAACGCCAGAAGAGACCTCAGCCAGCGAGGTTCAACAGCCAGGACCAGGGGAGGTCCGCAGAAAATACCACGACACATCTCGCATTTGCGAGCTGGGTCTGGTAGAAGTAAGCGGGCCCACCTATCACGAAGGCCGGTCCAGGTCTACAGAGATAATCTAGGAGCAAAGAGTAGTAGTCCTACTCGGCCCTAGTTATCGAGACCGACATCCAGCCAATGGATATTGGCGCGCATTTAGTTTTGCAAATGATCTTACAATCACAAGCAATTACATTGAGTAATTCATTAGGAGGAGAGGCTTTATCAGTATCAGTTCATTATCTATTGCTTGCTGCCATCCAAAATCCTGTCAATTTTGGTACTTTTATTTATTTTGATATAAAATATATTGTTTCGTATCTTGGCAATAATACTCATAATATTGGCTGCTCTGTTAGCAATACTAGCTTGACCGAAGACGTATAGAAAGAACGTTCCAAGTTAATAGGCGAAATACAATTATTTAAGCAAACTATTACACGAGACTTGACATAGGAAACAGATACATTTTTTAACCTGGGACGAGAATTTTATGCCGTTATTACAAAATACACAAATATTCTTGTTGCAATACCAATCTGACAGTTGTGCATCACATCGATTTAATATGCAATAAAGCACTAAAATTACTTGGTTTTATTAAAAGACATATAAAAGAATTTAGTAATATAATTGTCATAAAATCGTTATATATTTTATTGGTCAGATCTCATTTAGAAAATTGTTCAGTCATAATATGGTTTCTTTATTTTCAAATACATATTGATAAGGTTGAAAGAGTACAAAAAAGTTCTTACGCTATATAGCATATAAGCTCAATATTCCCACTTATGCTATTAATTATGATGAAATTCTAAACATTTTACATCTCCGTACTTTGGAGCATAGAAGAATCAATGCAGATATAATTGTGGCATATAAAATTAGCAATGGCATTATTAACTGTCCCGAATTACCCTCAATGATAGACTTTTCTGTACCCCATAGACAGTTAAACGTACACATTTTCTCTTCAGTATCATAGAACCTTATATGGTGCTAACTTAGGTATTAATACAATTGTAACAAATGCTAACACCATTCAGCTAGATTTTTTCAACATTGCAACTGATCAATTAAATATAAATTTGATATAATTTTCAGACACTTTGATTTATTGGTTGTTTTCTTTCCAATTAAGTATAATAATACTCTTGTGATCTTGTCCTATTTATATTTATGTTAAATGTTACTACTTATTGTTCAAATTACTATGATATGCTTTAATGTA
Organism: Leptura quadrifasciata; assembly: GCA_963675555.1. Lineage (NCBI taxonomy): Eukaryota > Metazoa > Arthropoda > Insecta > Coleoptera > Cerambycidae > Leptura > Leptura quadrifasciata. Next base: position 114,585,517 of record OY776674.1, on the reverse strand, counting down.
TTAAACTATTAATTAGGTTAGATATACATAATGCTGTGTAACTTTTTGTAATTTGGGTTATCCCGTAAATAAATAAATAAATAAATAAATAAATAAAAGAAGACTAAAAATGTGGATGAAATCGCGTATGACGCAGGATTGTCTAGTGGGATTGGCTTTGTTGCATATTCATAGAGAAATAAATCTAAATATGGAAAATATCATTGATAGGTTTGCAAAAAATAAAAGAAAAATTTAAAATAGTAAGCAGGCGCCATCTAGCGGTCCAGTGTCTGCTGCAATCGAAAAATAAATAGCCTGACCGTGCTTAGCATGGATCTATCTGCTATTTTACATCTCGCTATCATAATAATACCGAGATGTACCAAATAGTCAAGGGATCCTCGTGTGGTTCGTCACATGCCTACCTTGCACTGACGAGAGCCAACAGCTCGAAACTGCAGTCTGCAAGTGGTATGGGACGACTGGCACGAGAGCTCCTTTAAGTAGAATCAGTCTTTCGGCTGGTCTTTGTTGCAATCGAAGCATTAGCGTTTTGTTGGTAATATGCGATTATTACACTTAACGCGCCAGGCTTGTAACTTGTAATTCAGCGCTCGGCGGGGCACATAGCTGTTGGTTGCAGTCTGGTTACATTCCTCACAGTAAAAGAAGGATTTTAAAAAGGAGCTTCCGACTGAAATATATTGCTTTGTGGAAAAGTACTATTCTTTCCTAATTAAAACAACAGAGTATTATAAAAATATAGTAGATTTGCGCCCAGTATGCAAACAAATATCTTAGACGAACAGTGCAGGGTTGTTGTGTATTCGCCTATGTCGTACTGATAGACCTAACAAGCTCGAAACTAGTCTGCGGCTGGTGATACACAATTACCGTGCACTGTTCTTCTAAGATATTTGTTGTCCGTTCTGTAGGATTAAACGGCCTGTTAGGTGCTTATTGCAATCAGATTTTATTTTTGCATTTTCCTATTGAAAGTGTAGTATATCGCAAGTTATAGGACATTAGTCTCAATTGTTTTGGAAACGCACATTGTGCACCTTGATAGGTGGCAATGAATTTATTTCCTTTCATAGGAAACAGTGGAATATTTGGTCGTTTTTAGTATGTATTTTACTACACATTTATTTTTGTAATATTATACTAATTCAAAAATTTCATTAGTATCGCATTTACAATACAAAATTAAACTGAATTATTGTTAAAAATGTTTTTTTATATATATATAAAAATGCCACACGTGGCTTGCAACAGTTGACAACAATGGATATTTTGAATGTACCATAAATATTTCTAGTTCCCGTTCTTCTTTAATTAACAATTTTTTTAAAGCAATTACACGATGAAAAAAATATATTCACATATTCTGTAAAATGTATGTTATTTATGACAGTTATGACAGATTATATTATGTGCAGAAGCAGAGCTTATCAGTTTCAAACACACGCTTTGGCAGACATTGCCTGCTCTAATTAAATTTTCATTTCACGTTATTAGATTGTAAAATATGCTCTATATAGCTCAAGTGTCTGAACTTACTATCATTTTTCTATATTTCACACTTGTAACTATTTGGGATACGTCATCTTATGATGTATCGTCAATATCAGAGATACATATTAATCAATTTTACTTTATTTCACTGATATTGGGAAGAATATATTTGAAAGTTTAAAAAGATTTTTAACTGCCATCCTGATCATCTACATGGTCCCCTTAATTTTAGGAGATTTAGATTTGTCTGCGTAAAGGGGACGGGGCCTTACAGATTATAGTGGAACCGAACCATTTCTTGGGGATAATTTGTAATTGGAAATTACTTCGGAATAGGTGGGTCTCAAGCACAGTTTGCTAGGTATGCCCCAGAGAGCAAGCTAGATGAGCTAATCAATGAGCTGTCTAAATAATGCTCCATTTTTTTTATCCTCTGTGTATATGTATACATTTCGATCGTCCATACAGACTCTCTATTTTATGAGGGCCACACCAAATATTTCGTTAATATCTATTGTAGAAGAATAAAGTTTTAGAAACAGTTATCCCATTTTTTGTGAACTATATTTCAGTAAAAAGAAATTTTAAATCCATAGCCTACTTTGTGAAATATAATACAAAAACTGAAAAATAGGAAAATTACAAACGGTTATAGCTTCCTAATGTGGAGAGATAAGAAAAAAAGTTAAAGGGATGAAAGTTAATAGCAAAGACTATAATAAGAATAATAATGTGTATCAAAAAATTCGAAAAACGCAATTGGCTTTGACATACGCTCTTGTGCAAAAATGAAAAGAACAAATCTCAAAGTGGACCATGACACCATTAATTCCGTTTGTTTTTCCTCTTTCCAACGATATAACATATTACAAAAATTTTAACTCACAGTGTCAATTTTAATATTTTACGAAAACAACAATTCATCATTGAATCGTAAAAATCAGCTATGCCATAATAGTAAAAATTCACTTTATAATAATTATAATTCGGTAATTATTTATTACAATTTAATACAAACAAATAAATACCTTATAAAAATAAAAATACAAGTACAAAATGAGCATAAAAAAAAACGGAAAACTATATGTATAACAGTACTACATACTACCATATTGAAAAGGAAATGTGTGTATTTATTTTTCTAACTACAAATGCTCAAATTGTGCTCTACGAGATACCTCACGCATTACATTTTGGGGCATTTCAGGAGTAATTGCCTCACATGCGTTTCTAATTCCGGTTTTGATGTCCTCAATATTTTCAGGGGTAGTTTGAAATACTTTGTCTTTAATGTAACCTCAGATGAAAAAATCCAAGGGAGTAATTTCTGGTGATCGAGCTGGCCATAGAATGGGTCCATAGGTGCCTATCCATCTATCTGGCATAACTTGATTTAAATAATTTCTACATATTACAGCAGTGTGAGGTGAACCCCATCTTGTTGAAAATATAAATAATTTAATCTTTCTGCCACCGTTAATTTGTAAAGAAAATCTTGAAATTCGTTTTGCAGGAAATTAAGGTATCTATGAGCGGCTAATTTGCCATCCTAAATATAAGGTCCAATTAATTACTTTAGTCCCTAAAGGACCCACCCAAACATTCGTAGAAAGTCTTTCTTGGAAATCAGTCTCTCTGCACCAATGTGTAGTTTCTCGTGTCCACTTATAATGCGTATTTCTATTGAAAAATCCATTATTATAGAAAAATTTGATTCGTCCGACCAAAGAATTTTGCTACATATCAGCGGGTCATTCTTTTTTTTATTTAACAACCATCTACAAAATCCTCGGCTTATCTCCCTCATTTAAATGTTGAACTTTCTTCATTTTGTAGCATCGAAATCCGTTTTTTCTTGTCTTATTTTTCTTGCACTGTCTTTTTTTATGCGATTGTTTCTCTGAATTTGGCACAAAGAGGTTTTTTCATTTTAGTTGACATAATTCAATACTCTATTCATTTTTCTTACATTATTCGCAACATGCCCTCGCCTTTTTTTTTGAAAAGGAACCATGCGTCTTTAGATTTTGAACTTCCTAAACATAGTTCGATGTGGATGCGGAGCATCTGGAAATCTATCTCCGTAAACCGTGACTGCCATCAATAAATGCTAATCATATCGAATTTGTTATTATTGGTGTACACTGTACTTATTAATATATAATTTGTCTTAGAACTCAACAACGCAACATACAACAGTGAAAATCTGTCAAATTTGTTAATAACTATATGCATTATTTTTTACTAATCATGGCATACCTGTTATCTGCTACTACAAGACTAACTAAAAATTTTAAAAATTTAATACAACATATAAAAAGTATATAGTAGATCATTAAAATGAATTCATGAAAATTCTCAAACCTTATAGCCTTCATCTAGTGTACTACAATTATTGCAATTGTTTCTTTTTGATTTTAAGAAGATAAATAAACGTATTGATATAATGTTATTAACTAACTATGTCATAGTGTATCATTTAATGTCCACTCTTATTTTAGTTTGATATATTTGTATATAAACATTAAAATAAAATTTACTGTGTTATTTTTAGTTAAATTAGTTTTATATGTACAATACAAGTGTTAATTCACTTAGGTACATAAGAAAGAAATGTAGATAAATTAAAATATATTTGTTAATTGACATGTTTTATGAAAACATGTATGTGTATGTATGCAAATAAAATAAATTTAAAAAATAAAGTAAATATTTTATTTTGTTAGAAACTAAAAAAATCAACGGAATTAATGGTGTCATGCCCTACTTTGAGATTAATTCTTTTTATTTTTGCACAAGAGCTATTGTCAAAGCCAACTGCGTCTTTCGAATATTTTTTTATATACCTACATTATTATTCTTATTGTCTTTGCCGTTAACTTTCATCTCTTTAACTTTTTTCGTATATCTCAAATAAGGAAGCTATAACCGTTTGTGGTTTTCCTATTTTTTCCGGTTTTTGTAATATATCTCTTAAGTAAGCTATGGATTTAAAATTTCTTTTTACTGAAATATAGCTTACAAAAAAATGGGATAACTATTTGGTGTGACCTCGTAAAATAGACAGTCTATATTGTTCAGTGATATTAGAGTTAAATTTTTGCGATCTCGCGGCTTACACTAATGTCTATAAGCGCCTTGAAGCGTAACGTCATTTTCTAGCGTACCCCTGAAGCCGCGCGATACCGCTGCAAGTGCCTGTAAGAGTGACGTCATGACTTATTCGCTCGAATGGCACCGCATATCGCGTCTAATGCGCAAAAATATAGCTTATGGCTTATGTAGGTAATTATTTTGCTTAAAATTTGACAGACATTCATCTTAAAGTTACTTAAACTTAACAGATAAAACTCAGATAAACGGGATGTTTATATATCATGATATAACAATCCACACAAATGCTGATACCTACTTATAATATACTAAAATTTTAACTAAAGGTAAAACTACTAAACTACAGCTATCGACTTTTGCTGTTATGTAAATATCATAAAAGATGTAATGCTCAATACAATATAAAACTATTTGAATAACTTAAAAAATATATCTAAAAATAAACGATTGTAGTTTTTGAAACCAATCGAATTGTAATAAAGTACCTATCTGTTTTAAAACTTGAAATTCGAAATTGCTTATTATACTGGGCTGCAGTAAAATAATTAATTTACCAATCCAACTAATTTGTTTCTTAATTTATTTATAGTTGTAGTTTCTTATCAAAAAGTCCCATAACAAAATGAGTTCCTCCCCTGAATACACATTTCTCTACAATTTTTTTTTTAATTTAAAGCTTTTTTTATTATACACTGATGGTGTTTGCTATGAAAATTGAATTAAAACTATAAAATAATAGGTAACGTTTGAGTTTTGTACACATCGCGATTTTAATTCGTCGAAGAATGTAACTGATAAGAAAACAAATTCTGCAATGTTTTGTTTTAAATGTTTTCTTAACCGCTTGTCAAGTTATCGAAGTAACCCCCTGGAAGATATCAAGGATCTTGTGATAGGTAAAGAGAGACGAGGCCTTACAGTTTATTGTGGACTCCGAACCACTCTTGGGGAAATTTTTTTTAATGAAAAATTATTTCGCGTTGCGGGCTTTGAACCCACTTCGCCAGGCATACTCAGTTTGCTAGCCAGACGCTTTAGCACACTGAGCTACCGTCACCCTTATACGCTTGTGCTTGGGATAATTTTCCGGGAAAAAAAATACAGGACTTATAATTAGATGTTTTTTAAAAAGCTGGTGAAAGTATCTAGATGCTCAGAGTCAAACTCAGGATCCAGTATGTACTAAAAGACAATAAAGGAGGCTACACACGATCCGGTAGACCTGTCAGTTGAGACTGAACAGTCCGACTGAAGGCCGGTCGCCTGACGTGTGTATACTCCGGTACGCCTGTCAGTTGAGACCGTTCAGGCAACCGGATAAAAATCAAAAATACGTTCGTTCATGCGGCACAACTGACGAGGGCGAAGGCGTGCCTGAAGGTGTGTGTGGTGCGGCGCCCCGTCAGGCCATCAGTTTTAGTCAAGTTCTCATTCAGTTATAGTCTAAGTCAACGCTTCCCTGCAAATAAGAAATGCAACAAAAACTTTACGAGCTCATTATTAACGCCGGTGAACCATTCGGTATAGTCTCATCAAATAAGCCGACGTACATTAGAAACTAAAATAAGTGAGTAATTCAATTTACCGAAGGAATAGTACAAAAAGTAACGGTATTTTAATGAGGTCGTAAAGTTTTTGTTGCATTTTTTATTTACAGGGAAGCGTTGACTTAGACTATACCGCGAAAAATATATTTGAGGGGAATCTGTAAATTCCCCTGAATGTGTGGAGGGCTGACAGTCCATCCGGCTACCGGCCTTCAAACGGGACTGTTCAGTCTCAACCGACAGGCTTATCGGATTGTATGTAGCTGCCAAAATAAATTCAAGGTTAAAAAGAATTGACGTTAACTTAAGTTCTACTATTTTTAAAAATATATTGCTACTGTCTAAAAGAACTTGCAGGCCTGTGTGTAAGTAGTTTTGGAAAAAATTAAACTTAACACTTCTTTTGTAAAGGATCACGGAAATTACATTCAAAAACTGTAAATAACACGTGAAATAAATATTTGCTTGAAACATTGAATTTCAAGATAATTTGACACACAACATTTTCGTCTTTTGTCTTTAAACATTTGCTCATCTAATATACTTACCCGAGTATACTTACCTCATTAACTTCACCCAGGCTGGATTTGAACCCAGATCATCTAGACAGACGAGTGCATCATTGTGCATCCCACTATGCCAAGTCAGGTAATCGTATAAGTTTAGTGCCAGTTAAACTGAGTTATAGCACGTTTATAATATCACAATTTTCTAATTGCACAAATATTTTTTAAAAGTTATTTTAGTAATAAATACTGGATATTTAAATTATCTATGGTTTTTGTTTGTTTGCACGTATAACAATAAATTTTTATTTTATATTCAAAATTAATGGGGGCTTGCCAAGGTGTACACTTGTCTTCTGTGCTTTTAATTCCAGATAAATTTATATTTTTAAGGTAGCCATATCTGAGACAGAGGGCGAAAAAGAGCGAGATATATCTAAAGGAAAATAATAAGGAAAATATTTATTTTTTTGATCGACTTATTTTTTTTTTACTTCTTAGCACGTCAGTTTCCGAGCAAACTATTTTAGGGATTAGTAAGTAGTGTAAGTACCAACGATAATAATTTATATAAAAATATCTGTCCTATAACTGTGAGCAGAGGCGGTCATATATTTTCTTCAAGGGGGGCGGGGGGCACTTCAACTTTTATATATACTAAATAAAATAATTATCATTTATTGTTAAAGGGACTTCTATAATACCTTTATTCAATAGAATGGAGTATTTTCTATTGTTTTAAATTTTAATTTTGGTGATATACAGTGTGCTGCACTTAAAAGTGTAACACCCTTATTATAACATTTTTCTTTGTTTTCCGACTTGAAACAAATCTTACTCAAATATAGATCAAAGTAACAAGTAGTAGAAGTAATTATGGTTAAAAAAACATCCGCCCCCTACAAATGCAAAATCACCTGTAATACCAAGATAAACGAAAATATAGTTTAAAAAAACTTAAAAAACACGCTTTAATAGCAAACCGAACTAAAAAGTAAAAAACAATGTTTAAATATTAAGATTTTTTGCAACAGCGATAGAAAGTCCACTAACTCGATATACCGCTTGACGCTAGCGACATGACATTTTTAGTCACCCTCTTGTCATTCATCTCTTGGCACGTTTCTTACCAATATATTGGATTGAGTGAATTTTAGGATTAGCATCATGAACACCGATACTTACAGACACCAGCTGATAACCCACCTGCTTTTCGAAACCGCTGAGTATCCGCTAGTAGTACATAATTAATATTACATCATAATGTATGTATTAAAGTTGAAACTAACGTTTACCAAGGGTTTATACAACGGCAAATACGTTACAGACAATTCCGAAGTTACGTATATGTACTATGGTATGCAATGAACACAAACTGTATCACGGTTGCTTAACTCTCGTGGAGCGCTGGGTGTTGATGCTTATATAATAATACAATACGAGAAACGTCCAACACTCATACCGTTTTTGCGTTCTGCGATATTAGCTTAAGCGAGGGCGGATAGTTGCGTAGCTGTCTGCAGCGAATTACCGCTGCTCACTTAGACGCACAACGCATATGCGCAGAAGGTTGCGCAAAAGTGTACACCTATGTGCGCGTCACTGTTGTGCTAACCGCTGAGACAGTTTGGGTGAGAATCACGATCAAAGATTGCGTTATAAACAAATAAACATACAGGTGAAGCTAATAAAATATATATTAATAACAGCGACGCCTCCGGCAAAATCTCGACAACAGATTAGTCATTTAAAAAAAAAATTAATTTATCCTGAAGATCCTGGTGGGGACATTAGGACAAAGTTGTCAAATTATTGTATTGTCATCGGTCCTTGATAAGTGTGCAAAGTTTCTGTTTAATCTGACGTTTTGAAGTGGGTGAGAATTACATTCAAAGATTCCGTTACAAACAAACAAGTGAAGCTAATAAAAGCGGGTTAAAATGAACAAAATCATATGAAGCATTTTTTTATCGAATAAATTTATTTGTGAATGTTGTTCAGAATTGTCTTAAACCTTTGGTCCAAAACTTAATAAAAATAGAAAACAGTAATTTTATTTAAAATAATGTCAGTCTGAAAACATCATTTTAAATAACTTACAGATTATTTGACAAACACCTGTCAGCTTGCGTTTAGTATAAAACAAAACACACTTTTCTAAGCAAGGAAACATTACAATTATATTTTTGGACTAGGACGTTACTTTAAACAAAATCTTAATATTTTTTAAATTTTGATGAAATGATAGACTCAAGGTTTTTATGTACGATGAGAGATTTAAAGCCATGTAGGTAATCTCCATGTGATAATTTCGAAAATGACTGAACTACCATTGTATTCTATATTTATAAGAATTTCTACTACATATGTGATATAATTTGCCTATCAAAAATAAAAGAACACTGTATTTTTGTATAATAATTTCTCATGAAAATATACACCATAAACTTATAGTAATTTCAAAATCTCTCATAAACACTAAAAAGACATAAGTAGTTGTTTTTATTTCATAGTATTATATAGGTACCGACAAGTTCATCAAAACCTCGATTGCGTAATATTGATTTTAGATAAATTTTCAGTAATATTTTTTTTAATGTGCCAATCACATAATATTTTAGTTCAAATGTGCTTTTAGAGGGCGGAATATTAAACATAATATTTTTAGTCGCAAACTCCTCTATAAATCCTTATTTTACTATAAGGAAAGTAACCAGACTGCAACCACAGTTACAAATCTGGCGCGTTAAGTGTAATAATTGCATATTACCATCAAAACGCTAATGCTTCGATTGCAACAAGCACCAGCCGAAAGACTGATCCTACTTGCCAGTCGTCACACACCACTTGCAGACTGCAGTTTCGAGCTGTTGGCTCTCGTCAGTGCAAGGTAGGTATGCGACGACCGACATGAGAATCCTTTGACTATGGTACATCCCGGTATTTTTACAAGGCAAGAGAGCTCCTTTAAGTAGGATCAGTCTTTCGGCTGGTGTTTGTTGCAATCGAAGCATTAGCGTTTTGATGGTAATATGCAATTATTACACTTAACGAGCCAGATTTGTAACTGTGGTTGCAGTCTGGTTACTTTCCTTATAGTAAAATAAGGATTTATAGAGGAGTTTGCGACTAAAAATATTATGTTTAACATAATATTTTGTTTGGAGAATGGCTATATTCTTTAACGAATGCGTTATAAAATGTATTTGAATCATCAGACATAAATGTTTTTGGTTTGATATCTGATACTTTATCCTTAATAAGAGAAAAACATTTTTGGTAAATGATTTCTGTCTGAACTATTGATCACAAAAAAGCTGCTGGCAAATCTTCTAAATCTTTGTTGAGAACCATAAGTGTTGCGAGTTGGATTTTGTATAGATTGGTTCTATGAGTCAATCATTAAAATATATCAGTTCCTTTTGAGTTGTATTCATAAAAGCGAGAAGGAAATTATTGGTACCTATCACAAAGTCTTCGAGGCTATATGGTTTATAAGCTAAAACAGGATTATCTCCTGCACTCTGCAGTTTATCAATAAGGATATTGACACTAGTAGTGTCATCACTATGAAATATTACATTGTACAATTTCTTCATATTATGGAAATTATGATTAGTAGTATAACTGAGTCTTTTAGTAGGATCAAATGTTTTAGTTATGTCTTGAAAAATTCTGTAATTTTGAATTCCTTGAAATAATTTGCCTGCTATTTCTGTGCCTTCACTTTCAGTCATTCGAAGTCTACCCACCTCTATGTTATGTCCAACGTGTGTTGATACATCCTCAACTATTACTAGACCTTTTTTGTTTCTAATAGCAGTAATACGTGCTGGACAATGACTGCCGATTTTGTTTAATCCTTTTACTTTTGGTTCCTGCTGTCTTGTGGAATTTTTCAAATTTGAGGCGTAAACATCCTGACCGATGGCATGTGTATGTTGTAATTTTTTTATCTTTGCAATTTCTTGAATTGAAGAATACAAAGGATGAAAGAGTTTCTTTCGCAAAATCAAATTTCCAATTTTTAAAACGATCAACTGACTCAAATTCCTTTATTTCGTGCTTAACTGTAATGTCGTGTTCACTAAATAAGTGTTTGTCGAGTTCGCTATAGCTCATGAGTACAGTGGAACACAAGGGGCATTTTAAGCTGGATTTTTTCAGGTTTTGATAATTGTGTAACTCTTTTCATGTGAAAATTTATGTTCGACTTTGATGAAAATTTTCTGGCACATATTGTGCATACATATATATTTCCATAAAGAACATTCAGGTTAGTTTTTAAAATATTAAATAACAATGTATTTACTGGATAATCTCTTTACCATTTCTACTGTCCATTCTAATTAATTTCAGGAAAGATATATAAAAAACAGACTAGTAAAACAATGTTGCAAAATGTGGTCAATGAAAATAGGAACGTTAACCTATGAACAGCAGCAAACAGCAGAACAGCAAGTCTTGAAATGAAACCGGAAAACCAAGGCTCTTCCACAGACTTTCTCTTGCCAGAAAATTTCAAAACTTGCCGCGAAATTTAATTCTGGTCAGACGCACTAGTTCGTCAGTAGTGTTGGGATGTAGATGTGAGTCCTGAAGTGGACGATTTGTAACACTGTAAGCCTCCTGGACGTCTTCGGTAAAGTCGCTGAACCTAAAGTGGACATCCTGTAGATTCTCGAATGTTCAGAGCATATATTTTTCAATGGAATGGGATAAAGTTAAGAAGGTGTAATGGGCAATGAAACGTCAAACAATGAGAAATGTGTATTTTACCTTCTTTCACGCTCATGCAACCAAAAAAATTTATATATATCCACTTTAAAAGTCACCGAAATATACTGCAACTTTTTAAGCTTACATTAATCAAAGAAAGTAAATATTAGGTATTTTGACAACTGTAGTATTCTCAGGACTACAGTACAGAAACTATAATTAAAATATTGTAATTAGTGGAGCATAGTTTGAAATAGAAAAAATCTTGGGCCCCCAGCTCCAATGAACTGATATTTATAAGACCTTTTGAAATGTGTTCTGTACATTATATACAATAAAGTTCACCACTTAATAATTTCTGCTTTCTATTTGGGGGATGAGGCCCACCCCTTTCGGGGGAGGAGGTAGACATAAAGTAAAAAACTTAAATTTGAGACAAAAAGGTGGTATACAATGAAAATGAAAATTGATATTTTACAAGTAGTGCAGGCAAACTGTCGAAAAAGCCTAAATTGAAAGAACTGAATCTAAGTGATCTCATCTTTTGAGTTGTTGTTGTTTATAATGTACATAAACACTTTTGTCGAATCATCTGCCAATGGTGCCTGGGAAAAATAGTCATAAACAAATTTTTGAAAAAAGTTTGTTCATATATCTCTAATTTTGTGCATAGTCATAATTTTACAAGAATTCAATTTTGAAGTTCAGGAAATTCTACATAAATTTCATTACAAAAACATTTTTGTGCGAGCAAAAACAAGCGCGGAAAGTCAAAACGTTTATAACGTATAACTTTGGCGCGGTGGGGAGCGAGGCTAGCGAGCGGAGGCACGCGCGCGTTTCGTTATATAGTCGAGGCAAGAATTCAAGCGATGCACGTCACAGATCGATTCTATAAATAGGACAATACTGCTAAGAATCATGAAGCCCCATTAAACTGTACTAATTTCTGAAAAAAGCTTAACAACTGGGTGTCAAGAATGTGTCACCTGTTTTTAACGTAAATAATGATTAAAAATTATGTTAGTATTAAAATTTCTTTAATGAGATCACTCGTGACGTGCATCGCTTGAATTCTTGCCTCGACTTTAACATCATAACTATTGTTTAAATAGGACTATTTTAATTAAACAAAGTGCCTATCGAAAAATTATAATTTTTTATATGCGACTATTATGAAATTTGTTTAAGATTTCATTTTGTGTATATTGCACAACAGATGAAATTACAATGCTGTTTTTTTAAACAATACGCAATTAAATAAACAATTAATTTAAAATGAACTTTCCCGTATAAATTCATTTTCTAGATCCTTTAGTTGATTACTTCAACGAATACAAAAAAATACAAAAATTTTGTTTCTAAGATTCGACATTTTTAAAATCCACTTTATTTGAAAAATTTTAGTACTTAACTAAAAAATAACTTTATTTCAAAATATAATTTACAATTAGTGCAATAAGTGGGATAATTCTTTTTGGGCTAATTCGAAAGCTTAACTCTTGCTCTTTAAGATTTAGTTGTAACAGTTATGAAAATTTACAGTTAAATTGGATTAGTAATCATTTGTGTCTACTTGAACCGATAGCCAAGCGACTCCAAAACTTGCCAAAAAATTGACGCCTGGAAAAGTTATAAAAAAATATTTTATTTTTGTGTAACTTCCAGGTGTTGTCGGGAATATTGTAATGTTCAAGTGAATAGCGTTTTTCGATGTTATGAATAATCTTTTATATTTATAATTAATAAAATTAAAAGATAAGACTAAATCATTAAATTTTATACTATTAACCGAAGTTAGTAATATACCATTGTAAAATTTATTATAATTAATGTTTTTGCATTATTGCATAAGAGTAATTTGCAAAAATGACCGTTTTTTGCACCAAAAGTGTACAAAAATTTAAACAAAGCATAAAAAAAATTCGGCAGGGAACTTCAATAATTTTTTCATTATTTACAGCTTGTAACACATCAACGACCATTTTTTTTGCAAATTACCCATATGTATACATTAGTAAAATTGTAACCATTCTATACATCCAATATTCAAATATTGAAATAAAAGTGAACGTTTGTTAGTTTTCTTTTATTTTTATTTTTTTTTTGTTGAAAGATTTTGTACTTTTAAGTAGAAAAATTTAGAAATGAAAAAATTTATTTTTGGAAATTCGTTTGAACAATCGTTTTTAAACAATTTTGGCATACTTCTATCAATTCGCAATCAACATATTCAAATTCAGGAGGTCAAAATACATAGGAATAAATAGTTTGCAATTGAACATACTCAAAATATATGGGAATAGTTGGATTGCTACATAGTGTAGAAAAAACCTTTATAGACATTTTTTTATAGTGCGCTCAATATTGCTCGCATAAGAATGTTTTTACAATGAAATTTGTGTAGAATTTCCTGAGTTTCAAAACTGAATTCGTGTATAATTATGGCTATGGGCAAAATAAGAGATAAGCATTATATGTCCGTACGGTCGTGAGCAAAAAAAAATAGGACAAGTCTCATAATGGTATTTTGCTAAAATCTAGTTGTGTACATCTAACTTTAATTTTTGTGACATTGTCAGTAGTTGTCATAATTTATTGCAAGTGTGCAAAAAACTAATATGCCTCATATAAGCGATTTAGTTAAATCTGGAGTTATTGCTAAAGTAGAAGATGGATGGTCAATGAGACAAATTGCACTGCATTATAATATTGACAAAAATTCGGTGTGTAACATTTTAAGAAAATGGAGAATAAACTGTACGATTAGTAGAAATCCTGGATCAGAGCGACGAAGGATATCAATTCAAGAACAAGATTTGCAATTGGTAAATGCTTTAGTAGAAAATCCATTTTACTCAATTATTCAGACTGCTGAAGAAACGAATTTTCCTGGATCGAGTAGTACCTACTGGTCGCCGGCAAGTAAGAGAATCGGAGCTACCCTGTCGTGCAGCAGCACAGAAATACTTACTTAAAGCTGAACATAAAGAAGCTCGAGTAGGATTTGCGCTTGAAGTTTTAGCGCATGATGTAAATTTTTTAACAATGTAATCTTTACAGACGAAAACATTTTCTAGTCAACACACAGCGGTCGTATTCGTGTTTACCGCCCTCCGAATACTCGATTCGATGAGAAATGATAAAAGAGGTAGATTTTCCGTCAATATGTGGGCTTGGATATTGGCATGTGGTCCTGCTGTTTTGTGGCATATTGAGGAAAGATTTAATAATGAAACGTATATTAAGATTTTAGACAATATTATGCTCCCTTCTGTGTCACAATTATTTCCTAATAATGAGTTCATATTTCAACAAGACAATTGTTCCATTCATACTGCTCATACCGTAACTAACTGGTTTAAAGATAACAACATCAATGTTCTTAACTGGCCCAGTCATAGTCCAGATCTTAGCCCTGTGGAAAAGGAAGGAAAGTAGGAAATTCCACAGCTGGAGAGGCTCTAATCGACCTCATCGTCTGGTCAATTCCTTTCTTCCCGAAGACACCACCGTAGGGCTGCAATTTCTGCATCATCGAAGTCTGGGAATTGTACCACCCTAGATAAGTATGTTGTTTTCTTTACTGTGGACCACCTTCAGTGGTTTTTAGTGGTTATATATATTTATACTTACTTTTGCATTTTAACTTGTAAATATTTACAGATTTTATATTTATTTAAGGAGGTTCTCTAATCATACCTGTTGTGGCCAGATTTATGTTAATTTATTTATGCTGCTAATATTAGTCACACCTTTTGAACATCGCCAAGTTTCATACTAGAGAACGAGACATTATTTTGTAAATGTTGTAATATAGTGCATTTTATGTTTAAAGCTAGTGTCATTATTTCGTCTGCGACCGCTGCGAATGGAACCCTCAGCAAATTGTGTAAGTAAACTAATAATTTATAATAGTTTATGTTAACTTGGGCTTAACGCCCCGAGATAGTCTGAGCTAGTGAAATTTTACCGTGGGCACGTTACATTGCTTATCCAGGCTAGGCAGTGTCTGCGATCTGCTGCGCCACAGCAGACCAAGTGAGTTTCTTTTCAGTAATATCTTGCAATCCTTACGATCCAACGTATTTATTTATTAATGCACTTGTACAATGTAGCAGTGTGTCTGAAGTCGTCGTTTTGATTTCATATACGTGCTACCAGCAGAATAAATCCAACGGACAAAGGAAAAATCTTCATAAAAATGAAATGAGAAACTAGAATAATTAAAAAAGAAATACTTTATTTTTAACAGTCTTATGTGAAAAACAATACAAGAAAATTAAAAAGCACATAAACATGTTTATTCTTTATTACATGTCATAAATTAAAAATTTACAACTAATAAAATAGTTACAGAACCCTGCATTCTATCTTGACCATAACACAACTTTAGTCAATTAAATTTAAAGCTTTTTAATGTACAATAATGATACATTTTTATATATAAAAATTATTATAAATAAACTCCTCAAAAAACAAGGACAACCTTTACAAAGCAGTACTTTGGTCTTTGAATTTAATATAAAAAATCAAGCTTCTTTTTCAACAATTTCAATAAGCTCGTTTATTGTTCTTTCTAATAGTTTTAAATCATCCAAAGGTCCAGTTCGCTTCTCTTTCTGTTGATCGTTAATACTATCATCGCTACATGACGTGCTCTGCGTTTCTGAATCACTATCACTTTTCTCCTTAACCTTAGTACTTGACTCGCCTAAAGGCTCTTGAGCTTTTGAGGAACTCGGCTTTTCGTCACTTTTCAGATCATTTTTCGGAGCTTTCTTTACATCAAATTTATCTAAAATGAAATAGTCGCAACTAATGGGAATGCCACTCAGTTTTAAGTTTTTCAACTACACAACAGAGAATATCAGTCTCGTTGTGAGACTTTCCTAAAAGCGCTTTATTTTAGAAGGAATGAATTTTTTTAAATAAAATATATCTCAAAAATCTTGCATCAGGCTGGCAACAGCCCTAAGCATTCATGTTCTGTACCTACCAATACTGCATAACATTTATTTCACGAACAATCAATAGTAAATGACTCCACCTTACCAATTTTCATTTCTACAGCTCGTATTTTATGCTTGGTATAAATGACAGTCAATGGTCAACAAATAATGAATTAAGAAATGATAGAGAAAAAAATAACATTTGGAATATAGTTGATATTATTACCAAGAAAGGAAACCTGACACATTTTGGTTAAAAAAAGAAAAAAAATTAATAATACATAAAGCATGCCAAATAGAGAGATATGTTTTGTGTAAACAAGCTTTATAGACTTTTTATAGTTACTTATGAAACAAGTGCAAAAAGTGACTATTTATGACAAATGTAAAAATTGTCATATTCCTCCCTTTGCTCAACCCCGCTGATAATGATGACAGGCCAAAGAGAAAGTGAATCCGACTTTGTAAAAGTTGAAATTACCCATTTTTATTGATTTCTCATAAGCTTAATATTGGAGGTGGATTGAGGGGCAGCTGAACCCCGCAAGGAAAGTGTCCGGCTATTAAGACCTACCTGCCTGCAAAATTTCAACTGCCTAAGCCTTTCGGTTGCTTTTTTTATTCTTAGGAGATATTTTCCAGATATATGAAAATTACATGTAATGTCACTTATACTTGAAGATAATTAACTGTCTTAATTTTTCTGTTAACGAAAAAAAATTTTAATTTCTTTATTATACAAATTTTTATCATTTTGGTAAAATGGCATTCCTCATTACTAGCTCAGTAAACTTACCTGTCTTAACATCCAGTTTACTTATTTCCAATTTCACTTTATTTTGTAATTGCTTAAGAATATTTTGAAGTAATGGTGGTGGCACTGCCTCTGGACTGTTATAAACCAAAATTAACGCCCTCAGGTCTCCGGACAATCTTTTCGCCATTTTTACAACATCAAAAGATCCAGCTTGTTCGCTTAAGGAAACAACTGTGTTGTCAATCATTGTCAAAGTTTGTTCCGATAGTACATGTGCTGAGACCTAGAATCACTGTATTAGAGAAAAGAACACTAACGGAACAGTGTTTATTACCTTTGGGAAAAATGCAGTTAAAAACTCATAAATTATATCAACAGTTAATGCAGATCGTTCATCCAACAGTACGGCATCAACGTAATCCACAAAATAATTACAAGATATTAACATATTAATATATTTTCTATCTATGTGCTGAAAAGGAAAGATCTGATTATGGAGGAGTTCACTTACTTTTACCCCTATACAAACCTGAGCTTTCAGAATATCTAACCACAATTTTGGGAAATAAGTGGAATGCAATGGGACTGCCTCAAAACCAACAACGGCGCTTAGATTTATCAAAACTTCAGGAACGGAATCATTATTTACTGCTAGCCTAAACATCATATCTATAAAGTCATGGTATGGTGTATAAAACTTGTCTAATGCTAAATCGTATTCTGGATCTACCCCCTAAAACAGCATATTAAACTTGAGTTACTTTTTCTAACATTATTTATTTTTGTTGATCCCATATTTTTTTCTAGTAGATAATTATATCGCAATATTGTGTAATTTCTTTAGTTATTGTATTAAATTTAAGGTTAGTTTATAATTGATTAGGGATCTTCATAGTAGAAATTGTAATTATTTCCATAGACTATAACAATCGTTATTTCAAGAAAAACATTCGTAAATTGTTTGTGAATGTTACACATTTTTAGTATATGTGTATGTGAAATATTTAGAACAGATATTATAATATACTTTATTTATTCATGGTGTAATTGGCAGTTAAAAATATATAGGTATAGGGTGTCGCAATTAATCTGTTACACTCGATTTTTTTCGGTACTTTTTTTGTTGGAAAGCAAGTCCAACGTGATTTTTTCCGAGATGCCAATGCCATTAAGAAACAAACGTTTGAGTATCAAAGAAAAAAGTTAAGACTGAAAATCTAATTTTATTTAAAAAATTCAAAGTGGAAGTGAAAAAATGCATTTTTAATAAATAATAAATAAACACCACAGAAATTAGACAACCCCCAATTACAGAAGCCAGAGGCTTGTGCGGAAGGGGGTTACACATTGAAAAAACGTCCATAAAAAAAATGTGGTTCTATCCATAATCCCCAACAATTATTCCTCCCCAAACATTTAACGACCATCTTATTTGGCTATTTGTTCTTGAGATGTAAGGATTGGTTGTGTCGTAATAGTGAAAATTATGACAATTAACATGTCCATTTTTATGAAACGTTGGTTCATCTGTAAACAAAACAAAGTCAAAAACTTTTTTTTATTGTCCTATTTTTTGTTTTGCCTATTCACAAAACTGTATTCAGTTTTCATAATCCCTATCAATCAGTTCCTGCTTGGATGAAAGTGGTAGGGATGAAATTTGTTTTTTTATAGGATTCGATGGACTGAAGATTGGCTTATATCATTTTCTCTTGCCAATTCACTTATACTGCGATGAGGATTTCAATTATGCTCAAAAGTATGACTGCTTCATTGTATTCATTTACTATATTTCTTTGTTCGTTCCTTTTTCTCATATTCCACTTTCCCCGTATTGTCAAATTGTTCCATCAACCTCTCAAATGATTTTTTAGAGGGCTGTCTTCTTTCTGGATATCACTCCTTATAAATTCGAGTTGATAGGAAACAATCGTTATTACTCGCACCCAGAACATAAACCATATCGACCATTTCTTCTCTCGAAAAATTCATTATTGATAAGTGCGAATTTTAAACTAATTTATAAGTTAAAATAAGTGTAAATACTTTGTCGCAATAGTTACTAATTAAAAGTCAATAAGATAACTTTCAATTATACTCACTTTATGTCAAAATCATGGCTACTAGATCAGTTCGAAATGCAAAGTATTGTAATTTAACGGTTTTTAATGAAAAAGTTAAAATGTCTCTGGAAATATCGATTTTAGGTATAGGATATTATTCACAAAAATCGTAGAGAATTAACATGCCAATTCAATAATACAATAATATACAGTGTTCCATTTGAAGAAATTGAGAAAATTCACTTTGAAATATCCTGAATTAGTGCTAGTATAAAATACACCCTGTATAATTATAATCAATATTTGGTCGTTGTGTCGTTGTAGTACATCCCTTATCTACATAATTGCAAAAAAAATCTTCTTAATTAATAGTAATACACACACAGCGAATTAATTTGTTAAACCTTGTTCCAACCAAAATTTCCATATTTTTTGGAACTCGGCAACGCAATGTCAAAAATCTGGAGGTCGTTGGAAATGCAATTTTACGCTGAATTCATAAATGTAAAAATATGTAGGATGCTCTATTTAAAAAAAAATGACCTCGAAGATGCTTTGGTGTAGCGAGCCACCCTGTATATTTCAAAATGTTTTTGAAATGTACGCCTTTTGACAGTATACCAGTTCCATAAAAAAAATAATTTTCTAAAGCCTTCTAATAAGGCCGACATTGGAGTTTGACGCACTATTGGGACACCCTGTATAAAAGTAAGGCAGAGCCAAAAATCCTCCTTCCGAATATATGTATGTATATGTAATCTAATGTCTATCAAACAATTTTCGATTCATGAATCATTTGTCAGCATAAGCATCCATACTTGATCCTCAACAGTCTATGTTACATCTCAGTAATTCTTGATTTAGCTGTCTTATTTTGCAAATACCAATTATGAGTAAACTCATAATAGGTAGGCGTCAAAATAATATGAAATCAGTATTTGCAGTTGTTTTCACACTCAAGCCTTCCAATATTTTCAAAAAAGCGTTTAAAAGTAAATTTTTCCCTTCATGAATGGTAATATTTTCGAAGAAGTGAACACTGGCTTAACAATTTTCCTTTGAACCAAAGATTTGTCTCAAACGCTATTAAGAAAATCGATTGTAACACGTTAACTGAGACATCCTGTAGGTCAACCAATATTTATAACCATTCTCAAGGGAGCATTTATAATAATTTGATCGTATTAACTCCAAAAGAAAAAAACTAAATATTAAGATACTGCCATATATATACAACAATTTGTACACATTACCTAGAGCCACCCCAGGTTTTAACATCATTTGTCATTATGATTTAAGCTGTAATCTAAAGAATTTCCAATTTCGTGTGTGAAGCATCATACCTAATTAACGGGACGGCAGTTCAAGATCAACAAATCAGTAACGGCGAGATCAAGCGCAGTATTGGGAAGTATCGCCTCTATGGAAAAACGCTATTGAATATTGGTGACATCGGTACACCAGGGGTAGCTCAAGGCTCAAGACTTAATTTCTCTTTGAGTTTAGAAACTTTTCATATTAAAGTTGTATAGGATGGACAATTGTAACGAAGTGGCCCCTTGCAAATTTTTTGCCAGAACAAGGACAGCCCCGAGGAGGCTCTTATAACAAGTTTATGTCGAGTCAAAAAATTCTTTGAATAAAAATTGTTCAGGATAGAAGTCATAGAAGTCTTCTTTCATATTACTTATCAGGGTATCAGAGAAGGGTCCAAGAACAAATTTTCGTCGAAAATTTTTTAAAATAAAAATTGTCTAAAATGAAAAATTTTAATGAAAAGGCTTTTCACGAGGGTGACCAGAGGTGGCTTCGTGGAAAGTCTAAGAAGTTTTTTATCGAATAAGAAACCGTTTCAAGTAAACATTATCCATGATGAAAAATCACATCAAAAACAAATTTTTTTAGAATTTTCCAGATCACCAAGAGGGTCCCAGGGAGGGTCCAAAACATATTTTTGTCAAATTTTCTCCCCAATCCAAAAAACCTACATAATTAAAAATCTTTTCAAATCTAAATTTTTATAATACGGTGAATTGTATCGAAAGTGTCCTTTGCAAATTTCTCGTCAGATTAAATGAAGCAGCTGTGCTACCCCCAACTAGGAATTTTTTCTAAGAGTAGGGATATTTTACTTGCCTAACATTTAATAGAAAAGGGACAGATGGCTTTTCGTTCCCTCCGATGGATGGTATTTCCCTTACACAACTCTCGCCAAAGATTGCACAGCTTCCACCCATACACTAATATACAAGCCGCTGGAAGATGTGAGGCGAGCTGATATTTTGTTGCTAGTTGGGATTTGTTTATCTTGAAATATTTTTAAAAAGAAGAAGAGGCAATGCAGTGCTGTCAACCAAATATATCTTTGGATAAAAATAATAATAATAATAAAAAGTCATTTTTATGTCCCACCTAAACAACATAGACACTAATTGTTCAACCTGTTATTAGTCATTGAAATAGTCTTAAATGTGTATATAAAAGTACATTTGCTCTCTGTAAATTTCTCCCAACTGTAGGAAATTCAACAGTTCGATATATTTTTATTATGAAAATTCAAATACGGTAATGTTTGCAAATCTACGTGGAATTCTCGGTAGTATTATTAAACAGTAGATTTTAACAGTGTGATAGTGTTATGATGACCATTGAACACTATTTCGATGCAAGTTCACGTATCATTATGTTTCGATAAAATCGCACTACTCCATACAGCACAAGCCACAATGAAAGCTTAAAAAGCATTTCTGGGGAAATTAGTTGCCAACTTTGCTAACACTGATTGGCCATCAACATAAGAAGATTAACAGTAACAGATTTATTTCTATAAGGATATTTGAAAAGTATAAGCAAACAGCCCAGAGATATCAAACCTAAAGGCCAAATTTGTAAAGCTAAAATAGCTCACACATTGTCTGAAATTTGTCAAAACGTTACGGTAAATGTTAGAAAAAGAGCCTGGATTTTTGTCCAGCCAGTGATGGTCATTTGATTGAGATTATCATTCATACATAAACCTGCAACTTAGGCAACATAATCATAGAAAAAGGATTTAAACACAGTTCATTTAAGAGTGTGTATGTACACACCAATCAATGGTGTAATCGAATTACATCGTCCTGTTGTTAACACAGAAGCCACACTAGTCTAGGCGGCGTATAGGACCGTACAAACTGTAATCGCAACGCGATTTTATGTTTATATGTACCAGTTACAAACAAAACCTCGATGACACACAGAACAACTCGAAGTATTGTGGGTTGTGCATATTTAGTTGGCATAAAAGATGAAATATTCACAGAATTGAGCTATCAGGAACACATAACATATTTATTTACATATGATACTGCCATTCAAAGCTCTCAAGACTAAATGAAAAATTATGAGCCCGACCCTCCTTTGACACACTTCTAACAATGTCATCACTATGATGTTCTAGTAGCAAAACGCCCAACTGTTTTACGTTTTGCAGACATTAAATATATGATTAATATTATGCAGACTTTTCACTTTTTTTCATGTTATTTGATTTTATACTACATCGTATTATATTTTATTTGAATATTTAAGTCCCTTTGTACAATATAAAACAATTTCTGGAGATTTAGGGCGAATAACAGATACATTCGCGTTGAATAATCAAGAAAGAGAAAATTTTGGAAACTTAATTTTACCTAGGATTACAATATAAAATATAATAGGTCTTAAGTTTGCTGGATTACATAATGAAATCAATTCTGAATTCTGTTGGCTCGTTTTTAAGAAGAGTGTATAATAATAATGATGAAATTTTATGCACTGTTTGACCTTGGTAACGTACCATTAAGAGAAAATTTGTAAAGCTTTGTTTAGACCATCCTATACAAATTATGCCAAAAAAATTACCGATTCAACTAAAGAGATTTCTCTAAGAATCAACGTACTTCCCCTAAGAAATAATTAACAATTGTTAATCATCATTTTCCAACAATTTCTCATAATGAACTATCGCCAATAATTTTTCCAGATATCCCTTGGTCTTATAATCGCAGCTAGTCTGAAAAAGTTTATTGAAAGTTCTTACCCTACTACACTCTAATTGATTATGAGGCACGGTCATTTGCACCATAGGCCTGAGGGGCCTCGCACCACCCTTGCCTGCGATGACTGGCAGTGAATGCCCCCTCCTTGGGAAGTACGGTCCCAGCGGTACAGCATCTTGACTATCTTGAAAGGCAGAATGGCAGTGGGAGAGCAATGGCACTAAAATCTGCATCGCTTCCGGAGTCATTATTACTATAAATTCTTTAAGTACATCTGAAACAAACACTGTTAAACTTGTTTCCCTACATTACGCGCTAATCTTTCTTCACCTATGCATAAAGATCTCATTTCAGATGGGTTATAAGTATTAAGTAGAGTTGCCAATTTCCTTAGAACCTCCAACCAATCTTTCGTCGCTAACAAAATTCCGCGGGCATCTTTATTATCTCTATACATTCTAATACACTGCATTAAATCCTGCATAATCGTAAGAATGTCCAACATGTCCCCACATACGTGGCAGGCCGTCGCCTCGTGTAGCATGACGTGAAGGTTTTGAAAACACTGAAAGGCGCTCATTATTTAAAAAAGAAGCAGGCTATATTAAATTCAACTATTACCTCAAACACAATTTGTAATCCGCCATTATATACAACATACAACTTATCATCATTCGATTCTAGCAATATCCTAAATGCTGAGATTAATGTACCCCAGCTTGTCCTTCCATCAAGACACTAAAAAGAAATTGATTAAGAATATATTGTTTTCTTAGTACCTCATGATTGCAGACATTTTTTCAGAAATTTAAAGTTCACTGACAATTCTCTTTTCACTTAAAAAATGTCCTTTCCTCCCAGTCTATTTCCTGTGATCCTCTGAGGGCTGTATTTTTTAAAATTTAAATATAAATCGATTTTTACCTGTAGATAAGTCATTAAGGTAGTTCTTCGGAAAGTATAAATATCTCTTTGTTCAGATTCAGTTGCATCGGAATGTTTCATAACCATTAATTGCATCAATTTGAATAACTCCTCCACTGCCTGAAATGATAAAGATATTACAAACACTGGTGGTTCTATTTAAGCCCATCCCAAATCTGAAGAACACACACAAACTCCTAAAAATTAATGACATTATTTTGGCCCTAATTAGTCTTAGTTTGTCTGCAGAAAATCAGTTTTGTATTTTTTTTATGTTGCAGTCATTGCCATCTTCCAGTTTCACGTCTAGAGCAGTGTCATCAATTTTAAAGATTATTTGATTCTGTAATGTCAATGATGCAAACTAAAACCTAAAGTGGCCTGAAAACACTACCTTGCAGAACTGTGTATCCTGACAAACCTAAAGTTTTGTGTGATAGCATACGCAAACAAAATTTGGATCATATTTGACAATTTTAATGTATTGATTTGTTTTTGTTTTTTCTAGGTTTGTCTGGGGAGACTGAGCCCTACAATTTATATTGAAATCTGAACCACTTCTTGGGGATAATTTTATATATATTTAATTATCTATTATAAATGTTCCAAATTATTGGAATAACTATTGCCATTTTAGGTGATACATATAAATTTACCTGTGGATATTGTGTAGGATGAGGTGTAATATTCTTAAAGGCCCACTGTAAATTCTGATGAAGCGATAAATTTCTAGTGAAAATCCTCGATTGCTGGCACATCATTCGTAATAAACCATAATATGCAGGTAACATGGCACGATTATACATAACAATTTCTTGATCATCGTGATCAGCACTAAATACATTGTAAGAAAGAATTATTTATATATTAGATTATTCATATATTATAATCTAGACAAAAAACTATAGCTAAAGCAAATTACTTACAGAATATAATTAAAGGCAATATTTTTCGTTACATGAGCATTTTGGAGCATAAGCTGTATGTTTTCCGGGCAATCTGTACAAACGTGATTCCAGAATGCAAGAAGTGCTTGTTTGTTGTGGTATGCCGGTATCGATGGCTCTGACAGCTTAGGATGGAACAAGTGCCAAAGTTGTATAAAATATTGTCCAAACTGCAAAATTTTAAAATGGTAAAGACACTCGACCTGCTATAAAAATTTCCTTACCATTAACTTTTCTGTCCTAGAAATGCAACAATACATCAACAATGCAAAGTAAGTGGTTAACTTCATTGTGCCATGTTGCTGCATATCTGTGTAGTGTTTGGCAGCAGAAAGTAGCCTCAGGAGTGCTGTGTAGATTTGATGTAACACGGTCTGAGCTTCGGAGGATAATTGCGGTTCTCTGTTCAAACGATGGGTTGCTCGAAAACCTTGCCTGAATGGGCTACTTGGCACAAGGGACACCAATAAGTACCCGGCAGCTAAAAATTGTCCCATTTAATTGTATGATGATTACAATTGTATGAATATACACATATGTCATTATTTGCTCATTAACAATGATAACAGATCAGCTCACTAGTTCTGCTTGCAAATAACAACTGGAGTTAAATAAATATTGTATTTATATAATTTTGGAATGTTCTATATGAGACACCCTTTGTAATTTTTTTAAAACCAGTTACTTTTTTACGTATAAATACTATATTTGTAATTTTAATAATCATCCGATGATGCTAGCTTGATTGGCGAAAAGCTCATCAGTATACTACCATTCATAAAGTAGCAACGATCTTATTATACTAATTTACTGTCCGAACTTCAACACAATCAGACTTTTGCTCATTCAGTTATTGTGATTACAAGATATGTGAAGAATGGACTGTCACAGGTAAATAATTGTTTATCCAGACGATGGATATATTAAAATTTGTTCAAAAACTCAATAACAATCCCATGAAAATTATTTTCCTATGAGCAATATTTATAGTTTTAGATTAACTTACACATCTGTGATGAGTATCATGGCAACTATAACTTTAAAAACCTACGAACGTTAATGACCGTAACATATATACAATCATCCATACTTCAGCTAAGTCAATCGACACTTTTAAAAATCAATACAAATTCAAGTACAGCAAATACCACGAGTGTTGGCGAGAGTAGGGGAATCTGTATGTAGATAGTGGTATAGACCCAGGTACCTATCGCTATCATGATTGGTGTCACTGCCAGTGATAAATTATTACAGTATGTGATCGTGCTGTTCTCTGATAGGTCGACTATATTCCCTTATAGTCCCCACCACTCGCCAACACTCTGGCATTTACAGTAACATTTTTAGTTTTTTTGACACAATATCGGAACAAATTTGATAGTAGGAAACAGTTCTGTATGAGTAGATTTTTATGGGGAATGCAAAAGTTACAAAAACTTTTCGAACATTTTTTCTAAAATTGTCATGAATTTGTTAACTTTTGCACATATAACAATATTATTGAATTGTTTACTAACAGTATTCATCATTAGGTGCAATTTTTTTTTCGGTATGTGTTTAAGACACTTTCATAACAAACTGTAGCACCTGTTATCCGACTTACAACTAAAACATGTTGAAAATGCCCTGATAGAGAATCATGATTTCATTTATGACAGACAAAACAGACCATAAATTGAGGTTACGATAAAATTTCCTTTCTTTTAAGGACATTTTAGAGCATGTCATTTGGGTATTATTAAAATGATTGTTGAAACTTTATCCCAATTTTTTTTCATTATCAATCTATAAATCTGTGAAAAAATACCACTGCAGCTGCAGATTATTTATACAAATTTCATTATAATATGAATGTCTACTGACAGTGGAGAAATATGCGTAAATTCAGCAACGTGGTTAAAACTCCATCAAAATTTATCAGAACACTTGCGCACTATTTCATAAAAATGAGATAGTTAGAATCGCAATAACATATAAATAGTTTTCACTAATGTATTAGCAGTCCATTATATTGAATGGTCTAAGGTTTTAATGTGATTATTATACTTTCTGTCATATATATTCATTATTAGTTAATTGTTGTGGTATCGCTGTGTACTGCTTGTTAATCTATAAAAGACTATGATCTATGGTTGACAGTTACAGTGTTTTTGACAGAACAATGAAATTGACCTTTCTTGTATACATATCACAAGTTGTTACTTTTTCTAGTATAAATAAACGTAGAGCATTATTCTTACAGTTGTCTTGAAAAATAGCCACCTCTTATACTACATTTGTCAATCACACTTAACCCCAAAATATAGTCATGACATAGCTAAAAAATTTTGTCATTCATGACAACTTTAATTAATTGATTGCTTGTAGCTGAAACAAATGAAAAATCAAGTATTTTACTGTTTAGCTGCGTTGTTTGTGACATTTGCCATTGTAAGGAACTAAAGTGAGATTATGTCTTATTTGCTTTCCCTTCAAACAACGACCTTGAAAAATGTGGCATCACATGCAGATGCCTTATTGTATTCAGTGGTTTCTTTTCAAAAAATATTATCTAAATTTCTGAAACATATAGGCAACTGTTTCTGTAGCCATATTGGTTGGAAAGTGTTGACATTAATGGCGTTTGGAATTTCGTGGCCAGCATGGGCAATCTCTTATAAACGCAAACACTGTTTGGGTATATAAAAGTTTAATATAGATATACAATCAATATAAATTAATTTGTTCAAATTGCATATTACTAATCACTATTGTCAGAATAGCGAGAAAAGACATATAAGTGTTTATTTTTTAATGAAATATTTAAATGAGAAAGATCATAATCTAAAATATCAAAGTATTTCTGCAAAATAATAAATAATATTGTTACATTTCTGAAACTGTTTACAAAGCAACTAGTTACAGATTTGCAAAATATGTTTCTCTTTATTTTTTAAATAAAATTAAAATTGGAAATTAATTATTTTTTCGCTCCACTCCCTTTGCACATAAGCGTCATTTGGCTCAATCTGGCAATGTATCGTTTTTATACTCATCAGAGCATGAGTTGTTGCTTTGGTTTAGAGTGCATTATTGTATTTTGTGAACGTAACACGTTCCGTGCCTTAAGGATATAACAAAAATGGTCCATTGGGTCAACTGATTTTTTTTTTTTTTTGTAGTTTTGTACTCTACAAAGCATATATAGTAGAGTACAACATGCAAAAGGCTAAATACAATGTTTATTCATGTTTTTTTAAAACAATAATTTAGCGGCCCCCAGAGCCCGCCGTGGCGTGTGGGGAAACATTTTCCTGTTGCACCACAGCGGTCCTTCCAGGGGTCGATTTTATTGTGCCTTCCAGGCCACAATGGTCCTTCCAGAGGTCGATTTTATTGTGTCTTCCAGGCCACAGCGGTCTCGCTAGCGGACCACACTTTTGTTTAGATTGTTTTGCTGTTTATACAAATAATAATATAAAATCATTCTTTATTATGTTGTTTCTGCGTTCCAATAAAGTTTTTTCCTTTTTATATGTATTTTAGCCATAATATCTTTATGATGAGTAAAATTTAAAAAATCGCTATGACTGACAAGCCTCCAGATCCACAGCGGGCCATCATATAAGTTAGATCTGCTTTATTAGCAGTCCTCTGGCATATACGGCAATATATACAACTTTGCTGACTAGCGGTCCGTAGGGTTAAGGACGTATTTGTGATTTTTAGTATAAAACTATAAAAAATGATTTTTAAGAAAACTGTAAGAAAATGATCATTGTAATTAAATAAAACGTAAACAAATATGGGATTCATAAGACCTTAGTATTTTAAAATAGTAATTTCAGATGCTAATATTTACAAATTTAGTACCGCAAAAGCTACTAAAATTTTTCCCACATATGCAGAACATCAATAAAAATATATGTGGAAATTTTCAAGATGATCGTAAGAATCTTTTCTTATTGGGAAATGTCCTTAAAATGCTTTTGGAAACTAAATGTCCTTGTTGACAACTCAATAGATAGATAGGTAACTTTATTAATCAGAAAAACAGCACTGTTTATAGACGAGTCATTTGCACAAAACACATTACAATACAATACAATGTTGAAGTATGTTCTTTTTACATCTGAATGACAATATTTCCCATTATTATTTACTTTATACTCACTGTTTCTGACCCTCTGATTGCTATGGCCTATAAGAAAATGCTCCAACCAAGAATCCATAGAGCTAAGGACCCATGAATGTACCAGTCGGTTACGTGTTACCTGTAACGCTAACCAATCCAGAGCAGAATAAGGGCAGCATTCAGCTGCGTCCCAGACTTTCTGTAAGACTAACTGTGTGAAACATGGCTGAGAAGATGAGCCGCTAGAACCTTGATTAGTGTTCTCCGTCAGTAATGTCAGGATTTTAAAAAATGGTTGGCAACCCTATGATAAAAAAAACCATACTCATTTCAAAATAAACTAGACTGATAGGATTACTATCAACATTTATTTGCAATTTAAGACTATATGCTTACCTCAGAATGTCTTGATATGGCCTGGGATATCATACAAATAATGGCCTGTGCCAGTTGGTTGTTCCCACGACAAAGCGAATGTATCAAATTTCTTGTTTGTTGCAAATTTATGTTATCTTTAATTTGCTGATACAAAAATGCAAAGCCTTTTCCTGCAGCCACTGCATTATAATCCTTTTCGCTTAGCTGAAGCTTCATGTTTGAATCCCGACTTTTCTCAACCAGTGAAGCGACCAACGTTATCATCTTGTCTAGGGAGGCAGGCTTATATTTGTCTGTTGGCAAAGCAACCACTTCTTCCTCTTCTTCTCCTTCACTAACATCAACAAAATCGTTAACTTTCTGGCCCAGGTAGAAATGAACCATGGTATTAATGGCACCAACTGCTAGCAAAAATTTTGATTCTTCTTCTCCCATTTTGCTAAACTCATAAAGAAACCCAAAATATTCTGTCAGATGTTTCAAGTGAGCTTTGGCGCCATGTTCCATTAGCGAAAGTAACGTCTTAATAAATTTCGTAACGCAGGAAGCATTTCCTATTTTTGCAGGGTCCACTATTTTCTTGTCTTCCATTGACATATTTGAGTCATCTTCGTCTATTTCTAAATACAAACTAGAGTGCGACTGTTTCAGTCGCTGTATCACATGTATGCACAGCCTTTGAAACATCTGCCTGACCATCTGGTTAGGGCATTTGAGTAATACTTGCACTGGCCACCAAGTATCCTGTGCCATGTGCTCCAAGAACCAAATGCATGCTTCTTGGCAGGCATTAAACTGTTTCGTTACCAACTCAACCCACTGCACCATTGTGGGCTTCTCTTTGGCATGAATAAAAGTTTCTATAAAGAATGAAGTGGACAATTGGGTGGCTTTCTGTGTGATGTTTGGTTGAACGGGTAAAATAGTTTGGGGAATATAACCACATATTTGCCACATAAAATTGAAGTAAGTATGTTCAAAAATGTTTTTATCTTGGATAAAGTGCATATTGTCTTGCCAGATCCAATCTTCCAATTCTTTGCTGAGTTCAAATGTCATAGGATTGGGCTGCGATGTTGGGACTGTTAGAATATTATCACCCGATTCTAAAGTGGTGGATGGACTTTCGGTGTTATCAGGACTGATTAATGGACAGCGTTCATAGAATAACATATAGGCGCTGTTTGTTTTTTCAAAGCTGAAATCCATAAATTTGTCTGTGACACTGTCATAAGTTTTGCTTGTCATCTCTCCTCCGAAACACTCAGCGGCTATTTGATTTGGGTCGAATGGTTTTACCTCAGCATCATTAAAAAGAAACCATTTATCTCTAGATCCGGCTGTTCTGTCTTTAATAAAGCTGTAATAATGCCCACCATCGGCAGTTCCAGTATGGACTGTTACGCCAATTAAATCGTACTCATATTTTTCACTCTCTAAATCAGTTATTTTTGGCTTCTGTTCTTGGTACTGTTGCGGCATGAGCTGTTTCTCAACATAACCGGCCATATTTAGCCGTAAAGGAAATGAAAAGTGTGTGTTAACTTTCTCCTTCAGCATAGTCAACATGTTAAATGTGTAACGCATTGTATTGAAACAGAGGATATGAGGCAATTTTTTAAAGCAAGCCCTCTTCTCTGCCCTAACTTTCTTCCCACACTGGGAGCAGGTGTACATATTATCACCCTCCAGCGTATCTTTCACAGTAACCTCATCCAGAGACTCATAAAGATTACGCATATCTGCCACTTGACAACGGACTGTATAAAATTCTTCTAAAGTTCGACTAACATGATCACAGTCTAATGAAACGACATTGTTACTTATCACACCACAAAATAATTTTTTTATAACCTCTTTTAGCACCGGCGTCATTTCTTCTAACTTACTAACTAAATCTATAAAAAATTCAGCCATATCCTTTTGTTCGGCAGTATTTAAAGGTTGATGGTCCATAGTATATACCTTACAGAAACTGCGAGGATTATATGCCTTTCTCTCGCTCTCTAGTAAATATGCAAACATTCTTTGCAACTCCTTAAGGGTGGGTTCGTGCTTTGCATCTACAGTATTAGCTGCCAAAATGGACGCTCTTGCTTGCGGCATCATATACAGGTGTTGCATGCACGATGCCATATAGCAAGTGGCACCGAGGTTTGTTAGACCAACATATCCGCATTCTGAACGGCCATCTTCATGCGGCCAATAGTCCCAAGGATATGGTGAATTTGGTCCTGGTTGGTGTTGTTTTAATAATTTTTCATGCAAAGCGGCATAATTTTGTGGTGATCCTTTGACCATTTCCACTAGGAGATCAAAAGCGGCTGTTCGTGACCTAGGAGATTTGCATTTTGGCACCTGCCTCAACTTTGGATTAGGCAAAGCAAACAAAAAATTAAACACTTCAACCAACAGCTCCTGTCCCCCTTTCCCAGTCTGGAAAGGTGGCCTATGCTTCAATAGATTTGTTAAGAGGTTCAACAAACCAATTAGTCCGTCATCATCCACTGTTCGATGTCTTGTTTCAAGATACTCCCTTGACAGCACAGATCGAGCAATTTTATTTGTTAATTCGTTAATATCGATTACACAATTCTGAGGCTCTTCCAGACTTTCTTTTACTAGCTCATCGGGAAGACTATCAACAAGGCGAGAAACAAGCCAAAAGTAATCTCTACAGGCCGGACCATACGGCTCTTTGCCTTCTTCAGGAGCTTGCATTGCCTAGAGATAATTAATAATGATTTAAATGAAGTTTAGTTTTATTAGTTCTGGACACTCAAAAATGTTATTAATTTCAATCAGATAATATAACGATGGCTTGCTCCGCGAATAAAAATTTTATAGTGAGATCAATATAAGTATTTTTTAAGTAATTTTCAATTTTTGAGTAAAATCCTGAAACACATCATTATTTAACTCTAACATAACATTATTAGAACAGAATTTTATACCCCCTCGTTCTCCTCCTTGTAGTGATAACTAAACCTTTAAATTTTTTTAATTGAATCAGGATACATGTGATACGTCAACTAAAAGGACGTTTAATTATTATCTGTTCAGTAATACAAGGTTAATAACATAGATTTTAAAAAACAGAATAGGCAAGGAATTAATTAAATAACCATGGAAAAGAACAAGACATCTTAAAAAAAATTCTAGCAACACCTCTATGACTGACAAGAAGCAACCGACTGCCAATTGAAACTATTTTATGTCAAAATTTGGTAATATAAAATTGTAATATTTCTCACTAAAAATATTCCAAAAACCTTATACTGCTGAATGGAAAATCAAAAATCCTTTCAAATCAGATATTGCATGCACCCTCACTGCATTTATAAATTTTAAAAGGGTAGCTATCACTCCCAGGGGGTTGAAAGAGGAGGTATAAAATTCTGCTCTAATAATGTTACTTTAGAATTAACAATTGTGTTTCGAGATTTTACTTAAAAATTGCAAATTATGGTAGACCAAAAAGATTTAACAGACAACAAATGTAACAAAAAAAAGAGTACTGTCTTTATAGCTTACAGACAACACAGGCCCCAAAGTAAACAAATGTACTTTGAGGGTAAGTGGGGCAAATATATCTTTGAATTTTTATTATACCAAAGATCATTAGTTGTCTAAATCTTACTGAATATAAGTCGGAATAATTATTTAATCATATTGTATTCACGTGAATGTTCACATAATCCATCATATTTATTTATTACCTGTATAAACTTCCCTCTCTCCTAACTAGACCTTCCAATTATCGTTTTATGTGCCTAGATGCAGAGATGAACTAAGAAAATTTATTTATTCTTGGGTGTGTCGACAGATGCAATCTTACCCAATATTTGAGTTGCGTATCAATATAATATTGTTAGAGTATCAGTGAATATGTCATTTTTCAGGCCATGGGAAAATGGCAGCGGCTCTATATTTAACTCATTATTTTCATATTAGGTATAAAAGTAAGCAAATATTTATTTATTCTACTTGAAGAAAAATAAACAAAAAAAATCCTACGAAAGTGTTAATAATAAAAATGTTGCCTGCTGTACATTTTAAAATAATTCATTTTTGTGCATAACTAGGCCTACATATCAAAATTCTAGTCCAACCCTGGATACAACAACTGTCGGCATTCATTGATTATTTTCTATGTCTGTTAAATCCTTTCTGTGTACTATACATATCCATTCGTTACTCATGGACCTAGCCATTATAACTTTTGACAATTATTAATTTCACAGATTTCTACTCTAACACTAACCTCAATTTTTTGAGGACGCATACTTTCAGCCTTTTCCAGGTATAAGAGCAATTGGGACAGCATGGGAGCTACCAAAGTACTTTCCATTGGTTCCCCATTTGCAGATACCCCTAAGCAAAGTCTGTAAATTGCTGAACACACTTCTCTTCTGACAGCTGGTTCTGGATCTTCCAAAACCTAAAATAATACAAACATGATTTTCTGGCATGTGTCATTTTTAATAAATTTACCAATCTGCGTAACCAATCCGAGAAATTTGGTGACTGAAACAACTCTAACCGAGCTTCTTCTCGGCAATGCAACCACGACACCAACAGGGCCATCGCGTAATGAACTACCTGCGCCCGACCCCAAAACCCTGTCTTGTAATGATTGGGATCCTTTGGCATTGATGCCTCTTCTAAGATACTAGTGAGTTGAGGCATAGTAGTTTTAACGTCGATCAAAGCTAGCATAGCCTCGTTGAGATTGGGTATCATTATCTTATCATTTCGAGATGGTCGAGATTCCTGAGGTAGCGGTTCAACCCCTAAATGACACAGAATTTTTAGTAGAGACGCTAAGCAATCCTGCTGCCAGTCGCTTCCATCCCCACCATCCCTTTGGAGGACCCCTACAAAACACACAGTAAATTTTATGTGATTTTACTAAGTTACAAACTTACCCGACATAAAAATGTCAAATATGTGCCTCAGGCCTCCATTTTGAACAAACTTTCTGACCCAGGACTCTTCCTCCTCTTCTTCCTCAGGGTACTTATTCGGGCACATTTTAACACTAAGGGATTCAACAATATAGAGAGAATACATTAGTTTCTGGGCGCTAGAGGGGTCTAGTAATTCTGATAAAGGTATATCTAAGTGTTTGAAGCCCTGTAATAGCTTGGGACTTGTCGGCATTAAACTCAAAATATCCCAAACTCTCCTACTAAGAACTTGAGCTTTGGTGTGCGGCAGTTGACGCTGAAAAGTAAAGAAATAAACAGTAAAATTTATAAATCCCTTTGCTATGATCAACTCACGCCTCCTTTCATTTGGATTTTCATCGAACTAAGATTATGCATCAAGGAAAATAGTTGTTCGAAATAATTAGGCTGGAGAAGGAGAAGAGTAGGCAATGATTCTCTAGGTGGTGCTGGTTGTAAAGAAGGGGCATCTAAACAGTCTCGTTTCTTCATGTTCCTAGACATCCCCACCGAAATATAAACCATCTAAAAAACACGAAAAACATTTTGCTTAGTAGAATATGGAGTATTATGTCAGCCAATTCGTGCAATTTGAATATCAAAGAAACACAGTACAAGATCAATTTTTAAGATAAGTTAAATTTTTTTATAAAAGAAGGTGGTTAATTTTACAAAATAAATCCAACGAAACCCATTTTTTAAATATTTAAGCTTGATTTTATAATAAAGCCGGGATGGAGGTTACCAAGTACTTTCTATTATCTGTACTCAATTCGAAACATTTTAAATTTTATTATATAATAATTGAAGGGGGTGGAGCAATAAGGGACCTAACCTTATTTGAGAATTAGGTCCCTTCTTTTCCCAACCCCTGCAGTTGTTGCCTCCACAGAGAAATAACATATGATTGTTGAAGAGTAATTATTAGACAGGTACAGTCGCAATGAGCCGGTTAACTGCGCAAAAAAGCGCAATAATGAGTTTTCATTTACTTCAATGCAGATGTGCGTATTGCCAGTATTTCCGGGATGTACTTATATAATAATTACTCTTCAACAACCATATTTTATGGTTGCCTCTGCCACAAGATGCCATTATGTGAAACGTGCTCCTATGTATCCTTATCAACTACTCTGATTTTATGTATGGTGGTGTATGGTTGTTAATTAGGTACTGCAAATGTCTGTTTAAATAATTTTACCTGATTATCTTTAAAACCCATTTCCGCTAACGTTTTTTCATCACAATCTATGGTCAATTCTTGACCCTGTGTTATTATTCTAATCCAGGTATCACCCCCTTTTGCTGTGGTCTTATTTGTATCATTTTCTTCACTCTTCATCTAAAATGAAAAACAAATCTTGCAAGAGAAATCTATAATCCTTCAAAACATACAATAACTAAAAGGTTTATCTAAATTTTGAACATTTGTAAATATTACAATAACTTAAAACTTTATTTAAATTTTGAACATTTCTCAATATTAGTATTATATAAAAAAATTTATATACCTGCTGCAGGCCCTCGCACCATTTTACAATCTCTGCTCGAAGATCAGCCACATAGTCTGTGTTCAACATGTCCAGAAAGCATCGTTCAGATGAACTGCCTGACTGAACAATCAGCCTAACAGGAGTACTTGATCTATCGCCTAAAGCAGCAGAATGGCTACCTATACCTTTGCCTTCCAGAGCCCATTTTCTCAAGTGATAAGCATATCTAAAGATGTATTCATTTATTATTAATCTTTTAAATTTTAATTTAATAAACTAATCTAGCATTATTTTTGATTTTTAACTCCACGTGAAAGTGTCCTTCTAATAAACAGAAAAAAAAGCTGCTGCGTGTACCCTTATTTTTGACTATTGGCACCATTAACGCATCCCAATTAGCAAAATAACTATAAAGGTTGTTAGAACTGCTATACAACAAAACCATTATAAAATGATTATACAACCACAAAGGGCTCATGTCATACAACATATTGGGATTATATTAGTTCGGTTATACAACCCTTATAAAACAATTCCAAGTCATGATTATAAAACTGTCCCATAAATATATCTTCGGAATCACTTATACAATAAATTTACATATGCACGTATAAACTGCTATAAAAATATGATATAGTTATTGTGCGATTTTAGAATTTATAAGTCGAGTTGGCATGATAGAAATGTCAATGTATAATGTCAACTAGCATCTGTTGACGAATTTATCCATTCACTTAGATAATTTGTTTTGTATATGTAAATCTGTACCTTATTTATTGACCACATTAAATTGTGTATTATCGGAAAAGTGTTGCATTTATTTTTCCTAAGTTGGGCCGGTCCACCAATTCGAAGGTTATATTATTGACGTTACGGGGTCTAAAAGTCTAAGTCAAACAAATTGGTCCCAACGATCTGCATTGAGAGAATCCTGTGAATATCGTCAATAATTGAAAATTGGAAGAATTTCTTATATTCAGTAATATTTCGTTTGGTGTACGAAAACATCGTGGTAATAGCTGTTAAAAAGGCGCAGATGTATGCAGTTTGACATGTAATTTAAGAAGCAGTTAAAAGCCTGAAAACTGCTCTGTTTGTGAGTTCCAGAGCTGGTAAGCATGTAAAGTTCCTGTACCCAGTTCAGTGAGGTCTGTTATCTTTGTTCATTAAATGTTTTGCGAATAGGCATGGCGTCGGTTGAGCCTAGGAAAATTTTGATGACCGTGGGAAAATTGAAAATTGCGTTTTTACCTAAAACACAAAAAAAATGAGATTGAAGGAAACCTTTGCGGCATACATCAAAGGAAGCCGCCGGACAGGTGTTAATTGGACGCCTACAGGTGTATTCAATCAATAATCAATCAATCAAAATTTTGGCAATTGGCCCACCTTCGAATTATTTTGGCAATTGACCCGCCCCGAAATATTTTTTTGGCAACTGACCCACTTTGGAATATTTGGCAATTAGCCCATCTCAGAATATTTGACAACTGACCTACTATTACTACTACTCCGTTTTATTTTCTATTACCCATCTTCACCGTAGGACCTCGCTGCCCATGAGAATAACCTTTATAAGTCTTAGATATATAATTATTAACTTTTAATATATTTATTTTGTAATTACTAATAGGTGACGTCATTTGATCACTTGACAATACTTTTAATAATGTTTTTAATGAAAAAGCAGCTCCCTGCTCAGGAATCGATCCCTCAACCTCTGGCCCCTTAGTCAACTGCGCTACCTGAGTACTTATAGTTCGTGTATTTAAATTCGTAGTCTCCTGTCTCAGGCGAGGTCAAATAGGTTATCATAGCGACCATATAGAAAGAATGCATGTAGAATTTCCACTTAACCAACTGATGGTTTTTATGTTAACAAATGTCAAATTGAATGTTGACATTAAATTATTTGGTTTCAAATGTTTTAAAACATGGTTTTATAGACGATTTAGTTGCTAAATATACTTATACTTTGCTTGGAATATTGTGTTCTAGAATATACCTACATCTTTTGTCACAAAACTTATCAAGTTATCATTTTCAAATACAGGGTGATTTACCTAAACATGCGGAAAATTATTCAGTGGGTTGTCCCCACCAAAAGGAGTTAAAAAAATTAAGAAATTAAAAAATTTGGAAGAAAAATTACCTTATATTTTTGCAGAAGTGGGCCGCCTATGACTAACCAATCTGACGTAATATGGTGCAACGAAATCACTTCCTTTCTTATGTGGTATGGGTAAAAACGATTCTAGCGTATATAGAGTACTTATTGAAGGGTCTTGTTCTAGTCATTCTAGAACTTCTTCTTCTACTTCAACAGGACGATTTACTACACGTTCTCTGTCGCCTGGTAAACAAAACCTGGTGTTACGAACTCGTTGCACTGCACTTAAATTTTTTCTCTCATTAGGTTTGCGCCTATGGGGAAATTTTCTCTCGTATTTTCGTACAGCCCCTGCAAGACTTTCATTCATTGCACCATAGGTTAATATCATGTCGCAGTAATCTTGCGACGTGAACTCTGGCATAATCAATATTTGCGAATACAGTTTAAAATTTAACAAAAATGGGAAATGCTCTAAACGGAAGTCGAACAGTCACTGAACTGAACAGTGAACGCGTGGCGCACTGACCTTAGACAACTAAGACAGCTGATATTATTACCTGCTAAACAAACAAGCGACACATGTGTGAACTCGTTGAGATAGCATAACTCACCCGTTCAGAAGCGTATCTTTGCAGGTTTTAATGCAAAAAATATATAATACATTACCTCGGATTGCTTTAAAATGTTACAGAGGCTTTCCCACATAACAGACTTGTATACCATTTTATTTTCCGCATGTTTACATAAATCACCCTGTATATTAATAATCACCTTTTGTAAGCAAGTAATAAGTAGTGTTGGTAAAATATTATAGTATAACTATTGTTTGTATCTAACTTTTGCCATGGCTACTAAACTGCCAGGGGAATTATTAAATAGGAGAAAATATTACAAGGGTAGAATTACACATATTGAAAATTTGTTAGGTGACATTGAGATGAGTACTCAGGTTGCTGACTTACAAAGTTCTTTAGATAGACTTAATTATATTTTTGCAAAATTTGAGGAAATTCAAATAGGATTGGAAATTATTGATGAAAGCAAATATAACGCTGAAGGTCTCGCAGTAGAGGATAAATATTTAGATTTAGTAAAAAGTATTCATCGTAACCCTGGAATGTTAAAAAAGTCGGATTATGGTAATAGTAAAAGGGATAATCCTATTCAAGGTGAATCACATAGCTATCTTTCTCTTCCAAAAATTAATTTACCTATTTTCTCCGGAGATTGTAACAGTTGGCTTAATTTCAAAGATATTTTTATGAATTTAATTCATAATAATAATGAATTAAGCAAGATAAGAAAATTTTATTACTTAAAAGGTGCTCTGATAGGGGATGCTATGTTATTAATAGCAAGCATTGAATGCTCTGAGGCAAACTATGATGAGGTTTTGCGTGTTCTAGTTGAGCGGTTTGAGAATAAAACGTTGATAGCTAATAGTCATTTAAATGCTATTTTTGAGTTACCTAAAGTAAACAAAAATTCCGGAAGTAACTTGAGAACTATGTTAAATTTATTCACGCAACATTATAACTCCCTACAGGCTCTTAAGTTGTCAAATTTGTTTGATAGTATTTTAATAATTTTTATTTCTCAAAAATTAGATTTTGACACTCGTAAAGAGTTTGAGCTTCAGCAAAAAGCTGAGGAGTTTCCCACAATTAAAGTATTCCTTGAATATCTTAATAAACGACGTCAAGCGTGGGAAATATTGGACCAAAATGATGCAACGAGTAGTTCCAAATCGGATAAACGAGCTTTTGCTTGTAATGCTACTGAAGTAGCAAGTAATATTCCAAATTGTCCGATGTGCAACGATAAACAGCGGCTTTCTAAGTGTGGAAAGTTTTACAAATTGTCCGTTAGTGAAAACCACAAATTTGTGGAGGGGAAAAATTATGTTTTCTTTGCCTAAATACAGGGCATATGTACTCCAATTGTGGTGCTTCTTTGTGCAGTAAGTGCAATCAGAAACATCATAAGATGTTGCATTTTGGATTTGGAAACAGTGGTAGAGAGTTCAAACAAAATTCACAAACCAAAAATGGTGCTAATGAGAATAATGCGAGCGTGGATACTGTAAACGTAATAACAAATGTGTCGTGTTCCAGTAAGGAGGGGAAACAGATTTCAATGTCGAGATTTAGCAGTGATTTTATTCTAGTACTGTTATGTACTGCAGTGGTTAATGATGTAGATGTGAATAGCAATAGATATTTATGTCGTGCATTGCTAGATAACGCTAGTAAGCATAATTTTATCACTTCGAAATTTGCGGAAAAATTAAAAATGACTGCTAGGCAATCCAAATGGCCAGTAGCTGAAGTTGGTGGTTTGACCTCTCTAGTTGACACAGTTTTAACATTGACTGTTGAGTCTCGAGTTAATGATTTTAGTTTTAAAGCGAATTTTGGTGTTATGAAATTTATTACTAATGGACTGCCGAAAGTCAGCCATTTATTGAGGTGGTTTAATTTTGTTAAATTGGTAGATCCGCATTCAATATTCGTGGGGATATTGATATGCTCATAGGAGCAGAAGTTTATTACTCGTTATTAAAATCAGATAAAATCGAGTTAGGATTTGATAAACCTTTATTGCATAATACTCATTTAGGATGAGTATTTGGTGGTAGTTTGAGCGGTAAGGGGTAATGCGAACGCATTAGAAAGTTCAGTCTCTAATGCTATTACAGATTCTTCATGCAATGAAAATGTTGCCGATTTAATTGCGAATTTTTGGCATTTAGAAGAATATTCGTCTAAAAATTTATTTTCTGCCGACGAAATGCGTTGCGAAAAGTTATATCTTGACACAGTGTCAAGGGATAAGGAAAGTAGATATGAAGTTGATTTGCCTACCATTGAAGAGAAACTGTCTAGGTTAGGGGATTCGTACTCCTATGCGATGAAATGTTTTTTAAGTTTAGAAAAGAAGTTTAAAAATAACATGGAATTTTTTGAACGGTACAAGAAATTTATCCAAGAATTCATTGATCTTGGTCACGCATATGAGGTCACTCGTAGAAAATTTCTTTGGGCAACCAAATTTATTTCTGGCAAGAAATTGAAATGCGTCAGTTTAACATAAGTTTGGTTTATTGAAAATTATAAAATATGCTTTTTATATTTAAATAATAGTTGGATTTTCAATTTCACATTCCAAGATTATTAATTTTATTGGCATTTTTACATTTTCAAGTGAATTCTACATATTGGGGCAGTTGTTGAACAGCAGAGCTGGGCAGGATTCGAATCCAGGATTCGAAAGCGGTATTCAAATACTTTCATATAAAAGGATTCCTGATCCGGATTCGTACGACAAATGAAAACGGAATCGAATCCTTTATTGTGGTTCCAATATTTTTTACACAAGCATTGTGCATTATGTTATTAAGTGTAGGGAGCATGAAGCCGCACGAAGTCAAGATCCTGTCTTAGCACTGAGGATAAGTCAGATTTAAATATGGATTGGATACCACTGACATAGCTAAAACTAAAACTCCAAAAATTGAGCTTGAGTTACATAGACAACAAGAAAACTCATATTCATACTCTCGATGAGTACCCTATCTTAAAAAAGCTTTCTATACAATTCCATACTTGCCTCCCTTCATCCAGACCCGTTGAAAGACTTTTTTCAATTGCCACAATTATGGACATCCCACGCATTAACTAACGAGAATTTTGAAATTTTAGTTCTGTCAAAAGTTAACAGAAAATAACTTTTCTTATTTCATTATTTTAATTTTCATCACATTTCATTTTATGTAGTGTAAACTAATGTTTTGAAAATGTTTTGTCACCTTTTTCGGTATATATCGCCATTGAACTACAAAAAAGGAGAAAATCAATTTTTAAAAAGTCGAAGTTTCGTTGTTATTTTAAAATATCCTCAAGACTAATTAATTTAGGTTTTCCTTGTAAAACTTAGTTTTAAAAGTTGCAAGAAATATGGAACACATAATGGAAATGCAACGCATAAAAGGCAGCCGTATTTTAGGCATTCAACTTCCAACATTGACTAGAATCTAATACCTATTGATTAAATTCTGGCCGATATTGAAGGTTTAATGTCTAAAATACTGTCGACTTTTATGTGTTTTATTTATGATACAAATTTTAAAATTAAGTTATACAAGAAAAACATAAATTAGATAGTCCTGAGGATGTCTTAAAATAAAAACGCAACATCGACTTTTTAAAAATTGACCTTATCGATCTTTTTACAAGCCCTAACCAATTCAATAACGCAAGCTTAACGATAAAATAAAGTGCAATTTATTAATTTCTTTTTATTTAATCAATAAATAACCTACATACCGTGTGTAACAGGATCATGGTATACCCCACTTTTCTCCTTTAGTTTTGAAGATAATTGATTGAAATTTAGAATATACTACATACATAATAAGTGGCACTTTTAACGTACAATTAATTTTTTTTTTTTTCACTTCCGGTTTCGCCAGAAGTGACACTAACTTTCGATTTTTAAATGGAACAACCTGTATATTATTGCATTTTTGAATTCTGCATAATTTTCTGAATCCAACGATGCCAAATAAGTGACATTACAAACATCAATTTTTTTTTATAATATAATTTTTAGTTTTCCATTTAAGTGTGCCATGACGGTTCCGATTTATTCTAAATAACCCGTGTAATGCTACAAAAATCGAAATCCCGTTAAAAACACTGAATTACGTGATTTATGGGCAAATAAAATTCACCAAAATTGTTTTTGGGGCAAAACTCAATTTTTTCAAATGGAACCATATTGGTACCGTGGTACCATTTATTAGTACTATTAATAAGGAATTTATTCATATGTCATATTAAAATGTGCGACCTTGTTACACATAAGGTGGTTTTGGGATACAAAAAATTAACAACATTTCAACAGTTGTTCAAAATGCTGTAGTAACGTCAATGCACTTCTGAACTCGCATAGCTGTTTCTTGAAGAATGTTCGCCAATTGCTGGGCCGTTATGCTATTAATTGCTAATCTTACTCATAGCTCCAGGTCTTCACGGGTTGTAACAGCGGTTGCATAGACAATATTTTTTAAATGACCCCAAACAAAGAAATCAAGGGGCGTTAAATCAGGTGACCTTGGAGGCCACTTCAGAGGACCATTCGTCGAAATTACGTTTTCTCCGAATCTCCGTTGAAGATAATCAATTACTATCCTTGAATTATGGGGAGGAGCGTCATCTCGTTGGAAATACATTCCTTGTCCTAAATCTAAAGGTAACTCATCTAAAATGTCCTCAATCTCATTTTCCAGGACTCTCAAATATCTGACACCAGTCAGAGGTCCTTCAAATATTATTGGACTAATGATTCTACAACCGATTATTCCATCCAAACATTGAAACCGAACCGCACTTGAATCCTCCTGTAATAAATTTTAATTTTCTTATGACCAGTATTTTGTATTATGTCGGTTAAATAATCCCAAATTTCGTCTGACTCGTCTGAAAATAAAATCAGTCCCAAAAAATCATTGTTTGGCTGCATGTTATTATACAAAATCCAATTGCAATATTCCATCCTATGTTCGTAATCACTTTCGTACAAATGCGGTATTTAAAAAATTGATAGTGGTATATGTGCAAAATTTGGCTTACTGTTTGGTGACTGATGTCTAATTCAAACCCAACTTGCCTTAAAGAAACAATCTTATCAACTTCTATTCGAGCCAAAACATTAATTTCCGTTCCTTCATCAATAATGAAGTTTTCTTCGGGATCATTGTTGGACTCTCTTCGGAATTGGTTTTCAACACGTTTAAATAATTTTTCGCTGGACATTGTCTATCAGGATATCGTTGGGCATAAAGGTCGGTTGTCACAACTGCATTTCTTTCACATTCCCCATAAATAATTAACATGTTCACTTTTTCATCTCTTGTATAAATTTGCGGCATTTTAAACACAATTAACAAGAATTTTAAAAATTTTTAAAGACACAATAAAAACACCGTTAAACCAACAAATGTTTGACAAGCTAAATATTTCATAGTTTTCAAAGCCACCTTAGCTACTTCTGAACATTTAATTAGAACTAAATTGTATTTTCTTATTC
Source organism: Leptura quadrifasciata (assembly GCA_963675555.1). Taxonomy (NCBI): domain Eukaryota; kingdom Metazoa; phylum Arthropoda; class Insecta; order Coleoptera; family Cerambycidae; genus Leptura; species Leptura quadrifasciata. The sequence goes on along the minus strand of OY776674.1, from coordinate 114,541,332 downwards.
TCTTTTAGCTGTAATTTTGTTTGTATTTATCGCACATTTTAATACGGCATATGAATAAATGCCTTATTAATAGTACTAATAAATGGTACCACGGTACCGATATGGTTCCATTTGAAAAAATTGAGTTTTGCCCCCAAAACAATTTTGGTGAACTTTATTTGCTCATAAAACGCGTAATTTAGTGTTTTTAACGGGACTTCGATTTTTGTGGCATTACACGGGTCATTTAGATTAAATCAGAACCGTCATGGCACACTTAAATGGAAAACTAAACATTATCTTATAAAAAAATCTTGATGTTTGAAATGTCACTTATTTGGCATCGTTGGATTCAGAAAATTATGCACAATTTTAAAATGCAATAATATACAGGGTGTTCCATTTAAAAATCGAAAATTAGTGTCACTTCTGGCGAAACCGGAAGTAAAAAAAATCAATTGTATGTCAAAAAGTGTCGCTTATTATGTATGTAGTATATCCTAAATTTCATCATATCTTCAAAACTAAATGAGAAAAGGGGGGTATACCATGATCCTGTTACACCCGGTACATTACATAATCAAGCAAGGTACCACCATAATATTAAAATAGAAAGTAATAAGTGCAACTGTCACAATAATTCTGAAGTGAACTTGAGGAGGAGATCCGTGATCAGAAAAGAGGATTTGAGTCCTGTGATTCGAATAATTTGTTTCTACAAAAAGGATCCAAACCTAGTATCCGTGATTCGGATTCATAATTCGAATCCATTGTCAGAGGATTCAACCCACCTCTGTTGAACAATTATATCTGTAAATTAATATATAATTCCCTTATGCAAGAAAGATGATCAGCAATGAATTCAAAATCATAGATCTATAACTCTACTGGAGTATTATCTAAAATTCCTGAAAAGGCAGTGACCAATAATAGAATTTATTCGTATTTAGAATAAAATAATCTATTTGCTAAAATAACAGCATTTATTTCATACATATTCAATATTTGAAGAAACATTAGCATGCTTTATAAGTAAAGTGACTTTTTGTCTCGACTGTTCTTGTAGACTTGCTTCGCCCGTCAATAAAGTACATTCACGACACAAAAAAATGTCATTTTGCTTCATATAAAACAATATACTATTATACATACTTTGGAGTTATTGATTTGCATTCAGGATTAAAATATTATTTCAATAATAATATTGTGTTATATGAAATGTTTATTTGGAATTTAATTTAAAATCATGCTTTTAACGTTGCAGCTTTCATAAATCTTCACCGTTCCTAACGTCGTGCAACGTCATGCCAAGGAATCTTTAAAGAGGGGGCACAAATTTTTTTTTATGAACCGTTCAGTAAATGTGTTTCACTTGAGAATATTTTTTTAACATAATAGTAATTCATATCTTTAAGGATTATCAAAAAGCAAATATAAAGAAAGTTATAATGATAGTTTTACCTTCTTCGAAACGTTTCAATGTGAGTCTTCATTAACAATAGAGCCCTCTGGATGCATAACAAAGATGCCTCTTCTGTACCAGAAATATTAGAAGTTAAATCATCAGAGGCCGCTTTCAAATGTGTCATACACTGCCAAACGAACTGGCCCTCATGCTGCAAGTTTTGACCCATATAATAGCTGTTTATGTATTGAATGGCAGCCATGCTCACATCTACAATATATTAGAAAACATCAACACTTTACAAAGAATAATGTAGAACTGTTAATAACCTAAAGTTGTATCGAACTGTGCCAATTAATTTAACATAAAAAAACTTCCCAACTTACCTGTATTGCATGCCTTCAAGGCGATTTTCCACATATGGTCCATTCCGACATTCTGACTTTCTTTGCTTACATCTCCCTCCATATTCGCTGTCAATAGATGATTTAGGCTGCAAAGTTGTTGGAAAAGACTAAGGCAAATCATACTAAACTTCTCCGGAGGTAAACTAGGCAAATGGTCGATGTATAGCCTACGAAGGGCATCGATTTTAAGGGCATGTAACTCTGTCGTTTTCGTTTGGGACAGTAGCCAACTGAATAGTTCGTCAGAGCACTCAGGGTCATTTGCCAGGCATTCCCACAGAATATCCACTTGTTCTATACTCAATCTGCAAGTTCAACATTATATAATGTACAAAATAATAAAATAATCGCTGAATGAAACATTTTACTTACTTAAATGTGTTTGGAGAAACTACAGGAGAAAAAACTGCAGATAGAAAATGCAGACGGACTTGCACTTGCATCTGGTGGGTGTAAAGGGGCAAAGATTTGGTTGGGTTAGCCGTGTACGTTTTCAAGTTATTGAAGAAATGAGTCATCATGTGATGTTGACGATCAGCCCAGTGTGTAACATGGTGCATATCAAGGCCTCGGAAGGAAGTTAATAATTTAGGTAACATTCTTAATGATACTACAACAGATCTGAGGGCAAAAATACTGAAGTTACCATTTCATAAGCGTATTTATTCATTTAATATCAATATTAGCCTGTTCTTCGCTCTTAGAACAAGCAAAGCCTTCATATATAACTATATATGCAACACAAAAACATATGCTGCTATTTATTGAATAACAAAATAAACTATCATTAACAACTAGAACTTATGTGATTCAATTTGGATTACTAACTAAAATTAATTTATACCTTAAGTTTGATATAAACTGTAATCTGTCTTTACTACGCTACACAAAAATTATGATATGTAATTGTTTATATACTTACACATTATTAGCCAAATTATTTAAACAACCCTCAATAAATTTCATCCGAATTTCTTTATCTGGAGTGTAACAGATCAAGTTGCAAAGAGTCTTCTCTGCTTCCAAAGCCAAACCTTCACCCAAATGACACTAAAAGTAAAACATATTAAAATTTATATGAAAACATATTATATTAGATTACAATTTTATCGTCCTGTAGGAGATCCCATAATAATGTATTGCCAGGCTGACAAACGTTGTCTGCCTTGAAGCAAGCTGAAAGCCGATGGTCCACACGAATCGGAGATTTCTCTGGAGAGTGTGCAAGAACGTGAAGGTTGAGGCTAGCCTAAACATTAACATTATAGTAAATAAATATACAGGTTTTCTGCAATAATTTAATCTAAAATGCCTCCAAATTTTCAACTTTTAACTGGTTTTTCTTAACAATATAATTTATATTATATTTCGCAAAACAAATAAAAGGAAATTTTCTAATATACAGTCCAGGGATCGCTACTAGGCTTATAGAGAGATCCTATACACTTATGTTCACAGTGGAAATCTTCATTTTACACATAAGCTGTCACTACCTCGCTTTCATTCAACATTATTTACGAGATCTTTCTCCTGTAATGCTCCTCATATATATAATGATATTCCAGATACCCTTAAATCATTACCAGTGAGTAGCTTCCAAAAAAAACTTAAAAAGCACATAATGGTAACTCAGTAGTATTTCAAATATCACAACTTAGACATTTATTTTTCTTCTCTTTTTCTCTTTTAATAATCTTACGTCACATCTGGTCTGTTGAGAAAATAAACGTAATTTTGGTAATTGTAGCGCAATTTCCTTCACTATTTTAGTAATAATGAAAGTACTTTATTGAGCAAAAACCCAAATGGCCATTGACCGAGGTCCTTCAGCCTTTTTACAATAAAATATTGTTTACATTTTATAATGTGTATGTAATGTGAATAGCAAATAAATATAAGAATGTGAAAAAAAGAAAAAGAAAAAAACAAAAAAAGTGTATGTGTATAGTGATGGCCGGTTCTTTATTATGTGGTTCTTAGTTCCTTGATGTGTTCCCACAATGTTTTTTGAGGAAACTTCCTGTAGCTCGTTGTTTGACGATTTCTATTTTTGCAGAGAGGTCGGAGTATTTCCATGTTGTGATCAGCCCTGGCAAATTTAGTGGATAATTTGGATAGTCTCTGTGGAATTGGTTCTGTCTTGGTTATTTGATATAGAAGAGCGTTAGGTGGGTTGTGCAGCGGATTTGTTGGGTGTCGGTATTTGGTAATGGTTCTCAGTGCTGATGTTTCCGCAACGTTGATATTTTTTATTGCTGTTTTTCTGATATTTAGAAAGAGGGGGTGGCCGTATTCTAGTATTGGTCTACATATTGATTTATAAATGTGAGCTGCTGTCTTTTTACTGATTCCCACGTTTTTATAGGTCATGCAGCGAAAGTGTTTGCTTCTGGCGATGCATCTTTTCTTTATATATTTGGTATGGTAGTTGAAGTTCAACTTGCTGTCTAAACTTACGCCCAGGTATTTGTCTGTTGACTGAGCGGGGAGAATGTGATGGTTGATGGTAACCGTTGGTGAGTTGTTTATTCCATGGTTAAAGATAATGTACTGGGATTTTGTTGGGTTGGGTTTTAGTCTCCACTTGTTGAACCAGGTCATTGTTCTGTTCATTAGTTCTTGTAATTGGACAACAGTTTTTTCCAGGGTGCGATCATGACTAATTAGAGCCATGTCATCAGCATACTGTAGAATATATGTATTGGGATTAAAGTATTGTAGGTGTTTTTCAAAGTTGTAGATGTCATAGCAGTAGATGTTGTATAGCAGTGGTGAGAGTGGGGAGTCTTGTGGCAGTCCTTGTTGTGTTTTAAATAATTTTGAGTAACTTGTATTTATTTTAATTCGTAGTGTTCTATCCTTTCAATATTTGTTTATAATGAATATAAGGTACATTGGACAGTTCAGTTCTGCCAACTTATACAACAAACCCTCATGCCATACACTGTCAAACGCTTTGGTAATGTCAATAAGGATTGCTGCGCTATGATATCCTTCAAGTTTTGATGTTTGGATATTTGATGTAAGTATCGTCAGTGGATGTGTGGTGGAGCACTTTTCAGGGAATGCGAACTGATAGTTAGGAATATTGTGACCAATGGCTTCAGAGATCAGTTTTTTAATTATTTTTTGCCAGCACTGATAACAACACTATAGGGCGATAGTTGTTCACTCTATGGTGATTGGTGTTTGATTTAGGGATGGTGATAACAATTCCTTGTTTCCATTGTGTGAGAAAGTACTGGTTGTTAAGATAGTATTCATATATTCTAATTATATATAGATGTACATTGTGTCCTAGTTTTCGAATGATGCTTTTGGATATGTTATCTTTTCCGGGGGCTGTGCTTTTTCCTTTATTTAATATCTCAAAGTACGTTTCCTCACTTATTGCCTTATTTTGTCTTTGAAGTTCTTCTGAAAAAAAGTTGTTGGACCAATTTCTTATATCTTCATAATTTGTCTCATCAAACTGATTGTCATTTTTTATAGTATATGTTTTTTCAAAATGATGAGCAAACAGTTTTGCTTTTTCGAGGTCATTGTTATAGAATTTACCATTTTCTTCTAGAGTAGTTATGTATGATGTCTGTTTATACCTGGAGAGTTTTCTGATTTGTTGCCAGTAGTTTTTTCCTTGCTGTTGATTTATTTCATTACAGGCATTTATCCATTTGTGTTCTTTATATTCTCTTATTAATTTTTGGATGTTCTTGTTGTACGCGTTAAGGAGTCTTTTGTAGTCTTCATTTTTATTTGATAAGTAGTCTCTGTACATTTTTCTTTTATTTCTTATTAGTTTGATGATGAATGGTGGCAATTCGTGCAAGTAGAATTTAGTATTTCTTTTAGGAGAGTTATGTATTATGGCCTCAGTTAATTTTTCATTAAAGCTATTTATTGTCTGTTCTTCAATTGGGAGTGTTGGCTTTCTTCTATGTATTTTTCTATTGCAATACTAACCTTTTCAGTGTCACATTTGTGGAAGTTCATTTTTTCTACTTCTTCCACCGCATTTATTATTTTGTCAAGTTTAATGTTTACCTCTATTTCCAAATGATCAGAACCTATGTCAGGGTGGGTTTCGATTTTGTTTATATTATTTTCAATATTATTTTTGTGTAAAGTAATAGATCTGGCGTTGTGTCTGGGTTATTCATCATAAGAAATGTTGGAGGTGTGTCTGCTTTTTTGAACGATGAGTTGTTTAAGAATGTCTGAAGTTGACGATTTTTTGCTCTGTTAACGTTGAAGTCCCCTATTATTATACAATATTTGTACAGTGCTGCTTTGGTGAATATTGTTTCTTCAATATTAGATGTCGGATGAATGTACACCAGGACTATGTGTAAATTGCCACCTTGGAATGGTATTGAAAAGTGGGTTGCTTCATTAAGGGGGTTGTTTATTCGCGGAGGATTTTCTTTTTTCATTTTTAGAGTCGGGTCTACTTGTACTAGACTTCCACCTCGTGTATTGTTATTTACTTTATTCCCATTGAATTGTAGAACATCCCAATTTTTGTAGTGCGTGCTGCTATTTTCCTTTGTTTTGGTTTCCACAAATAGTGAGCAATTAATTTTGTTTTTTTCTATTATGTTATTGATTATATATTTTTTGGTACATAGCTATTTACATTGGCGTAAAGAATCTTAAGCATCGACGTGAACTTGAATATTATTTATTCCAGGTATTGGTTCGGTTGGTGAGGTAGTTAGAGGTTCGTCTAGAACATTAGGATGTATAGTCTATTCCCCGAAAATGAGGCCACTGTATCAATGTTGTACTGTGTTACGAATCTCTTCCTTAGTTTCTTTAATAGTTCTTCTCTATCTCAGTTCTTGTCTGTTTATTTTTGATATATATGTGTTGACAATCATGTCGTGTATCGTAATTGGTGAATGTATTTTAGAGTTCTTTGTTATTTTTTTATCAATTTCTTGACTTTTTTTGTTAAGCAGCTTTATCTGCATGTTAGGGATGCCGTGTATTGGTTGTGTTGGTCTTTTTGGACATTTGAGTGACCATGCATCATGTTCTTCTGATCTGCAGCCAGTGCATTTCATCGGCAGTGGGGAATTGCACTTGGAATAATGGTGGATCCATCACATTTGGTACACTTTATTGGAGTCGTGCATTGTTCTTTTGTGTGCGTGAACTGTAAGCACCGTGAGCATGGTTGCGGGATTGGAGCAGGTGGTAGGCTAGGGAAAGTCGGGTAATGTTTATGTTTGTAGAATACACCCTCATTAAGTAGTTGCTCGCTGGATTTTATGCAATCCGTTATGATTCGGATCATTAGTGTCGGCTTGTTGTCTGTTTGTTTTTCAATTATTCTTTTGCAGTAACGGTGTTTTATACTCATTCTCTTAATATGTTCGCTTACTTCTGAGTCTGTTATTTCATGTTCTACTGATCCAATAATTACGAAGGAACTTGATGTTGTAGGTCTATCATGATTGGGGATGTAGGAGTCCGAGGTTTCCTGGTAATTTTTGATTTCTTTGTTAGATATAAGTTTATTTAATGTTTCTGTTATTATTTTTTTATGAGGAAACCTCTTTTTTTTGTTTGTATAATGACTTCATCAGATTGTGGTTGTGCTATTTCCCATATTTCAGACATGTCTTTTCTTGTTATGTCATTGACAGTGGTAATGTAAAATAAGTGTTTAAATTTTTATTTCATTCATTCTTGTTGAGTAGTTTTTGTTTGTATGCATTGCAATGTTTTCGTTTTGGATGTTTTTTGTGTGTGTATTTATCTCTGTGTTTTTTGTAGTGTTGGTATTTGACCCTAATATGATGTTATTGACATCTTCTTGTGATAGTATATTCTTTTTGTTTGTATTTCCACCTTCTACTCTTGATTTCCGTATATGACTCACTTTTTTCCATTGGCCATTATCTTCTATTTCCATTTCACTGTAACTTCCATCACTATCTTAAGGCATTTTGGTCTCTAGTTAACACGTTAGCTGTGCAGTATCAGGAGTAAATATTCACAGTTGTTCACTCTGTCACTGCCTTTTAAGGACTGACTATTTTAGTATTAATTGTTAGATATATATAAACATATAAATCATTTATCACAATATACTTTCTCCCTCTTTTCCTCTTAATTTGTATCATGTACTTAGGTATATTAATTTGTTATTGTATATAATTAAGGTTAAGTAGAGTAGCGACATGACTAGACTTCGCCTTATGCATTAGAAATGTAATGCATTTTTATACACTTACAAATAAAGGCATTTTTTTTTTTTACAAAAAACCAGTCACCTTCTGACCCTCACAGAGGGGAGCTGGTAGTAAATAACAATAGCCACGCCACGCCCGAGGGCTCCTATAATCAGTACCACTATTTTAATAGAATGGCCTGGATAAAGCCTGCGGAATTCGAATAGCACATCTCGATATTTTGTCCGTTTTTCCTCCTCTTCAAGACAATGTTGCTCTCAGCGGAGGCTGAGAATTCCACGACATATATTGTCTTGAGTTGGTGATCGAGGAATACTATGTCAGGCTTGTTGGCTTGTATTTGCCTGACGGTGGGAAACGAGTAGTTGAAATAAATTAGACATTTCTCATTCCCCACAACAGACTCAATATCCCCCGGAGAGTGAGGCAGCACTGGGGTTTCATCTATCCCATACGAGTGCCTTATATGATAGTAAAGCACTCGTAATGCTGCGTCGTGTCTGTGAATATAGGCCGAGACTGCGTATGTCGGGCAAGCCTACAGTAAGTGCAATACCTGCAATCTAGAATTACTATGTGTCATCTCAAAATATTAATTTGTTGAAATAACTTATGGTCAACAAATGACCAAAATAAGCAAAAGTATCTTTCTCAAAATAAGTGGGAGTGGGTCGATTTTCGTGTGCTATAATAAATAAATTTATTGTATCACACAGTGAATGTTCCTCATAGTACAATTAATTGTACTTTCTCTTCTATCAAATAAATATCTATTTTAGCAAGTTAACATTATTGTGAGTGCAATAATACTTGAATTTCGTAAGGTCACAGGTAACCTAAGCCCACCAAATTCCTATTAGGGGATGCGTGAAGTACCTGGGGGTCAGACTGGACAGAAGACTGACGTTCAACACCCACATAAACGAAACTATACTGACGGTCTACTCCCTGTCCAGGAGTCTGTACCCGCTCATGGTCAGGGGTAGCAGACTAAACAGACATAATAAAAAATTGTTGTACACAATGGTGGTCAGGCCGTCCATCACATACGCGGCGCCGGTTTGGTGCAGCATACCGGCCACGACAATGAAAAAACTAGAAATTTTAGAACGAAAATTTATGCGCCTCATCTCCAACTCAGGAAGGTACACCTCCCTCAGAGACCTTTACGAACGCTGCAACGACATAACCCCGATAGCCGAGTACGTCCAGCGCATCTCTCAAAACTTCTATTCATTCAAACTGGGCGATAGTCCGCTAACAAGACACATTACACAAATTAGACAGCATAATGCCCCATTTCGGATTAAACACCCCTTACCTTACCAGACGTTACCGATCTTCCGGCAGCCACTCTAGCCAAACTTTCACCTACTATACCTTCCCTGCTACTATCCACCTTTCACTGATATTTCATACCTTTCATTGACTTTTAATTCTTTCCTGTCCCCCTCTTCTTTTGTTTTTGTGTATTTTTGTTTGTTGTTCCTTCGTTTCTGTTTGTACCTTTTTGTCTGTAAATTCATTCTTCCCTCATTAATCTTGTAACAGTTTCCAAATTTTTTATACCAAAACAATTCAAAATTTAGAATCACAGTTTAGGCCAGCCTTGCGCAGCCCGTCGCTGGAGTAATTCGCGGATGGCACTCCGTACAAGTTATGGTGTCAGCGTAAGTGCCAAAATTAAACAAAGTGTTGTGCGCAAACGGGTAAAACCGAGTGATAGTTTTAAAAAATTTTGTTAAGCTTTCTTTTTAAGCCTTTTTTGTACACTACCACTTATTTTAATCTACTTTTGTAGATTGAATTGAATTGGTAACCTAAGCCCAAAGGGCTGTAGTAAATATAAATAAATTGATAACATCGACAATCACAGCAGCGCCAGCGTACAGCCCATTGGATTACCCCACCCCCTATCACACTTTATTTGATGACATTCTCACGCACATGTACATAAGTGTATAGAATTTCGCTATACGCCTAGTTGCGATCCCCATACAGTATATTTTTCAAATTTTATGCTTACATGATCTGTTAATCTGGCTAACTCTTCTTCGCAAACAGAGTCCTCCCCATCAAAGTCTGCCATATTTTTTTCTGATTTATTACTCATCCTAGATGAATAACTGCCCTCGCCATCGCCCTCCACCTCAGCCTCCTCGCCGCTTAGCATTTCCAGGATATGTCTAGAAATAAATCTGTTTAAAAATAATTTTATTTTAGAACCTTTCGATTATCCTTCATTGAATCTTTGAAAAAAAATGTTAGCACATACCAATACAATTTTAATGTTTTTTGCAAGATAAAAATTTTATACAGAACATATAGCAAATATAGGAAGGGCAATAAGAAAATATCATATGAAGTGACTGGCATTTCTAATGTAGTAAAATAAAAAATTGGTTGAACATTTATTTGGATGGTACATTATAAACTTAATATCAATTAAAGTTAACATCCATAAAATGGCACATTTAACTGTGATGCACGTCGGCTTGGTGATGTAATGGACAGTGGCGCGTCCTCGCACGCAGACGGCCAGGGTTCAAAACCGGGTCACAGCAAGTCGATGAGATATAGTGGACGAATAAATCTACTCGTGTCACCATCTTTCGAAAGAGATGTAAAACTGTGGGTTCCGTGTATCTTAAATGTGAGAACGTTAAAGATCCCTACCCCACTACAGACTGTGGGGGTTCGACAAAATTTATAGGTTAGGGGTCCCAGTACCTACACAGACACTGATGAGCTTATCCCCTGGCATTGGTGATTGGCCTTGGTAGCGGAAATAGGCCGACGTTAAAAAAATTAATAAAAAAAAACTGCGATACACAATTGAGCTCTTTTTATGGCACTTTCCACAACTCAAATCAAGACATTTGGCTCTAAATCCTCTATTTCTAGATTGACTGAGTGTGTCCGAGGGATATAAGGGATATGCCTTTTCTCTAGACCCATACAATCAACTTAACAATCATGAATAATAAAATAATACCCTCATCGTGGATAGAAAACCAGACTGCAGGAAAAGCGTGATTTACCGGGTATTTTAAACGCAAGAAAAAATTGTCATTACGAACCACAGAAGGCAACGGCCTTCAATAGACCTGTCACTGAAAAAATTTTTAAGAACCTCAACGAAATTTATAAACAGTATAAACTAAGATCAAGTCAAATTTATAACATTGTGGTTACAATGTACCAATACCATTAGTTTTCTGTCACAAAACTAATTTAAATGTAGAGGTCTACAATTTTCATTATCCCTAAGGAAAAGATTTACATAGATTTCTTATTTGTCCTTTTGTCCCCATTACGAGTTTTTTTAATGACAGGAAATTAATTAAACCCTGTATACAGTTCAAATCATGAATGCTTTCGTTCACGTCATCATCCTTTAATTTCTGAATCAACTCATCTCAAGGTCCCACAGAATGGCACGCATGGGCGCATCAACATATGCGAAAGACAAGTATATTGTGATGAAAATATCTGGACACTAATAGCATGCAATACAATGAATTTTAACATCCCTTGCCACATTTAATTTCACAATTCACTTCATGGATTTCTTGCAAAGGTAAAAGGGAACCTCCGTTATGTTTTTCCTGATTAAAGCACTCGTTTAATTTCACCACCATGTCTCTGGCTACTGCATTCTATCTTTTATCCACCGCATGCTACTGAGTTGATAGAAAACTGACAGAATGCTCAATGTTGGTTGCAGCTAAAAGGAATCGTTACACTTGGAACTTCTGTCGTAGCCTCAGCAGACATGACTTTCTGTTTTTCACATCTTATGTGCTTTATACTTGCAAAGATAGAAAAATTGCATGTCAATGATAAGTACATAAATTGATGACGTGAACGACAACATTCTTGATTTCAACTATACTAACCTACAGAAAAATTCAAAATTTGCTTTAAGCAAAAAAATGTCGCGGTTAGTCTTTATATTGATATTCTTGGTTCTTTTGCAATACTTACACACTCAATAATTAATCTCATTTGATTATTTGTCGAGTCTTTCAATATGCTTTACATGTGTCATTGTCCCTCAACGCTGAAAAGACAATAACTCCATTTAGCTGAACATAAATGGATTGTTGTCTTTCTAGTTGGAGCCAAGCTAGCGAAATTATAGTTTTGGCACTTGGTGGTGGTGTAATTCATCACAAACCTTTAACATTACACAGCACCACTCTCGAAACAAAACTGGCACACAAAATGACAAAATAGCAACCATTTCAAATTTGGTACTTTATTAGAGCCTTCCTTATACATACACATAAATAAATTTATTGATAAAAAGTTGATTTTTTTTGCTTTTCTTGGAGATGAAAAAAATACATACTACAAATAAAATTTTGCAGATATGTTCTTTCAAAAAATATAAAATACCACAAAGGTTTAATAGATTTTTTAAACCTCACTATTACAAATCAAGTTAGTTGAATGAAAATATAGAAATAAATAAACTAAAAGCTAATTAAACAAAAATAGATATGCCAACTGTCAGATGTTAGAAAAACTACATATTTACTTTAAAAAGAGATTTACAAAACATTTATATTCTACTTACCCAGCCCTAGTATGTAAGGTCAGAAAATTTGCACAAGCCCCTTCGTGGCCTTCCAAATTGACGGATTCTTTGCCCAATTCGCTACATGAAGAACTTTCTTCCAAGTATACAGTAGGTTTGAGATTCCTAAAGCAAACATTTGTGTTCACAACATTACTAATTCATGTCGAGAAAAAATTGAACTTACGCATCAACTAGACTATTAATTTGTGATGGTAATACTAATGCGGCAGTCGTAACACCTTTTAAGGCAGTTTTAATATCATGATCACTGTCAATATCAACTTCACTAAGTGCTTCAATTCCTGTGATTCTTGTCACACGCTTATGGTTACCTAAAAATATTTTTTAAGTTTTGGGTGCATACGTGGATGATTTCAAAATATAAATTTGCCTACAGACCTTTCTGTCTCTTAACCCTAGTTTTCCGAAGAAGCTTCCTTCTTTTTCTTATTTTCGAGGTAGTATCCTCCATTTCTGCTTCATCTTGAGAGGTGCTGGATGCGATAGCTTCAACCCCATCAGGTAAAACATTTAAACTGGTGAGGATTTTCTTACGAACATGCGCCCGTTTTTCGCTTTTTGATTTTCCCGTGCCAGATGTCCATTTAACTTTTGGGCTCTTAATCGGAATACCTAAAAAAAATACTCTTATGCATGTTATTTTTAAAAAATGTGTCAATGTTGCTTACCGTCTATCTCTGTGTCAGTACTGCTTCCATCACAATGTACTCTCTCAATGACTTGCTTCCTGGCCAATTTACAAGGTGGAGGGCCATTAGTGTCCATAACTATTTGCCCCGCCTCCTCTTCATCAATTTCAACAGCATCTAGTTCCTCGCTATCACTTTTATGACTTTCAGACTGGCCAGAACTTTCACCCTAAAACATTATGAGGGTAAGACATCATTCAAATTTGCATGGACATGGTCAGTGTTCCTCTACAATTAATATTGATTTATTGGCAAAAATGTCCTGCCCCATAATCAGTTACACAATTAAACTGTTTATGGGTCGAAAAGCTAAAATCTTCTGAGGCCGCAATGTGATGCTTTCATGAATGGTTAAAAAACCAATAAAATCTGTATAGACAAGTTACCTCGTAACCTCTGACCAACAGAAACATAACCGGGAACAAATCGTGTATGTTTACTGCACGCAAAGGTCAATTTTAATTTTTAATTGCGCATCTTTATCTATAATGTCATCAATAATTTTTTTTAAATAGCAACCCCCACTTTTAATAGTGGTATTTGAATCATTTTCTTTACGTGCAAAGCATGAAAGGTTCTGGTATGGTATATAATAATGTTTGTTTGTGAGGGACACACGTCAAAACACCCTGATATTTATGCATTGATGAAAGTAACCATAAATCAGAGGGGTTTTAAGAACACTTGGAAATGCACGTCACGGTTTTTAAAGAGGAAGAGGATGCTATCGCAAGAGCACCATCAGCTGGGTCTTCAGGTACAAGTGGTATACAATCAGAAGTAAGTATTTACTACCAGAATGTCCGTGGACTTCGAACAAAAATTGAAATATTTTATACAAGTGTTCTTTCAGAAAATTATGAGATTGTTGTTACAGCAGCATGGTTAACGAATGGCTTTCATAATTCTGAACTTTTTGATAACAAGTATACAGTGGTAAGAAAGGATCGTGATAACCATAGAGGTGGAGCCATTATTATCGCCCTAAGAAAAAATTTCAGTTTCAAGTTATTGATGTTAACAGCGATATAGAATGCATATTATTAAAAGTTAGTATGAAGAGGACTTCCTTCTATATATTTTGTGTATATATACAACCTAATACCAATTGTGAGATCTATAGTAGCCGCTTTGATATATTTAAGCAAATAATGTCTGATGATGTTGAGATCTTAATATTATAGTGCAAGATCCGGTATTAGAAATATATACCCCCTTATTTGACGATGATAAGATTATATGTTAGATAATATTTACATTGATAAATCGCAAATGGATTGCCTAGCTAAATCGCGTGCCTATGCCGTTAAATAACATAAATTCTAATTAACTTTTTTAGATCAACTTCCCCGATTTGTTATTCATAAAAATCGAGCATTAGCTGAGAGAATATCACACAAGGAATTGGAAAAATATAGGTTGCCTACTTTCCCCTCAGCACAACTATGATGTTGCCAGGTATAAACAGGTGGGCAAGCGTTATTAATATACCCTCATCAGTTATTTAATCGATTTTTTTATGAAATGAAAAGTTATTTTATTCCCTACCCAACAGTATTAGGTTGCAAAAGTTTGTTACATCCATGGTTGCCTAGATTTCCTGAATTTCTCTTCACAGTCCATTACCAAAGTTCAAACCAACAAAGATAAAAGTAAAAAGGTCCTTCTTAAAATGGAACGAGACATCTTTGGCAGATTGCTTGTGATTAGTATTGAAAATGACGTCAACGTAGAGCACTGCTTATCGTTTCCGTTAGCGCCTGTGCCACCTGCTCTTTTCTCGTGTACTGGTGAAATGCTGAAAACTGATAAATCCAAGCTAGCGAAAATATTGAAATCTGATGTCGAAACAGTTGAGCCTACGGGTATCAATATTGAAATAATAGACAGTTTTTACTACTTGAATGTTATCGGATCATCTATGCCGCAGGCATTTGACAAGGTTGCTGAATCAATCTTAATAAAATTGTGCTCAACTAACGCCTTGAAGTACACATAATTTTTGACAGGCACTTAACGCCCTCTATCAAAGACCGTGAACATCAAAGTCGACTGGAGTTCGATACACCGTATGTCATCCAAGGACCTCTTCAACCAAGACCTAGCGATTTTCACGGAAGTCTGAAAAATTACCGTTTCAAAGAAGCCCTGATACAATTCTTGGCTATTTACTGGGAAAATGATAGTTTAGTATCAATAATCCAAAACAAAAAAAAATTTATAACAGTTGGAAAACACTGTTTTTCTTATCATACAGTCGGAAACCATGTCGTGAAGCATGAAGAAAAAGATTATTTATGTCAACATGATGAGGCAAATACGCGGATAATATTTCATATATCAAAAGCGCCACCAAGTTCGAAAATATTGGTCAGAGCGAATGATACCGATATCTTGGTAATTTTACTGGCCAATATCCAGCAAGTTCAAATTTCGTTGGTGAGTTCATCGTCAAAGACAAGCAATAAGAAAGATTTTGATTGCATTAATTGTACTGAGCTGGCAATTAAGTTGGGTCCTACTTTATGCCTGGGTCTGCCAGCTTTCCATGCGTTTACACGCTTACACGATCGGAAAAATCTTCTTTCAGAAGAACCCTCTACATCCCTGTCTATCGCATGGAGTGGTGCATGCAGCGCTTCTCTGTCGCTCTCCACACTCGCGTTCAAAACTTAACATCTAAAATATAAGCAACCACGGATGTGACAAACTTTTGCTAAGGGAACCTAATACTGTTGGGTACGGAATAAAATAACCTTACATTTCATAAGAAACTCGATGAAATAACTGATGATCGATGATCGATAAATAACGCTTGCTCATCTGTT
The DNA here is from genome assembly GCA_963675555.1 of Leptura quadrifasciata. Lineage (NCBI taxonomy): Eukaryota > Metazoa > Arthropoda > Insecta > Coleoptera > Cerambycidae > Leptura > Leptura quadrifasciata. The sequence goes on along the minus strand of OY776674.1, from coordinate 114,525,218 downwards.
TATACCTGGCAACTTCATAGTTGTGCTGAGGGGAGAGTAGGCAACCTATATTTTTCCAATTCCTTGTGTGATATTCTCTCAGCTAATGCTCGATTTTTATGAATAACAAATCGGGGAAGTCGATCCAAAAAAGTTAATTAGAATTTATATTATTTAACAGCATCGGCACGCAATTTAGCTAGGCAACCCATTTGCGGTTTATCAATGTATATATTATCTAACGTATAATCTTTGTCATCGTCAAATAACAGTTGAGGGTATATATTTCTAATACCAGATCTTAGACTATTAGGAGATTTTAACTTGCCTCATTATGACAGAGGAGCCTGTAAAAAAAAATTCTCTGATGTGCCAATTCATTAATATAAATAACTTGGGTCAGCACAACACAGTATCTAACTTCAAGAATAGAGAGCTTGATCTTGTACTCTCTAACCTAACAATTTCAAAACTAAATAAATGTGAAAATCCTTTGGTAAATGGGGATTTATATCATCCCTCTTTATGCATGCACGTTATACTAGACCCTCTGGAGGCTGGCAAAATACAATCTTTATATGTTTATGACTATGCTAGTGGTAAATTTGACTTATTATACAACTCATTAAAAAATATAGAATGGACGGAGCTTGAGAATATTTCTGACCCTAACTTGTGTGTCGATGTATTTTATGAACATATTGTACAGGTGCATAGATATTTCTAATCCCAAAAAAATGCTCTCACAGTCGCTGAACACACAATGCAAATGTCCCTGTTGGTATTTGATTGATTTTATCAGGAAGATCAGACTAAAAAATTATTTTCATAAATTAATATCTGATGATAAAGCAAATTTACACCAAATTAATGATTACAAAAATTTAAAAAGCAGTATAAAGTATCAAACGAAACATGAATTTTCTTTATATCACAACATTGAGCAGAATGTGAACAGCGACCCTAGTAGCTTTTGGAAACTTATAAAAAATAAATCAAATATTTTTGAGGTACCGGATGAGGTAACCTACAATAATAACAAATTTGTTGGATCGACTGAAATAGCGGATGCATATGCACAGTACTTTGAAACTGTTCTTGAAACATCAACAGTATCTGATTGTAATGACAGTAATAATCTTAACTGGGGAAATTTTAACTTCTCAATCAGCACTGTAGACATGGTAAAGAAAACCATAAAACAATTGAAACCTAAGGAATTAACAGGAATCGACAATATGCCGTCTTATATATACAGGCTGTCCATTTTATCAGGACCCTCGAGAATATCTCACTTAATATCGGTCGTACAAAAAAAATTATATTTACGAAAATTGTGCCGATTTATATAACCTACAAAATGGTTTAAAGATATTTGAAATCCACGGCCTACTTTAAGAGTTATGGCGGAAAATATCGAAAATGCAGAAAACCTCTAGGCCAAATATCTCCGTTATTTGAAGAGATACGAGAAAAATTCTAAGGCGAAAATTTTTTCCTGTAAATAATATGTTACACCAGTGCAATTTAATATACAAAAAAAATTATTTGATCATTTCAATACAAACATTCAACAGATAGAAAGCCTGTTTTAAGTATGTTTTAACTTGTGTAGCGTTAGTTATTTAGCTGTTTTGTTCTGTAAATTATATGTTACATGTTTTATTTTTAAGTTGTGGCTAATCAGTCATTATGTTTTTGTTAGCATCATTGCTCTCTTACTGGTAATTACCACTTGGTGTCTGTATCAAAATAAATAAAATAAATAAATATTTTTGAGAAAAATAATATCCAGAACTACAATAATCTCACAAGAAATATTGTTACAACAAAGGAAACACAATTAAAATCAACCTATCCGAGGATACTTCTCAGAACTGCCCTTGGGAGACTTAATTAGCAACTATCCATATTTGATGCGTGCACTTTATTTAATGACTGAAAGATAATGCAAAAATATTTAAGAATTTAATGGTTTTTAAACTTTTTAAATACTAATATCCCTTGTAAATTGTGAGGGAAGTAAAAAAGAATATACATAAACCAATTTTAATGGGGGGATGTTAGTTAAGTGATTAGTACATCTAGCTTGTACTCGGGGCATACGCAGCAGTCAATTGGAGCCGCATCTATTGCAATTTCAGTTCTAATTATAAATTATCCCTAAGAAGTAGTTCGGATTCCACTGTAAACTGTATGACCAGGTCTCCTTACTAACACAAATCTAGGTCTCCTAGATTTAAGTCATTTAAGCCACTTGCAAAGCGGTGAATGAAACGAACAACAAAATAAAAATTATCAACTTACATGTTCTTCTTCTGAGTTGCTAGGATCCAGGCTGACACTATTTTCTGAAGAAGTTGTACATTTATGAAGAGCTATCCCTGCATTTGAAGCGGCAACATTGATCAAACCTATTTCTGGAGCTCCACCACCTCTGGACCAAACTGCTTTTGTCAAAGCAGAGGCAAGATATAAAGTCTGAAACATTTACATTATTTAGTGTTTTTAACATGTAAATTAATTAACATTCATCCTATTTTAACTGCGTTAATATTTTTTGTTCACCTGTTCAGTATGCTCCTTAGGTTCTAATTTTGTAAGTAAATTATACAGATGAAGAGTGGGGGCAGCTGCGAGATGTTTAACAAGTCCAGGTAACAAGTCGTGCACAGGTTTCGAACAATGCTTTAGTTGTGCGGCAGCCCAAATGACATCCATGTGATCGCATGTAATTCTGCCCTCCATTGCAAGGAAATTTAAAATAATGTGGCTTTGTTTTATAACCTAAAATGCAAACATTCATAAACAATTTAAATGGAAAAATTATACTTGGGTAGTTACAGAAAAAAATAAATAACATAGATAAAGTCTCCATTGTTATCTGATAGGTACTTATATAAATTTAACCCTTATTTATAAAGTAATATATTTATTCAACTTTCACCAGCATTACTACTAATGTCATGTCATGTTAACTTTTTAATGACCTTTATACGTATATGCAACAATTTGTGTGTGACGGTGAGGATCAAGTTATTTTTAATGACATTATACAGATCTCTACAGATGCCGCAGTAACAGATTTACTTTTAGCACATATTCGTGTGTTTAGTTTCCACAATCTGAAAGCGCATGTTTAATAAGGTAGAGCTTATGAGTGTAGAACAAAGCAAATTTGTTTTTCATTCCTCATAGATACACAGCAGTAATCGTATGGAAATAAAACTTATTATTATCAGTCAATTTAGGCAATATCCATCTGTACAGTATAGAAAACCATTATTGCTTATACTATCACAATTTCCTTATTAAAAAGTAAAAAACTTAATTAAAGACATTGTGCTTAAAAGTGCATTTAAGCAATAATTAATTATTTCAAAGTCAACTCGAATAATGGACATCATTTCAACAATCAGCAGTACAAAACAAATTGATTGTAAAAATTTCAGCAGAAAAATATTTACTCGAACTGGCTATCGTGACATCAATCACATATAGTTTCTGGCTAATTTGCCATCATCAGTACAATATAGATAAGCTGAGTCAGATGAAGCTAATATGTTCTTTCTTGCTTCTTTTTGGCACCCTCCAGTTTTTACATTCCAATAATTTACAAAGAGATCTAATATGACTTATTGTATTCAACAAACGCTAAACAACGACAATGTTAAACCCAAAATTATTTTCATTTGAGAACTTTATTTTTTAGTGTCCATTAGCAGTATGGATAATCTGCACATAAATTTCATCTCTTCAATTTTATTTAGTTGAAGAAGTCTCAATATTTAAAATCACTACTTACACAACACAACACCACGGAATTAAAAGCTTATTAATTATTCCGTTCTCTCCCATCTCATATAATAACTAAATAAAATGTTTGAAATATTTATTTATCATTATGCTTGATTTTATTCGCTTTATGCCTACTGATGATTAGATAACCCATCCATATGAATTTGTCATGTTTGTTTGTAATTTTCTTAATGATAGTGACTCACTATTCACAAATTAGCTGGTAATTTCTGCTATAAATCCTCAATATCAATTTGCCAAGAAATATTAATTATTTGATCTTGAATCTACAACTGCTGTTTACCTAAATGGGTTACGGACTGACGAAAGTACTTATTATAATATCTAAAGTGTTGCAGACTTAAGCTATAATATACATTTATAGTCAGACATATAATAATATACAGGGTTACTGGTAATTCGATACATTCCTTTGGAGATGTGATGGGGCATGAGCTAAGGAGTAAATCTAGCCCTAACATTCATTATGCAAAACTCAATAGTTTTTGAGATATTTCAATTTTTCTGTTTTTCTCAAAAAAGTAGATCTTAATGTCTTAAAAGTTAATTTCCGAAAAATCTACTTGACATTTTCAAATTTTTTTTTACTGGATTACTTGTCCAATATTATAGATATCCGTTTGGAATGAAAAATATCCGAAAACATTTCGATCATGTGAACATTTAAAATAAAAACTTGTAAAAATTTTTTTTTAAAATCAGTTATGAAATTTACCTATTAGGTTTTTTCAAAAAAATATTAATGTAGCACGCGTACAAATTATTATAAAAACTTCCTTATTTCAATAGCTATCTAACAAGGTAGAAATGTTTAATGTACCCTTGATAGTTCTAATAAAAAATTTGTAAAGATAATGCTGGTGCGGCGGAATTTATTAAACAACTAATCGTTCATTTTCATTTAAGTCAGTCAGTCCTTGACTTTGACGTTTGTGCATGTATGTCATTAACTGACATTCTTATCTCCATGTCCCTTAAGTTTGTTGGTCTTGTTAAATTAGTTATCGAAGATTTTGATTTTGTTCGTAGTTGTTGTTATTGTATTTTCTGTACCATGGCCGCATATGCCAACGCAGAATACGCTGATATCTTGTTTGGCTGTGGATACTGTGGCGGCAACGCTGCTGAAGCTCGCCGAGAATATAGACTTTTGTACCCTAACCGCCGCTTACCAAATGCACGTGTATTCAGTACGGCATATCGAAATGTCGCTGAAACTGGCTCTGTGAAATGTAGAAGAAGTGACGCTGGTGCTCCTCCCGTTTATGAACCAGATGATGAGGAAGAAATATTGAGGTATTTTGAGGAAGACCCAACTATTTCAACTAATAAAGTCGCAAGACTAACCGGAGCGTCACAATGGAAAGTTTGGTCTATGATACGTAGAGTTGGATGTCATCCTTACCACTATACCCCTGTCCAAAGCTTGGAGGAAGGTGATCCTGGAAGGAGAGTGGAATTCTGCCGCTTTATGTTAAATTCAGATGCAGAAAGTGCAAATTTTTTAACAAGTATTTTATGGACGGACGAGTCGAAATTTAATCGGGAGGGTATAACAAATTTCCACAACCTACATTATTGGGCAGAGGACAATCCCAAGTTAACACGTGAAACTAGTTTCCAAATGAAGTTTTCTATTAATGTGTGGATGGGAGTCATTGGCCACTATTTAATAGGGCCACACTTTCTTCCTCAAAATTTAAACGGGGAAATCTATGAAAATTGTTTAAGAAATGATCTGGCGGTGATTTTAGAAGATGTTCCTCTCGCTGTCAGACAGCGAATGATGTTTCAGAACGACGGTTGTCCAGCACATTATCGGCTGACAGTACGACAGTTACTTGATCAACGTTTCCCTAACCGTTGGATTGGAAGAGCGGGCCCAATACCTTGGCCAGCGCGAAGCCCTGACTTAACACTCCTTGATTATTATGTATGGGGTCATATGAAGGAGATGGTCTATGCCACACCAGTCAATAATATAGAAAACCTTAGACAAAGGATAGTCAATGCTGCCCAACACATAAGGCATAATCTGACAACCAGAGTAACAAGGACGGAAATAAGAAGACGCTGCCGTGTCTGTATACGGAATAGGGGCTCCCATTCTGAGCAAGATATATAAAAAATAAAGTACAACTTTGAAATTAATGAAGAATTAAACTCTACTTTTAAAATGTTTTTTACTGTTTATCTAAAAATAAAATTCATACTACTTGTGTTATTTTTACTAGTATTTTCTTAGAACTATTAAGGGTACATTGAACATTTGTACCTTGTTAGATAGCTATTGAAATAAGGCAGTTTTAATAATAATTTATACGCGTGTTACGTTAATATTTTTTTGAAAAAACCTAATAGGTAAATTTCATAGCAGATTTAAAAAAAAAATTTTTAAGTTTTTATTTCAGATGTTCACATGATCGAAATGTTTCCAGATATTTTTCATTCCAAACGGATATCTATAATATTGGACAAGTAATCCAGTAAAAAAAAATTTTAAAATGTTAAATAGATTTTTCGAAAATTAACTTTTAGAACATTAAGATCTACTTTTTGAGAAAAACAAAAAAAATTAAATATCTCAACAACTATTGAGTTTTGCATAATATATGTTAGGGCTAAATTTACTTCTTAGATCATGCCCCATCACATCTCCAAAGGAATGTATCGAATTACCAGTAACCCTGTATATTACATGACTTTTTGAGCGATATTTTAATGCATATCCCACCCCCTCTCGTGTCTTGCTACTTGCATATTATGTTTGTGTAAATTGCATTGTTCGTATTTTGTTATATAAGTTTCTTATTTATCTGGTCCTTCCCCATTATCACTTTTTCTTAAATGATATAAGACTAATTACACCCTGAATATGCACCTAAAGGATAATTTCTGCTTAGCTAGGTAATACTTACCTCAACATGTAAATTCGGCCCGAAAATGTGTGATATAATATTATTATTTATTAGCCAATCTGCCATATGTCTAGGAGCAGCTTCCGCCTCGGGTAGAGACTCACCAACACATATCTCTGCCAGAACTCCAATCTGATTATTAATTTGGGTGATCCCGGCCAAACGCATCGTAAGAGTACTAGATGTAAAATATTTGAAAGCTAAGTCGAGGCCATCAACGTCAAATGCGACAGGAGAATCTAATGGATCTTTTATGGCATTCCACATGAAATCTGTTGCAAAAATATTTACATTAATATTCCTTTTGGAGTTAAAATAAACTGTTTCTTACCTGCCATGCTTTTAATTGTAGGGGTGCGTAAATCTTGGTCGGATAATTTACACATGTACCGTAATACACAAGATCTTAGCGGCACTAACATGGATACCATACTTTTGTAATTCATCCAAAGTTTCAAATTGCATACTAAAAGAAACGGTGTAATTAAAAAAGATGCAAATACAACAAATTGAAATTAGTTCAAATGTGCTTTTAGAGGGCGGAATATTAAAACATAATATTTTTAGTCGCAAACTCCTCTATAAAATCCTTATTTTACTATAAGGAACGTAACCAGACAGCAACCAACAGCTACTCTCCGGGCTATGTGCTCCGCCGAGCGCTGAATTACAAGTTACAAGCCTGGCGCTTTAAGTGTAATAGTTGCATATTACCATCATGTATCGTTACAAATGGTAAATAAATTTATTATATATAAAACGCTAATGCTTCGATTGCAACAAACACCAGCCGAAAGACTGATTCTACTTAAAGGAGCTCTCGTGCCAGTCGTCACACACCACTTCCACACTGCAGTTTCAGTTGGCTCTCGTGCAAGGTAGACATGTGATGACCGACCGACGGCATTGACAAGAGCCAACAGATCGAAAATATAGAAACGTGTGACTCATTCTAATAAGGCACCCCGTATATTTTAATATATAGAATAGAATAGAATAGAATAAAAATTTATTGTGTTGAAAGTTACACAAAAGGTAAGAGTTCAACAAAGTTGATTTTCAACCCTCCCCGCACCTAATAAAAGTTACAATAAAATATAAATTAGTAGTTAATGAAATGAACAATAACTAATTATAACTACAATCTAATAAATGATTAAATATTATTATAATATGAAAAGAATTAAAAATATTACACTAAAACTTAAGTAATCTGAAAAAATTAACATAATAATAAAAATGAGGTGATAAATAAATGCAGGTACAAAAAAGAATGAATATAATCATAATCATAGTAGTGCAATAAGAAATAATAAATGGTTATGGGTCAAATACAAATACAAACAAGATGGATCAGTTGAATGTGCCCAGCTGCTTATTTAACATAACCTCTTTTAATTTGCTTTTAAATTGAAATTCGCTTAAATTGAGGAATTGGAAGTTTTCATTTAGAACTACTGCGGTCGCATAAATGAAGCTACCCTCAAACTTGCTAGTATGGTGTTGCGGAATGTTATATTTATTGTTTCTTATGTTAACGTCGTGAACAGCTCATATAAATAAATCGGAGTGACTGTTTTATGTAATTTAAACGTAAATACTGAAAATAGGTATTTTATTCTATTTCTGACATTTAATTCTTTAATATTATTAAGATTAGAGATATATTGATTGTCCGGGTCCACAAGGTGATACAAAATATTGTTATGTGCTGCCCTCTAACAGAGAGGAGAGTTGTAATTACTCCCTGGTCAGAAGGGTGGCGCCATCTGTGGGCCAACTGGCGAACCACCATTTAGTAGTGCCTAAGAAAATTCTAGAGAATTCCAGTATATTTGTGGAAAGTTCTACAATGATATTCTGGACATTCCAAGTGGGTATATAAAGAGGTGAAGCCAGCAGATGGGGGAAGAGTACAGTACAGTTTAGTGAAGGATAAACAGTTCAGTTTAGCATCCAGTACAGTTCTGGGTAATCTGTGGTTCTGGTTACAGAAACAGTTTGTAGAAGAAGAGTTCAGTTGAGTGAAGTATGCAGTTTAATGAAGTAAACAGACAAGAGAGTTTTTAGGTTAGACAAGAGTTGACAAGTTTAAGAAGAAAAGTAAAGTGCTAAGTGTTTTAAAAGTAGTGAAATTATATTAGATTAAGTTATTATTAGTTGTGTGATTTTTAAGTATTTGCTAGTGTAATTTTAGTGATTAAATAAATCAGTGGTTTGTGAAAATTCTTGTTGCAAGTTATTTGGAATCCACGGAGTGTTTACTGAAAATTGTAAGAACGTTACAATTGGTGTCGGAAGCGGAATTGCAACAGAATTTCTGAAGAATTCGACGAAGTTCCATAGTGTTCTATTTGGAAACCACTGGAGATAGTGAAGTGAGTCGAACTGGAAAGTAATATAGACATTAGACAAGACTAATTTGTGCCATATAGTGTGAGAAAATTTATAGAACATTCTACTTGTACCTGGCATAGACTTTAAATAAAACTTGTTAGTGTTGTTTGTTAGTTTTTGAATGGAAACAAGAAGCATGGCCGCTGAAAAACAAATGCAAGACATGTTAGCTGCATTTAGCAAAATGATGCTAGAAGAACAAGAGAAACGACGTCAAGAAGATAAAGAAGAACAAGAGAAACAACGTCAAGAAGATAAAGAAGAACAAGAAAAACGACGTCTAGAAGAGAAAGAAGAACAGGCGAGACGTGAAGAAGAAAAAGAAAGAAGACGTCAAGAAGAAAGGGAAGAACAAGAAAGAAAACGACAAGAAGAAAAGGAAGAATTGAGAAAAATTATACAGGTGCAACAAGATGCTATCCTGTCAGCCACTAATGAAGTCAAGGGAAAAGTAGATAAAGTTGAACAAAAAGTTGGTAACGTCGAAGGAGAAATTAGTGACATTAAGGGAAAAGTTACCGACGTTGAAGAAAAAGTTACTGGTGTCGAAGAAAAAGTTACTGGCGTTGAAGTAAAAGTTACTAAGGTTGAAGAGGAAGTAACTGAAGTCAAAGGAAAATTTCGTGCAGTTGAAGGAGAAGTAGAGCGACTTAAGCGACTGTTAAGAGAACAAGGAGGCCAGCTGGTATTATCATCATCAGGTCCTCGATTACAACCGCCTTCCTTTGATGGTCAAACTTCTTGGTCAACCTATAAAAGACAATTTGAGGCAGCGGCATACGCAAACAATTGGAGTAACGAAGACAAAGCTATGGCATTGGTGCTAGCATTAAGGGGCCAAGCCTCAGAGTTGCTTCAGAGTATCCCAGTGACGCAGCAACGGGATTTTAAAGTTTTGGAAGCTGCACTAGATCTAAGATATGGCGACCAACACCTCGCCCAAGTATACAGGACAGCTCAAATCACGCACACAAAAGACTGGGGAAAGTTTACAAGATTTTGAAGCAGCTGTTGAGCGACTGACATACCTGGCTTACCCGGATGCACCCAAAGAATTCCAGGAACAATTAATAGTTGATACTTTCATCGATGGCATAAGAGATGAGGAGATCAGGCGAGTCCTTAGATTAACTCGAGCTAAGACTGGTAGCGAAGCCTTGATCCATGCCCTCGAAGTTGAGACCGCTTATGAAGAGACTCTACATCCGAGAGTACGAGCCATGAAAGTAGAAGAAGAGAACCATTTAGAAAAGTCAAATATGGAATCTTTGATGGCTGACCTGCGCAAAATGATAAGCCAGTTGATGAACAAACCAGATGCTCCAAGGAAGCAGGAAAGAGAACAGAGCGATGGACAGCCAAGAAAGGTGATTCGGTGTTATCAGTGCAGCAAACCAGGACATATGATGCGGCAGTGTCGAGAACGGAATCCTGGGGAAGTAAACACTGCAAAGAAAGAGGAAGTTCGCTCTGATAAGATGAGATTGATTGTTATGTTAACAGACATACAGAAAATGGTCGCACAATTACTAAACGAATTAAGTTCGCGACCGGAGCTGAAACAGGAACCGCAACCGCCGAAACAGGAGCCGAAGCAGCAGCGAAGTGCTGGAGGTCCGACAAAAGTAATCCGCTGTTATAATTGCGGCAAATTGGGGCATGTCAAGAGGTACTGTCGCCAGAGGAGCCCTAAGGAAGTGAATGCCGAGAATGTAAAAACGCAGCAGGATATAGCAGAAGTGAAGGCAGTTAAGATAGAGGTTCCGAAGGACTGGTCAAAGAAAGTTCTAAGAGAGGAACAACTGAACGACGATGAAATTGGACCAATGTTGAAGGCGAAAGAAAAAGGAATCCGCCCGGAATGGAAGGACGTTTCCAGTAAAAGTGTTGGACTGAAGGCTTTATGGGCGCAATGGGATTCACTTAGGGTTATAGATGGCCTATTACGGAGAGCATGGGAGAGCCCAGATGGGAAAGAAGTTACCATGCTGTTGCTGATACCCAGGTGCCGAGTACCAAAAGTACTTCGGGAAGTGCACGAGGGAATATCCAGAGAGCACTTTAGCAGAAATAAGACTTTGGCTAGAGTACGGGAGCGATTTTACTGGGTAAATAGCTGTCAGGATGTGGAGGCTTGGTGTCGCAGTTGCAAGGTTTGTGCGAATGTGGCTGCCAAGAGGTCACCTACAGGGAGTGGTGATCGAATGAAGGCTAGATATGACCGCAATGCCAGTTCAGCAGGATTCAAGGTGGGGGACTCGGTTTGGCTGTATAATCCACAGCGGAGTGAAGAAGGATTCTCGAAGCCTCGCTCACCTTGGGAAGGACCGTATTCTGTCATCACTCGGATCAACGACGTTGTTTATAGGATTCAACGTAGAAAGAAGTCCAAGATGAAGATCGTGCACCTGGACAGGTTGGCAAAGTATACTGGGGTATCTGAAGTGCCTGACCGGGACGTTCAGGCTTAAGGAGGGGGCAGTGTTATGTGCTGCCCTCTAACAGAGAGGAGAGTTGTAATTACTCCCTGGTCAGAAGGGTGGCGCCATCTGTGGGCCAACTGGCGAACCACCATTTAGTAGTGCCTAAGAAAATTCTAGAGAATTCCAGTATATTTGTGGAAAGTTCTACAATGATATTCTGGACATTCCAAGTGGGTATATAAAGAGGTGAAGCCAGCAGATGGGGGAAGAGTACAGTACAGTTTAGTGAAGGATAAACAGTTCAGTTTAGCATCCAGTACAGTTCTGGGTAATCTGTGGTTCTGGTTACAGAAACAGTTTGTAGAAGAAGAGTTCAGTTGAGTGAAGTATGCAGTTTAATGAAGTAAACAGACAAGAGAGTTTTTAGGTTAGACAAGAGTTGACAAGTTTAAGAAGAAAAGTAAAGTGCTAAGTGTTTTAAAAGTAGTGAAATTATATTAGATTAAGTTATTATTAGTTGTGTGATTTTTAAGTATTTGCTAGTGTAATTTTAGTGATTAAATAAATCAGTGGTTTGTGAAAATTCTTGTTGCAAGTTATTTGGAATCCACGGAGTGTTTACTGAAAATTGTAAGAACGTTACAATATAAAACACAAGAAAAATGCCGAAAAACTTTTTTTTTTAATCGTCCTGTAATTCAGAATTTCGTCGGTTAATTTCCGTAATTCTTTCAAATTGGGTTTATTGTGTATATGTTAATAGAGTACCAAAAATTCAAAACCTGACTATGACTAGTTCTCTAGATTTAAAGCGAAAAATACTACATGTGTATTTACCTTCCACACAAAAATGCCGGTCACGGAAATGAATGTTTCATGGAATAAGCGTAATTGTCCATAATATTTATTGATGAAAGGTCTGCAGTCCTCTCATAATAAAGCTCCTTCAATGTGATACCATCGTCATAGAATAAACGTTTTTTTTTTTTAATTTTGACATTATGATGTTTTACGGACGTCACATTGGATTTATTGTATAACCATATGTAAGGCATATCTCCTGGTATGATCGTGAGCAAAAAAAAATAGGACAAGTCTTATAACGGTATTTTGCTAAAATCTAGTTGTGTACATCTAACTTTAATTTTTATGACATTGTCAGTTAGTTGGTCATAATTTATTGCCAAGTGTGCAAAAAACTAATTTGCCTCATATAAGCGATTTAGTTAAATCTGGAGTTATTGCTAAAGAGGAAGATGGATGGTCAATGAAACAAATTGCACTGCGTTATAATATTGATAAAAATTCGGTGTGTTACATTTTAAGAAAATGGAGAATAAACAGTACGATTAGTAGTAGTACGATATCAACTCAACAACAAGATTTGCAATTGGTAAATGCTTGAGTAGAAAATCCATTTTATTCAGTTATTCAGGCTGCTGAAGAAACAAATTTTCCTGGGTCGTGTAGTACTGGTCGCCGGCGAATAAGAGAATCGGAGCTACGCTGTCATGCAGCAGCACAGAAATATTTAAAGCTGAACATAAAGAAGCTCGAATAGGATTTGCGCTTGAATTTTTAGTGCATGATGTAAATTTTTGGAACAATGTAATCTTTACAGACGAAAAAACTTTCCAGTCAACACACAGCAGTCGTATTCGTGATTACCGCCCTCCGAATACTTGATTCGATGAGAAATATATATCTAACAATGATAAAAGTGGTACATTTTCTGTCAATTTGTGGGCTTGGATATAGGCAAGTGGTCCTGGTGTTTTGTGGCATATTGAGGAACGATTTAATAGTGAAACGTATATTAGGATTTTAGACAATATTATGCTCCCTTCTGCGTCACAATTATTTCCTAATAATGAATTCATATTTCAACAAGACAATTGTTCCGTTCATACTGCTCATATGGTAACTAACTGGTTTCAAGATAACATCAATGTTCTTAACTGGCCCAGTCATAGTCCAGATCTTAACCCCGTGAAAGAAGTATGGGGACTACTCGTAAGAAGTATCCAAAAACGAAATGTGAGACCACGGAATGCCGAAGAATTACTGGAAATAGTAAATAATGCATGAGAAAATATTATTACTAATGATTATTGTATAAGGTTATTAATTCTATGCCAAACAGACTTATAGAAGTTATAAATAGAAATGGTGCAATAACAAAATATTAATAATTAGTTTCTTGTGAAGTAGGATATTCTTTGTCCTTTGATCCAGGATTTCTACTAATCATACCGTTTATTCTCCACTTTCTTAAAATGTTACACACCAAATTTTTGTTAATGTTATAACGCAGTGCAATTTGTCTCATTAAACATCCATCATTTACTATAGTGATAACTACAGCATTAAAATAAAAAATAAATTAAAAGTGATATCTGTTTTATTTTGGCTACTCATTACATATTCAAATAGAGACAGATTTACATTAGAAAAAAAAAGTTGTCCTATTTTTTTCTGCTTACGACAGTACCCCATTCATCAAAATTCATTGAGTAGTTTAGGTTCTTCGAGGGAATAAAGAAAGAGACAAACAAACATAACATTGAAAAATTATATAAAAAAATATTTAAAAAAAAAGCTTTTATTTAAAAAATGCTCTAAAAAGTAGAAAATAAACTTTGAAGTAAATCAAACCCATCATTTTGTTGCATTATATAATTTTCTTTATGATATAAAAGTTTGTCGCGAGATTATCCTATGTAAAGGAGATTGCTCGTGTAATTTTACTTGTTTTGTTTTGCTAATTTTGTTTAGTGTTTATTATTTAATATGGTGTTCGCAAATAGAGCAAACTGTTATGTTTGTAAGAGAAATTACAATGTTCGACAAATGGTTCAAATAGATGGAGAAGATGATATTGATAAACAAGAAATAGCAGAATTAAGATAAGCTGCAAGTAGACCTCCTCTAGATATTTTGGAAGAAATCAAAACTTGTTTTAATTGTTATCAGGCAATACTTACTGACTTAAGAACAATGGAAAACAATCCAAATTATTTGCGTCTCAATGTACTGTCTGCAGCAACGAGCCGTGCATGCACGATATGTAACGCTCGTCAGAATATTCACAGAATGTTTATGGAGTGCAGGGTAAATATTTTTGTATTTTCTGATATTTATGTTCTCGAAAATGTAAGAATATGTCAGCATCATCTTGACGACCGAGGATTTATTTTGAATGTTCTGCGTGGTGGTTTGAATTTTGTTAACAGACCTTATTTAATAACCCAACTCCAACAATTTCTACTATGCCTTAGAGCAGCTGTAAATGCTGACAAAAATGCCAGAGATTACGAAGATGAAAATAGTTTTCTGATGATTAATTTAAAGCTTTTAGGTCCCTTTCAAAACAGCAGTTTCAAGAAGTTTATGAATTTTGTGATGTAATTGAGCAAAGTGGCAATACGAGCTATACAACAAAGAAACATCTACTCACTTTTCTCGCTAAATTGCGTCATGGTGTATCAGACGACTTTTTAAAAATACTTTAAATATCCTACTCGGCAAGCAACTAGTCTTATTATTTCCAACGTACGCAAGTCTTTATTGCAGCGATTTGTACCAAACAACATCGGCTTCAACGCAATCACTAGGGAACATTACATTGCAAGACACGTTTCCCAGTTTACGAATAAACTATATAATCCTGAACCAAATATTCTACAGGCCATTGTTTTAATAGATTGATTGCACTTACAACAAAATTGAGAAAAATAGTAATTTCCGAATTCTTCGTCAATCATATTGCCACCACAAAATGGAACATTAAGTCAAACCAGAAGTAATGGTTGCTCCAGATGAATACATCCTAGCAATTAATGAGCCCTATTTTTCGGATTCTCAAAATAACGATGCTTCTATTTTGAGTCATGAACTTCGAAGTGACGTTAATGCAAATGAGAGCATGGTTCCAAGAAGGGGGTATTGTAGTCGTAGATAGGGGTTATCGAGACTCTACTCTTTTATTTCGAGACCTTGGCATTTACTTTCACATGCCACCTCTCCTTGCTCAAGGTCAACAACAGCTTTCTACTGCCGATGCAAATAAAGTGCGTTTAATAACGAAACCGAGATGGATCGTTGAGTCCCCAAACGGCCATTTCAAATCAATTTTTAAATTTTTTAGTGATACGATATCAATAATACATGCTGTTTATTTACGTGACTTTTATTGCATTACAGGTGCATTAATTAATAGATTTCATCCTTTAATAAATATGCTGGGAACTTTTGAGCTAGCTAAACAAATGCTGGAAAAGTCGCAAGAGGTAAACATAGTGCAGGCACGTGTTTGAAGCCGAAAATCTTCGATAGAGAAATGGCAACTGGGTTCTACTCAATCATATCCATGTCCCTGAATCTCCCCGTTTAACTTTGGAATATTTAGAAGACTTAACAGGTATTTATCATGTTCAATTATCAGAGGCATATATTCAAGATAAACTTTAGGCACTTGTGCACAAGTAGCAAGTGTTTTGTGGTTCCTTGGATAAGCAAGATATGAGCCAAATATTGATTATTCATCTACAACCCTTCTTAATTGTATTGTTGATACGGTAAACAGATTACCACCTGAAAATATCGACCCTGGTCCTGGAATAGTGGAAAACTGACAGCACGACATGTTTCCTTTATATTACTTATATGCCATTTAAAATTCTTAGCTGTTTTTCTTATACCTTCATTATTAGTTTTTGCTATCAAGAACGTTGGTTATGTGTTTTAAACAGCCCTGTTGAAAAAATACACTATTAGTTTTATATAACATATTTGGTTATAATGATAGAACGTACAGTGTCCTGTCGGCATTACGAAAACTACTGATTTGAGTACACTAGAAATCGCTAAATATTAGGATTATAGGACCTGCCCGCAGAACGAATTTTTACATTTTCTAGAAGCCAATGAAATCCTCTGAAAGCGCATCTTTGTCCGAAGGCGCTATGTTTGTTAGTTCCAAAGTTATGCCGGCTTGAACTTATCAGTCATTTATACTCAAATGATGAAGCCAGGAGCGCGTATTTCCACGCCGGCAACGGTTTTTTATTTGAAAAATAATCATTGTGGACAGGGCCGGATCAAGGAAAAAAAAATTTTCCCCCCTCTTTACGGCAAAATTTACAAAATATGTTATTGCTTTTTCGATTTTGTCGCCCTTTTATTTTTTCGCTAGCTCAATTATTTAACTCTTTTAATTTCTCCGCTCTTCCAAATTTTTTCGCTCTTTTCATTTTTCCCCTTAAAAATTTATTCACTCTTTTCACTTTTTTATCCTTTCAATTTTGGCGCCTCTCCAAGTTTGGCGCCCTAGGCGACCGCCTGCTTCGCATGCGCCTTAATCCGGCCCTGTTCGTGGAGTATATCACAATTTGGTGAAGAATGGAATACCGCCAGGTGTTTCGAAGTGATAAAAAAAAATTTCAAATCAAAAAATCTGGCAAGTGTTGAGTGGGACATCGATGGAAGCACCACGAAGATTAGTTGTAGTTCTCTTCAAATTTAAGGTAAGTAAATGCGTTTTTGTATACTTGGACCTAAAAAACCAATTTACAAGTACTAATGATAATAATAGCAGTACTTGTGGTGCACGTACTGTTATGTGTTCTCCAACAAAAGGAAGAAATTGTTTTACCTATCATATTCAGCATGGTATCCTAGCATAGACGACTAAAAATATATTTTCTATTGAACATTTGTTTTCATTTTTCCTTCCCGTTTTTGACTTAAAAATAAATTAAAAATAATATTTAATTTATTTAATAAAGATATTAATATTTTTTAATTACACTTTTATTTAAATCATTTACAATATGCTCCAAATTTTATTTATTTTGCAACTAAAAATATCTTTCAATTTAAAGCGCTGCACTTCTGGCAGCACAATTTGCGATTAAAGTGAGTCGCCACCAGGTTTTCAATTTACGTAAGTTAATGACAATAAATATTTCATTCACGTTTTGCTGCATATACTGCTGGTAGTTAGTACCTTACATCCTGTATATAGGATAACTTTATGAGCGGAATATTAGTCAGAAGTGGGGACAGAAAATCTCACTTTAGAATCACTTGTAGTCACTAAAAGAAACTGAGTACTGACGTCAAATGTGAGTATAAACTGAGATTAGTGTAAAAGGGAAGCCCCTAAAGTATGAAACTAATTACTTATAACAAATTAATTACCAATGTTTAAAGCTTCATATTTTGTATATTTTATTTTTTTTTAATAATTGAATATTTTTATATATTTTTTAAAATGTGTAAGTTATTATTGTTATTGATGTATTTGTTATGAATAGCATGTTTATAATATTGCAAACTATAATTTATAGCAAAATGACTACTTTTTCTTGATTGCAACTTAACTTATAACTACAAATTAATGAGAACTGATTCAATATAAATTTCTTATCAAGTACTTGCTTAATAAATTAAACTATTTGTTTACCAGTTAAAACAGGCAACATTGGTTCACCTCTGCTCCCAAATCTCATTCTCTGTTAATTTAAGCATTAAGCACTATAATTTTTAGAAAACAAGGATGTATTCGTTTATTTATTTATAAACAACATTTGAATTATAAATAATTATCTATAAGTACAGCTCCACACTAGAGTTAACTTCATGGCAATAGTTTATATTTATTAAATTAAAAAAAATACGCACAGGAGGGCCAATACAGATGTTTCGTTGAAAAAAGAATTTTTTGGTGGCCTCTACAATGACCATTTGAAATCGGCGCACCCCTTTAAAAATTTTATTTGTTGGCCGATTTCAACACATTAATTGAAACTAGAGCAATCGAAAATGTGGCTAACTCTTACCACTACTAACTATTCAACTATTGTAAAATAGTTCAGACAATTGAGCATGCATCCTGTACATATTACAGGATGACATACGTTTTCGTTACAGACCCTACCAGGTCTATATCCTTACTTAGTAGCCCTAATTTCTACACAGAAAATTCATTTTGGGGGAACAGCTTAGTATGAATAATAGTGAACTCGAAGCTACATGATTTAATTTCTATTTGCATGCGTATTAACTTTGTAATCGGGGCTGGCTGGAAAAAACTACAGTGGAAGAAACGATGTGGTATTAACCGGTCTTTTATGGACTGGTCAGAATAAAAGGTTTTTTTCCACTTTGAAGAATTTCTTTTATCTTCAAAAGTGTTTTTATGCCAACCCCGTTTGTAATACTAAGTACATCTAGTATATTTTACACTCACCAATAGAGATCATAGCATGAGCAGTCGACACAGGCAACAATTCAGGGGAGAGTTGTGTAAAACAGTTGGTCATAGCGAGAAGTCCCCCCATTTTACAAAACCAACTAACATTCTTCAGTAAATAAATTGGTATCTCAGAGTCATGTAAGTCACAAAATAAATTTAAATTTTGCATTTCCTGCTGCGTAAGCTCATCTAACTTTGCTTGTATTGTGTGTTTATAGGCCACATATAGTGGAAAATTAAGTAAAAATATCTTTGATACCAATATTAACAATTTATCCCTTTCTACTACTTCAATATTTTCCTTTCCCTCCTCAGCACTTTTCTCATTTTTTTCCAGTTTAATCTCTTTATCTTCCTTTGATTTTGCTGCTTCTATACCTTTATCTGCGAGGCATTTTAGTTGACTAGCTGCCATGTAAATCAGACCCTGTGTTATGTAACTAAAACGCTCCAAGTTCTTCGGATCTCTGTAGCAACACATGCATTGCCTAAAATAAAAACAAATGATATCTTTTGTTGTCTTCATAGGTAATTTGCATATTATTAATTGAACTTACCTAGCAGGCCAAGTCTGAACATAAACAAATACAACATCCACATCTCGCTTTGTTAAAGTTGGTTGTTCATTTGTATCTCTACAAACCTGAGCCTCATCTAAAAGTTGTACACATTTATTATATTTTACACCATAAAACATATGAATGATACAATTTTTAAAAGTGATGATTTTTTTCAAAGAACTTTATGTGTGGTACAAATACGAGTCAATTCATGCATTATGAAATTTCCATACAAATATGTAACAAAACTTACATGAAACGAGAAGCTGTAAAAAATCTGAACATGCATCACACATGTTTGAGGTTAGAACAATAAATTTACGGTTTTTTCATCGCAGTTTAGCTTATTTCCAAATAATACAACTATTTGTTATATTGAAATGTATGAGTTTTATTAAGTGGCAATGATTTAATGACAAACATCCACCATTTTGAAACGTATTTGGGTATAGAAACGTCAATTTGAAAGAGAGCGTTTTACATAATAATAAATATCACTAATTCTGTTAGTGTGATTGTCCATAACGTCTAATTATCCTAAATTTGTGGTTTATAAGTAATGTCTCCCCTGTGGCTTTAGAGTGGGCCATGATTGGTCGAAACTTAAATAACAATATTATTATTTTAACAAGTCAACATTACAGATTTGTGCCAGGAATTAATCTTATATCTTCCCTGTAAATTAATCATCTTTCATGAGGAGTAATTAAACCTAGATTTGGCTCACATAGTTGTGTGTGTGTTTCAATTGTGGCTTTGGTTAAATAGTTGCGAAATGCGATTTCGTGAGGCATTCCGGTAAATTTGATTTAAAGATAGTCGTGGCGGATATTTCAATTCAATTTGTCAATCTGAAAACACTTACAAAAATAGTTTTGAGGTTGTACTTGCATGATGTTTTGATAGATCTTCAAATTTATTACGCGCTTCAAAATATCCGCGGTAGTTTGCTTATACCGGCCCTTCTCCTGGGTATAGGTAGGTCCGTGACAAGGATTGTCACTGTAGTTCTGGATTCATAAATAAGTTAGGGGACGGTATCTCAGTGTGCTAAAGCGTCTGACCGCCACCAGTGAGGTGCAGCATATCGGCCACGACAATGAGAAAACTCCAAGTGTTCGAACACAAATTTATGCGCCTTATATCTAATTCCGGAAGGTACACCTCCCTCAGAGATCTCTACGAACGCTGCAACGACATAACCTCAATAGCGGACTACGTCCAGCACAGCTCTCAAAACGTCTATTCTTTCAAACAGGGCAACAGTCCGCTAACAAGACACATAACACAAATTAGACAGCGCATAATGTCCCATTTCGGATCAAACACCTCTTACCGTACCAGACGTTACCGATTTTCCGGCAACCACTATAGCCAAATTTCAACAAATATACCTTTCTCTAACACTATCCAGCTTTTGCTAATATTTCATACCTTTCGCTCGTCTTTAAACCTTTCCTGTCCCCCTTTTCCTTTCTGTTTGTATATTTTTTATTGCGTTTTCTTTGTTTTTCTTCGCTTCTTTTTGTACATTTTTGTTTCTAAATTCATTTTTCGCATCATTTACCTTTAAAAACCTATAACCCCTTGGAAGAATAAAAAATCATTAAAATAAAAATTCTTAAAACCCAAGTTTAGGCCAGCCTTGCGCAACCCCGCATTGGAACATCTCGCAGAAGAGGCGTCTCGTCTGAATTGTGATGCCAGCGTCCGAATACAAAATTAAAAAGTGATTTCTGCGAGAGTGTTGTAAAAAGTTGTGTAATTTAAGTTTTGTTAATCTTGTTTTTTGAGACTGTTTTTATACGTTATCATCTATTTTAATTTTATTTACTTGTAAAAAGGAGTCTAGGTTTAGTTTGTTCAATTTTTTGTTTTTGCCGACCCAGACCTGTTCCCGCCCGATCCTGCAATCCGCCACCGCGTCAACGCGGTGGTTGCACGATCGGATCCGGAGCAGATTCTGACGAAAGAATTGTTTTGTACCCTTTTAATACTGAATAAATATATTTTGAATTGAATTGAAAGCGTCTAGCTAGCAAATTGAGTTGCCTGGCGAAGTGGGTTCGATACCCTCAAGGCGAAACAATTTTTCATTAAAAGAATTGCCCCAAGAGTGATTCGAAGTCCACAATAAACTTTAGGGCCTCGTCTCTCTCTTTACCTAACACAAGATCCTTGAGATCTTCCAGGGGGTTACCTCGGTAACTTGATAGGCAGTTAAGAAAACATTTTTTTAAAAGACATTTCCCGCCTCGAACACATTTAAACTAAATTTATCAGAATTCCGCAGCCTCTTTCGGTTAATAGTTAACAGTCCTTGTGAGGATGATACATGCCGTTAAATCCTCCATTTTAGTACATTTTTTTCACTGAACACGGATATGCATCAGCCAACGAGCCAACATTCCCTTCCAACATTGGATCGAATGTTCGCTACTTAATGTAGCCGACAATTCATCACACGGTAGCGTTAACTGAGCGATCATGTATCAATATGCAAGAAGCCTATGAGGAGAGCGCAAGAAGCGTAGTTTAAGCATGTGATCAGTGAGCGCTACCTGATCGCTCACCGTGATGAACGCGACCATTGTGACAAATGTTGCGACTTATGTGCAGGGACGTATTTACCTAAGGGCGTAGGGGGCGATCGCCTGGGGCGGCAGAACCCAGAGGGGCGGCCGGCGCCCCTCTAGGTTTTGACGGGCATCTCCGATCATCTCCGGCTGTCGCATGAAAAAGATTTTGGATAATAAAATCATGCAAGTCCATTTATTACCCGTTTAAAATTTTTATGATAACTCTTTACGTGTAAGTTAAATAATTGTGTGTAAGTGTAAGTAGGTACTAGCTGTGCAACTAGTTGTGTACTATTTAAACGAGATTAACTCGTTGCGGCATGGCAACGCGCGTGGTAGAGACACAGATCGTCGAGAACTCTCGCGACGGGGAGACTACGCGCTGGGTGCGGGAAATCTGACGTTAATGAATATAAAAGCTCCCAAAAGCACTCCATCAGAAGAAAACTTATGTATGACGAATCTCGGGAGGGAGAAGTGTTATTGCAATCAAGTGGCCATTTTCGAGTGCTCTCGCATAAACGAAGAACGTTTAAATAACTATTTACCTATTCTTAATATAGAGGCCGATTTGATAAAATCATTAAAATATGATGATGTAATTGGTTCTTTCGCTAACAATTTGGCACATCACAAACAATTATTGTAAAATGATATGTTTAGAAAAATAATTTGATTTTTATTAACTTTTTTCATGACTTTTTCTCAAAAGTTTACGCCATTTTCTAAGAATAATAAATAAATATATAAACAAAGTGTAAGTTTTATTTATCAGCTTATAGTTTTTTCACTTTTGTTATTGGGTACTCACTGGGACGGCCGATCATATTCGCCCGGGGCTCAAAATTTATAAATACGTCCCTGCTTGTGTGCTACAATGCTTCAATTTCATTTTTTTTTGTTAACTTACATAACAGAATATTATATATATTTTTCGCCGATTAACAGAAAAGTACTAACTTTGCTGACTAATATCAATTAGCAAAATGTCACTTTCCCTGCCTAAGCAGGAAAGTGAGCACTTTCCTGCCTAGGCAGGGAAAGTGACACTTAGTTTCCATGGTAACCAACTAGTAACAACTGCGATTTTTAATGAATTTTAATTTAATTATTTTAGAATATATTTAAACAATCGACGAAAAAATTATATGTTCAACTCAGCAACAAAATAGATTGACTGCCTTGGCTGAGTTCCTAATTATCAACCGCGGCAGTCAATCTACTATTTTGCTGTCTAGTTAAACAAATAACTATTTTTAGTTGTAGTAAAATATTTAAAATCAAAATGTTATTATTATTAATAATAATTTAACTTTATTAATATATTTACTTTAATAACGTATAATACTTTAATAATACACTTAGGACCAATAAAATTAGCATTTTTATTATTCATTCAGGGAAAATATTCGGGAATTTTCCCTCAAAAATAAGTTTCGGGAATTTTACATCACTGGTCGTACAGCAGAGAAGACATCTTGAGGCTGTCCATTGTTACAAATCAAAACATCTTTAAGACGTCCTATTTTAGTCCATTCTAGACCTAAAAAAGCATTTATATGACATTACGAAGACGTGCTGTTAAGACGTTTTGTTCGGGTCTACTCTATAGACCCAAAAAAGACCTTCATGAGATATTAGGGTATTCTCAAGTAGGTGAAAAAATGTCTTTAATAGCAGTGCTACAGTCAGGTAAAGTTTAATTTGGCATGTGAATGAGTTGATAATATGCATGCATATTACATGTGTGGCTCACAAAATTACTGCAACAGCCAAAACTTATTGTCGCATATATCTAACCGAGTTTTTCTGCTATTGTAATAACTTTGTGTGCAACACATACGAAACCGTACGCACAGTAGTGAGATGTGAGTCGGGAATTTTCCCAGTGGGTAGGTATAAATATAAATCGGGAAAATATGGGAAATTTTCCCCGATGATATTTTCCTATTTTCCCACTCGCCAAACAAAACTGACACTGACTAAATCTTACTTAACCTAACCTGACCTATATGTAGCATTATTTCTTATTTTACATGTTTTTCTTTGTTAATTTTGTTTATTTGCTAATTTACATAACATAGCATTTATCTTTTTTATTCTTGTAATAAACATTTAAAATTAAATATTATTAATAATAACTTTATTAATAAATTTAGTTTAATAACATATAATATTTTAATAATACATTTATTAGGGCCAATAAAATTAGCATTATTATTATTATTTAGTCAGGGACAATATGCGGGAAAATATTGGGAAATTTTCCCTCAAAAATAAATTCCGGGAACTTTACATCACTGTGTATGCATATTATCAATTCATCCACACATCAAATTAGATTTTACCTAATTATATACAGCTTGGGTGCCAATTTGACGGATGCGGCATTGTGCGATGAATCGGCGTTTCCTCTGTATATTGTACACCGCTGTCTGCCATGTTAGTGGTCAATCTGTATACACCACAGATCTGTGCCACAGATACACTAGAAAGGCTGAATTATATAGAGGCAAATTCTATACTCAAGAAGACTGGCTCAACTCGAAAGTTTACACGATTCTCACTTTTATTATATTCAGCAAACTTATAATTAAATTAAGTGGACTGGGAAACAGGAAATAAAACAAAATTTTGTTCTTCTCAACTCTAACATGAAACCACAGCATAAAACACTAAAAAACAAAGGAGTTGTGAAATATCACAGGAAGTACGTTGAAATGAAATAAATAATCAACTCATCTGTCAGACGCTACACAAGGCTTAAGGGCCGCCGCATATTGACCCATAGATTAGATAGTTATTAGGCCCGCCGCATATTGAACCCAGCCCAGCCCCCGCCCCACGCGTGGGTGAATTCTGTGATAAATAGTAAAATAAAAGAAGTGGCGCATCCCCGTATTGAACCCAACCCACGGCGACGTCCACCACGCGTGTATGGTGTGAGGTTTAATTGTTATACTATGTATCGCAGAATTCACCCACGCAAGGGCCGGGGTTGCGGTGTCCCGAGTTCAATATCATAGATGAGATTTTTTTATATATATGATTCAATATGCTAACCCGAAAACATGACGAAGGGCCGGTTTATCAATACAGGGTTAACACTTAACTATAGGATAAATGTCAAACGAAACAATGGGTATCTTACTCAAGGTTTGTAAAGTAAGATAGGTAGCATGGTAACTTGAATGGAATGGAGGGGTTACGATGAAGGCGGCCATCTTGCGCGTCATCGTGCCTGCCGAAACTTAATTGTACGTATGCATTTTTTGAGACGTTGCACTTATTTGTTGAGTTATTTCGAAATATTTGTTATTTTTGTGTTTATAATCGTGCAGTTATAGTTATTTAGTGTATAATCTAATTGACAATTACTGTTAAAGAGAAAAGGCTCATAGTATAGAGAAGTTTGTAACCTGTGTATTTACAGGAATAATTTTAAGGTAAACAGTTTTTATTATTTTCCGTTCATAATAATAACAAATAACAATGTTATACAATTATTAGATGACTGGAGGAAAGGTTTGTAGTGTAGCTGTTTGCAAAAACAACTCAAAAAAGGCAAAAGAAAGTGGTGAGATGTTGATGTTTTTTTCCTTCCCTAAAGACCCTCTTATTAATTGCTGTGTCTAATATGACATGATAAAATTTAATGGCTCTCTTGTTAAATTTTATTAGTAAATTATTGTATGCACATCTAATTCTAATAAAAAATTTGCATTAAAATTTTTTAATACTACGTAATTGTAAAGGTTGCCCTGAGGAAAAATTTCTACTCAGTACGTCATAAAATAAGAAACTTTTCTAAGTAACTCTTTTCATTAGGGCGAAAATTAGTATCATGTATGTTTCTTCATCTATCTTATAACTTATTAAATTCGCTAAGAATTATATAAAGCAATGAAATCAAGACTGAAGTCTCGAGCAAGAAATTGCACACAAGATTAAAAGAACCTACTTCAGTCCCTTGATATAAAATGTACTTCTTTAACTGCATACATTAATTAGTTATAAATTTGATATATAGTAATGTCAATTTTAAATTCCAAGGAAAACGTTATCGATGTTAATAATCATTAATCAAAAAATCATAACTAATTATACTTCTATACTAATGGTTTGAATGCCAGAAATTCGAATTGGCAGGCAGAGTGACGCGTTCCCGCATTTTAAATAGCGATCTCTGATTGGTTGAAAGTTACCATGCTACCTATCTTACTTTATAAACCTTGTATCTTACTCAGATAAACAATTGACATTTATCCTTTGGTTACAAGTTAACCTTACATTGATAACCGGCCCAAAGTCAAATTAATGCGATCGTGTTGGAATCGTCGGAATGACATTTATCGCTGGAAAAGCGCGGTAAATTCAAAATTTAGAAGTTTTTAATTTGTAATGTCTAATCCAACTCTTTTCCAAGTTCTACATCTACGACGAAATTTTTATTTCAGGCAAAGAATTATTGATCTGAATGTGCATGTATTATTTTTCAAAACACAATATAAAAAAGCTAGGAGGCTTACTATATGGACATACTAAAGAGTACATTTTTTGACGTCTTGACGTCGATACGTTCAGACCAAATTAGGACGTCTCTGGGACATCTGGGATGACCAACGTTTGAAATTATTTAACGTCGGCTTTAGATTTCTTCCTTACGTATTTGTCTAAAAACCTTCAGTTTATACAATTTACCAAACACTGCTTGTTACATGGCCTATGTCCATTTAACAATTTTATGTAATAACTGGTATTTTATTTATATTTGGCACAATCTGTGTAGCATTTTGATTCAGCTTTTGCAAGTGAGACTGTTTTCATCTATCAGAATTTTCTTTGTATAACTACTAAATCATTTCACATTGTTTTATTATTTTTATATCTTAGGAACTCAGTCATGTTTTTTTAACATTATTATGCATCTCTGTTTATAGCACGTCAGGAAACCAATTGTCGATTTCAAGTCTGCAAAAACATTTATTTATACTTTCATATTGTTACATGTCCTATGTCCATTTAACAGTTTTATATAAAAACTAGTATTTTGTTTATATTTAGCACGATCCGTGTAACATTTTGATTCAGATTTTGTAAGTGAAACTGTTTTCAACTAGCAGAATTTTATACTTGTATAACTGATGGTCGAGAGGTGAGCACACTTGCCTCTCACCCAAAAGTTCCGGGTTCGATCCCCGGTCGTGGCAGTGGAAAATACTGTGAGAGGGATTTTTCCACTATACACGGATATTGGGTGTGTGTCCCTTGTCTCTAAATGTGTAGCCCCCTCCTACACAAGGCTCTTCTAGAGCCTTCCGGGATAAAGGGGGTCGTCATTAGCTGTGGTGTATTTATAAAAAAAAAAAACTGTTAAATCATTTCACATTGTTTTATGTACATATTTTTAATTCTTAGGAACTCAGTTATGTTTTTTTTTACACTATTATGTGTCTCTGTTCCCTTCTATTACAGCATCTAAGGAAACGGATTGTCTAAAAACATTTATTTACATCAGATACCTATATTTCAATTTTTATATTTTATTTACTATGTAAGTACATCTGGTTATTTTTCTTACTTTTAACTTTCTAATTAACCTGTTATGTAGTGTGTATCCTACATGTTGTAATGTATCAAAGAGGATTAGATAGAGTGGAAACTTTGCGTATAAGGGCAACAGCACCATCTGTCGAGTGGGATGCGAAAACATTCAAGTGAAAATAACAGTATTTGAATGACAGTTGACATAAAACCGGATCAGAGACAGTGAGTGAGTCATAGTAGGAGTAGTGTGAGAAAGTTAGTTAAAAATTGTGAAAAAGTGGTGAAAAATAAAAAATCAGACATTAAAATGGTTGTGACCTGTTCCTTCTGAAATTGTGGTAGAAATAAAGCAGATGATAAAGAGCACGCCTTCTTTCTAGTGCCGAAGAAACCCGCAATGTGAGTAGTAATGTAGACATACGACCTGTTACATTGTACCCCAGATAGCTAGTTGCTAGTTTGCTTTGAAATTGTTATTGAAAGCTAGCAGATTATAATTATATATATATAATATTTTTATACATTCTTCTAATTAAAAAATCTCAAACAATTTAACTTATTTCAGTCGCAAGTCGCAGTCGTTTGTGTGAGGACCATTTCGAGCCACAAATGATTTGGAAGAGACATCCGAGGCCACTGCTAATTCCAAATGCAATTCCGACAATTGGAAGTTGTATTGTCAAAAGGAAACATAAGCATCAGACAAATGTTGATATATATATAAAGAAGGTATGTATTATCATCGTCATAGGTATATGCAGAAATTCACAATATTTATTTTTTCTCACCTACATTCTGCCAAATGAAATAAAAAACAATTTTAAGGATCAGCGAAATTTTGTAAATATTTTAAGAAAGGAGAGGTTTAATACACCTTTGCCTTAATTATTTAGTGTAAAACTACCATTTTTTTTGCAGACATATAAGTGTATAATATAGGATGATACGAAATAATTTATTTTGTAAAACTTGTAAAGAACTTTGATTTATACCTACCATACAAAAATGTTACATCTTTCTTTATACCAGCACCTTCTTGTTAAATATTTAATGGTAAAAATTGTTTATTGTATTACAGTGGGAGGAATGAAAAGGAACTTCATGAAAATGCATACCCAATGCCTTCAGGATCGTCTGAACCAGAGAATGATGATTCAACCACTGAGGTTAGTCGCAGGTTAACTCCTCCTTGTTCGAATTTACCCCAGAAAAAGCCTGAGTCACCAAAAACCAGGCGAATTAATTCCCAAAGAAGAACAATAGCTGCGTTGCGTAGTAAAATTAACGGGCTGAAACAGATGCAGAATGGTAGACTGGGAAATAAAAACAAAAAAGTAGCCGAGATTGAAGATCTCATCCAACAGACTTCAAAATTCTTACCCCGAGAAGCACATAATTTATTAATAACACAGCTACGCTTGAGTAGATGTACGAATCGCGGCCAAAGATATAATGACGAGTGCAAAGATATTATGTAGTTAAGATGTTTGTGTAAAAAATGTATATAGCGTAGATGTTTCTTTTGCTTTCCAATATTTGATGCATGGTAGAGTAGTAAACTAGAGCCTGATGTTCAATCTTGCTATTGATAATGTATGTGTGTAGCACATTACCATTTTAATTTTTTATTGCAGGTTTATGGTGTGAAATTGTGTACCTACTCACCCTAAATAAGTTGCCATCAAATTGTTTGGCCGAAAAGTCACCATATACATAATTGTAAATAGAGTTTTAATGTGTCCAACCACCTTCTAACATACATGTACGATAATGAGTATGTTATACAAATATTATCTTTTCAATGTATTAAGTATATATAAATAATTAAAAAATATTTTTATATATGTTTACCTAGAGCTATTTAATAGGAATGATGACAATGTCATTATATTCAAGTATTGTTAACTGTTTTTGGCTTAAATTAGCGTATAAATATCTGTACATCATATTTATGTACAAACTATATTTGTATTTTAGTTAGGTATTTAATAAAAATATATTTTTTTAATATGCTTTTTCCTTCAATTTTCTCCCGTGTAACGCCACTGGAAGAAATCCTAACCACACTAATTCGTAATTTAAATTTGCCGGTAAAGCTGACAGACGGTAGTGGGGGAATTTAGTTACGCATCCGACTCGCCGCGAGCGCTGAAACTCGTGTACGAAAAAATACATTGTGGTCAAAGAGGATTAGATAGAGTGGAAACTTTGCGTATAAGGGCAACAGCACCATCTGTCGAGTGGGATGCGAAAACATTCAAGTGAAAATAACAGTATTTGAATGACAGTTGACATAAAACCGGATCAGAGACAGTAAGTGAGTCATAGTAGGAGTAGTGTGAGAAAGTTAGTTAAAAATTGTGAAAAAGTGGTGAAAAATAAAAAATCAGACATTAAAATGGTTGTGACCTGTTCCTTCCGAAATTGTGGTAGAAATAAAGCAGATGATAAAGAGCACGCCTTCTTTCTAGTGCCGAAGAAACCCGCAATGTGAGTAATAATGTAGACACACGACCTGTTACATTGTACCCCAGATAGCTAGTTGCTAGTTTGCTTTGAAATTGTTATTGAAAGCTAGCAGATTATAATTATATATATATATAATATTTTTATACATTCTTCTAATTAAAAAATCTCTAACAATTTAACTTATTTCAGTCGCAAAAAATTGATGCAATTTGGTGGATGGAGCAAGGTTTGTACCTACTATCGTTTGTGTGAGGACCATTTCGAGCCACAAATGATTTGGAAGAGACATCCGAGGACACTGCTAATTCCAAATGCAATTCCGACAATTGGAAGTTGTATTGTCAAAAGGAAACATAAGCATCAGACAAATGTTGATACATATAAAGAAGGTATGTATTATCATCGTCATAGGTATATGCAGAAATTCACAATATTTATTTTTTCTCACCTACATTCTGCCAAATGAAATAAAAAACAATTTTAAGGATCAGCGAAATTTTGTAAATATTTTAAGAAAGGAGAGGTTTAATACACCTTTGCCTTAATTATTTACTGTAAAACTATCATTTTTTTTGCAGACATATAGGTGTATAGTATAGGATGATACGAAATAATTTATTTTGTAAAACTTGTAAAGAACTTTGATTTATACCTACCATACAAAAATGTTACATCTTTCTTTATACCAGCACCTTCTTGTTAAATATTTAATGGTAAAAATTGTTTATTGTATTACAGTGGGAGGAATGAAAAGGAACTTCATGAAAATGCATACCCAGTGCCTTCAGGATCGTCTGAACCAGAGAATGATGATTCAACCACTGAGGTTAGTCGCAGGTTAACTCCTTGTTCGAATTTACCCCAGAAAAAGCCTGAGTCACCAAAAACCAGGCGAATTAATTCCCAAAGAAGAACAATAGCTGCGTTGCGTAGTAAAATTAACGGGCTGAAACAGATGCAGAATGGTAGACCGGGAAATAAAAACAAAAAAGTAGCCGCGATTGAAGATCTCATCCAACAGACTTCAAAATTCTTACACCGAGAAGCACATAATTTATTAATAACACAGCTACGCTTGAGTAGATGTACGAATCGCGGCCAAAGATATAATGACGAGTGCAAAGATATTATGTAGTTAAGATGTTTGTGTAAAAAATGTATATAGCGTAGATGTTTCTTTTGCTTTCTAATATTTGATGCATGGTAGAGTAGTAAACTAGAGCCTGATGTTCAATCTTGCTATTGATAGTGTATGTGTGTAGCACATTACCATTTTAATTTTTTATTGCAGGTTTATGGTGTGAAATTGTGTACCTACTCACCCTAAATAAGTTGCCATCAAATTGTTTGGCCGAAAAGTCATCATATACATAATTGTAAATAGAGTTTTTAATGTGTCCAACCACCTTCTAACATACATGTACGATAATGAGTATGTTATACAAATATTATCTTTTCAATGTATTAAGTATATATAAATAATTAAAAAATATTTTTATATATGTTTACCTAGAGCTATTTAATAGGAGTGATGACAATGTCATTATATTCAAGTATTGTTAACTGTTTTTGGCTTAAATTAGCGTATAAATATCTGTACATCATATTTATGTACAAACTATATTTGTATTTTAGTTAGGTATTTAATAAAAATATATTTTTTTAATATGCTTTTTCCTTCAATTTTCTCCCGTGTAACGCCACTGGAAGAAATCCTAACCACACTAATTCGTAATTTAAATTTGCCGGTAAAGCTGACAGACGGTAGTGGGGGAATTTAGTTACGCATCCGACTCACCGCGAGCGCTGAAACTCGTGTACGAAAAAATACATTGTGCTCTTATGAAAGTTTCCACTCTATCTAATCCTCTTTGTAATGTATTTGCTGAATTCTTACAAAACAGTTTGTAAACAATTTACTATCTATTACGGCAGTTCGTATTTTTGGTTAGGTGTAGAAATTACAAATTGCAAAGTAAATCAGCTGTGGTTTGCAACTAATATCCAACTATTATTAATTATAGATTCCTTTTATCGATTGTACACCTGCCACTATTTTAGTTGTTAAGGAAATCTACCCAAGGACGAGCTTGTGCGCTTAACTCACCAACTGGCAGATGGCGACACCTGTATCATTTTACAGCTTTCCATTAAAACTATATTTTTCAAGTTTGTATATTGGTACAGTATTTCAGATTGTAAGATAAAAAAGTTTACTTTGTTAATTAAAATCATTTGCCTGTTGCTTCTGAACTGATTTGAAAAATTAATGTATCTATTCCTTTTAGGTGTTCCAAAGCTTGGCACCTTGTGCTGCAGAGCGAAAAAACGATGCTATGAGCCATGATCCTACAAAGTGTGAAGTATATTGCACAATAGTATAAATATTCTATTCATGGGAAATTCATAACTAATTTGAACTAAAAAGGTTTGTGCATTCAGACAATCTTATTTGTAGAGTAAGTAATTTTTTAAAAATCATTCCAGGCATTAATTAAAACAATCTCAAGCAAAACTAATTGCCAAGTATGTTGTTGAGGGAAGAAAAATTAAGGAAAGCAACTTCATCGAGGCGCTGCGTAGTAAACGAAGTGTTAGAAATCGAATTCTAATGTACAAGCCCAACTTCAAGGTATATGAACACATTACAATGAAAACAACCTATATCCCGGAATCTACAATCCAAAACCATCAAACTAACCAACAATATTGTTTTAGGTTCAGCCACAGATAGGTGTCTTCTGTGATGACCAAAACCAAACTAAGTATATACATCATATCAGCCACAAATTCAGCCTCTTTATGTACAGTATTTTTAGGGCAAATTTATACCATTACATATTATAATTGTATAATTTGTTACAATGTTCTTCATGAATAATATACAAAATTCAAAAAACCATATATTGCTGGATAGAGAATTAAAAACCCTTTCAAATGAGCATGCACCCTCATTCCCTATTTGACTTGCCATATGTACAACAGTTTGTATCATTCTGTGGTAAATAAACTATCTATCTATAACAATTTGTAATCAATAACCGAAATTGTAAAGTTAGACTCTTAATTGAGACAAAACAAACAAGTTAATAAAAGTTACCCGAAAATTCATTCATGATAAAAGTGTTCAAAGAAAATCTAAATCGATCACACTAAAGGGGAATGTTGCACGGGAAAATAGAACCTTTAAATTAGCAGACGTAAAGGTCTAATCTATCTAATGCATTAAAGTTACATCTAAACTTTCAAACATTTGTTCTATTTGATTGACTATGACAATAAATAAAACAGTCCAGGTCGTTGCTTTCATTTCTATAGGCAGCAAAAACGGATAGAATTATATATTATTTCTATGGTAGAGCACGGTACCGCTTCACTGTTAAAAAGTAGCTAAATCCTTTGACGAGTATGGCACTCATTTTTTTTTGTCAATCGTGACATTTGTGAATATTTTTCATTGCTCGAACTGATTCATAGATGTTGCTTTTGCTATTCCACATTACACATTTGGACAGAATACGAAGCCATGGTCGAAATATTATCTTGTCATTTAATAAAACATGGCGAATTAAATGACGTAACTTGTACATAAATTAGAATTTATTCTCGTCATTCTCCATTTTCTACAAAAAAGAAAAAAAATAAATACAAATACAATACACAATGAAAGTAAAGATGTATTCACGTGTATTTTCCATATTTCATAAGTTATCGGCAAATACAAAACAAAACTACACATATACAGTGTCTACATAATATTATGTGAATATTTATACAATTAGCATAGGTACATAAGATAATTTAATTTTAGTTAATCAATAAATCTAACTATTACTGGGTTTAAAACTCGGGAAGCCTCACAGTCCGTAGTTAGGAGATGCGGTCCTTAACGTCCCGTCTTACGATCCAACTGAAACTGAGAGGCGTCACAAGATCAGTCGTGCCACTGCGCATTGTAGGTAAGTCAATTTACCTATCTCTAATTAGTGTATGCACAGGCAGAACTAGATACACAGCATGTGAGTCAGTACGAAATTCTTTACTCTAAAGCCATATTTACAATTGAAAATTATTCACCTATAATTTCCTGAACTCAATCAAATCTCATTTAAAGATCATCATTTTTGTGCCAGATCAACACACAGAGAGGAAAATATCAACTACAAATATCCCATTTTCTTCTAAATTACGTCTTATTTTAAAATTTTCACTATATTCCTTCTTAACCCTCTTTTTCTTTTTTTTTCATTTTTAATTTTTGAGGAAAGACAATTAAACAATAAAATAAATATCGAATAAAGATTAAAAACAATAATTCTTAAATGGATTTTTAACTGACTTGTAGGAAATTGTGGGTATGAAAAAAAGGTCCATTTAATAAAAATTCTGTAAATTGACTTATTTCTGTCGCAGTTTCAACTAGCCCATTAACTTCGCCTTAACAAGGTTATAAAAGCTAAAAAAATAAAAAACTAGCATTGATTAAAAAAGAATGTATAATACAGATTGAAAAAAACTATTATTTATAATAATAAAGAACAAACATAAGCAATTAACAATATTGACTGGCCGAAAAAAAGAATCAAATTTTTTTCCCAAGATCCACAGTCTAATTAAAATTGCACCGAGATTGCACGATACCGTACATCAGATTTAACTAAAAAAAAAAAAAAATTACTCTAATTTAAAAACTGTGGAGAAATTCGTACACAAAAAAGACTTTACGTAAAATAAAATTTGACAAATTAATGTAAAAAAATATCGTACAGGTCTCTATTTATTTCACATAAAGTCGAAAATATAATATAGAGCCCTCAATCAATAGATTTATGACTAAAATAAATACAATAAAGAAAATAATTTATGACGCTTCACACATTTTTATAAAATACAATAATTATAAGCTAAAGTAGTAACGACTAAATAATCAACTAGTTTATTATTTTGAGGGAAGGGGCGAAGTAGTGAGCAACCATCATGGAAAGTTTATTTTAGGCTTGATTCCAATAAGATGCTTGGTATGGTTGTTTTGATCCTGCTTTGGCCTGATTAGAGGCCTGGGAGCGCTGTCCACCGGAATTACCTGCATCCTAAAAATAAAACGATTTATCAATTGACAAGTGTCGATGACGGAATTATACATTTTTTTCAAAATTTCTAAAGCTTTTTAATTTTTGTAACAAAAAAAAATATAACAAGTTGAATTTATTATAATAATGAACAGATGGATATTTGTATTTATGTTTTGCTGTCTATGATGTTAGGAGCATGATTTCAGCTGAATTCTAAGTGTGACATAGTATAGCAGCTTATAAAGTCTTAGAAAACCAATATACAAATTATCTTCTATCATTGGATAAAAAGGCCAGTCAACGTAGGATAATCTCGTAAACTATGGATTTAGACCTACTGTTTTTATTGTACTTTGTCGAAATATCTCTAATTATAATGAACCGAGTTTCGTTAATTAAAATTCTGAAGTATTTCTCCTCGATCACTGTTTAAACTGAAAACGTGATTTTTTGGGAATAAAAAATTAACATCCAACTGCATCGGAATCAAGCATAATAGTAAAGAATGTAAAATTACACAAATTCTTTCAGTTATAAATAATTAAAGTTGAAAATTTAACTAAACATTAGTTTCTTAAAAATCGGATATAAACTCTTTCTGCTCAAAATGTGTCTTTTACAGCCACCAACTAAAGATGGAAATTTGGTGGCGATGTTATTTAAATTTTTTGAGCTTGTTAATAAATGGCTAAACTTTGATCTCTAAATGTCACAAGATTCCAGTTTTCACTACTTTCATGAATAGGTCGCATCAAATATATTTGCAAGATTAAATTGTAGACTTTGAAAAGTTCTTTTATCATATGTAGGCTGCATTTTAGTATTGAAAATACTTCTGGATGCATATATCTATAGGGTCTACACCGCCACAGCAGGGGAGAATGAGACAACACAAAAGAATAATGTTGTTCGAGGTTGGTTGTGTCCCTATAATAATTTATCGTAAGTTATGAACTGTATACTGCTAGTTGAAAGCTTTTGGAAAACTAAATGGTAATGCTTTGTGAAATAAAATTATAATCAAATATTTATTGACAAGATTTAGAGAGACCGATTTTATGTTCAAATAAGTATTATAACGTTCAAAACATGATGATTTAAAATAAAGAGGGACGGTAGCTCAATGGTTAGCATGTCCAGCTTTCTCTCTGAACATACCTAGAGAAGAGAGTACGAGCCCCACCCATTGCGAAGTAATTTTCAATGAAAAATTATCCACAAAAAGTGGTTCGAATCCCACCGTAAACTATAGGGCCCCATCTCCTCTACCCAGATAAAATTAGATCTCCTAGACTTGAGAGGGCCATCAGGTGGCATAGATGGCAGCTAAAAACATTTTCAAATAAAGGCAATGTATCTTTAACTTTATTTTAACTTTTAGCATATAGATACATGTTTTAGCATATAGATACAGAGTAAACAAAAAAACAGAAAACAAATTTAAGAGATTTAAATAAAATGATAGTATGATAGCGATACTTGGGAATGGACTCGAATCAGTTCCATAAAAACACTGGTATCTGAATTTTATATCTGAACAAAGTAAAATTTTACATGGGTATATTAGACATCGAATATCAGCATTTGCCGTAAAGATGCCAAAAGGGCCATACCTTTAACTTTGTCCGATTTTAACTGAGCAAAGATTAAATTTCATTATTTCCCTCATAGGAGAATATTTTTCAAAAATCAATAAATAAAAATGTTTGGCCACCTGATGATGCCTAAATATTCACACTTTACTTCCTTTGAGTTCATGGCATTGGATTTCAATGTAACTTCAAATATGAATGAACCTGATGATGCCTACTGAATAGACCAAGTGAATCAGTTTCATGAAAACGTCAGTGTATCAATTTCATGATGTTCGAAGTAATATTTTATATGTGGATATACAAGGCACTGACAGTGATTGAAAATGCCTAAACGGCCTTACTTTCAACTTTGTACCATTCAACCGAGCAAAAATTAAAATTCATTTAAAAATTAACTGAACAAAATCAAGAGAATACTTTTGGTAAGTCAATGAATAAAAATATTTGACCACCTAATGATGCTTAAATCTTTGCATATTACTTCTTTCGAGAATGAAACTTGAAATGTGAACCTGATGATGGCTAGTCAGACAGTTCCATGAAAAAGTCAGTATTACAATTTCATATCTGACTGAAGTAAAATTTTAATTTGAAATGGTAGAAAGTTAATGAGAAGGAGACCAGTTATTTAAAGAAAACAACTTTTTTAAATTTGTCGACGTTTCGTCAGAATTTATTGGCATCTTCAGCCATCACGTTATGTGATCTCTGTCAATTTGAGTTTTAAAAACATCGTAACACATTGATATTTAACAATTAGAATACAACATAAACCTTCACGTGTGGGTGGCCTGGCCAATACTGTATTGACCAGAGATATAGATTAAAAAATATATTTGAACTTGGATCAGCAGCAATGAAGGTAAATTTAAATTTGTATTTATATGGCTGCCAATATAATGGTTATTAATTAACTTAATTTAGATTGAAGGAGATTCAAGGCTTTCTGAATACATGTAGTTTTTTGTTTCAAGGCGTTACTAAAAACTTTTAGTCTTTAGAAAGTCCTTAAACGTTTAAGATGACTGGCTGCAGCTTAAATAACAAATTCCTCGTTCTGTAGTTTTTACATTTTTTTTTTTTTTAAGTAAAAATTTGTGTAATTTTATATTATGCGCAATATCCACTGGGCCTGATTCCAACACAGTTAAACAAAAAATTTATTTTCAAAAAGCGCATTTTCAATTGTTTAAACGATAATAAAAAAAAGATACTCAACACTTACAATTATCAAAATTTATATTATTCCTATTTTTAAAGTTCTTTGGACAAGATACAACAAAAAATTAGATGCAAATCTATAGCTCTCTAATCACTAAACTTAATTCCTCCATTGACAGGTCTAAAATCAAAATCAGAACAAATAATATTTCTGAAACGTATCGTCAATTTTGTCAAATATAACTCTAACACGTAAAACTCACAAGAAGAAACTTTCAAAAACACTTTCATGAAAAATACAAACACTCTCTTTTAAATATTGTACTTGTAAATGTATTGTACATATTAACCTGATAATTAGTTGG
Source organism: Leptura quadrifasciata (assembly GCA_963675555.1). Taxonomy (NCBI): domain Eukaryota; kingdom Metazoa; phylum Arthropoda; class Insecta; order Coleoptera; family Cerambycidae; genus Leptura; species Leptura quadrifasciata. The sequence continues at coordinate 114,487,076 of OY776674.1, read as the reverse complement.
CTAAAGAGGAAATTGTCTAGCAAAAAACTGTATCTTTATCAACATAATGCACGGTGGTTGCACATTGATAATATGGCTGAATCATTAATGCAAGTAATAGTACGATGTCGGTAATGGCCTCAATGCCAATGATTTGGCATATTACGCCTAAAGGTATCCATGTGAATGACTTCTAAGGGGCAATAACAATACTTGCAATAACAAAAAGGGATTGTACCTTGCCAGGAATTTGTATGTCAAACAGTAGAAACAATAGAAAAAATGTCCAAGCAAGATGCAATGGTAATATTTTAGAAAGATACTATGAATATATTTAGGTACTACATTATGTACTAGTTGGGCGCACAATTAAAAAAAAAAAACAATTTTTAGAACACTACAATTTAAGATGGTTAACCTTAGAATATTACGAATAAAGAAGAGACACATCCAATACACTACTATACTACGCTAGTGCAGCTCATTTAGTTGTTTACAGAAATGTCTATCCTGTCCATCAAAATATACATTCAAAAATAATTAATTCCAGTAAAACTTTAAATAAATATATTATCATGTATTTATATTTATATTGATTTAAATATATTTTAATGTTACAACCTGAAACTGGAAAATTGCAGATGAGAAATATGAAAACCATGCAGTTAACAGCATACCAATATTATTTACATATTAACATTAAGCAGTGCATGAAAGATAGATGCAGTGAAATTGTGAGTTAGAGATTCTTCGACATTTACATCGTTAAAAACCATTTTCCCAATCTTGTCAGGGTATTTAAATTTTACTGTATGTATGTATCTAGCACCATTGAATTAAATCCTTGAATATTATCTAATAGAATATAGAACAAATTCTTATACTGGATAACCTCAAGGAACAGGGTGTTTTTGGTTGGAACTGTACTAGGCAATAGGAGGTGGGAGGAAGGCAGGGTTGATGGTCGTGAGCTCGTGAAGTTATGCCATTTCCGTCACAATGGAGCGTGTTTGTGTACGATAGTTTTGTGACAACAGGTACGTCAGCGATAGCAACCCAACGTCTTTTCCGGCGTCATTTTAATATTGGACGACAAGGTCAGGTCCCCAAAAACGATTTTGAGATAGGTTGACAGATCGTTGATGAAAAGAAAACCACCTGGGTCTGTTCGGACGGTAAGGACGCAAGAAAATGTGGAAAGGGTAAGAGCAGCGCTATTACGGAGTCCACATCGATTTGCTCGGCGGTACTAGAGTGCTTTGCGTTTGGGTCGTGAATCGGTCAGGAAAATTTTAAAATTTCACCCATGCAAAATCATGTTCGTGCAGAAATTGAATGAAGCAGAATATGCAAAGCGTGAAGAGTTCGGTGTACCCTGATCCACCTGTTGCCACAAAACTATCTTATGCAAACACGTGGTGTTGTAACATCCACTGCTCCATTGTGACTGAAATGGCATAACTTCACATGCTCACGGCCGTCAAACCTGTCGCCCTCCTACCTCCCATTGCCTAGTACAGCCCTAACCAAAAACGCCCTGTTCCTCGTGGTCACCCGTTATTTGTTACATTAAGGAATCTTGTGCTCTATTAAAGCAAAATGTCTGGTAATGGTCATAGTGGTCTTGCATAAAATATGTGATACGACAATTCAAAGGTACAGCAGGACAATGCTATTTGTCATCAAGGATAACTTTAATGAAAACAGTGTTTTGTTGTCCTTGCGGAACCTTATGTTCTCACTCTACAAATAGCTAAAGGATGATGGGTAAATTTGAAAAATTAATGAGTTCGACAATTAAATAAAGACTGAGTAGGGATGCTCATCCCACATATCAAATCTGATAAATGACAAAAACTTGTCATTATTAGCACATTTTGGCAAAACTGTAACACTTACAAAGTCATACCTATATATTACCACCCAACCTCTAGATTTTTTTAATCAAATCCTGTGAGATCTAACTTCAATGGTGCTTATAACTGTGACCAATGAAGCAATTTACATTATCCTCAACATTAATTTTGATTAAAATTATAAATGTCTCCGATCCCCAATATATAATAGCATGACACTGAACATTAATTAAAGCATGGTGTGTCTTGAGATGACTTACCACGCGTCGGCCTTGGTGCCTGACATCCATCTACAAGCAAAACAAAACCTAAATAACCAAAGAGTTCACACATGCCGTCTGTAGAATAAAATAGGCAACCGGTGACAGCGGTCGGCAATGAACTTGTGCAAAAAGTATCTTATTACGTTTTTAAAAAATCTTTAAAATTATATTGCCAGTTCATTGGAATCTGACTCCCTATTTATTTTTTTCAAGTTTGTTAACAAGAGATTGTACCTTATTGGAAAAGTTATATCTTCTGTTTAACAAGATTTTAAAATGTTAGTAATATATCATGCAACACTTATAAGGCTCTATTAACAAGTCTCTTAACATTTAATAAAATTAGTTACCATACTCATCATCATTAATATACATATGGATTATAAAAACTGGAAAACACACATGCCAATTGCTTATGAATAAAACACAATCTCCATTTGACAGTCTTTTTATCACTAACAATAACAGAGATAGCAATATATACAGTCTCAATTTGGGACACCTTTGCACTTCGGCTGTCAAGTAATAAATAGACTTGATGGTGTGGTAGACTGTAAAATGTTCTACCATTCAAATAGCTCTGATGTAAATAAAGGTTGAACCACGTCCAAGGAAAGTATTGAACAAATAATTCATACACTGAAGGGAGAATTGGCCTTAATCCGAAAAATTTTATAATTTCTTTAGATATATTTTTCCCCATAGAATCAATTGGCATGGGTCTCAGATTCCAAAAGTGGTCCAATTTCGAGTTATGTACTATTGCGGCCTAATTAATCCACCAGCATATCAATACACATAAAATTGAACACAATTTTTCTGTACTCCACAAAATAAAATGTGAAAAAACATTTAACATTTTCTAATAAATAATACGAAATGGGACCACTTTTGGTATTCAGGACCCACATCAAACGATTCTACAGACAAAAAAATACATCAAAAACGATTATGTAATCTTTCAGACCACTTAATGCCAACGAAACCTCCCTTTAGCCCTGCTTGAGTTGCTGTTCTTAGAAAAGGAAGTAAAACTATAATTCAGGAAGTATATTGAAATAAAATTTTGTAATGTTATTCTCTGGAACGATCAAATGCGGGCACAAATCCGAAAGTGTCTAGTCTATTATTCAATGTAAATAGCATTTGCCATTTGGAAAAAATGGTCGAACGCCTTTATTGTCAAATATCTCAAGTTTGATGTGATTTCGAAAAAACATTTTAAAGTGTTAAAATGTACATGTTTAGCCCTATTCATGTTTTTTGTAAAATAAATATTTTGCGACATATAATGTGGAAAAAGTAAAAGTGAAAATCATAAATCTAGTTTTTTGCATTTTTATTATATATATATTAAGAAGACATTTTAGCATATTAAATTCTTGATAAAACGTTTAATGCAAAAAAAAATATTTACTTTTGCACAAGTCCATTAATTGGTACTAAAATAATGGGGCAAAAAAAAGAAGCATGCCTGAGAAGAAATTAAACATGCACTACTTCACTACAAAAAAGTTACATGGGGGAAATAAGAGCATAATCTCAAGTAAATTAGTATAAAATCAAATTGCCGACATGTCCCCATTTATAAAGTTTGTGGAAAATTCAAAATATACATAGAGGTTCAAAGAAAAAAAATGTAACAAGATTAGGGCATATTAAATATGTAAATTCATAAAAGAAAACAATTCAATATTGATGTCACTTTTGAATAACAAATCTAGCACGATTCATTTTGGAGTGTCAAAATTTACTCTTATTACAACAAAATTAACACTATAAACTATAAACAACTATTTCAGAATAAAATAAACCTAAATTAAAAGAATTTAGATCCGTTATAAATGCAACTTGTTTATGTAATTTTAATTGTTTTATAATTGTTTTTTAATTAGGTTTTAACAGTGACTTGACACAGGGCTTCACACTTTTAATTCCCTCACGCCCCTTCAAATCTTAATACTTAGTTATCTAAGTAAAAGCAAATCTTGATCAATGAATTACGTTCGGTGTGACCACTTTAATTGAAAAAAAAAACACATTATTTTTGAAAGTGGTGTGTGCTTTTATTAAAAAGAAAATGGATACATTTCTAGAAATCGTTTTTTTACAGAAGATATTATTGTTTTGGAACACCCATGCACAAAATTCCACTGCATATTGATTAACAGCATCCGACAAGAGAATTGCCATTTTGACAATGAGGCTACTCAAAATTTGGCATTTTACTTCCCTCAGTTTCTGCAAGCAAGTATTGCAACCGTGAGACAATATCTCTTCCAAATTTCGTCACATTTTCATGTTTTTTTTTAAATCCAGGACAAATATTTTTTTATTATAATTAAAATCGATAGGTTTGATGACCTAACAATCATGAAATCGTTCAAAAATATTCTTTTGTGGAAATAAAAGCAAAATACAAACAGCAAATTCAGAGGCTATAAAGCACGTCACAGTTGAGGCTAGCTTTATGATGTCACAGCCTATATTCAAGCATTGCAGCTATGAGCACCTATCAGAATATAGCACACGCTTCTATAAAAGGGCAATGATCTCAAGAGTGTTTTGCGTGTTCACATGAATAGTAATAGAGCTTCCTGGAGGCACTAAGGAACGTGTAACGGAGTTGCGCTTGAATTTTTAGCGCATGCATTCCTGTCGTTTGGCCATAAATGATAATGCGTTAGTACGGTAACCAGAAAGAGGAGGACGAGAAGGCTCTGACAATGCGAGGAAAAATGAATATGGGACACTTTTTTTGTTAGAAGCCTTAATAATTTATCGCGGACAATATAAATATATTAATAAAAACGTACATTATCAAAAATAATTTGATTTTAAAAATATCACACCCATGATCACTGATACCATTCTAAGTTTGATTGAAATTGGATAACTAATAACTGATTTATGGAGGAGTGTAAGGGATCATTAAGCGTGACAAGTTTTTAAACCATTCAAGAGAACCACTTCACTCTAATAGACTGATAATCCATATACCTTCGAACGTGCTGAAAAGATTCCAACATAACAACAAAAGCACACAATATCGGTTAGCTTTATTAGACCGGAAATTTCATCCCGCAGATGCACAAGCGGTACTTATATGGACACGTTATTTTTCAAGCTGTTCCTGCATATCACACAACAAACCAACTAATAGTTTTGTTGAAATACATTAATAATTTCAAAATAAACACCACGACACAGTATGGTCAACTCGACCAAAATTTGCCGAAATACATATGGACATTTCCACACTGTCTCATTACTAGTATCATTTAGATAGTAAATATCTTCATCTCATAATGTTGAAATGATTTTATCAGTCCAGTAAAGTAAAGTGGTGCGCTTGAAAGGTCTTAAAGTACAAGCTAGATTAACATTATACAGGGAATCCGGAAATTTCGTTGCTATATTTTAGCAGTGATTGAGAATAAAAAAATATCTTAAAAGTTCCTATGAGTTACTACTACTACTACTACTACTACGATGGCACTACAGCCCATATCGCCTTGGCTTCCTCAATCCTCTTCCTCCAACCCTCCCAATCTACCACTGCATGTTTACAATTTCCTATACCTAGTATTTCTTCAGCATCTTTCCATATTCATCTTCCCAGCGCAGCTTCAGTTTTCCTACCGCTCTCTTCCTTCAGGGTTTCCTGTGAGCACCTTTTTTGGAATTCTGTCGTCCGGGTATTCTTTGGGCAAGCCCCGCCCATCTCAATCATATCAGTTCTATATGCTTTGAGACTCTGGGTTCTTCATATAGCTGGTATATTTCATGATTAATGTGTGCGTTCCAGAAATCCCCATCGTTTACTGGACCCAGAATGCTTCTCAAAATCTCCCATTCAAATCGATCTAGAAACTCACAGTTTTTGACTGAGTGTCCACGTTTCAGCTCCGTATGTCAAAACTGTACGGATCATTATTTTGTACTTCTGAGCATGGATCCGCAAATGCCTCCTAAGGACTCTAGAGCCCTTTGAAGATGGCGCCCATAAAGTAGATTTTATTTGATTTCTTCAGATCCACTTTGAGTCCGAATATGTATTTTAGTATGTAAAAACTACCACTAACAAGGGTTATCTTAATCAATCAGTGACGATCTGTTTTGATCTCCAGGGGCGTACCAAAGGCAGATCACTGAATTTATTTATACACCTTATTATGTCAATTTTGATATTTTGCATTGATATTACGATTCTATGATAGTTTTAATATAAAAATGGCTTTCTTGCAAAAAATCATGATTAATCGTTCATTTGAGAATGTATCTTCACAGGAACTTTTTTAGTATATTTTTTTTGCCCAAAAGCTTGTTAAAGTATGGCAACGGAATTTTTAGAAACCTTGTACTCCTAATATTGCTTCCAATTTATGCATATCTTACCACTGCTCATATAACGTTGAATTGGATAAAAATTTAACCCTCATTTGTGATCAGTCATTACAATGTTCGTTTTTCCTTCATATAACAAAATTGATACTAAAAATTTACATAATTTAAATGTAATGTTCAAAATTTAAACGTAATGTTCAAAATTCACTTCCATTCCTGATGGTTTATTTCCTCATTTCATTTAATTATAATCGAGACATGCAAAAAATTGTACAATGTACCATGTAGTCCTTAGGGAAATATCTCAAAATATCAATTTAGAAAACATAATCTTTTAAATTTTTATATTTTACATCATAACTTTCATAACATCAAATAGTTTGGTATTTGTTTAATAATAGTCGCAAATTCGAGGCTTATAAAAGACGAAGATGAAATTGTTCAAGTGAAGCATTGCAAAATATTTATCTTCCTTTACATTCCATTTCATTTTCTCATCAATCATATATTTGTCTTGGACAGTGAAATCTCAAGACAGTTTGACGTAATTATCAAGCAGTGACATGCTGGACCCAATGGGATCTGTCAGCCGAAGTGGGTAGCATCCCTAAAAATAATTTTAAAAAAAGGTGATAGTATTGTTTTAACATGGATATATGTAGTACATCTTATAAGAGGTGCAGTGATTGGCAGAATATATTGTTATTTTTCTTGCACAAAATATTCTTTTCAAGTCCAATGCCATAAAAAGGTTTAATTAGAAGGTCCACAGTCCATTCTTTTGAATACTACACTTAACAAAAATCAGTTCTAATCATCTCCCGATGATTTTAACATGGGTAGTGAAATGCGGTATAATGAACATTATAATGCCCATATGAAAACGCCTCAAGAAGACAATTCATCGTGGCAAGAATTTAAGCTGGTGCTGTCGATAAAGAAATAGAACAAAAAAAATTCTGATAATGAAAATAAAAGAACAATTCTAACAAAATAATGAAATTAAATAACTCTATTTAAAAAGTTACTTTATGAGGGGGCTCAAAAATATCACTTTGTGTCTATAGTATTCTAACTCAACATTATTTTTTGACAATAGAAAGGATATCAAACGTTACGCTTTGTAAGGTAGCAAAAATTGTAGCATGTAATCAATTGCTATGGAAAATTCTCGCATTTGGTTATTGTCATTTTAATTTTCTCTAACTCATATAAGGGCCTAGCCTTCTAATTAAACTTTATGAACGCTTCATAGATCAAAATGTTACAGAGCCATCTTTTTTGAGTTAACGAGTTTTACGCTCTACAAAATCGTAGATGGCCTCTAAGCAGATCAAGGGTAACCTAAAATTAAATGCTTTATGCAACAAATGTACTGAATAATAAAATACAGATTTAAAATGCAAATAAATTCTATCATGCTATTGCAAAACTACTCTTAGGGGCAATCATGATTTCATAAACTTGTAATCTCTCATATGTCTGTTGGCCGCCAAATTGTGGAAAATGTAGTCCAAGTTTGTTAGACGTGTTCGAAGTACATCATTTTTTAACTAATGTACATAAGGTATGTAGGAAATAGAGGCGCCAATCTCAGAATGCTGCTAAAAAACCAATTACGAGCATCCCAGGATGTAACTAATATATTATCTTTTTATGGTGAGCTTTTTATGTGAATTAAATAAAGTTCATATCATTTCAATAGATTGTACTGATGGTAAATGGTGTACTGGTAGCGGATATAATTATCGCGCATGCAAGTTTTTAATAGCAATTCTTATTACGATAACTCTCAACTCCTTCTCCTTAGACGAGTAATAAAGAAGTTATATATCGATACTTACAATAGCAAACATTGTCAAGTCAGATATAAATTGATTGTGAAAATAAAGTAACAATATCCAAGGCCTCTCGTCACGATACATAAAAAAATTGAGAACCCAAAATAATATTAACAAAATTTAACTGGAAGTCGAGACATACTTCAGTATTTTACATAACAAAAAAAAAAAAAAAAAAAAACTTCACACGAATTGAAGAAATTATTAATATACCCACCTATTTTTCTAGGCATTAAGAAAGCCTTAGATAGATAGGGTACGGTATAAAGGACTACATTATAAAACAAAGAAAGTAGAAATACCAGACCCATTCGCATCACAAGACAATTCCATGAAAATTAGAATACTACGCATGAAAATCAAAGCACACATCGAGAAAATTTCCAATCAGAACAAGGAGTGTCTCAAGGATCACCATTATATAAAATGCCATAAGCTGACGCTAAATAATATAGAAACTGCAAAAATTTCGTTTCGTGTCATTAAGAAAACGTGACATCCTGATAATTCCCTACATAATCCTCCAAAATAACTTTTATATAATAAAACCATTATCCCTATCAATAATAATTATAATTTACTGCACGCGACTAAAAGATCTTCTGCACCAAATTTGCAAATAATACCAACACGGAGCTGATTAGTAGGAACTAGTAGGTATGTAGGAGAAGAAATGAGAGCTAGGATTCCAAATACCCAAAGAAGATACTAAGGGGTGATTTATTTAGAGGTACTTTTTTCAATGGGGATTTTATGACAGATCAAGCGTGAGTCGTGTCAAACTGTCACGTTATTTTTGTTCAGTATTGTTTGACATTTCATCATGGAAAGACTTAACCCGGCACAGCGTCTACAAATTGTTCAGTTGTATTATAAAAATCATCGTTCTACAAGGAATGTGTTTCGTGCGCTTAGAGCAACTTATGGTCCACATAATCGGCCTACCGAATGGACGATTCGCTGTACCATAAAAAAATTTGAAACCCAATTTTCATTATTCGCTAATACGCGACCAAATAGACCACATTCAGCACGTAATGAAGAAAATATAGCCGCAGTAACTGAGAGTGTACGCGATGACCATGATGAATCGATTCGGCGCCGTTCTCAACAGCTTGGCTCGTCGTATTCAACAACTTGGCGCATTTTACGCAAGGATCTTGGTTTAAAAGCCTACAAAATTCAACTCGTGCAAGAATTGAAGCTGGTCGACTTTCCGAATCATCGCCGTTTCAGTGTTTGGACTCTTGAAAAGCTTGAACAAGCTCCAATGTTTTCGACCAAAATTTTGTTCAGCGATGAGGCCCATTTCTGGCTTAATGGCTACGTCAATAAGCAAAATTGCCATAGTTGGGCTGAAGAGCAACCCGAAGAGGTTCAAGAGATGCTATTACATCCAGACAAAACAACGGTTTGGTGTGGTTTATGGGCTGGTGGAATCATTGGTCCATATTTCTTCATAAATGAGGCCGGCCGGAACGTAACTGTTAATGGCGCCCGTTATCGCGCAATGATAACGGACTATTTGCTGCCCAAAATTGAAGCTCGTAATCTAGACGATATTTGGTTTCAACAAGATGGCGCTACTTGCCACACAGCCCGTGAAACCATGGTTATATTGCGAGAACAATTCGGTGAACAGTTAATTTCATGCCTCGGACCAGTAGATCATGTGATATCACACCTGTAGACTTTTTCCTTTGGGGCTACGTAAAGTCCAAAGTCTATATGGATAAGCCAGCTACGATTGAGGAATTGGAAGCCAACATTACTCGTGTCATTGGCCAAATACCACTCGAAATGCTCGAACGCGTCATCGAAAATTGGAACTTCAGAATGGACCATGTTAGCCGCAGTCACGGCCAACACTTGAAAGAAATAATCTTTAAAAAATAAATGTAAAGAATGGTTCTTTTATATGATAAGAAAGATTACTCAATAAAATTGTTTCTTTTTATTTTTTGTTATTTTTGAAAAAAGTACCTCTAAATGAATCATCCGATATATGATATTTTAAGAGACCTTCAGTAAAAAGTAGAATTATTTTCCTTAAAAAAAAAAAAAGAAAAAAATTATATAATACATAATAATTTCTGTCGATAACCCTTTGGGTAACTTTTGTTGTCCAAAAAAGTTCAGTCAGTATTATTATTTAAAACATTAAGACTATTTTAAAGAACCAATTTAACACAAAAACATGGCTAGACATGATACAACTTAATTTAGTGCATTTCTCAAATAATATTGATTTTCCTATTTGACAAAATATTTGTAATTTCCTACCTGATGGAGTGGCTGTTGCATCAAGTGCGTCGAATGATGCTGTTGATGTGGAGCCATCGTAGGGATGTACACCTGAGGCGCATAACCAGTACCACTTGGCGCTAATCCCGCATTTTGACTTCCGTGGAGAGCTCCAGTAAATGGTGGTGGTGTTCCGGAATGGAATCCTTGCTTCTCATAGGACTGAAAATTAAATAATTGAAAGTAGAATTGGAAAATTTTCCAAGTTATTTTATCTTTTTTTCAAAATTTTACATTACATATCTGTCAAATAGAAATGACAGATACACCACTTACATTGACTTTTCCTAAAGCAGTGTGAGATTTTCCATACATAGCAGACAAATCGTTGCCGGCAGAGCCTGTGGACGAGGCATTAGCACCAGTTCCTTTCTGGCCTTGGGTATTACCAACATAACCGCCTTTCGTATAATCCTGTGTCTGATTCAATGCATCGTAACTGCCATAACCAGATCCATAACTAGCCGGTTTGGGATACTGATTGCTGTTGCTCGATCCATGGGCATTTGTTGCTGTCGGCAATTGCTTTTACAACATAACAAAATTTAGAAAAGGCACATTTATATCAATTATCAGAATAAATTGATATAAAGATTAAGTCAGATTGCCAAAGACATCTTTGGAAAAAGATTAGTAAAAAAAACTTATCAGGAGGAGCAAAAGACTTGCCCAATATGATTGTTTTTTCACATATCAAATTCCTCAGTCTCGTCATCGTTTCATCATGCTAACACTTGTTACAATATTATTTGAACATTCTTGTCCCTCTTAATCATAATGGAATAACAAAAAGCATCTAACTTATCCTATGCATGTAATTCTTAGCAGCACTTTTCAGCGTTGTCAATATACATAATACATTGAATTATGTTGGCATCTTTCATACAAATCGTAAAGTTCCTATTGCATTTTTATGAATTAAGTTGTAAGCCTGTCTGTCAACTGCATAACTTTTTTTAAAATTCTTGAACAATGGATGACCTAGGATTATTGTAATTCCTTATTTATGGTTTTCTTAAAAAGTAATCCTTTAAAAATTATTACCTTTGCAACCACAACGAAACATAATCATCGGTCAATGAATAATACGTTATTTGATATTCTACCGATTAGGCGCATAATTCAAAATATGTTAGACATATTTTACACCCTAAGGGTACTTTTTCGAGAACTAATAAATATCTATCTGTCTATCTATGTCGAAGAAGAATGACAGCCTTCGAATTGGTAAAATAAAAAAGTTAGATCTGATTCTGGCCTGTTCGCGTACTTTCCCAAAGCATGCTTTTGGTTTGGCTTAGATTTCAGCAATTGTATTCCATTTGCTTGTCGGTTATGCAATACTTTCTAATTTTTACTAATGCGAGTTTCATTCAAAATGGTTGAACGGATATCCACTATAATGAATGGGTGAAATTTTTTAATTAATTTAGATCTTTTGATATTTCCAAAGTTTTCAACTACAATGAAAATTAAATGTATGCTTTCGAACTCAAAGATATCAGTAAAATTAGGTTAGTTGGTTTCCCCTTTTTAGGAACTGCAATAAAAACTCGAATAATTGGGAAGTATATGATGAACAAATTTCAAGATTTTGGTATTTGTCAAAAAAATGGTTTTCTGTTGAATTTAGTTAAAATGTGTGAATATTTGAAATACAAAAATAATTTGTTCTCTGAATATTTGAAAAAGTAGTTTCTGTAAGATTGTTAAAAATAAAAATTAGCAACTGCAACAAAAATAAGTGGTCATGTTAAAGAACGCTATAACCCCGATATACTTTTCGACGTTGTAACAAAATCCGACTTAGGAAATATTTCGTAAGAAAAGCGTGCTTCACGTAAAAACGCCGTGGAGGAGGTTTTTAATTCTTGGAAATATATTTTTGCTCTTCGGAGCGTTTTTTATGCCAAATTTTCGCTAACTCTTCGAGGAGCGTTAATTTGGTAAGTGTAGTAAATGTCGCTGCACAGGGACGTAATGTCGCCCCGACCACCCAATTTTGGAAAGTATTCTAAAATTGGACTTGAACTTCCAAATTTCCAAGATTAAAAACCCTTTTACGAATCCACGTTGTCAAGCACTGCAACTCTTACGAAGTGTTGAATATGAGGACAAGTTAGTCCAACGACTATTCAAAGTATATCGGAAGTTATAGCGAAAATAGCCCTTAGCGACATGGGACCCCCATCATTTCCTAGCAGTCGGATTTGACGGGGAAATGATGACTTTTGACGGGGTTTGCCCTAAACCGGTTCCTCAGTGATTCGGAGTCAAAAAAGTATCTATACCATGTACTCACACGTGCATGGGATTTGCCTTGCCTGAACGTAAAATTTGTTATTGCATAATACAAACGAAGTAGATACGCTTCAAGCAATTTTAAGCTCCGAGGAGCGACCAAAATTTATGTGAATTAATAAATACGTTTATAAAGACAGGCAAGCATAAGCCCACCAAAATTTCAGTTACATGAACTGTTCCTTGAATCTTTTTGTGCATCGTTAGCTTTTCAAACTGCATATTGGATGGTAGTTGGTACCGTATGAATCGTCCCGTTCCTCACCATGTGTTGTACACGGGTCAGACCATTGTTTGTTAACATTTTCACTGAAGAAGTTGTGTAAAAACATAAATTTTTTAAAGATTTAATATACATTTTTTGAACTTTATATTGTCTTTTACTTGTGTTTTCTAACAAAATTTCCCTTTCAGATTTAATTTTAAGAGAGTGTTAAACAGACAGTGTTAGATTTATAGTGTTACGACGTCTTCCAATTGATACCATCAGAGCCGCAGTTAAGCATAAACGACAGTAAGTATGATTTATTCATTAATCTCCGTCTGAAACAGTCACTTTGAACCCTAAAAAATTTTGTGAACGAAATATTTTTATTTAGTATTTAGAAAAGGTTGAGGAAAAAGAAAATTAATTTTTTCTTTTTCCTATTTTTTTTTTTTTTTTTTAATTTTTCTAAGTCTTTCGAGCAGAAAACACGTCCTTCAGACTTCCATCAAAAGCATGGATCGTTCACATGGCGCCCGAACAGGGACCATGCCGTCCCCAAACCCAACAAATCCTTTCTCATTCATGGCGGAAGACTCCGAGGGGTCGACCCCAAGAGAATTTTATGAGCGAGTCACAGCACCGCTCGTCGACGACGGTTCTAGAGGGATAGAACCACAGCGACTGTTTCCGGAGGGAGACAATGTTAATTTATCAGCTTCACAGCCACAAACTGCTTCAATGGAGAGTATGTTTCTGAAAATGGCAGAGGGCTTCGTGCAGGCGATACAGAACGTGTCGACCTGTACGCCCCATGAGAGACAAAGATGTCCGAACGTGACGTTCCATGGGCTTGATCATGAAGATCCAGAAGCATTTCTGAAAATTATGGAGGAATTTTTCGACAGAGCTCGCATAAGCCACGACTATGATCGCCTCCATAACGTAACCGGCCAACTCAAGGGCGAAGCTCAACGATGGTCCGAACAATTTAGGACGTTGACTACTTCGTATGCCTTATTCAAGGAAAGATTCCTTACGAGATTTAATTCTCCCGACATACAGTCACGAGCTATTGCTCAACTGTATGCCATCAAGCAAACGTCTTTAGACGACACGGCAGTGTTTATCACAAGGAAAACCTGTCTTTTCGATCGTATTGATCCCTTTAAATCCGAAGCCATCAGAGCTCGGGTCATCATGGACCAACTGCGTCCAGAAATTAGGTCACGCTTGAGAAGCAACCTAATTTCAAACACCGAAATGTTAATAGCAGCGGCTACTAACGTCGAGCGGGATTCAGCTGACGAACAGACGTCGCTAATCCAGCTTATTGATCAACGTCTGTCCCGCGCGTCTTACTATCGAGAGCCGGGACACATCAGTCCACAAAATTCAAGTATAAGGAGCAATGGAAGCCCAACTCCGACAGCACCGAGGGTGCATTTCCGAGAGGACGTATCTCGACAGGACGGTCCAGGCAGAGCGCCTGGTCGTCCTATTTTTATGCCTAATTTATCAAGCGGATCAGTGAATCCTGACCGCAGGCAAAACAATTTTAATGGCGGATCGGGGAAATTCCGAGTACCCGACCGACCGGCTACCCCGTGCCGATACTGCACAGACACAGTGCAGTGGCACTTCCATAGTCAGTGTCCGAATAACCCTCATCTCAACAGGAGACCGGGAAACTTTCGAGGGGCCAGAGACCCAGGCCAGGGTCCATCTGCAAGATCCCCGGCACAACGGCCGAACCAAGGCGGCAGCAATGTCCAGTAATTTTTTCCGATACTCATGACCACTACGACGCTCCTCTGCACAAGACAAGAGAGTCAATAAATTATATGAGCGAAGCGTTCCCTTTGCCTCGTATAAAAGTTCAAATAAATGAACATGCGGTCGACGCACTGATAGATTCAGGCTCGACGCGAAACGTTATCCATCCGAGGATGTTGGATAATTTTAAAAATCTCACGACACGTCGATCATTTGCTATGGCGTGCGGAGATCGAATGGTGGACTCTCTTGGCACGACAAAATTACAAGTAATAATTTCAGGCACCTCTTTTGAAATTGATTTTCAAGTAATCGAAAATTTAAACGAAACGATAATATTAGGATCACCATTCTTATATATGAACAATGTCGCATATGATTATGGCAGAAAATGCCTATATGCCGGCACAGAAGAGCGTATTACCGTCTTCTGGAATCAAGCTTCTCAGAGGGAGAGACAGCAGGCAAAGCTTCCTGAAGAGCTTGTTATAAATGACAAATTTCTACGGCCGCTGTTCGAGGAATTTGTCGATCTGTTCACTGCGGAACCGACTCAAGCAACCACAGTGACTGTGAAACACAAAATTACAGTGAAAGACACGAAACCATTTAATATCAGACCATATCCGATGTCTCCGAGTACTAAGAAAATTATGTACGACCAAATCGAAGAGATGTTAAAAGCTGGCGTCATCGAACCTAGCACTGCCCAATATAGTTCACCACCCGTGATAATAAAACGCTCAGACAAGAAACCACGTTTTTGCATCGATTATCGCCATTTGAACGAAATGACCGAAGACGAAGCTTCCGTCTTACCCAAAATACACGAAAGTATTAAAGATTTAGGCAATTCGAAGATTTTTTCTGTGTTGGATTTAAAAAGTGGATATTGGCAAATACCACTAGATGAAGCGTCAAAAGATTTTTCGACTTTTACCACTCCTGATGGGGCAGCTTACAGATTTAATGTCATGCCTTTCGGACTCAAGACAGCTCCCTGTACCTTTCAGAAATTCATGGCAAAGGACGTTTTAACGGGTTACCTGCACCATTTCTGTAAAGTGTATTTAGATGATATAATCGTTTACAGCGTAAACGTGAAGGAGCATATGTCCCACTTGAGATTAGTCTTTGAAAGACTACGTCTGCACAATCTGAAAGTGTCACCGGAAAAGTGTGTAATAGCGACGAATGAAATTCAATATTTAGGCCATACAATTAGAACCGATACTTCCCAACCATTAGAAAAACATGTCTTACAAATTCAAAATTATCCCGTTCCAGCTACTAAAAAGCAGCTACAAAGTTTCCTAGGGCTTTGCAACTGGGTACGAGAATATCTACCAAATGTGGCGATGATCACGAAGCCACTAACGAAACTTCTTTCGAAGGAAAATCGTTTTCACTGGAACCATACGTGCGATGAAGCATTTAGAAAATTAAAAGAATTATTATCCGGACCGCTGGAACTCCATCGGCCGGATTTTTCACGTCAATTCATTTTGCAAACAGATGCATCCCTCCAAGGCCTTTCGGCCGTGTTATATCAATTAGGCGACAACGGCGAAAAATACATAATCTCGTATGCAAGCAACACGTTATCTCCAGCGGAGAGACGTTACCACATAAACGAGCTAGAATGCTTGGCGGTGGTGAACTATATTAAAAAGTACAAGATGTACCTAGCAGACAAACCGTTCTTGGTGAAGACGGACAACAGGGCGTTACTTTGGTTAAACAAACATAAGGACGACAAGACAAAATTTACTCGATGGTCATTACTATTGCAAGAATATGCTTTCAAAATTGAACACTGTCCAGGAAAGGAAAATTTATTAGCAGATTTTCTAAGTCGTAACCCACAAAATCAGTATGTCGAGACAGACGATGAAGAGGAAAGAATGTTCCTACCAAATTATAAGTGTCCAGAACGTATTTCTGTTTTAACGCACTCAGAAATATACGAAGATATCGTACAGGCTCAATTGAGTTCAAGAGATATTCAAGACAAGATCCGCCGTTGGAATGATCTATTTCAACAGGAACAACGTTCCGATGCGGATCTTATTTTTATGCAAAATTTTCACGTCCAAGACGATGTACTTTTTAAAGATTGTGATAGAAATTTTAAATTAATAGTTCCAAAGAGGAAAATAAAGGAATTGATTTACCATTATCATGACCGAGATGAAGCATGTCATCCAGGAAGAGACGAGACTCTCAGGAAAATAGCGAAACGCTACTATTTCAATAATATGGCCAGGATCGTCGGCAAATATATAAACGACTGTCTGATATGCCAATCAGTAAAAACACGGCAAGCTCAGCCTAACGCTCCACTTAGAAGTCATGCACCGCAGAATGCATTCGAAACTCTGAGCATCGACGTAATTGGCCCACTGCAGAGGACCAAAGACGCCGAGAATCGATATATGATTATCGTTGAAGACGTATTTAGCAAGTGGATAGAGGCAAAGGCATACATTCAGGTCGACGGCAGAACGATAGCCAAATATATCGACGAAGAAATAGTAGCCAGATTCGGAGTCCCTCGAGTCATAATATCAGACAACGGTGGTCATTTCAATTCCGAATGGTACATCACATTTTGCGAAAGGAATGGTATCGAACGATACTTAATTCCAGCATATCACCAACAGTCCAACCCCGTGGAACGACGGGTGCAGGAATGCAAGAAAATTCTAAAGACTCTTTTATTCAAAAAGCCAAACGACACTTGGGATCGCTATGTGCATCAAATGACATATATATTAAGAAATCGTAGGAACGCCGCTACAAATCAAACACCTAGCATGGTCGTGTTAGGATATGATCCAGCCGAAAGAGGCGAATGGGATTTGTATGCCTGGAGGCAAGAAAGAGCCAAGCAACAAACGCTTCCACGATACGAGCGAATCAAGGAAGCCCGTCAGGCCCAACAAAAATATAAACAGAAATATGCGCCGAAAGAGGCCGTCACTCCGATCGTCTACAAAGTAGGAGACAGAGTCATGAGTAAGAGAAAAAAGAAGGTACATACCTTCACGCCGTCTTGGTCAGGCCCAACCAGAATTCTGAAGAAGTTTTCAGACGAAGTGTATCTCGTGCAAAAGGGAAATGCAACGACAAGAGTACATGTCGATGATCTGAGACCAGCCCCGCCAGAGGAGCACAACTTGGAAATCGAATCTTCCGATGAAGAAAATGCTAGTCCAGGCGGAACATCACTCGATGGAAATGATTCCCCGTTCTCAGACGATTCCACAGAACCTCTACCGCCGGAGCAAACGGTTGTACAAATCCATGCACCGCCACGAGATGCTTCCACTTCTGATTCAGAATCCAGTTCTGGAGATTCAATCATCTTTTTATAACATTTTTTCAACCTAGGCTAAGTTTAACTTAGTGCTAGGTTTATTTTATATCAAAATTTCCATACCAACTTCTTGTCGTGTCAGGCAAAAGTTGGTATTTTTTATGCATTTTTTACAAGTTATTTTCATCTGAGGATATTGTATCCACATACAAATCTTCCAAATTCACTGCAGCAACTCTGACCGTGTCCGGCAGAGTTGGTATTTTTTATAATTTTTTCTAAGTCCTCATATGTTCAAAACATATACATCTGTAAGCAGAGTCCGACCCAAAGGGTCCAAACAAATGTTCCATTGGCACGGCATGGAAAGACGACGACTCTGACGCAAGAGCGCGATTCAGACGAGTCTAGCAACTCAAGGGCGAGATGCCGCCACGTCTGCTGGAGGGGCAGATGCAACGATCCGACGGATGCAGATTCTGTCGCAGATTTCTCCCAAGAAGAGATTTTAATAAAAACTATTTCAATCAATATAAGTCAACAAAATTCAATGTTCCTATTCTCAAAGACGACGATGTGATATCGGTCGCAGATTTCTCCCAAGAAGAGAATTTTTAACTACTCGGAAACCATTTCAACCAATATAAGTCAACAAAATTCAGTGTTCCTATTCTCAAAGACGACGATATGTTATCGGTCGCAGATCCCCAGACGGGATGTAAACAAACATTTTACTAAAATTTTGTTTTATTGTTTCATATAAACCGAGCAGAACCAATGTATAGCTGGAGCAAGCAGTCCGAGGACCACCTAAGCTGTTCCAGAAGGCAGTTCGACACCGAAGGTGATCGACGAGGCATAGACACGAGGAGGAGCAGACGCAAGCCCGCATTAGTGGAAGAACACTAAGAAAGATAAGTGCGTCGAAAGTGTTTGTGTTGTGTCATCGAGAATCTGAGGATTTTCGATTTTTTCTTTTTTTTATGCCATTTTTGAAACACAATGTTCAATAATTCAATCGAATGCTATGCATCGATATATGTTCAAGTTTATCACCATTTTTTAGATTTGCATCTATGTTTTGTTCAGATAGGCCGGTCTGAACGATAACCGAATACAACACATGGGAGACTACATCCAATGATCCATTTTATTTTCAAAAAACCAATTTACCAAACGTTACACAAAAAGATTCACGGAAAGGAGGGGAGTGTTAAAGAACGCTATAACCCCGATATACTTTTCGACGTTGTAACAAAATCCGACTTAGGAAATATTTCGTAAGAAAAGCGTGCTTCACGTAAAAACGCCGTGGAGGAGGTTTTTAATTCTTGGAAATATATTTTTGCTCTTCGGAGCGTTTTTTATGCCAAATTTTCGCTAACTCTTCGAGGAGCGTTAATTTGGTAAGTGTAGTAAATGTCGCTGCACAGGGACGTAATGTCGCCCCGACCACCCAATTTTGGAAAGTATTCTAAAATTGGACTTGAACTTCCAAATTTCCAAGATTAAAAACCCTTTTACGAATCCACGTTGTCAAGCACTGCAACTCTTACGAAGTGTTGAATATGAGGACAAGTTAGTCCAACGACTATTCAAAGTATATCGGAAGTTATAGCGAAAATAGCCCTTAGCGACATGGGACCCCCATCATTTCCTAGCAGTCGGATTTGACGGGGAAATGATGACTTTTGACGGGGTTTGCCCTAAACCGGTTCCTCAGTGATTCGGAGTCAAAAAAGTATCTATACCATGTACTCACACGTGCATGGGATTTGCCTTGCCTGAACGTAAAATTTGTTATTGCATAATACAAACGAAGTAGATACGCTTCAAGCAATTTTAAGCTCCGAGGAGCGACCAAAATTTATGTGAATTAATAAATACGTTTATAAAGACAGGCAAGCATAAGCCCACCAAAATTTCAGTTACATGAACTGTTCCTTGAATCTTTTTGTGCATCGTTAGCTTTTCAAACTGCATATTGGATGGTAGTTGGTACCGTATGAATCGTCCCGTTCCTCACCATGTGTTGTACACGGGTCAGACCATTGTTTGTTAACATTTTCACTGAAGAAGTTGTGTAAAAACATAAATTTTTTAAAGATTTAATATACATTTTTTGAACTTTATATTGTCTTTTACTTGTGTTTTCTAACAAAATTTCCCTTTCAGATTTAATTTTAAGAGAGTGTTAAACAGACAGTGTTAGATTTATAGTGTTACGACGTCTTCCAATTGATACCATCAGAGCCGCAGTTAAGCATAAACGACAGTAAGTATGATTTATTCATTAATCTCCGTCTGAAACAGTCACTTTGAACCCTAAAAAATTTTGTGAACGAAATATTTTTATTTAGTATTTAGAAAAGGTTGAGGAAAAAGAAAATTAATTTTTTCTTTTTCCTATTTTTTTTTTTTTTTTTTAATTTTTCTAAGTCTTTCGAGCAGAAAACACGTCCTTCAGACTTCCATCAAAAGCATGGATCGTTCACAGTCAAAGCAGTAAATTTTAGGAAGTATTTTAAATTTTGAAATTAAAATTTTAATTCTGGTCTTTAGTACTGAAAATAGATTTGTAAACGATTTTTTATTACATTCTAAATGTGACAAATGGATGAGTATTATTTAATGAATCTGAATGTTTAAATTTTTAATTCTTTAAGTGAAACAACATTGGCACCGTCCAACAATGACTTATGTTCTTATAGAGAGCAAAACTGAAAATGCTGCCAATAATTATGTGCATATGATCACTTCCAATTGGGTGCAAGCATAATGGTTAAAATACCGGCTTATTTATGTTGGTAGTAACCAATGATTACAGATAGTAACACTAGAAGTTGAGTCGATAAATTACGTGCATGTGATCTTTACTACAAGGTAAAAAATTGAGCAAGAGTTCAAAGAATAGTTTCAAGAATCATATTGCTCCACTTTTCCCCTCCGTTACTTGATAGTATCTTTTAAGAGCCTACTTTGCTTACAAATCTGCAATGTACTATAAGTCGAGAATAAAGGATAATTTATTTACTTACTGTATACATTGTCCCAAATTGGTAATTGGGTGCTATCGTATTAAATGCAGTAGCAAAGAAATATGGAGGCGCAGTCCCCGCTAATATCGGCTGGGCTTGATGTCCTTGTGTCAGGGTGCTGGTTTGCTGCGATAACGTGGAAGGAACAGGTGACGCATTGTTGTCTCCTCTTGTAAATCTTCCGTCTGATATTGAGTAACCTACATTTCCTAGGGTCGCATCTCGTACAGCAGCCAATGTTGTTGGAGTCTGATAACTCATGTCATAGTAGGGTGTCGTCTAAATACACAAACGCACTTGTCACTCGTTATCAAAACGACTGTACCCAATAAACAACTAACATGTCGTGTATGTGTTAAGCTAATGCTTGCGTTGCAGGTATACATGTGATTTAGGGTTAAGGTGTTAATGAAGCCAATGAGATGATATCAGTTTAAAAAATGCCACACAATGATGGGGTGAGTCATTTTGATGTGATGAGAGTGAAAAGAAGTTATATGCATTTGCATTTGTGAGGAAAATATTTTCAGTGAAATGGTAAGCAGATGAATCTAAAATATATTTTCAATCACACAAAATTATTTCGGTTTGAAACTTTGAAATGTT
Organism: Leptura quadrifasciata; assembly: GCA_963675555.1. Taxonomy (NCBI): domain Eukaryota; kingdom Metazoa; phylum Arthropoda; class Insecta; order Coleoptera; family Cerambycidae; genus Leptura; species Leptura quadrifasciata. The sequence continues at coordinate 114,465,241 of OY776674.1, read as the reverse complement.
TGTAAATGTAAAATAAGGATAACCATATCGTTCATATATAATAAGCTCCCATCGCACCAATTGTTATATCATCTGGCCATTACATTATTTTTTCATTCCCTATTTACAAATAAATTTAATAAAAGAATAGAAAGAAATCCGTTTGTTTTAAGTGGGATTGGTATTGGCTGATTTTCAGTAGCTAATGGGTTAGCTGGCTTTTATAGTTGTAGAAACACATGCTGAATAAGAAGGTAGTCGACTATAATCGATCATTTATTACATTTAGGATCACTAAAATGTTTATTCGTTGGTGGAAAAAGCAACATTCCTAAGATTCAGAACAAAATTTAACATGTCTGAAAATATTTTCCTCTAAGAATTAGCAAAGAAGTGAAATGTAAAATAATCAACATTTCGCATTTCCCAAAAATGTACACATTTGATCCACAAAACTTTTATAAATAGAAAACATATATTTAGACCTTAACAATAATTAATAATAAAAAATGTAATACTTCAACTCTGTTGGGTAAAACTGGTAAAAGAGAGCGATGAGGATCAGGGTAATGAGAAGATGGACACTTTAGCCAGCAAATGTTCTGAGGGCGTCCTGTATGATCCAGAATCTGCAATGGAGCTCTTAGACTCGGTTCACAATGCTCTGATAAGAAACTACATACTTAAACGCCATGTGGATTGGTGCAGCAGTCTAAGCAAACACTGTCTCCAGATGTCCAGGAAGATGAAGAATCAGCATGTGTATGTAACAGGACACTGCAGACTAAATACCTTCGCACACTAAGTGTTGTGGACCGCCATACGTATAGAGGGTGAAATCTAATAGGCGAGACTGCCGGTGCTATATTACTGCACTGCTCTCTCTCAACAAAAAAGACCCATGTTGGGAGCCCTGGCCCAATGTGGCCAGTCTACGTGGCATCTCGAGACTTTATCAAGAAATCATAGTAAATTAAAATGAATTAGTAAGCAACAACAATTTCCTGTTTGATATAAATCGGGTTTTGTGTCCAATGGTACATTTTTGTTATTTAACTGTTACACTACACATAAATAAAAAGTAAAGTTAACTTACCATGTGTGGTAGTCTTTGCTGCAGCAATTGCATGTCCTCATACGAGTAAACTGGTTGTTGGAAGTATGGTACTTGACCCATGATATAGGGCGTACTCATTACTGGAGGTACACCTGGTGGTATATTGGAAACGACACTATTCGAACTTTTCGCTGCTAAAAAAAAAACAACATTTTATATAACTTCCAGAGGACCTACATATATACTATTGAACAGTAATTCTTGCAGTAGTACTGGTAATTAAGCCAATACAAATTTTTTACCAAAATAATAAGGCATTTACCTAAATAGGGAATCATAATTGTTATGAAGCCCAATTTATTGCCCTAAACTCCCATACTACACATATTGCATAAACACCCCCTCTCAACTACCTGTTATCTGAGTGGAGAAGGGTAGTTATAGATAGTAAGTAAGAAAAGTGACTTGAAAATATACACACGCAAGCCGAAGTGGCGCATTTACCCTTGTTGTTTGCTACTTCTGAAATGAATTGTTTAGACCAGTGTGAAGAGTTGTAATTAGAATAGAATAGAATAGAATGGTCTTTATTAGTTCGTGTAAATAAATTACAGTACCCATGGGGTGTAGAATATATCACAGTGCTTAAAATAATTTTCAAATGAATACCTTAGTCCTATTGAGCTTAATTGAAGTAAATCACACAGCTATAAGATAAATGAAATAAATTTAAAAAAATATAATTAAATGGTAAGACAACAAAGATGACAAATACGTCGAACATGATCCTTTACTCTTCCTACAAACAGCCCTACATTTTTCTGTGTTTCTTCCCTACCTACAAATCCATTTTTTCTATTTTTCTTCTTATAGCTAACTGTTTTAAAAGAAATTTCCTCTTGTGAAGTTTTTTTATTGGATTCATCATTATTTAGATTTATTATATGGTTCATAGTGATTATTTGGTTATTTTGAAGAGAATTCTAGATTAGTTTGTTTTCTATTTCCATTGTTTTGATGTTTGGTAGGTATCAGCTATGTTTTTTGTGAGAATTGGTGGCAATGTGTTTTTGTTGTTTTGTTTCTTATTGTGTGTTGTGAATAAGGTGTTAATAATTGTACATATAGTGTAGCAGTAAATAAAGTAGATAAAAGGAACATCCCGTTTAATTATCGACAAAGTGTTCAATGCCCAAATATACACTACACTTTCACCATGAACAATAATTTTAGATAAATATAAAACTTTACTTTGCCAGTATACTGTAAAAACCTTCTCCATAATGCTGTTTGAGCCTGGTCATCAGTTTTATGATATTAATGCAAAAGGGCTCGCTGAGACTTGTAAACAAGGACCACCTGTTAAAAACACTCGCAAGCTGTGGAACTGTGTGCAACGCAATTCCAAACAAAATTTTTGCAACATGTTTAACACAACCTCGAGCCTTTATAGAAGGATAGGGAACAAGCTGAATTCAAGCAACATTCTGTACAAGTCATATTACAGTTTTAAGTCAATGTATTCAACATTTTCTAAAATAATAGAATAACTTATGGCTTGATGACATACCCTCGAGCCATTTTAATCTAGGTTTTCATCCAAATATATCCATGAAATAAATTCTGTGCAAATTCAGCTAAAAAAACTTCGGAATAACTCATCTATTATTACATTTTCTGTGGCTAAGATCATGGGCAAATAAATAAAATATTGATTTGACGAACATAAAATGGAAAAACTATGTCAAGCATATGCGAGGGCGTCGGTAGAGGCTTAGAGAGCAACTCAGAAACTTATCATACCCCAGGTAATTTCGTGGTCACTACGTTTATCACGATTTTATAGTGATAAGTTTCAAATTTTAATTCACATAGCAGATTTTGTTTCGGGGTCCACGTTGTAATTTAAAATTTAATCTACGTCCCGGTTTCGAGGTAGGAAACTGGCTATTTCTCATGCTTGTTATGCCAAGATAACAAAAGCTAATTAAAATTTGATAAAACATCTGATTTGAATTTAACAAATAGGATAAATTTTACTACTACTACTACTACTTACTATTTAAAAAATGCTTAATTTTATTATTTTTCCATAATATGTACTATATAAGTTGATAATAAAAGAAAGAAACTCATAGCATTCATTTCGTAAATGTGCCAAATTAAAATTCTGTGTAATCAAAACCATGTGACTGAAAATGCTATAACATTGCTTTGACGTCATTTTGATGTCACTAATTTGAATTTGCTAATTTATGTTATTATTCTTAATCTTGTTATTAATTATTGGTTAATATGACGGATAATCATTTCATAACATCCCTAACGTGTTAATCTATAACCACAACATTATTTTTAGATGTTTCAATGTTTTAACAATAATGACGTGACGCTACAAGTTATGAATGACCCTATTCGTTAGGGATAGTGTTTTAATGGTTTTAAATTCTCAACCGAAATAAATATTTTTTTTCACTCTCAATTTTAACAGAGAAGAAAAAGAAAAAAATACAAGGAAGCATATTTTACCGTCGTCTATCTATCTGTGATACCCCAACTTACAATATGTGTATTAAAACAATCACTGTTTTTTCTAGAACTAAAATAAAAAGAAAATAAATGATTAAATAAATTTCTCAATTAATAGGCAGTGTATTATATTGTACAGTGTTTGAGTTAAAAGAGTGATTAATTTTCTAAAGTGATAGAGAAATTACATCAGAATTAGAAACAAGTAATATCAAACTGTGCATAAAAGAACCTGGGAAAATTTTAAAAACTAACAAACAACCTGATTCCACTCCTAACTTTTGCAAAGTTAGATCATGTAAATGACCAATTTGTTTCTTTATCTTTAATATAAATTGAAATAATAAGAGGGGAGTTGGTGCCCTGTGTCCAGAATTTAATTATAAATACTAACCCATGAGGGTGAGCTACATTAATAATAATTATTGTTGGAAGTGGAGACAGCAATTTAAAACTTAATGCAGACAAAATAACAGATATAGATTTTATATACACTAGAGATGACAAACATTTGACTTACCCAACGTCGTAGATGTCTTGCTACCACTGACTGTGGTTTGGGACAAAGACAAAGCAGTCGAAGAAGACGTCACATTGCTCGTGGTTGTGGCTTGATTGTTACTGGCTGTACTAGAACTGTTATCATACGCATTATCTTTAACAAGTTTGTGGTTGTTGCCAGAGCTATAACTATTGTACTGGCTAGTGGAAGTGTTCCCGTAGCTTGAGCTGTTGTTCAAACCTAAAAATAATACCATTATGAATCTTTTATTATTTACAGATATCTATGCAACGTACCTGCATTAGCACCATACACTGATTGACTAGTTTGGGGATAAGACTGATTGTTTGGATATACATTAGCCTGACTGATAGATGGAAATGCCGCCGAGTTTGCATTAGACTGATAGGAACTGTTCGTCGAGTACGTGGTTTGATAAGTGTTCCCACTTGGCGGGTAGGTACCTGCCTGATTATTTACATAGCTATTAGCTTGGTTGGATACATACGAACTTGCAGTCGTCTAAAAAATTAAGCCAAAATTAAATCATAAGTATAACATATATATGTTTTTTAAGCATCAAAATTCCAAGTCATGAATAAGCACCTTCACTTATTAGTGCATATACAGCCTTTACGAAAAAATGGTGCACTTATTGAAAAGACTGATAGAACATATCATATTGGTTGATGAGGAGATCGTAGGTCATACACATGATAAACATTTTTTAGGAGAAATTACAAGAATTTAATTTTAAATAAGACTGTTTTGGTCTGTCAATTTTTTCAACAAGATCACTATTTTTAAAGGATGTCTTCAGCTAAGTCAACTGTTGATGCAGCATTAAATTAGATTATTTTTCTATTCGAAAATAATCAATGAACTATGACTGTGTGAATGCATTTGAAAATGTAATGTATATATCCTCTCTCTTCTGTACATAAATTGGGTATAAAATAAAAAAAGGAATAAAAGAAAAGGAACTTACCTGCGTGCCGCTGTAACTTGATGAGTTATATGTATTAGCCTTAGATTGGTATGTATTATACGTCGATGGCGGAGAGTAATGACTCTCTGGTTGTTTGCTTATTATTTCCAGTCCAGAAGGCGCCACTGAAGCAGCAGCCGTCGCTGTGCTGCCTTGAGTTGTACTTCTTGGTGCAGTGTTGTATGCACTGGTCAAGTGTTCACTTGCCGGAACTTGTGGAATGCTGTCTGTGTTTGATAGCTGCAAAAGGCACAAAATTAAATATCGATTGATTGATATGTCTGCTTGAATTACTTACGCTCTGTGACAACGCAGAGCTAATACTGCTTTGTGTGTTTGTCTTGGGTGAATACGCTTCGAGAGAGGAATTTTGATTAGCCGTACTGATATCTAGATTACTCGCAGGCGTTGTTGTTGATGTGTCAAGGTTGTTACTCTGCACAATGCTGTACTTGCCCTCGTTACTGCCCTCAAATGAAGAGTTGGTGTCAATAAGGTCCATCGCTCCAAATTGCACGTCCAAATAGCCAATACTACTATTCAAGTCGCCAGGCATTTCAACCGCACTGGAAGGAATCTGACACAAAATTTAAAATATACATTCTAATTTTTAAAAATTGCTTGCATAATTTTTTCAAATTAATATCAGAATGCCAAAATAATCTTAGTAAAAGAACTGTCTGAACATATGTGTACAGTTGATAAAATACTTATCAAAAATACTCAATGTTTCGACTATTTTTTCACTCAGTCTCGTCATCGTTTCATCATAATAGATTTGAATATAATTTTCTAAAATCATCACAAACAGTTTCATTTTAAGAACACACTTATCAATATACAAACTGACGAAATTATGAACATTTTGTTGCAATATCTCAATTCTTTAGATTTTCAAAAAAACTTAAATCACAAGTTGAAGGTTCTCAATTTCTATATATACAAAAAAATTACTGTTCCACTTTTTGCATGAAATTACCGATTTTTAAAAAAAAATTTAGTAAATTTAAACTGTTGTACATTATAAATTCTACGATAATAATTCACGGTAAGTTAATTGCCTGTAAGAGGCAGATATATATGTACTGTTGAGTCAATTTAGTTTTTATTGCATTCTTTAAAATTGTTGGGTTCAAATTATTCACAAAAAATCTTTATTCTTAATATCAAATTATTCTCTTTTCAGGAAAGAAGTATAACAGAATAAATTATAAGATTTTTAGAGCGGTAAATTTCATTAGAAATTAAAAATACTGCCAAGAACGACAATTTTTACCCAGATATCTTCTCCAAGGGAGCGAAAAAGCTATTTAATTTACTTTAGAGGAATTGTGCAATGTTCTTAACAAATATAATAACAAGCCAAATACAGTTATGATCAAAACTATATTGACTGAATGGTAGGGAGACGATATTCTCATAAGTGCTGCTGAAACATCTGCTACCATAATTTGTTTTCAATGCACTATATGTCTGATATCTTAGTAGAATGAAAATTCTAAAATAAACAATGTATTTACTAAAATTATCAGGTAAAACAAAGTTTTCACTATAAAAATATTTGCTATATTATCAAACTAATGACAGATAGAGCGGCAACAGTGGGGAACACAAAGTGATTAGATGCCGGTACGAAACAAATTTAAATCAATAATTGAGTATCAACTTAATATAAAACCGCTGGTGTGCCTAACTTCCTACAGCTGGAATTCTAAATAATAAACTACTTCTGGTACACAGTTTTTTGTTTATCTACACCATATTCACATTGAGTTTAATGTACCTATGTGATAAATAGCTCAGCATGTTAAGCTAATATTATTCTTATTTACTATTTCTAATGATTCGGGGATCAAATCCCAAAGGGAGCTGTCATTTTTTTGTGTAATATATGATAATATAATGCACTTCAACTATTGCACCTGGAAAAGAAACCTACTACCAATGAACCCAAAATTACGAAAAATTATTTATTTATTCAATATAAAGGTTTAAAAATATTTCCTTCATGGGTAAAGCCAGAATTAACACTGATGGAAAAGGGTCATAAAAAAAATAGTCCTTTAAAAGTAAAAACACAAGTACAAATACATCAACTAATTCAAAAAATAAAATATTGGACATTTTCATGTCAAATAAATGAATTTTATAAAGTTACATTAGAAAAATGGCACCCCTGTTAGGATTTGAACAGTGAATCACTAGGAACAGCAAATAAGCATAGTAAAAGGTTAACACACTGAACTATTTATGATATAAATAAATTAGAACTTAATGTGTATATGATGTATGTAAAAAAATTTGCAATTCTGACCATAGGAAGTTAGGCATACCAACGGTTTTATGTTATTACTCAATTATTGATTTAAATTTGCATCGTACTGACATCTGATCATATAGGGTAGCCTACGATCAGCACTTGAACCATGAATACTTCATGAAATATATTGATTAAGCAATTCTGCATATACTCTACAAAAATCTATTCAGTCATTGATTTAATTTTTGGGCAATCTATGATTTAATAATTTTTTCATAAAAATGTAATAGGTTTCAAGATATTCGCTAAAAATCTATTCCTAAAATTTTATAATTTTGATATGCTTATTTATTATGTTGAAATATATATCCAGATCTAATTTATTTTTTGGCAGAAAAATGATTTGCTTGAATTATAATTTTTTTAATTTAAGATACAACAAACACTGTCAACTGGTTTTGATTATATTATGAAAATAACTACTTACCTTAGAAGGGGGCGGAACCCTCGCCCTCTGCGTCTTGGGTCGAGTGGGTTGTTGGCTTGGAACAGGTTCCTGCGTACTGTTATACCCACTATTCACCGCCTGATAACCACTACCGGCATAAGTATTAGTCTGGTTCACATACTGTTGGGTATTACTGTAGGGCTGCGACGTTGTATTGTTATATGTTGCCTGCGGGGTCTTCTCGTAGCTCTGACTCTGATACGTCTGACTCTGCGCATACTGTTTGTTCAGACTGTCACTATTCTGTTGCAACTGAGAGAAATACTGCGTCTGTGCCGCCGTGAGAGTACCTACCATAGGGACAGGACTCTGCGGTGGAATTTGTACAGATTGTTGACCTAATTGCAGAGATTGCCCCAGTTGCTGGTTTGCCAATGTTGGATCAACAGGAGGCTGGTTAGTGGGTGGTTCCGAGATTACGTCCAGGTTAGGTTGAATACTAGGCGTGAATACCTTGGTATCAGCTAAGCTACCCTGATATTCCTCAGTGGACCATTCATCAGTTCCGGGGAAGTCATCCCACGTTTCCTCTGTAATAGCACATATTTCAAAGAAACTCATATAAATAAACCAGCACATTTTTAAAATTATAAATGATATCAAATTTGGGAGTCGCTTTTTTAAAAAATAGTCAATTTAATTATATTAATAGCCATAAATTCTAATGACTCGGAACTTTCAAATGACGCTTGGCTTTTTTTGCTTTTAAATAGCGCTATTCATATATTTTATAATTGTGAAATGATCAGATGGGCTAAAATATATCTTATGAAATTTGGAATAGCTTCATAAATTTGAGACATTTAGTTTCAGTCAGAATGCCAAAGACATCTCAGGAAAGAGGTTAGTAAAAAAACACATCAAGATGAGCAAAAGACTTGCTCAGTATGATCGTTGAATCACATACCAAATTCCTCAGTCTCGTCATCGTTTCATCATACTGAAAATTTATAACATTTTTGGAGTATTCTAATAACATATTTCATTAAATCACAGCAAGTGTAGATAGAAGGCATGTATTGGAAATAATTAATGCATATCTAGATAATATGATTCCATTCATCTTTATACTAGCCCTACAGTAAGATTCTTCCTGATATCAACAATAATTTTTAATATTCTCGCATTACCTAAAACTAATGAAAATAGGAAAAACCAGTCTACTTCTAAATATTTTTGGATCATATACTCCCTTAAATCTGATATGTGTATCATCCAGGGTCGTACTCAGACCGGTTTTCTCGAGACATTTGTCCGGAGCCTGAGCGTACAAAAAAATTAAACGCAAGGTAAAATGCAATTTAATTCTTTTCATTTTTTAAAATCACAACTAAAATTAATAATAATAATAATAATAATAACAGCTCTTTATTGGTAAAATACAGAGAAAATACCAATTGGCCATTGACCGAAGTCCTTCAGCCAGTATTTTACAATTGCGTGTGTAATTATTGTTTTTAGTAAGAAATAGATACATATTATATTGTAAAAAAAAAAAAAAATGTAATATATTCTAATACATGTATGCAGTATTTATTTTTATTGTTGCAGTGCGTTTTCTTCATGTATTGTTTTTAAAATTTCCTGAAGTGTGTTTTCAGGGTATTTGAATCTGGAATAGCTTCCGGAGGTCCTGGGTCTTGATAGAAAAAGTGTTTGCATTAGTTCCAAGTTGTGTCTGTGGGTTGCAAATTTGGTGGACAGTGTTTTTAATCTTTCCATTATCGGTTGTATCTTGGTTTTATTGTACAATAGCTCATTAGATGGATTGTGAAGGGGATTTGTAGGGTGTCGTATTTTTGTAATTATTCTGAGAACAGATGTTTCTGCTACTTTAATGTTTTTTAGCGCTGGTCTTCGGCAGTTCAGATATAGAATATGGGCGTATTCTAGCATGGGCCTACAAATTGACTTGTATATCTTACTTGCAGTCAATGTACTTATGCCTTTGTTTTTGTATGTTAGATATCTAAAATGTTTTGCTCTTGATGTTATTCTTTTTTTGATCTGTTTTGTATGAAGATTGAAGTTCAGTTTGTTGTCCAAGTGGAAACCAAGGTATTTTACAGATGTTAGAGGTTGTAATTGGTGGTTTGAGATTGAGACTGTGGGGGAAGTGTTATTGGGAGTATAATTGAAAATTAGGAACTGGGATTTTGTTGGATTGGGTTGTAGTCTCCATGTGTTAAACCAAATCTCTATGTTATCCATTAAAGTTTGCAGTTTTTCCACAGTGGTTGTCATGTTTCCATTATGTGCCACAAGAGCTGTGTCATCGGCATATTGTAATATATATGCTTTTGGATCATTAGGTCCTGTGGTTGTTAAGATGTCGTGACAGTAAATATTGTATAATATTGGTGAGAGGGGGGATCCTTGGGGTACTCCTTGTTCCACGGTAAATTCTTGTGAGTAGCTGCTGTTTACTTCTATCTGTAATTGCTGTTTTCTAGGAAAGTTTTAACAATATGAATTAAGAAGTCAGGTATTTCCAAGTTTTTCAGTTTAAACAATAATCCCATATGCCAGACACTATCGAAAGCTTTTTTTATGTCGAGAAAGATTGCAGCTGATTTCAAATTTACATGTTTGGCTGTTTGTACGTTCGAGGTTAAGCGGGTGAACTGTTGAATTTTTTTCTTTGAAACCGAATTGAAATGCCGGTATTTTTTCTTTAATTAATTCATTTTCAGTCTGGTTCTTATTATCTTTTCAAATAATTTACCCAATACTGGTAAAAGTGTTATGGGTCTATAATTGGCTGGGTTTTTGTGGTTAGTGTTTGGTTTAGGTATCGTTATTATCTGGCCTTTTTTTCAGTCATCATGAAAATAACTGTTATTCATGCAGTATTCAAATATTTTTAATATATATTTGTGAATTTCATGATGTAATTTTTTCAATATTAACCATGGTACATTGTCGTAACCGGGGGAGGAACTAAAATTATAAATATGAAAATTCAAAAAATTGGCAAGCGATGAAGACGCAGAAAATGACGCGAATAAAAAAAAACATGAGAAAGTAGAAAAACAACCGTGCTTATTGCAAAAAAAAAGCTGTAGACTATATAAAGTGCATCAAATGTGAAAATACTGTTATGTGCCGCCATCTAACGGAGAGAGGTAGAATTAATCCCAGGTAGAATGGTCTGCCTAATGACTACCGGAAAAGCAGCGCCATCCCCGGGCCAACTGATGAATTACCACAGCTGTGCAAAAACTGTGGAATGTACGAGAAGGACTAGAAATATCTCGTCACGGACTGGAAAGATCGAGAATAAATCACCACAGATATATAAGGAGTGGATCCCGCGCACGGAGCACAGTTTTTATATTAGATGGACAAGTGAACAGATGGAATAAGAACATTAATAAATTGTGGATTATATTTGTGTCAGTTGTAGTTAATGTGTTATAATAACGATTAATTATTGTAATGAATTATTAAATAAAGTAGTGGTTAATGAGAATTCTTGTTGCAATTATTTGAACCTACGCTTAAAAGTGTTTACTGGAAATTGTAAACACGTAATAATCTAACCTATCTATCTACCTAATACTTTCCATAAATTGTATAAAACGCGTGAAGAATATAAAAACGCTAACAAGTGAAATAGAGTTATTTGTTTATAATAACAAATAAATTTATTTACATACACAAACCCAACAGAATTTACATTCCATTTATAGTCGGAAAATAACATACCGATAGATTATGATAACTTGTGATATAAAGTAAAAATAGAATATACGTTATTGTTGTATAATATGGTTATGTTACTATGATGATAATCATATACAAAATTTAAAATTTATAACAGCAATTTTAAAAGAAAATGAGGCAAGAAAAACTGAAATTAAATTACTGAAGAAAATTAATAAGGAAATAGATGAAGAGAAGATAGTACTAAAGGAAAACTGCATAACCTAGAAACATGTGGCTTTGAAAAACATCCGCAGCAATACAGTTAGCTCAATATCAACAAATACAACAAACAAAAAACCAATTTAAAATATACCCAGTCTGATTATAAAACCTAAAAATAAACAAAATTCAATGAAAACAATGCAAGATGTTCAACCAAAGAAACTGAAAGGCTGAAAACAGGCAGAACGAAAATTAAAAGATAAATATGATGTAGAACTAAACCGGGAAACAAAGAATAAAAATACCAGGACTTAAACAAGACTTAATTGAAGAAAAAATAGAGAACTCTATCAGATCTCAAAACCAATTTATAGAAGAGAATGAACATCTCAAAATTACATATATTAATAAAAGAACCTCAACCATCTTTGCTGGGTGCACATCAAGCTTATTTATGAAATTCATACAAAATAAAAAATATTCATAGGGTGAGAGAAATATCCTATTTATGAGGATCCAAGCACACCAAGATGCAACAAGGGTATTACCACAAAAGATCAAACTACAACAAAAAAAAAGCCCACATTGTGGAGGAAAACATGAAAAAGAGACTGCCCCAAAACAGCAATAAAATCTATTAACTGTGGGATAGCCAACATAAAGCATAGCACCAAATATTATATAAATTCTATACATCAGACAACATAGAATGTTCAACTCATCAATATTTCCTACAAATATTAAAATCAAAGATTGACTACAAATAACCAAAATATTAACCGAATATGAGAAAAAGTATGAGACACTTGGAGCAGATGAACTAGTAGGTAAAATAAACACTAAAAATAAAGTTTTAAATATGTCACATGTAAACATAAGCATAAGTGACTACTTATCTACACTAGCCCTCCATGGACATTTCTAATGTTTTCTTAGCCGCCTCTCAAGTTACCGAAGTAACCCCCTGGATGATCTCAAGGATCTTGTGCTAGGCAAAGAGAGACGAGGCCCTACAGTTTAATGTGGACTCCGAACCACTCTTGGGACAATTTTTTTAATGAAAAATTGTTTCGCCTTGCGGGAATCGAACCCACTTTGCTAGGCAGTCGCTTTAACACACTCGATTAGATAGTTTAACATGCATTGATCATATATTTATTAAAAAAAGTTAAAAGTAAGAGACTTAAAATTTGAAAGCTATGACCTGTTAGATCATTATTCGAGTATGTTAAACATCACAAGTGAAGAAAATAAATATGAGAACGAGTATGTTGAAAATATACACAAAAAAATTAATTATCAAAAACTAAATCAGTTACTAGCAGAAAAAACTGGCATAACATAGTAAACATCAACGATCCGGAATTAGCAACAAACATATTTGTAAATGAATTGCTGGAAAATATTGACAAGGCAGCAACTAAAAGAATTAATAATATATAAAAAATTAAAACAATGGATAACACTAGGGATTGTTGTATCAAAAAAACACCGGGACAGAATGAAAAAAAAAACTACTAAAAAATTATTGTTTAACTAAAGAAATATAATAGAAGACATACAGAAACAACCTAAATAGGATTATAAAAGATACAAAAAAAAGCGTTATGCAAATAAAATTTATGAAAATCATAAAAACCTTTAAAAAATTGTACAAACTATCTCAGGCCACAAATGAAAACAAAAATAGCACAAATAATGATATACAAATTTTAAAAGAAATTAAAGAACCATTTAATGATGATAGGTAAATGGGAAATTATCGGTCAAGAAATAAACGTAAACAGAAATTAGACAACCCCCAATTCCAGAAGCCAGAGGCTGGTGCGGAAGGGGGATTACACATTGAAAAATGCGGACATACAACCATATCCTCCGACAGTGCCAGTGACGGGGTTCGAAACCGATAGTGCATTACCCATTCGATTAATCGCGATTGCCAAACCAATGCAGCTACCGGCTAGACAATACAAAATGACATTTCACGACCAACTGTGGTTCAGTTGGTCGTGCACACCTTTTTATGTAATACATCCGTGTACATAAGACTGGTTAAAGAAAATGAGCTAATAAAACATATTAGTAGCCTAAAAAAATAACAGCTCTCCAGGAAAGGACGGAATATGGAGACAATAAAACATATTCATCATAAATTCTAACACCATTATAACACATTATAAATATAACATTCCAAAGTGGAATTGTTCCTAATCACTTTAAATTAATAGTAGTGCGGTTCTGGCCAGTGAATATGAGGCACCTAAATTTGTACAATTTAAAGTGGGCTTTTATTAACGTCAACCTGGCGCCAACGCTGCATGCTGCCAAAGTACAGCCCCTATTACAACACTAAAATATAACAAAAATCAGATTCAAGAGCTGCCTCATATTCACTGGCCAGAACTGTACCAATATATAAATTTGCAAATAAGAAAGAAATCCGCAATTATAGACCTATTAGCTTAATAAATAATCTAGCCAAAATATTTGACAAATACCTGAAAGAAATCATAAATTTTTATAGCAAAAACATACAATCGCTTAATCAATTCGGATTTATGGCAGATATAATTACAAGTGATGCAATGTATGAGTTAACAAACATGATAACTGACAATCTAAATAAAAATAAAAAATGTATTGCTATGTTTTTGGACCTAGCCATATTCGGTTCTCGTACTTCGGCAAAATCCAGATTCATTCCAACCCTAATTTAAACAAAGAAAAAGTCTACCCATTTTGGCAGATATCATCCATAAGTTCAAGTAAAAATAGTTTTAAAAAGTTAAAATAATTTTCGTTTTTTGTGATATTTACTTTTAAATAGATCAAACAAACATGTCCTATTATTGAAATAGATTCTTTCGCAGTTACTGAATAAAAATATTTTGCAGTGTAACTCAAGAAAAAATGTATACTTTCCCATGTTAGCGAGAACTTTTACTGTAGAGCTAACCAAAAACCAAATGACAGAAATTTCAATATTTCTTGGTGTATTTTAAATCTCTAAGTAATTTTACAACTTGCAGTTTATTTCCAATTTCAAGTCCTCAAAAACCAGTGAACATAAATGATACATCTATATTAGTCCTTACCCGTACTGTGATTGGCAATCACGGCAGTGCTATTGTCCCATGTATTCGAGTTATCCCACGTTTCAATTGGCTTGCTGTAAGTATTATTACTTCTGTTTCCTCTAGGTGGAAACCGTCCACCAGCCCGGCCTCCACCTCTACCACGTCCACCACCACCACCCCTTGTTGAACCCTGCCTACCTCGGCGATCCCTGTCACGCTGATACTCAGGACGACCACTGTCATCCAAGTTACGTTCATTCTCCTGCCTTTCTCTGCCGCGCCATCCACGACTATCATTGTGACGGCCATGAAGGCGTGGTGGACCGCCACTTTTATTACGAGACTTTTCTTTCTCCGCTGGTCCACCTGCCTGTGGGCTGGTGTCGTTCCATTCATCTGTTCCCAATATTTCATCGGGTTTCTCTTGCTTACCTGCAGAAGCTTGTCTGTTTTTTTTCTTTTTAACTCTCGTCTCCCATTCACCCTACAAAATAACAGAACATCAAAATCAATATGAAATAAATGAATATTTGATTACCAGTTATTCTGAAGGTATACCTAGATCAAAACGGTTTGGGTCAAATTTAACGAAAATGTCAGAAAAATTACATAACCTCTCATAAAAGGTTAGCTAAAAATTTTTATTCAGTTTATTATTAAAGATCATTTCTTTAATTGGCATTGGCATGGTTATATATTTTGCTGGTGGTTTAAACATTTTTTTTTTTTTTTAAATAGCACTATTCATATATTTTATAGCTCTGTGAAATGGTCAGTTGAGCTAATATGTATCTTATGAAATTTGGAGCTTGTAATTTGAAATAGCTTCATAAATTTGAGACATTTGGTTTCAGTCAGAATGCCAAAGACATCTCAGGAAAGAAGTTAGTAAAAACAACACATCAAGATGAGCAAAAAACTTGCTCAATATGATCGTTGAATCACATACCAAATTCCTCAGTCTCGTCATCGTTTCATCATACTGAAAATTTATAAAATTTTTGGGGTATTCTTATAACATTATATTTCATTAAGTCGCAGCAAATATAGAGGGCACGTTATTGTAAATAATTAGTGCATATCTATAAAACATTTTGATTATCTTTATAGCATCCCTACAGTAAGGTTATTCCTCATATTAATAATAATTTTTAATATTTTCGCATTACCTAAAACTAATGAAAACAAGAGAAACTCTAGCTAACTAAATATTTTTGAATCACTACCTTAAATGTATATCGTCTTTTGACATAAGCACAACTAAAATTATAAATAAAATCGGCAGCTACTGGAAGCGGCTGGAACCTCCCCACTCGGTGGATCTTTGAAGCCGAATAGAACATTAAATTATGTGACAAAACGACACTAAACATAAAACGATCTCATCCAAAACCTTTTCAGATCTTCTGGGGCACTAAAAAAACTCTCAACTTAATGAATTTACAACAGTCGCCTGCGGTTCATGCTGCAAATTTCATCTATGCGAGTTATTACCTACATTATCGCTCGTTGAATAATATACTATTAGGATATTAACAACTTTAACATCACTTGAACGAATAAGAAAGTCTAGTTATCCTAAATAATACAGATTTGTAAAGCAACAAATTGAAAATTAGTAAAGTGATAATCTATAATAAATTCACCAATGAAGGTACAGAAAGTGATATTGTTACATCTACCTTTAAAGTTTGTGACAATCCACTGGTGCAGTCATTAAAACTTACAAATATGCCGAAATCTTATTAACATGACATGACACCAACGTTATCGGATGACAAACGATGACAATGACAATCATCAAAATTTGCTCATTGCAATCCGATCGCTCGCGGCTGTCTTTGTTAAATGAAACATTAGCATTTCGGTAATTTTACTAGATTTTAGTGGAATATTTGTAGTTTAATTCTTCAATTTGTCTGTATATATATATGTAGATTCGGTGATTTGTTTTGAAGAGGATAATAGTACATGTGGTAGAAAACCCAAATAATAGGAAAGAATAACTGTATATATATTGTTACATACACCTAGAAATATTAAATAAATAAATAAAAATATATATGTTTAAAAACAGCTCTACTTCTAGAGCAGTGAAGAAACCCTCACACGTGAATTGACACGTGATGTGATGAGTTTCATGACGTAACGGCTACGCGCATCGATCATGTCACGCGAAATGCGATCTATGCTTCATATTTGCTTTGTTTTTAATTTTTTTCACAGAAACCAAATCGAAAGGGTGGAAGTGTGATATATCGTTGAAATCAGAATTTTAACTGCTTTTCAATGGTTCCATTGCAAGTTGAAAGTAAGTATAAAATAAACAACTTGTTGCGTCAAAACGGCACTAAACGTAATCCGATCTCAACCAAAACCTTTTCAGATCTTTTGGGGCACTATAGAAACGCACATGCAAAGTTTCATTCAAATCCGTTCAGTAGTTTCGCCGCTATCGTGCTAGCACACATACACACACACAGACATTTTTCAAAAACCACTATTTTGGGTTCCTGGGACCTCAAAACGTAAAGATTTGATGTTATCTCAATTTTCGTTTTTGAACCAATTTTAGTAACCTCACAATATTATTGTGGTGAGGTTAAAATAAGAGTCAAAATATACTAAAAATAATTATTCACCACAAGACAGCAAAAAAAGATAACATATTTCAAATACAATTTTTCAAAGTGCTATTGTAGCCGAAAAAATGTAATTATTTTTTATCAAGTAGTATGTCTTTTCCAAAAAAAATTGTATTTTAAATGGAGTTTTCACATCAGTCATGTCAATAAAATTATTTTCACAAGAAATCATTGGTGGGGTATTTAACTTCTTAAGAAATAAAAAACTACCAAATAATTTAGTAATTTTTTAAAATTATTTACTATTTAATTAAAAAATATGGTTTGTTACATAATGCTGGTCTCAATAAAGCATAGCAGATGAAGTGAATTGCAGCAAAAGTGTGATTCAAAAATTAAACAGAAAGTGGACAATAGGATAATGAGTTCTGGAGGTACTACCCTTGTGGAATATGCAAGACAATACCAGTTATCTAAGTCCATTCAATCCAAGAAGTACAGCTTCCCAGCATCCGTTGCCATGAGAATTTCAGTAAACCAGACGAATTATATATAATTACTTAATACAAAAATCGTTTTAGGGCATGTTTATTTTCATAAATTTTAACTCAAAAATGTACCTAAATTGAAATGAAAAATACTGTTATGTGCTGCCCTCTAACAGAGAGGAGAGTTGTAATTACTCCCTGGCCAGAAGGGTGGCGCCATCTGTGGGCCAACTGGCGAACCACCATTTAGTAGTGCCTAAGAACATTATAGAGAATTCCAGTATATTTCTGGAAAGTTCTACAATGATATTCTGGACATTCCAAGTGGGTATATAAAGAGGTGAAGCCAGCAGATGGGAGAAGAGTACAGTACAGTTTAGTGAAGGATAAACAGTTGAGTTTAGTATCCAGTACAGTTCTGGGTAATCTGTGGTTCTGGTTACAGAGACAGTTGTAGAAGAAGATTTCAGTTGAGTGAAGTAGGCAATAGAGTTCAGTGAAGTAAACAAACAGAGAGTTTTTAGGTTAGACAAAAGTTGTCAAGTTTAGAACAGAAAAGTACATAGTGTTTTAAAAGTAGTGAATTTATATTAGATTAAGTTATTATTAGTTGTGTGATTTTTAAGTATTTACTAGTGTAATTTTAGTGATTAAATAAATCAGTGGTTTGTGAAAATTCTTGTTGCAAGTTATTCGAATCCACAAAGTGTTTACTGAAAAGTGTAAGCACGTAACAATACATTTTGCATTGGCAACGAAATTTGCAAAATAAAAAAAACAAACTTCTACAAAATAAATGTCATTCATTCAGTTTTTTAAGTAGGTAGCGTGTAGGTTTATCAGATTTATAAAGTATGTTTGGAACTCTAAATTTTGAAGTAGAAATAAGCAGGTTGTTGTATTATTTTTAATTTTGTAAGAGTGCATAGTTTTATTTTCTCAGAAATTAAAAAAATACATCTAACTAAAAACAATAATTAACAATATTCACAAAAACCAAAAAATAAAACGTGAACCGTGAACCGAGGCAAAAACTGAGAAGGAAAATCACTGAAAAAATGTTTTCTTAAAAATTTAGTAAAATTCATAATAGTAGAACTTGATTGTAAACAATTTCCATCTCTATTAATTTTTTTCAAATGCATTTTTTTTTCGAGATACGAGCATTTTTTGGTGGAAAAAATTATAATTATTTCACTCACAAATGCTTATCTCAAAAATTTGCATTTTTAAAAAAATTATTAGAGACGAGAATTGTTTAAAATTAAGTGCACTATTGGGAATTTTTTAAGATTTTTAAGAAAATGCTTTTCAGTGGTTTTCCAAATCCAAAGTTCTTACTATTTTATAGGGTTTATTTACATCGGATTTTTTTATATAATATTATGGTTTCTGTTCTCCCTTTTTTGTAAAATTTCGGAAACTACGCGTTTTTTCAAAAATTTAACAAGATTAAAAAGTTAATTTTTAGCAAAAAACATGAAAACTGTTTTATTTTGCTCGTCTTTTGCAAGTTAACAAATCAACAATTAAGTTATTTTTTATAACAATTTCTAAACAAGAGGGGCAAATTCGAAGTTAGGGGTTTTTTTCTAAATAATAATACAAACACAATACAGAAGGTTTCATGGAAATCCAACTACTTATCCTAAGTTCCAAGTGAAATGCTAATTCGAGTGTACCTTCTAATGTTATAAAAAGAAAATAATATAAAAAATTTCGTTTTTTTAAATAGCATCATTTTTTTTCCTATCGTCACATTAATCGCACAATTATTAGTAAAAAAAAGTGATAAGGTAGATGCTATGTGCCTAAAAGTGATATTTTGCAAAAGTTTTAAAAAACTGATTTTTTATTTTTTTTTAATTTTACACATTTTTATTTCAATAACACAGGAATAAAGCTAACCAATAACAAAAATATTGTTGCCTATTTGGGTCAATTTTTTATTATATTTAAGCACATTTGCTGAAAGTACAGTACACCCTGCAAATATTCACAGACTATAAACCATTTGATTAGGGACAATAAATATAAAACTAATTGTAAGTTCCAATCCCTGATATGGGGTTTAACAAGCTATAAAACAAGCAGTCCAAATATTTTTTAAATGTTGGGTCCATAAAGATATCTGCTCAGATAGGTCAATCATACACGATTAAGTAAATTGTCTTTCTTAGACTTCAAATATTCTAATAAGCCTTAAATGATGTGTTTAATACAATAAACTCGACAATACATTTTACTAATTTTTCAATAAATTCAATATCAACGATCATATTACCTATTTAATAAAAAAAATTGTTTATCAATCTAAACAGTCATAAAAATTGCACTAAGCTAAATAAATATATATAAGGTACCTTTTAACCGCCTAGATAATATTAAAAAAAAAAAAAAAAAATGTAATTCTTAGTATTCAATAATTTCATTTATTCTTTATAAATGACCAAAAATAGAACTTTGAAAGTTTTTATAAGCCTAAATAAAAATTATTATAATTGACCTTAGGCCAAAAACCTTTTTTTGCTCTTGAGCAACCATTCATAGATCATAATACAGGAAAATATAAAGAGAATAATCACTCACACCATCTAAGCATCAGTATTTTCACAGCATACACACAGATAAAATTATTGAACTCAGTATTCAACTCACTATGTTCCAATTCAACCCTGTACTAAGCCGCCTGCCTATACAATAAAAAGAAACTGAAATGTGGGATGTAACTAAAACAAACGTCTTCTCCCATATTGCCAGTTGATATTAATACCAGAAAAATTACCATCGAATGCCACTAATTCCAATGAAATTTCAAGTAATACACATAATAATTAATACCGATAATACCGTAAATACACGTAGTAATTCCATAAGTAATACTACCCCAGTCATTAGAGTAAAAAGGTATGAAAAATTGCAAGTTTCCAAATTTTGAGACAACATTGGAGAAGGTAAAAAAATAACAAATCCGGTTTTGCACCCTTTTCTGCCTTCCCGGAACATTGTTAAATTTGCAGGGTGCAAACTTGACATAAGATGTCTAATAATTATTAAAATGTTCTCCAAAATTTGCATAAACTTCGGAATTCTTTTCAAAAAATTATTAGAAATTTGCGTTTTTTGTTAATTTAAGTAACAATGTTCCGGGGGGGCGGAAAAGAGTGCAAAACTGGATTTGTTATTTTTTTTTTTACCTTCTCCAATGGTTGTCTCAAAATTTAAAAACTTTTGCATAGACAAAGCATCCTCTTGGTTTGTTGTGTATCATCTATTTGTTTACATTCCTTTAAAAATAAATACTGGTACTCAGCAGTCTATTGGCTAAAGGCACGTGGGTATATGCGCACGCAGTCCCTCTCAACGCGTTTTGTTTTCAATCCAGTTGCAGCGTTGGCCGCCATTAAAGTGCTTGTGATAAACTGAAGTTAAACGTTGGTTTTGTAGTGTGTTTGAAAAAAGTATATGTAGATGTCTCTTTAAAATTGGAGTTAATCGATCTTTTCACAGGTAGGTGGAATTATCTCATAAACGTAACCTCGGGTTGGAACGACAAATAAGCAAAATTGTAAATTTCAGTGCAATAATATTGGAAGTATAGAAATGTTTTTGTTTTAAAATTGAGTAATATAGTTAAATGAAAATAAAGTTGAAGGGCAAAAGGAAAAGATATTATTCAAAAGTGCAATATTATATTATTTGTAGAATTCCAAGGAATATTAAACGCCGAAAAATATAGGTCTGTCGCATTTTGAAACATTTGGGAAATGAAAATATCCCTGAAGATAGTGTTGTATGCTCAGATCACTTCTCATCAGATGATTTCACAACAAGTCCCAGTGGCCGAGTTGTTCTTAAAGAATTTGCAGTACCTGACTTATCATCAACCTATTGTCGTAACACCATTGATTAAAATCTACGGTTCTTCAAGAATTTAATCAATGGTGTTACGACAATAGGTTGATGATTAATCATGATAAGACAGTTTTAGTAGAGTTTAGCTACAGACAAAACAATCGGTCTAACCTTAATTTTAATTTTAACGGTTTTCTGCTTACTGCTAGTCAACAAGTGAAATTTCTAGGGGTTAGTCTAGATCAAAATTTTAACTTTTATAGTCAAATTGATCAAGTCTGCAACAGACTAAATAGGGGTTTTTATGTCATTAATTCATTAAAAAATGTTCTTAACAAAGACTCGTTATTAAATGTGTATTATGCACTCATTTATTCAGCTATTGCCTACAGCATTAACGTATGGGGACAATCTAGTGATATTGATAGAGTGTTCATCCATCAGGAAAGGGTTATTAGACTTATATTTAACTTAAGCTACCGTGAATCATGTAGGCAAACCTTTAGAAACTCGAAGTTATTCACTGTAACCTCCATATATCTTATGAAATTGTTGACCTTCATACATAGCAATAAAAGCAAATTTCAAACTAACGGAGATGTTCACTCCCACAATACGAGAAGTCGGAACAGACTCTGCACATTTAAGCACGATCATGAATATTTTAAAAAATCGCCACGCTATGTTGGCATAGTTTTTTATAACAAGCTACCTTTGGAAATTCAAAATGCTAAATCCATAGAAGTCTTTAAAAAAAATTTAAAGGCTCTTTTATTGTCTGATGTTTTTTATAACCTTGGGGAGTTTTTATTTTTTTTGAATAATATACATTGACTAGTTCCACCATTTATGTTTACTATTCTGTTTACTTTTATTTTGTACACTTGTATTTGTATGTATATTTTGTTTTATATTATGTATGTTATGTCATCGTTTCACATTTACTGTGTGTTATATTTTATACATTTTATATATTTATTTATTTATATTTTATACATTTATCTTTGACAATTTATGCCTGTGACTTACCACATATACAAGTAATGTATCTTAAGTGGTTAATAAAGATTATTATTATTATTATCAAGTTCATCTAAGGAAAATGTACAAGTTGGGTAAGTTATCATTTAAAAAAAGTAGTACATGATGGGATAATTGTAACATGTTTTCATATTTTGGGTTAGTAATGCAGTAAAAGGAAAACTGTATTAATCATTTTGTTTATGTGACATATATCTATACCAATTTATAAGTGTAAATTTAATATTTAAATAAATCATTTAATAAAATCGGCAGCTACTGGAAGCGCCTGGAACCTCCCCACTCGGTGGATCTTTGAAGCCGAAAAGAGCATTAAATTGTGACAAAATGGCACTAAACGTAATCCGATCTCATCCAAAACCTTTTCAGATCTTCTGGGGCACTAAAAAAACCCTCAACTTAATGAACTTACAATCATTTATGCAAGTTATTACCTACATTATCGCTCGTTGAATAATATACTATTAGGATATTAACAACTTTAACATCACTGAACGACTAAGAAAGTCTAGTTATCCTAAATACTACAGATTTGTAAAGCAACAAACTGAAAATTGGTAAAGCGATAATCTATAATAAATTCACCAACGAAGGTACAGAAAGCATATGATATTGATATTGTTACATCTACCTTTAAAGTTTGTAACAATCCACTAAAAGTTACAAATATGCCGAAATCTTATTAACATGACATGACACCAACGTTATCGGATGACAAACGATGACAATGACAATCGTCAAAATTTGCTCATTGCAATCCGATCGCTCGCGGCTGTCTTTGTTAAATGAAACATTAGCATTTCAGTAATTTTACTAGATATTAGAGGAATATTTGTAGTTTAATTCTTCGATTTGTCTGTATATATATATTAGAAAGGTAGTCTTGACTGACTAGTTAAGGTACAAACATAAAATTTATTGAGGTTGCAGTCAGTGATAAGGTATTTTGGCCAATACAAAAAGAAAACTCTTTGTTACTGTCAAGCTTTTGCTAATGTTTATTAGCTTTCTCAAGACATCTACAAAATACAAAAGTTGTCAGTAAACAAAATCAGTTAAAACAGTTTATTTTTACTACTTACTAACTTGAGGTTAATTTGATAAACCTGCGTCGAAACACATGGCAGGAAAATTTCTTAAAACGTAACTAGTGGTCGATCCCACACACATAGCTACACTGCTACTGTTATAAATAAAACATTTAACTTAAGTTTAGTTACACATATTAATAAAATCTGATTAAAATTTCATTTAAAATAATTAACAAAATGGACTCAGCTGAAACTATGCTGAAGCCCAGAGATAAGAGGAAATGTTTTTTATTACAAGTAAAAACTCATTTTAAATTTCATAGAAATGGGAATACTTAGTGATATTGATGATTACCAACTGTGTTGCCAACTTAATTTTCGCGGTTATTTTGAAAAGTTCTATAGTTGTCATGTTCTAATTTTAAAATGTAGGTGTAAATTTTACTTAAATTGTTGATGTCTGATTATTTGTTTAAGCTGTTAACTTCATTGTTAATATGAACCATTTCAAGGAAAATCCTTTTTTGATAATTGTTCTCTACTGCCACTTTACCCGTGGCCTTAATGTTGTCAATCATACTGGTTCAATTAACAATGGCATTGTTCAAGTGTCAAGAAATGTTGGTGAAGACAACATAAACGAGGCTGATGGCAACATAAATGGTGGTAACGTCACAGAAAATAGAATAATTTATAAATCTTTACCTTACGTAGAAAATTTGACCTCTAGGTTAACAAACCTTTTTAAAAACTCTCAATATTGAAATAGCTAAAAAACATCTAAAAACTGTTTCCCAATTACATAGTATCATCAAGGCTCCCTTAAGGAATAAAGAAAAATCTAATATCGTATCGAATGTTTCAATTGTAGTCAAGCGTACATTGGGCAGTCGTCAAGAGCACTTCAGGGTAGAATAACGTCTCACAAAAGTGATTGTAATAGAATGGTAAAATCTTGCGCCCTAGCAGAACATGTCATTACAACGGGCCACAAAATGGATTATGAAAATGTAAAAGTTTTGGCAGTAGAGAACAATTATCAAAAAAGGATTTTCCTTGAAATGGTTCATATTAACAATGAAGTTAACAGCTTAAACAAAAAATCAGACATCAACAATTTAAGTAAAATTTACACCTACATTTTAAAATTAGAACATGACAACTATAGAACTTTTCAAAATAACCGCGAAAATTAAGTTGGCAACACAGTTGGTAATCATCAATATCACTAAGTATTCCCATTTCTATGAAATTTAAAATGAGTTTTTACTTGTAATAAAAAACATTTCCTCTTATCTCTGGGCTTCAGCATAGTTTCAGCTGAGTCCATTTTGTTAATTATTTTAAATGAAATTTTAATCAGATTTTATTAATATGTGTAACTAAACTTAAGTTAAATGTTTTATTTATAACAGTAGCAGTGTAGCTATGTGTGTGGGATCGACCACTAGTTACGTTTTAAGAAATTTTCCTGCCATGTGTTTCAACGCAGGTTTATCAAATTAACCTCAAGTTAGTAAGTAGTAAAAATAAATTGTTTTAACTGATTTTGTTTACTGACAACTTTTGTATTTTGTAGATGTCTTGAGAAAGCTAATAAACATTAGCGAAAGCTTGACAATAACAAAGAGTTTTCTTTTTGTATTGGCCAAAATACCTTATCACTGACTGCAACCTCAATAAATTTTATGTTTGTATATATATATATATATATATATATATATATATATATATATATATATATATAAAAGGGTACTAAACGTAATCCGCTCTACTTCTAGAGCAGTGAAGAAACCCTCACACGTGAATTGATACGTGATGTGACAAGTTTCACGACGTAACGGCTACGCGCATCGATCATGTCATGCGAAATGCGATCTATGCTTCATATTTGCCTTGTTTTTAATTTTTTTCACGGAAACCAAATCGAAAGGGTGGAAGTGTGATATATCGTTGAAATCAGAATTTTAACTGCTTTTCAATGGTTCCATTGCAAGTTGAAAGTAAGTATAAAATAAACAACTTGTTGCGTCAAAACGGCACTAAACGTAATCCGATCTCAACCAAAACCTTTTCAGATCTTCTGGAGCACTAAAGAAACGCACATGCAAAGTTTCATTCAAATCCATTCAGTGGTTTCGGCGCTATCGTGCTAACACACATACACACACACATACATTTTTCAAAAACCACTTTTTTGGGTTCCTATTACTTCAAAACGTAAAGATTTGATGTTATCTCAATTTTCGTCTTTTTTATGCCAACTAAATACACGCAACCCACAATACTTCAAGATGTTCTGTGTGTCACCAAGGTTTTGCAAAAATTTATTGTAATTGGTACATATAAACATAAAATAGCGTCTCCATACGGTCCTATACACCGAATCTGGTTCCTAGACTGGTGTGACTTCTGTGTTATCGACAGGACGATGTAATTCAAATACTTAGAAATTTACTCGCGATTGACTGGTGCATGCAAATGCAGTCTTAATTACAAGGGTGTTTGAAGGTAAAAATAGGGTGAATTTAATTTTTTTTTTTTTAATGTCTTCAACAGTAGTTAACCAACATAGGAAGTGCCAATGTAGAGAAGAACGCAGAATATGATAAAGGTATCACTTTTAAAAAAATTGGTATGTTTCCACTTATACTACAATATAATATGATGGTGCTGTATGAATGAATTCAATAATCCCAACCATTTTTGAGAAAAGAGGACACCACGTTAAGTACACATTTATCACCCAATTTAGAAAAAAATTATTAGAGACTATTTTGAAAAAGTACCCATACCTACAGGTAAATCTGGCAGGTCTGCCGCATAATGACTAGCTTAATACTGTTATTTCAAGCCCTAGGATTTATGGTGCCTGTCATATCATTATGGTATGTTCAGCAGTACATTACATCATAAAATGACCTACAAAATTACAGGAAACAAAATAACATATTCTCAAAAGTGATGGTATTTAAGAAGATTAAATTAATATGTACCTATTCCGAAATAGAGGTAAGCTAAAAGTATTACTGCATATTAAATAATTAGATTCTTGGAAAATATGCTCAAATTCTCAGTAGTAATAAATAAATAGACAATAAAAGATAAATACATCTATTAAATTACTGTAAGAAAAGGTTAGGGTCTTTGAAACAAAACGGGTTTTCTGCAATATTAAGAGGTAGGCTAGACAATGTAGATGCTTGATAATTAAAGAAAACATTAGCCATGGTGAGCTATGAGGGGCAAACTTGCTATAATAAAATTGTATACAAAGATTTACAGCTTTTTTTTAATAACCTTTGAATCGATATGTATCATGTACTTGATAATCACCTAATTATTGTATCACAAATTATTCAATTTAAACTCTTCTACATAAAATATTAATTAAAAAATAAAATATAAAAATGCATCAATCTAACCAAATTATTATTGATCATGATTTTCTTAAACTCGATATAGCTGTATTATTTAAATTTTTGTCTTCCTTACTTCTCCGCATGAGTTAGACTTCAAAATTGGCATGCACATGGATAATGCGTAAAAATTATAGAACAATAATACCCCAAACCCATAAATTCTAGCCAAAGGGCGACATACAGAATATAAAAACATTTCTTTCACAGGCAAATTTAAATTTGACACACAATAAAGTTTTGAAAACTAGAAAAAACAAACCACCTAAATCCGAGTCTAAACTTATATAATTATTTTAAACAAAGGACGAGATAACAGGGTTAATAAACATTCCTATCATTGGCAAAAGTAGGTTAGTCAGACTAGTTTCAAACTGAATTAAATTCTTAGGACTGACCATTGTAAAAAAATACTGTGAAAATTAAATGGTCCGCAGAAACAAATTAACTTAAACTTGAAGTCACAAATATGGCTTCGGTATCTTTTTGCACCGGCCCCTTCAATTTTTCCGGCTGTATTAAATAGAGTATACTATGTTGAAATAGTCATTTAGTAATCTAAAGTTTTGATACGCTATTACTGGATAATAATTTTAAAACAATACTTACAGTTCCTATATCCTCCAAAAGCATGTTAATGGCCTGATTTAAGTCATAGTCACACTCATGAAGGGCCAAACAAACTTCTTCCTCAGACCTCTGCGTCATTTCAATCACCTGTTTAACCTTATCTTTAATACTGGGGTCTTCACCTTTTGTATTTGTGTCTCTGTGCTGCTTATCACCAATGCCCTTTCCTAAAAGATTTTTTACAATTATGTTGCTTAAATTTTTTTAATGCAGTACTTACCACTTTCTGATTTGTCTGATTTATGAGACTTATCAGCCTTCGCTCCTTTGCCACCTTTGGAGGTGGTTCGATTACTCGAACTCATCTTTTTTGTACAGTATGTACAGAGATACTATTTACAAACTATCTGAAATATCAAGAAAAACTGTCAATGTCAAATATATCAAAATTCGGTTTAGAAAAACAACAGTAAAAATTAATACAAAGAAAAACTAGGCCCAACATAAAATGTATTTACATTTAAACCTTAAAACTGTAACACACTGATATAACAATTGTGTTTAAAACTGTTTTCTCTAAGAAACACCCTTCAAGTCGGACGTATCATTTATAAATGATAACCATTACGAAATGAATTTAGAATTTATATTCTTCTCAATAATAGGTGTTATTGTGACAATGGCAACACTGCAAAATGCCGTCATACAAAGAACCTAGTTGTTATTATGCCCTAAAGAGCACACTTCTGTGGATTTGTAAAAATTCCGAGATCAAACAAATATACATTTTGGAGAAGAGGAATTCTAGCAGATTATTGTACCATTAAACCATTTTCATCACCATGTGGATAGACGCCATTTCAAGGCTTGTAAAGCTAATCTGTGTATTGACAATTACATCGTTTAAAAGAAAAATACCAAAAGCCATATTACTTTATAACACATTTTAAGTCGAACCCAGTGAAAATACAAATTTTGATAAAGATATACTTGCGATTCACTTTCACTAACACTGGTTTTTAATTAACTAAAACGGAGGCCGTTAACCATACCTGTATATTCTGCAAACCCACAACGCACTAGAAGTCACGTGATCTAGTAAAATGGCCTCCGGCCGCCATATTTATAGCGGGAAAATTATCCACCGAGACCCGAATTCAAAAATTATTTCTCAAAATGAGCTCATCGACAATTTTTTTTACAGAAAATATTCGCTGGTTCGCAAGGAAACTAGATACATTATTCAATTATAGGTGATATTCCTTGTTTTTCATGCAAATTATACCGAAAAAAATACCTGGAAAATTATTGATAGTATATTACTATATATCTTCTTTACCGGCTGAGGTAGTTATGTCATGTCACGCAAGTCACTGTCAAAATCGTTTTCTAACTCATGGCTCATGGCGTAGAAACAATAAAAACAATAATTTTTAAAAAATGCTTAGTCCAGCTAGCGGAACGGGTGTCTGTTATGTTAAGTCCGCTAAAGTAATCAGATTTGTTAGGAAAGGATGTACTAATAGACCTTTCTTCCACATTGTAGCTACTGAGGTGTGTATGTTTTTGTCAGCTAATACACAAACATATCAAAGCTATTGCTAATATTAAATTTTATACGTTTCTAATTTAGAGACGAAGAAATCAAGACCACCCTGTAATAGAACAACTAGGAACCTATGACCCCTACCCGAACCAGTATAATGAAAAATTAATATCATTAAATTATGAACGTATTAGACACTGGATTGGAAATGGAGCTCTTTTGACAACACCTGTAGAGCAATTATTAGGTATTTACTTAGCATATATTTTGATATCTTGTGTCAGTGTTGTTGCTGAAAGCATTGAATACTAACTAGTAACCATACCAAAATAAACGAGATTATAGAAAAAACTTACATCAAGTTTTATGCAAATGAAACAGGACTTAGATTTTAAGTCGTTATGTATGTCACTACACAAATTAATATTTTATCGAGATAAATGTCTTGGTTGCATTCATCCAAGCATATCGCTACCTGATCGCTCCTTCACCAGTCAGTGATTATGCTTCTGCCAGGCTGAACGGTCTGAGATATGCTGTCATCTGATTCAATGTGTCGTTATATTTTCAAAATTTGCTTTCACTATTTTTTCAACCTCTGTTCATCTGTCAAAGTAAAATAATGGACAACGGAAATAGAAATTTATTCCGTTTACTTGCGGGAGATGTTGATTTAAATACAAATATGATGCAAAATATAATAGAAGATTTGATAAGGCAACAAGTAATATTAAATCTTTTAAGAAAAAAGTATGATGTATTTCAACTGAAAAAATCTTTTATTGTGTTAATGAGTATATGAGCTCTCATTTTTAACTTTTAATTACTTCTAATTCTTCATTGTTCCTATTTACACATATTCTTTTTTTGTTATTCAAGTTTTTTAATCTGTAATGTGATTTATTTTTTTTAAACTTATCAAAATTAAGACTTAGTTCCTAAGATCTTGTTGTTGACTATATTTCAGTACTTTTGTGAAGTCTGTGAAAATAAAGATTTTATTATTATTATTATAAATCCGTTGCCATTAAACAAATTAAAATTTCAAGAAAAAAATGAAACCACCAAATGGGTGATTTTACCAGGTGACAATACCGATGTTTATTGACTGCTTATTTAAAGAACATTTTCAAATGTCTCGTAGGAGTTGTGAGGTTAGGAAATAGATTAAGAATTGTTTTTATTGCATTAAATTTGATTATTAATGTAAATATAGTTCTTCATTTCCTGTTAGAATATATTGTATGTTGCCATGCTCATTGCTCGTATACAACACTAAACTCTTATCCGTTTTAATTATATTCAATTTATGTATGCTACAAAAAATGGTGTCCGGTTCGATAGCGCTCAACACAACAAATCCCGTTCAATCCATGGCCACTCTGATAGCAATCGACCCAGTTGAAGGCAACCATTGTTTCATGTGAAGTACTAGTGACATTTTCTTGTGTCGAAAATGTACTTGACAGATGAGCGAAGTTCAAAATATGAAAGGAAGAAGAGTAATTGCTTTTCGATTGATTACACCGGCAATTTTAAAAACAGTAGAAACTTAATTTCAAAGACGCATAGAAATGTGTGTCTGTTAAAATGGGCAACATATTATAAAGCCCTTATTATAATTTTTTTCTTTTCAATTATTTGAAAAAACCCCTATTTTTTAAGTTTATCCTTGCATTTTGTACTTATTGCTCAGTAAATCGAAAATAGTTACAAATAGCCATAGGGAAGTACTTACAAAAAATGACCAGTGTGAAATCATCCACAACCACATTCTGATGTAGGATTATAATCGATAAAGTTATGGCAATGAAATAATACGAACTATTTTACCTGGTTTTAATTTAATTACAAACAGTCATTTCTTATCTCTTAACTAATGCAAAAAATGTAAAATTTCACGAAATTTGCTTGTTTTAAAAATGAAAATTTTTTTATGAAGAGGATAAATAAATAAGTCATTAAATGGTTCTAAAATTAAAAAAATTCGTAATTTTCTAATTAATTGTTGATGCGTCAACATTTTAACGTAAACTTGTTATTAATATAGCAGTAGATTGTTTGCAGGTATTGAAATCATTTGTCAGGAGGTTTAAGAGGTTGAGAAGGGGTAAAAACGGTATATATCAATAAACAAATTAAAAGATTATTAATCTGTAAACATATTTATGCAATGGCATTGCAAATAATAAAATAAGCTATTGCAGCTAGCAGAGTCATTCGTCAGGTCATGTTAGAAGGTGTGAAGGGGTGAAATTTGTTAATATCGATAAAAACTTTAATAGTCCTTGAATTGTAAAATCTTTAATTAACACTTGTCATAAATAATTTTATTAATTGTTTTTAACTGCTAAAATCATTCTCAGCCCGTCTAAGGGGGTGAAGCGAGGGGATGAAATATTTAAAATATCGTAGCTTTTCAAATAATTGATGCGTCAAAATTTTAACGTAGACTTGTTACTAATAGAGCAGTAGATTGTTTCCAGCTGTTGAAATCATTCATCAGCCCGTCTAAGGGGGTGAAGCGAGGGGATGAAACATATAATAAATAATAACTTTCTAAGCGGTTGTTGATGCGTCAAAATTTTAACGTGAATTTGAATTAACACTTGTCATAAATAATTTTATTAATTGAAGTAGATTCTTCCGGGTCTTGCCATGGTCGTCGAACTTGACTTGACGTTTCGCTGATCATCCTGTCAGCTTCTTCAGAAGGATTCTAAAGACTAGTCTTTACTAGACTAGTCAACGGCCGTGAAAACCTGCATTCTAATTTTATTAATTGTTTTTAATATTTAAAATATCATAGCTTTTCAAATAATTGTTGATGCGTTGCTACTAATAGAGCAGTGGGTTGTTTCTAGTTGTTGAAATCATTCGTCAGCCCGTCTGAGGGGGTGAAGCGAGGGGATGAAACGTATAATAAATCGTAACTTTCTAAGCGGTTGTTGATGCGTCAAAATTTTAACGTGAATCTGTTACCAATACAGTACTTGACAGTTTCCAGGTATCGAAATCATTTGTCAGGGGGTTTAAGAGGGTGAGAAGGGGTAAAAACGGCAGATGACAATAAGCAAATTAAAAGATTATTAATCTGTAAAAATATTTATGCAGTTACGTTGCAAATAATAAAATAAGTTCTTGCAGCTAACAGAGTCATTCGTCAGGTCGTGTTAGAGGGTGGAAGGGGTGAAATTTGTTAATAATCGATAAAAACTTTAATAGTCCTTGAATTGTAAAATCTTTAATTAACACTTGTCAAATAATTTTACTAATTGTTTTTAACTGCTAAAATCATTTGTCAGCCCGTTACTAATAGAGCAGTGGATTGTTTCTAGTTGTTGAAATCATTCTTCAGCCTGTCTAAGGTGTTGAAGTGAGGGGATGAAACGTATAATAAATCGTAACTTTCTAAGCGGTTGTTGATGTGTCAAAATTTTAACGTGGATCTGTTACCAATACAGTACTTGACAGTTTCTAGGTATCGAAATCATTTGTCAGGGGGGGTTTAAGAGGGTAAGAAGGAG
Source organism: Leptura quadrifasciata (assembly GCA_963675555.1). Classification (NCBI taxonomy): domain Eukaryota; kingdom Metazoa; phylum Arthropoda; class Insecta; order Coleoptera; family Cerambycidae; genus Leptura; species Leptura quadrifasciata. The sequence goes on along the minus strand of OY776674.1, from coordinate 114,432,409 downwards.
TAAAAACGGTACATATCAATAAACAAATTAAAAGATTATTAATCTGTAAAAATATTTATGCAGTGATGTTGCAAATATTAAAATAAACTATTGCAGCTAACAGAGTCATTCGTCAGGTCGTGTTAGAGGGTGTGAAGGGGTGAAATTTGTTAATAAATTATAAATACTTTAACAATCCTTGAATTGTAAAATCTTTGATTCATACTTGTCATAAATAATTTTATTAATTGTTTCTAACTGCTAAAATCACTCATCAGCCCACCTAAGGGGGTGAAATATTAAAAAAATGAAGCTTTTCAAATAATTGTTGATGCGTCAAAATTTTAATGTAGACTTGTTACTAATAAAGCAGTGGATTGTTTCTAGTTGATGAAATCATTCGTCAGCCCGTCTAAGGGGCTGAAGCGAGGGGATGAAATGTATAATAAATCGTAACTTTCTAAGTGGTTGTTGATGCGTCAAAATTTTAACGTAGATTTGTTACCAATACAGTATTTGACGGTTTCTATGTATTGAAATCATATGTCAGGGGGTTTAAGAGGGTGAGAAGGGGTAAAAACAAACGGTATATATCAATAAACAAATTAAAAGATTATTGATCTGTAAAAATATTTATACAGTGACGTTGCAAATAATAAAATAAGTCTATTGCAGCTAACAGTCATAAATATTACTTGTCATAAATAATTTTATTAATTGTTTCTAACTGCTAAAATCACTCGTCAGCACGCCTAAACAAGGATAAAACAAGGGTATGAAATTTTTAAAAAATTGAAGCTTTTCAAATAATTGTTGATGCGTCAAAATTTTACCGTAGACTTGTTTCTAATGGAGCAGTGGATTGTTTTTAGTTGATGAAATCATTCGTCAGCCCGTCTAAGGGGCTGAAGCGAGGGGATGAAATGTATAAGAAATCGTAAGTTTCTAAGTGGTTGTTGATGCATCAATATTTTAATGTAGATTTGTTACCAATACAATACTTGACCGTTTCTATGTATTGAAATCATTTGTGAGGGGGTTTAAGAGGGCGAGAAGGGGTTAAAACGGTATATATCAATAAAAAAAATTAAAACATTATCGATCCGAAAGGTATTTTTTATGCAGTGACGTTGCAAATAATAAAATATTGCAGCTAACAGAGTCTTTCTTCAGGTCGTGTTAGAGGGTGCGAAGGGGTGAAATTTTGTTAATAATCGGTAAATACTTTAATAGTTCTTGAATTGTAAAATCTTTAATTCATTCATGTCATAAATAATTTTATTAATTGTTTCTAACTGCTAAGATCACTCATCAGCCCGTCTAAGGCGGTGAAGCTAGGGGATGAATTGTTTAAGGAATCGTAACTTTCTAAGTGGTTGTTGATATGTCAAAATTTTAATGTGCATCTGTTGCCAATACAGTAGTTGACAGTTTCTAGGTATTGAAATCATTTGTCAGGGGGTTTAAGAGGGTGAATAGGGGGTAAAAACGGTATATATCAAGAAATAAATTATATGATCATCTGTATCTGTAAATATAGTGTTTTGTGCTGCCCTCTAACGGAGAGAGATGTGATTAAGTTCCTGGTCAAAGTGAAGGGAAACCTGTTATTCTGTTACTCCCTGACTAGTAGGGTGGCGCCGTCTATGAGCCAATTGACGAACAATCATCTAGTATATAGTAGAAAACTATGGAGGATTCTAGAATAGAATTCTGGTAGATTTCAAGTGTGTATATAAAGAGGTGAATCCAGCAGATGGGGGAAGAGTTCAGTTCAGTGAAGTATACAGTACAGTTCTAGTATACAGACAGAGAGTTTTTAGGTTAGACAAGAGTTGACAAGTCTAAGAAGAAAAGTAAATAGTGTTTTAAAAGTAGTGAATTTATGATAGATTAAGTTATTGTTAGTTGTGTGATTTTTAAGTGTTTACTAGTGTAATTTTAGTGATTAATAAAATAGTGGTTAGTGAAGATTCATGTTGCAAGTTATTTGAACCCACAGAGTGTTTACTGAAGACTGTAAACACGCAACAATATTTATGAAGTGACGTTGTAATAATAAAATAAATCTATTACAGCCAACAGAGTCGTTCGTCAGGTCGTGTTAGAGGGTGTGAAAGGGTGAAATTTGTTAACAATTGATAAATAAGTTAATAGTCCTTGAGTTGTAAAGTCTAATTCATACTTATCATAAATAATTTTATTAATTGTTTCTAACTGCTAAAATCATTCGTCAGCCCGTCTAAGGAGGTGAAGCGAGGGGGTGAAATATTCAAAAAATCATAGCTTTCTAAGTAGTTGTTGATGTGTCAAAATTTTAATGCGGATCTGTAACCAACACAGTAATGGACAGTTTCTTGGTATTAAAATTATTTATCAGGGAGTTTAAGAGGGCAAGAAGGGGTAAAAACGTTTTATATCGATAAGCAAATTAAAGGATTATTAATCTGTAAAAACATTTATGCAATGACGTTGCAAATAATAAAGTAGGTCTATTGCAGCTAATAGGTCCACGTTAAAATTTTGACAGCTACGATTTCTTAAATATTTCATTCCTCGCTTCTCTTTTTGGATTTTTAAGACATTTCTTCCTCTCGCTTCATACCCTTAGACGAGCTGACAAATAATGTTAGCAGTTAGAAACAATTAATAAAATTATTTATGACAAGTGTGATTTCATGGTTTTGCAATTCAAAAACTGTTAAAGTATTCATCGATTATTAACAAATTTCACTCCTTCACACTCTCTAAGACTACCTGACGAATGGCTTTGTTAGCTGTAACAGATTTATTTTATTATTTGCAACGTCACTGCATAAATATTATTACAGGTTAATAGTCTTTTAATTTGTTTATTGATATATACAGTTTTTACCACTTCTCACACTTTCAAACCCCCTGACAAATGATTACAATGCCTAGAAACTATCCACTACTGTATTTGTAACAGATCCACGTTAAAATTTTAACATATCAACAACTACTTAGAAAGTTTAGATTTTTTAAACATTTCATCCTCTTAGACGGACTGACAAATGATTTCAGTGTCTAGAAACTATCCACTACTCTATTAGTAACATGTCTAGCTAAAACTTTGACGCATCAACAATTATTTGAACAGCTACGATATTTTAAATATTTCATCTCCTTGCATCACCCCTCAGACGGGCTGACGAATGATTTTGGCAGTAAAAAACAATTAATTAAATTATTGACTAGTGTGAATACAAGATTTTACAATTCAAGAACTGTTAAAGTACTTATCAATTACTCGATCGATTATTAACAAATTTTACCACTTCACACCCTCTAACACGACCTGACGAATTACTTTCTTGGCTACAACATACTTATTTTATTATTTGCAACGTCGCTGGATTAATATTTTTACAGATTAATAATTTTTTAATTTGTTTATTGATATGTACCGTTTTTACCCCTTATCACCCTCTTAAACCCCCTGACAAATGATTTCAATACCTGGAAACAATCTACTTCTCTATTAGTAACAAGTCTACGTTAAAATTCTGACGCATTAGCAATTAATTAGAAAATGACGAATTTTTTAAATTTTAGAACCATTTAATGTAAGACTTATTTATCCTCACATAAGTTTTTCTTAAAACCCATAATTGTGACTTTGGTGATTTTTTCAATATGCATCTGCAGATGGCATTATTTCAACAAAAAAATTCATTACAATTCAAGTGGTTGGGAGAAGAGCCAATAATAATATAGGAATGAATAGTCTAGAAAGAGGCTTTAAAAAATGTGCTAACATTCCATTTAAAAAAGGCACTTGACCTTGTAATTTCGTTTTGGCTGTCCTGTATGTTTGAAAATAATTTTCTAATTTTCGGTTATAGACTTTTTTATTTAGTCTATTTGTATATTTTTTTAAATTTTTATTGTAAAACTCCAGATAGATAGTTTATTCTGTTAAGACAATAAAATTGTATACATTCGTCACTTCCACTTACAAAATCATCAGAATATATATATAGCAGTAACATAAAATTTAGCACTACAGCTATAGACATTTAGATAATATTAATCATAGTTAGTAAAATTAAATACCATTTAAGACATTAATTAGTTAAAAAGTTAAAACATCATTTAAAAATTCAAACATATCATAGTAAGCTCTTTTTAGTAAAAACTGTTCCGCCTTATATTTAAAACTTTTCAAATCTAAGAATTTCATCTCATCGGGTAATTTATTGAAAAAGGTTGGTCTAAAATCGTTCACACCATTCATTGATTTTGTGAATTTATAATTTATATGCTTTTTTGATATATTAGTTTTATTGCGGGTATTGTACGAGTGTATATCTGTATGACATTTATAACTTGTCAATGTTTGTTCTCACATAAACAAGACAATCGTATATATACATACAAGGTAAAGTAAGTATTCGATATTGAATAAAATAAGGTTGGCAATGTTCTCTAATATTTACACCCGCGATGACGCTCACAGCCAGTTTTTGCATTCTAAATATATTTACTTTGTTGGCACAATGACCTCAATTTAGTAAGCCATATAGGTGGCTGTGAAAGAATGCAAAATAAGCTGTGCGGATCTCTGGGGAGACAGAGCTACTCAGTTTCCTCAACAGAAAAAGGTTGGACGCGAGTTTTTTGGATAAACTTAGTGTATGAGCTCCTCAGTTTAATTTGCTATCGACATGAAAACCAAGAAATTTCACTGGTTCTGTATTTGGGTTTTTCAGCTTCAAACCTATTGTTGTCTTCTATGTTTTATCAATACTAGTTTTTAATTTAATGGAAGAAAAATATTAATCTGCTTGGGTTTCAGCATCATTAGAAATTGTCTTAGTTAAATTTTCATCTTTGTGGCAGTTTATTAACGTGGCATCATCCGCATAGAGGACTAAGAATGTGTTCATGATACTGTCTGGCAGATCATTGATATAGATGATAAAAAAAAAGAATTGGTCCTAACACAGATTCTTGAGGAACCCCTTCAGTCATTTCAACGAACTGTGTTCTGTTAAGTAAATATGTGCGAATTATATCTAAAGCGTTCCCTGCGATGTTGTAATGTTTGAGTTTATCTAGCAGATTGTCATGCACAATACATCAAATGCCTTGCTCAGGTCACATAAGCAAGACTCACTCCTCCAGTGTAGACAGTACCACATCAATAAACTCCACCATTGCCGATGTAGTAGATTTCCCTTTACGGAAACCATGTTATTGCTTCTGTGAAAGCAGACCATTTAATTCAAAGTAGTTCAAAAATCTTCTTTTAATTACCGCTTCTAATATTTTGGAGAATAATTGGCACAATTGATAATTGGACGATAATTTGAAATATCGTTTAAGTTACTTTTTTGTGCAAAGGAGTTACTTTAGAACACTTAAGACAAGCAGAAAAAATTCCACTATATAGACACTGGTTTATCAAATAAACCAATGGATCCAAAATGGTTTCCATCATGTACTTAACTAAACTATTGCTTAAACCGTATATCTTTTGCACGTGAGTTATTCAAATTTTTAATAATGTCTCTATGTCAGCTTGTGTTACTGGTTCTAAGTTATAAAGCGAAACGCCTTCTGACATTACATGATTGGTTAGATAATCTAACGACGTTTTATCTACTGCAGCAATTGTGTTGACAATGTTCCCAGCAATACTTGAAAAAAAATGTATTAAAATCATCTGCAGATATCACATTGTTGCTTTGTATAGGTTTATTTGGATATCGAAGTCCGACGCACTATTGCCCCACCCTGTATATATGTGTGTGTATTGTTCGGTTCATGTACACTCTTGAACATGCGTAAAAGCAAGCAGAAACATGTATTTCTGAGCACCACCATGATATGGAAATTGCGTAAAATTCGGACTTTCTGGGCACTACATCTTAAAATCCTGTCGGTAAAATTTTTTGTGCCCGTGAAGACTTTTGATCATCATGACGTAACCTACCTGTGCGTAAATTTTGAGCCCATTTGATTGAAACTCAATTGCCATAAGAAAACTGCGGGGCCTTTCAAATATTCATATCTCGCTTATTTTTCAACCAAATTCATTATTTGAGATGTCAAAATGTCGGGCTTCGAAAGTTCTAAAAATGTTGTACTAGATAGTTGTCATACAAATTAGCAAGCTCCGATAAAAACACAATCATGTTTTTTTTTTTTTAACTTTGGGAAGTGAATTTGGTGGTGAACCCCCAAAAACATTTGCTCGAACTATTTTCTGTTTATAAGTACCTGAAGTGCTATCATTTAAAGTAAAAAATCCGAGGTCCCTAAAAACTATTCTACAAATATGTTATTTTACTGGGTTATTGATAATCAGTACTTTTAAAGAAATTTAATTGTATATATGATTAAATTTCTTTAAAATACAGGAACATACTTAAAGTTACTTAAGCATCCTGACCATATTTTTTGAGGATTTGCATCTATAATGTGCTTTTATTACTCTTTGTGTTTTCCAACTAGAATATAGTGTAACTTTAGTGGTCTTAGCTCAAAATACAAGTTGATTTTAGAACTAACATAGCTTTAATAATCATTATTCATCTCTTTTCTATTATTGTAAATTAATTTACTTCCAGGTTTGGCAGGATTTTTCCCAGTACACCCTACAAGCTTTATGACGGCATGGAGAAATAGAAAAAAGAATCAAGAAGCCAAAGAGAAGGATGATAAAAAAGACGAATCAGCATCTGCAAGTTTGTAAAAATGTAGGTTATTTTAAGTGAATAAAGAATCCACAAAAATTTCAGTAGTATTTGACAAATCATTTATTTATCAATTATTTACATATATATTATTCTCACATATTTAAGGTATATATTTTATAAACTTTTTAAGATATAATAATTAGAAATCAGCTACATATTTGAACGAAAACTAAAATGTTTTTTTTATAAAATCTACACCTCATTATGAAGCATTAATATTAGTATTATCACAATAGCGTAAAATATTTGAGTATTATTTAAGCCCTATATGATAAATGTTAGCTAAATATAAAATAAATTTTAGTACATAGTTAAAAATAAATAAACTGAAAAAATTCACGCGTACTGTGCCGTTAACACAAAATATAAATACAAGTCAATCCTTAAAAGTAGGTTGTCATGCTCTTTAACGGTTCTTGCTCCCGCTTATTCCTTTTTTTCGAGGAGTTTGTTGGCTAAAAAACAGATCGTTTAATCGAGCTATATAATGAGAAGCAGTGTATAGAGGGTGTCTCACCAGGAACTGCACCGATCGATATAGGGAAAAGTACGCACCAGAAAATTTTGAGAATTTAGGGAGCCACTAATGGCAGTGTGGCCAATCCAACTAAAATAATTACGAGCATCTGGCACTTCCGGTTATACCGGAAGTCGATACCAACTTGCTTATTTTAGATGGAACACCCTATATATTATAGGGTTTTCGAAAAGAGCATAAAATTCTGAGTCAAAAACATGTGGATATCCTATGCCTAAACCAAGCCGTTTCAGAGATATTTGACATTTAAAAAAAATTTAACATGTAATGGTTTACAATAACCTTTATAACTTTCTTCGTGTAAGAGATACTCATTTGTTTTTTTGCATGTAGAAATAATACAAAGGGGAACCGCACTTTACATTCAATAATAGTATACCAAGTGTTCCATTTTTGACGTTACATTTTGTAAACTTCAAACCGTGAAAACTTGTTTAAGTCAAATGGAATACCATATATTTTTTTACATTTTACAAGTTATGTAAATTTTTTTCTGATATAAGCATTGCGAGCTTTAAGTTACAACAATTTGTTGAAATATTTGCAATTTTCATAGTAATTCAAGAATTGTTAATAAAAATTTTATCAAACTAGCCATGATTACGAACAATCAATAATGTCAGTCAGTCTCTTATGTCAAAAAATGCCAGGACGTTTAAATTACACCCACGAAAACTTTTCGAATTTGTTTATTATTTATGGAGAATGTGATAAAGTAATATCAAGAACTTATAGTCCATTTGTTACTAGATATCCACAAAAATGGAAACCGTCATCAAACACTGTAAAACACTTACTGGGTAATTCTAAAAACTATGGCTCTGTCAACACAAGAATTCAAAAGCGGAAGCCTATTGTTGATGATGAAAACGTAGAAATAGCAATTCTAGGATATTGTTATGTGCTGCCCTCTAACAGAGAGGAGAGTTGTAATTACTCCCTGGCCAGAAGGGTGGCGCCATCTGTGGGCCAACTGGCGAACCACCATTTAGTAGTGCCTAAGAAAATTATAGAGAATTCCAGTATCTTCTGGAAAGTTCTACAATGATATTCTGGACATTCCAAGTGGGTATATAAAGAGGTGAAGCCAGCAGATGGGAGAACAGAACAGTACAGTTTAGTGAAGAATAAGGAACAGTTCAGTATCCAGTTCAGTTCTGGGTAATCTGTGGTTCTGGTTACAGAGACAGTTTGTAGAAGAAGAGTTCAGTTGAGTGAAGTAGGCAATACAGAATTTTTAGGTTAGATAAAGTTGTCAAGTTTAGGAAGAAAAGTACATAGTGTTTTAAAAGTAGTGAATTCATATTAGATTAAGTTATTATTAGTTGTGTGATTTTTAAGTATTTACTAGTGTAATTTTAGTGATTAAATAAATCAGTGGTTTGTGAAAATTCTTGTTGCAAGTTATTCGAATCCACGGAGTGTTTACTGAAAATTGTAAGCACGTAACAATTGGTGTCAGAAGCGGAATTGCAACAGAATTTCTGAAGAATTCGACGAAGTTCCATAGTGTTCTATTTGGAAACCACTGGAGATAGTGAAGTGAGTCGAACTGGAAAGTGATATAGACATTAGACGAGACTTATTTGTGCTACTGTGAAGAAATTTCTGCAACATTCTGTTTAGAAATTAGTGTAGTTTTATTTAAGTGCTTTCAACTGAGAAGTGATATAGACTGTAAATAAAATTTGACTTGTACCTGGCAAAGACTTGTAGTGTTGTTTGTTAGTTTTTGAATGGAAACAAGAAGCATGGCTGCTGAAAAACAAATACAAGACATGTTCGCCGCATTTAGAAAAATGATGCTAGAAGAGAAAGAAGAACAAGAAAAACGACGTCAAGAAGAAAAAGAAGAGCAAGAGAAACGACGCCAAGAAGAGAAAGAAGAACAAGAGAGACGTCAAGAAGAAAAAGAAAGACGACGTCAGGAAGAAAAAGAAAGACGACGTCAGGAAGAAAAAGAAGAACAGGAGAAACGTGAAGAAGAATTAAGGAAAATTATACAGGGGCAACAAGATGTTATCCTTTCGGCAACTGAAGACCTCAAAAGTGAAATTAAAGAGGATATGGGCAACATAAAGACTGAAATATGTGATGTCAAAGGAAAAGTAAATAAGGTTGAAGAGGAAGTATCTGAAGTCAAAGGAAAAGTTACTGGCGTCGAAGAAAAAGTTACTGGCGTCGAAGGGAAAGTTACTGGCGTCGAATGGAAAGTTACCGATATAGAAGGAAAATTTCGTGCAGTTGAAGGAGAGGTAGAGCGACTTAAGCGACTGTTAAGAGAACAAGGAGGCCAGCTGGTATTATCATCATCAGGTCCTCGATTACAACCGCCTTCCTTTGATGGTCAAACTTCTTGGTCAACCTATAAAAGACAATTTGAGGCAGCGGCATACGCAAACAATTGGAGTAACGAAGACAAAGCTATGGCATTGGTGCTAGCATTAAGAGGTCAAGCCTCAGAGTTGCTTCAGAGTATCCCAGTGTCGCAGCAACGTGATTTTAAAGTTTTGGAAGCTGCACTAGATCTAAGATATGGCGACCAACACCTCGCCCAAGTATACAGGACTCAGCTCAAATCACGCACACAAAAGGCTGGGGAAAGTTTACAAGATTTTAAAGCAGCTGTTGAGCGACTGACATACCTGGCTTACCCGGATGCACCCAAAGAATTCCAGGAACAATTAACAGTTGGTACTTTCATTGATGGCATAAGAGACGAGGAGATCAGGCGAGTCCTTAGATTAACTCGAGCTAAGACTGGTAGCGAAGCCTTAATCTATGCCCTCGAAGTTGAAGCCGCTTATGAAGAGACTCTACATCCGAGAGTACGAGCCATGAAAGTAGAAGAAGGGAACCATTTAGAAAAATCAAATATGGAATCTTTGATGGCTGACCTGCACAAAATGATAAGCCAGTTGATAACAAAACCAGATGCTCCAAGGAAGCAGGAAAGAGAACAGAGCGATGGACAGCCAAGGAAGGTGATTCGGTGTTATCAGTGCAGCAAACCAGGACATATGTTGCGGCAGTGTCGAGAACGGAATCCTGGGGAAGTAAACACTGCAAAGAAAGAGGAAGTCCGCTCTGATAAGATGAGATTGATTGTAATGTTAACAGACATACAGAAAATGGTCGCACAAGTACTAAACGAATTAAGTTCGCGACCGGAGCTGAAACAGGAACCGCAACCGCCGAAACAGGAGCCGAAGCAGCAGCGAAGTGCTGGAGGTTTGACAAAAGGAATCCGCTGTTATAATTGCGGCAAATTGGGGCATGTCAAGAGGTACTGTCGCCAGAGGAGCCCTAAGGAAGTGAATGCCGAGAATGTAAAGAAGCAGCAGGATATAGCAGAAGTGAAGGCAGTTAAGATAGAGGTTCCGAAGGACTGGTCAAAGAAAGTTCTAAGAGAGGAACAACTGAACGACGATGAAATTGGACCAATGTTGAAGGCGAAAGAAAAAGGAATCCGCCCGGAATGGAAGGACGTTTCCAGTAAAAGTGTTGGACTGAAGGCTTTATGGGCGCAATGGGATTCCCTTAGGGTTATAGATGGACTATTACGGAGAGCATGGGAGAGCCCGGATGGGAAAGAAGTTACCATGCGGTTGCTGATACCCAGGTGCCGAGTACCAAAAGTACTTCGGGAAGTGCACGAGGGAATATCCAGAGAGCACTTTAGCAGAAATAAGACTTTGGCTAGAGTACGGGAGCGATTTTACTGGGTAAATAGCTGTCAGGATGTAGAGGCTTGGTGTCGCAGTTGCAAGGTTTGTGCGAATGTGGCTGCCAAGAGGTCACCTACAGGGAGTGGTGATCGAATGAAGGCTAGATATGACCGCAATGCCAGTTCAGCAGGATTCAAGGTGGGGGACTCGGTTTGGCTGTATAACCCACAGCGGAGTGAAGAAGGATTCTCGAAGCCTCACTCACCTTGGGAAGGACCGTATTCTGTCATCACTAGAATCAACGACGTTGTTTATAGGATTCAACGTAGGAAGAAGTCCAAGATGAAGATCGTGCATCTGGACAGGTTGGCAAAGTATGCTGGGGTATCTGAATTGCCTGACCGGGACGTTCAGGCTTAAGGAGGGGGCAGTGTTATGTGCTGCCCTCTAACAGAGAGGAGAGTTGTAATTACTCCCTGGCCAGAAGGGTGGCGCCATCTGTGGGCCAACTGGCGAACCACCATTTAGTAGTGCCTAAGAAAATTATAGAGAATTCCAGTATCTTCTGGAAAGTTCTACAATGATATTCTGGACATTCCAAGTGGGTATATAAAGAGGTGAAGCCAGCAGATGGGAGAACAGAACAGTACAGTTTAGTGAAGAATAAGGAACAGTTCAGTATCCAGTTCAGTTCTGGGTAATCTGTGGTTCTGGTTACAGAGACAGTTTGTAGAAGAAGAGTTCAGTTGAGTGAAGTAGGCAATACAGAATTTTTAGGTTAGATAAAGTTGTCAAGTTTAGGAAGAAAAGTACATAGTGTTTTAAAAGTAGTGAATTCATATTAGATTAAGTTATTATTAGTTGTGTGATTTTTAAGTATTTACTAGTGTAATTTTAGTGATTAAATAAATCAGTGGTTTGTGAAAATTCTTGTTGCAAGTTATTCGAATCCACGGAGTGTTTACTGAAAATTGTAAGCACGTTACAATATTTTCATGCATTTCCAATGAAGTCATTAAGACAAGCTGCTTTGGAATCAGGATTCAGTTCACAGAATCTTAATTAAACATAAATTTCACCCCTTCTCATTCCAAATGGTTCAGCGATTAAAAGAAACATATTTCCTAAGAGAAAACTTTTGTGAATTTATTCTGATAAGGTCTATAGGCGATGATTCTTATTTGGGAAATATATGGTCAGATGAAGCTAAATTTACCAAAAATGGACTTTTTAATCGACACAATTCGCATTCTTGAAGTGACTCGAATTCTCCAGGGAGCGAAATTTTCAAGAAAGTTGGCAGTTTAATGTTTACTGTGCCATAAGAAACGATAGTGTGGTGGCATTACAATTTTATAAGAAAAATATAAACAGTAAGTTAAAAAGATTTTTTCTTCTGCTAATATATGTATGATTAATTTTTTTGTTTTTTTAGGTGAAAGGTATCTAAATATTACAAAATTTGAATAATAACTATTCAGAAAATTTACCTCTCGCTGAACATAAAATATTTTTTATCAGCACAACGGTAGTCACCACATAACGCGTATTTGATAAATAATTTTTTACAAGAAACTTTTTACGATTAATGGATTGCCAATAATGGACCTTTCCTATGGCCTCCTCGTTCGCCCAATTTATCAATTCTAGATTATTTTATTTGGGGAACTATTAAAAATAAAGTTTATGAGAGCCCATTAACAACTATTGAAGATTATATACAGAGAGTAAGAAATACATTTCAAATCTTATCACAGGATTCAATTAGAAGAGCTACTCATGAAGAACTAATACGAAGGTGCAAAAAATGTGTGGAGGTTCGAGGGCGGAATTTTGAACAATTATTAAATTAAAATGGAATCATGTTTTTAGTTGATTTTATCTTAGGTATTTGAGTTTAGGTAAAGTGTCTTCAATCCAATTAATAGGCATATTACAGTGTTATTTTCCGTTTTTGTGGATATCTAATAACAAATGTATTACAAGTTCTTGATATTACTTTATCACATTCTCCATAAACAAATTCAAAAAGTTTTCCTAGGTGTAATTCAAACGTCCTGGCATTTCTTGCCATAAGAGAATGACTGACATTACTGATTGTTTCTAATCACGGCTAATTTGATAAAATTTTTACTAACAATTCTTGAATTTCTATGAAAATCACAAATATTTCAAAAAGTTGTAACTTAAACCCCCACAATGCTTATGTCAGAAAAGAAGGAATTAAATTTTACATAACTTGATGTAAAAGAATATAGGGTGTTCTATTTGACCTAAACAAGTTTTCGGAGTTTGAAGTTTACAAAATGTAACGTCAAAAATGGAACACTTGGTATACTACTATTGAATGTAATTCAATTGTAGAGTGTGGTTCCCCTTGTGTTATTTCTACATGCCAAAAAACTAACGAAGAAACTTATTGTAAACTACTACACCTGTCAAATTCTTTTTTAAATTAATGTCAAATATCTCTGAAACGGTCAGTTATGTCAAATAAATTATTTTGACAAGAAATCATTGGTGGGTATCACAATGACATTGACACTAATAAAAATAATATATTATGAGTGATGCGTCACTGGTGAGAACCATATTTACAATGGGAAAATCGGTCGATTACCTATTTTTCGGCCACAATAACTACATGGCATTTGAAACTTCAAAAATCTGTTTGATATATTTACTTCAAAATTTTGAATTCAAATTCATTTATTACAGGAATTATATAACAAAAGAAAAAAACTGAACAAAAATCATTAGAATATATAAAACAAGTGGCTGACACAATAAAATTATATAGGATCATGTTTTTTATTACATTTTTAATTAACTGTTAATTAAAAACTCAGCAGCTCCATACTGACTGAAATTGTTTTTCCGGCTTTTTATCATGACGTCTTTACACTTTGAATTTCTCTAGCACAATAAAATTCATATAGAAATTTCTGCCACCAGCTCCCAGGCCATTAGGCATAGGGTATATCATGTTTTTAACTCAGAATTTTATGCTCTTTTCGAAAACCCTAAAATATACAGGGTGGACCATTAATAATAGGCCATAGTTCAGGGATAGATTTTTTGGCCCAAAATATGAGGATATAACCAAATATGCTTTAGTAAAATGTTGATGTGGAAAAGATACAGGGTTTCAAAGTTCAAATTATTTTTTCGTTTTTTTTGCAATAACCCAACAGCCTCTTGACTGATCTTCACCAAATTTGCTAGAGGAACTTTTTTTATTCTAAGGAACAATAATTTATGTATTACATCACGTTAGATCATAGAGGGCGCTGCAGGACCTGCATCTGATGATGAATTTTATTCATTTTTTTTTTTTGACGAAATGTTGTGGTACTTCTGATCAGAAAATCTGATGAGGACATCATTTCCGCGTATAAAAAGTACACTTGGTAAAACTTGATAATTCCAACCGTTTTCGAGGAAAGTGCCGTTAAATATTTCAGTAATTTTTTGAAAGACAAATTCAAATTTAATGAAACAAAGTGTATTTATTGAGTACAAAACGTAAGGAAAAACAACATCGTAGTAACAGTGTAAACTCTTTCTCACTTTCTTATGAACTAATGGATTATTTTCATGATATTGAGATAAATACATAAATCAAAAGATTGTCTAAAATAAGGATTTAATCTTATTAGAAGACCAAAAATAATGTAAAAGTTGACTTAATAACATTATAAACTTTCCCCCATGCAAAAACCCCATTGCTGCAACTTAGAATAAATTTTCGATATGGTCTCCACCACTGAACTCTATTACAGTAAATTATAGCCATTATAGGCATATGCGCGTAACCAAAATGTGATAATCATGCGATTTAAAATGCACAGACAAGCGCCGACGCAGTAGGAAATCTAAGGTTAAAAATATGTCGGAACTTGACTCAAACAGTTGTGTACGGAAGTTATGCGCTGACGCAAGTTTGTGTTTTATTTGTTTCTAAAGCGTAGGTCTTAAATTGAATGCGAATTACAGAGTCGGTCTTCGTGATTTTATCCTTTCCTTTGCGAAAAGTTGTGAGATATATTGGTTATTTTGTATATAATTTTGTGACTTATAAACAGTGTGTATCTTAATTAAGACAATAGGTGCGCACTTGTATGGTACTGTTTCGTAAGAACCGGGACGAAATCCCGAGTTTGTTATATTTTAAGTAAGTATACCTACTCAACTTTTGTCTGTTGTATTAAAATAAGCTACCATCTAAATATTGGCAAGACAGTCCGATTTTGGATTTTTTTTCTTTTAAAATGAGTACTTTTGCCTACTTAAACACGAATTTTTATTAAAAATAGGCTGTATATACTTCCCGAGATATCAGGATGCAAAATATTGTAACCTTACATTTTTTCATTGCTGCGATTTTTAAGTTTATTATTTGTGAATTGTTAAGTACCTAAATAGTATTAATATAAATACGTATCCAACATATTCGGGGTAATAATACTGATTCCAAGATCTTTTTGAAAACACATAACGTTATCATACTTTTTGTAAATTAATATTACAATTTTATGAAACAAGCAAGTTCAAACTGTGAAATATGAGTCCAGTCAGCCAACGTGGTAAAGTTGACAATAGGAACACTCAAGTATATTACTAGTAAGTCAATAGAGTGCGGCAGCAAGGCATCTCAATTATTTGTGTATTATGCAAAATAAATAAGGAACACACATTACCCTTCTTTGCTTAGCGCAGTCGGTTAAAAATAATGCAAATATGTGCCAAATGTTTATGGAAATACAAACAGAATGACAATGTTTGACATATAACAAAGCGTTTTGTGAATAAAAAGAGAATTTCCTGAAATTTTATAACTAATTTATATTTTTAATTATGTAATAATTTATTTAAAAATTTTGTTTTAATTTATATATTTTACTAGCGAGACATTTTGTAATATTAAAAAAACAAATTCTGCTATTTTTAAGCAGAAGTTTCATTTATTAAAATTTTTTAATATTTTTTGCACACCATGGCAAGATACCACTGAAATCTATTATAACTGAACAGTTAAGGACAAGCGGAGCTCTGTCTTTATGGCATTCTACTACGATACTAAATATAAAGCAAGAGGAGCCGCAGTTAGTGCTTGAATGGGTGACTTTCAGAGAAACGCAGCAATCTTGACTCACCTTCTAGCAGCTTCTATTTCAGTGTATTAACAAATGCTATTTAATTCTAGATGGGGATTGTGTAGTGGATATACTATCTTTGGGAGGGTATGTAAAACAGTTAATCCCCTGTCCATTAAATACTAGGCAAGTAAAAAAAATCCCTATTCTTTGATAGAGGTTTGGCAAAATTTCCAGTTTGAGAGTAGCTTGTCTCCTGGTATTGGTTCTTGCCCTTGGTAGCGGAAATAAACCGATGTTAAAATAATCAAGGAAAATAAAGCAATAGAGTTCCAGTGCAAAATACTTAATAAAAAGTAAGAAAATTGTTGCTTCCCTTGGTTCATGTTTACATTGTATTTGTCAAAAGTACAGTACAAGATTTTATCAGATTTTCCACGTTTCAGACGAATTATATTACGAATTTTAGTTATTCAGTTACTTTGTCAGAAAAAGTATTTAATGTAGCAAGTAAACATTTGGTATATGTACACTACTACCGGGGATGAAACCACATACTTTTAGTCAAAATATAAATGGACATTATACTTTAATTTTCTCTTGCAAATAGAGAAGGAAGTTTTACGTAAACACCTTTACATATTCTTTTACAATTCATTGTCTCATGAGTATGTCATATTTTTATAAACAAACGAGTAAAACAATCTATCACTTATATATCAAGGCATTTGATCTTAAACAAAAAAGCTAAGTTATCTTGAAATTCAAATAATAATACCACACCAAGTATTTGAAAATTGTTAATTATTACCTTTTCTTCATTTCATTTGTCAATTCAAACATACCTATTTGTGAATATAAAATGCATGGTTTTAGTTTTCAATAAAAATTCACTAGTACCTTCTCATATATTTACTGATTGATCGTAGAAAAAAAGTATAGGTTGTTTTCAGGCCTCAATTTTAGCTTTTATTAATTTTAAAATCATATTTCGACCCCAGAGATAGAAAATATATGACTGTTTTTTGTGAACTATATATTGAACTTATGATCATACATATTCGACATTTGCTACAAGAAATTGAAAATAAAATGATTGTTTTGGGAATAACGATAACTTTGATTTTTTTTATAACTATCAAGGCAAATAAATTGTTATATTTATTTATACGATTTTTAAAAAAAGTTAAAAATATGAAACACGCAATAAAAATAAGGCCGGCCCTGACGTATTTCATAGTGCGATTGCGCGCTACTATGTGGCCGCCATATTTGCGCGATATTCAATTGTATGTAAAATTTTTGTGGGCATTGGCATTCCATTTAATGTAATAGAGTTCAGTGGTCTCCACCTACTTCTATGCCTTCTATGCCCAGAGCTATGATTCCTTGGGACTTAAAATCAACATTGGAAAGACTAAGATTATGTCAACTCCTCATCAAGTGAACCAAATAGACATTACACTTAACGGAAATTCTCTTGAAGTGGTGGATCAGTTCAATTACTTAGGCAACGTTGTTAATGACAAAGCAAACATGGACAGCGAGATTCGCAATAGAATTAACGCTGCATCTAGAGCACTCTGGGGACTTAGAGAGAGAGTATTTGACAACCACGACCTTGCTTTGTCAACGAAAATGGCTGTCTACAGAGCAGTTGTCATTCCAACACTGCTATATGGATGTGAAAGCTGGGTCACTTACCGTCGTCATGTGAAAGAATTAGAACGTTTTCAGCAAAGACACCTCAGAAGTATGATGAAAATCCGTTGGTTCCATCATATATCAAACGTGGAAGTACTCAGGAGAGCAAACAGCCTTCCAATTGAGGTGCTTATTTCAAGAGCACGCCTAAGATGGGCAGGTCACGTTCATCGTATGCATGATAACCGCCTTCCTAAATGTACACTTTATGGTGAATTGCTAAGCGGTAGAAGAAGGCGTGGCGGCCAACGAAAGAGGTTCAAAGACGCTCTCCATGAAAATCTAAAATCCTGCGGTGTTGCAGACGAGCAATGGGAACAACTTGCAGCGGACAGAACCGAATGGCGAGGGGTTGTGGCCAACTATCAAGGAAATGTTGCTGCAAGAAGGCCAAATCCAAGACCTAACGGTCTATGTTTGTCCTGACTGCGGTCGACATGTGCTCTCCCGAATTGGCCTCTATAGCCATAGTCGTGTGCACGGTAGATGAATGGGAATTACAATAGACTACACCTTTTACTTGTTTTTATTGCACAATTTATCGACTGTAACATTTTTATACTCGGACTCGAGTAACGGCTAATAATAATAATAATAATAATATGCCTTTTCTAATTCTATTCATAAAACATTTTCTTACATTGAAAAATACATTTTCCTATCCTCTAATAAAATTCGCTGCGTTTTGTATTTTGTCCCACACTTCTTCTCTTGAGTTGATACTATTTGCATAGACTATATAAGGACTTCATATGTCCCCACACATAACAATCCAAAGGATTATAATCAGGACTCCTTGGTGGCCAAACAAACTCACTTCCTCGACCGATCCATCAGCATGGGAAAGTCTCATCAAGATAATTCCTTACTTCAATGGAGAAATGAGGAGGAGCTCCATCTTGCATGAACCACATTCTGTTCCATATGTCTAGCATGAAAGCAAGAGTATTTTGAAGAAAAAAACATAAGACTGTCCATTTAAATTGGTCCCAATAATTGATCGCCGATGATACTACACCAAACGTTAATCTTAAATTCTTGCTGAAAATGCCTTTCTTTAATGGTATGAGGATTTTCTACTTCCCAGTAATGGATATTTCTCCAGTTAAAAACGTCTCGGCGAGTAAAAGTTGCTTCGTCGGTAAATAAAGTGTTCTTCACAAAATTTCGATCTTTGTTGTGTTTATTTAGAACAAATTGATAAAATTGTAGCCTTTGTAGTAAGTTTTGTACACGAGTGAGATGATATGGGTAGAAGCGTTCTTTATGTAAGACTCTTAGGATAGATTGTTTACTCACCCCTGTTGCCGCTGCTAAACGACTTGAGCTGACTTGAGGATCTTCATCCACACGAACTAAAATTTCTAGTTCTTAACCTGGAGTCATTCGTTTTGGTCGTTCTACATCGTTTTTATGGCGAAATAAACCTGTTTCTCTCAAACGACGAAACAGATCTTTGAAAATCTTATGTTCTGGCTGTATTCTATTTGGATATTGCAATGAGTATCTCCTCGCTGCAGCACGTCCGCTAAAATTATTTTGTGTGTAAACAGGAAGGGACACAAGAACAAAATAAAATGATCAAATGACGTAAATGACAGAACTAAAACGTAACCAAAGCACGCTTTTCAATAAATACCATTTATTTCATTAAATTTGAATTTGTCTTTCAAAAAACTATTGAAATGTTTAACGGAACCTTCCTCGAAAACGGTTGGAGTTATCATGTTCTACCAAGTGTACCTTTTATACGTAGAAATGACCCTCTCATCAGATTTTCTGGTCAGAAATACCACGTTTCGTCAAAAAAATATGAAAAAAAATTCATCATCTGATACAGGTCCTGCGGCGCCCTCTATGATCTAATGTGATGTAATACATAAATTATTGTTTCTTAGAATAAAAAAAGTTCCTCTAGCAAATTTAGTGAAGATCAGTCAAGAGGCTGTTGAGTTATTGCAAAAAAACGAAAAAATAATTTGAACTTTGACACCCTCTATCTTTTTTTACAGCAACATTTTACTAAAGCATATTTAGTTATATCCTCATATTTTGACCCAAAGAATCTACCCCTGAACTATGTCCTATTATTAATAGTCCACCCTGTATAGGGTGTTCCATTTAAAATAAGCAAGTTGGTATCGACTTCCGATACAACCGGAAGTGCCAGATACTTGTAATTATTTTAGTTGGATTGGTTACACTGCCATTAGCAACTTCCTAAATTTTCAACATTTTCTGGTACGTACTTTTCCCTATATCGATTGATGCATCTCCTGGTGAGACACCCTGTATATTTATAGATATACTTAAGAGTTTCTGTTCAAAAGTATGAAAACTCACCTGATTCTTTAACCTTATTCAGAGTAATGTCAATGGTGTGGTGGTGCTTTAGAAAGTAAGGTTTAACAACCCTTCGATATAAGAATAGAGAACCATTATATTCTGTAGGAATCATAAGCCAAACCATGAAAACGCACTAGAAAATACAGTGATTATTTGTACAAAATATTAAAATTGGACAACGAAAACATGATTTTATTTTATAAAAAAGGTAAATACAACTGATACGGTTTATTTACATATAAATAATTTTTTTATAAAATTAGTATATCGGGAAAAAATATATTTTTCAAATATTAAATTTCCTTTATTTTCAGATAGAAGCATTAACCATAGCAAATATGAACACTAAAAAATAAAGATAAATGTTAAAATTATATCTTAATCTTAATATACTACATTCGATGGAACTTAAAGTTCAGTAACAAAATGTATTTTATAGATTATATACTAGAGGCGCCCACACTACGAGGCGAAAAACTGAAGTAGGCATGGTTCTCGGTTTATAACTTTATCTGAAATATCACATGGCATTAGTTTATTCCCAAAACCAGCACTTCATTAAAAAGAGTACTGAATATTACTTTCTTCTTGCTACCTAGACTTTTAGTGCTGTGTGATTGTTCTAGTCTTATAGCTGATATAGTTTTCATCCCTAACAGCATTAATACTCTATAACAACATTCTCCAAAAACTGTTTTATGAGCTTTCTACTATTCAATTATCATAGGTTTACCTCTGAAATTTGAATGTGTCGACAAGACACTCCCCACCGGCGGGAGCTCATAGAGAACTTTTCCAGGCAGGGCGCGATCCGATCGCGCGACGCGGAGGGGATATACTGAGTACACATGTGACAACCTAACGATCCGAACGCCTGCAATCTACAGATCGCAAGCGTTTGGATCGCGCGATCCTATCGTGCCCTGTCTAGAAGAGCTCTTGTGCAAGTGTATTCGTGCTAGTCCTATGGGCACAGTCTTGAATGAAGCAGTATTATTTTGTTCATCTTTCTGCTTAGTGTATTCTTTTTTTTAGACATCTCAAAGGTATGTACTGTGTTTACAGTAAAGTTAACTTTGTAGGATTATATTGTATGTTTATTGTGGTAATTTTTATAATCGGGGATTGAAAAACTTACTGAAGACGACCCACTGAACGAACCCTCAGTATCCACCATAGAAGGAGAATTTTGTGAATTTGTAAATTGCTTAAGTATATTTTTTTTGTTTTAGTAGATAGATTTATCTAGTAGTAGAAGTAGTATGTGGATGTACCCAGTGCACTTTTATCTTTATTTATATGTATGTATATTAATTTTTTTCAATTTGCTTTTTCAAAATATCATGTTTTGGACTCTAGGATCGATAGTAAATATTGTCAAATATTGAAAAAAATCTTTATTTTGGGTTTCTAGCAGATAACTATCATTCATTCAAACTCTCCACATACAGGGCGGCGAACGATATCTCGAAAAGTAGACATCGGAAAATTTTGAAAATTTGGTAGTACTCTAATGTCGATGGGGGCAACTCGGCTAAAATATTTTCAAGATGGTGGCACTTCCGGTTATACCGGAAGTCGATACCAACTTGCTTATTTTAAATGGGACACCCTATATATTATTACATTTTTGGATTGTACGCAAAATTTTAGGCCGATTTTGTGTATCTATACCTAGGTCTCTCCGTTTTTGAGATATTTCAATTTTTATGTCAAAAATGACGTTTGCGGGCCCTAAAAGAATTATCAATTTTTCCTATAAGGAAGCCTTTATTATCTAATTTGGGTTCGATTCTTTGTTGAAAAAGACCTACTTTAATAGGGTTTTTATAATATTTTGATAAGTATTAATACAGAGTGTTCAAAAAATAAGAATAAAGATGAAATTGAGAAAACTGTCAAAAATCAATTTTTTCAAATGGAATCCCCAATTTTTATAATCTTATCTTATTCGCCATTAAAAATAAGGGTAATTTTGTATATGGATGTCTATTCTGAAAATTTTTAGTTTTCGAGATATTCCCAATTCAATATTTCTATATGGGTATTTTGTTATGGATATTAAGTTAAATTACTCTTAGTTGGCTAGACGGTGTTGAGTGCTAAACAAATGTATGTAGCTGTCACTTACCATTTGACAAATATCAATTATCATGCCGGGGCGCTTAAATTATACGCTCGAGGATTACTTAAATTTGTTTATAATCTATGGAGAATGTAACAAAGTTTTATCAAGAACGTGTGAAATATTTGCTAATAGATATCCAGATAAACAAAAACCGTCTCCGAACAGTATTAAACGAATAACGGAGAATTTCAAAAATTTTGGCAACAGTTCATAAAATAAAACCAATTGTCGATGATGAAAATATCGAAATTGCTATTTTGGGATATTTTGCGGCATATCCTATGACATCCTTAAGACAAGTGGCCTTATAAACAGGAATCTCCAAGAACTCTATTCATAGAATTCTTTTGAAACACAAATTCCATCCCTATTCCATTTCTATGGTTCAACACCTAAAGGACACCGATTTGACCAGAAGAGTTCACTTTTGCGAATTTATTTTAACAATGTTACAAGGTGACTTTCGATTTTTGGACAACATAATTTGGACTGACGAGGCAAAATTTACGAAAAATGGACTTTTCAACAGACATAATTCCCACTTTTGATGTGATTCAAATCCCCATGCCGTGAGATTGCGAAATTATCAAGAAACCTGGCAATTTAATGTGTACTGTGCTGTGAGAAATGATGGAGTCATAAAACTTAATTTTTATGAAGAAAACTTAAATGGTAATGAATTAATACTTAAATAGTTTCTGTTTTTCAAATTACGTATCAACTTATTTTTAGGTGAAAGATATTTGAATATATTACAAGATTTAGATAATGAATATTTGAACAATTTAGCGCTAGCTGAACATAGGGGCAAATATTTTACCAACACAATGACGCGCCACCACACAGCAGCTTCATAGTTAACAACTTCTTGGAAGAAACTTTTTACGATAAGTGGATTGCTAACAATGGACCTCCCCGTTCTTCTGATCTGTCTGTCTTAGACTATTTTATATGGGGAACAATAAAAGATATGGTTTATTTTAATCCAGTCACAACAATGGAAGATTGTCAGACAAGAGTAAGGAATGCTTTTGAAAGATTACCTCCAGGTTATATTACAGCGACCACCCATGACGAACTAATCAAGAGGTGCGAAAAATGTTTGGAAGTTCAGGGTGGACACTGAAAATATTTTCCTGAGTATAAGTAGTTATACTGTTAGTATTTATGTATTTTGTATCTAAGTTACATTTGTTTAATTATTTTATGAACTGTTGCAGTGCCAAATTTTCTGAAATTCTCCATTATTCATTAAATACTGTTCGGAGACGGTTTTTGTTTCTCTGGATATCTATTAACAAATATTTCACGTTTTTGATAAAACTTTGCAACATTCTCCATAGATTGTAAACAAATTTAAGTAATCCTTGTATGCATAATTTAAGCGCCCCAGCATGACAATTAATACTTGTCAATTTAAGTGACAGCTACATACATTTGTTTAGCACTCAACGCCGTCATAGCCAACTAAGAGTAATTTAACTTAATATCCATAACAAAATACCCATATAGAAATATTGAATTGGGAATATCTCGAAAACATCCACATCCATATACAAACTTACCCTTATAACCGGAAGTGCCACCAT
The DNA here is from genome assembly GCA_963675555.1 of Leptura quadrifasciata. Classification (NCBI taxonomy): domain Eukaryota; kingdom Metazoa; phylum Arthropoda; class Insecta; order Coleoptera; family Cerambycidae; genus Leptura; species Leptura quadrifasciata. The sequence goes on along the minus strand of OY776674.1, from coordinate 114,408,636 downwards.
CTTGAAAATATTTTAGCCGAGTTGCCCCCATCGACATTAGTTTACTACCAAATTTTCTAAATTTTCCAATGTCTACTTTTCGAGATATCGATCGCCGCAGTTCATCATGGGACACTCTGTACAGTCTGTCTATTTTACAGGACCACACCAAATATCTCGCTTAATATCTATTGCAGAAGAATAAAGTTTTAGAAACAGTTATCCCATTTTTTGTGAACTATATTTCAGTAAAAAAAAATTTTAAATCCGTAGCCTACTTTGTGAGATATATTACAAAAACCCGAAAAATAGGAAAACCACAAACGGTTGTGGCTTCCTTATTTGAGGAGATACAAAAAAAGTTAAAGGGATGAAAGTTGACGGCAAAAACAATAAGCATAATGATGTGTATCAAATAATTCGAAAAACCCAGTTGGCTTTGACATACGCTCTTGTGCAAAAATGAAAAAAGAAATATCAAAATAGGCCATGACACCATTAATTCTGTTTATTTTTTTCTCTTTCCACATAAAACATGCCACAAAAATTTTAACTGATAGTGTCAATATTTAATATTTTAATCATTGAATACTACAAATCACTATGCCAAAATAGTAAAAATTCACTTTATAATAATTATAATTCAGTATTTATTTATTACAATTTAATACAAACAAATATCTCATAAATAAAAATACAAGTATAAAATGAAAATAAAAAAAAAACGAAAAACTATGTATAACAGTACTACCTACTACTACTGAAAAGAAAATGTGTGCATTTATTTTTCTAACTATAAATGCTCAAATTGTGCACCATGCAGTCTAATACACAAATGTGCTCTACGAGACACCTCACGCAATACATTTTGGAGCATTTCAGGAGAAATTGCCTCACATACGTTTCTAATTCTGATTTTGATGTCCTCAATATTTTCAGGGGCAGTTTAAAATACCTTGTCTTTAATGTAACCCCAGACGAAAAAATCCAAGGGAGTAATATCTGGTGGTCGAGATGACCATAGAATGGGTCCATAGGTGCTATCTGGCATAACTTTATTTAAATAATTTGTATTACAGCAGTGTGAGGTGGAGCCCCATCTGAAAATATCAATAACTTAATCTTTCTGCCACTGTTAATTCATAAAAAAAATCTTGAAATTTGTTTTGCAGGAAATTAAGGTATCTACGAGCGGTTAATTTGCCATCATAAAAATAAGGTCCAATTACTTTAGTCACTAAATGACTCACCCAAACATTCATAAAAAATCTTTCTTGGAAAGCTGTCTCTCTGCGCCAATGTGTATTTTCTCGTGTCCACTTATAATGCATATTTCTGTTGAAGAATCCATTATTAGAAAAATTTGATTCATCCGACCAAAGAATTTTGCTACATATCAGCGGGTCTCATTGCCTTTTTTATTTAACAACCATCTACAAAATCTTACTCTCCTTGGCTTATCTCCCTCACTCGAATGTTGAACTTTCTTTATTTTGTAGCATCGAAATCCGTTTTTGTTAAATATTTTTCTTGCACTGTCTTTTTTTTATGCGACAGTTTCTCTGAATTTGTCTCAAAGAAGTTGTTTCTTCATTTTGGTTAACATAATTCACTACTCTATTCACTTTCCTTATTATCCGCAACATGCCCTCGCCTTACTACTTTTTTTGAAAATGAACCGTGCGTTTTTAAATTTTGAACTAACTTCTTAAACATAGTTCGATTTGGCTGCGGAGCATCTGGAAATCTATCTCCATTAACCGTGACTGCCATTTCAGCATCAAAATTGCACTGACAATAAATGCTAATCATATCGAATTTGTCATTATTGGTGTACACCCATAATTACTGATATAAAACTTGTCTTAGAATTCGACAACGCAACAACATACAACAATGACAATCTTGTCAGATTTGTTAATAGCTGTATATATTGTTTTTCACTAGTCTTGGCTGATTTTTACGATTCAATGATATGAATGGGGAACAATCCAAGCCAGTTCCTAATATATCCAATAGATGACGTCATGCATACTCGGTTTAATATCATTCTCAATTTATATCATATAATGTATGATACAAATTGAGAGTGACATTAAACAACAATTTAATAGTTATATTATAACTTTTAAATTGTTTAAATTTCCCGATTTCTGAGAGTTTCCCAATCTCTTATTCGTAGAAATGAACTAAATTGATAAAAACAATGAGGAATAATCCAAGCCAGTTCCTAATATATCCAATAGATGACGCCAAGCGTACTCGGTTTAATTTCTTTCTTCACTTGTATCATATATAACCTTTAAATAATTTAAATTTACCGTTTTCCGGGTTTCCCAATCTCTTATTCGTAGAAATGAGCCAAATTGATAAAAAGGATTACGGCAGTTGATCATTAAATCGTTTAAAACTTTAAAAGCGGAGCTGAGAAAAAGAGGTGCTATAAAGTTCATGGAGCTCAAAGCTGATTTGGTTGAAAGATATTTAATTACATTTATGAACTTGAATTTTTTGTTTATAAATCCTCTTTTATTCTAGATTAATCAATTATGACAATATTTTAGTTAGTACACTTGAAGATGAAGATATAGAACAATTTTAAAACACCAGATATATCATATAGCTGTAGAAAACGGTCATTTTTAGAAAATAAATGTCCTATAATATGTTAGAGCACTTTGGTACACAGCAACAAGTTTTCACTTTACATCCTAAATTAACTGTGTTTATTCAAAGACATATTTTTTTGTATTCACATTGATGGGCAAACAACCGAGTACAGTTGGTGCACTCTGGCGGATAAAATAAAAGAGAATGTTGCCCATTATGGTTTTCGTAAAATATTGAATATTGACACTATCAGTTAAAATATCTGTGACATTTTTTATATCATTGGAAAGAGAAAAAATAAACAGAATTAATGGTGTCACGGCCTACTTTGAGACTTGTTATTTTCATTTTTGCACAAGAGCGTATGTCAAAGCCATCTGTTTTTCGAATTTTTTGATACACATTATTATTCTTATTGTCTTTGCCGTCAACTTTCATCCCTTTAATTTTTTTCGTATCTCCTCAAATAATGAAGCTATAACCATTTGTGGTTTTCATTTTTTCAGGTTTTTGTAATATATCTCACAAAGTAGGCTATGGATTTCAAATTTCTTTTTAATGAAACATAGCTCTCAAAAAATGTGATAACTGTTTCTAAAACTTTATTCTTCTACAATAGATAATAAGCGAGATATTTGCTGTGGTGCATTAATAGTTATCTGCTAGAAAAAAAAAAAAATCTGCAATAGGGTTTTCCCACTAATTTTATTTTAACAATTTGTGTCGTGAAAATGATATAATAAAACATTTTATTAATTTACAACAATTTACTTTTCTAATAAGAATTATTTCTAAGAAAATGTCGTTAAAACAACTTGCTGATAATTTCACTGCTTTTTAAAACGGGCATTTTTACGCGCCAGAATTACGTATCTACCCGGAAAACCAATGAGATTATGGATATAATTAGTTTGTAATAGATTCTAACTGTGTGTTAAAGAAAGCTTTCCACTAAAACTTCTCAGAATTTCAATTTGTAATGCTTGTACTGTGATTGGTCTAAAGCAGTGGACGTGTAAATATTGGCCAATCAGAATCCAGATAAATGCCGCACAAGTTATTCGTGAAAGCATCGGACGTTAATATTTTGTACTGTAGTTTAGGTTTAACCTTCACCGACATTACAAATGAGATGACTAACCTAAAACGTTAAATTTATATTTTTATGTTTGTATTGTTTGGAGTGAAAATATTATTTTATCAGTTTCTGGTTTATGTTTTATTAATTCTACAATCAAAATGGAATCAAGTGGAAGAGGGATATGTTAAAGGTGCCGCTGATAATTTACCTAAAGTAGAAAAGTGCTGAGTGCTGTCAATAAATAGAGGTTATGTTAACAGAGACCAAGATTAATAAACAATCTTGAACAGAGACAACCTCTGTGATGTTAATTCTGTGATTGGATTTCAGGGTGTTGACGTCACAACGCGCCAATTTATGGCTGTTTAAAATGAACCCAATATTTTTCAAACTTCAAGTTTTTTTTTTTTTTGTTACTATTAGTAAAATTAATAAGATAATAAATATGCCATAAATCATTTTTTTACGTGAGTTAAGTATTTCAGCAATAATTTTTTTTTCTGGGAAAACCCTATTGTTACAGCAGAAATAAAAGATTTCTTCTATTTATCAAATAAGATTGTGTAAAAATTAGAATTTAATTCTCGAAATCAGGGAACAGGTTGTCATAAGAAAAGTGGGTGGGATTCACCTGAAACGCGTGAAATTGTATTTTTGAGAACAAGCGATGTTCATATCACATGATAGTGAGATAATAGGCTTCTCCTGCTCATTTTTGAGGTAACCGCGCGATTATGTTGGCTAGTTTATTTCTATTTATTTTTATCCATTTTAACATTTGTATCAACATAATAAACCTCAAAGCTAATTTCTGACGATAGCGCTACCTTACAACTTGAGTTTGCGAATATCTACTTCCCAAAGGCCACAGATGAGCTTGTGTACGGAGACCGTGTCATGTGTCTGCATCTGGCTAGATTTTGTTTACGATGTTGCTATGGCAACGACCCTCCTTATGTTCTAATGCAGGCACAGTTCATTTTGTGTACACTGCTTTGGTAATATTTATGTTTGCTTGCTGCGTTAATCGTGAATTCTATGTTTTGTTTTTGTTTATTTCATTTAGGCAACATTAAGCATTTAAAAAATGAATTCAGTGTGTCATATTTATTTTTAAGTAACAGACCGCTGAGCTACGAGGATAAAATAGTATAAAAAAATTAGGAAGGCCTATCCCTAAATTAAATATAAAAAAAACTACTAAATAAGATGATTTAATAGATATTCTAAAAAAGGAAATGCATATGATAAATTTTCATGGTTGTGTGGTTGTTCTGAGCGAAATAAGCTGCTCTGTTTTGTTGCTTATAATGCTTTAATAGACAGAGAAATTAAGACCTGAATTGGAAGTTATTTATGGCAGGGATGATATGTGCTGCAATAGTGTTTTTTGTAAAACTGTCGCTAAAAATGACATTTTTAATTCTGATGGGGTTCGTGGGGTTGTCCACTCGCTTATTCCGCAATATTCCCTACTCACAAAATAAAATGCCACTTTTAACACTTGTATCATAAATAACTATTACCTCTTCTGACATTTATTAATAAAAATAATTTGGAGGAAGACTTATCTGAGACGTACAAAATTTTAAATATTATAGGGGCGGAGATTGGGATTGGGGTCTAAAAAAAAAAGAATAATCACGTGATAACCGAACAAAATTATTGCGGTTGCCTGAAAGTTCATACCCAGTTTATATGATAAAATTTTAATGTCATCCGATACATACGGGCGAGCCGTTTTCGCACACGCGAATTTTTTTTTTTTTTAAGTTGTCAGGTAACCGCTTAAAAATTTAAGAGCTTACTGATCTGTACCTCCACTCATTGTCAAAAAAATGAACTTTCAGGCAACAGCAATTTTATTCGGTTGCCACGTGATCATTCTTTTTTATTTTTTAACCCCTACCCCAATCTCCGCCCCTGTCCATTACGGGCCGAATCGGGTAACGCAGCAAGGTTTTGAATCAATTCAGAGCCCCAAATACCAAGAGCCATCCGGTTGCCTCTAGAGGGCTACATCCACGTATCATTGCTTTGACTATATGACGACATGTGAATGTGAAAGAGGTTTTTCTACGTTAAAAAGAATAAAATATTTTCTAAGGAACACTATGGGCCAAGAAAGGTTTAATGCACTTATGATGTTATCAATTGAAAAAAATATAATTCAGTTAATTGCTGACTTTGACAATAAAGTGACTATTTTCACAGCTAGTAAGGAACGTAGAATGGATTTTATGCATAAATAAAATGTTTTTGTTTGTGTGTAGGTGTATGTACTAAATCTTAAAATGGGAAGACACCTTTGCCATTTTTTGCTTATTTTTTATGCAGCACACGATTTTGAGAACAAAGAATATGGTGAAATGGTTCTCTGGTAAATTAATTTTAATATACTATTTCACAATGTCAAATGTGTGCCTCACTATAAAATTAACCACGAGCCACCACTATTATATATATTGTATTCTGTATGATGTGCAGTATAAATAAAGTTCTAATTATATTATGTACCTATATTTGCTTAAAACTTAAAATAGTTTTAGATCAAATTATTTATTTTCTTGTTTTGTAATATTAGTGGAATAACTCGACACTAATTTAGTATAAATATAGGTACCAGGCAACTGCCAAAGTTTTATTCTTTCTAAATATTAATTTGAGTAATAATTCTTTCTGCATTAATTATTTGTATATTAAAAATGATTCAATTTGTATTTTTATTGATGACATCATCATTCAATCAATATATGAATTAAATATACATTCAATTAATTTAACATTGCCTACAAAGTTAATTAAGAATAAACAATTCTCACCTTCATAAGCCAGTATAAGGGAAACCAGCTAACTATGAAATCGGCGAAATATTCAACAACTGAGAACATTGCATAAACTACCCAATAAGTCAACCATTTCGTATCATCATCTTTAGATTTGGACTCGATTGCATGAATTGATACGTATGCTGGGTAAAGAAACCCTACGGTATTGCACACCAATTGCGCACAGTAACCAAAAACCAACCATAGACCAGTAAGAACGACTAGTGCTAAAATGGGAATATTTTACTTATTGCTGTATTAAAGATAATAATAATTCCAGGTACCGATAAAAATATATAGTCTATCCAAACCACACTTTCTTTCCGCTTTTGCCAGAGGTGATGTCCAAGGTTTTGTATAGTCATGTAAGGAAGCAGCCACTTGAACCTTTATATCGTTTAATTTTTGTGCCATTTTTTTCACTGAGAATTTAACAAAAATTTCGTATGCGTTTGACAATAATACAATAAATAAAACTATTTCTTTCTTTCACTCACTAAGTTGTCAAATGAGCACAAATGAGGTTAAGTTGCCAATTCTCAACTTCGATAAGAATGCGCATTGATTTGTGAACACACAGATCATGCGCCAATATCCATTGGCTTGATGACGGTCTCGATAACTAGGGCCGAGTAGGACTACTACTCTTTGCTCCTAGATTATCTCTGTAGACCTGGACCGGCCTTCGTGATAGGTGGGCCCGCTTACTTCTACCAGACCCAGCCCGCAAATGCGAGATGTGTCGTGGTATTTTCTGCGGACCTCCCCTGGTCCTGGCTCTTCAACCTCGCTGGCAGAGGTCTCTTCTGGCGCTCTTCTTGTCTTGATATTTTCTTTCTTCGCCAGCTTGTCACCCCCGTGGGTAGTCATCGGTCTAGTTGGGTTTTAGGAAGTTTTGGCTGGGATTGACTGCCGGTACGTAGGACACAGTAAAGGTGTGTCCTACCCCGGATCATCGGAAAGGTAAGGATATGAGCTGTGTAGCTCGGGAGTGTGGAGACCCTAAGTGCTTTTTTAGCACTTTCGGACTCCACGGAGCAGGTAGGACAACGGGCGTTGGACGGTATGTTGTCCGACGCCCGCAAGGAGGTTGGGTTTGGGTAGAAAAACGTCATGTCTCTGGTAGTGGTGGTCCGTCCTGGGGTATCTGAAACAGATCGGTTAGCGGGAAATATAAGTTATACTCACCCGTTGTCCAGAAGCTGTACCCTCGGCCGTTTGTGCCTCGGGGCGTCGGCAGGGTCGTAATCAGTGGCCTGTCTGATTAGCGGGTTCCCGTGCTCCTCTGCTTTGGCGTACAGCTTCTTCGCTCGTTCCCGGATGACTTCAGTGACCGTGGTGTACTCCAGGTCTCTGACGATATCTGCGTTTCTCACGTACCATGGTGCGTCGACCGCCGTCCTGAGGGCGATGTTTTCCACTGCCTGAATTTTCTTCATGTAGGACTTTGCCTGGTAACCCCACGCTACCGAGGCGTACGTCAGCTGCGGCCTGATGAGGGTTTTGATAAGCGTGAGCTTATTCCTCAGGTTGAGACGGCTACCGTTTCCCATCATCGGGTAGATGAGGGCTCTTGTGCGCCGCGCCTTGGCTGTAATAGCGTCCGTGTTCTGTCTCCACGTTAGGCTTTTGTCCATGACCACGCCAAGGTATTTGACGGTGTCGTGCCATTGGATGTCCTCGCCGTTCATGGAGACGTGTCCTGTGGGAATTTCTTTCCGCACTCGTCTGAAGAGTATGGCTTGGCTTTTGTCGGCGTTGACGGCGACTTTCCACTTCGTGCACCATTCTTCCAGGAGTGTGGCCATTTCCTGGAGTTTTCTGGTTGCGTTCCTGGCTTTCCAGGATCTGGCAATTATTGCTGTGTCGTCTGCATACAGGGCCAGGGCTGTGTGGTCGGTCCTGGGGAGGTCTGAGGTGTAGATAGCGAACAGGTGCGGTGACAGCACCGAACCTTGCGGGACTCCCGCCTCCACGGTCCTGTAAGTGGAGAGTTGGTCCGAGATTTTGACCCTTAGCTGTCTGCGGTGCAGGTAGGACCTCACTAGTTTGACGAGTTCGATGGGGTAACCCATACTCATCATTTTAGCTAGGAGGCCGTCGTGCCAGACCCTGTCGAACGCTTTGGCAACATCTAGGAACAGCGCCGCAGTGACTTGCCGCTGGTTGAACCCCTTAGTAATCTCCTCGGTGAGGCGAAGTACTTGGAGTTCGGTGGAATGTCCTGTTCGGTACGCGAACTGTTCATCCGGGATGATATTCAGCTCTTCTGTCTTTTCTGTGAGCCTCTTCAAGATGACCCGTTCTGCAACCTTGCTCATGGCTGGGAGGAGGCTGATGGGCCTGTAAGAACACGGGAAAATTAGTTCTTTCCCTGGTTTAGGGATCATAATGACGTCGGCCTTTTTCCACCTGGCTGGAAAATGCCGTAACCTTAACATCGCGTTTACGATGTTGACTAGCGCCGCTACTCCTTTCCTGGGTAGCTTTTTGAGAGCGATGTTTCCTATCTTGTCACATCCCGGAGCCTTTCTCGGCTTTAGGCTCCTAAGGATTTCCTTGACTTCCTCGGGGGTAGTCGGGCGGATGTGGTCGTCATCAGGCAGGCGGTGGATCCTACGTACTCTGCGCTCGACATCGTCCACCCAGTCCTCGTCCTCGTCATCGAGCTCGTTCTCTCTACACTGCAGTTCTAAGCTGTCGGCAAACGCCTCGGCTTTTTCCTGGTTAGTGTAGACGATCCCTCGCTCTCCGTGAATCGGGGGTATAGGTTTCCTCCGGTTTCGCAGGGCACGTTGGGTATTCCACATACTTCTGTCCTGTGGATCGAGTGACTCAAGGTGACGTTGCCACCCCTCCTGACGGTGTTCTTGGAGGGCGGCTTTCACTCTTCGGCTGAGGACGTTATACTCCCTTCTGTCGGCGGGGAGTCTCGTCCTCTGAGCCCGTCTCTTGGCGCTTCTTCTATCCCTTATCAGCTGCCTGGTGACCTCTGGTAGGTTCGCCATCGGTGCTGGGTGTCTTCTTACTTCTGTTTCTGTCGTGCTGGCCCTTATTGCCCCCAGGATCTGCTCCTCTAGGGTAATGACGGCCCTCTCAACGTCCCCCACGGTATCTAGCCTGGGAATTTGTGCAATGTACTGCTGCAGGTGCAGCCGGTACGATTCCCAGTCCGTTCGTCGCTTCGTGAAGGTAGCGTTGTCGTCACCCGCCTGTCCTCCTAGAGTTAGGAAGATCGGGTTGTGCTCGGTAGATCCCTCCGTTCTGGTGGAGATCTCCGCTTCGAGGGTCATCTCCTTTAGGATGGCTATGTCCAGTACGTCTGGCCTGTTTCTACCGTTGTCAAAGGTGGGCTGGACTGGTCCTACCACCAGCAGTTCGCCGGCGTGCTGTCCCAGGAACCGCAGCAGTTCTCGTCCTCGAGTGTTGGTTACGCCGCTGTTCCATTGCTGGGATTTGGCGTTAAAATCGCCAATTGCGACGACCTGTGTCCTAGCGGGTAGAATTGCGTCCAGATCCCCCTCGGTTAGCGTGCTGTGGGGTGGCTGGTAACATGAAACCACTTGGACGTCGCCGTTTCGTGCTGTGGACACTACTACGGCGGTGGCATTCATATTTTCTAGCTCAGGTAGTACCGTCGGATGGTGGGCTATGGTCTTTTTAACGAGTAGAGCCACTCCTCTTGCGGGTCGCCGAGGTATGTTTACCCAGTCCATCCTGTACGTGTGGTATCCTGGGAAGTTGATCTCCTTGGCTGGGGTCATCTTGGTTTCCTGCAGTGCCATGACGTCTATATCGTACCTGGTCAGGAGCTCTTCGACTTCAAGTCTCCTTTGTTGCAGGCCGTTTACATTCCAGGCCGCCATCTGCAGGAATTCCGGTTTAATCTGTAAAGGCATTACAGATTAGTAAAGTTTGGTATTTGAGCAAAAAATGCACTCATCGCTGAGCACATTTGTTGCATCTGTGCTAGCACCGCTGTGAGGTTTTTGGCCTCTGGCGATGCTTGTTGTTTTGAGGCAGGGACGGTGTTCTGCCCTGCCTTGCTCTGGGCTACTTTTGCGTAGCTAGTGCCTGGCGCTACGCCGCCCTTCTTTGTTGAGGTCGTCGTCGGCCTCTGTACCGGCCTTTGAGTGGCGCTGGCTGATTGTTTGGGGTATTTTGGACACCCCTTGTAGCTGGCCGGGTGGGCTCCTTGGCAGTTCGCACACTTGGCCGGTTCGTCTGCCTTCTTCTTGCAGTCAGTCGTCCGGTGTGCCTCGCCGCACTTCACGCATTTCGGCTGCGCGGTGCACCTGGATTGGCCGTGGCCGAAACGCTGGCAGCGGTGGCATTGGGATGCCGCTACCTTGGCTCGCTGTCTCTCAGTCCTTACAACTAGAGAACAGCACCTCGTTACTTGGAGTATCTTGTCCTGGTCCTGTGGGACTAGGACAAGCATGAGGGGCACCTCCTGTTTTGTCCGTCTTGACATCATTCGCTGGACCGCGGTAGGTGCGAATCCTTGGTCCTGGAGGTCTTCTGCCACCTCTTTGCAGGTAACGCCGCTCGGGATCCCTCGAATGACCACACGTAGCTGCCTTTCCTCTGGCAGGGCATACGTGTGGTACTCCCTCTTTTCATTTGCGAACATCCTTGTCATCCTCCGATAGTCCTCGGACGTCGCGGGCTCGATGGAGATTCCCTCCCCGGTAACTTTGGCCTTGTTGAAGTTTATACCGGTTTCGGTTAAACGACGGCTCACCGTTGTCCACGTCTCTTTGTTTCGCAGCACTACCGGGGGTACACGCTGGCTTCTTGTCCTTGTTTGAGGGGCCTCGGTCTCCTCTTTCCGGGTTTCTTGTTGGGGGACGCTAGCCTCCTGCTGGGGGGCTCTGGATCCCGATTTGCTCTGTCTAGGTGACTCGGACTCGGGGGGGCACTTGAGGGGCTCTTCAGCCACCTTCTTTGCCGCCTTAGGGGCCTCTTCGTCCGAGTCCGTGTTGGTAGCGGGCGGATTTTTTCTTTTTCGTGTTTGCGATTCTCCCCGAATCGCACGCAGAAGCTCTTCATGCTGGGACTTCTGTTCCCTCTGCATCTGCTCCAACCTTTCGGTGAGCTCGTCTATTTTCTTCTTGAGAGCATTGTTCTCCTCTGTGAGACGTTTTATCGTCTCCTTGTCGTCCCTTGGGGTTGGGGGGCCCCCTCGGGAGCTACCGCTCTGGGACGTTTCGTCTTCACTGTACTCCATGTTACCGTCCTCCACGGTAACGTCGTTGTCGGTTTCCTGTAAGGGAATACCTATATTATTATGGGAAAAAGTTATGATTAATAACAGAAAATGGTGTCTTGAAAAAGACGTGTGAACTTCCTCTTCAACACTTTCGACGTCACTGTCTGTGGGGCTTCCACTTCACTGTGCACTCTGATGGCTCGGTGTACGTCCGTACGCTTTCACTTCTCGAACACAGATCATGAGGAGATTACCAGAGAGTTGGAATAGAAAGAGCAATAAAGTGGGCGTGACAACTGGCCCCGAGACAAATGTATTTACCTATTTGAAACAACCCCATCGATAGTATGCAACAAGAAGTAGGAAAATAGTCGCCGTCGCCCCGCAGCTCCATATATTCAATTTATGTAGTATACCAAACAATTCAAGTAGCGGCATATACGGATTATATCTGGTCTATTCCAACTCTCTGAGAGAGACCTTCCCGGCTTATATCTCTCTTCAACATATGTTGTCTCGTTCTATCAACCCTTCGAACATGTAAATTCTAGGTGCAACATTGAATTGCTTGCGAAGTCAACATGAGGAGAGAGGAGGGTTACCACGCTATACAGGCTGGAAGTGATGTCCAAGGTTTTGTGCTCACTTAGTATCAATCTAACCTCTCATAGTCGTATGCACCTAGCAAACCTAACCTATCGTATTAACAGGTCTCAAACAGCTATAAACAGGTTATGACTTCATCGAGAACCCCCAGTGTTCCTCTACTGAATGAGCGAGAAACGGCTTTGCCTATCTATTCAAATTTGACAGTCCTTCAGTCATTGTTTCTTTTTTCCTCATTTTGCCGCCCGGGGCACTTGCCCCCTTTTGATCTCCTCTAGATCTAGAACTGAGTTCTCTCGTCTTATTGAACACTCCTGTGTACTCTATATGTTCTTTGTGGAAGTTATAATTGTGTAATAGTAACTTGAACTGAAGCTTTATGTTTTTGATGAATTTACTTTAAAAAAATATATTTTAAGACTGATTTTGTTATCAATACATTCCACTTCATTTCCCTCACCCATCTCAGAATTACCATCGTTCAGCAAAATGTTATTTATCTAAGCGTCTTTCTTAGGACCGGTTTATCAACGCTAGGTTGACTCGGAACCAAAAGATAGCTGTCAAACAAAACAATAGAATAATAGATACCCATTGTTTCGTTTGACATTTATCCTATAAGCATCTGCGGCACGTGATCATATGGGCGTGGCTAATTGGCTTGGAGGATAAACAAAGCAGATACCATAACCTAAACGCATTTGGATAGCATTGTGTGAAAAGTTTCAGTTTATTGTGAACGCTATATTTGCTTAGTTTGTGTGCCTATAACAAAAATTTTATTTTAATAATGTTTAGTGATTATTACTACACCTTAGACGCTGAAAATGCGGTTAGATATAGGGAAAAAATCGCTGTAATTGGTATAGATCCGTACTTGGTAGACATCAAACAATGCAGTAGTAAAATCGAAGATTTTCCCAAGACGATATATCCAGATATTGTTAATTATTTACTATATACTAAGAGTGCGTACACCCATGAAGATTTTAAAGCTTATAAAGGACTTGATGCCTACAAACAAGCTACTTGTGGATGGGTTAAAAATATACATGTAAAGAAAATGTATGAAAACTTCTTGATATTGGGAAGAGTAAGTTACTATAGTTGAGGTTTAAGCATGTCAAGCATTATTCTACTTTTTTACAGGTTATGCATTCCCAAAAACTAAGTGAGCAATTTTTAAAACCGTGGATTGTAACAAAAAGTGATGGTAGTATAATATGCGCTCACTGCAATTGCATGGCAGGGCTAGGCGAAACATGTACTCATGTTTGTGCTGTATTGTTTTACTTAGATGTAGCACATAGAAGGTCTCTTGAAATATGTTCTCATGTTCAATTTCAGGATTTACAGATTCTGGTGGTGGTCTTTGACCTAATCTGGTTTGCTGAAAAAAGAACTATCTATAAAAAGCATAATATGTTTTCAAAAAGATTTCCCAACCTCTAAAAATAAAATAATTTTCTGAAATGTAAATGTACACATAATCTACTCTAAAATATTTTTTAAAGCACCATACCTACCTATTCAAAAAAGTATAGCAAAGCAAATATTTAAACGTTCGTATCACATATAAAACAAAGGCACAGGAAAGAGCAAAGCATTATCTTCCTAATATTTGAATATCAACCATTTCATAATTGAAAACAAAATAAATCATATTAAACGTGCAACCTACATATTTATTGATGTAGACAAAAAAATCATGCAAAAGCAAAATTTCAAAATTCACTGCAACCTCTACATCGTCTCGTAATCTTTTCCTTTTCTCCATTCTAACAAATCTATCTTTACTAGAAGGTTTTGATAAGCTAATAGATTTATAACCCATATTTAAAGACGGTATCCAGTCTGGGTTATTGTGATCTTCTAACTTTGAAGGTTTACCTAAATATATTTATTTGTCATACTTACGAAACAATAATTTAGGTACATCCATGTATTTATTAGATACGAATAGTGTAAAGTATTACCTGAAATAAAATGTTTGGAGCATATTCTACCATAATCAATCTTTGATTTGGTTAGATCGTCCCTTTTTAAGGCATTTATCCAAGCATTCCGTCTATCACAGGCAAGTTGAGTAAATTGTTTATGATTGTTAAAAACTGAGGGAATTCGAAAAAAACTGACAGCATCTCTCGCCCCGTTGCTTCCACAACCAACTACCATACAAAAACTTGGCATTTTCAGTAAAATGTGAGGAAATAAAAACCCAAATAGATATAAATGTGCCTTGTTTCTGTTATGGTTAAGGTTATGTTATTTATTTGTATATCCTCCAAGCCACGACCTTGAAAAATGTGACGTCACGTGCAGATGCCCTATTGCTGTGGATAAACCGCAAGGATGGTTAGTAAAGTCGAGGCAAGAATTCAAGCGATGCACGTCACGAGTGATATCATTAAAGAAATGTTAATACTAACATAATTTTTAATCATTAATTACGCTAAAGAGAGTAATTCTTGACACCCAGTTATTAAGCTTTTTTTAGACATAAGTACAATTTAATGGGGCTTCATGATTCTTAGCAGTATTGTCTTATTTATAGAATCGATCTGTGACGTGCATCGCTTGAATTCTTGCCTCGACTATAGTTAACCATCCTTGGATAAACCGGTCCTTAATTTGAGGTCACAGAAATAGTTCGTCTCAATTTTCTAGGTTTAGCTGAGGTTCATGTCTTCTACTCTTCTGTGCTTAGGCGCTGTCACTGTCAAACGCCAGCGCTGTCAGTGTCAAATAATTTTTTTCGTTACGATTATCTAATCGAAAGTTGCAGACAAATTAGTCCGTAGGTACATAATTATCAAAAAAATAAACGTAACATTTGATATCAATAATTTTTCAGGAAAATGTTCGCTGCTAACATTTCAAGAGTTGCCGCCAGGCTTCAAGCACCTGCAGTTCAGTCTTCCAGGCACATGTCTGTTATTGCTGGTCCCCCTCAAGTAAGAGTTTCTTTAGTAGAAAAATTTGCTCATGGGTTCGCTATATTCTTCGGAGTCATGGCAATACCTGGATGGGTCCTTGTTAATATCAAGAATTACAGAACACGTGAATAAAATATTTAGTGGATAAAAGTAGTCGAGATAATTTGTATGTACTATATAATTTAAGTAATAAAAATACAATAAAGCCAGATGTAAATTATTAACTGTTTACCCCAAGACATAGTTAAGTATTCCGCTGTTTTTATAACTCTGTATTCACAAAAAACTATGACTTATTAAGTCATTGCTAAACTGTAACTCAAAGCAGACAAGTGAGCAGTAGCTAGGCGATCTTGGAAATTTTCGATGAAATGTTTAATTTTTAACTGTATACGTCAGAGCTTTGGCAGATACAGGACTAAATAGAAAGATTTGAGAAATCATGAAATTTTTGGCTAAATAAAAATATTTGATGGTAAACGTGGAGAGTAATGTTGAACTCTTGTAGTGGCAGTAAAGTGCTAAGTTTAATTTTACTTTCTAAGCAGACTTTCATAGCAAAGTTTATTCAAAAACATGTCCGTGTTTCATGCTCCATACATAGCTAAGAATACTTCTTCCCCCAGCTTTGATTTCTTGTGCATCTATTGTTTTATCATTGAAAATTGCTCCAAGTGCTTATGCTTTTGTAGCAGTATAGACCTTTTGGAAAAGAGCAGATATTGTCACATCCACTTTCATGTTCAAACAAGTCACGACTTCATGCAATAAAACTAGTTCGTTGAGAATAGAATAAGTCAAGAGTTTATTTTAATGCTACAGATTTCAATAATGGTAATCATTAATTTTATTTAAAAGAGATAATTTAGATACGTACTTTATTTTTATAACATAATTATTACTTAAGCAATAACAGTACTGATTAATTATACAAATTATTATGTTTCTGCTGTACAGCCACGGATACAACATGAATAGTTAAATACTTTGACTAGTTACAGCGAATTCATCTAACATCTTACATAGCATCTTAATCTTAGAATCTTAAAAGTATCTAATGGATTGGCACAGTCAAATATGGAGTATAAACACGAGTTTGACCCATGGAAAAAAATACCTTTTTTATTTCTTTAGGAAGGCACAAACTTTACAACAAAGATAAAAGGGACTATAGTATACAAGGCGATTCGTAATTACACGGCATCTACCTCAGGGGTCGATAGTAGCTGAAAAAATAGAGTGCAATTTGTAATGTAGGCCATAGTTTGATATTGCCTAATGAAGGTAATACAAGTCCCAAATGGGACACATGAAAGTCGCTATTTTTTGGCAATTACATTTCTACGCAGCTTGAAATATTAAATCGTAATTTTAAGCAGAAATAAAATATTTGAATATGGACAAATTATTCTTTGGTATAGTAGGCTCAAAGTCGGTATTCTAGTTAACATACCTTACACTGAGCCATTCTTTAGTTGTTTGGTTTCTTATTCAGGCATGTTTGGTTTATATAAATTCCCAATTTATATCACTGGCTCTGAGGAGTAAACCACTGGAGAAGTGTGCAGTTCGTGTACACAATACAGGAAATTTAGGAGAAATCAAGGACAGAAAAATGTGAGGAAGGTTTAAAATGTATAATTGAATTTTGGGAAAATCGACCTCCTCCACTCAACAAAACCCCGATCAAGAAGAAATTTAGAAGAAGTCTAAGGGAAATCAGTGCAAGAGGAAAATTTGGTTTGCAAATTTTGGACTGCGGTTTGCTCCTTGACCTAGCTCTATGAAATATTTTGAAACCATTTTGACAATAGTTGTCAAATTCAGCCTAAGATAATGAAAAATCATGCCACTTAATTTTTTATGAAGCAGTAAAATGCAAATTCTTGGAGGAACATCTGAAAAAAAATAAATAACCAGCTGACTGTTCTGTATGTCTACAAGAATGCCTTTCTTGAGATTATTAGACCAAGAAATTAATTCCTTGTATACTTTTATTAGAATCGTTGGAAGTAAATTGTACGGTCACATTGCAATTTCTCATGGTTGAAAAATTTTGTAAATGAATTTTCTGGGAAAATCAATAACAGCACGTTAGGTTTTACAATGTACCATCAATACCCAACACTTGAGCAAAATTGTTAAAGCCGTTTTCAAGAAAATCAAGATCTTTCCGATTTATTTGCGTTAGTAAACGACCCTTATTTGGAGGCGAGGGTCTCAATGTGTGTTCGATGAGAGTGGTTATTGTAAAAATGAGGTCCAATGAAAATGTTACAGACAAATGGTAAAAACTTCCTGAAACGAGATATAACTTATTATTTTTGTGTTTATTCCGATTTATATTATTTGCAAAACATAACCTCTGACTTTTCCTTTGGCGTAAACGTCACGGGCGCAGAGACTTTTTTTGTTTTTTCCAATAATTCTATTATTTTGTAGATTCGGTGATTTGTTTTGAAGAGGATAATAGTACATGTGGTAGAAAACCCAAATAATAGGAAAGAATATAACTTAACCGAAGCACACTTAGTATTCTCCAAAACATGAAATTTTGAAAAAAATGTAAAGTGAACAACCGATTCAAAACTGCCAATCAGCGATTTAAATACAGTGCTGGTTTCCTGAAAGAGGAATAATTATAATCAGAATATTGGTTTTAACAGATGTGTTTAACAAATCTTTATTTTTCTAAATTCATTACAATTTCTACTTAATTACAAGATGGACTGTTAAAGAATTAGATTTCATGGCTTGACTCGAGATATTTTAAAAATCGCATTTTTCAAATTCCGCTAAAATTCAGTCCAATGTCCAATTAATTACAATCTTCATGTGCTTGGTATGTTTTTATTTGTATTGTATTTAATAACCTCATTTATCTGAGAAAAATGCAGATGAGTACTTGAGATACAACAACTTTATTCACAAACAAAATACGAATTACATAAAAGAAAGACTAAAAGGAGCATTGAAAGAAAAATAAAGGGAAGCAACAGGATGATTAAACAACATTTTCAGAGACTTGATGTAAATATTGTATACGTGGGTGTATATAATTATATTTATGCAGAAGAAACTATGAGAAGACATACTGCAGCATTGAGCTACGAAACTCGAGACCCAGAAAAATGCAGAATATTCTCGAATAATAGAAATCTTCCCAGCAAAATCATTCAACCAAATGTTTAGACATCTGAAAAATAAAGAATATAAAGTATTGATAGGTAACAATATTGAATTTTATTATTATTAAATTGCGCTGTTGCCATATTTCTCTTTAGCAGGCGAAACTCTAACATACTTGCTGAACTGTGCTGACATCAATGTTAATGTATCGCTTACTTTCGTGCACATTATTTTGATATTTATATTTCATTCTATTTTATTTTAGGGATTGATTCAAGTTTTGTACCTGCAAGTGCTATATAAGTTTATATGTGTGTATCGGTGTATACTACATGTGTGCCATTATCCAGTGCCTGTTTTAGATATAAATTGCCCCTAGACCCAGGTCAAAAAGGGAGACATGCTACACATAGCAACAATTAAGATGATTATAAACGAGCTAGGAAAAGACCAAGCACACTGGAAGCGAACAGTAAAGAAAATAAGTCGACAATAATATATATGCTACTGAACCCAGAAATAAAGGTAACGGAAGCATCAAACTAACAATTCCAGAAACAAAACACAAAAAGGGGAGTATAAACACTCCATATCACAACACGTAATAACACATTTTACAAACATCTATACTTCCCAGCCTCCCTCCTGTACCATGCGCTATGGGGCTCTCACTGTTAGCAAAAGGCATGACGTCAATCTATCCATCGTAGACATAACCAACCCGGCGGCGTGTTTTTCCAGGTTTGGCAGTAATGCCTACTGTGAGCCGGTAAATCAAATAAGTTTGTAAATGACCTTCATTTAGGGGTATTCGACGGTAGACTAAGCAAACGGCATTCATACACACAGACTAATATTTTCTCCTAACTGCCTCTTCAGTGGTTGGAAATAATATAGAATCAAAATCTAATGATGAACACATGAATCTCAAAATCAGCAGAATCAATAATGATGCCAAAACATTGTGGTCTAAATTCAACCAACGGGGTGTTAATACAAAAATAAGAGAGGATATACCAAGTCCGCTTAAAAACATGAATGAATTAAATGAACATTTTACTAACATAAATCATTTGGCAAGTCCAATTGAAGGGACAGTTCTAAATTACTACAAAACCCATAAATTCGATCCTAATATCAAATTTACCTTTAGACCAATGACAGAAGCAGCTATACAAAGAGCCAAAGTGTCTAATGCGCAATCCTACAACGATCTCCAACCAATTCATATTCTACCCATATTATGTGAAATTTTAGTACGGGAAATGCTATTAGATTATACTAACGCTAACAATATATTACCGCACATACAATCTGGTCTTAGAATAAATTTTAGCACCTCTACAAAACTGCATAAGATAACAAATGGCATAATGCAGGGCATTGACCTGCTTAATTAGGAATTATTAGTCAATAAATTAAGTTATTATGGCTTCTCAGATTAAGTGTGTTTATGGTTCTCAAACTATTTGAAAGATAGAACCCAAATAATTGAAGTGGGCGGTGCAAGATCAAGTCCTGCTCCTATAAAACATGCCGTTCTTCAAGGCAGCATACTAGGACCAATATTATTTTGTATATACGCCGCAAATTTAGCATCAAACATTAAATATTGTAATATCCATCTATACGCTGAAGATACCCAATTATTAAAATCATTTGATCCTATAAATACTAGGGCCGCTTTACATGAAATAAACTTATCTGATATCTGATTGGTCAACGGATCACAGACTTACTCTAAATGCAAATAAAAGCAGCTTCCTAATAGGAGGAACGAAACAGTTAAAAAATAAGTTCTACCAATACAATTTTACAACTGTTAATATCAAACACATTGAGATACAACAAAAAGAGTTCATAAAAAACTTAGGTGTGATAATTGATTCTGAACTGAGATTAGAGGTGCACGTAAATAGCAAACTTAGATTATTGTACATGAAATTAAAGTCCTTAATTTAAATTCGATAAAAAAATCAAATACAAGTTAGTTGAATCTCTGTTTTATCCACAAAGTGATTATTGTATGTGTGTTTACTATAGTTTTTTAACAGCAGAATATCGAAGTAAACTTCAGAAGGTCCAAAACTCCTGTTTGCGGTTTGCTTTTAACAAAAAAATATGACCACATTACTCCAATATACATTGATAACCAGATCCTAAAGCTAGTATATTGACACAGACAACTGTTTGGGATCTACTTATTCAAGACTGTTTCTTGCAGACAACCAGAACATCTATGTAATTATTTAATACCTAGACGCCTATCCACAATTTACAGCTTAGAGATCGAGTGATACAACAGCATACTACATCAAAATTTGAACATTATTTTGCTTATTTAGCCATAGAACTCCTAAAAAATCATTGTATACTGATTGACAGTCGTAAGCACGGGTGCAGTAAATTTAAGAGTGGAGGTGACTCAATTAGTGTCGCTGGTCATTTGTTGCTGCTAAAGTTGCCAAAATCAAGGATGTTAGAAATGATGGTGATCAATTTATAATTCCCTGTTGTATCATTCTTATTATGCAACATCCAACCATGACATAAACTGCATTTTGTTTGCTTAATATTGGCCTTTGAATTATAGCCCCATAATTACGATTCGCCCTGAATTTGAGAAAAGAACAAAAAAAAATGTAAAAGTATTACTATAGATTATATTTAATACTGTGGCCCCTCATGTTTTCAAGACAGTAGATATTTATTATGTATAGTTTTGTAGTGCAGAAGTATCACAATGTGCATACATATTATGTACAGGGTGTTAAGAAATAGTCTTCAAGTAACAATAATTGTTTAAAAAATTATCCTTAAACTTACCTTTAATCATAGAATACCTACTTCAAATTAGTCAATTGTCTTAAAATTTTAATGAGAATTCCTTTAACAGTATGATTAAAAACAAATGGCGAGATTATGCTAAAAACAAGATTATTAAGGATGGAGATGCTCAAAAATGTCACCATCCTGAATCGTCCTGTGTATAGTCAACTAATAAATTTAACATTCAACAAAATACATTAACATTTTCTTTCATTTACACCCTGTTTATCCTACATTAGATATTTTAGCTACCTTAAACAAACTTAGCAATATGATAAACGATATATTTCAGAAAATTTGGTTAATGCAATTTCTCTGTTTAAATGTTCTTCCTTACAGTCTGCTCTGAATATTTTAAGTAGTTTGTCTATAAAACAAAATAATATATTAAAGCTTTATAAACTTGGCAAAGCATTTTAAATATATTTTTTTTAAATAAAGTATATATTAAAAACAATAAAGAGGATATTCACTCGAGATTACATATCACAATAAATTATATACATGTACTAGCAAATTAGGAAACTTTGGTCTTGCGTAAAGAAGTTTTATTAAAGTTACATATGGCTCCCAGCAAAGCTGAACGATCGTTAGGTTCATTGACAGGCGTTCCAAACCCATTCTGTAATGGTGGAGGTGGCGGTGGTGGACCACATCCTGGAAGGGGAGGAGGAGGTGGAGGTGGTGATGGAACATTAGAACCTGTAAAAAATATAAACAAAACTTTATTATGCTATATAGGGTTGACAGTAATTCTTTTAAGTTAAATTCCCTTTTACAGGTACTTCGTGACTGTTTCAAATCATTTTCAGGTCTGATAAAAATATACTATTGTGGTGGTAATGCTGAAAACTAGATATCACTTTTTTCAACCCATTGGATTCATGTAGGCCCATCTTTAAAAAGCATCATATCTTACCGCTTCCCGTGTAGTCATTTACGTAGCGTTAATTTTCGTTAAAATAAATCGAGGAAAGTTCCCACAAAATAATTCAGTGCGTGCAGGGCCGGTTTTAAGCTATTTTTATGGAGGGGGGGGGGGGGGGGTTATGGTGAAATTGTCATAATGCCGAATGACTTCTTCTCCTCTGCTCCTCAATTCTTTTTATATATGATAGTCATTTAATTTTTGGGATACAAAAAAATGTAAATCTGAATGAAGAAAAAGCCTTATTTTAAAATAAAATAGAAAATATAAAAAATACAAAACAATTATATTACTATGCAACTTAATTTTTTTTAGACAACTTTAATTCTTCTCTCTTTTAAAGTGGCCCATCGTGCAACTAAAATTTCGAAAGGTATTTCTTCCAGAATATCCTTCTCTGATGATAAGATTAATAATGAATCTAATCGTGAATTGGTCATTGTTGTTCTAAAAAAATGTTTTATGAGCTTTAGTTTACTGAAACTCCTTTCATTTGAAGTCACACTCACAGGCACTGTTTGAATTAAAGTACATAGTTTGTAACATAATGGTAGGACGATCTTTAGTTCAAATGCCTTTTCAACAATTTTATATAAAGATGTAAGTTCTCGATACCGGTCGCTAAATATTTCTAATTCTGACTGAAGGCCTTCTAAATCTACATGGTTATTGCTATCTGGAAATAATTTCAACAAATTCTTAACTGCAATTGTGTCGAGTTAAAGGAACTTTTGGTAAAGTGGCTGTACAATCTTTAAACAATTATCGCCTAACCTTTTCTAGCTTAACCAGCTAAAAGATAGAGCGTTAAATTATCCAGTCAAAAATGCTGCACAAAACTACGGCGTATCCAAAACTGGAATGTTTGTTAACATAAACAATCTCATGCGTGGGACACGGGGATGCGTAAATCCGAGTAGGAGGGTGACATCAGTTACCATATAAAAAGAAACCACAACGTTGTTACAAGGGTCATTTGAACCACACCTGAGCACGTCGCTGAATTTAACTATTTGCTGGAGATAGAATTTGTACTATTTTGAACTACGCTACAGAACTTTACTCTCTGGATGATTTTGTGGTCAATTTGCCAAGTAATGTCATACAAAATGCACTCTACGTCTACAACAACTTATCTGACTGTTTAACACGCAATTGCACAACGCCAACATAATTTGATAAGTATTTTTATTTGATTAATTCTCAGCTTATTAAAGAATCTGCATTCCGGTTACGGTGTAGTTAAAAAAGGGTTTAAATTGGCGCATTTGTGGTACTAAAAGAATATCAGTTTTTTATATTAGCTTTGATTTTTTAACTATGATAATATTATATTACCAGTTATACAGTTATTTCATTCACGATTTTAATACGTAAATTTCACATTTTAAATATTTTATTGGGAAAAATTTGCGTTTGCAAAATAACAAGTTTATATTCAAGAACTATATGTTTAAACTATTCACTACAAGTTTACAAACACTTTTTTTAGGAGCTTCATGATATAAGAGCTGTTATAATAATAATACCTTTATTGAAATAGGAACTTCCTAATATAAAAATAATAATATTAGTTACAGTAGAACAGTTTATATTAATGGTACAACAGTAGGAAAGAAAAGAAAAAAAATGTAAAATATTCCTATATAAAAATACATGAAAAATATAATGTAACTAGATTCAAAATGCAAAATGGTTAGCAAAAAACAAGAAAAAATACACACACACACACACATATACAGGGTTACTGGTAATTCGATACATTCCTTTGGAGATGTGATGGGGCATGATCTAAGAAGTAAATTTAGCCCTAACATGTATTATGCAAAACTCTATAGTTTTTGAGATATTTAATTTTTTTTGTTTTTCTCAAAAAGTAGATCTTAATGTCCTAAAAGTTAATTTTCGAAAAATCTATTTGACATTTTTAAATTTTTTTTTACTGGATTACTTGTCCAATATTATAGATATCCGTTTGGAATGAAAAATATCTGGAAACATTTCGATCATGTGAACATCTGAAATAAAAACTTTAAATTTTTTTTTTTAAATCAGCTATGAAATTTACCTATTAGGTTTTTTCAAAAAAATATTAACGTAACACGCGTATAAATTATTATAAAAACTGCTTTATTTCAATAGCTATCTAACAAGGTACAAATGTTCAACGTACCCTTAATAGTTCTAAGAAAATACTATTAAAAATAACACAAGTAGTACGAATTTTATTTTTAGATAAACAGTAAAAAACATTTTAAAAGTAGAGTTTAATTCTTCATTAATTTCAAAGTTGTACTTTATTTTTTATATGTCTTGCTCAAAATGGGAGCCCCTATTCCGTATACAGACACGGCAGCGTCTTCTTATTTCCGTCCTTGTTACTCTGGTTGTCAGATTATGCCTTATGTGTTGGGCAGCATCGACTATCCTTTGTCTAAGGTTTTCTATAGTATTGACTGGTGTGGCATAGACCATCTCCTTCATATGACCCCATACATAATAATCAAGGGGTGTTAAGTCAGGGCTTCGCGCTGGCCAAGGTATTGGGCCCGCTCTTCCAATCCAACGGTTAGGGAAACGTTGATCAAGTAATTGTCGTACTGTCAGCCGATAATGTGCTGGACAACCGTCGTTCTGAAACATCATTCGCTGTCTGACGGCGAGAGGAACATCTTCTAAAATCACCGCCAGATCATTTCTTAAAAAATTTTCATAGATTTCCTCGTTTAAATTTTGAGGAAGAAAGTGTGGCCCTATTAAATAGTGGCCAATGACTCCCATTCACACATTAACAGAAAACTTCATTTGGAAACTAGTTTCACGTGTTAACTTGGGATTTTCCTCTGCCCAATAATGTAGGTTGTGGAAATTTGTTATACCCTCGCGATTAAATTTCGATTCGTCCGTCCATAAAATACTTGTTAAAAAATTTGCACTTTCTGCATCTGAATTTAACATAAAGCGGCAGAATTCAACTCTCCTTCCAGGATCACCTTCCTCCAAGCCTTGGACAAGGGTATAGTGGTAAGGATGACATCCAACTCTACGTATCGTAGACCAAACTTTCCATTGTGACGCTCCGGTTAGTCTTGCGACTTTATTAGTTGAAATAGTTGGGTCTTCCTCAAAATACCTCAATATTTCTTCCTCATCATCTGGTTCATAAACGGGAGGAGCACCAGCGTCACTTCTTCTACATTTCACGGAGCCAGTTTCAGCGATATTTCGATATGCCGTACTGAATACACGTGCATTTGGTAAGCGGCGGTTAGGGTACCAAAGACCATATTCTCGGCGAGCTTCAGCAGCATTGCCGCCACAGTATCCATAGACAAATAAGATATCAGCGTATTCTGCGTTGGCATACGCAGCCATGGCACAGAAAATACAATAACAACAACTAATAACAACAACTACGAGCAAAATCAAAATCTTCGATAACTAATTTAACAAGACCAACAAACTTAAGGGACACGGAGATAAGAATGTCAGTTAATGACATATATGCACAAACATCAAAGTCAAGGACTGACTGACTTAAATGAAAATGAACGATTAGTCGTTTAATAAATTCCGCGACCAGCATTATCTTTACTAATTTTTTATTAGAACTATCAAGGGTACATTAAACATTTCTACCTAGTTAGATAGCTATTGAAATAAGGAAGTTTTTATAATAATGTGTACGCGTGCTACATTAATATTTTTTTGAAAAAACCTAATAGGTATATTTCATAACTGATTTTAAAAAAAAAATTTTTACAAGTTTTTATTTTAAATGTTCACATGATCGAAATGTTTCCGGATATTTTTCATTCCAAACGGATATCTATAATATTGGACAAGTAATCCAGTAAACAAAAATTTAAAAATGTCAAGTAGATTTTTCGGAAATTAACTTTTAAGCCATTAAGATCTAATTTTTTGAGAAAAACAAAAAATTGAAATATCTCAAAAACTATTGAGTTTTGCATAATGTATGTTAGGGCTAGATTTACTCCTTATTAGCTCATGACCCATCACATCTCCAAAGGAATGTATCGAATTACCAGTAACCCTGTATATATAATAACAATACATTCGATATTTTTAAGCGGCACTAACTATGTGATTATAAAAAATCATGTGTTTCATTAAGTTAGACTTAAAAATCATAAGAATTGGACTATTTTTTTTATGTCACTTTGTGAAGTTTATTGAATTGGTCATATCCTTTAGAGAATAAAGAATTCATAGTTTTATAATTAGTTCTTGTTAAGTAAAAGTTGTTATTGTTTCTTGTATTATACTGATGGATTTCATTTGCGTAGGATGTAAATTCATTAAAGTATGATGGTAAAGGAGAGTTAGAGGAGAGGGGTGTAATGGGGTAGTGAAGCACAAGTTATAGCCTCTCCTACTCAATTGTTAACCTCACCTTCGCGATGAGTTCAATTTGAACTTGGTGCACCCTGTACAACAACATGGAGTAGGATTTGCCGTTCGGAATCAACTTATATCCAACTTAACACAAGTACCACAAGGCCTATCCGAGCGTCTAATGCTGCTACGCTATGAGCTATCAGATGGCAACGCGGTAAATCTAATAAGCGCCTACGCTCCCACTCTGGACGCAAGTCACGAAACCAAGGAAAGCTTCTATCAACAGCTGGAAGAAACCCTCTGTAGAATACCTAAAACGGAACGACTCGTTATTCTTGGCGATTTTAACGCTAGAGTAGGGAGAGATGCAGACACCTGGCCAGGCATCATAGGCAAGAACGGTTTGGGCAACATGAACGCTAACGGTCAACTACTCCTAACTAAATGCGCCGAACATGATCTAGTTATAACAAATACCATTTTCCGACAAAAGGATAAATTTAAAGGCACCTGGCGTCACCCCAGATCAGGTCATTGGCATCTACTGGACTATGTTATCGTATGTAGGAAGCATCTCAAGGACGTCCAAATTACAAAGGCGCGCATTGATAGCGAATGTTGGACCGATCATCGTCCTGTTGTCTCTAAAATGAAAATTGTTATGAGACCCAAACACCGAAGAACTCAAGTAAAACGTAGACCCCGTCTCTGTATTAGTAAATTGCGTGACCAACAAACCGTCGAACAGCTAAAGCAAAAAGTTCAAGAGAATTTGAGTGCACTAGAAGAAACCAATTCTGTAGATGTCGCTACTACCTGGACACAAATTAAAGACAGTTTAAAAAGTGCGAGTGAGGAAATTCCTGGCACTGCAGCAAGTAAAAAACAGGAGGACTGGTTCAATGATAATGAAGCTTTTATACAAGAACTTTTTGACCGCAAACATATTGCCTTCCAAAACGCTATCAACCACCCCAACGACTCATCAAAAGCAGAAGCTTTTACCCAATCTAAGTATGAAACGCAACGCGAAATCAGAAGAATAAAGAACGAGTGGTGGGCAAGCAAGGCCAGAGAAATTCAAAGGTACGCCGATTCACACGACTACAGGAATTTCTTTCAAGGAGTAAAAGCAGTGTACGGCCCCAGTCGGAAAAATATGTGCCCTATTAAAGATTTAAATGGAAATCTCCTCAAAGAAGACCAGGAAATAAGAGCCCGATGGAAAGAACACTACTCTAACATTCTTAACGAGCAAAGGCAAGGCGATCACGATATTATAAATCTTATCCCTCAATATGACACCTTCGAAGACTTAGATAAACCACTAACAACGGAAGAGATCTTAACCGCCATTGGGCAGCTAAAAAAATAACAAATCTCCCGGCGCCGACTCACTCCCAGCTGAGATCTTTAAAGCTGTGTCGTCAGAGCTCATACCCTACCTCAAAAAACTGTTTGATGTCGTGTGGGAAAGTGGTCAAGCTCCGCAGGAGTTTCGTGATACACTTTTAATCAACCTCTTCAAAAACAAAGGGAGCGCTGCGGACTGTGGAAATTACAGGGGTATAGCTCTCCTGGCTGTTGGAGGGAAGATACTCACTAAAGCGATGGCAAATAGGCTAACACCTGTTATGGAAAAGTTACTTCCTGAAACACAGAGTGGCTTTAGACCAAACCGAGGCACATCGGATTTAATCTTCACACTTAAACAGCTTCAAGAAAAAGCACTCGAACATCAAGGAGAAATTCACATGGCCTTCATTGATTTAACCAAGGCGTTTGACTCGGTGGACAGGGAAGTGCTCTGGAAAATTATGTTCCGCTTAGGTATCCCTAGAAAATTTGTGGAAGTATGTCGCAGTCTACATACAAACAACAACGCCCAGGTTATGTATAATAATGAGGCAACCGAACCTTTCCAAACCCTCACTGGAGTTAGGCAGGGATGTGTCCTGGCACCCCTACTCTTTAATTTGTTTACCACTGCTCTAACAATTATTGTTGACAACAAACTAACAGTCAGAGGAATAGGTCTCAGAAACCGTTTTGACGGCGGTCTCTTTAACATAGGGCGCTTTAGAGCTTTCACGAAGACACGCACACGATTCATTTGTGATCTCCAGTATGCGGATGACTGTGCACTTTTAGCCTCTACGCCGGAAGAGCTTCAAGAACTTTTAGATGTGTATGCCCAGAGCTATGATTCCTTAGGACTTAAAATCAACATTGGAAAGACTAAGATTATGTCAACCCCTCATCAAGTGAACCAAATAGACATTACACTTAACGGAAATTCTCTTGAAGTAGTGGATCAGTTCAATTACTTAGGCAACGTTGTTAATGACAAAGCAAACATGGACAGCGAGATTCGCAATAGAATTAACGCTGCATCTAGAGCACTCTGGGGACTTAGAGAGAGAGTATTTGACAACCACGACCTTGCTTTGTCAACGAAAATGGCTGTCTACAGAGCAGTTGTCATTCCAACACTGCTATATGGATGTGAAAGCTGGGTCACTTACCGTCGTCATGTGAAAGAATTAGAACGTTTTCAGCAAAGACACCTCAGAAGTATGATGAAAATCCGTTGGTTCCATCACATATCAAACGTGGAAGTACTCACGAGAGCAAACAGCCCTCCAATTGAGGTGCTTATTTCAAGAGCACGCCTAAGATGGGCAGGTCACGTTCATCGTATGCATGATAACCGCCTTCCTAAATGTACACTTTATGGTGAATTGCTAAGCGGTAGAAGAAGGCGTGGCGGTCAACGAAAGAGATTCAAAGACGCTTTCCATGAAAATCTAAAATCCTGCGGTATTGCAGACGAGCAATGGGAACAACAGCAGCGGACAGAACCGAATGGCGAGGGGTTGTGGCCAGCTATCAAGGAAATGTTGCTGCAAGAAGGCCGAATCCAAGACCTAACCAGGTCTATGTTTGTCCTGACTGCGGTCGACATGTGCTCTCCCGAATTGGCCTCTATAGCCATAGTCGTGTGCACCGTAGATGAATGGGAATTACAATAGACTACACCTTTTCCTTGTTTTTTATTGTACACAATTTATCGACTGTAACATTTTTATACTCGGACTCGAGTAACGGCTAATAATAAAAAAAGGAGAGTTATTAATTTTATAAATAAATATCATAGACATGTAGAATAATCTATTTGATACAGATATCCAGACAATAGTCTTTGTCGACTTCAACCAATGTTATTTATTTAAATATTAAATTGTCAACGATGTACAAATCTCATAACTATGAGAATGTAATCATTCGTGAACTGTATTTGCACAACCTAACAGTAAAATAGGTGCCTTACGGACTATCGGAGTTCGACCTAAATTTAAAATTAACAGTTCGCTATTTTGAGGACACTTGTCTATGAAAATCTGTAAGATTGTCGATCTTTTCGGCCACCCCATGTTAACATCTATTCGGTGTAAAACACTTGCTACTGCTGTTTAATTTATCAGTCAATTGACACAAAATTGAATTTCCAGTGTTGTTTAGATTGTTCTTTCTAACACTATTTAAGCCAGCCATTTGCAGCCGATAATTATCATACTATATCCTACTATCTCTCTTGTCCGTGGGCAAGAGCACAACTACAATAAAACTGGAAATTTCCACGTCATTTGATTATTTGCAAAAGGGATTTTTCTTTCCCACAGAAAATATCAAATAACTTTTGTTAGTTTGAAACACCTATTCTGTTATGTTCATAAACTTTGACACTGCAGTTGCATTCTCACTGTTTCGAAGTAATATCTTTGACGTTTGTTCACTCTGGTTATATCACTTACAGACTATTGTCACATCTGTTCAAAATAAGTATTGTCTGGCTGATAGCCGTGTTGGTTGAGATGCGAGGTGGCAATCGCTATTAATCACACGAATATCACGCCACCAGGTTCGAATCCCGGCTCCGGCCTTGGCACCGTTGGAGGAAATGGTTGTCTAATTTCTGTGTAGTTTAATTATTATTTATATAGACTATTGTCACTGCTCTTATTCTTGTCCAGATTAATTTCTCAATTTAGACATGTGATATGTTTATTCAGGCATTTGCTACAACTCTAATTACTATTAAAATGATATGGCATACTTTTGTATAACACAGGTCTTGTTATTGCATCAAACTACTCAGCATATCTATAGTATGGTCATTACTATAGCGACGCAAGTTTTCCTATTATAATGTTTAGACAATTGTCTCAAATATTTGGATTATTATTGATTTCATCAATTTATATAAAATAAAATGGGTTTTTTCCCATCAACTATTGTCTTTTCTTTCACCTTTACCTTTTTCGTCATACAAGTAATAAACTAAATAAATGTTTTCATTTCAAATCAAAATGGAAAACAAACTTCAAATATAAATGTACAGTAAGTACAATCTTGAATAATAACCTACAACATAAATAATTTATATAATTAACTAGGCCTCTCAATTAATAGACAGTGAGTTCAAGTTTACCAGATATTTCAATTAACAGAGTGATTAATTTTCTCAGGTATATAGTATCAGACAGAAACAAGTAATATTAAACTTTATATAAAAGAACCTGGGGTAATTAAAAAGGGTTACTACACACACAACAAAATTTGGGTCCTGCACTAATAAAACTAGACGATCACGCAAATGGCTGTATTTGTATATCCTTCAGATAAATAAATAGTAATTAGTTTACTGGTGACATAATTACCAGTACTTTATGTGTAATTAAGACGCCTACCCCATAATCTCTTCACTATATACCTTGTTCATACATTTTAAGTTGTGTACTTTGTCTTAAAATTTTTTGTATTTGGTATTTTACTCCTACATGTATAATTACTAGTAATCAATTGACGTCAATATCTTTTATAAGATCTTACGACAATAAAGTTATTATTATTATTATTATATATACAGTGGATCTAAACGTACTGGGGACAGTTTGATATGAGACGAACAAGTGAACAGATAGAATAAGAACAATAATAAGTTGTGAATTATAGTAGCGAGACTATGGAGATGAAACTTGTAATTAGTGTGTACCAATGTGTATAAGGACTTAATTATTGTAATTAAGTGATTAATAAAGTAGTGATTTATGAAAGTTCTTGTTGTTATTGAACCTACATACAGTGTTTACTGGAGATTGTAAACACGTATCAATATGTACATTATTGTACATATATAAACCTACAAATCTGTATGATAAATTAAATGCTTGAACTTATAATAATAATATTTATTAGCCATTTAATATACAATGAAGTATATATATGGCAACTCCCTAATATATAGTGAGAACGTAAAGGTTGGAATAAACTCCTTAATATCGTCACAAAAAAAGTGACAACAATTCGCTCAGACAAGTTGATTCTTAAACGCATTTCTCATTTTTTGTATATAAAAAAAGTTATGATGTCATAGGCAATATTTTAAATAGCAACCCCCATTTTTAAAAATGTCAGTTGAAAGAGCACATTATTCTGCACGCAGTATGTTCTATGGCATTATGCAAAACGAAATTATATGGTAAAATTCGAAACAGCCTGTTTTCCTTTTTTTTACCTAGCTCTGTTATTATAAAAAATATTAAAAAACATTATAGGAATATTTTGTTATGCTATAACTTACTGTATTTATATTTTCATTATTTGTCTCCTCAGAGCCACCATCAACTTTATTTTTTTAAATACGATCTCTCAACGAATTTTTAAAGCATGTGTCATTGGGAATTAAAGAGTTACACTTGATAATTTTACTACATTTTGTCAGAAAAATAATCATCATGGTTTGCCAGATACCAATATTGTTCTACATAAAAAGCAGTATGGTTTATCCAATGTCAGTTTGAAATATTGTTATGTGCTGCCCTCTAACAAGGAAAGATGTGATTAAATTCATGTTCAAAGTTTTCCTCAGAAGCTTAGTTACTTCCCTGACTAGTAGGGTGGCGCCGTCTATGAGCCAATTGACGAACAATCATCTATTACATGGTAGAAAACTCTGTAGAATTCCAGAAAATTGTAGAATACTGTGGTACATTTCTATGGGTGTATATAAGGAGATGAATCCAGCAGATGGGGGAACAGTTCAGTTGAGTGAAGTATGCAGTTTCGTGAAGTAAACAGACAAGAGAGTTTTTAGGTTAGACAAGAGTTGACAAGTTTAAGAAGAAAAGTAAAGTGCTTAGTGTTTTAAAAGTAGTGAAATTATATTAGATTAAGTTATTATTAGTTGTGTGATTTTTAAGTATTTGCTAGTGTAATTTTAGTGATTAAATAAATCAGTGGTTTGTGAAAATTCTTGTTGCAAGTTATTTGGAATCCACAAAGTGTTTACTGAAAATTGTAAGCACGTAACAATATTATAAATTCAGAGCATCTCTACCAGGGATGTCCGTTGCTATGCCTCTCTACAATGGTATGCAGCAGGCAGCACCGCCTTATCGATATAATTTATCCCTTTGTATAAGAGATGTAGTCGAGCAGATGTGTACGATTGTGCTGATGCGGGCGACCGGTAACGAATTCAAGTTGATGTTCGGAATGACCAGTTCTAAAACAAGAAAGTGCTGTGCGAAACTGTTTTCCTGGAACCATGTAAGGCCGTATGTTTATTTAACCTTGCACGGTGATTTTCTCCTAATAAAAAGAAACGTAAGTTGTTTCTGTTATATTTACCTAAAATCATTATCATTAACTGTAATATTTCTTTCAAAAAATACTTTTAAAATGGCTTTTTGAAGACTATTTGATACAGAAAAAAATTTACATAATGAAAATGTTGAAGGCGAGGTAACATAGTCGATCGAGTCGAGCTGGAAGTTTAAGAACCAAGATTTACACCTGCAAATCCAGTGTCTTCTTTTAAATATTTATAACTGCTTAAAGCGAGAAAATAATAAAATGACGGATATAGGTATTCTGGAAGCATCTGGAATTGGTTGGGAGGGTGGTCAATAAAACAATAAAAATTATTGAACCACAGCACTTAGGCTCCATTGAGCCCCTTGTACATCCTCCCTGTAGGCAAACCCTCGTCTAGGCCTCCAATAAACCTAATCTTGCGAAATAGGTGGTGATGCTGCCTAGGGGCATCTCCCTTACATCGGCCAAAGTAGGCCAACATTCTTCCAAAATGGATTCTCTGATTGATGAGACAGCAGAACAGTCACAGAGTACATGTTGAACCATCTCATCTTCTTGTTCACAACCTCTACAGAGAGGTGTTTCGCTTAATCTCATATTATGGAGATGTTTCTTTAATGGACAGTGTCCAGTCTAGATTCCCGTTATAAAACGTATGTTCCATCCGGACATTGCCAGGTAGTCCATTGCTGTACTCTTGTTGGGATATTTTAGTAGATCCGTAGCGAGCTGACAGCTGTTTGTTTCATCACACAGTTTCTTGAATTCATTGTGGGTGTTCTCTTTAATTCTTTGTATTATCGCCGTGATCGGTAACAGACTGGCCGGGTCTGGTCCAAAGATACTTAGGCCTGCTGCCTTCTTAGCCAGTCTGTCGGCTAATTTGTTGCCACTACACTGTGCGTGTCCTTCCACCCAGCACACCAGTATGTTATTCATGCTGGAGGCACCCACAAGTGCTTGGTGACATTCCTATACTGCTCCTGTGGTAATTTTGTAACTTTTCAGGGTTAGTAATGATTGTCTACAATCTGTGTAGGGGATATAGATATTATCAAAAGAATGTTTGAATTAACTAAGATTCCGATTTCTACTATTAATCTTGTTATTAAAAAAGGAGTTGTAGATCACTATGTTAAAAGAAAACTGAAAAATAAAAAATTTTGAAAAATTGACGAAGCTTCAAAAGACGTTATCCAAAGAACAGTTTATAATATTTATCAAGAAAATGAAGTCCATACTTTGGAAATGATTTCAAATAAATTCAGCGAATACCCTGATTATAATTATCAATCTTTGAAAACTTTAAGAGATATTTTATTAGAGTGCGGATTTTAATATAAAAAAAATGAATAACCAT
This sequence comes from Leptura quadrifasciata, assembly GCA_963675555.1. Lineage (NCBI taxonomy): Eukaryota > Metazoa > Arthropoda > Insecta > Coleoptera > Cerambycidae > Leptura > Leptura quadrifasciata. The sequence goes on along the minus strand of OY776674.1, from coordinate 114,374,116 downwards.
TTAATAGTAATAGAATCATGCCGTATTGTGGAAATTCGACAGGAATATTTACGTAAAATAAAAGAGCACCGCGAATCAAATAGGACAGTAATATATCTTGACAAGATGTAGTTTGATATGCATGATACTGTTAAAAACGGTTGGGTAGACACAACTGAAAATTGTACTTTAAATGTGCTACGTTCAAGGGAAAAACGTATTATAATTCTACATGCCGGAAATAAAAATGGGTTCTATATCCAACGCACAGCTCTTGTAAGCCAAAAATATAAAACAGTGTTCTGCTGCCTATCACGAAGATATGACCGCGGATTTGTTTAAACAACGGTTCGCTGAACAACTGTTACCTAATATTCCACCAAATTCAGTTATCATTATGGACAACACTTCTTATCATTCACGACTATTAAATAAAGTACCAAATAATAATATGAAAAAGGACAATATAATAAAGTTTATGACATATAAACATAAATATTCCTAAAAAAAATTTCAGTAAAAAAAGATTTATTAAAATCGCTGCCCAAAGAATCACATAACTAATGCCAAAATAAATTTTAGAGACCCTTGCTTCAAATCCCAATAAGGATTTTTTAGGCGTTTCGTTTTTGTATATACACTAAATCACATTTTAATTTTTTTTACTCCCTTCCATAATAGTTTCGTTCTTGTATACACACTAAATCACATTTTAATTTTTTTTACTCCCTTTTATAATAGTGTGGTGGTGGTATTGGGGGTGATAGGGGGGGGGGGGGGGGGTTGGCTGACAGACAGGACATTTTTTTCGCTCAAATTTAAAATCTCGAAGTTTCATGACATTTTAAGCCTATTTCAACAAAAAATATATATATATATATATATTTTTTTGCGTCACTATACTTCCACTGGACGTGGAAGTAAAAACTATCAAAGAACATAATTTTAAAAAAGAATATGTTGTAGACCATATCTGCGAAATACACAGCCATAGTCTGTTGCGTTTATCGCCATATTACTGCATATTTATTAAATACAATACAAGCTAATGTTCACAATAAAATTTTAAATACAACTAGTATATTGATTTTTTTCTTAACCTACTTAGTGCACCTAAGTGACTTAACACCTGTATGTGCTTAACTTAATCGCTAGTTTAAGTATGCTATTGTATTAGTAATGCATAATACAAAAGTGGAAATAAATATAAAAAGAAATCAATGGATATGTTGAATAAATCTTTTTTTTAATTGAAAAATTTATAATATAAACAAAACAAAAAGGAATATTTGACATACTAAACTTCTAAACAAGTAATGAACTGATGGTAATTAAAGCAAATATAATTCTTACATAGTTTTGTAAATTGCCGAACAGTTTTTATAAGTCTAATATTTTTTGGTAACAAATTATAAAATTTTGGACCTAAATAATATGTAACAAATCTTCGTTTAATTTTTTTTTCTGGTAAGAATTTGTATGTGGTGTTCATTTGCACTTCTGGTCTTATATTGATCAACATGTACTTTTAGTTCATCTTTTTTATATATATAAATGCAGACATTGTGGATATATAAGGATCGAATATTAAGAACTTCACTGTTATTATAAAGTAATTCTGCTGGATAATCTCTTTTTCTATTATACATAATTTTTAAAATAGTATTTTGGATGACATTTAACTTTTGTAAAGATGTTGTATATAGATCACCAGTATACCCTATCGAAAAAGTGACTCTACAAATACCTATAGATTATCAGAATATTTTTATTTAAAATATCTCTAGGCTGATAGCACTTATATATAAGCTCTCTTACCCTATTTGTTAAGTAGTTAATATGCTGTGTCCATTTTAAGTATTTGTCTACAATAATGCCTAAATATTTTATTTCTGCAATTCCTTTAATTGCCTGCGGCAGATTATTTACCAGTACTCAGGTCTATTAAGATTGGTTACTGAAAATGCAATGCACTTAGTTTTTTCAGTATCTAAAGAAAGTTGATATTTGTCAAGACATTTTTTTATCCCCCAATTACATTTTCTCTCGTATGTTCCCAAGTATTCCCATTAAACACAGCAACTGTATCACCTGCATATGAGACAATTTTAGCATATATATTTAGTCCTAACAAAGAGTTTATATAGACAGTGAATAGGATTAGTCCCAGTACTGCCCCTTGTGGTATTCCCATTTTTATAATTTTTGGGTCGCTTAGGTTATTCATAATTCTAACATATTGTACACGAATGGTTAAGTAATTTCTAAAGACCTTTAATATGAACCCCGTAATGTGCAAGCACGTCAAGAAGCTTTTCATGGTTCACCATATCAAATATGCCTTTGCCAGGTCTAAAAATACTCCAATACATTTTTTGTTCTCGTCTAGATTGTCTGTGATTTCTTTTATTACCTTATACATTGCATCTGCAGTTCCCATACCCCCAACAAAACCAAATTGATTATTATGTAATATACTATTAGTTTTAAAATAGTCAGTAAGACGCTCTCTCAAACGTTTTTCAAATATCTTGGCGAAGTTATTTATTAGGCTAATAGGTCGATTGTTAGATATTAAAGTTTTTACTCTTGCTTTGTGTATGGGTGTTACAACAGAAACTTTAAATTAGGATGGGATACGACCAGTTTCAAAAATTAGGTTAATAATGTGTACAATAGGCTTTAGTATCTGAGAATGAGCTAATTTAATTATTTCTATCGTAACTCCATCAATTCCAAGTGCAGTTTTTCGTTTAAACTATGTATAATTTTATTACTTCATTCCCAGTAACTGGAGTAAGGAACAATGACTGTAATGAGTTGTCTAATGCGAAATCAAAATTATTGGGTTCAGTAATTTGTTCACGCATATGAATTCCTACATTAGCAAAGTAGTTATTACTATGATTAGCCATTTGTTTATAGTCAAGAAAAGCCATGCCATTATCATCAGTGAGTCGAATTTCTATACTTTTAACCTTATCCTCGTTTGTGACTTCAGATTCTGAAATATATTTTTAATGTTTTTTTGATTTTCTAATATTTGTTTTTTATAATAGTAATTTTTTGATTTTCTTAAGATCGTGTTTAAATGATTTCTATAGTTTTTGTATTCAGTCTCAAGAATGTCAGAGCGATGTTCTAATAGTTTTCTTTTAAGCTTTGTACGTTTCTTTATAAAATTTACAAGACCTTCTGTAATCCACGGTTTTATTATTTTTATTATTTTGGTTTCTTTTTCTTACATTTTTGGATTGTTCTATTAAATTTGAAAAATATCTGTAAATTTGTCAATTGCTATTTGTGGATCATTGCAATTCAACATATCAACCCAACTTTGGTGTTCAACTAAACTTTTTAATTTGTAGATCAATTTTTGTAATTTCTTGTAAATTGTCAATTGCTTTCACTTCAAATTTATATTTTTAATATAATTAAGGTTTAAAACTACAGGATAGTGGTCAGTAATGTTACTATTTAATACATATGATGAACCTGTTATGTTTTTAATACTATGTTTTTTTCGTACAAAAATATGATCTAGACAACTAGATGTATCTTTTGTTACACGTGTTGGAATCTGAATATAAGGTTGAACACTCCATCATTCTTATTGTAATCAGCTTCATTATAAAATGTGGCATATCCAGGAAATTGAAAATAATTTGCGGACTCTAATTGAAAGCATTCACTCAGAATAATGACATCAAGATTATTAAAATTATAAGTTAAAGTAGTTGCCATTAACTCATCAAAATTTTTGTTTACACTACGTATATTTAAATGTAAAACACTGAGCAACTTTTTATTAGTCTCTACCACGGTTTTTATGTTCATAGCCACTATGGTTTTTTCTAAGCCTTCTAGATTCTCTAGCACAAGGATCTTCATTGAAAATTACCAATGATGAGTGTTATAATCAGTTTTGCTTTTCAAAATTTCTATTTGGAACTTTATTGTTGGACATCCCATATCAATGGATTCATGATTAGTATTATGTTGCGTTTTATATTTTTTGTTTGAATTTGCAGTTAACAATTTTTTATGTTTTGGACACTAAGTTACAACATGTTCTTCATCACATATCGCGCAAGCCACTTTATTTTTACAATTAGTTTTTTTGTGATAAAATTCCTGACATTGGATAGCGTTGCCAGCCAACATATATTTTCTTCAGGCTTATCAATTTTTCGAATGCCTTTGGAGAACATTCACAAAATATGGTTCGAAAGCCCGATTTTAGATTTTTTACATAAGTTACTTTCACTTATGTTAATTGATTTTGTTCATTTATACATTTTTCAATGGTTTCTTTTATCATTTCTTCATTAAAATTGGCAATTTTTATTTTTTACTTTCTCATTTTACTTGTTTCTACATTATAATCATCCTTTAATTTATCCTTCATTGTATTTTCTAATATGTCATTTTCACGCTTTGTTGCACATTTAATAATAACTGTGCTTTTTTTTGTTGTTTTCAAATTTTGTATTCCAATTTTTGTTCTGCTGGATTTACTTTTTTAAAATGTCCTTTTTTGTTTGTGAAAAATTTTGGTTTTGGGCAATATTACTATGCTTGAAAAACTTTGTTTATCATTATTTTGTTTTATAGTTAAAATGGTTGAGTGTGTGAGTTTTTCAGATATTTGTTCTTTCTCCTCAATTTTTTTTTTTTTTTTTGGAGCAATTTAATTAGATTTTCCTTGTCTTCTATTATAACTTCCTTACCTTTAATGGTACTTTTCAAAACATCCACTAAGTCATAGTTGCAACATTTTCTGCAGTGGAATTTCAAAAGGCATCTTTGTATAGGTATGCATTTTATTTCTGAGGATATCAGCTCCGAGCATTCTATGCAGTATAAATTCCTACATAAGTCACATGGAAAACATGGGTATTTTACATCCTTATTGGTTGTCTTAACTTGTTTACATTGCGTACACTTCATTTTGTAGTTTGTTCTTCCTCATATTTTTACTTATTAGTAAAGACTCTTTTTATACCAAACTTTTTATTCTCCAGATGAGTATTTTTTGTCACAAACTAATTCTCTAGGATGCTTTTTAGTGGACTAAGATATTTGTTTAAATAGTTAATAACTTAATTATTTAACTATTACTGTTTATGCAACTTCCACCATTTAATAGCTTACAACTTGAACTTTCTACTACCAAACATCACTTTTAAATTCCACTTTTTCCACTAGAAATGGATTCTTTACCAAAGATGATCTTAACCACTGCTGCTATTAAGATACCTTCTTAAATTTAATCTAATAGAATTGATTTGGGGAGCGTAAAACATGAGTTGAGGAAATGTAATCAGAATCCGACTTTAAGCGCCGTAATTCTAGATAATAATGATTCTAGTAGTGAGCTTACTGATGACTCCGTTACCATGTGACTATTTTTTTTTCTTGAAACAGAATTTTTTAGTTATTGTTTCAACTTTTTTACTTTAATAGAACTTTTATTTTAATTGAGGTAAAATAACATAACTAATTCTGTTTTGTTTGAGATACGATGGTATTTTAATGAGAATTATATTTTATTTTTATTGTTTTTAACAAGAGTTAAATATTATAATTATGTTATTAATGTTATCACTGTTATCAGGTTTGTTAGGTTTATTCTAACATCCTACTTACTAACATTATATACCTTTCCCCTTCCCATCCTGGCAAAAACTACTCACACCTCTCCGTTGGTTTTTGTTGGACAGCGACATTTTCTATAATATTAAGTTTTTCTAGTTCCTTACATTAACGGCTGCATTCACCGTATATAGAAAAGCTGGGTTTATGATTTAAGCGCGCTTAACTTATGTATGTCATATGCACCGAAGTTAAAATGTTATTTAAGCTCGCTTAAAGTTAAGCTCCCAATTTTGGCCGCTTAAAATCAATAAACTTAGCTTTTCCCAATTATAACCTAACTTTTTTTGGCGTTTTATTTGATTTTGCCGTTTTGTTGCCAACAAAATTACATTTGTGTCTGTTATCGTATTAAAATAATATGGAAATAGAGGATGAAATTCTTTTAGAGGACGATATTGACGTGTTAGACAATAGATTTTGGTTTTCCACGGAGGTTTTACATTAGACCAAATTATACTGAAGACATGGAAGATTGCGATTGTGGAGTCCCACCAGTGACTTTTCATTTAAAATCAATCTTAAGAATGTCATCGCTTTCAACCTTTCTAATTTTTGGAGGAGGTTCCCAACCAGTGACAACAGTTTCTTTTCTTTCTTCGGCTAATGTTTTCCTCAGCTTCTTTTTCCTATTTTCATAACATTTTTTTTAACTAATGGCAGTTCTATAAGTCTTACAGCTTAAGGATGCATTAAATTTATTTTCAATAGCCTGCAAAGCTTTTCCTTTTGGGTCGAGGAGGTCCGGTTTGTTTTTTTTTTTTTTGTCTTCTAATATAGCTGCATATTTATTTGCGATAATACGTATCAAATGTCTTTTCCGAACTTGTAAAGTTGGGTACTCGATTATTTGTCGCACCTCTCATGATTTATTTAAAAAACACTACAAACTATATAAAATTGCGAGTATTTTATAAAACTAAAGTAAATTAACTGCGGTGTAAGACTTCACCATTTAAGCGCTACTTTATATTTCAGCCTAGCTTAACTAAGCACAGCTTAAACCTTTAAACGGTGAATATGGCCGTTAGAGTCAATGAAATTTTTACGTTCAGCAGAAAATGTCACTGACTAAGTGAGTAGATTGTTTTACGGGGTTGTTTGGCTTCGAACAGCCTTACTTCACTTCGACCTAAAAGATCTTTTGTGATTTACCCTACATCTAGTGGTTATCCCAGGATTCCCAGACTTTTAACAAAGCTTGTGATTTTCCTGGGGGCTAATTTCCCTATGTCTTCCGGCGTTAATTCCGCCTGTTCTAGGAATTTTAGCCTAGTGCGGACTAACACCCTGCATTCACAAAGTATGTGTTCCGCAGCTTCAATTGCAGTATCACAATACTGTGACTAAGTGAGTAGTTAGTAAGTTTGTGGTGAGTTTTGCCTTGAAAAGTAAGTTACGCGTGCCTATGGATGGCACGCGTTCGAGGTCAGTTTACAAAAGGAATGCAGCGCTCTTGTTTTCTATATCGTTTTAAACTGACATTAGATGAAGTATGATCCTGTATTTGTAATATGTATATTGCATTTAGTCAATGTACTGTAATAAAACTAATACTTATGCTGTATACTATTACAATAACCTATACACACACAGTATATAGTTGGAGCTAACAATTTAATTTGCTACATACACTGAAGCAAGGTCTGCTAATTACCTGAAATAACTAGAATTAAATAATTAATGTACCATGAATAAACATTCCTTCTCACTACAGAACGCATTTTAGACAAAAATATTTTAATTCTTTATTTGAACAACTTAGGACACCAGAAATTCCAAAAACACGAATCAGAAAAATAAAATAAAAATGGCACTTCAAAAAATACATAACGAATGCAACACAACAATGAATTTTAAACATGCAAATCGAATAAAATAAAAAAATCATCAATATACTCTTACCTGTCATCGAAGGCGGTGTAGAAGTGCCGATAGACGTTGCCGTACTGCTATTGACACTATCAGATCGATCACCATTGCTGATGCTTAATTTTTCATTGTTTGTTTTATTTTGTTTTTGCTGTTCCTTCGCCATCTGGCGTTCTTGTTTCTAAGAATTGAAAAAAAAACTTAAAACTGTCTTCTAAATTAAAAAATATGGTTATATTACCAATTTGTGCCTTTGTTTTTTCCTTTCCTCCTCTGAACTCATCATCTCCTGTACCTTCACCAGTCTTTTCTGGCTGCGAACCATCTTTTGCTCATCTTTCAGTCTTTCCTCCATTTTGGCAATGGCACTTTTCAGATGTTCCTTAACAGAACTAGGAATTTTAAAATGTGCTTTATCATTAGGCAATAAATTCAATTGCGTACATGAGAAAAAAGGGTCCGCTAATAGATCGACAATTGTCGGGAGACCATTTTTGCAAGCTTCGGTCGATAAGATTCTTTCAAGAATTGGTTCTAAAAATAATTTTGCGTAAGGTAATCCCGTGATAAAAATTTCATAATTTTACTTACTTATAGGACAATTTGGAATGCAGTCGATTATGCTTTCGTGAAGGGGGGCTCCAAACATCATTTCATACAAAACATGCCCAAAACAATATGTGTCAATAGACTGCAGATTGTTAATTTTTCTATGTTGCATAAAGTAAGGTCTATAAAACGAAGGAACTCCCAGTACTCCATTTTCGATATCCAATAATTTAATCCTGTCATTTTCTATTACAATGTTTCCACTATGGAGATGTCCTGGAAAATATTTGTAGTTACATTTAGTTTCATATTAAAGAACAATGTGACATTCTATTGAATAAAAATAAGTTGAGAATTGGAACGGTGATATCAAACAAACTGAGTTTGCCGGCGGAATAGGCCCATCCTACCCAAATACTTATGATTATTCTGTTTTAACTTGTATTATGCAAGTAGTCATAAGTCAGCACTTAAAATATATTGTTATGTGCAGGCCTACGCCACTGCCTCATAGAAAATACTGGAAGGAAAGATCTCGAATGATACACTGGAACATTCTAGAATAATAGGGTACATTCGACGCGGGTATATATAAAGTGGATCCAGGCGCACCGAGGACAGTTTGATATGAGACGAACAAGTGAACAGATGGGATAAAAACAGTAATAAGTTGCGAATTATAGTAGTGAGACTATATTAGATGAAACTTGTAATTAGAGTATACTAATGCGTATAAGGACTTAATTACTGTAATTAAGTGAGTAATAAATTAGTGGTCTATAAAAGTTCTTGTTGCAATTTATTGAACCTACATACAAGGTGTTTACTGGAGATTGTAAACACGTAACAATAGGTGTCAGAAGCGAAATTGCAACAGGATTTCTAGAGGATTCTAGAAAGTTCCATAGTGTCCTATTCGGAAACCACTGGAGATAGTGCAGTTAGCTAAATTCTGTCAACTGGAAAGTGATATAGACATTAAATAAGACCTATTGTGACATTTTGAGAAAATTTCCAGAATATTCTATTTGGAAACTAGTGTAGTTGGGCTAAGTTCTGCGAATTGGAAAGTGACATAAACATTAAATAACACCTACTGTGACATTTTGAGAAAACTTTCAGAACATTCCATTGGGGATTAGTGCAGTTAGCCAAGTTCTGTCAACTGGAAAGTTGTATCGACATTAAAAAGGCCTATTTAGGACATTTTGAGAAAATTTCTAGAACATCCTATTCTAGGAGATATTTGGCTTATTCAGTTCTATATTAGGATATAGACTTTTAAATAAGACTTGTTAGTGCTGCTTTAAAAACTTTTTGGATGGAAACAAGAAGAATGGCTGCCGAAAAGCAAATGCAATACATGTTCGCGGAATTTAGAAAAATGATGCAAGACCAGAAAGAAGAACAAGAGAAACGACGCCAAGAAGAAAAAGAAGAACAAGAAAGAAGCAAAGAAGAAAAAGAAAGGAAACGTCATGCAGAAAAAGACGAACAAGAAAGACGACGTCAGGATGAAAAAGAAGAACATGAGAGTCCTGAAGAAGGAAAAGAAAGGAAACGTCAGCCAGAAAAAGACAAACAAGAAAGACGACGTCGGGAAGAAAAAGAAGAACATGAGAGTCCTGAAGGAGAAAAGAAAGGAAACATCAGACAGAAAAAGACGAACAAGAAAAATGACGTCAGGAAGAAAAAGAAGTACAAGAGAAACAACGTCAGGAAGAAAAGGAGGAATTGAGAAAAATTATACAGGTGCAACAAGACATTATCCTGTCAGCCACTGATGAAATCAAAAATGAAATTAAGGAGGATATAGGGATTATAAACACTAAAGTTAATGACGTTAAAGGGAAAGTAGATAAGATTGAACAAAAAGTCGAAGAAGTAAGTGAAATCAAACAAACAGTTACTGGCGTCGAAGGAAAAATGAGCGATATTGAAGGAAAATTCCGGGTAGTTGAGGGAGAAATGGAACAACTTAAGTGACAGTTGAAAGAAAACGGAGGCTGGCTAGGCGTATCATCAGGTCCTTGATTACAACCTCACTCCTTTGATGGACAAACTTCATGGACGATATACAAAAAAAGTTTGAGGCAGCTGCATGCGCGAACAACTGAAGTGATGAAGCAAAAGGATTTTAAAATTTTAAAAGCTACATTCGATTTAAGATATGGAGACCAACGCTGCTCAATTATATCGGACTCAGCTTAAATCACGTATATAGAAAGCTGGAGAGAGTTTACAAGAATTTGAAGCTGAAGTAGAGGGACTGGCACACTTGGCTTACCCGAACGCACCAAGGCAGTTCCAGGAGCAATTGGCAGTTGGCATGTCTATTGATGGCATGAAAGATGAGGAGATCAGGCGGGGGCCATAGGCTATCTCGGCATAAGAGTAGTAGCGAAGCATTGATTCATGCACTTGAGACAGAAGCCGTCTATATGGATTCCTCATGGCATAGAGTACGAGCTGTCTCTGTGGTAGAAGCCCAATCAGAGGAAACAAGTTTGGACACCCAATTAAAGGACATACACAAGATGTTTACCCAATTAATGACCAAGACAAGTTTTCCAGAAAAACGGGAAAACCGACAAGGAGGTGTAAAGCCCTAGTGGAGGTATCCGGTGATACCAGTGCAGCAAACCAGGTCATATGATGCGAAATTGTCAAAGATGGAACCTGGGGAAGTAAACACTGTAAGGAAAGAGGAAACCTGCTCCGATAAGATGAAAATCGTGCACTTGGACAAATTGGTCAAGCATGCTGGGAACTCTGAATTGTCTGGGACCGGGACGTTCAGGCTTAAAGAGGGGACAGTGTTATGTGCACGCCTACGCCACTGCCTCATAGAAAATACTAGAAGGACTGGAAAGATCTAGAATGATACACTGGAAGATTCTAGAATAGTCGAGTACATTCGACGCGGGTATATATAGAGTGGATCCAAGCGCCCTAAGGACAGTTTGATATGAGACGAACAAATGAACAGATGAGATAAGAACAGTAATAAGTTACGAATTATAGTATTGCAATTAAGTGATTAATAAAGTAGTGGTTTATGAAACTTCTTGTTGCTATTTATTGAACCTGCATACAAGATGTTTACTGGAAATTATAAACACGTAACAATATATTTCCTTATTCAACAGACACATTGCTATAAAATAGTTTAATGTAGATTTTATTCAATTTATTAAAAGTACAATTTAATTAATGTAATAAAATGAGTGAAATTACCATATGGGAATCCTTTATCATGCAAAAACTTCAAAGCTTCTAATATTTGTCGTCCATACAATGAAATTTGGTCTATTGTTAAAGATTTGTGCCCTTTAGGATTGCCATATTTTTTTAAGAAAGATTGCCGAGGTTTTGCGCCACATAACAAATCTCTCAAGGTACCATTTTTGTTACTTGTTCTCACTACAAGGCAACCTATGTCTGTGCAAAGGCAGAATTCAATGGAATGTATGTATGGATGCTGAAAGTTGTGAAACAAGTTGTTTATTGAAAAAAATAAAATAAAAAACCTGAAAATATCTACCTGCAACTGGCTTAAACATTTGAAAATGGCATGCATATCCTTATCGTCCAAATATTTATCAGGGCCATAGTCAATCCAACTTCCCAAATACTCTTGTTTTGGTGTCGACTTGCATTTCAATTGGTAATAGTGCTTTCTTAATCTCCATCCGATATCCGCAAGAGGTCCAACTACCTCCCATCCTACTTCAGCACGCAGGGCCAAAGACACATGCTGTAAAGCTAATTCTAAAAGAGAATTGGATATTTTATGCTTTGTCCAAATACACAAGTTATCGACAATTACTATAAAACAAACTATCCAAAATTCAAAAATATGCTTTTTAGTTTTATAATCTAAAATATATAGACCATTATTTTATGATCTTAGACAAAAAAAAAACTATTTATTATTTTGAATATGAAAGTATGGAGGTATGGTATGGTTTGGAAGTATGCAATATGTAAATGATTATAGGTGTGTGTGTTTATTTATATATATATATATATATATATATATGAAAAATACTAGGTTCTCGGGTTGAACCGCGTCTGAGATTGTTAATGTCTCGACGTTTCGGCTCCCGTTTTGGAGCCATTTTCAAGAGAAAAAGTGAGTCAAGTAAAAATTGTCAAAGAAAATAATGCTAGGAGTTCGTGGAACTGGTTCGATTCCGGGGTCTCAATCTGCCTACTCCCCAGATCTCACCGCGATCCGTCTCTAAGGCCTCAACCTGCCTACTCCTTAGAGCGAACTCGCTGGCAGTATCGGATGAAGCGTTATTTATACGAAAGCTGTCTGTGGGTGGGAGAGTGAGGGTCTGTTGATGGAGGCATCAGAGCAGAACGGCTGCTATCAGGATTATGAGGTGTGGATGAATATTGTGGGGCTAGCCTGGAGATCAATGATTTCCAAGCGACTGGAAGACGATGACCGTCATCCCTTTTGTTTAGACAATTGGGACGTTTTTCAATCTCAATTGCTTCGCGGATGATTCGCGGTTTCTGGAAAAATGATGGTGCTATGGTTTTGGTGTTATCGAAGTCTATATTATGGACTGTTAGAAGGCGGTGTTGGGCAAGTGATGATGTGGGATCGGATTTTCTAACTTGCGCACTTGCGATGTGTGTGGGAAGAGATGCTCGCGAATATTTGTTAATCGCACTCGCACTTTCCTATACTTGCCTATACCCGCGGGCTGTCGGTAAATTCGTACCGATTCAAAGGGAATTCATACTCGTGTTTACTTGGATTTGCGATGGGCGCACTGCGCCCACACGCATCGTATCAATTGCGAGTCTATACAAGTCGATTTTTAATTTATCCTCATCAGTCGACCTGCAGAAGCGAATAAAAACAGAAGTGCCTATGGAAAAAGAATTTCTAAAATTATTTTATTATTATAAATAATGGGGTGGTCGTGCAATCATATTTTTGAATTTCTGGACTTATGCAAAGCTCAGCCCGTGTTGTGGAACCCTAAGCATCCATTACACCGAAACAGAAATGAAATCAAGGATTGCTGGAATAAGATTCAGAAAAAGTTTTCTTTAGCGTGTTCCGTTGACGTATTAAAAAAGAAAAGGGACTCACTAATGGCACTCAGAAAGGCGTGCAACTCACGAGAATGTGCGACTGCAAAATGCAAGGCGCCTCTCCAGGGGGGCTCCGATAGCTCGTTTCTAGTACTTGAACTTACTCGGAAATGTTTGTGCTCGTTAGTACTCGCGATGTGTGTGGGACCGGCTTAAGAATGTATTCAATGGACCAGAAGTGCCAGTAGAAATGCCAGTGGTTCTCAAACAATTCACGAATGATTATATACCTGAAATGATCGCTAAATAATAATAAAATATAAAAAAATAATAGCTGTGGATAATCGTCTGGCAATCGCATAAATGACCAGGCCACTAAACATCTGAAAGTAGATTTTATTTACTTAGAGAATAACTTGCGTGAAATGAAGAAACAATTCTTAAGAAGGTTTTAACAAAATCAGCGACGCGGAATTATAAAACAAAATTTTTAACTTTTAATGCAACTAAAACAATTTTTAAAAACGGTAAGGGGCCAAGAGGATTTGAATTTGCATGTGTTCCATTGCTAATGAATTGAACAAAACTTTCTTACAACTAAAATACATTAAAATTCCTCCCCAAATCCAATCCGAGGCCAGTCCTGCAATCGCAATGCGTTCGCATTGCGGCCATTGCAGAGTGCGGATGTGGTCCAGTGAAATAAATTTTTTAACTTGTCTAGTTTCATTGCTAATCTAGTATTTTACATACTGAGCTACACGAGGACAACAATTCTGTTATAACACGTGTAATATGTACATAGGCTAAAAAATTTAAATACCTTTGGCAGTTTAACAATGTCCGTTTTTCGGATGAATATATTTACCACCAGAAATAGCTTAAATATTTCGTACAATGACGAATTTAATTCTAGTATGAAATGACATTTAACTCAAATAAATATTCACAATAACAATTGACAAATCTTCAGAGTTTGAGAATACCTGAACTTATTGGAAACAAGATTATTTATCTCTCTCTTCAGGGTATATTTCATTATTTCCCTCTCAAAAGAGGTGAGAGAGAAACTTGGTAGACATACATGAACAATGTTTTTGGGTTATTGCTTTTAATATTGTGTCCAAGAGAAAATGAGAGCGTATGCACAATGTCAATTCGACACACGCCAAGTTAAAGTATACTAGACTATACAATCTTCAGCAATACTTCGCTATTAAATAAAGGATAAAGCACTCAAAGCCAATGAGAACAGATGAGAATATAACCAGTAACTCAAAATCTCCTTGCTTTCTTCATTAGTTGCCATTTCAGTACTGGTTATGGAACAATAATTATATTAAGATTAAGATATCGGCAATAAAAAGGGTTCACACATTTTTTTTTATTCTAGTGTTACTAGGGTATATTCTGAACTAGAATAAAACAAAACATTAGTGATGCAACGGTTTCGGGTTTTACGGTTAAGGTTACGGTTATTCCTACGGTTACGGTTACGGTTTTTAAAATGAATCGCATAATGATAAAATAATAAACTTCATTCTTCAAAATAAAACACAACACTTTGAAAGGGCATATTTAAAACAAAACAAAAACGTAAAAAAAAACTAAACTACAATTTTGTAGTGGTATTAAAAAAAACAGCGTAAAATTAAATGTCCTAAATATAAATAAACAGGAAACATCGTAAACAATAAAAGCTGATAGAGATTAAAAAAAAAACAAACATTTATTTAAATTTTTAAATATATGTAGGCATCTGTATCTACCTACTTAAAAATGTAGTTAAAATATTTAAACTGAAAACTAATTTCTCTTTTACGTGTATGCGACATTTTTACCGCGAAAACACAAACACAACACAGAGTCCGACGGATGCGCTTTCAGAAACTGCACCGTCAACTAACAGGCTCTTATCCGTATCGGTGTCACCGCACCCGCTGTTGCGAGTTGCACGTTCAGACCTGCAAGAACCGTATAACAACCGTGAAAAATAGACGGTTATGGTTAACCGTATAATAGCAAAAACCGTGAACTAAACCGTTCCTCAACCGTAACCGTTGCAACACTACAAAACATTATTGCTTGGGGAACTAAATAGTATTCATTCACATAGCAGACAGAATAATGACTTTTTTTATAGACACAGCCAAAACATCATTATTAAATGAAACTATATTATGTAAAGGTCTAAATATGTTTAATACTCTACCAACAGAAATAAAAAATTGTGAGAATTATTTTAGATTTAAAGAAAAGTTAAAAACCCATGTACATAATACTTATATATAAAATTAAAAATAAAGGTATAGGTTGTTGTCTGCTTTGTTTAAACCATAATGTAGAATAATGTAACCGATATTGAATGTAAATTGTTGATGGTATCAAATTTATTGCATATATTTCTTATGCTTGTTATTCTATAAGTATATTTAATGCATATATCTATTAAGTTAGTATATCTACATTATAATTAAAATATCAACATTAACTTTTATATTATATTCTATTTGTATAGCAGAAGTTGTTAATAAAGTATATATCTATCTTAAATAATTTAAAATGTCATATTTATATTTAATAACAATAACAGTATCTATCCAAAGGTTTATCAAGCAGTTTTTCAACCTTCAATGAGAATATTATGTAGTTTAATCTTTATTTTCAAATAACAAATGCATTCCTCTCAGGGTAATGTTCCCCATTTGAGATTCAAGGCCCTGAGTTCCTTCACTTAAAATTGCAAAAATGTATATAATTTTAAAACTACCTTCATGTGATGAATAATAAATTAAATTACTATTTCTGTGACAAAAACAAATATACTTTTGATTTTCTTTATTATTTCTTACTTTTTAGATTTAATATTAACATTGTAACTCACATTGTAATATATATTTTTTTCAATTTAAACAATAGTTAATTTTTATTAATTTTATAATCTGATAAAAAGTTAGAAAAAATCAAAGATCACTCACCACCGAATGGTTGGCAATAATTTGCTGGATCTACAAAAGATCTAGCTGGAAGAGACGAAACCAATATCGGATTCATGAATATGCTGTTCAGATATTTCTAAAAGTAAAATAAACATATTACCTACTATACATCAACAAGTGTCTATATTTTGTTGTATAAAATTAAAAAGGAAAAGCCAATATATTTTTAAAATCAGAAAGAATGAATTTATTACAAACTAGGGAAAAAGTGTTCAGTTCTCTATTTAGACCCTGTAATCATAATCAGAAAAACATACCTGCAATCCTTGTTGTCTTTCGCTAATAAACTGCGGGTCCATGTTACCAATAAGTTTTTTGGGGGGCAAATCAAGAGGTATTCCAGAAATTTGTAAGACATTGTGCAATTTATAAAACTCATTATACCTTTTATTAACCCTCCAAGTTTCATCAGAAAATGGTCCCCTTTGAACTTTTATGACAAATTCCTTCAAAATAAGGGTTAATAAGTTCCATTATTTGCAGTGCAAAAATTAAAAAAAAAACCTACCGTGTGTCCATTGACGTTTCGCCAATTTTCAATCGTACATTTTATGGGCTCAGTATCGTCTAGTACAACCTTTTTAGTAGTTTGTCGCTCAAATATAGCCATTGAATTAGGAACATTTGCTTACATTTGTGTTTCAAATCCATTAAGATATTTATTTATCACTGTTTACGCCTATAAAATCCACCAGACATATTTAAATGACATTGACGACTGACGTCGGTCAGTGTTCAAGGCTTCGTACGCAAACATCTAGTAAATCAGTGGTTCTCAAACTTTCTATCGCCATTTTGAGGAAAAATTCTTGGCCTTATTTTAATGACCGCTTTCTCTTCAAGTTCTTGGGGACCTGAGTTTTTTAAAATAAGAATGCTGATTGGGTGATGAAAGTTGGAAAACTGGCAACTGTCAATTATGCACCAATCACAGAATTAATTTTGAAACCTCAAGGGTTCCAAGCACTTGAAAAGAAAGCGGTCATGAGGTCTTTATACATTTTATACCATGATATTAATATTTATAGTTTATGCATTCTTTAAATTTTATGTTTCGACAGGCCCATAATATAGAATCTACCAACATTGGAACATTGTCATAGAAGGACGGAGATGCGAAGAATAATAGTTACAATTTACAATTTCAGTAATATTATTAACTCAAAACTAATTTCTCATATACATGTCTATACATGTTTTATACTTTTAAAAATTTCGCCGCAAAGCTACGAGTCTGTGGCTACGAGTCCCACTGATACTCACTCCACTCGCCACTCTATGACTTGAGTATAGTCCATATTGTTATGTGTTTACAATCTTCAGTAAACACTCTATAGGTTCAAATAACTTGCAACAAGAATCTTCACAAACCACTATTTTATTAATCACTTAAATTACAATAGTTAATCATTAAAAATCACACAACTAATAATAACTTTAATCTAATTTAAATCACAACTGTACTTTACTTTTAAATCACTTGTCAACTCTTATCTAACCAAAAACTTCCCTGCCTGCTCAACTTCACTTCTTTATATACACCATTAGAATTGTACCAGAATCCCATTCCATACCCTTCCAGAACAGGCTAGAATCCTCCACAGTTTTCTACTACGTGCTAGATGGCGGCTCGTCGGCCCAGAGATGGCGCCACCCCACCTACCGGCCATCAACAGAATAACAGGTTTCCCTTCACTTTGACCAGGGACTTAATCACATCTCTCCCCGTTAGAGGGCAGCACATAACAATATAGTTCCGAATCACGAATTGCCAATATTCACCAAATAAAATCACCAAATTTTACAGTATTTCACACTAACCAAATTTCGGAGAAATTTTCAATTTGCGGCCTGTGCTGATATGTTGCAGTGCTGGGCTGGAATTCGACAGTAATTTGTTTTGTCAGTTTACAAAGTAATATTTATAAAGTCTCTTATTAAAATTAAGTTATGACGAAAAAAAACATTTTATTACTTTTCGCGGTGAAGACGTGAGTTAGCTACATAGCTGCTTAAGGTAAAAAATAGATCAATGAGAACATGCCAATCATGTAAATTTAGAAAGCAGCAGGGTGTATAGGTATCACAATTAATTTAGTTGAGAAAATGCGTATTAAAGACATGAAAAACTTTAGAAATGTGTGTAGATGAGTTTGAAAGAGTGTCACCATTCATTCATAAGTAAATAAGGGTGTAACATGTCCGTGAACCTATTTTACCAGGGGATAGAATTCTTCTGCTTCAAAAAAATGTTCTTCCTATCCACACTCAACATTGTACATTTTACAATTAAATGATGTGAAAACTTATTACAGACATATTCATCTGTACTTTCGCCTTAAATGATACAAGTAAAATAAAAATTTAAAATTCTTTATCGATATTTAATTATCTCTGTCGGTTTCACTTTTTGTTGAGTAGAATGAAGGGAAATTTACGAGCGGCCCCTGAGGATAACATATGGAGAATTATATTTTCCTTAACAGACCCCAAAATGTACTTTATTCATTCACGCCACTCAAGCCAATATCTTTTTCGGGCTAGTGAAGATGTACGTTTTCATACTTTCGATGGACTTGTGTGGAAAAATCGGTCAAAATCTCGATTTTTCCTTACAAGATTACGCCCTTATTTGAACCCTTTAGCCAGCTCTGATGAAATATGCTGATATGAAATCCGACTTTAACAGAATTTTATTTAAAAGCAAATCAACAGAAGTCAATAAACCAACAAATGTTATAATATAGGTATAACCAATAAATAAATTATTTGGGCATTTAATTTGTTTTCATGACAAGGGGGTAATAGGCAACACACACCGCAGCATTGTGACAAAACAATCTGCGCAAGTCTCCGGAGCCAAAAATAGAAACTCGGCCCGTAGACGCTATAGTATATATAACTGTAGTATATAACTGCCACGGTTAGTATAGTATATTATATAGTATATATATAGTATAGTTAGTATAGTTAGTATAATAACCGTGAGTAACTGCGAGCCGTCAGTCAGTGACGTCACCATTGGTACCTGATTCTGTGTTCTCCTTAAGAGACCGTGTATTTTCTTGAGTTTTTGAGCTGCTTATTTGTTATGTTTTAAATGCTTTGTGTGGTTCTTAAACACTGCACTTTGTGAAGTAGGATTTTCTGAACTAGAAAATTCAGTATTTTTGTTATTAAAAGCCTATAGTGTTGTTTATATTTTAAATTTTAATAGACTGTATTTCCCAACCCAATATTTGTGTTTTGGTGCTTCTTTTCACCATTATGCTATAGACTTTTTTACATTTTGGCTTGTTTCTGATAGGAATTTATATAGGTGGTTTTCACAAAAACTTATAATAATTATCATATTTTAAGATTTTCCATTGATTTTTTAGACCACAATGCCTGGACTTATTTGTGCTATTGGTTCTTGTAAAAGCAATCAACTCTTACGCCCAAGAGGAAGCAGGACTTGACTGTAGTATTTCATTCTTTTCCGCAAGGCAAGGATATTGGTGCCTTCAACAATGCGAAATGAATGGGTGCACTGTTGCAAAAGGGCTGATAAATTTAATCCGGACACCTCTACAGTTTGTTCTTTTCATTTTACTGAAAATAACTATGAAAGAGATTTGCGAAATGAACTTCTAAGTAAGGAATAAGTAATGTTTTTATTAACCCTGTAGGTATAAGAAAAAATCAAACACTGGTTTTAATTAAAATTTTTGTTTTTTTACAGGTTTACCTTGACGCCGAATGCTAAAAAAACTGCAGTCTCCATAGTCAGTTTAGGAGGCCATAAGGTCAAAGAGAAACTGAAGAGACATCCCCTAAAAAAAGGGTGACAAAGAAGAGGAACAAAGAAACATTAGATTAGTTCCTAGCAACTGCATATTTAAAGAAACCTGAACATTTTCCATTAAAACAGTCTTTCGATGAATCAGCTGGAATATCATCACAATATCCCCATATTGAACTTCCTGAGTCTAGTAAATCAGCTGAAACTTACAAAGAAAAGTACAAGGATTTGTGACGAAAGTATAACCATAATTAAAAGCCAGTTCTTGCAAAAAGATTAAAGGATTGAGCAGTACCTATGTTATATATATATATTTAAAAAATTGATTGATTTTTTCGCATTTATTAAAATTTATTGCGGAATAAGGTTCCCAAATGCTGAATTATACCTCTGAAATGTTTCTTTTTCATTTCTAGGAATAGATATTAATTTTATTGTTATCTGTTAATTGTTAATAACTTTATTTTTTTTTTTTAACAAATATCACAATATATAGATATGCATGTATTGGTTTATTTTTTGGCTGTTTTTTTACTCAATAATAAGGTAACGATATACCTAAATCACATCAGATTTAATTTTAAATAATCTTGCCAAAACCCTATGTAAGTGGAACTAATTAGGTAAGTATTTATTTTTTGTGTACACGTACCTACCGAAATATAGTAAAATTAAAATGTACACGATTTAAATGAGTTTGTTTGTATAAATCATATATTCATAGAACTTCATACCTCTTGATCTCCAGTTCCTTTGATTGTACAGTGTTCGCATTAGCGTCATTTTTGTCCTCAATAAGTCTGCTTTCAATAAGCTCCTAAGCATTTTCTTCGTCCGATGCATGTGAAAAGAATTAAGAGGTAAAATATAGAAAAGAGTAATTTATTACAATGCATTTTCAGGAACACCAATGGTGACGTCACATCGGTCGACCTTGAAGGTAACGAATTATCCTTTGTAGGCAATTTTTTCTGTTTATAATCCTTGGGTTGTGACATCGGTTATGGTCTGTGCAATAAAGTAGAGAGGATAGACCCCTCTACTTCATTGGGTGTGTGCCACAGATCACAGAGATCCCCTTCCCTTTTGACAGATCACGTATTACGTTACGCGATCCGGGTGCGTTTAGATACTAGACACTTAAAGCAACACCAACACCGTATGCGTAACTCGTTGGAGTAAACGCAGAAATATACGTAAATCCGTGTAATGATACATGGACTTAAATCATTAAAGCACTGTTTGAAACGTAACGTATCTACTGAACTAAATTTTAATAATAATAATTTAATATATTCCATAGTTTTGTAAATAGGCAAAAATAAGGAAAATCGATGGTGGCTATGCGAACATGACATCTTTGACAGTTGCAATATTATACAAATGCGAAATGAAATAAAGACTTGGCGTTTTATGAAATTACGTCCAAAAGTATCAGCTGTGCCGTTTTAGATATAACAATTTAGACAACTTTTCGTCGCAGTCGAAAACACGACGTTTGGTGTGTGACATGCGCACTGAGTCAATATCTTTTGAATTTAAATACACAAAATTAACATTTTTGCCTTTTTTTAAAGAAATTTTGTGATATTCCATTTATAGTAAATAACGAACACAAAATTTCTTTGTTAATAAATATCAATATATTTTTTAATGTTTGCGGCTGCAGTTTCACAGTACCTATCTATAGTCTACATTTTCAAGCACTGTAAATTACAAATTAAATTGTGAGGTATTTATACATTACATAAAGGGGTTATATATATGTTAAAATTATCTAAGAATAATAATAAACAGTGCAGCTAAGCCTCTCTTACAACAGGGCGGCAAACAAAGTGGAATTCCCAATTTCTAATTGGTCATTAAGAAGGGTTTGATACTATATATGTTTATAAATTTCAATTGATTTCAATATATTTAATTTCCTGGATTTTGTTTCATAATATAAAGCTTCTATTCTATGGGCGGAAAATTACTGTTGGTTTCTAAAAAATGATGATCTGCAAAATTTTAGTTAAATTCATTTCAAAAAAGAAAAAGTAACTCGCGCGACCGGTTATGCCCTAATAAACAATAAAAATTATGTCCGTGATTCTTTACACCCTTGCTAATGACTCTTTCAATGCTAATATTTTCCATTTTGAAAGTAATTTAAATCGTAACTCCTAACTAATGAAAAAATATATTCAACATAACCTCCAATGCTTGACTCAAAAAAAATGTTAAGAAAGAAGAAACAATAAACACACCACAAGTGCGTTTCTAATCTCCGAAGTGAAAAGACGTGACGTCATAAATTCTTATAACGTCTTGTCCAGAGTGACAATTTAGCCACGGACTAGACTCTAGCTTTCTAAACGCACCCCAAAGAGATATGTCAAAGAGACCACGTGAATTAAAATTTAACCTCTAATAGTAAATAAAGGCAATTATGGGCATCGTTAAAACAGAAGAAATTTTGGAAAGTAATGGTGAGATACTTATTCATTTTCCCACAAAATGTTAACTAGTTAAATTATTTAGGCTCAGACAATGACGATAGTGCAGATGAAAAAGTATCCGATATAGAAAATATTCATAGTGATGGAGATGATGAGGACTCTGAAGGCGAAAATAGGCAATTAAACGCAGGTTGGGCGGATTCAATATCAAAAATCCTAAAAACAAATAAACCTAAGGGAAAGAAAACAATAGTATTATCAAAAGCAAAAAAATTGACTGACGTAAAAAAGGATAAACCTAAACCGGCAGGTTATGAAATACAAACAGCAGATGGGGAAATTAAAGACGAGAAAATTAATATCGATCAAATTAAGCAGGAACCTAATGAACCACCTCATAAAAAGGTGAACTGTTAAAACAATTTATAAATATGAGTATTTCAAGTGTGTATTTTTTAGAGACGTGAGTTACCCAATCTACGAGTGAAGCCAAATGTATTGGAAAGAACCAGAGAAAGAACTCTTCAAAAAATAGCTACAAAAGGTGTTGTTCAATTGTTTAATGCTGTAAAAATGCAACAAAGAGAAATCAGTCAAAAGTTAAAAGAAGCTGGCCCTTTAGAAGTTAGAAAGGAGAAAGTGTTAAAGAACATAGATAAAAGGGCATTTCTTGACGTATTAATGGGAGAAAAATCTGAAAAACTGGATAGTGATGCTCCCATACTAAAAACAATACAAACAAAAAGAAAAGAGGACTATACAACTTGGAGTGTTTTAAAAGATGACTTTATGATGAGTGCTAAAATTAAAGATTGGGATAAGGAATTAGAAGAGGATTCAGATGAAGGACAAAATATTGAATCAAATTAGTTTTTAATTTAGTAGAATTCAGTTTTTCACGGCTGTTGTCTAATGAAGTAGTTTCTTCCGGGTCTTGCCGTGGTCGTCGAACTTGACTTGGCGTTTCGCTGATCATCCTGTCAGCTTCTTCAGAAGGATTCTAAAGATTGAATTTGTTGTGTTACACTCCTCGTTATATTCCTAGGTGCCGCTCTGCTTTGCTGATCATTGGTCGTGCTTGGTTCGCTTTGCTACTCAGTTGTCGCAGAGCATGTCCATAACAACGAGAACCATAAAATTGACTACGAGGACGTCAATATATTAAACAGGAATACGCGCTATTATCCGCGAATCATTAGGGAATCACTGGAAATTATGAAAAACGGGAACAACTTAAACAGGGAGGATGGGTATCGACCTAGTAACACGTGGAGACTGGTATTGCCAAGTACCAGCACCGCAGTAAGTCACGGTCAACCAAATACGATGAATGAGCAGCGAAACGAACCAAGCATGACCAATGACCAGCGAAGCAAAGTGGCACCTAGGTATATAACGAGGAGTGTAACAGCAAATTCAGTCTTTAGAATCTTTCTGAAGAAGCTGACAGGATGATCAGCGAAACGTCAAATCAAGTTCGACGACCATGGCAAGACCCGGAAGAAACTACTTCATTAGTTTTTAATTTGTAAATATATTTTAATGCAGAGTGCCCGTTGTGATATTTTAGTTGTGTCTGGTGATGCGTTTGTATGCCATGTCATGAATAGAATAAAAGACTAATTTTTAATCCTAAAAATATAACAGTTATTTTTACTTTTAGAAACGATTAAATAATATTACACAACCAATAAACAGTTTCTATGTTTACAATGAAAATTTAACTACGTTTTATGTAATATGAAAGTGGTATGCTTAGGAATTAGTAAGTAATAAAGGACCACGTACCTTTTATATGGAAAAAGTGGTTTCCGTTAAATTATCTGAGTTTTTTTATATGTTATGTATTTCTGAATCCTGAACAAATGTCTCCATGAGCACGATGTCTGAAAAATCAAGGGTCTCGAGTTAACGGCCGATCTTATCACACATATTACACATATATGGATATACCTATGGTTCAATATTATGTATACAGGGTGTAACGCAACTTACCCGAAAAATTTTAACCATACATGCACTTTTAAATAAGAAGTTGATTTCTTAAGAAAAATTTTAATAAAAGTCCAACACAAAAAAATATACAAATTGTTAAAATTACAAATTAATGGAAATGTTAAAATAACGTATTATTTCTATAAAAACTGTTGAAAGTTCTGTCCATTGACATTCAAGCACACCTGAACACATCTAATCCAATTTTGTCACACTAGCTGAAGTGTTCTCCCTTCCCGCTGTTCCCAAAGACGCAGATTATGCACAGCTGTTGTGATACGTTCACATAATACATTGATATTGTCAACTTCAGTTTGGTAGACTTCATTTTTCCCCACAAAAGGAAGTCAAGATCCGGGGACCGCGGAGGCTAAGCTACAGGTCCACCCCGTTCGATCCAACGTATTCCGCTTAATTGGGTCAAGTAACCTCGAACTACTAAACGATAATTCATGTGAAAACTACATCCGACTTCGGACCTCCAAGGGCACATCTTCAAGAAGACCAGGAAGATCATTATGGAGAAACTGCAGATATTGCTGACTATCCATCTGATTTGGCAATATGAACGGACCAATTAAGCGTTCATCGATGTTCAAAGTGATTCCGAACTACTGGATGAGGATTCTCAATGGTCCAAACGCGCATATTGTGTAGATTGGTTATACCATTACTCGTAAAAATAGCTATCAGTAACCAAGACATCGACAAATTTTCATTAATTTGTAACTTTAACAATTTATATCTTTTTCGGTATTGGACTTTTATTACTTTTTTTTTTTTTTTCAAGAAACCGACTTCTTATTTAAAGGTGCATGTATGGTTAAAATTTTTCGGATAAGTTGCGTTACATCCTGTATATTACATATATATTGTATATATACTTTCGCTATCAACCAGTAACACAAAAATTTTTACTCCAGTTACTAATATAACTTATGTGCACTAAACAATTGAGAATATCTTCTCTCCCAGTTGTATCCTACATTTCGTATGTCGATTTTAAACAGAATGTGCGGATTCTGGTTCCACTGTCATTTGTGGGACATCCCCATTGCAAATGCCACAATATACTGAAAAATGGAGTGGAAAGTACCAAATTGCGGGAGGGTAATATAACTATAATTAAAAAAACTGAAAAGTTTTAAACTGATTTGTATTTATTTTTGAATTATAGCGTCATAAAAGTTGAATACACAAGAAATATTAAAAAACAAACATTAAAAGTTTTACTCCACAATCAAATTTCGGTGATGTCTCCACGAATCTCTAAACATTTTCTTGCCTCTGTTTCTAATGGAGTGTGTGTTGTTCACCTGAAACCTTTATATGAGCCGCAGTATTCAAAATATTAACGAGTGCATCTTTTTTTTTTATACATTTATTTAACGTCAGCCTATTTCCGCTACTAAGGCCGATCACCGACGCCTGTAGACGAGCTACCCCCAACCAGGAATTTTGCCGAACCTCTTCCCTTAAGAAGAGTAGGGATCTTTTACTTGCCTAACATTTAATAGACAAGAGACCGACGGACATTCCCTCCGAAGGATGGTATATCCCCTATACAACCGTCGCCTAAGGTTGTATAGCTTCCGCGCATACACTGATATACATGCCGCTGGAAGATATGTGAGGCGAGGATGCGGTCATCGTTGGGACTGTCACCCATCCAACTACTAACCGCGCCTAACGTTGCTTTACATTGCATATCAAAATGTGTACATAGTAAAAACGCACCTACGCTCGCCCTTATGAATGAGTATCTCTGCTGTCCACTTTTGTTCTGTACACCTCATTTTTTAACCAGCTCCATAAATAAAAGTCAAACAAAATAGTGTGTGATCAGAAAAACTTGTCGGCTAACTAACAGGACCACCGCTATCAACCCATCATGCTACTGTATTTAAATACTGCATGAGCTGATACTCAGTAGAAGAAGCTACATTGTTAAAAAAATTTGCCATCTAATGGTCCTTGTACATTGTTTTGCAAGAATGACACTGTTCTTCTGTGTTGTTCTCTTGATAGGTGATTCTTAACAATAAGAGGACCGCTTAAAAAATTATCAATGATAGCACACACGATTTAGTGAATAACGGTGCTGAAAATTTGTTATGGCTGTTGCATGTGGATTTGAGGTATAGCTGAATATACATTTGTAATTGATACAGGGTATACACACAACCAAATAACGACTAGTATATTTATCCACAAATTTGCAAAATCGTAGATTCTGTATATATCCTGCTTATGCAGTGTGCGGATCATTCTTGTCTCAAGAATTTTAAGGTGAGCGATGATTTTTCGTGAGCTAGCATTGAAGCCAAATCTATATAAAAATGTTTTCCATTTTATGTATATCTGAAACCATTGTCTATTATTCAACTTCAGCACACAGCATTCCCTTTGCAAAAACTATAATCAAACATTTACAGATTCGAGTGTAGAATACATTCCCGGAGTTTGGCATTTTTCCCACGCCACGACTCATCTTGTGCATGCGTTAACCATTATCTATGATTTACTTTTACTAGTAATTAAATAATCCAAAATCATAAATATTTTTCAGCACAGTGCAAATTTACCGCCACTTAAACCGTTGAAAGTAGGTAGAACAAGAACCCGCTCATCGCATGTAAATTCCCTCTATGCTATGTTTTGCGGGTTAACTGGTTAACGGTAGATAAGAGCTGGTTAACAACTTTTAACAACACCACCTATTTTTAGATGGTCGTTGTTAAATGGGGTGATAGGACTTCTGTCATTTATGGCAACGCAGATATTTGGCGATCAGGCACAGAATGTGGATCAAGTACGTATCAAGTATAATTTTTACATTCTGTGGTTACGGTTACACAACCACAGTACGGAGCTCTCTTTAGCTGTTAACGATTGTTATGTGAGTCATTCTGTCTGCCTGACCTGTTTCACGAATTTTTAGCGATTTCCTATAATTTATTTCTTGTAGTTTTTTTTATACGATTATCTAAACGGGCATAAATATCATTGAACTATATGTAAGTAAGGGATACGCAGCATGAGAAAATCATATATATATTAAGACCACTGGCTTAATATATATATGGAGAAAATACCTGTTCTTCCAATTTACTTTCAACTAATCTTCCTAACGAGTCAAGTGATAACTATAAGCGAAAAGAGTACAGACTGGCCACTGGGCCCTCACTCCACCCAATTGGATGCACCATGGCGGCGACGGTTGGTTTCAGTGTGCGCCAAAGCTGTGCGCGTGTATAGGAGGGACTCTAATTCGAGAAGGGACTCTAGCGCGTATGCTTCAGCAACGCCACCTAACATCTAGGTGGTGGTGGCATCTGTGTGTTTACAACGTAACGCAAGTGTCAAAAGCAGGTTGCAGTATTTATTTAACGATTAAACTAACTTACCTGTGAAGTTCAATCGTGATTATATGAGGCGCCTCGTCCGCAGAGATCACTAAGTGTAGTAACGTTTCCGCGTCATTCTGTCACATATTTATAGAAGAAGAAAAAATATCTTCAACTTCCGTACATGTCCTAACCTCACTTCATCCAGTTTAAAGCGGAGGGAAAAACCCGCTCTTTTGGAGATTCAAACATTTACATTTTCTTTTTTGTATAAATTTGAAACTTGGGGATGGGAGGGAGTGATCTCTGCGGACGAGGCGCCTCATATAATCACGATTGAACTTCACAGGTAAGTTAGTTTAATCGTTAAATTATATTTCGACGCCTCGTCCTTAAGATCACTAAGTGTAGTCATTTAAAGGATTAAGTTTTTTTTCCTCCTTAAGTGACAACTCATCCAAACTACATCCCAAATTCTAAAATGTATTTATTCTGAAGTTTATGAGGTAAAACTGAAAACCTAATAAAGGAACGCACTTAAACTAGTTTAACATAGATCTAGCAAAGGCTGTATTGTCTTTTAATGGGCAGTTGTAGAACCTGGCAAATATTTCCGACCTGCTGGACCATCCTGCAGTTCGTCTTATTGCATCTAAAGTAACGCCATTTCTGCTAGCTGCTGATGTAGCAGCATGTCTCGTAGAGTAACCGGAGAAGACCTTGGTATCAACACCTGCTTCCTCCAGGGTCTGCTTTATCCATCTACTTAATGTACTTGTTGTTGCAGTATTATAAGGGCTTCTCGTTGATAAGAACAAGAAATTTTGAACCTGATTTCTGATGCTTATTGTTTTATTAATATATGCTATTAAAGCAGAAGCGGCACAAACTTCTGGTCTTTCTTTAAAGTAAGGTATAAGCAAACAGGGTTGTTCAGCATTTGCTCTAGTAGATTTTAAGTGGTCAGTAATTAATATTTGAATCTCTTCTGTTGATATGATTATATTGTCAACTCTGATTCTAGCTAATGTTTGTATACGGTGCCCTGTGATTAAGGCCAGAAGGGTAACTGCCTTCTTTGACAGTTGGTTAAGAGATAGGTCCTCATTTGGATATTTCTGTTCTAAAAGAGAAATAACCATTTGTGGATCCCAGATATAATTATACCTCCTGGCAGGTGGCCTCAGCCTAAAAATTCCCTTTAGGAACCTCTTTATATTCGGGTTATTGGATATATCACACTTTACGATTATAGATAGGGCTGAGCGGTATGTGTTGAACGATCCATAACTGACACATTTCTTTTGAAATTGATGAATAAAAAATTTTATGATTTCAGCCTCCTTTGGATTGAAAACCTCCCACTGTTGTTGCATGCAAATCTGCCACCATGCCTTATACACTCCTTCATATTGTTTTATGGTAGAGCTAGACAGTGATTCCATCATGATGTCGATGGCCGATTCTGGGTTTCCCTTTCTTCTGAAAGCCTCCCGGATAAATGCCCTACCACCAGGGAAAACTGCTGCAGTGTCTGATTGTGTCTGTAAGGTGAAATAAGGTTGTTACTATTAAGCGTTAAAGGTGTTTTAATCAAAAGTTTGTAGAAGAGAGGGTACCACGGTTGAGTTTCCCATTTGGGCACCACCAAAATTCCTTCAGCTTTGTCTGAAATTATTTTATTTAATGAGCAGAGTATCAAGCAGAAGGGGGGAAAGGCATAAAAGAAATAGTTGCCCCAATTATAGGTGAAGGCATCTATACCAATTGAATCAGGATCTGGCCGCCAAGAAAAATATTTGATACATTTTGTGTTTGTATTAGAGGCGAACAAGTCGATCTCAGGTTTTCCAAAGTAGTTTACAATTTTTCTATATGCCCTCCCTTCTAGCTCATACTCTGTCTCGGTTGGAAGTATTCTCGACTGTTCATCTGCTATGTTATCTGTCGATGATATATAGACAGCATGAAGCCAGAGGTCTCTCTCTTCACACCACTGCCATATGTCTCTAGCTAGATCAGATAATTTCATAAATTTTATACTCCCCATGCGGTTAATATAGGAGACAGCAGTTGTATTGTCAATACGAAGTAAAATATTAATAGACCTAAGGTGTTTAGCGAAACATCTCAATGCATGAAATACACTCAATAGTTCTAAAAAATTTATATGATGTTCCTGTTCTTTCCTAGACCACCAGCCATGTGTTTTTTCCTGTCTAATATTATTAACTGCATGAGGAATATTATGTTTCCACCATAATAGGTCTCTTATGATTTCTTTGGAAACAGGCATTGTTGCATCATAATTTTGTTTATTTTTGGAAAGATTCAATACTTCAGCTCTTTCCAAAATTTTGGTATAGAGTCGGCCATATTTTATTGCTGGACAAGCTGATACTAAAGATCCTATAAGTTCTATTTTTCTATGAAAATAAGTAAATTCAGCCTCTTTTCTTCAGTTAAGCTAATTGTCATGCTATCACTGTTGAATACAAAACCTAGGTATTTGCATATTTTTAAAGGAACTAGGCTGCTCTTTTCAAAATTAATAATGAAGCCCAATGCGACTAAAAAACTTATAGTTATCCTAGTATGATCTTGGTATGAAAGGTATAAGGTGCTGCTGATATTTCGAAAGGAACACATGTAAATTCATATGTTTCAGTTAATTGAAATCTTAAGAATTTTCCATATTTCCTGTGGATAGGTATAGCATAGTATGCATCCTTTAAGTCAATTGTCATAAAACAACCAGGTTGAATTAGTCTTATAGCTGTTCTATAATCTTCCATCTTAAAATGGCAATGACTGATGTAAGTGTTGAGACGTTTTAAATTTAGAATTAATCTAGGCTTCTTGTTTGGTTTAGTCACAATAAAAACTGGAGATAAAAATTGATTGACTACTGGCTTTACTTTTTCAATCACTCCCTGTTTAAGGAGATCATTAACGTATTTAGTAAGTTCTTGTAACTTATTGGTATTTGTTGATATTATTTTTGTATCTTTCGAAACAAACATGGGAAAATGACTGAAGGGTAGTTTATACCCCTTTATCCACTGTAAAACTACTTTATTGGTAGTTATTTTTTCCCAGTTCTTGATAAAAAATCTAAGCCTACCGGCTATATTTACCTCTAATGTTTCCCGTTGCGGTGGTACTTCTCGTGATATCCCGATCTCCTCTGTGCTTGAGGTAGACGCCCTCTCTGTCTCGAGTGCCTCAATGATCGAGACGGGCCTTTCCTGTTTAAAGGATAAGATGGTCTTTGACTATTTGATTTTTGAGGGAAGGTAGTGGCAGACTCCTTTCTCATTGGCAGAGCAGGTTTAGATTTAAGTTCTTGGCTAGACTTCTCTACCATTTTGGCATTTTTATACTTCTCACCAAAGTCTTTCCCCAGTAGGAACTCATCTACCGGGTTACTGAAGGCAATATCCCTTGCTGTTTTGGACAGGTAAGAGCTGATATTAGATCTTCTGTCAAGTGACAAAACATAATGCACATTTGCCAGAATTCGGCCTGCATCACCTAGGTGGTTCAATAAAACTGACTTTGTTGCAATATTTTCTTGCTTGATAGCAAAATTCAAAGCAAGACCGAGAGCTGTCAGGCCTGAACCTAAATTCTTTTGTAAAAGTGAAATTCTTTTCTCCCTTTTCATATCTGCTGCATTTAATAAAAATTCCCCTTCTGCATTGAGGGTAGGGGCAGTTAACATTGGACAATTTGTAGGGGGCGGATACTTCGCCACTAAATCAGCATTAACAGCCTTCTCTAACCCTAAGGAAATTATATGTTTCCACCTAGAGCATATTGCAGGATGCAACTGAAGATCCTCTGCATTCTTTGCCAAAGGATCATCTCCAAGGCATTTGAGGGTTTCCACATCCATATCAATTTCCAGAACTGAATCTATTCCTTGGAGTTCTTTCTCTTGCTGTTCAATGCCTGTTTGATGTACATTAACCTCCACCACTTCTGCATTAGGAACTGCAACTTGGGTACTTCCTAATACGCTATGTTCTGAGTCAGACGAGTAACTCTCTTGTGCATGATTAGAGCTACGTGCTCTAAATGTACTCACTGACCGTTGTTTTGGTGTGTGTGGTCTACTTGACTCACAGGGTGACTCAGATGCAAGGGGACTACGTGTCCGCCGAAATTTCGGAGGTCTTTGGCTAGAAGGACTGCATGTCCTACTAAGCGTCTTTGAGCTACTTGCTCTTTCCAGACGTTGTTGGTGCATAATAGGACTTTGGCTGGAAGGACTACGTGTCCTACTACGCTTCTTCGAGCTACTGGCTCTCATAAGCCCTTGTTGATTGATAGTCTTCCCTAGTCGTCGAATTCTTTTCTCCAGATGTGCTTGAGGATCTCGATCTAGACCGTTTTCTCTTTGATTTTCCCATCTTTGAAACCTAAAACAGTGCAAAATTCCTAAATATTAAAAAACACGCATGTGACACTTACGACGCACAAAAACGAAGATGAAGTGAGGTTAGGACATGTACGGGAGTTGAAGATATTTTTTCTTCTTCTTCTTCTATAAAATATGTGACAGAATGACACGCGGAAACGTTACTACACTTAGTGATCTTAAGGACGAGGCGTCGAAATATAATTTCATTTATATTTAAAGAGCCTTTTAGTTCGTTCTTTTTGTCTTAGTTTTGCCGTTTAGTTGTGTACTTATATGCAACACTACATGCATCAAAGGAAATCGGTCTATCTATGCCCAAGTAATTGCAAGGGTATATTCCGGGCGCCAGCTACTGAATTAAATAGAAACCAAGCACTTATGAAGTCGTCGATTAATATGGCAAATGCCGTGTGTCGGACCACCTAATATACTACAGCGTGGGCGCTCCTCAGTCTGTTATGACCAGAGAGTTGAAATAGAATAGAGTAATAAGTGGACGTGACAACTGGCCCCGAGACAAATTTTTTTACCAACTTACGAAAATAGCAAAAACATGAAACAACCGCATCGATAGTATATCCGACAAGAAGTGGGAAAATAGTTCCGCCGTCGTCCCGCAGCTCTATATATTCAATTTGTGTAGTATACTAAACAATGGGACAATCCAAGCCAGTTCCTAATATATCTAAGATGACGCCATGCGTACTCGGTATAATGTCATTCTCAATTTGTATCATATAGGTAATATAATATATGATACAAATTGAAAATTACATTAATAAACAACGATTTAAAAGTTATGTTATAACTTTTAAATTGTTTAAATTTTCCGATTTCTGAGAGCTTCCCAATCTCTTATTCGTAGAAATCAGCCAAATTGATAAAAAGAATGAGCAAGAATCCAAACCAGTTCCTAATATATCCAATAGATGACGCCATACGTACTCGGTTTAATTTCATTCTCATAGTTTAAATTTCCCGATTTCCGAGAGTTTCTCAATCTCTTTTATTCGTATTGTCTGAAAGTTATTTGTGGCATTCTACGAATATTCTTTCCTATTATTTGGGTTTTCTACCACATGTACTATTATCCTCTTCAAAACAAATCATTTCATATTCGTAGAAATGAGCCAAATTGATAAAAAGGATTACGGTAGTTGGTCATTAAATCATTTAAAAGCAGAGCTGAGAAAAAGAAGTGCTAGAGTTCATTGAAAAAAAGCTGATTTGGTTGAAAAGGTAGTATCAGCTGACGTCACAACCGAGCTGCAACTTCAGTTCAGTGGATAGATAAGTTTTTGCGACATTTACAGTCATTTAGTTATCCCAAATTTTAAAGAATTTCAGAGCTTTTTTAAAAGCTTTTTTTTGTGTAAAATTAACAGTTAGTGTTTCCTTTTACTAATACGTTTGGTGATTTGTTGAACTGACTTTAATTTTGTGTTTTATTTGTGTTTTTTAACCGACGTGTTTTTTTCCGTACTGTCAACAGGTTTTTATTTTCGAAATGGTGAGTTAATTTTAGCAATTAGGATTGTTAAATTCATTGAAATTTGATCTATACACTTCATTTCAGGAGTCACCAAATTATATTTTTAAGTTAGAGTATATTAATGGCGTTGATCCATATAGTTTAAAAGTGGCAGATTTGACAGCATCTTTAGATGATATCCCAGAGATTTATAAAAGTGTGGTGATGGATTATTTATTATTTCGAACGAGCCCTATGACCAATGATGAAATTAGAGCATGTAAAAGTTTAGATGCCTTTGCCCAGCTTGCCTGTAAATGGATAGAATCTCTGGGGGCAAAAAAAATTAGCAAACGATATCTTGGTAAAGTAAGTGTAGATCTGTATGAAATTTAACGTTTATTATCAAAGTATATTACTTTTGTCTGCAATGTTTAATCACAAATTACTGATTTTCAAGCATTAGAATATTATTAAAATGGGTTAAGGATGAATATAATTTTTGTTTTAGGTTCGGCATTCTCAGAGAGTGTCAGAAGCAACACTTAAGCCTTGGATTGTTGTATGAGGATACGTCTGTGACGGATGTATTGGCTTATTGAATAAAACTCAGTAACAAGAACATTGATATGGCTGTAGTATTAAAAAACAAGGCCAGATGCTTAGAGTATGCAGTGCGCTTTGGCATTTCACAAAGATTTTTATGTAATCTATACATTTGTAAATTATGCAGTTATGATATTTAAAAAGTTAATGGCTTTTATAATGTATATACAGATGTATGTTTCCTAAGTTTACATGTAGAATATGTTAATAAAAACAACAAAACTACAATGTATTGCTACAAAGTAAAGTATTTTGCTCTATGCTGCTCTATCAACATTTAATATATTCATCGTTTTTTCTTCCTGAATTTAAAAATGTTCAGATATATTGAAAATCCAACGAAGTTTTTCAAAAAGTTAGGGTTTTATTTTTCATTCTTCCATGTATTTTGCATTGTTTAGTACACTCAGTTTAAAATCTGATTTGATCTTAAAACCCACCTTCATTTATCAACCCAAAACTATGTCTATTCGCATGTTACTGGAGGAGGATGTAATTAATAACCATATAACTACATATTCAATCAGTTTTATTTGTGTTATTAAAAATACTTTTTTACACAAGTCAATATAATAGAATACATGTTAAAATAATGTGTAAAGCATACTAAAAAAAACGTTACATATCACCTTAAGAACAATCTACACTTTAAGTGAAATCTTAAGAACATTTATGCATCCTATTTTGACTAAATAGGCAAATTCACTGTCAACATTGCAATATCTTATAAATGATGTAAAAACTATCGTATAGGTACCCATGACAAAATGTTTGGAACATATTCTTGCATGTTTTATTTTCGATTCGAGAAAATCATCTTTACAGAATGCTGCTGGGCTGAGTACGTATTTCTATTCTTGCAAGCTCTACTTGTCGTCTGGTTTGAGCAGATGGAAATCCCAAAAATCTAACTGTTCTTTTTCGATTCCATCGATTAGTGCACACAACAACAGCCGTCGTTGACATTCTGTTTCTAAAATGGTAACAAATTCAAACTCATTAGAAACTTTTGAGCTTGAAGTACAACCCTGCCAAAAATGCTCATAGAAACAGATAAAAATAAAGCTATAAGGTTCTATGAGACCGATAACATTTTTTGAACGAAATTAGTCGATTTCACATACAGTCATATTAATAACCATAAAAATCCCAAGAGATATTCTTCCTCAGTATGACGGGAAGTCGTTGTGCAATAGAATGGCATAGAAACTCATAAAACTGTTTCATCATCTACATAGATCCTCTCCATAAAGTATATATTTTAAATTACTTTGGAGATATTTCTATATGCCATTTTTGGCAGGGAATTAATAATATTGTCAGAAAATATAAATTTCACAGCAATGGATATTAATCTTTTATAAAACCATTAATATTAGTAAATAGAAATTACTACTACCTAACCTATTATATCCTATGTCAATATTGGCTTATACCAAATCTATTAATACATATATTAAATGAATATTTAAGCAAATAAGTTATACAATATACATACTTAACAAAAAAAACCGAAAAACTAAATTATTAGCGTTATTAATGCTTATATTTACAATTTACGATTTAACAGGGATATTAACATACCTGACAACAAATTTTTCTTTTCCAATAATAGCACTGATACGATATGTATCGAAATTTCTTTCACACTAGGCTCTTAAAAAAACCTTAATAAATGTCTCCACACAAATTTGTTATTAAATGGTGAGTTTATAAAAAAGTCCTAGTCCTAAACTTAGTCCTATCTTAGTCTTAATTTTTCCCTAAAAAGTTAAATGTACATGTTACACGTTTGCCGTTTATAAAAGTCGTAATCTTGTCTTAATCCTAAGTAGTTCTTAGAACCGACCTTGAAAGTTCCGAACTTTTAACTTTTACGCCTCTTAGGACTAAGACCAAGCAAATACGCAAGCGCTAAATGCCATGCCTGCCGATCGAATTAGGAAATGTCATGTGTTCCGTGCGCGATTGTTTACGTTTTTCGTCTGTCGACAGTTGAGTTGAGGTTATGAATTCGATTCATTTTTTATTTTTAAGAAAAGCAGACTGAAAAATTATAAATTTAGAAAGGTTATCTCCTATGCTGTCATCAAATTATTATTATTATTAGCCGTTACTCGAGTCCGAGTATAAAAATGTTACAGTCGATAAATTGTGTACAATAAAAAACAAGTAACAGGTGTAGTTTATTGTAATTCCCATTCATCTACGGTGCACACGACTATGGCTATAGAGGCCAATTCGGGAGAGCACATGTCGACCGCAGTCAGGACAAACATAGACCTGGTTAGGTCTTGGATTCGGCCTTCTTGCAGCAACGTTTCCTTGATAGCTGGCCACAACCCCTCGCCATTCGGTTCTGTCCGCTGCAAGTTGTTCCCATTGCTCGTCTGCAATACCGCAGGATTTTAGATTTTCATGGAAAGCGTCTTTGAACCTCTTTCGTTGACCGCCACGCTTTCTTCTACCGCTTAGCAATTCACCATAAAGTGTACATTTAGGAAGGCGGTTATCATGCATACGATGAACGTGACCTGCCCATCTTAGGCGTGCTCTTGAAATAAGCACCTCAATTGGAAGGCTTTTTGCTCTCCTGAGTACTTCCACGTTGGATATGTGATGGAACCAACGGATTTTCATCATACTTCTGAGGTGTCTTTGCTGAAAACGTTCTAATTCTTTCACATGACGACGGTAAGTGACCCAGCTTTCACATCCATATAGCAGTGTTGGAATGACAACTGCTCTGTAGACAGCCATTTTCGTTGACAAAGCAAGGTCGTGGTTGTCAAATACTCTCTCTCTAAGACCCCAGAGTGCTCTAGATGCAGCGTTAATTCTATTGCGAATCTCGCTGTCCACGTTTGCTTTGTCATTAACAACGTTGCCTAAGTAATTGAACTGATCCACCACTTCAAGAGAATTTCCGTTAAGTGTAGTGTCTATTTGGTTCACTTGATGAGGAGTTGACATAATCTTAGTCTTTCCAATGTTGATTTTAAGTCCCAAGGAATCATAGCTCTGGGCATACACATCTAAAAGTTCTTGAAGCTCTTCCGGCGTAGAGGCTAAAAGTGCACAGTCATCCGCATACTGGAGATCACAAATGAATCGTGTGCGTGTCTTCGTGAAAGCTCTAAAGCGCCCTATGTTAAAGAGACCGCCATCAAAACGGTATCTGAGACCTATTCCTCTGACTGTCAGTTTGTTGTCAACAATAATTGTTAGAGCAGTGGTAAACAAATTAAAGAGTAGGGGTGCTAGGACACATCCCTGCCTAACTCCAGTGAGGGTTTGGAAAGGTTCGGTTGCCTCATTATTATACATAACCTGGGCGTTGTTGTTTGTATGTAGACTGCGACATACTTCCACAAATTTTCTAGGGATACCTAAGCGGAACATAATTTTCCAGAGCACTTCCCTGTCCACCGAGTCAAACGCCTTGGTTAAATCAATGAAGGCCATGTGAATTTCTCCTTGATGTTCGAGTGCTTTTTCTTGAAGCTGTTTAAGTGTGAAGATTAAATCCGATGTGCCTCGGTTTGGTCTAAAGCCACTCTGTGTTTCAGGAAGTAACTTTTCCATAACAGGTGTTAGCCTATTTGCCATCGCTTTAGTGAGTATCTTCCCTCCAACAGCCAGGAGAGCTATACCCCTGTAATTTCCACAGTCCGCAGCGCTCCCTTTGTTTTTGAAGAGGTTGATTAAAAGTGTATCACGAAACTCCTGCGGAGCTTGACCACTTTCCCACACGACATCAAACAGTTTTTTGAGGTAGGGTATGAGCTCTGACGACACAGCTTTAAAGATCTCAGCTGGGAGTGAGTCGGCGCCGGGAGATTTGTTATTTTTTAGCTGCCCAGTGGCGGTTAAGATCTCTTCCGTTGTTAGTGGCTTATCTAAGTCTTCGAAGGTGTCGTATTGAGGGATAAGATTTATAATATCGTGATCGGCTTGACTTTGCTGGTTAAGAATGTTAGAGTAGTGTTCTTTCCATCGGGCTCTTATTTCCTGGTCTTCTTTGAGGAGATTTCCATTTAAATCTTTAATAGGGCACATATTTTTCCGACTGGGGCCGTATACTGCTTTTACTCCTTGAAAGAAATTCCTGTAGTCGTGTGAATCGGCGTACCTTTGAATTTCTCTGGCCTTGCTTGCCCACCACTCGTTCTTTATTCTTCTGATTTCGCGTTGCGTTTCATACTTAGATTGGGTAAAAGCTTCTGCTTTTGATGAGTCGTTGGGGTGGTTGATAGCGTTTTGGAAGGCAATATGTTTGCGGTCAAGAAGTTCTTGTATAAGAGCTTCATTATCATTGAACCAGTCCTCCTGTTTTTTACTTGCTACAGTGCCAAGAATTTCCTCACTCGCACTTATTAAACTGTCTTTAATTTGTGTCCAGGTAGCAGCGACATCTACAGAATTGATTTCTTCTAGCGAACTCAAATTCTCTTGAACTTTTTGCTTTAGCTGTTCGACGGTTTGTTGGTCACGCAATTTACTAATACAGAGACGGGGTCTACGTTTTACTTGAGTTCTTCGGTGTTTGGGTCTCATAACAATTTTCATTTTAGAGACAACAGGACGATGATCGGTCCAACATTCGCTATCAATGCGCGCCTTTGTAATTTGGACGTCCTTGAGATGCTTCCTACGTACGATAACATAGTCCAGTAGATGCCAGTGACCTGATCTGGGGTGACGCCAGGTGCCTTTAAATTTATCCTTTTGTCGGAAAATGGTGTTTGTTATAACTAGATCATGTTCGGCGCATTTAGTTAGGAGTAGTTGACCGTTAGCGTTCATGTTGCCCAAACCGTTCTTGCCTATGATGCCTGGCCAGGTGTCTGCATCTCTCCCTACTCTAGCGTTAAAATCGCCAAGAATAACGAGTCGTTCCGTTTTAGGTATTCTACAGAGGGTTTCTTCCAGCTGTTGATAGAAGCTTTCCTTGGTTTCGTGACTTGCATCCAGAGTGGGAGCGTAGTTTTTTTTTTTGTCATCAAATAATTCTTTGACAACTGACAATTTGTCGCTACTGCGCATGTGCACCGACGGCGATTCTAATTGGTCTGTTAACCCTATTTTACCACCAATTTAACACTAGGACAAGCTTTTATAAACCCATAACAAATTTAAGGCCTGAGATAATTTTTAGGGAAAAGATTAAGACTAAGATAGGAATAAGTTAGGACTAGGACTTTTTTTATAAACTCGCCAAAAATTATGCACCACTAATTTTAGAATTGATCAGAAACTAAGACTTGCTCTTATGTCAAATTCTTCAACAATCCACTTAACCGTTTTCAGGCTGTCAAATGATGACGCCACTGATACTACCTCATTAATTACATTTATGAACTTGTTGAATTTTTTGTTTATAAATCCTCTTTTATTCTAGATTAATCAATCATGACCATATTCTAGTTAGTACACTTGAAGTAGAGCACTTTGCACTTTGGTACACAGCAACAAGTTTTCATTTTACATCCTAATTAACTTTTGTTTATTCAGACATATTTTTTCGTATTGACATTGAGGGACAAACAACTGACACAACTGGTACACTCTGCGGGCAGCCTTCAAATCAGTACATAAACCTCAGATAAACAAAGACATATAGATAAACGACATCCCGGAATAAATGTAATATTTACTATAATCTGAAAAATGTTTACCGAGTCGTTCGCTCTCATTGGTTCTTGTTATTTTGGAGGGGTTGAAACGTGCGAACTCTGAAATGTCGACGGCCGCCATTTTTCTCGTTTGGTTTTAGCCGTCTAATCTGAAACTTTAGCTGTGGTTTTTTTGTGATTTTAGGCTGCGTTAAGCTACGAGTCCGACTAACCGCCGCGGTCCGACCTGTCACTTGACGTTTTTGGTAAGACTGTTAAGCAGTATTTTACCAATGGTCTGACCATAGATATGACGGCGCAATATTGGGCGGCAATTTCAAATTTAATAGACCAGTTTTTTTGAATTATTATAGATGGTGGGTTTTTGTATGCTGTGTTAATGTAATCAGTTTTTCAAACTAAATATTTGATATGAATATGGATCTTGCAAAAAAAATCTATTTACTATTTTCAACCCTCTCAATCTCAGTTACCTAAAAATATGTTGAAACATTGACTGATGCTTGGGTACTCAATCAAAGAAGATTTATGTACGTAAATTTTCTTAATAACAACTTTCTGCATCTTTTCCATTTTACTGGATGATTTACAATTACAATGACAAAACCGAAAAACAATTAATGTATTTTTGTTTGGTTATGGTGTACGTTACAATGGTTACAATATGTTCGACCGTTCGCTTAACGCTTTTGACCGCGGAAGTCCAACAATAAAACCCTACCGTTTCGCCCAATCATCTGATTGGTCAGACCTTATAATTTTACCGTTCACTTAACAATTTCGACTGGTCGAACCCGCTCACTTAACGCAGAGTGTTGTGTATCTTGATTTTTTGATTTTTCGTGTATTTAATCAACTGCAATATGACTAGAGAGTGCTTTATTTGTAAGAGAAAGAGTCTGTGGAGAAAGTACGTCGTAGGAGGTGCTCTATCATTACATCAGTAAGTAAACAATTCACATGAGCGTAGTTTAAGTGGTTTTTTTTTCCTGCGAACTCTCTGAAATGATTATAATATTGCTCTGCTTTTAACAGGGTTCCTAAGGATTTTCAAACAAAACGAAAGTGGTTAAGTATTATGGGTATTGATATTCATAGTACATATGATATGAGTGTTTACACTTATATTTGTGCGATTCATTTCTCACCTGAAGTTTTTTATACCACTCCTTCTGGCAAAAGGTGTTTGAGAAAAGAAGCAATTCCTCAAAGAGCTACTGCAATAGTAAAAGAACTTGAACCGGGACCTTCACGACAAAGGTAAGCAAGCAACAAAAATAAAGGCTCTTCTATTTCTGTTTACTTAACTGTTTGTGACTGATACCTATATTTACTCTGTACTTACTGCAAAACCTGGAGAAAATGAACAGATGCCAATTTTATGGCTTTTATTGTACAATATTGGCAATGCTACAGATGTAAGTGGATGTAAATAATAATTTATAAATATCCAGAAACTAATAATCGCATAAGACACAATCGCTTTTAAATTGAAATAAATACCATTCATAATTAATTATTGTAATACTGCGTTTTTTGCCAGATTTCGCAGTCCTCCACTGGATATTCTCTACAGAACGTGGAATAGTCTTTATCTGAAGATAGCACTTACTAATTCATGTAATCTTTTTTAGGACAAATATTTTGCAAGATTCTCTGAACATTCGAAATTTTCCTGAAGTTGATGTTGAATTACCTCTGCTGGAAGAAAATAGAGAAAGTTCTAACTCTGATAAAGAAAACTTTGCATCCTTTTCTTCGTCAGGACACACAGAGATTGCAAGTGAAATTGCAGTATCAGACTCTTCATCAGAAGAAAAACCCGCACCAAAAAGGTTGGTTAAAAATATAAATAAATGTCATTCATCAAATTTTTCAATATTAATTAATTTTCAAATTTCATCGAACTTCTATGAATTATTTTTATAATTTTAGGAAAAAAGTATTGATTCAAGAGCCACAGGATTGTGAGAAATCTTCCTCATCTTCGACAGATGTTGTAAAAGAGGTTGACGTAAATTTTGAATCTTCAACCACTGAAACTGCTCCTGAAAGAGAAGAGCTATCATCGTACACTTGTAATTCTTCCATGAAGAAAGTATTTTCATCGAGTTCAAGGAGGTAAGAAAAATTATTTCGTAACTATGAAGATTGCTTCAAAAATAAGTCTTTTTAATTTGTAAATGATACATAATTAACATTATCTGCTTACTGAATTGAACTTTCTGATCTGAACTGTTATTGTGCTTTAGAAAAATGCAAAAGCTGACAAAACATTGAAACCAGGGCATGTTTTGAATATAGTTTTATAAGGGACTTGTTATTTATGAGTAAATACAGTTATACGTTTTAATTGTTTTTTTAGATTATCCCGTCTGAGATATTACGGTGATATTAAGTTGAGAGATGTAATGAATCCAAGAACAGCCAAAAAAAGTTGGTCTATCATAAAATCTACAGTCTTCACACTGAGGAAAAAAAGTTGTTAATCTGCAGCAATCAAGAAGGAGGTTGAAATCGAAAATTTTCAATATGAATTCATGAAGTATTTGAGGGAACAGCGACATATCACTGAAAATACAGAAAATACTATCAAGGTAAGAAAAGTTTCTTAGTTATACATTTTCACATGTTTGGAGAAATTAAGAAATTATCCTGTGTGAAAAAATTGGGGAAAAGATATAACTGCCTGCGTAATTATAATAAAAAACAGTTGAAAATTAAATTTTGTTCTCAAAAATAAGAGATAAGAAAAATTTCAAATAATGATTACTTTTTACACGACCAATCATAAATATCATTTTTGGCCCCAAGGTGACAAAGTGCACCTGGGGCAACAATAGCTATTTAAGCACTAAGGGGGTGGTATAGTCGCGTATAGTTTTACTGGGCAGACAAAAAAATGTAACAAAAACTTTACGACCTCATTAAAAATACTGTTACTCTGTACTATCTCACCTGCAAATTGAATCACTTATTTTTATAAGTTTTTAATGTGCGTCGGCTTGTTTGATGACAGGTCGTAAACTTTTTGTTGTATGTTTTGACTACCCAGTTAAACTGTACCCGACTATAGGTGTAGTTTACTGCTTAAAAATAATGTACAAATTGTATGATGTAGGGGAACCCTCAGTTTATTTAATTTTTCATTTAGCATTTTTTTTTACAACCGATCAAAAAAAATACAGTTCATGAGAATTTCTCTGCCATAAATTAACGTTTTACCGGCCAAGATTGGGAAATGGCTATCAGGGATTGGCAAGAGCTTTTACCAATTCCTGTTTTTTCTTCTTTCTGACTCCTGTACATGAAAAATTACTGCAAGATATGGGAAACCTTGCCTTGCTTTCTTTACAATGGAAACGAATTAGTACTTTATATGACTAGAATCCATGTTTTGCGTTTAACGTAAATTATTACTTTCTATTCGACTGGTACTTCTGTTTTGCAGAGCCAGTTATTTTTTCTGGAATTGCTAACACTTATTCTAATCATACAAAAAAACATTTCTCTGAGGGTACTTATAATTTTTAAGTGGATGTCAAAGGTTGAATTCTTATTGAATGTTGTATATTATAGTATTTACAATTATTATGATTTTAATGTTGATGTTATTTCAACAGGCTTCACTTCCTGGTGCTGCTGGAAATTTGTTGCAGAGAGTATTGAAAGGTCCATCCCGGCAAAAGTATGATCCCCAGCTGAGATCGTTTGCCTTGACATTGAACTTCTATTCTCCGAAAGCGTACAATTTTCTCCGAGAGGAGTTTAATAAATCTCTTCTCCACCCCAGTACAATAACCAAATGGTACCAGTCAATAGACGGAGCTCCAGGTTTCACAAAAGAAGCCATCCAACCTTGTTATGGACGAAATAGCTATCCGAAAACGTGTTGAGTGGACTGGAGACAAAACAGTGGGATATATTGATATAGG
Source organism: Leptura quadrifasciata (assembly GCA_963675555.1). NCBI lineage: Eukaryota > Metazoa > Arthropoda > Insecta > Coleoptera > Cerambycidae > Leptura > Leptura quadrifasciata. The sequence continues at coordinate 114,330,363 of OY776674.1, read as the reverse complement.
AACTGGTATAAATTCAGATGACATTCCAATGGCTAAGGAGGCACTAGTATATATGCTGGTAGCCATTAATGGCCACTGGAAAATACCTGTGGGTTATTTCTTACTGGATGGATTATGTGCCACAGAAAGGGCAAACTTAGTACGGAAATGTCTAGAGTTTGTACATCAATCTGACCTTATTGTAAGCTCCATTACTTTTGATGGCACTGCAACAAATATGAGCATGTGTCGTCATTTAGGTGCATCGCTGCCAATGCAGAGGCAATAAAATCCTATTTTTTGCATCCCATCACTCAACAGAAAGTATTTGTGTTCTTGGATCCGTGTCATATGGTGAAATTAGTTAGGAATTGTTTGGGAAGCCAAAAGGTTTTAACAGTGAAGGATAAAACCATCAAATGGCAATATTTGGAAAATTTGGTGAACCTTCAGGAAAACGAGGGACTTCATGCAGCTACGAAATTGAAGAAGAGATCTCCAATGGGTCCGTGAAAAAATGAGAGTGAAGCTTGCTACACAAACCCTGAGCAAAAGTGTCTCTGATGCACTTCTATTTTTATGCAATGACTTGAAACATGAAGATTTCATTGGAGCTGAAGAAACGGCAAATTTTCTCAGGATTTTTAATGATTTTTTTGACATTTTAAATAGCAGAAGCAGATTTGCAAAATATTCATTTCAAAAACCTTTGTCACCAGCCACTAAGGAAACTTTTTTCGATTTCATAGAAAAAGCTGTTACATATATAAAATCGTTATGTCTTAATGGAACACCAATTTTAGAAAGTGTGAGGCACACAGGTTTTCTCGGATTTTTAGTTTGTGCTGAAAGTTTGAAAAGTTTTTATTCTACTTATGTGGAATGTGATAAGCCTTTACTAAAATATGTTCTGACTTACAAAATTAGTCAGGATCATTTGGAAATATTTTTTAGTATTGTCAGGAGTAAAGGTGGTTTCAATAATAACCCAACACCTAGACAGTTTCAAGCTACTTATAAAAAGTTGTTAATTCATGCTGAAATAAAAGGAGCAAGCACTGCTAATGCAGTGGCATTAGATAGCACATCAATTTTACAATGTACCTCTAGAAATACTCTGATGATATCTCAGAATACCGATGATGATGATACTGAAGTTGTTTCCAATATTATGAGCGACCACGATTATATAACTTATGATACTGAAGATATTTCCAATATTATTATGAATGACCATGATTATATAACTTATTCCTCGTTATGTTTGTCAGACTACATCGTAGATATTGTAGGATATATATCAGGATTTGTAGTTAGATCTGTGAAAAAAAAAATTTCTTGCATAAAATGTTTGGAAATTTTGGAGGGCGACGTTGCTCCCTCCCAATTACAAATTAGAAAAAAATTTGGTAATTTAGTCAATGCATCAAACTGGGTCAATGTGGTCTGTCAGAATGCTGAAAAATCTTTTAGGTTCTTCAGTAAAACTGATGATAATTTTTTAAGTACCAGGTATAAAAAAAGAAATATTAATAATATATTAGTTACAAAAACATGTGAAAGTATACCATTTTGTATTTTTGATGTATTCGGTAATCACATATTTGATGGAGAGTTATTTGATAACCATGGTATATTGTTGGTAAAATTAATTTTGAAAATTTATTTTAATATAAGATTACATTATGAATGTGAGAAGAAAAATGATGAGAAAAATGTAAGAAGTTTGTTTACAAAAGCAATTTTAATTCAACATCAATAAATTCTTTCTTATACACAATGTGTTTTCTTTATGTATATACCCTACATCCGTACCTGACAAAAGCTGCTGCAATACCTTAATTTATTAAATATTTTCATTTATGTTTATATGAAATTTCCAAAGAATTTGTTTTTATTTTCTTATATATCTGTAGCTTTTTATCCACTGTTAATAACCCATAATTGCCATAGTGGGCTAACAGTAATAATAGTGGCTACTTAACCTCTGTGGGTAGAAAACCAATAACTATAGATTTAAAAAACTAACGCTGACAATTGGTGAATATTAGTCCCTTACGTCTAGTTAAAAAAATACGAGATTCTTGGAGTTCTTTGTTTTAAACTGTAGTTTCTTATTGTCGGCGCAACCTTAGGCTGAAGACTAAGACTACGTTCAAACCATGGCTAGGGCATGGGATATTTATTGGCGTTTTTTCATGTGTTATCGAGTCGGTAGTAGTAGAACCACTCCTGAGTTTGGGTCTCAGCTATGGCAGATGGCAATGTAATAGGGAATGGCCGTTGTGTATGTGCTCTGGTTGAGTGGTGAAATAGCTAATGCTAAACTCCGGTAATCTAAATAAGTCAAGTTAAGGCATGAAAGTTATAACTTTCTTATACCTATTGATAATGTATTGACAAAATTTTTCATTCAAATTATAAAAAATCCTGAAGGTAAAAAAATATAATAAAAAATGAACCTAAGAATTTTATGTCTTGCATATCTGGAAACAGTATTTAAGGCAAAAATAATATCAATTGAATTAAACTCATGTCAATATTTCATAAATTACAAATTAAAATAATATCTTCGATATGAGCCCTTTTTAACGCCTACGCCACTGGTGGAACGGGCAAATCCTCTCATGCCACGCCATTCTCACCCATAATGGTTTGTATATGTGTATTACAAATAAAGTCTGTGCTGATGGGTTTACTCTTACTTGTCTATATATGTTTGTTTGTCTGAGACATAAACTATCTGATCTGTGGTCTTCAAACAAAGATCTTCGTTTTTGTTTGGCACCTCCTACTGGAGAAACAAGGAAGTCATTGTCCGTAATGTCAGTCGTTGCCAAGGTAACAGTCCACGTTTTTAAACATTTGGTTTCAAAATTGTTATAGATAAAAAATGAATAACTACAAATTGTTGGGGCGTGCTGGCGAAGGGGCTCATGGTCTTGTTTTTAAAGGCATGAATTTGCGCGACGAGACTTTGGTTGCTTTGAAGAAAATTGCAATCAACCCAAGTTCAGGTGTTCCAAAAAACACTATGAGAGAGATATGTGCCTTACGAGCATTGAAATCGAACCATGTAATTTTATTAATATCTCTCATATGATCCGTATAAAGGTTTTTCTTGTAGATTGTGAAACTAATAGAAGTAACCAGTATGGGGAACTCTGTGGTGCTAGTTATGGAATATTTACCTTGGTCTCTGGCTGATGTATTAAAAAATGCTAAAACAACCTTAACTCTGCCCCAGATTAAGACTTACACGAAAATGATTCTCTCTGGAGTAAATTATATGCACCAGAATCAAGTTATGCATAGAGTATGTTTATAATATTCATCTACATATAGATATATTGCCTTTTACATTATCATGCAAAAATAGGGCCTCATCAAAATAACTTATTTCAATTACAATACACACAATCTATTAACAAATACTTATAAAATTGAAAACGATGAGATTCTTAAAAGTGTTTAACTTCAACAAGAAATATTTGCCGATGACTGTTATGAAATCTATCGCTTTATAAATTATTTATTGATTAGTAAATTTAGTACATTGATACGCCTTTTCTTACTCAAGTTGCTATTATAGATACTAGCAATTGCAATTACTCTATGGATCAGGACAAAAATTCAAAAAAAGGCAAAGATACCCAGTGAGCTGTCGGCATAACATATAAGTGGTAAAGCAAATGAACAATTGTCATATTTTATGTCAAATAAAAAACGAACTCATTTTCCAAACATTTAAAATTATGTCTGTGTATTTATAATTATAAGTTGAATCGTAGGAAGAGCATAGTAGAAGAGAAACTCTGTGGAAATGCTCATTACTCACTCATAGGACATGGGTACCATTCTGTGGTCATTATACAATTTACTGTAATGTGCAAAAAGATAAATCAGGCTAACCTTTACGTCATCACTTGTTCTTAAGCACAAGAACCTATTATTTTAGATTATTTACTGAACCAGATCCAAAGCCGAATGTAATGAGTAAAACGTAAAGAGTAAAATATTCAAACTTGGGATTTGACTGCCAGAACCCCCTCTTCAGTGATTTAAATGGAACTATCTTTATTTTTTTGAAGCTGCTCTATATCTTCCTAAGAATAGTGAAGCGATCAATAGTTTTCTTTATTAAGACAAAAAAGACTTAAGCTAATTAACTTGTCGTGTTTCAAATTTTAAAAACATATCTAGCAACCCACCGTGGTCATTAATTAAATGGTGGAAATATTCGTGACAGTTATTGATTCTTAAACAACTAACATCTTATGCATGTGCCTATATTTATAATCTGGATTCCCGGGACAACATTACATTTGAAGGTCGCAGACTGGACTAAAAAAGGGGCCAACTTTAATATACAGTTTTAATTTTAAGATGTTGGCAGGGGTAGTTTATCCATTCAGTTAATATCTTGTGCAATTCAAATTTTGAGAGCATGACCAAACTATAATAGAGCAACCGCCACTGGATGTTAATTTTCAATAAAAATATTGCAGGATCTGAAACCTGCAAACTTACTTATTAGCAACAAAGGCATATTAAAAATAGCAGACTTTGGTTTAGCTAGAATTTACAGCAATGAAAAATCTCGCTTATATTCACATCAGGTTGCTACTAGATGGTATAGAGCACCAGAATTATTATACGGTTCCAGAACTTATACTCCTTCCGTAGATATGTGGGCCATTGGTTGTATTCTAGGTGAAATGATCAACAGACAGCCGATTTTCCCAGTAAGACAAGACAAAAAAAAAAAAATGTTTTGTAAGTTTTGTATTTTTGTATGTAGGGAGAAACGGACATAGAACAACTAGCTATAGTTTTGAATACTCTAGGAACTCCAAATGAAGATAATTGGCCTGGTTTAACTCAACTGCCCGATTATAATAAGATAGCATTTACACCAAATAATGGGAAGAGGTGGAGCATCGTTTTTCCCACAGCAGATACCGTTACTTTGGATTTAATTACCAAAATACTTATTTATAACGGAGCGAAGAGAATGTTGGCAAAGGAGGTGCGATTTGTTTTGTATTTTAGATAGGCTTGCCAGACATCCCTGTTTTCAAACAAAATCCCGGTGTCCCGGCCTGTTTACTTCATGTCCCGGTAAAAATTAAATTTGATTATAGATAACCAAAAAAGTCTGAAAATAATTAACTGTGAAGGATTATTAGGAGAATGATGGTCTGCTAATAAATAATATTGTCATCGTATCGTCTTGTCTCGCCAATCGTGACCATGTGCGATGCGAGAAACTCTCCGGGTGAGTTTAATATTTGGCACTAAGGGGTGTAGCTTTAGCGCCAGAAGAGATTTCGCTTCACGCTACACCCCCTTGTGTGCAATAACATTGGACCCTAGCCGCTTGCGATAAAGATACTACCCTCTAAAAACCCGCCAAGGGTGTGTACCCTTGAATACTCGCGATGCTGGGGGCATTCCGGTGTCCCGGTTGAACATTCCAGAAATCTGGCAAGCCTAATTTTTTATTTTATATATGTATATTTTTTTATTTTGTCAACATATACCATATTATTACTCACATATAAAACAATATCCATAAATTCTAAGATTAATTAGACAGTTATATGCGTCTATTATAATAACTAAAAAATTTAATAAAAGCAAAATACGACATTCTGACACCAATTTGTGATGATACAGATCCCTAAGCACTGTGGCTTGTTTTGCGAAGTATCAACAGAGAATAGGTGTATTTCATATATTATATATGCTTACTACATATAGTTATTGTAACTGTTTGTGCATCTTTTTTTTCTTTGATTAATGGGACAGCTTCAAATTTATTTATTTTTTATAATTTGATTTTTTAACTTAAGAAATAATAGGTACCTGGTACATGGACTATAAAAAAGGAAACGTAGAAATGAGATTTAATATTCTGACCTAACTATTAAAGTAGTACTCAATGGGTTTATTATACTATACTGGTGAATTTAATTTATTATTTTACTCGTTTAGCCCAATAAAATGGGACGAAATTTATGGATGTGGATGAAATAATTCAGAGTGGGCTGAAAGTTTGGGAACAGGCTTATATGGTACTTTTTAACATATCGAAAGCCCTCACCCATAGATGCCTGCGGAGGAGGGAGAAAATAGGTAAAAAATCTATTTTTGCAAAAAACTAGGAAAGTATCAATTTTACTGTAAAACATGTACACATGAAAATTATAGGTAATAAAAATCCGCACAATTTCGTTTATTTTTTTAACTTGGTACGATCTATTGGAGCCGAGATAGATTTTTTTGAAAGTTGGGCAGTTTTGCGACGCAACGGAAACGCGCGCGTTTTTCACTAAAATCTCAAAAATGGTCATTCGAATTGCAAAATGTTTCAAATGAAAACTACAAAATTCGATTACGAACAATTTCTTTTTATTTTTCATTTCCATTCGATCAATATTGGCAGATATATGAATTCTTAAACATCTATTATCAATCAGAGATAAAAACTCGAAAACGATAGATCGTACGCATATACTGTATCTAATGAAAGTTAAAGGGAATCAAATTTTGAATATGTTGGTGTATGTACAAAATCGTTTTGATAACGAGTGAATGGAGATAAAAGGGAAAAATTGTCATTTTCAAGTGCATTTTGACAAATAGCTATTTTTTTATTGGCTTTAGGCAATAATGACTGTAAACATTTTTTGAAGAGAATTAAATTATCTGTAAAATGTACTCTAACTAACCTTCAATGTTTCACGAGTTACAGCTGTTTAAAGCTATGAGCAAAAATTTCATTTTCATTATAAATTAAGATTTTCCTGAAGAACTGTGCATAACGACTCAGATATGCTCACAGAATAACTTCTGATACTTCAAAAAGTGAAAAAATATTAAGTTTTTTACATCATTTCCAGTGTAAAAAGTGGCCTTTAATAAGAAACTGTGCAATCAAAATCATTTTTATTGCATGCTTTTATTGCACGATTTTTAAAAAATTAAACAACTACGCCAGTTTATTTATAATATCGTTTCCTTATCATCCTATCATCACAGAATTTCAGCCACGACCATAATGTAATATAATTAGAATGGAGATTTCAACTACAACTCGAATAATACTAACCATTAAGTGGCATTCACAAAAAGTTAATACAGTTTTACAAATATTCATAAAAAATTGCCTATTTTCTACAATAATTGGCACGATCGAAGATAAAATGTTGTAAGACACACTTGTAAAAAGCCTCATTATTGCACTCATGACTTTTAAAAACACTCGCTTCGCTCGTATTTTAATCTAGCCATTCGTGCAATAAAGAATGGCTTTTTACACTTGTATCTTGTATAACTATAAATGTACTTTTTTATATTTCAAACGTGAGGAAAATTGTCTGTTTGCTAAAAATTAAAAATCAACCGCATGTTCAATTGTCAGTTCCTTGTCGCTACTTATTGAAAATCATACACGAAAAAGTGTTTTCTGTAAGTTTTCATTTGGATCTTATGAAATTTTGTTGTAAAGTTAAAAGAAACGATGATATATACAAGAAAAGAATTTAAAAAATAATATTAGTTCAATTTTTTTGAACAAAAACAGTTTTCAAGAACCTTTTTTTAAAAGAAAATATACCTTGCCAACGACTTATGCTATGGCATTGCTTTCATATGTATATGAACTAATAAAAATAGGTCAAAACCAATTTTTAAATAATTGTTATGCACAGCTCTTGCAGGAAATCTTAATTTATAATAAAAAAGAAATTTTTTGGTCATAGCTTTAAACAGCTGTAATTCGTGAACCATTCATCGCATTAAGATCACTTGGAGCTCATTTTACAGATAATTTAATTCTCTTCAAAAAACCTTCAGTGTCATTATTGCCTAAAGCCAATCAAAAAATAGCTATTTGTCAAAATGCACTTGAAAATGACAAATTTTCATGTTTTCCCCTTTTATCTCCATTCACTCGTTATCAAAACGATACATACGCCAACATATTCAAAATTTGATTCTCTTTAACTTTCATTACATACACTATATGTGTACGATTTATCATTTTCGAGTTTTTATCGATTTTATCATGAAACAAGTGTTCTGATAGCGCGCTATAAAGATGTTTAAAAATTCATATCTCTGTCAATATTGATCGAATGGGAATCAAAAATAAAAGAAAGGAAATTGTTCGTAATCGAATTCTCTATAATTTTCATTTAAAACATTTTGCGATCCGAATGACGATTTTCGAGATTTTAGCGAAAAACGTTGCGTCGCAAAACTGTCAAAATTTCAAAAATCTATCTCGGCTCCAATAGGTCGTACGAACTTAAAAATAAAATGAAATTGTGCGGATTTTTATTACCTATAATTTTCATGTGTACATATTTTACATTAAAATTCATACTTTCCGAATTTTTTGCGAAAAACCGATTTTTTAACCCATTTTCCCCCCCCCTCCCCTCCTCCTCACCGCCGGCGTCTACGGGTGAGGAATTTTGATATGTTAAAAAGTACCACAAAATAAGCCTGTTCCCAAATTTTCAGCCCGCTCTGAATTGTTTCATTCAAATTTTCCCATTTTAATGGGTTAGTTATGCTATGGACCTACAGCAGATATATTTTTTAAATTTGAGGTAATCGATACAATTTCAGTTATTGGTAGGATGAAGAAATAAATTTGGATAATATACTTTTTTACTGTCAAAATGATTTAAATGTTATTATTTGTTTGTTTTTCATTTACATCATTTATTTTACTTAGTGCAATAAATCTAGACCAATTTTTCACATCTTTTGGATTTTCTTTCTTAGGGGATAATTTTATGATCAATCGATGGGAAAAAATGTCAGGAACAACATATTGAAATCAACAAATTGACCTTGCTCGATTTGAACGCGGTACGACGGCCATAAAATACTTCTAATAATTAAAAAAGAAATATCACATTGTAGAGAAAGAAATTCTCTACAATTTTAATACGGGAAATACCCCTGTAAAATGCTTAATTCTTTTTAAATTGATATTTTTGCCAAGTTGTTTTCGTTTGGTCAGCTGACATTTGTCGCCACGGCGGAATGGCGCGTGCTGCACTTGGCAAAAATCTTAAAAAACCGATACAAAAAAAATTAAGCATCGTAGAGGGGTATTTCCCGTATAAAAATTTTGTAGAGAATTTCTTGCTCTACAAAGTAATATATATTTCTTTATTATTAGAAGCATTTTACGGCCGTCGTACCATGTTAAAGTCGAGTGAGGCCAATTTGTTGATAGTTTTTATTGATTTATAAAATTGCTACAACACCCAAGTCTTAAACATTTTAATATGTTGTTCCTGACATTTTTCCCCAACGATTGATCATAAAATCATCCCCTGAGAAATAAAATCCAAACGATGGATTAATTTTATTGTACTATACTATAAAGTTTTAGGTTTACTGTTTGTCGCTTTGTGTGTTTCCCAAATTTTTTGTAAATTTGCATGTTTTATTTCGTATGTCATTTTTTTTTGTTTTCCTTATATTTTATATGTGCTTTCTATATTGTTTTTAATTCCCATGAAAAGTTTCTTAATAATTGTTTATTCATACTATTTCTTTTGCATATAAAATTTATTGGTCCTGGTGTTATACACGGTTTTATTTTATTAGTTTAATTATTTTGTACAATTACATTTGTGGTAGACTTATTTATGAGGGATTTTATTTTATTAATAAGTCATAAATATAGAATATTTTTGCAATTTATAACATCATCCCAATTTTCTCTTTCTAAACAATTTTTTTAGTTTATCTAAATTTATTTTATTGTAAATTGCATTAGAAACATGACTTTTTTGTGCTTTCATCAAATTTTAAACTACAAATTGTGTAATGATATAAGGTTAGTTTTAAAACATCATTTGGCTTTATGTTAATATAAGCACCTGGATTATTTATGTTTTAGGTATGTTTTATAACAGTTCATATATATAAATGAGTGTTTATCGATGGACGATGGAGGTCTCTAAAATGCCTATCTCAATATTGTTTACATTTAAAATAATTCTTAATAGATTGGTTTCAGAAAAATATATGGTACTTACACTTGTTGCTAAAGATTTTTTATGAACACTATTATAAGACCATCATTTTGATCATATTTGGAATTGTTATAAAATGTATCATAATCAGGTATGCTAATGACTTTCACTATCTATGTTCCATGATTCAGATAACACAATTACATCTATATTATTTAATGTTTCCTCCAAATAGATTAAAAGCTACTCAAATTTTTTTTTAAACTTCGTACGTTAAAATATATATTAAAGTTATAGCTATCACCATTTTTTAAACCTTCAGAAATACATTTAATTATTTAAGCTACTATTTCAGATTGGTCCTTTTTTAAATTTTAGGCCTTGAAGCATAAATTCTTATTTGAGAAGCCTTTGCCAGCTAAATTGTCAGAGATGCCAAAACTGGAAGAAATCAAGTTTGAGGAGCCTCCTTGGAATTTTGTCGAATTTGATGAAATATTTAATCAAATAAACAATTATTAAAATAAGTATCTGCTTATTTATTAATAAAATATCGAGTCAAGTGTAGAATACCCAACAAAATTTGTTACTGCATACAATATGAACAGTTTAACATATCTATATTGAAAGCCCAAAATGATAGGCTTAGATGAGTTGCTAATACCACACAGTAAAATACACGACAATATTGCCTTATCACAAAATGCTAAATTGATGGTATACATCTAGACAGTAAATTGTCACGGAGTGAACACATTGATTGTGTGTGTTCACAGCTTAACAAGGCCTATTTTGCTGTATTACAATTGAAAAATACTCTTGATTATTCACATGTCCCTCTCTTAATATTATTGTTTAAAAGGATAAATCTAGAGTATTTATTATCCAAAAAGACTTAATAATTAATAAAAGTTGAAGTTGAAAAAATGTTGACTGAACCATGTATATTTAGTTTAAAATGTTTGGAAAAATCTTGAATTAGTCGCGCAAATAAATGATTGCTACTCATACAGAACTAGACATGGAGATCTACTAAGTATACCATTACACCACACAAAAAATTATAAACATTCCCCACAGTACAATTGCATTTTGTTGTTCAGTAGTCTCCCGGCATATTTGGGCTAATTTGTTCCAAAGCATTTGCGATTTTGAACCACAACTCCTCGAGATTATATTCTTCTGGGAGCCATAAATTCGAGATTTTACATGGCCCCATAAAAAAAGTCATACGACCTGGAAATGTAATGTAAAATCCTGAACTGAGGCACAATGATGAGGACAACAACCATCTTGTCGAAACCAGATCTAAATCTTCGCACAGCTAGCCGTCTAATTTCTGGAACGACATGTTGGAACAATAGATTTAAGTAGGTACTTAAGGCCGTTTAGTGTACCATCAAAGAAAAATGGACCGATCATATGATCCCCAGCATACCACCTCATACATTTAATTTTGTGGGGATACGGAGTTCATAATGCAAAAAATCAATGCAGATTTTCCCAAGACCAACAACGAACTATTGACAGATTATGTCGACCATGCAATGCAAAGGACGATTTATCAGTGAAGACAATATTTTTTAAAGAAATTTTTAAAATGGTTTGCCTTTTCCATTGCACGTTCACAAATGTCTCTCGTCTGATATTGTCCTTGGGAAATATCTCATGGATTTTTCTTACTTTGTATGATCGATAATTATTTCTCATGAGAATCATTCTTACTCTCCTGACACTTGAACACCGCCTCAGCAATTACTTTAACAGATACTGTGGGATTTTCATTAACGGTGGCCAAAACCATCATTTCTCTCATATCATTGTGTTGCGGAACTGATTTTCTTTTCTGTCTTCCAGGAGAAACGCACCCACGTTTTCCAAAGTTTTTTATAATTCTACTGATCGTATCTAGTGCAGGAGAAGGCCTATTTCGGCATGTAGTTTGAAATATTTCTTCAACTGCAAGTGTTGAATGGCCACCATAATACCACTTAATTATTTGGACTTTTTCGGTAACCTGATAACCATCCAGTTTATTAAATTAATAATGTAAAATATTCTACAAAACAAACATTTATAAGCTTCTACATAAAGTGGAATAAATTTAAATACCTTCATATAGCATGTGATAAGCTGCAGCCGTCTCGAAAGAGCCCCCACCATTTATTTACATTCCTTTGTATTGTTGTGCATTCAATCTGTTTAGCACCTGTGAATATGAAATGTCTAGATACCCATAAATTCGTCTGTGTACGTGCTTGGTTACCACTATCTGTATATATGAGATAATTCAGCGAAGTGCCCCCAAACCCTTATCACTGCCACTGGTATAACTATTGTAACAATTTTTAAATTCATTTACCTCTGTGCGACATTCCAAAATAGTACTTGACTGTGTCTGCACTCTCACAAGTAGATAATAGCAGGTTAATAAATACTGTACGTTGACAGGGACGCAAAAATAAATAATTTGATACCATTTACATCTTGTCGTCATAAGAATTAAGAACTTTTCAGATAAGTTTCATAATTAAGTAATGCTCTGTGCAATGTTTTGCACTTTTAACTTGTATTTTTATGTAGAAAGATCTACAGCATATTCGCATTTTAGATTTATACAATGTAAACCTACATCAAGGCATGACTTCTTGAATGTCATTGATATTTGTCGATCGGCCATAAACTCACATGTTTGTTTACATCATATGAATCTGACTATGCTGCAACTTTAGATATTTTTGATACATATATAATTTATATATACCCTTAGTTCTACAAATTAAAAATCAAATTCGGTATTTGTGCAATAAATTACAAAAAGGAAAATTGGGTCAATTTGACATTTTTTCGATCTGCTGTCTAGAGATTCCATTAGATTTAAGCCGTTGTTTTACAAAAGGTACAAATAAGTGGTTAAAAATTATTACTAAATTTTTTTATTTAAAAATAACCCATACAACGGTTGACTCTAACAAGATATATAAATTATTTAATATTTAAGGGCAGCAATTGAGTGACCAAGTCACTAGATGGAATATCTTCCCTATAGTTACAACATACAAAATAACAAAATAAAAATAATATTTTAAGGAATCGTTATTAAAGATATAAGGAATTATTAGATTTTTAGAATGGATATAATAGTATAAAATAAAGCCAATAATCAAGCAATGGTATGGTGTACACATTATTTATTGCACACTTTCTGTGAACCATATAGGGATAGACTTGTGAATACTTATTAGAGATAAAATATAAGATTGTTTTCATAGACTCTTTAAATACAAAATGAAGCCATGACGAAATGCAGTAACTCTTTTATAAATAAAATATATGAACATTGAACAGTGCCCACACATTTTTCACATTATTTTACTCTACTTTTGACAAGGTTATACCGAATGCACATTTCAGAAATATGAAATAAAATGCTTTTTGGGGCAATCATAGTTCTATGAAGCGCTTTCATATAATTAGTCTAATTTTGCTATCCCTGCTGTCAAAAAACTTAACAAGATTGGGCCGATATTTACAAAACATTCCTAAGCAACAAGAAGGCGTAGAGTAGCCATTCTTTACATTAAAACTCAGTCACTAATCATTGTGTTTTAAGTTCTTTACCAATACTATATGACACAATCTTATTCCAATCAATTTTGGTGCGTGTAACTGGAAGTAATCTTCTCAAAGCCTTAAACGTTGTATCTGACATGGTTTGATAATTCTCCGAAATAGCTGTCTGGTACAAATTTTCTGCCGATTCGATTATTTGTACCGCATCTTTTGCTGTTTGTGCCTCATTAGAAACAGGCACCGATTCTTTTATTTCTTTAGTGCTTACTAATTGGACGTTACCTTCTTCATAATAGTGAACTTGTACCTTCAATACTCCTCTTATTTCAGCTGTGGAACCACCATTTAGAGTGACAGACCACTGAGACCGCCATCTCCCATTCCAAAAATTCTTAGGTTGAAACTGATGGTCCTCGATGCAAGCGGTAAGAGTGATTACGCCCCCTTGGCTGCGGCCAACAACACTGCATACTCCATCTTTGTAATGATTTCGGGTATACTGAATGAACTCCGTATCGAGTGCTGATCTCCAAGGCTCAGCAATAGGGTCCGGAGTGTACGACTGATAATCGGAAGCCTCTTTTCGCAAATGATCATATTTGAAACTTTGCTTACTTCTGGGGTCAAAAAACCTATTGTTTCCTTGGTCGTTGTATTCAGTAATTAGAACGAAATGATCGGCATTTTCAATTTTCACTGGTGTCAGTTGATCTTTGTTGTATTGAGCAAATGCTCCACTTGCACCTTCTTTAAGGAGATCGTCGTTATTTAATAATTTTCTCACATCGTTAAAAACCTCGTTGAATTCTCCCGGAGGCGAATGAAGGATGAAATCCGATACTATTCTCACTTTTTCTTGGTCAGTAATAAAATCTTCCCCGTCAGACGCCATATTTAGGTTGGGTTTTGTACTTGTCAGTGTTGTCACTTTTCAACTGATGATGTCACAAGGATGACTCATGAGGGAATTTTATACGGGTTCAGTGTTACCAGCTAAAAAATATGGTTTATTTTCTCAGTCATAACATCACAAAAAATATTGGCAACTATGTCAAGTTTCCAGCCAAGTTAACGATATGATATGTCGCTTAACAATTTATTGTGCCTCTGACCGATAAAGAACCAATCAATCAATCAAAATAAATTTATTAAAATTATAACAGTATATACCGCCCCAGAACCCACCCCAGGACCAGCCATGCAACCATCGCACTAACCAAGAGGGAGGATTGCAAGGCCGGGCGGACCGGATCTGGCTTGATTAAAACAAATTTTTAGCCTTAAACCTAAACCTTTTAACAATATAAACAGAAGTAGAGGTAATGACATTAAAATATCCAAATAAAAAAGATTCTAAAAAACATAAACTACACATATTTTTAAATAACTTTCACTATAACATTTTTTTTTTTAATTTGTAGTTGATGCAAGTATCTCAATCTAAACGAGATACCTTCTGCGAAACGCATTAACGCGGTGCTACGCAGGGCTGGCCTAAACTTTTGGCTTTAATAATTTTGAATTCGGAAAGTTTCGATTTTATCAAAGATAGGTACGTGACGAAAAATTAATTTAGGGACAAAAAGTATAAAAAAAATAACAAACACGACAAAAAGGATACAAACAGAAAGGCATAGGGGGACAGGAAAGATTTAAAGATAGGAAAAGGCATGAAATATCAGTAAAGGTGGATAGGGTAAGCGGAAGTTATTGGTGAAACTTGGCTACAGTGGTTGCCGAAAAATCGGTGTAACGTCTGATATGGTAAGGGGTGTTTAATCCGAAATGAAGCATTATACTGTCTAATTTGCATTATGTATCTTGTTAGCGGACTATCGCCCTGTTTGAACGAATAGAAATTTTGCGAGATGCGCTGGACGTGCATAAGATCTCTGAGGGAGGTGTACCTTACAAAATTTGATATGAGGATAAGGCTCATAGATTTGTGTTCAAACACTTGAAGTTTTTTCATTGTCGCGACCGGTATGCTGGACCACACCGGCGCTGCATATATGATGGACGGACTGTCCACCATCGTGTACAATAATTTCTTATTTTGTCTTGTTGAGTCTGCTACCCCTGACTATGAGCGGATACAGACTCTGGACAGGGAGTAGACCGTCCGTACTGTCTCATTTATGTGGGTGTTAAACGTCAATCTTTGATCGAGTCTCACCCCCCAAGTACGCATTTACTGGTTGGAATTTCGTTTCCCCTGATCGAAATGGGTGTTACGATTTTGTTCTTAGTGAACCGACGCGTGAAAACTATCACCTCGCCGATAAAGAACCAAAAGACATCAACTGTCATTGTTATTAATTTGTCGGGAATATTTCAGTGTTGTTAACAGCAAACGAGTATAATAAATTTCGTTACTTGTTTACTACTTAGTTTTGTTGATGCAGCTGTACAAAGTAAACTTAGCCGTGGTTTATTCAGTCAGTGCTAATATCTGAACCAAAAAGGCTTACGACACATAGTTTTATTGTATATTTCGTGTTAAAATACATCCAATGTTTCGTTTTATAAATCCTTTCAAAATATTTATGAAGGAAATTTAGTTTCAGTAATCAACGTCATACAGATTTAACTGAAATATTATTCAATCTCTTATTATTTTTAGTATGATTTTGAGCAACAATAATCTCGTAATAGGTATAAATGTCTATCATTAATTCATTTTCTGCACAAAATTCTTGACAAGTGCATGAAAAATCTTATAATCACTACTACAATGAATAATATTTTATTTAGTGCAGTAGTAATGTATATTCCAACCAGTTACAGCACTTCGCGAAAATTTGCCCAAATTTTGACTCATAACCACAGAACAAAAATGAGATGAAGAAGAAGCAATAAAATTACTGCAAGAACTAGCCAGAATGTCGGAAATGTTTATTAATTATTATTAATAGTTTAAAGCGATATTCTTCCTATAGATTGTCTCCGTTTATAATTTGGAAAATTTTAAGTGTATCTTCCATGACATACATTGCAATGTTAGCCTGAAAAAAAAAAAAAAATGGTTAAGTGGAGAAAGGTCTTATTTATTATTACTGTTTTAAAGTATTTTAAATAATGAAGAAATTGACGGGTTCGTTTCGATACACTCAGTGGGATCCATGGCTAATTATTTCACAAATCATTTCTGTACAATGCACATTATATGTCACGTTGGGTTTAACGTTGGTCTTACTAGGCACTTTGGTTGGAGATACACGAACTTTAGACCATATTTTTGAATATCATGTAACTATATAACTTTGCTATGTTCTTTCTACTTACCGCATCTGATTTTAGGAAATTCAAGTAAGAGATTTTGGTGGACGAATGGTCATATCAAGTTTTGTTATAAATTCTCTATTTGGGTAAGGATAGTTCTTAATTTGGCTAGGACGTACTAGTTTTACGTGTTTTACCTTCAAGAAAATTCTGAAAATATGAGGTCCATAGGGAATTTTACAGTTATTCAATAATTAACTAAGCTAATTTTCAGGGCTGTTGTGATATGGTACATTGTTGAAAGGACCAAACAATGCATGGACTTTAGTTGTACCTGGCATGTGCTCCATTTAATAATATGTTGGTTTTATAATGGACAATTTCCTACAACATTTTCTTGGTGGGCGCTGAATGTTGCCTGTGCAACTCTGATGTGTGTGTGCGGGGAATTTTTGTGTCTAAGGACAGAGTTAGCAGCTATACCACTTTCATTGGGCCCAAAGACAGATTTGTAGTGGTAAAACTGTTGTTGATTTTTTAAAATAAAATCTAAAAGTATAAAACTAATCCTTCTTCACGGCATTGGTAACCAGTCTGCCGGTTGCAAAATTTATAATTATCACGATTAGGAGAAAAATCCAGTAAATTGGAGTAAATTTTATCTGTAGTAATTGTTAAGACGATGGGTTATTAAGTAAAAAGTATGATATGGCTGTGTTCTATTTATGTTAATATCTTTTTTCATTGAGAAAGTATTTTGTGCTATTAGATCTTATAGGAAATACTATAGTATATGCAATATAACAATGTATAATCTAGAATAATAATAAACAACATATTTAATTATCCTATATTTTTAGTTTCGATTATTTTTATGTTGCCAAAGAAACATGACTTCTATGACAAATTTTTTGAGTCTAAACTGTCATTAATAATAATAATAAATAAACACCACAGAAATTAGACAACCTTCGGTCATTCTGCAGTTTATCCACTTCTCGATTTTTAGGTTTTTTTTGTGAATACATTAATAAAAGCTGGGTGGATAAAAATTAGTGAAAACACGACGTTTTTAGGTCACAAAAAGCTTAGGGCAAGGGTAAATAAGATAAGAGTCGTTACAGCATTATATCTACTAAATACCTCTAACCTAACCTAACTTTTTCGGTTTGCAATGACCAATATGTAAAGGACCCAAAAAAGGAGTAAAAATACGAGAATTTCAGGTCACTCACATGAAAACCATTTAAACAGTCATTTCAGGGCAACGGAAAATAAGCATCATGACAAATTTGAATCCTTATTGGGGTACGACGGGACTCAATGAAATCAATAAATTGCAGTAATAAGCAATCAAGTGCCATGACTCTTATTTACCCTTGCCCTAAAATGGCCGTTCTTGCTGGACTCACTTCGCTTGTCCATCAAGTACATCCTCGACACAAAAAATTTTTCACTTTCTCCATAAAACAATATAACTATTTATTATAAATTTTTTTTGAAAAGAACAAAATATGGTTCAATATACTAATTCCGAAAAACTGGATATGATTATTATTATTTATGATGCGATACATACTATGTTGCCCAAACCGAAAATATCCATAAAAATTTTAAATTTAAAGAAGAATTTGCTACACGGAAGCTTCAAGAAAGACAAATTAATGTGTGCGTGTAAAGAATTGAATTAGTGGGAAGTATAAAGCTCCTGAAAATAGGCAATCTCGTAGGGCATACTTTCTAGCTCTTGAATGACATTTTTGTCATCTATACTATTTTTATGAACGTTATGAGCGTTACATATTAAAGACTAAAATTAAATCACATAAGGGGCCATCCACAAATGATGTCGCGCCAATTTTTGAGATTTAGACCCCCCCCTCATTGTCACGCTGAGCTAGATCCCGCCAACAAAATTATGCTTATAGAGACCCCCCCCCTTATTATTTTTCGATTCCATTAATTATTATCATTTACGAGATTTTCATTATACTAAAACATTTATAACCACATAATTGTTCATCGTATGAAATATAAAACAATAAAATATTGAAATATATTTATTAAATAACACAAAATAGGTAACATTTCGTTAAGAAACGAAAAATAATAAATAATTTAAAATAATAAAAATAAAATCACTATATTTTCAATATTAGTAGTGGTAAAAGTAAACAGTGAAAAAATGATCACATTAGTAAACAAAGTAAAAATAAAGTATAATTCTTCACTCTTTAGACTATTTAGGTTCTAACCAGTCATTTATTGATTTAATTAATGGCATGCATGAACGAGGATTATTTACTGGTATTTCGAGATAAGCAAGATTAGCATCACCATCATCTATCCAGTCCGCATCTTAAGAACTAGTGGCATTTTCCCTGATGATACACAACCAGTTTTTGCATGGACGGGGCGTATTAATTCATGCCTGGGGGTTTGGATGTCATGCATAGCTTTAACATGAAGGCCAGCAGATTTCTTTGAGGCATGATAAAGTTCACACATTTTGCACCCTCGATCATCTGGTTATAAGCGTAGCGACGGGCAATAGAAATCATAGGATGTAGCTTTAAACCCATTGGTAGTTGGTCTTAAATTGATGACCAACTGCATAAAAAGATAAATGAATTTGCCCTGCTCTGTATTGAACCGATCCGAACAGACGAGCCCTTAGTGTATCTTGACAGGCGGAGGCAAAAACCCCTCTGGAAGCACATTCCTCATGCTATTTCTAAGTGTGCCACAGCATTCTTGATCTTCACACTTAACTATTAGAAGCAAATATTAGGATTCCTGGATGTGACATGCTCACCATGAGGCGTCTACTTGTTCCTCTTACAAATCTGGTTCGCCTGGTAGCTCACAGAGAGCATGGACTGGATGGACATATACAACAAGCATTTTCCAAATTTCAGCAAATACCTCTCCGGCATGTCAAAAGTTAAGCAGTTCTAAGTCTGGCATCAAGATGAGATTCAAAATGATTGTGTTCCAAGATCAATCCGGAGAGCTCGTGGCTAAGAGCCATTCGTCTTTCTACGCGCTTATAAGCGCTACGCCCTGGTGCATCAGTTGCCACAAAAGGAGCATCGAGATTAAAGTCCTTAAAATGACGTATTGCAAACGCGATATTTCATATTTCAAGTGTGATCCTGCACACAATTATCTTTAAGGTTAGTTTAATGGTATTTTAATGAGGTCGTAAAGCTTTTATATCGTTTTTTGAGTGCCGCAAAGCGTTATATTGGACTATAGACATTTGTGATTTTTAAAATTGTAACCTTTAAACTGATTTGACCATTCCATATAAATTCTGCATTTATAGGAAACGTTGGAACATTAAACTGTAGTTTTTAGGAGTCTCTTCACTTATGTTTATAGAAATCACTCTGTAGACGAAGTATGTTCACCTACAAATAAATTTCTTGCAAGATGTGAAGTGTTTGCAAAAAAAAATATTGAAGTCAAACTACCTTATAAAAAATGTATGTTTATTTAACATCTAGTACATAAACATAAATAAATCATTTTCAACAATAGTGTTGTTTAACAGGTGGGAATAAAAATAAAACCAATTTTAAAAATAATATGGTCTAACTGACTAGTTTCTGTCTATGGTAAAAGAAAAAAATTAAATACAGCACTTGGTGCTGAATTATCTTAAGAATTTTAGATCACATTTAACCTTTTCGCTACAAATTAAATTTGTTTCTTATATTGTCGTTACAAGATTTATATACAAGACTTCTCAAAACATTGTAAGAGTCTAATCTATAGTTTTTGTTTAGGGTATGTTATGATTTATTTCTTCGGGTTGTCTATTTTGGGGACAAAACCCTAAAGTATCAGGTATAAAATATTACTATTACACATACAGATATGCCTATAGTGTAGAAAAATTATAAATAAATTCACAAAAATAAGTATTTTAAAACACATTTAATATATGAGAACTTTAAAGTCCGATATTACCTTGGGGACCATTTATAAATGAATGTCTCGGTCAAAGGTGTGATAAATATAACAAGTAGGGAGGCTGCCTGCTTGTGCGTCACTATCAATATAATAAAAATGTCATACAATTATTCATATGGGGAATGGCATACAAAGTTAAAGACAGGACAAAAGTAATTTGTAGACTGACTGGCAATTATTACTGATGGTATTTCGGCAAGTAGATCACTTAAAATAATTTTACTCAAAAATTAAACACTGAATAATAAAAATAAATGTGTGTAGAGATGAAGTAAATGAACTAAGCGATATAAGTCTACAATATATGAAATAAACAAGCATCTCTTCAGCCAAATAACAGAACACTGTGTCCCGCTTTCAAGAATTAGGACCCCGCTCTTTATTTAACTTACATCACAATGCAGT
Source organism: Leptura quadrifasciata (assembly GCA_963675555.1). Taxonomy (NCBI): domain Eukaryota; kingdom Metazoa; phylum Arthropoda; class Insecta; order Coleoptera; family Cerambycidae; genus Leptura; species Leptura quadrifasciata. The sequence continues at coordinate 114,309,199 of OY776674.1, read as the reverse complement.
TGACAGATAAAATTAATGTCACTCCAAAAAGTTGTCACTTGATAAATTGCAGAATTTTATTTTTACTGACGATTTTTCTAACAATTGTCCCTGAATCCTCTTAACAAAATATTTTAGGGCATTTCTTCCATTGTATTTTGGGGAAGTCCTGAAGTTTGTACCACAGCTATAGACACTACCTGTATATTAATATAGAAAACAAAGTCTTGTGTACATACCTTTGAACTGACTATCCTAATTATAAAAATAAGGACATTTATGTCATGTTTTTAGCAAGTATTTACTAATAATTGACATTATTGTATACAAAATATTATTGCAAATATAGTCCAGTACCATTGGAAAAAAATCTGGGGAATCTATAGTATTACTAAAAATAGATAAGTTACGAACCCCTTGTTTTAGTGACGAGTGTGAATCCCTAAAAAGTCACCGCCGATCGGCTGCCAGCTTCACCTCAATTTTTAAGGTCAAAAGTTAAAAAACAAATGGTTTTTCGTAAATAACTGAAAAATGGTTGATCCTATGAAAAAGAGAGAGTACCCTTACCGAATGTACCACCAGATACCACAATGACGCAATAACCTGCTGAAACGTGAGGCTTGAAAATAGTGACAACTTCACAACAGTATTGTCAAAAAAAAAAACGAACGTGATTCTAGACAATGTGGATTAGGCCTACAAGGGCTACCTGCTTTTTTTTTCATAGAAAATTTGGTGCTCTTCAATTTTTATTTAAAATATTTTTCCGTAGGAACAACCGATTTCAAGTCGGGGCAAAGCTGACTGCCGAGCGGTTGTGACTTTTTAGGAGTTAATATTCATCACTGAAACAAGAGATTTGTGAAAAAACCTGCCTAGTTTTGGTATTTTTGCAGATACTTCTAAAGGTACTGGACTTTGGCCACACCAAAATATTTATCCAAGTTATGGAGCTTCCCTATGGCGGACACAATGCACCATCTGCACACTAGTTCCTATTTTTTGGCCACTGTCAAAAAAATAATGCTAAAACTTGTTTATGTAAACTCTAAAGTAACAATATATAGATAAAATATATTATTTGTATGCTTGATTTCTGAGAAACAGCCACCTGGCATCAAACATTTGAAAATCCTTTTAAGTATATTTGTTTCAATTTAAAAATATATACATATAATCACAAAATATCACTTAAACCTATACAAATTTAGGTTGACCTTGCACTAAAATTTATACAATTTCCGTAACTGTTTCATATCAAAATATATAATATATGCAAATTAAATGTAACGAACAGGTTAAATGAAATAATTAAAAACTAAAGGGTGCACTCAGTATACTTAATAAATATAAATCGTATAAATTAAAAAATATTATATACCGAAGAAATATAAATAATGTAAAATTATTATGCAGGAGGTATAATGAATTTAATTTATTTCAGTCATAATTCTGACTAAAAATATATTCGAGTTGTGTACGTTCAGTCCAAGACAGTCAATCTGTTCATTTGAGATAAAAGAATTTGTGGGTAGGCTGAATTTTTAATGTTGTTTCTGGTGATTGGAAAGGTAAAATCCCAAGTTAACGTTTCAGAATTACCCTCATCTCGAGAGAAAAAAAAAAATTGGAATCGATTTCTCGTTTCCTGTTCTTCAAAGAAGAAAAGTGTAACGACAAAAATTGTAGCGCTCGAAATTTGCAACGTTTTAAGTCTGAGACCAAACTCTCTGCAGTTAGATCCCAAAAAGATTGAGGGCGTCAAAGTTTCCAAGTCAGTTTTTCCTTATTTGGACCTACAAAAATTGATTTAAACAGAGTAATTCTACATGAAACTTGTAGATCTCGAAAAAAATTAATCAAAAACATATATGTTGTTCAAAACTTTCATTTCTTGGAATTATAAACCTGTTTATTATTTAACGCAAATACGAGTTTTTTCTTCATTTGCAAAGAAACTGTATGTAAATTGGCTACTTACATATATATATAGAAATTGTGTAGTATCTTGTCAATGTTTTTTTAAATTCTATATGGAATATATTTTTCGGCTTTGAAAATACGTATGTATAAATATTATATTGTTTAAACTCATCCCAAATTATATTTTTTTGTGTAACGAAGAAAACTCCGTAAGCTCACAAGTAAGACAAAGTCTCATTCAATCAGAGAATGAAAAATTATTAAAAGATCTATGTATCAATATACTAGTGCATAAAAAGTGCCAGAAAATCTATGCAGACTGCAAACGTAAATTCAAAGAAAGGTATCAACTTTTCCACCACTTTTTACTATTTCCGAGACTATATGAAAAATCCTGCGAAATTTTACCCATTCTTTGATTCATATCGAACTTTTAATCGCTGTAACACAGACTGTTGAAAACAGTTATAAACAATATATATATATATATATATATATATATATTTAATAGATTTTCGGAGATCTACAAATTTTATGAAAGATGTTTCAGTTTAAATCAATTTTTGAAGGTCCAAATACGTAAAACTGATTTTTAGAAACTTTGGCGCCCTCTATCTTTTTGGGAACTAACTACAGAGAGTTGGGCTTACGCTTTTCTTCCTTCGGCCAACAGGAAATGAAATATCTATTTCAAAATTTCATCAAGATGGCAGCGATTCTGAAACCGGTGGGAATACGATTTACCTTTCTGACCACCAGTCACAATATAACAAAATTCAGCCCACCCTCAATTTTTTCCATCTACCCCCTTTTTTTACGACAGATTGACTGTAGTAATAACCAAATTGGAAAATAGAAACTTTCCTTGTTAAACTGCCAACCCTGGTTATATAGCAATAGCAAAACAAAGATCTGTAAAAGAATAGACACTTAACAATATTTCAACTCTTGGACATGTACACGTAAATCTTATGTATGACATCACCACCTCTTAAATTTGTCAAAAATGGAATAACCCTATATGTCATATGTAACTTTTGTTTTTCGTTAGGTGTAACAGTTGAAGTCCTCAAAGGCTAATCGCCCAACTGCTATCCAATAAAAAAATTAAAAACATTATCCCCTGTTTACTCAAAGTGACATGTGGTACATGTACTTAACAAATAGAATACCTCAAGTGCATATTTAGGTTTGGTATTAACTTTTTTATTCCTACTAATAACGGTTAAGCGACTTATGCGTACAAAGCATACATATTCTTTAACACAGACTTGGTGCATTTATGAGCTAGTGCTACTTAATTTTAGAACAGTTATTGGTAATAATTGGAAGAATAATACCTATATCTATTTACAGTAGGGCTGCCGAGTTATAACATAATATAAAGATCATTCCATATCTATCCGGGTTGCGAAATGTGACAGGAATTGGTTAAACAAAAGGACTCTGTTAGTAATTGTTAGTTTATAGCGGGAGAAACCTAAATATTACAGTTAAATGTGCTAAAGTCGAGTATATTTATACTTCGCGGCTCCAAAGGTCGCTTCGTCGTCTCTGAACTAAGAATAGGACATCTGCACGTCACATAACATTTTTCAAGGTCGTTGCTTGGACAAATAAAACATAACCTCACTTTAGTTCCCTATAATGTCAAAGGGAGTGTCTACAGCTCAGGGTAAATTTGTATGATTAATTTTTATTATTCCTCCGGCCAGGCACTCCATGCCCCACATGCGCGATTAACGTTAAAACGTATTGTACAGTAAGAAGTATGTAGGTTCTTCAACAGGAGTCCATGGTATAGTGGTTAGGTTGCCCGATTCTCACATGTGAGGTCGAGGGTTCGAATCAACTTTTTACAGTTTTTTTTTTCTGTTAGCAACTAAAATATGTAATATGAATATTTCTTTAGGTTAGTTCATTAGGTTAAATATGTTAATATTATTTGATGTAGAATAGTTATTTATGATAGATAATTTCCCTTGCCCTTGACGGCAGCCAATCATCAGTCATTACCGGCGTGGTGTGCCTGGATGGAGGAACACTCCCAATGTCAAATATCACAAATTATAGCCAACATTTTGAGGTTAGGATCCTGGATTTACAAGCAATAATAATAAAATATTAGTGATTTCAAGTATATATTCGAACATGTTCAGTGAAATCATTATAATTTGTATCTCCTGAACGATGTGACTGACAGTTTCAACCGAGATTGTTTTTTCCTCTCAGTATCATTCTCTTCAAGTGGTAAAAATATTAATGCACACTTGAAGTTCCCACATGCCGTTGGCTTATACATACTCAGACTAATATGACAGTCTCTTTTATCTGATAGCTACAAAGATAATCCAGGAACCCCTGGCACTCAATCTGAGGTATAAAAAAAAACATTCCCTGGTAAAGAAAGAATATAAAAGTCCATAGTTCCGTTCCTGTATGCTCTAAAACTTTCTAGAAGTAAAATAAACTTTAATCTACATTTTGTATATTTGATATTCTAATATCTTTTCGCAGGAAATCATGGAATAGCTGTTCAAGATTTTACAGAGAGTGACTTTTTTGTAGATTAACAGTTACAGTTCGGACAGATATGGAACAATATATATGGTCACATAAATACCGTACCATAGCAAGATGACATCATTAAAAATTTGGGGAACCTTGTGAAAATATTAAAACATATTCAGAGTAAATTCCTATGCCAATTAACTAGGAAGGTTAAATTCAAAGAGAATTTTAATTTTGTGGCAACCCTTCATGAAGGCATCATATTAATGTTAGTTAAATTGTTTAAAAAAAAATTACCTCGACCACCATTTTTAAAAAATTTCAAATAAAGCAAATTAGTAGACGAAAGAATAACTATAGCATAATTTAAATATACCTACTTCATTTCCATGGTCTTTAATGTGAAGTAGATTGCACTTATCTTTTATTATATTTTTTAACTAGAGTATTCTGAGACACAAGTTCGTTGTGGAATGCTTAAAATGGTGTTCTTTAAAAGGCATTTTTTTAATAAAAAAAATACTACTTGAAGTCGTTAGTTCTGGAAGTAAATTATAACAGTTCCTTCAGAAAAATTCTGATTAATTTTGTGGGGAACATTCATCATCCACTTCTTCTATTATCGAGTCTTCTTCTATTCTTTGCCGTTGAAGAATTAATTCGTGACGTACCTGAAAAAATACAGAATGGCTGTCATAAGAAATGTCTTGTAAATACATAATTGGTAAACTTACTTCTTCATTATTAATAATGATAATTCTCTGATCAATTTTGGGTGTTAGCTGGCAGGTCTCTTGCTCAAGATCATCCAAAGATGCTCTTCGGGTAAGCCTTGAGGTATGATGTTGTGGAGGACTGGAAGATGTATCCACTGTACTTGCTCTTCTCAGGGGTGGTGGTCCATCTAATTCACTGCCATCTAACATCTTTACTAAACTGTGCCTACAAGTAATTTTTCATTAAGTGTGCCTTTTTAGTAATAATGGAAACCACTTACCTTCTCGAAAGAGTGACTAAGGACTGCCTATGTTTAGAATGTTTTTTTGTTTTGCCTAGTCTAATATTAATAGCCGAAAAATGATTCTGCACCGCCAAACCTAGTTCAGGACATTCACCCTCGTTAACCTAAAAAAGAAAAAAAATTTGTACCCCAGTCCAATTCCAATATAAAAATAACAAAACAACTTTCTTTGTTATCTGTGTTTATTTCGATTTTCCCTTTATCACCTATATTCTATTCTTATGTCTAAATAAGAAAGTATGGTATTCGGGATATTTTTCTATTTAAAGTTTCGACATTTAGAAGGAGAAAGATCAAAACAATTTTAATTTAATTAACATCTTGTGTTTTACTTAGGTATCTAAATGGTCAATATTGCATGTAAAGTATAATTTCATTGGAAATGATCAAATAAAATTTTATTACAGTATTAAAACTGCAAGCTAATTTAGTATTTAACGTGCCACCATTCCATATATCCTATTTTTTAAATCTGCAAGACTATCTGGTCCATTAACAAATACTTTTGATTTTAAATACCCCAATAAAAAGTAATCGAGAGGGGTCAAATTGGAAGACCGAGGTGATCATTTAATATTCTTCAAATCAACCTGTTAGGGAAAACTCCGTTTAAATAATTTCTCACTACACATGAATAATGCGGTGGAGCTCCATCTTGTTGATAGCAAATGGACCTGTCTATTTTATTTGGGTAATTATAATATGAGGAAAGTGTATTTTTACTATAAGCAATAAGTTAGTCAAAAATCTTGATAAATATCGCCATTAACTCTTCAATAAATTATAGGGCCAATAACTCAACTGATTTTATAAGACATTACCAAAATTTTATATTTTCAAGATTAATTTTTTCAGATATTAACGCCCTCAAAGTAGAAATTTTAGTATGCTATATGTCCTGACCTCTTGAACAATAGTTGTCATGGGCATGGCATAATGCTCAAAAGTCGATATAGCGCAATATATTTGTTGGACAGAACCATTAAGGGCGGAATCAAAGAACTAGTATAATGTTCTTACCTTCATATTTATGTATTCCAATAGTGCTGTATACTCATATATATGCAAATGTATGTTTGGCATTAAGCAGGCATATGTATAGAAATAATTCTGATAACAGCATTGAAGTATTTCAAAAAATCATAATTCTAAAACCATTGATGAAAATTAAGTACGAGCTTTGTAAAGCAAAATACCCCTACGAAATTTACTGGAAAATCTGGGGCACTAACTTTGAAGAAATACAAGTCCCCTAACAGCCTTATGCACCGTATTTATGTTTAACACGTTTAAATAATCTCTATTAGAAAGTTAAGTTTTGTTTCTTATGCACCGTTGGTACAAATTTGTGAATTAGTTAATCCGATCAGCGATCTGATAACGTCAATAAATCTAGGAAGATTTGTAGTTTTAACAGAAAAGTTTTCTGGTTTTAGTAACAGAAGCGTTCATGTTAATGTTTTATTTAATATATTAAGGGGCTGTGTCTTTGCTTTTTAATAATTTCATTTTTTTAATATGGAACAAAAACCGTAAAGTTGTCAATAATGGGGAACAATTCAAGCTAGTTCCTAATATATCCAAATTTGTATCATATAATATATGATACAAATTGAGAATGAAATTAAACAACAATTTAAAAGTTATAATAACTTTTAAATTATTTAAATTTGGAGGTTTCTGAGAGTTTCCCAATCTCTTATTCGTAGAAATGAGCCAAACTGATAAAAAGAATGAGGAATAATTCAAGCCAGTTCCTAATATATCCAATAGATGAAGCCATGCGTACTCGGTTTAATATCTTTCTCAACATGTATCATATATAACCTTTAAATAGCTTAAATTTTCTGATTTCCGAGAGTTTCCTAATCTCTTATTCGTAGAAATGAGCCAAATTGATAAAATGGATTACGGTAGTTGGTCATTAAATCGTTTAAAACTTTAAAAGCGGAACCGAGAAAAAGAGATGTTATAGAGTTATGACTTATGAACTTGTTGAATTTTTTGTTTATAAATCCTCTTATATTCTAGATTAATCAATTATGACGACATTTTAGTTAGTACACTTGAAGATGAAGATATAGATTACAATTTTAAAACACTAGATTTATCATCTAGTTGTCGGAAATGGTCTTTTTAGGAAATAAATGTCCTACTGTGTTAGAGCAGTTTGGTACACAGCAACAAGTTTTCATTTTACATCCTAATTATTAACTTCGTTTATTCAAAGACAATTTTTTCGTATTGGCATTGACGGACAAGTTCTTTGGTTTCGCACTTAATGGTTCTGTCTTCGACAAGCAGTGGCTTGCGCTATGTTGACTTTAGATCGTTGTGCCCATGACAACTGTTTTTCAGGAGGCCAAGATCTATAAGATACTAAAATTTGGTGCAATTTAACCGAGGGTCATTTTCGTATCATTCCGTGCGAGGTCCTTTAAAAAAAAAAACTGCCGAATAGAGAATCAAAATACCTTTCAAATGAGGTGCGACATGACTCCATTCTTAATCTAAAATTTTCAAGCGAGGTAGTCATAATCAGAGATGGTGAACATGGGGGGTATTATTTTCATGTTAAAAAATGGCAAAACTATTGTAAACAAGTTTATACACTTACCAAAACCTCAGCATTTTTTAACATAGTATAACCATCACATCCAGAATGCATGTAATTTTTTGTAGCCAATCTATAATGTTGATCCAACTTTAAGTATTCATCACCAATCCTAATAAAACTAGGATCTACTCGTTTACCTGGCGGTTTGTTAGGGTCAAAAGCAAAACTTACGCCAGCAACTTGCGGAAAACGTCCCTCGAGCTTAGGGTACATAAACACTGAATTTTCCAGCGTCTCCAGTATTGTTTGACCTGAAATATGATTATAATAGAAAGACCACATTCATATCTTTAAAGAAACATTCCATTACCATTCACTTTAAGTACTACCAAAGGGTCTCGCATTGGTATAATATTTGTCAAATCTCGCATCGTAAAATCGCCCGCAGGGTGAACCTGGTCAGATCTAAACGTCCCTGAATTTAAAATAACTAGATCTGCACCTGTCGCTGCCAAAACCACATCACACACCTAGAAACAAACTAATACGATATCAAAACGATAACATTATTTACTTGACAGCCATACCCAGTTTCCCAAATTTGATTCTGATGTTCTGATGGAAGTGAAACGACCATCTAATGGCACGGAAAAACGCCCTAGAACCTCATCCATTTTCCCTTCAATCATATCTAAAAAATAAAATATAGAGTCCTAAGCTAAAACCACTATATTGAGGAATATGTATTACTAAAAAGCAACACTGTTTAATAACTTACTAGTATATTTATCTAGTTTTTCCTTGAGCTTTGGATCCTCTTGAATTTGTGAAGTAACATTAACTTCTTCAATAGTGACCTCAGGAGTGTCATTATTTCCTGTTTTGTCAAAATTCACAGTAATTTTACTGAACTGTCTAAAGTCAGTGCCACTTTTAATGATGTATTTTCCATTCACTTGTCTTATCTCGTAGATATGATCATGACCCCCTAATATTATATCAATATCTTCACAGTTTTCAGCTAGCTTAATATCGTTTGGAGTTCTCATATGCGTAAGAGCTATTACATAATCACAACCCTGGAAAATATATAAAATAGCACTTGTAAAATAACAGAAATGGGGCAAAATTAAAATATTTACTTCTTGTTTTAACTGTGCTGCTAACTTCTGTCCTGCCTCAACAAAGTCTAGAAAAGTTGTTTCTTCCGGATTAATAGTTGCTAAAGTGTCCAACCATTCTTTTTCTACTAGTCCAACTAATCCAATCCTGCGCCCATCCCAATGTACTACATGTGTGATTCTTCCCTCGCCCAAAGGGCGACCGGTTTCGTTGTCAAGCACATTCGACATTAACCAAGGAAAATCCGTTTGAGCAACCCAATCTGACAATATCTCTAGTCCATGATCTGTAAACAAAAAATACAGATACTTTCATAGAAAAGAGCTAACTCTATCTTTGTGCAGAGTGTCACTTAAATCAAAATAATAACTACTCACCAAAATCATGATTTCCCAACACGGCACAGTGAGTGCCAATTTCATTTAACACCGGTACCATTTGTTCTCCCCTTGTGAAAGTACTCACTGAAAATAAACATGCAATAATAATTACAGAGTTTGGTTTAAATTTTCATTAATGTAGTTTTAACACCTTACATAAATAAGTGTATAATCAAGAATTACAAAAATGTGTTTTAGTTTGTGCAAGTCTCTCTTAACCCCTTTGTTGCAGAGTATTTTTTAAATCCTGATGTACTCCAAGAAACAATGAGTAGTTCACCAGTGCCCTATCTGGGATGACTGCTGAACTACTATTCTATTGGTAGCTCATTAGGCAAGCTTCCTTATTTTGTCTTCTACTAAGAGAGACTAACTATTTATTCAGAGACGTCTCTCCATTAGGGAGTAAACAAATAACAATATATTCAGGACTACAGGCTTTCAAAGCTTAACAACTGATATTCTGTACAAATTTAGAATAACAATTTAGAAGAGAAAATAACGTTCATTATTTGTGAAATACAAAAAAAAAACAACAAATGTCCTCAACAAAAAGCGCATATTAAAATAAAATACTGATTGGACACCACTCCCACAAATGAAGAAAATGCTGGACTTTATTGGCTCAATTTCTTCAGAGTCAACTGGAGTTGAAACTTTATGGCTATGCTTGTAAATATCTTCAAATTGGGGTTGTCAGTAATGGTAAAACCTTAAATTATATAGCACAAGAACTCAGATTGTAGAAAGAATTTCAGAACTACCAACCCAAATTGTATCAGGTTAAACCGCTAAGAGGTTAAATATGCAACCAATAATACAGATAATATTATTATACAGTCAGGAGAATGAATACATAGGCCAGTCATTAGAGTAAAAAAGGTATGAAAAATTGCAAGTTTTAAATTTTGAGACAACATTGGAGATTGGAGTAGGTAAAAAAATAACAAATCCGGTTTTGCACCCTTTTCTGTCCCCCGGAACATTGTTAAATGAACAAAAAACGTGAACTTTTTGAATTCTGAAAGTTATACAAATCCTTGGAGAACATTTTAATAATTATTAGACATATTCTGTCAAGTTTGCACCCTGCTACGATGACCGGAACATTGCAAATAGTTGTTTATTTACTTTGACATATTTTGTCGGAAAAAAATTGTGAAAGTTATGCAAATGATTGTTTATACGGTCACATACCTGCTTATAGTTTTGCATAAATTTTTTGCTCTGAAAGATTTTTTTACAATATTTTTATCTGGCATGGCCATGATTTTGATGGTTTAAATAATAAATGGGGGTCAAAGAAATTGCGAAGGTCTTAAAATCGGGTTATGAATGTTTGTGACATTAATAACTTACATAATTTAAATTTGCAACCTCATAAATGTCCCGGAATTTAAATAAATCACCTATTACTTAAATAATAGTTATGCTTGAAAAAAAAATAATAAATTGGAAAAATGTGCAAATTTATGATGGTTTTAATTACGTCGTTATATAGCTTTAGATCAATTTGCAACCCATTTATTAATATGGAACATGATTTAAATAAATAAAATCTCGTTTAATCACAGCCCTCGTTTGGCCATTTTTGTTTTGCGCTTACCATCTATTAAAATTTCATTAGGTGTATATATATAAGTAGTTGTTTCCTGGAAATTCTGCTTAGCAAATTTTGTTTAGTTCACTAGGGCTAGAGCTCATGGTACTTGCAAAAAGACAAGTCACTATACGTCACAGAGATATCTACGATGTCCAGCGTATAGTAGTATTGACCATTCATTTACCTGTCTATGTCTGGTTGACTACCGATCCATCAGGTTTTGCAGGTGTAATCCAATGCAGGTATTTGCTGTATAGATAGATTGACAATACTTTATTCATCACATAAAGTTTACACAAAAGTATAAGCTATCGGACTAGTCACAGATAATTCAAAGAAGAAAATGAAATGAAATTTAATTACAATGATATATGCTAAAATACAAAACAACTAAGAGTGTAAATATTCATCTACAGGGTGATTTACCTAAACATGCGGAAAATTATTCAGTGGGTTGTCCCCACCAAAAGGAGTTAAAAAAATTATGAAATAAAAAAATTTGGAAAAAAATTACCTTATTTTTTTTGTACAAGTGCGCCGCCTATGACTAACCAGTCTGACGTAATACGGTGCAACGAAATCACTTCCTCTCTTATCTGGTATGGGTAAAAACGATTCTCGCATATAGGGTACTTATTGAAGGGTCTTGTTCTAGTAAATCTAGAACTCCTTCGTCTACTTCAACACAACGATTTACTACAAGTTCTCTGTGGCCTGGTAAACAAAACCCGGTGTCACGAACTCGTTGCACTGCACTTAAAATTTTTCTCATTAGGTTTGCGCTTATGGGGAAATTTTCTCCCTATTTTCGTACAGCCCCTGGAAGACTTTCATTCATTGCACCATAGGTTAATATCATGTTGCAGTACTCTTGCGACGTGAACTCTGACATAATCGATATTTACGAATACAGTTTAAAATTTAACAAAAATGGGAAATGCTCTAAACTGAAGTCGAAGAGTCACTGAACTGAACACTAAAGGCATGGCGCACTGACCATAGACAATTAAAGCAACTGATTAAGTACCTGGAAAACAAACAAGCGGCATCTGTGTGAACGCGTCGAGATAGCATAACTCCCCCATTCAGAAGCATATCTTTGCAGGTTTTAATGCAAAAAAATATAATAAATTACCTCGGATCGCTTTAAAATTTTACAGAGGCTTTCCCACATAAAAGACTAGTATACCATTTTATTTTCCGCATGTTTACATAAATCATTCTGACTTAAATATATATACAACACATTTTTAAAATCATTAAAATTTTTAAGAGTTCCAAATAAGTTTTTAAATTTGTTAAAACATATAATTCCCTGATATAAATGTGAATATTGACCTACACCTAATCTTGAAAATGGCTGGTATAGATTGCCATTGTTACATATGTTATGATTGTGCACTGAATTATTTTTTAAAAGGTTCTTCCTTTTTTACATTTAAGATTATCACATAGATATAAAGACAAGGAACTGTTAAAATTGACAAATCCTTAAATAATTGTTTACATGATGTTAACACGTTCAATGCCGGCGACGCTTATAAGCGGCCGCGTGTGCCTAACTGCGAGGGCCGCCGACGCTTTAAAGAGTCCGAAACAACCTGATACTAATGCGTATTATTCAGTCTGGTTCGGCACATACGTTCGCGTGTATGTGTCGGCACCTAAGTGAAGTACTTTGAAAAATTTTTCCGTGCGCGGGTTTTAATTTGTGTAGTTTCTGCTTAGTGTATGGTGCAAAGTGGTTTTATAGGCGCCCGCGTGTGTACCTAGGTGGAGTGGAGAGCGGAAGGACCGGCATTGAACGTGTTAATGGATGATTTCCCATCATACCTTATATTTTTTTTGTTTCATAAGAATTTTATTTATGTGAGCTGAGTTACCCCAAAACATTAAACCATAGCTTATTTTAGACCGAACTAGACCAAAGTATGCTGATTTCAAAATATCAAACGTTATAGTGTTGTGTAATTGCCTAAAAATAAAACAGATTGTACTGAATTTAGATGCTAGTTGTTCAATATGTTTTTCCCAAGTCATTTTGTTATCCATAATGACACCTAAGAATCTTATGTAGTTAGTTTGTTGTACTGATTTTGTGTGAGGACTAAAGTTTAATGTTACATTTTTAGCGAGAAATGACATATAAAATGTTTTACTTGTATTTGCAAGGAGCCCACTGATAATACACCATTCATAAAATTCATTAGCACAATTGTTAGTTCTAAGTACAGGATTTAATAGACTATTTTCTGCTATCAGAATGTTAACATCATCTGCATACATAATTAATTTGTTTGGAGACGTACAGGAATAAGTAATGTCATTTATAAAAATTAAAAATAATAGAGGGCCCAGAATGGAGCCCTGCAGTACACCCGTGAGAATGCTTGCTTCTGACTTAGACTGCTCTATAGTAACAGTCTGAGTCCTTCCATGAAGATATGATGCAACCCATTCATTAGCAGCCCCTCGAACTCCAATACGGTCTAATTTTTCTAAAAGTAGACTGTGATCTACAGTGTCGAATGCTCTGCTCAAGTCAAAATATAATACAATTGGATGTTCTTTGTTATTTAGATATTCATATATATTAGTGCAAAAATCGGCTATAGCTGTAGATGTTGAGTTGTTTTTTCTGAACCCATTTTGGCATTTAGACAATAAATTAAAGTGTTCTAAGAAATTATTTAGCCTTATACTATAACTAATTTCAAATATGTTTTAAAGTTGACTGAACGTAGACATTACGATAATTACAGACTTCATTTCTAGCTCCTTTATTTTTAAAAATTGGTACTGATTCAGATGTCTTTATTAAATTTGGGTAATAACCCATAGTAAAGGATTTGTTTATTAAATAGGACAGTGGAACACTAATTATATCACCAACAGCTTTTAAAACTTGATCACATATTTCAACAATACCTGTGACAGGTTTTGCAGTAGTTTTGTTTAATAATTCTTCAATTTCATAAGCTGTAGTAGGATATAAATAAATTGTTAGTTGTAAATATGGAAGTTATTTCAAATTTTCTGTTTTCGGTTTAAGACACGGCAAGTCTAAAAAAAAAGTCATTAATCTGGTTACATATTAAATTTGTATCTGATATCTTTTCATCATTTATAATTAATTCTTTAGGAACATTTCTATTTGTAGTGCCTTTCATTTCATTAATGATTTTCCAGCTCTCCTTCATTAAATTTGTTGAATTAATTTTTGCTTGCCTTGCTTTTGCTCTATACGATGCTTTGATTTGTTGATATTTTGTTTTTATAAATTCGTTATGAATTTTTTTGCAAATTTTTGCCATATCACAGACAATTTGATGTAAATTTTTTATTTCTTTTGTTAACCAATGTTTTTTTTTGTTATTTATTTTAATTCTCTTAAATGGAAAAGCATTATTGAAATGAAATTTGAAAGTTTCATAAAATGATTCAAATTTATCATCAATATTACCAGCATTGTACATGTCTTGCCAATTTTCATTTTTTATCGGTGTCTTAAAAGTATCTAAATTACTCACAGAAAAATCCCGTCGAAATATATACTATAGCCTATCATTGACAATTTTTGGTAACAATCATTTGCATAACTTTCGCAATTTTTTTTCGACAATATATATCAAAGTAAATAAAAAACTATTTGCAATGTTCCAGTCATCACAGCAGGGTGCAAACTTGACAGAAGATGTCTAATAATTATTAAAATGTTCTCCAAGTTTTGCATAACTTTCGGTTTTTTTTCAAAAAGCTATTAAGAATTCACGTTTTTTGTTATTTTAACAATGTTCCGGGGGGCGGAAAAGAGTGCAAAATTGATATTTTTTTTACCTCCTCCAATGTTGTCTCCAAATTTAAAAATTTTTGCAAATTTCTGTCTAACTTTTCATTATCGAACTCCGTGGTGACTGGCTAACATGTCTGTATTATTATTGCTGTAGAACGTCAAAATTCATAACAGAATAGATAGCAGTAGAATGTATTTGAATATATATTTAATACAATAAGTAGTTAAGAATTAGACAAATAAAAAATACTTCAACTACATATTTACCCCACTCGCCCTTAAAGTACAGTTGCTTAAATATTGGCAAATTATAAAGACGTCATCCTTCTTTCTTAGACATCTTAGTTCCAGTATATGTTTTCGGTGTACTATACATGTTCAGAAAATGATTCACTTCATTACATTTGTTATTTATCCATTCAATTTCAATCTGACTCCCAATCTTTTATTTTAAGGGTAGCTTAACAAAACAAACGCTTTAAAAGATATACTTACACATGCTTGGCGAAAAAGCATCACCACTGAATAAAACTAATGGATGTAAATGTTGGAAACTTTTGATTGCTGTACTGAATCGAGCTGCTCCTCCAACAGGTTCTGGAGATTGTCTAGCTTCCACGTTGTAGACATCGTTGAAATGTAATATTACCAAATTAGGGGCCATAGCGCCACCTGCTAAAGTGCTTACTGCCCTTCGACCTGCCGCTCGAACTTCCAATGAAGCCTGAAAAAAGAATTAAGGTCTTCACTTAGATAAGTTATAGTGGCAAAATATTTTGGTACAAAATTCTGTATTAAATATTTTTTTCATTATTGCTGGTTTTCTTCTGGTAATAATTAAGAAAAATTCTGTCAACATAATAACAAAGTGTTTTGAATGGTCTCCTAAAACTGAACTTGAATAGTTTAAAAATGGTTCAGTAGCCATCAAAAACTAACGGACAATTCAGTGACATATATAGGATCTCTATTTGAAGGCAAAGTCCATTTAAGAAACTAACTATCAATGTCTTATTTCAAGGAATACTGTTTTGAGCATAGAAATAGCCGATAAAAGAAAATTAGGAAATTCAACTCATATGAGGAATGTGAGGAAACTTACGGTTTGAAACGTTTCAATGCCATCAAAGAAATAGATGAAAAGTTATTATTTTTCTCACTTAATGCTTAAGAAATTGTTTCGTCATCTGATAGATTAGAAAACATTGCATTTTCACTTTTTAGATTTCAGTTATATTCCTATATTGCCAAAGGAAAAATATACTTTCATTTTAAAATCATGCTATGGTGTTTATATATTTTTGGTCTACGAAATCGAAATAGAGAATTATCAAGCCTACCTAACTTTCCCACATAAAATCCCGTCTCTTTTAAGTTGATACATAGTTATTTAAAAAAATATGCTAAGCATAAGTGACTTCATAATGCACGATACCTGTAACTGGTACAAGACTCATCTGACTGTAAAGCGTACAGAAAAGCACTTTCAGAAAGTATGTCTGTAACAAATATGATAATACAGGAAGTATACTACATAATTTTGGGAAGGGCCAGAATCTCAAAATCCCTCCTATATATGTACTGAAAAATATCTTATAATGATATAACTTAATATACAGTGTGTCCATTAAAGAATGGGCCATATGTCAAAAATGGGTTCGTTGAGTAAAATTAAGTCGTATTAGCTAAACATATAGTACCATCTTACCTCCTTAAAAACGCATTTTTTAAAATTATTTGTTATATCTCTATCGTTATCTAAGAAATTTGATTAAAATTTGGTATACTGGATGACACAGGAGATATGTAACACTCCGTAACATTGCTGAGTTGTGTATTATATAATTGTCCTTGTTTTGAGACAATCAAACATTTCCCTCAACTTCCGGTTTAAGCGGAAGTGACCCAAAATCTGTTATTTTAAATGGTACCCCTGTATATTTTTTTTACCTATTTGATTCGTCTTTAAATTCTCTTTTCAACTATGTATAACAATATGACATATGTTTTTAAAATGACAGTTAATAGCCATTTTATTGTATTAAGTCTAGGTAGCCATGACATATCATGGGTTCAGGTTCAGGTTCATAACCTTGGCAGATATTGAAGCTTAGTGTGCAATGATATCGAAAGATCTCTGTTACGCAACTTTGTGTCTCATACTTCTTTGGGCATAATCAATAGCTTTAAAGACACTAGATTTTTCTTATTAAAAAAAAAATATATCAATCTATTAACTCAAAATATCATAAAACTAAGATAGGAACCCCATTTTTTCATTTGACCTACTTAAGAAATACTCATTTATCTTTTATTTTTGTCCAGTACAATTGCTGTACCTATCCTGTTGTGCTTTCTTCATTAAAAATAGTATAGAAAATTATTGCATAGTAATGAACATGTTACTAAGTACTTACTGTAACAAAAATATTCAGTAGGCAGGTGGTGGAAACAAAATAAAATGAAAAAAGATGAGTCATTTTGATTTGACAATTAATAATTGTTTACTTGACAAGAATTTAATAAGTATTTACTGATAAATTATGCCTAAGTTAGCATGTTCTAAACTGTATTTTATTGTGTATTTAAGAAACGAAAAAGTAGGTATACGCTATTAATCTATGGTGAATGTAACAAAAATAGCAAACGGGCTGCTCAGTTATGTGAAGAAAGATTTCCCAAAGGAATCATCCACCATACAACTATTTTGTAAGAGTTTAACAGCAATTTAGAAGAGAACCAAATATACCTGAAAATAATTTTATTATCGATGAAGAGTCGGAAATGAATGTATTGACAATTGTCGAGGCAGATCCCTCAATTTCCATAAGACATATTGAGGACCAAACTGGTGTAAATCGAGAAACAGTTCGACACATTTTGATAAAACATAAATTTAAGTTGGAATCCGGAATTGGTTGGGAGGGTAGTCAATGCAAATTATTGAACCACAGCATTTAGGCCCCATTGGGTCCTTTATACTTCCTCCCTGTAGGCAGATCCTCGCCTAGGCCTCCAACCAACCTAATCTTGTGAAATAGGTGATGATGCTGCCACCATTTACACGAAAATGATTTTCAAAGAAGATTAGACTATTGCAATTGGTTTTTGAACAGACACAATATGGATAATAATTTTCATCAATAAATTTTATTCAGGTTCACTAATTTGGAATTATTCCATCGTAACAGCACCTGTTATTGGGCACAAGAAAATCCCAGAAATACGAGAGAAAGTGCATATCAGGAGTGATTCAGTTTTAACATATGGCTGGGGGTAATTGGTAGAAGAGTTATTCCCTGGGTAGAATATAATATTCGCTGGACCATGGTTCAATATTGAATCAATATTGAAATTGTAACAGAAATATTGAAATAATATTAATAAACACGGGTATTAAAATATTATTATTATTATATTAGCCGTTACTCGAGTCCGAGTATAGAAATTTTACCGTCGATAAATTGCGTACAATAAAAAACAAGTAAAAGGTGTAGTCTATTGTAATTTCCATTCATCTACGGTGCACACGACTATGGCTATAGAGGCCAATTCGGGAGAGCACAAGTCGACCGCAATCAGGACAAACATAGACCTGGTTAGGTCTTGGATTCGGCCTTCTTGCAGCAACATTTCCTTGATAGCTGGCCACAACCCCTCGCCATTCGGTTCTGTCCGCTGCAAGTTGTTCCCATTGCTCGTCTGCAATACCGCAGGATTTTAGATTTTCATGGAAAGCGTCTTTGAACCTCTTTCGTTGACCGCCACGCTTTCTTCTACCGCTTAGCAATTCACCATAAAGTGTACATTTAGGAAGGCGGTTATCATGCATACGATGAACGTGACCTGCCCATCTTAGGCGTGCTCTTGAAATAAGCACCTCAATTGGAAGGCTGTTTGCTCTCCTGAGTACTTCCACGTTTGATATGTGATGGAACCAACGGATTTTCATCATACTTCTGAGGTGTCTTTGCTGAAAACGTTCTAATTCTTTCACATGACGACGGTAAGTGACCCAGCTTTCACATCCATATAGCAGTGTTGGAATGACAACTGCTCTGTAGACAGCCATTTTCGTTGACAAAGCAAGGTCGTGGTTGTCAAATACTCTCTCTCTAAGTCCCCAGAATGCTCTAGATGCAGCGTTAATTCTATTGCGAATCTCGCTGTCCATGTTTGCTTTGTCATTAACAACGTTGCCTAAGTAATTGAACTGATCCACCACTTCAAGAGAATTTCCGTTAAGTGTAATGTCTATTTGGTTCACTTGATGAGGAGTTGACATAATCTTAGTCTTTCCAATGTTGATTTTAAGTCCCAAAGAATCATAGCTTTGGGCATACACATCTAAAAGCTCTTGAAGCTCTTCCGGCGTAGAGGCTAAAAGTGCACAATCATCCGCATACTGGAGATCACAAATGAATCGTGTGCGTGTCTTCGTGAAAGCTCTAAAGCGCCCTATGTTAAAGAGACCGCCATCAAAACGGTATCTGAGACCTATTCCTCTGACTGTCAGTTTGTTGTCAACAATAATTGTTAGAGCAGTGGTAAACAAATTAAAGAGTAGGGGTGCCAGGACACATCCCTGCCTAACTCCAGTGAGAGTTTGGAAAGGTTCGGTTGCCTCATTATTATACATAACCTGGGCGTTGTTGTTTGTATGTAGACTGCGACATACTTCCACAAATTTTCTAGGGATACCTAAGCGGAACATAATTTTCCAGAGCACTTCCCTGTCCACCGAGTCAAACGCCTTGGTTAAATCAATGAAGGCCATGTGAATTTCTCCTTGATGTTCGAGTGCTTTTTCTTGAAGCTGTTTAAGTGTGAAGATTAAATCCGATGTGCCTCGGTTTGGTCTAAAGCCACTCTGTGTTTCAGGAAGTAACTTTTCCATAACAGGTGTTAGCCTATTTGCCATCGCTTTAGTGAGTATCTTCCCTCCAACAGCCAGGAGAGCTATACCCCTGTAATTTCCACAGTCCGCAGCGCTCCCTTTGTTTTTGAAGAGGTTGATTAAAAGTGTATCACGAAACTCCTGCGGAGCTTGACCACTTTCCCACACGACATCAAACAGTTTTTTGAGGTAGGGTATGAGCTCTGACGACACAGCTTTAAAGATCTCAGCTGGGAGTGAGTCGGCGCCGGGAGATTTGTTATTTTTTAGCTGCCCAATGGCGGTTAAGATCTCTTCCGTTGTTAGTGGTTTATCTAAGTCTTCGAAGGTGTCATATTGAGGGATAAGATTTATAATATCGTGATCGGCTTGACTTTGCTGGTTAAGAATGCTAGAGTAGTGTTCTTTCCATCGGGCTCTTATTTCCTGGTCTTCTTTGAGGAGATTTCCATTTAAATCTTTAATAGGGCACATATTTTTCCGACTGGGGCCGTACACTGCTTTTACTCCTTGAAAGAAATTCCTGTAGTCGTGTGAATCGGCGTACTTTTGAATTTCTCTGGCCTTGCTTGCCCACCACTCGTTCTTTATTCTTCTGATTTCGCGTTGCGTTTCATACTTAGATTGGGTAAAAGCTTCTGTTTTTGATGAGTCGTTGGGGTGGTTGATAGCGTTTTGGAAGGCAGTATGTTTGCGGTCAAGAAGTTCTTGTATAAAAGCTTCATTATCATTGAACCAGTCCTCCTGTTTTTTACTTGCTGCAGTGCCAAGAATTTCCTCACTCGCACTTTTTAAACTGTCTTTAATTTGTGTCCAGGTAGCAGCGACATCTACAGAATTGGTTTCTTCTAGTGCACTCAAATTCTCTTGAACTTTTTGCTTTAGCTGTTCGACGGTTTGTTGGTCACGCAATTTACTAATACAGAGACGGAGTCTGCGTTTTACTTGAGTTCTTCGGTGTTTGGGTCTCATAACAATTTTCATTTTAGAGACAATAGGACGATGATCGGTCCAACATGCGCTATCAATGCGCGCCTTTGTAATTTGGACGTCCTTGAGATGCTTCCTACGTACGATAACATAGTCCAGTAGATGCCAGTGACCTGATCTGGGGTGACGCCAGGTGCCTTTAAATTTATCCTTTTGTCGGAAAATGGTGTTTGTTATAACTAGATCATGTTCGGCGCATTTAGTTAGGAGTAGTTGACCGTTAGCGTTCATGTTGCCCAAACCGTTCTTGCCTATGATGCCTGGCCAGGTGTCTGCATCTCTCCCTACTCTAGCGTTAAAATCGCCAAGAATAACGAGTCGTTCCGTTTTAGGTATTCTACAGAGGGTTTCTTCCAGCTGTTGATAGAAGCTTTCCTTGGTTTCGTGACTTGCATCCAGAGTGGGAGCGTAGGCGCTTATTAGATTTACCGCGTTGCCATCTGATAGCTCATAGCGCAGCAGCATTAGACGCTCGGATAGGCCTTGTGGTACTTGTGTTAAGTTGGATACAAGTTGATTCCGAACGGCAAATCCTACTCCATGTTGTCTTCTTGAATTGGTGGGAAGACCTTTCCAATAGAAGGTGTAGTACTTTTCTGTGAGAGAGCCTTCCTCCAAAAATCGAGTTTCACTGAGAGCTGCAACGTCAACATTGAGTCGGTGAAGTTCTCTATCTATTAGAGCAGTTCTTCTTTCAGGCCGATCGGTGCGAGTGCTGTCGTTCAAAGTACGAACATTCCAAGCGCCGTAGATGAAAGAATTAGTTTTGTTGGATTTAACTTGTCGGTGTTTTTTCGACATTCGATGAGGTGTCCCTGTGGGCACCCTCCCCCGGAGATCCGATCGGGAGGGTATTTTACCTCCGGATGATTTTGTCCCACTTGAACGCTCCATCATTTTTTTAAAGCCTTAATCGACTGAAAACGAAGCTGCATTTGAAGTTTTAGCTGGAGCAGGTATGCAACTGACCAGCTCGGTTGCGGAAGGCGAGTGGTGTGGTCCCATGGCACAGAAGGAGACTGCGACGATGGGGTAACCAAACGATTCCAAAAGCAACCTTTGTGTGCGGTGGGTTATTTTTACCGCACTCTTCGTGAGAAAGTGGATGGGCTCACGGCAAAAGGTAAGGGTTATTCCGCCCTTACTCGGTCGTTAGAGCCTCGTTAGTGAAAACAGGGTGCACCAAGTTCAAATTGAACTCATCGCGAAGGTGAGGTTAACAATTGAGTAGGAGAGGCTATAACTTGCGCTTCACTACCCCATTACACACATATAGGTATACCAATGTTGGCAGTATATTGTTTTGATAAATATCTATTAATATTAATTTTACAACACTGAAAAGCCTATATTCGCGTTATATTGCTATCACATTTTTTGATAATGTTGTACAAAATATATCGATTGATAAAGACAAATATTGATTCTAGAATATTGGAAAACTCATATTTAATTCATATTTGTCAACTATCTGTATAATTATATTGTTTAGGCAATATTTTCTACTACCAATAAATATTGATTTTCAATATTGGAAACTGTATATGTTGCACAACAAACATCGACTGATAACGACAAATATTAATTTTAAAATATCGGGATATTCATATTGAGGTTATATTGTTAAACTCTCTTTTAAATAATATTATTTAACCTATTTATATCTATATTAGATAGTCATGCTGCGCCTAGGCTGATTGCAATAAGTTGCAGTAGATGGCTCTCCTTGCAATATGCTTGTACAAATGTACAATTTCTGGCTTAGGGTCTCCAGGCAATGTAATTCAATAATGACAAAGAGAAATTCATTGCGGTGATGCTTACCTAATCTGTACTAATAAAGGCCCAAGATGCCTTTAGTAATTTACAGATGTAGTTGTACCTACCACACACAGGTTAAATATTTCAGCTGGGGTTTTTACTACAATCACTTCTAGATTTTATTAGTGATGCTTTTAAAAATAATAATCATTATTCAATAATAATTATACTTTATTTATGAATATTACAAGAAATGGCTTTACCATTCTTGGGCTTGGGCATTAGGCTAAATTTTCATTCAATATTGAGCCAATATATGATTGCAAATAATAATTTATATTGAAATAAAATATTATATGATTTTTTTAAAAATGTTCACATTTTTTATTGGTTCAATGTTGTGTTTTTTTACATTGAGCCAACGTTTTTGTAATATTAAATCAATATTGGTTCAATATTAGTGTTCTACCTGGGTCGGCCAATAATTTTTGACGGACCATTAAATGGAGCAAGATATTTGGAGTTTTTGCAAAACCAGATTCAAGATTTTTGGAAGAACTGTCACCTAATGTTAACCCAATAATTTTTGAACAGGATAGGGCTCCAACACATAACTGCAGAGTTGTGAATTATTTAAACGAAAGGTTTAGAGAAAACTAGATGAAAACATGAATTTTTTTATATAAGACCATCTCAAGAAAAAATTTATAGGACTCCACCAACAAACAGAGAAGATATGGAAATTAGAGTCAGAAGGACACTTAATGGATTTACTGAATTACAGTTAGATAACATGGCTCAGAGCTACCATCATAAAAACACGATTGTGCAAGGATATAATGGACAAAATTTAAAGCATCTAGATTAAAACATATTTTTTTGTATTTAGTGCTAGTAAATCTTTTATTTTAATTTCATTTTTTCATTGTAAAAATTTATTACATAGTGTAATGGTTTTTCATTAATTTTGTACAAATGTGTTTTATTAATGTTTTTTATTTATTCAAAAATTTTACCTTATTTTCGATATTAATTTTAGTGAAGAAAGCAAAATAGGATAGGTACAGCCATTGTATTGGACAGAAATAAAAGATAAATAAGTATCTTTTAAGTTTAGGGCAAATAAAAATATGGGATTCCTATCTTGATTTTTATATCGTGGGATGTTTAGAGATTTTTTTAAAATATTAGAAAAATCTAGTTAGTTTGCTCAGCTACTGATTGTGCCCAAAAGAATATGAGACCCAAAGTTGCGTACCAGGTCTCTGGATATTACGGCATATCATGGCCACCTAGACATAATACATAAAATGGCTATTAACTGTAATTTTAAAAACAAATGCCATGTTGTGATACATGGTTGAAAATAGAATTTAAAGACGAATCAGATAAGTAGAAAATATACACAGGCTACCATTTAAAATAACATATTTTGGGTCACTTCCGCTTAAACCGGAAGTTAAAGAAAATATTTGATAGGCTTAAAACAAGGACAATGGGCTAGTAGACAATAACAAAAATGACAAAAGTAGTAATAATATAGCATTACAGTATGACTCTTCAATATGTTATAAATATAATTTGAAGGTAGTTTTACCAACTATTATTGGTTTTATTGTAAAACGAATAGGCTTACGATTAGAGCGTATTTAAAATACGGCAGTTTGCCGGTTATCTCGTGACGTAATAGTGTCACATACGCGCGCATTTAATATAACCTCGACAGAGCCGCACATACGTTTTGCACAACTTTGTTAGCTCCGCCTTTCCACTAGCGCTCGTTTCTCTGCTGATTATGCTATTACGTCATAGCCAATAGAATAGCTCGAACATTTGCGGCAATATCTAACCATTTAAACATAGTTTAAACTTCATGATTTTTTTTTTACTATAAGGCATTATTAAAAAAATAAAATAAAAAATACGGGTCAACTGTTTTTATACGTAGATGTTATTAGAATAATAATTAAAAAATTGTCTACTTGCCCATTATGTAATATACAACTGTCCCAAAATTCAAAATTTTAACTTCTTAAATAGAAAAGCTACTGAGTGTTGCATATCTTCTATGTCACCCGGTATAGGAATTTTTTGGAATGATAAAAATAGTCGTGTTTTAGACGAATAATGTAGAGGGCGCTGGGAGCGTCTAATTTTTGTTTTGGTCATTATTTTTTTGAGGGTAAACTTTCTAATAAAGTAATATATTTTTTTAATGCTGTATTCAATTCTACATAAGAAAGGTACACTTGTTTGCACCGTCTTCGATAAACATGTTATTCAATTTTTTGCAGCACAATGTACCCAATTATATTAAATTTAAATTATGTTATATCTAGTTGGTCCACGACTAAATCTCACAGTTGCTGTGTTGTAATTTGTTACGAAGAATTAACATTATTTGTAGGGATCGACCAATATAGATATTTGCCAATACCGATAATTGGGCGATACCGATATACTAACTGCCGATACCGATACTATCGGCAATACAAATTCATAGGTGTTTGTGCGTTCCGCCACAGAAGACCTATACCAGAATGGACACATGTAGCTTCCCACCAAAATTGAAATTTTATGAGGTGACCATTATTTTGTAGGTTTTATTGTCAATCTAAAAATTGCTCTGATCACATATTTTTCACTGTGCGGGATTCAAAGTTATAAATCACCCACACCTTACAAGACATATGTTACAATACTGATTAAAAAAACAACAAATCGTTTTGAAAGTACCGCATATACCGTTATATCTTATGTCAAAGGTTAATTATTATTTGATAATGACATGCTGGATTTAAAGTGGTTATTGATTTTTTTCTATAATCGACAAAAATATTTCATTAAAAAGCAATTCCTATAACCCTTAATTCTTAACCTTACTTCTACTCATTTATTATTATTATAAAGAGTATTTATTAAGTCATTTTGATGAGTTTTGTTTGGAACAAACAAAAAAAAAGGAAATAACTAAAATTGCTAGTTATGAAGACTGCTGTATTTCTGAAATCATTCCTCTCGTTTTAATGGAGTATAAATAGCCCAAAATAAAGCGATAGAGAAAATTTTACATGGAGCAACGCGGCATAGAAAAATAAGTTTGTTTTGGTGAAACTAAGAATACTCTGAGTTTCCCACTTCAAGTAGGTGGGGGAACACTGTTTTTCGCGAAAACGGGGTAAATTGGTCATTTTTAAGGGTGGTTTTTCAGTTTCAATTTATTTTGAACCCTTTAAAATGCTAGCTAAGAAACGAGAATGGTGCCCTTTTATTGTTGATGGTCAAGGAACCTTCAGTTCAAATTTCGTGACAATCGGTTCACCGCCTTTGAAAAAACGTCAAAAATTGAATTACGGCTAACCGAATTTGATTAAATTTTAGATGAAACTAACCTATATAACCAAAAATAGTCTGCCAAATTTTAGCAAAAAATATCCAACAGTTTGGCCGCAATTCCATTGTTAGGCCAAATTCCACAAAATTTTCAAATATTTCCCCAATTTTCCCAAATGGTCAAACGAAATTTCTTTTTTACCAAAATGAAGGTAATCTTATGTACTTTCACGTGAAGTAACTAAAAAATAGTATTTTTTAAATTCAGCCGATTTTTTGTCATTTTTGGTTTATACATGCGCGCGGCGATTTCCCGTAATTATCGGTATTATACGTATGCGCGCACAAGTATACGTGTAATTATTCATTATAAAAATTTCAATATTAATAATAAAAAGTGATTGTGACCAGGTTTTAAATATTTAAATTGTCGAAGGTAAGATATAATTTTTTCTTTCGAAAATTCACTTGATTTTTATTAAACTTTTTACATATATTGATTATTATTTTATTTTATTCGTGTTTTCTTTTTCTAGTAGTGTACTAGATGTGCTACTGCAAGAAGTGTCTACTTCCGAATCGGTAACTGGAGTTTGGAATATCCCTTTACTCTTGTCATCGTTAAAGTCGTATATGGAAAGTTCTGAAAATTTTGTGGAATTTGGACTAAAAATGGATTGCGGCCAAACTGTTGGATATTTTTTGCTAAAATTTGGCGGGCTATTTCTTGATTACATAGATTACTTTCGTCTAAAATTTCATTAAATTTGGTTTAATTTTGACCAAGTTAGCCGTAAAATAACGTTTTTTCAGTATATTTATATACATAGCGTGGGAGGCAGTGAACCCACTTTCACGAAATTTGAACTGAACGTTCCTTGAACATCTAAAATAAAAGGGTACCATTCTGGTTTCTTAACTGGCATTTTAAAGGGTCCAAAATAAATTAAAACTGAAAAACCACCCTTAAAAATTACCAATTTACCCCTTTTTCGCGAAAAAAAGGCTTCCCCCACCTACTCGAAGTAGAAAACTCAGGGTATTCTTAGTTTGACCAAAACAAACTTATTTTTTTATGTCGCGTTGCTCCATGTAAAATTTTCTCTGAAAATCTAATTTTACTCCATTATTTATACACTTAAAGCATATTTGACAAAGAAGGATATCTTGTTCTCAAGTGTAGGATCATCGTTTCAAAGAAATGTTTTCGAAAGAACATTTGATTCTTGCTACATATCCCGATCCAAGATTCAAAACAAAATTTTTTTACGAAAATGTTCGCAACACTGTTATTTCCATGCTCAAATCCCTAATTGTTGGTGATCAACTTGAACCAAACATTATTATTGTTGAAAGTGTCACCCCATCACCCGCGAAAATGAGTAAACCCAGTGCCCACACATTATTTTGGGCATCATATGAAGATATTGCAGGAACAGGTTCCAGCTGTAAAAGATCGCCAAGAAATTCAAAGGATGGTTCTCAGGAATCATTGTCAAACATTTTTAATAAAGAAGTTAAGGATTATAACGAGTGTCTCGCAATAGTAATGTCCCGGCAGCTGTTGGACATACGCAATCATTCAATTGAGTTTGACTTGGCTGCTGACATGAACTTATTGGTATTGAATTGTTGGTTGTCTAATTTCGAGGCGCAAGGAATTAACTTTCAAAACTGGAGGGCATTCTACACAGACAAAATAAATAAGAAATATTGGAAGTGTTTATAAGTAGCAATAAAATAAATCAGTTACTAATTAATTGCATAAGAATTAGTAAATATTTTAACAAAAAGTAAATGGCTATTGTACAATTTTCGTGGAGGCAAAAGTAATTCTGATGAGTTGGTTCTCAATGGTTTTTGCCTTAACCTGATTAAGTATATCAGATTTTTCAATGATTATTAAAATTTGTTTAGTGAATACAAATTTCCCCACAAATATTGTGATTTTATTGAATGCTTAGATTTTTTTGCTGCATGTAAATGATATGCCACACTGATGGAAAATCAACATTTTTCATCAGGAGATTCTCCCAGATTTACAGAAATTTCTATAAATAGAGAAAATATAAATGAAAAGTTAATTTTTCATTTTTAAATCACTAATCAAATATAATCATATTAAAAATAAAGCAACTATAAAGTAATGTTTTATTTAATAAGTATCCAACCAAAGGAATACAGATAAAGAAACACAAAACTTCTTTGAATATGATAACACAGAGGAAAGCATGATGTAAACACGTGCTCTGTGGCATACAACCACAAAAAAGTAAATTTCTTATTAGATAAATCTTTTATCTATGAAAGTAAAAACTAGACGGACGTCAACTGAACAATTGCACATGCTCATCGCAGCCAAGATATTTTTGCACCTTGAAATTAAATACTATCTAGGAATAAAATTACATTAGCAGGTGAGTCGAATTCAACTGACTGAATGCGTATGTCTAGCAGCAGCCGGGGTATTACTATCGCGAGGCATTCGTGGATTTATATGGCTCTGTCAATTATGCCTTGAATAGAAAATTCTTTTATATATGGTGAGATAAACACAAGCAAACATTTCTAAATTCATATGTCTAGGTGAAGACTTTCTTGTCTAAGCCAGCAGCAAGAGTTTACAGTGAACAGGTGTTTTCAGAACCACACCGTAGCCGACTGACGTCTGATAGAACCAAAAGTCTAATTTTCTTTCACCACAATTTACCAAAACCACAATTTGATTATTAGTTTTAAATCTTCATTTGTTTGTGTATAAGAATATATTTTGCTAAGTTTTGCTTTCACAGTTTCTTTCTATATACCTACTGTATTTTGTACTTTGAATTTTACAAGAATAAAAGATACATATATTGGGTAAAGGTTGGTTTATTTAACCATATTGTCAAATTTTTGGCGATACCGATAATCGGCAATCATGCCGATAACCGATATATATATATCGGTCGATCCTTAATTTTTTGCCCAAAGCCGAGGCATAATTTGTTTTCAAATATATATGTATAAAATTATAATGGATGTCTTGCTACAGCAAGAAAATATGCAAATACATATCCAAATCGTAGATCACCTGATAGAAAATTATTCTCAAGACTTTTCGCAAGAGTAAGAGAAAAGAGTTCTTTTTGTCCTAGATGTTCCCAAGGACCGTAGTGTCCAGCAAGAGGAAGCAGTATTAAATCTTATTGATGTTCCTAAAATAAATATTTGCCGAATGTCTGCAAACACTGGACTAAAACCTGTCGTACAGTATCAAACATTCTACATGAGCAACCCAAAATTTGCCTTTACTTTTTAAGGGAGCAACATGATACTAAGGTATGTTTAGCTAAAACAACTTATCAAGGAACCTACTGTTGAAATATGGCCCATTCTTTAAGGAACACCCTGTATAGTGTGTAGCAGAGTTAATGCAAAAGTCCAAGGTTTAATATGCTAAAAGTGGATTATTCTCGGCTCATATTGTAGAGTTACGTTACATGAAAACTTATTTCCATTAACAATATATTACTTTTTTAGAAATAAAGAAGTTTGCCTCCGTAAAATTTGAGGATGATCTGTCTACTTTTAATAAATGTCAAAACGAGTTTTTAAAATAGGTTGTTATGAATTTCATGGAGACATGCCATAGAAAAACATTTTAAAGGCACAGCAGTAATGGTAGTAAGGACATATGTTAAACACATGTTAAGTGGAAAACACATTATATTTATCATGCCCTTAAGTTCAAGTTTCAGCAATTCAGCACCAGTAAAGAATGGCGATATCAGTAATGAATGTAAATGTGGGATTATGCTTCTTCCAGCATAAAGAATCCTCTTCCCTGCAAGTTAATGTGTTGTGTGTTCTCTTTTTGCCATTTAAAGAAAAATTCTTGAGTAACTATCAATAGACTGCATTGCCAAAAACAAATATGAAGATGGAAATTCGAAATTTTTGGATAGAGTAACAGTCCTGAGAATTGTATATAAAAATGGTCCCCGAAACTTGATACAAAATTTAAGCCACTGTTGAAATATTTTTATACTGTAATAACTAAATATAACCATTTTCTATGATTCCCTTATATAAATCAAGAGGTAAGTAGAGGTAAGTACTGAATTTTTCAAGGAGCATCAGAAAACCTTCAACTTTTATGGTGCGTAGCCCTGTACAAGCACACAAGCGGTGGGGACATGTTCGTATGAGGAATATTTTTCACAAATCAATATCTTTGATGTCTAAAATGTACTTTACCAAAACGCCCAAACATTTGAACACTACACTCGAATATACAACTCGACGTGCGTTTTGCTAGCCATGTCAACATCATCGGGGGACGAATACGACTGATTTTCAGTTTTAATCATCTGCTACTGATGCTAACATGGTTAGAGAAACGCTTTTTGAGTAGTATATTAGGGTGTAGTGTTTAAATGTTTCGACGTTTTGTTAAAGTAGTTTTTAGACACTAAACATATTGATTTGTGAAAAATAGCCCTCATACGAAAACGTCCCCACCCTCAGGACCGGACCCAGCATAGGGCTGTCACCTTAAATAGGACTACGTACCATAAAAGTTGAAGGAGGTTCTCCGGTGCTCATTGAAAAATTGAATAAAATATTTAATGACTGTCAACTGTGTCTTTTAAATGCTTAGGATGATAAGATGTAATTTATAAGGATTAATTAGAAGAAAAAAATCATGCTAAAAATAAAAAATTGGAATTCACACAGGCAATTATAAACAAATCATTATAGGAATAAGACATGACTGAAAGAAACTGAACAAAAATGATACATTCCCAAAAATCATTTGAAACCAATTTATAATGGATGGTTAACAAGTACCTAATATTTAAGTGTTGTAAAAACCGATTTGGGTGACGTTTACATTTAATTATAAGATGCACTTGTTATAAGTCATTTAGATCCAATTTCTAATAAAAAATTGAGGGAACACAGAAATTTCCATTGGCTTTCATTTCAATTCTTTGGCGGTCTATACCTCTGAAACTTCCAATGATAGGGGGATTGAACTTTGCTCATTCTTATCCTCACCTACTCTCCTTTAGATATGTTCTTTTGTTGCCAGACAAAAATTAAGTTATGCATAAAAACTACAAAAGTTACATTTTACTCAAATTTTGACTGTATTTTTAAGATTATTTATACTCTCAAAAGTATCAGAAGTAGATAGTCATACTAGTGCTCATTTCGTTCAGTAAAAAATCTAGAACAACCAGCTGTACACAGGGTTGGCAAAAAACCGCTTTCTTGTAGAAAAGTCCGGGCCAGTGGACAAAACAGGAAAAAGCCACTGGTTGAAACTGGTTATGCAACTTATTATAGAGATTGATACTAAGGGTTGAATTCTTTAGTGATTTAACTTTATGAGAAGTATTGTTTCAATTTAGTCGCCAACTGAATGCTAAACCATCAGGTGACTGCTAACATTCTAAGAAAAACAAGTCATTTCGTGTAAGAAATCGGCCGTTTGCGCTGTCTGCTTTAAATTGTAATTATTATAATATAAAAATATATAAATAAAACAGGTAAGTTTGAGAAATATTAAACAGTATTTACTATTTAAGGTATCTAGTTGAAATATAGGCCTGGCAGGTAAAGTTATAGCATTGCATATAACTTTGATGTATTTACTATTACTGTTAGTTTAGGCTGTAATTTTAAATCTATAAAAACAGAAAATATTTTTGATTATCGGCATCTTGCAAACTAATAAAATGGCGGTTTTTGTGAATACTTAAAATTTACTTTTTGTTCATACACCTTTTGTGCATGATGCCCTCAAATATAATATCAACTATCAATCCATATTATATTCTTGAACTGTCCATGTCTTAAGTTGGGTTTCATAAAAAAAACATTACAAAGTGGTAAAATTATTTCAGTTATCAATGGCTGCGAAAGGGAACAGAAGAGGTGGTAGGACTAAAGATATATATGGGCACATTTTAATATTGTTTATGACAAGGAGAAAATACAAAAAAAATTTTAAATGTTCTGGATGTACCAAAAAAGTGAGTGCTAAGCCCTTAAGAATGAAGAATCATTGGCACAAATGTAATAATAGCAACAGGAGTGGAAGAAATTTGGATGTGGAAGTGCATACGGATTCGGATGAAATTTATTGTCTATCAAAACGTGAGATATTATGTAGAGGCCAAACATTTAAATGAACAATTGAAGAATATTGGTAATGCCCTAAATAAATTACAGTCGGAAGGTGCTACCGTTGCGGATTCTATGCATGAATTTATGTTATTACTTAATTGTGAAGATTTGCTGCTATACAAAACTCAAATTAAAAAGTGATATTCAGACTGAATTATAAATTATTACAAGTTGGCTTATATGCCCAGTACTAAGTATCGAGGTGAACAATTAACACCTGAATAAAAGGAGCCCATAAGAAATTTTGTTAATCAAGAAATAAAAACAGCATTCCTTCCATTCATATTGCAGTCTGACCTGAAATCACATCCTTTTCCTATAACCATGTTTGCAAATTCAGTTTTAAAAATGCTCACCCCTAGCCAATGGTGGAAAAGCTTAAAAAAAACAATGTTTGGTGGAAAATCTCGATGAAAATGAAAAAAAATTTCTAAATATGTTTTTAGATTTTGGCGAACATTTATCACAGTGCATTGCATCCTCTATCTCAATTGAGAGAATATTTTCTAATTTTAGTCTACCAATAAAAAATACGGAATAGATTAGGGGCACCGTTTCAAAGTTTGTGTCTGTATACAAAATGCTAAATCTCAAATGCCCTGCAGCAGATGCTGAATTAGTTGATGAATACTAAGAACATTTTAAAAACTACCAATAAACCAAAAATTTTAGTTCGTTTTTCTACATAATTTTTTATTTACTTTAATATGCAGTACCTAAGGTATGTTTTATTGAACCACTTTTTTCTATTTTGACCAGTTCACAAAAAACCAGTTATTTTGACCAGTCCACAAAAAACGGGTTAAAACCACTTGGTTTTTCCCTGTGCGGTTCTTTCCTGCCAACCCTGGCTGTATACAGTATAATATACACTTCTTCCATTCAACACATTCAAATTTAATTATAAGAAAATTTACATACCGAATAAAATCACATTTTACACTTTCTAGAATTTCAGCAGACTATAACTTCAAAAGTAAGTATCTATTGCAACAATTTACTTTAAATTGTAAAATAATAATTTTTTTGTGGGTTACCTCTTTAACAGGTTATAATTTGATTTATTTTCTGTTCTGTTTTAATAGGGTGTACAGTGTACACAACATTTTTTAATAAGTTGAATAGATTTTACGGTTGGCACCAAGTTATTAATAAATATAGACAAATAATATATTCTGCTTTTTAATATTTCAGAAAGTTTTAATAGGACTCGACACATGTATCAGCTTCTTTACGCCCTTTTTTAAGAGTGAAAACAATACGAAGATTGAAATTATATTGTTACTAATTTAAAATAGTTATAAAAAACTTTTACAATACTATCTGGGATAATTTGGAATTTCTGTTACTTACTAATTTATATAATGATTAGGTATGTTATAATTTGTGCAAAATATATCATGATGGGATAAATTTTACAATAGTTACTACATGGGCGATTCATGAAATTCCAATATAAAATTCTCAACGCACCATAAAATATATATTAATATACTTACACCCTAACATGTTATAATTCGCGAAAGTCTGCTGTATGAATGTCTGCAGCAGACTTTCATAGCTTTTGTAACATTATTGTTTTCACTCTCGAAAAGAGCCCAAAGAAATCAAAACATGTGTCAAGTTTTAATAAAACTTTCAAAAACATTAAAAAGTATATTTTATTTATATACATTCAACATATTTTTTTGTTTTTGTCCATATTAACATACATTATTGCCAAAAAGTTTTCCCCTTGTCCGTAATAACATACTACAGTAAGTACTGTTTCTATTTCAGAGATAATAAATCAATACAGTATATAAAACTTCATGATAAAAAAGGCAAATATAATAAAACAATAAAATGCTTACCTAATTACCAATATTATGTGCTTATAGTACCTCTGTTAAAAAAATATTGTTACTGTTAAGGAGACCGATAGTAAACTAAAATCATTAATTATTATAGAGAGTAAAGGAAATTTTATGACACTATAATATGATTGATTATAATAAGGAAAGGTTCCCAATTTAAACTTGCTTTTCGATTCATGCCAGAGGGTTAAAAAAAGTGTAGGCAAATGATGAAAGTAAATTTGTAACACTTTTTATATATGCGTCTTACAAAATTACACAATAAATGAGCAAACCATTTTTTGTATTGTATCTAGATAAAATTACAATTAGGTATATAAATACTTACTACACAACTTATATAATCTGTGTAGGTACTTATACCTTTAAAATGTAATTTGGCACTGTAATTTACATTTCTTATAATTTGCTTTAAATAAACAGTCAAATAGAGAAACATAACCATGTACACACTTTATATAGATTAGGTATTAAAAATTTCAAATAAATTAAAATACGAAACATTTAAGAGTAAAGAATAACGTATTAACCTGTTTCAACCAGCCTACAACACTGGTTACCTTATTGGTAACCTCAGCAGGCATCTCGATGCTATGTTCCTCAACAAGTGAGCTCCATTTGGCTCGTAAGGCAGCCTGGGCCGTAAAACTTGCCATTGTTCAAATGATTTTTGTTATTATGTAACACACAGCAGTTACTTATTAATTGTGTATTGTTTTTTATTTTAACGAAGGTAAGTATCCTTAGAAGGTTTGTTCGTACTTCCAAATTAGCATAGTAAGTAGGTGCTCTGAATATTAATTTTAGAAATTCAATTCAAATGTGTAATCCCACACTCAAACGGAACCACAGACTAAATACCTCTCCCAAATACTAATGTCGATGATCGGATATTTTTTTACAATATATCTCTGTTATAATCGAATTTTTAATTGGTATGTTGTGCCCTTTTCATCAATATATATATATATACGTATTTATATTCACTAATAAATATCACTTTTCTTTTTTATTGATTTGTTAAACATTAGTCAAATTTATTTCATAATTGACGAATTAATAACACTGTAAATTAATTGAGAGTAATTAATCCACCACGAATTTTTAAACATTTCCACTACATCTTTATTATTTTGTAAAGGACACTGATGTCAAATAAAAAAATCATCTGCATGGAAATGAGACATCTAGGGATCGATTGCAGAAGTATATAACTAATCTGATCTGTGATTGCAGCAACTGATTGCAGAACTCAAGACATTGCAGAAGTATTAAATTTATAGCTCCATGAAGATAGTACCTAATTAAATGAGAGTTTTCGCTTAAATCATTTGGTAAGAGGGAAAATGTTAAAGTTTTCGCTGAAAAATAAGATAGTCGGATCCAATGGGAACAATCCAAGCCAGTTTCTAATATATCCAATAGATGAAGCCATGCATACTCGGTTTAAAGTCATTCTCAATTCGTATCATATCATGACATTAAGCAACAATTTAAAAGTTATATTATAACTTTTTAATTGTTTAAATTTCCTGATTTCTGAGAGCTTCCCAATCTCTTATTCGTAGAAATGAGCCAAATTAATAAAAAGAATTAGGAACAATCAAGCCAGTTCCTAATATATCCAATAGATGACGCCATGCGTACTCGGTTTAATGTCACTCTCAACTTGTATCATATATTGTTACGCTTTTCCTCTGTTCTGACCACAGACTCTGTGGTTCTGACCAAAAGAATGCTCAAAACAGAATAAAAGCACAACATATTGGCGAAAGGCTAGCTGATATAGTACGGGAGCTTAAATGGGCCGTGAGCAGGGAAAAATCAATTTTATTTATATGGAAAATATTCTGTGTTAATCAATCTAATTTTTTTTGGTTAATAAAAAGAGAACAATTTAAGGTAAATAATTAGTGATATTTAAAGTGCGCCAACTATAGTTTATCTTTGAATATTCCAAAACAAATTTCTATAGAAAAATTTGAATTATCTGAAATGTTCAATAAAACGACAGTAATTTAAAATAAATGTATATTAATAGAGAAAATTGATGATTATATTGCGATTGCTATAAAAAAATATGTACAAGAAAAATATTTGTTATATAATAAAAATCTATGAGTCGTTGAAATTAATTCAATTTAACAACAATTAAAACAGATATTAACAAAGTTCAAATGTGCTTTTAGAGGGCGGAATATTAAACATAATATTTTTAGTCGCAAACTCCTCTATAAATCCTTATTTTACTATAAGGAACCTAACCAGACTGCAACCAACAGCTACTCTCCGGGCTATGTGCCCCGCCGAGCGCTGAATTACAAGTTACAAGCCTGGCGCGTTAAGTGTAATAATTGCATATTACCATCAAAACGCTAATGCTTCGATTGCAACAAACACCAGCCGAAAGATTGATCCAACTTAAAGGAGCTCCCTTGCCAGTCGTCACACACCACTTGCAGACTGCACTGCAGTTTCGAGCTGTTGGCTCTCGTCAGTGCAAGGTAGGTATGCGACGACCGACATGAGAATCCTTTGACTATAGTACATCCCGGTATTTTTACAATAGCGACATGTAAAACAGCCAGCAGGCGCCATCCAGCGGTCCAGTGTCTTTTGCAATCGAAAAATAAATAGCCTGACTTGGCTTAGCATAGTTCAAATGTGCTTTTAGAGGGCGGAATATTAAACATAATATTTTTAGTCGCAAACTCCTCTATAAATCCTTATTTTACTATAAGGAACCTAACCAGACTGCAACCAACAGCTACTCTCCGGGCTATGTGCCCCGCCGAGCGCTGAATTACAAGTTACAAGTGTTTGTTGCAATCGAAGCATTAGCGTTTTGATGGTAATATGCAATTATTACACTTAACGCGCCAGGCTTGTAACTTGTAATTCAGCGCTCGGCGGGGCACATAGCCCGGAGAGTAGCTGTTGGTTGCAGTCTGGTTAGGTTCCTTATAGTAAAATAAGGATTTATAGAGGAGTTTGCGACTAAAAATATTATGTTTAGATATTAACAAGTTGCTTATTTGGAGTTGGTCGATTCCGAAGAAAAGTTTCCTACTAGTAAACAGCCAAATTTCCTTGCTTAGTCTTTTGTAAACTATTGTTACATATAGCCACGGCACACCTTGTTCCAGGCATAACTGTTAAAAAAAACAATATTTATCTACACAATAATAATAAAAAAATTAACCAACAAATATAGAATGAATCAACAATACTTGTGCTTACTTTTTATTAGGGCAAGTCGACTTCCCAAAACAAAACCACAATACTTCCTTATAATAGTCTTTTTAAAGCGTCTTTAAAATACACCGAATACACAAAAGTAAAGAAACAAGTTCACAATGCACAACCAAATCACAGAGTATCTGATAAACCGTGTCTGTGACCAAACAAACGATACAAATATGGCGCGTTCCAAGGTCTACTGTAACGTCACAGTCCCCGCCCATTAATCCAACCGTATCTATACTAACCGTGGGGAGCCCTCTTTTTTGTGGTCATCTGTGTCAATTTAGTGAAATGAAAATTCTAATTGGTGGAATCCTCTTTGGGTGGAACTTTTTATAGCAGACATGAGAATTCAACGACACGGAAATTTCCAACGCATGCGTAAGAGTTTATCTTACGCATGCGTGTAAAGGAACATTTGAAATTACATGTTGGTTATTGTTTACGTTTTATGTCATACCGCTTAAGACTTATGTCAAGCCATTCTGTAACAGTCCTAAGACTTCCCTAAAGAGAACTATTCCAACTATGGAGAAATAAAATACGGTTGTTGAAGAGCGTACATCCCGGAAACACATTAATGGGCCGTTCTGCTTATAGAAATACATAAAAACTCTTTAACTTGTAGAAGAGGCGCAGCAACGATTTTCATTTATTTCAATTCATATGTGCGCAGTATTAAGTGTTTCTGAAATGTACCTATCTAATAATTATTCTTCGATTTTGTTTCTCTATGGTTCTAACCTGGTTCTCTGCACTGTAAGGAAGGTAGTTAAAGCCCCGTTCAGATAGTTGCGGAATGCGAATTTCCGCTTGCGGATTTTTATAAAATTTGTTCTAAAACAGTCTAATTTTCTTGCAGGTGCAGCGAAATGTACGTAAGACAATTCGTTCACTTTTAACTAGAAGTTAAATTAGCAAATTAACTTCTCCTGGAACACATATGTCGAATTAAAAAAAAAATCCGCAAGCGGAAATTCGCATTCCGCAACTATCTGAACGGGGGGGCTCTCTGTGGTGAACTCTGTGCTGTAGTGACTTTTTAGTTTTAGCACAGACTACGTTTTAGTAACGTTTTCGTCTTTTGGTTGACACACATGCCACATGAGAAAGTTGACAAGTGTTGCATAGAAAATATATAATAGCACAGCACTAATAGTGTGATAATGATAATAGACATTTCTGCAAGATCATGAAAGTCTCTGCCGAGAATTGTAGTTTTTAGTATTTACACAGACTACTGTGGTATTTAATACCGTTTGGTGATGTAGTGTTATTATGATAATAATAATTATTCCGATTCCAAATTTGCTTTCTTTATAACGGTTAATACAAAGTAACATTTGGTTTTTATTTGCTTGCACATTGAAGAAAGTTTATTTTGAACATTTAAATTTTTTGACAATGTTAAATATTACAGTAAGGAATGTTGTATCCCGTATAGTGGGTCGAGGCTTATGTAGTAGTGTAGCAAAGTTTAAAGAAAATGATCCAGTTCAAGAGTCTTTTTTGAAGGAGAAATGCTTCTTAGTTGATGAAAACGACAAAATTATTGGACAGGCCAGTAAGAAAGATTGCCACTCGGTGCAAAAAAATGGGGATATTCCACTGCATAGAGCCTTTAGTGTGTTTCTATTTAATAGAAAAGGACAATTGCTGCTCCAGAAGCGGTCCTCGGAGAAGGTATTTTATTTTATCTCATGCATTGTTTTATGTGACCAAAAAGTAGATATTGGCTAGTACAGATCTAATTTTCAATTTGTCAAAAATGTATGTATGTACTTGACAAATTAAACACATACACATAACATATTCAAATTTTCTTCAATACTCACAGGTTTAGAATGTTGCAAAATTGATATCTTTGAAAAGGTTATGTTTTAAAACTGTTTTTACATAATGATCTCTTAACCTAGTTAATATTACCAGCTAGGTAAAACAAAATATATATATTTTATAATAAATGGATAAATATAATATATAAACAATAAGGTAAACAGTTCGTTCATTGACACCCAAGAAAAATAAATAGCCTGGATTTCAAATGAAAATACTTTTGCGTTTTCATTTTGGAATTAAGTTTCTAATAGTCTGTAGTAAAAGTGAAAGACCTTCCACAATTGTACTATTAATTACAACTTTAAATAAGTATTAACAGACTACCTACTATTATTGATTCTATGCTTTACATTTGACTTAACGTTGCCATATCCAAGAGGGAGAGATCCGATAGGGAAATATTTACTGTTTTTGACCATAACTTTCTTATTCTAAAACACATATTGCAAACAGACTATAAGACTACCTAAGTAGAACTATAACAAAAGTAGTGATGAATTTTCACTCAATAATTTCAAACATATGCGAAATAGGTAGATTTAATTTAGGAAATACGAAGATTGACAATTTTTAAAATTAAATCTTAATTATTTTGCAAACAACTGAAATTATTTAGTGAAAATTCATATCACTATACCTGTCATAGTACTGTTTAGGTAGTTCTATACTTTTTTTTACCAATATATGTATTAAAAAAAAAGTTATGGCCCAAAATAATAAATAATATATTATTGTCATAAGAAATTCTCACGGATTTAATGATATTAGTCTATTGTTCCTGTTATTTAACACATTCGTTTTGTCTAAACTTGAATACTCAACCATAATATGGAATCCAGGGTATCAAACTTACAGACACAGTTTGGAAAATATCCAACGTAAATTTTTAAAATATGTATCCTTCAGGGCTGATGGTGTTTACCCCGCTGTCGGTGCTGATCATTATCAATTATTGGCCAGGTATGATGTATTAAGTTTATTTGATAGAAGGGATATGCATTCTCTTATTTTTTTATTTAAAATTATCCATAACAAATTAAGTTGCCCATTGATTTTAAGTCAATTAAATTTCAATGTTCCGGTAGTCGCTACTAGACATACCAATTACATTTTATTTGTTAACCCCGAGGACCAACTTACTAAAATTTTCACCTCTCCTCTGTTTGTGCAATATTTATCATCGTGTACAGCATAATTTGGATATATTTTATTGTACCATTAACTCTTATCAAAAAGCTGTTTTTAAATGCTCAATAGTGTTTTTGTTGTTTTCTATTATTGTTTTTATTTTTTCTTTAGTATTTTTCTGTAAATTTATCTACTATTTTTTTTTTTTTGTAAATGTGTAGTTTTCCCATCCTTTAATTGGTATGTAAATACTGTTGGATGGTGTATTGCAATAAACAAATAAATAATAAATAAATATTTCATTATCAGATCTCTCTCAAACTTTCTTGGATATGCCCACCTTAAGTAGTTAATAATACATATTGTTTTATATGAAGTAAAAGTGACATATTTGTGTCAAATAAAAGACTTTTACTGCCGCTCACATGAAGTGTCAGAGAAGTGGCAGTTTAAGTTCACAAAATTTGCCATAAAAATCATGATTTTGTTGATGTTTGAAGAAAAAATACTTTTTTTCATTTAATGAGTGAATTTTTAAGTGACGGCTTAGTGACAGTCTTGATAACTTTCATTATTGACCTATAGGACTATTATTGACCTGTTCTTTGAAAAGGGCTGAGAAAAAAATTTCAGGGTGCAAAAATA
The DNA here is from genome assembly GCA_963675555.1 of Leptura quadrifasciata. Lineage (NCBI taxonomy): Eukaryota > Metazoa > Arthropoda > Insecta > Coleoptera > Cerambycidae > Leptura > Leptura quadrifasciata. The sequence goes on along the minus strand of OY776674.1, from coordinate 114,268,438 downwards.
AGTCAGTAGTGGCATGTCTATTCATTTGTACCATAGATAACTAGTATTATTTAAAAATCGGAGAGTTGTAGTAGTGTTGCAAATTTAAATCCAAATTTTTGAAATGTGTCATCAGATAATTTTTATGACTCCACACATACTTATTGGCAAAGATTGTACCTAATTCTATCATGGCAATTAGGTTTTATATGTTTTAGATAACTTATCCCGATTCATATACAAATTCATGCTGTAGTCATCCAGTGGCAGATTTTCCAGGAGAAGATGAAGAGGAAAATGCTATTGGTGTGAAACGGGCAGCACGGAGGCGTCTTAATTATGAGCTGGGCATACCTTTGGATCAAATTCCTCTGGAGCAATTAAATTATATTACCAGAATCTATTATAAAGATGAAGGTAATGGAAAATGGGGAGAGCATGAAATTGATTATGTATTGTTTTTTCAAGCAGATGTTAAAGTTAAACCTAACCCAAATGAAATATCTGAGATTAGTTTTGTTCCAAAGTCCGAATTAAATGATTTCTTACCACAACTAAGTGGACCTTTAACGCCCTGGTTCCAGTTAATTTTGAAGCATAGGTTGAGGTTCTGGTGGGATAATTTAGAACATCTAGAAGAAATTAAGGATCATGAAAAAATATTACACCTTAAGTTTTAAATGTGGTTTTATCAAAGTTTTTAAATATTAGGTACATTTGCAAAAGGAATCGTACCATTAAAGATTAAGTTTTACATACTTGTGCTAATGCTGTTCTCCTTTCATTTCTATTACATTTTATTGGATTTTATGCACCACAAATTAAGTATTATACATACAGGGTGTTATAAATGTCATTATTTTAATAGATGCCATTTTGGACTAAGGGAGTAATTAAGTAAAATTGCCTTAACCAATGATTAATAAACAACATTGGTTGCCTTGTAAGTCTGAGAAAGTGACTAGCGCATACCACCGCTTATATTACCGGAAGCTGCAGTCAAAATATGCTGTATTTTTTTGCAGTTTGCTAGCCAATGGCCTCTGGGAGTGTAAATTGTTTCATTTTACAAATTAATTAAAGCACTTAAGTAACATTACACTAAAATCTGATTTGCGTAAACAACTAGTGAGATAAACTGTGCTCAGCATTAAAATAATGATACTTATATTTCTAATACTCTGTATTTATTCATGTTATCTCATTTATGGACGATTCGTATTGTACTTTTGTAGTGTGCATTTTTTTGTTAACAAAACACAAATCATTTATAGCATTAACAAAATGTTATGGCCTATTTTGGGTTTTCAAAAACATATATTGCAAAAGTATGTTCCCCATCTAGTACTATGCAAACTTAGATTCTATTCTGATTTTGTGGTAATATCAATAGTTTAAAGCTGTTACTTGTCTAGTTAAATCCCTTAAAAACAGTTTCATTGTACCTGTATCAAAGCATCTACTAATTTCTTTAACAATACAATACCTACTTTATTTTCTAATGATGTACACAAGTAATGTTAAGCTGTTACATTTATTTATTGTTTTTTTTAGTATTTCCTGTATATAATTCACACAAATTTTGTAAAAATAAACAAATATATTGTTAAAAAAACTTCTTTGTACATACATACATTTATTTTTGCGTTTATACATGCCCGATTCGTCACATACTCCTTACGAAGACAGACCAAATCCGACCAAGACAGACCCGGCTTCGGGCTTGAAATCGTTTTGCTATGTTAAAGTGACGAGGGGGGTTAGGGAATGCAGGGGACGAAATATTGGCCGGGCATAAATTCGCGGAAATTTCGTCATTTTTATACCGATTTTGTTCCGGTCCCGACCGCATGAGGGCGCTGACTTTGGAGCTGTATATAGTATATAATTCCAGTCATATTAGCGACGAATACAAACCTGAAAATTGGCATCCGCGCCGAATTTACATTAGCGATGTTTTAGCGGCGGGTTTGCCCCTTATTGCTAATATATTATAATTTTAAAAATATTTGGTGCACACCTGAGTTTCATCTAAGGAGTGGCACGTTATGTATAACATAATATTATGTATAACATGTTCTAACAAAATTATTCTTTTCAATTTGTAACTAAAATTTAAAATTTTTTCTTTAGAAATATTCATAGCTTCTAAAAGTTGAAATAAAACAAGATTAATACATAAATTAGTATGAAATGTTTTTATTTAAAACTAAAAATCATATTTGAATTAAACAAAATGGTAAATAGAAAAAAATGGTTTACATTGTCAAGAAAAACTGTATAACCAAGAGCTATTTAATTTTTCAATGAGTGTCTGAGAATCTCCCTAAATTTACATGGTGTGAAGTCCTGTTTAAGGAAACAATCCTACGCTGGGCCCGAGTCCCGGAGGTGGGAGTTTCGTATGATGACTATTTTACATAACTCATGTTTCTTAGTGTACCATTTAAATTTTATAAAGAATGACTCGCCAGCCAAAGGAGAGTTGCGATTGAAGGAAAATCCGTGTGGTCGGATGCAATGGGGTACCATTAAACTAAGTGCAACAAAGTGTGTTTGAGAACCGCTTAAAATTTGGTTAGTTTTCTTAATTTGAATCAAAATGATCAAGAAATCATGTCTGAAGGATTTCTTATGGGACCGAAATTATTTATAAACGACCCCGGGCATTTGTCGCAAGAAATGACTTTTCTTCAATTTTTTTCCAAACCACTGAAAGAATTGATTTTGCAACATCAAAATGTCTCAATAGATTTGCAGTATAATATGGGCAATAAATAGTGGAAAATATCTCATGTTTCTGATTATTTGACATACCCGATAATAAATTAATAACCAATAAATTATTTTAAGCCATTGAAAAAGACGATAAAATGTAATTATATCAATTTGTGAATGACATAATGAAAGTTGTTAAGAAGTATATTTGCCGTATTTCTTAACATTTAAGCTTACTTAGCAGAGCGTAAGTATTACCAAAATTTATTCAAGCGATACTTTCGAACTACTTAATGCCTATATTATAATGTAAATTTACTTGAAGGAAGGGAAAACAATTTTTTAGCGGTTTGAAAAGAAAATTTAAAAAGGGACTTTTTGCGTTAAACGCCGATTACTAATTTCGCCCCCCTAAAAAAAACCTTCAAACATGATTTCTTGATGTTTTTGTTCCAAGTAAAGATAACGAAACCAACTTTAAACGGGTCTCAGACACATTTTATTTGCACTTAGTTTAATGGCCAGCCGATACACCTGCCCTTTGGATTTTCCTTCAAATGTCTGCCCGAAATTCTCCATTGGCTGATCAATAATTTTTTATAAATTTTAAATAGCTCTTAGAGACTGAAAATACTGATAATGGGCGTTATACGAAAGCTCCCCCACCGCCAGGGCCGGGACTAAATGTAGGGTTGTGTCCTTAAACAGGACTACGGGCTATACAAGCTGAAAGAGGTTCCCAGATACCCATCGAAAAATTTAGTAGCTCTGAAAAACACACAAAAACTAAAATTAAGACAATTTAAAAAAAGTACTTTTTTGCAGGCCTGTGAGTCTTGCATCATTAAAAACATTATTTACTTATTACGGTACGTATTGAATACTAATGTTTTAATCCGGACCCAGTCATTTTCATTAAAATCGGGATTATCTTTAATACTATAAGTATTTTCACGTAAAGTAGACAAGGAAAAGTACATGAGCGATGGTACATAATGAATTGCAAAAGTTAACATTAAAATGTACAGTTAAAAATTAGATTTCGTTTCATTTAATTTTGTAAACAGAACTCCTCGCCCTTAGGGCAATAAAGTTTTCAATTCCCTAAGACGGTAAAATATTACATAATTGTCAAAGAAGAAATCTGGTATATTTTTAATGAAAAATGAAGAGAGAAGTCATATTTAAAAAATAATGAAAGAACGACGGAAGAAAATAATATTTGGAATGTAGATTGCCAAGAAAAAAATTTATGGCATATTTCCTGGAAAACATTTATAAAGTGGTTACCAACAAGAAAAAATAACAAATAAAAGGTCCTAAATAGAAAGGGATGTTTAGTGTCAGTACTTTTGCAGATTTCTTGGTGTGAAAGCATATTACAGGGAATAAAAAAATATAAGTAAGTATTCATTTTTGGTATAGCAAATTATGAAATTTTATCTGGTGTCGGATATAATACTATATGTGTGACAGCTTTATTGATACCAGAAAATATATGCCTTTTACGGAATCAAAATATCTATTTTTAGTTTTCGAGTAATTGGCATTTGAGAGTTTCACGTCAAATACTATCGAAAGTAAAATGAAAATTGAGGAGACATAAAATAGTTTTATGACTAGCTTTGTTATTATGCATGAGGTATTCTTTGATAACATATGTATATTGCAAAAAGTAGGCGTCTATCGGAAAAATACATAACAAAGTTAACTATATAAATAAATACCTAATATGCGCTTCTACGCCTCTTTTAAGAATATAAATTTTATAAATCAATTTTAGGCTTATTTAATGTTATGTATTATAAACCAAATTTCAGATGTGCTCAATATTATACTCGAATAATGCTCTTTTTGCTTCTAAATTGACCTAAACATTTATAGTTCAAACTTAAAACTTACTTTATAAAAATAAGGATAAAAAAGTAGAGCTCAAAACATGCCACATTTTAAAAATTGCGAATTGCAGAAACACACAAGCAATTTTTTATTACCTCAAACTTGTTGTTTAATGTCACAAGACAAGTTGACAAATATAACAATTTTTTTAAATTTTTCTGTCGATTTAGCGTTAGCGTTCATAATGTGGAAGTTTACTATTCCACTTGCAAACTAATCGTAATATCGTGCAAGAACTATGGCAACATTGGCGGGTCTGTAGTAGTTGGTAGAATGGCGGAAATTGTATATGTTGGCTTGAGTACGTAATAATAATGAAATGGCTTGTAAACGTCGGTTAAATGACGTGAAAATTTTTTATTCGAATTTCTTTTACCCCTCTCGATTCTAGTTGTTTTGTCAGGTTAAAATAAATATATAACACATAAATTTTTGTTAATATCATCAGTATTTCTAGTGGGTCTGAGGTGGCCTGAAGAATCTCATGGGTCTGACTATGTCGATTATATCAATATATATACATATACATATATACAGGGTGTCCCGAAATGGTGGGCAATCTCTCGGATTTGGGTAGAACTAGTAAAAGTAAGGTCACAAGTCCGTATATTTTTCTTTCCTCCGAGGTACCCCTACGAAGATATTTGCTCTTGAAGTTGAAGGTTAAAAATCCATTTTTTGCGATAACTTTTTTATTGTTCAATTGATTTTAATTATTTTTGGATCAGTATCATATTATTTCAATCCAGTTAGGTCAGTGTATTAGAACCTTGGATAACATTCTTGGGGGCTCGGGGGCAAAGCACCCATTGCCTTAATAAGTTGAAAAAAATGTTCAGCCTATTTTCTTTTATTTCTAACGTTATTTTTAAATTTTTGAGCCATTTTTACGTAAAAAACGTATACTTGTTTGATGTCGGTAATATGAACAGTTTTAGAGATAAATGCACTTAATTATAAAATTGCGATTTTATAATAGTAATTTTTAAAAATTAAATAAACACGAGGATTATGTACAAAACAACATTTATTTCTCTATGAGGTAGTAAGTACTTACCTAAACTTATAAAAAGAAAATTTCTTGAACACACAAAACACAAAATTTGAAACTTTACTGAAAACTAATTAGGGACATGGAAAAATGAAGATTTATGAAATTTCATAACAAATGAGCACCTCCTTCTCTAATGCATGCTTGTCCACGACGAACTGACGATTGGTGGACTCTCCACAACATTCCTTCGTTTTCTCTAATTGCATTTGAATGGTACATAATTCTCTCGTATAATTCTTCTCTTGTCTCTACTGGTGTGGCATATACGAGACTCTTTAAATGCCCCCACAGGAAGAAATCAAGATTTAAATCGGGTGATCGGGGAGGCCAAGGAATAGGCCCACTCCGACCTATCCACCGGTTTAGATGCGGGTACGTTATTACTACATAGACTTAAATGTGCGTGAAAGTGTTTGTATAGATATGGAGATAATAGAGGTGATTGTTTCCTTGTGTGTTAATTCCGAATTTGAGGAACTGTTCATCAATAAAGAACCCCCTAATGAGTAAAATTGGACAGAATTTTAGTGGAATAGGCCTACAGGGTAAACCACTGGAAAAAAAATGCACCGAGATCTCTATCTCAAGGGTGGTGTGGAAACGAGCCCAAATAAAAAAAAAACTTCCTTTGTGGAAGAAAAAAGGGAAAATAAATAAAAATCACTTACGTCAACACTCGCTAGACATGCATTTTATAGAGAAAATTCTGCTCTATAAATTCATTCTTTTGCGTTTTTCTCGTTAAACTAACCGATTTTGAGACATTTGCTGTGAAACTTGGTGTAAGATCGATTTGTACCTGCGTGCTCCCAAACTACCCCTCAGTTTGAACGTTATTACTGCGAAATAGGTCGGGACAATAGGGCATTTATTATACAGAATTTAACGAGAATTTTTTTATTTCCTATACTTTTTCTCTCCCAACGAACTGTTTACAAGATAAAAGTGAAAAACCAGCGTTAAGTCCCCATTAGGGGTGGTTTTTTTTGCAAAAAAAGGGACTTTCCGTTCCTGAATGGGGTGGGAACTTTTCGGGTATCTATTCCTAACCCTATCGAGAGTACGCATCTCTAATATTATTTCTTTAAAAATTATTTTTTCTATAATACCTAATTAGCGTGGACTACCTCCCGTAATACTAATGCAAATTTGTTTATCCCCGTTTTTGAGGGTGCTCAACACAATGATAATATTCATTTCCCTTTACATGTCGAAATACCCTTAATAACCCTCACCCAAAAAGTCCCCACATGACCAGTATCAATAAATATGAAAAGGGGGTGGAGGGTGGTGGAGAACTGAATATTACCATCGTGCTGAGCACCCTCGAAAACAGGGATATGCAAATTTTCATGCATTTTGATATTTTTGAGAATATTTTAGTGTTAGGGGAGGGGGTAGTTTCAACCTAGAGGTGGATAAGATGTATCGTTAAATATCATACGGCCTACCCGAATCTTGCCTAAAAAACCGATTCGCATGCTTACGATGGAAAAAAAACCGCAAAATAGGGGTGGGAACCTTAAAAATATCACCATCGTGTTCAGCGCCCTCGTAGAGAGGGGGGGGGGGGGTGCTCATGTTTCACCCCTCTCACAGAACTTTTGTGTTTTAACCCTTTCTTGCAACTTTTCCAGGAGTATAATGGCCCATAATTTAAAATACCAGTATGCTTATCTTGACTGTATGCTACAATCTGAGAGTGTAAAATACTCTCAAGCTACAATGAACTATCTATTTTTTTATGAATGGCTACGCTGAAAACGCTGTGGGCACCGATTTGCATTGGGTCAATTAATGTAGTAACAGCTTGCCTCGTCTATCTTCTGTTATATCTATGGTAACGTCATAGGGCAATATCTCCTTGTGTTTGTGGACTGGTAGCACTGTATTTCTTATCTGTCGTGTTATCTAACCTTACTTTTGAAAAATTATTTTCATGTAAATTGAGGTTATGCCCCATGCAAGTTTAAGTGTTTAGAAATAAAAATACTTGTTTAAATAACAATGAAAAGGACGCCGATATTATTACGTCAGCACATTGGATGGCATTTTATAAAACACTGGAGGGTTCAAGGCAAACGAAAACCAGTGGAAACTGGTGCTGAAAAATTACTGAAAGAGAACGGAATTCCTGTTTGCAAACCAGAAGATATTCTTAGGACAAAAAAAACATTTGAAAGGTACAACGCAAGATTATCAGATATGTAGTAGGTATTGCAATAACTTATTTTTAGAGTTGAAGTTGTCGGTTATGGAAAACGACCTATATTACTAGATGAAACACACCCAGATTGGCATAAGCAACCTCTCTTGACATACAAAGACAATAATGTGTTACTAGAAGGCTTACAGCAAGCAAAAATTCTTACAAATTCTGTAGAGCTCAAAGAGGGTTTACCAGAAAGTATTGTGTTAAAGGATAATATAGAAAAGGATATAAATAATCGTGTTAAAGATATTATACTTGGATCATTCATTTTCGATGTAGAACAAAAGAAATTACCTAAACTTAAAGACCCTGAAAGGCCAGCTTGGAATTTTCCTAGGTCATATGGTATTACCCGACCAAGAGCAAAGTTAGTTAGTTGAAAACATATGACTATATATTTTTCAATGATTTTCTTTTAGCAAATTAATTACATCAAGGCTTCTGCAGCTAATAGAATCTACATGTACTCACCAGGAATTACTTAAGGATAGATATATCTTTAATGATTTGCTTTTTTCATTCCCTTTTGAAAAACAAGGGGATCTTTTTCAATTTCAGCTTATTGGAGACACTGTTATGACAAGTTCCAAACGATTATCTCCTGTCACAAAGGAGTCGACGGAAGGCACAGAACTACCTATTATTACTCCGATTGAACCCACCATTACTTTGAACAAAGAAAATATTTATCAAATCAGAAATATTTATCGTAAGTATCTGACATACTGTAGCATTATTTCCAAGAAATACATTCATTAAATTTTAACGAATTTCTGAAAATCTAAATTACTGTCTAATAACTTAGATATTATTGTATCTATCTCTACATAATACATTGTTTTTGCTTAATACTGAGTCAATGTATATTACTTTAGTTACTAAATTGTGTTTATTTGTTTTATATCATACTACTCATTTCGAAGTAATATTCCGGCATTTTCACGAAAACAATAATCCTACAAACTATTATTTAATAAAATAATTATTTGTTTACAGCAATCAGATCTCATACCAAGAAATCTCACCCTCATACTATTTTCATATTTTATAATAAGGAGGAAGTAAAAAATTTATTTGAAGAAGAGGTAACCGAAACACAAATTTTTGGAAGATCCCTCTTGAAGTCGTTTACCATTTCTGCTAGCTATGCCAAAAAAATATATGGAGTAAGTACAATAGACAATATACTTTTTGAAAGACACTCAAAAAACTTTTCTCGCAAAAGTTCTTTAATAGGTACCAGTTTCGTGAACAAAATTTCTTCACATCGTTAGCAACTGGAGCACAAATTAGGAAAATATGTATAAGCCAAATGTTGTAAAAGTTATTTATAAGTCAATTAACTTATTGAACAAAATGTGTCGGATGCACCTAACCAGTGATACTGTATTGTTTTTTTCTAATGTTTATTTATTTTTATACAGGATAACGTAAAGTTATTGCCGGAACCAGTGACAATCCAGTGTATACACTCAGACGGACAGTTTTATCACTTTGGAGTATTCCAGTTGAATACATTAGATTTAGATGGGAATGTTACAAGAAATGTTTGGTACCAGACACCCCTGTTTAATTTATTTGATAAATGCTGTTATGAGCTTGGTAAACCTATATTAAATGGGTATGATAGTAAGGTAATTAAATATTTGTATGCATTTTATAACAATGTGTAATAGTTTGGATCAGTGTGTAACAATTTATATAAATATAATTAATTGTTTATACATTTTGGTTTTGTATATTTATACCTAATATATAATTTATATGTCATAATTACAACAAAATTTAAACTGAAATATACAAGAGATGACCGAAAATTACATCAGAATTTTTGGAGGGAAGACGTCCTACTCAAAAATTATAAATCAAGAAGTGTTTGACAATGCCTCCTATGGGAGTTATGGCAGTCTGAAAATAGCACTCAAAATCTGGGTTTCTTATGTAGTTTTAATTTTACTTCTTATCTAAGGGCATTTGCTTTCAGTTTAAAATAAAGATAACAAAAACTTCATTTTGTCTTAATAATTTATATATACAACAAGGTTTTGACACTTTTTCAGTTCAAATTTACTTGAAATAAAACAAATAATATTTACAACTTAAAATTATGTCACACAGATGCCCTTTTTATCTTCAGATTTGATGATAGTACAGTTTGTGATGGATGATAACTTGTATCTAAAAGTAGCTCCTCGTTTTCTGCATGATTTAGTCCCAAACAATTGCAAGAACAAACCGACATTTGATCTATTTCCCCTTCCTCCCCAATATATGCGTGTCCAGCCAGTAATTTACCATTTACTGCCATTACTTCACCGTCTAAGGTTAGCACATGGTGGGATGAAGACTGTAAATCTTGATCATCCCTTCGTATATCTTCGGCATTCCTAAAATTTTTATATTATGTAAATAGGAGCTGAATGAATTATACCTCAGTTATTCATCCAAATATCCCATTTACCTAATTATAAACAACGATTAAGTACAGCAGTTAACTTACATTGTCATAAACCTCAATACTAGTAGATTGATACTTGCTGCAACTACAGCCAAGCCGAACAGAATAAAAACTAAGCTCAAAGCCACATAGCCTGGCTTGTTTATCAAAGCATTGTCATTCTAAAATTTTAAAATATATTTATTTTGTAAACGGTTTTAGGTAATTTGTTACCTGTAGCGCAACATAATCCCCGAACCCTATAGTGGTTAAAGTTACAAAACAGTAATAAAAACTGTCAAAATAGGTCCACCCTTCATAGCGTGAAAAAACTGCAGCTCCTGTGGTAATTATTATGGAAGACAACATACCTGTTGCGAACATAAGGTTCATTTCGGTTGCCTCAATTTTTTGACAGCTTAAATACTTTTTAATTTGTCGTATGACAATGGAAGCAAATTTGTTTAATCGTTCACCGATGCTTTGGAACATTACAAGACCTAGGGGAATGCCAACCTAAAATTCAAGAATGATTACGAATGCTTTAGGTTTGTATTTAAAGTAGACAGTACCATGGCATAACCCATGCAAAATGCTTTGCCACCTGCAGTAACTGGCGTTGAGTGCCCATAACCAATCATAGCCAGCACAACTGTTGCAAAATAAAAGGCACCTGCGAACTTCCATTGTGGCCCAGCCTTATGGGGTTTGTATTCAATAATAACCAATTCTATCATACGATAATCATCTTCGGTTATGTTGTATTTTTTCTTTAAAGCATTTGTTGAAACTATAGTAGAAACATAATATATAGTACACTCAATTAAGATAATTTTTAAGTAAGTGTACCTTTTAATAACCCGTCTCTTCTTTCTTCTTCTTTTGATTCTAAAGCATCAAAAACTGCTGCACCGATCAAAAGATATGTGAATGTACAAACCACTAAAGATAACGTTCTGACATTTTGTCGTTTCATTTCTTAAAGTATTTAAATCATAGGTATATCCCCTTGTTAAAGATGGTTTATATATTTTCCAAAAAATCGATTTTCTACCGCCCCAGCAAGTAACATTTCGTTTTACGCAGATGTTGTTGGCTATGCTGATTTAGCTGGAGACCACAGATCCACGGTGTAGTATATTTGGTGATGCGACCAAAGAATTTATTCTTTGGATGCGACAAGACCCGTATGAATAGCTTCGTAAGTGTTTAGTTATGTATAATGCAATAGATGGCAGGACAAATAAAGTCTCGTCGTTACTTACGCATGAAAATATTAGAAATACAGTTTACATACATAGTTAATGCTCCGTAGATTTGTTTTATTTATATTTAAAAAGCCTTTTAGTTCGTTCTTTTTGTCTTAGTTTTGCCGTTTAGTTGTGTATATATGCAACACTACATGCATCAAAAGAAATCCGTCTATCTATGCCTCGCCCAAGGATTGTAAACATCGCCTAGGTAATTGCAGGGGTATATTCCTGGCGACATCTACTGAATTAAATAGAAACCAAGCACTTATGAAGCCGTCGATTAACATGGCAAGTGCCGTGTGTCGGACAACCTAGAAAGTATACTTATTCTGAAAACACGGTGGCCGCCATTTTTATCTACTTTATGTTTATAAAGGAAAGATGCATATCTGGGAAATGATCTCAAACAACAGTATTTACAAAGGGCAATTAGTTTTAGATGTGGCTCTCATTATCAATGTTATTGCTTATTCTTTGTATCTTTTTTATGTCGTATGCGTCTTTTTAGATATTGTGTGGTTTTATACAAATGAAATTAATTTGCAATAAGAAATTTTAAAATGTATAAATTAGCAGAAAAAATCCATAAAAGCAAAACATCTTTGATAAAAGTACTTATAAGTAAATAAAATAATACAAGTTTAACTTACATATCTTACAGTTAACAAATTTTGTTATTTTAAAATTAGAAATTACAAATTAACAGAAAAAATGCAGTATTTCCATTTAGGGTAGTTCAGGGTCTTCTGTGGGGTAGTTACATCAGAAAATAACTAATCAAACGTATAGTATTTGTTTTAGCACCAATAAAATATCTTTTTTTATAATATGCAGGTCAGTCTTTTATGAATAGATTCCTAACAAAACGGTTATACCTAATATTTAAGCCGTACAGTATAATACATATACGTATAATCAAAAGTACATCATTTACCAAGGATAAAGATACAACTCTGATGTAGTTTCAATAGCGAATAATTATTTTAACATTTAGTCAGATATAATCTTATAACTTCATTTTTTAGTTGAAATGTGCTTTTAGAGGGCGGAATATTAAAACATAATATTTTTAGTCGCAAACTCCTCTATAAAATCCTTATTTTACACTATAAGGAACGTAACCATCAGACTGCAACCAACAGCTATTCTCCGGGCTATGTGCCCCGTCGAGCGCTGAATTACAAGTTACAAGTCTGGCGCGTTAAGTGTAATAATTGCATATTACCATCAAAACGCTAATGCTTCGATTACAACAAACACCAGCCGAAAGACTGATCCTACTTAAAGGAGCTCTCTTGCCAGCCGTCACACACCACTTGCAGACTGCAGTGTCAAGCAGTTGGCACTTGTCAGTGCAAGGTAGGCATGTGACGACCGGCACGAAGATCCTCGTGCCGGTCGTCACATGCCTCTACGAAGCATTAGCGTTTTGATGGTAATATGCAATTATTACACTTAACGCGCCACTTGTAACTTGTAATTCAGCGCTCGACGGGGCACATAGCCCGGAGAGTAGCTGTTGGTTGCAGTCTGGTTACGTTCCTTATAGTAAAATAAGGATTTTATAGAGGAGTTTGCGACTAAAAATACTATGTTTTAAATTTAATTTTTTGGTCTGTAGTATAGGATACAAATTATTATATAAGTCTGATTTGTCAAAATAATTTGGCATATACTAAATCAGGGCCGATTGCAGGGGTGTGGGAGCCCGGGGCACTGAAGAAAGCGGAGGCCCTTTCAATCAATAAATATTTTTTGATAATTTTCTTTTTACATTTAAAAACATATTTCCACTATTAAGATGCATACAATTGTTTGTAATTTTAAAAAATCCTTATTACTTACTGACGAGTGATAAGCAGAGCTGTACGTGTGAAGAATTTTTTTGGACACGAGACAAAATGCAAACAAATGCGACACGGGGGTAAAACGAAAGCTGGTCAAGGGACACAATGTTAAGCTGAATGGAGTTTTGCTAATATCTTGCCCTGTGTCTTGCTGACATTTCGCCCCGTGTCCAGCTTGAATTTTACCTCGTATTTAGCTTGGCATTTTGCCCCTTTACCAGCGTACATTTTTCCCATATCCAATAAGTAAACATTGAATTTTACCGCTATTAAATTTTGCAAGAGGCCTAAATTTTGAAATAGGGGTCGCATCAGACGGTGGGCATAGTGAGCGGCCGCCCAGGGCGCCAGGATTATAAGGGCAACATTTTTGGCAGCGATACGAATATTTTAAGAATAGCAGATTGTCAAGACAAAAGTTAATGTCACTGGAGAGGTAATTTCAAAACCTCGTGAACCGCGAAATGCGCAAAAGGCGGAGCTGGTTGTGCGCTATAAGTACATTGCTTATAGTGCAGGGAGGGGGCTAGAACGGCTCTCGAGTTCCACCACTGAATAGATTTGACACAGGATGAAAAAAATATCCCTTGTTTGGATATATTTCATTACTCATTACTTTCTTAAAAATTATTTTTTTATTATAAAATTAACAAACAGGCTACCACAGAAAGCATGAAAGAATATACGGAAATAGTTGTTTACGTTACATGTCCGGAAAGTCATGTGTTATTACGGTACGAGTTAGATGTTTACTGACGAAGCGACGCAGGAGCCGAGTCCGGAATTTCTAAACGAGCACTGTAACATCACTTAATTATAACGGATGTGTAACGTACAACATTTTATTTCATACTGTGCTTTTGATATTCAGCGATTTAACTAAAGTGGCATCATATCTTATTTTTATTTGATAATTCAAAGAAACGTCAAAATGCAAATTAAAGATATTTTGACATTTTGAGCATCAAGATATTTAATATTTTTCAATAACATTAAATATTAAGAGAATTGCCCGAAAAGTCTCCTAGCAACCTTTTTCCAGCTCTGATCCCGTAATAACCCATTTTTTCTACGCCTATTATGTAATATGAGCATTATAATGTCGATTTTAAATAAGGAGTGACCTATATGCCAGTAGCTGATATGTAATATTTATTACATGCCTCTAGAATGTAACAAGCCTAGGTGGCGCCATCCAGTAGTAGTGCAATTTGTAATACTGTTTGTGTTTCTGTTGACAGTTGACGTTTCTATTGACAGTTAACCTTTCACGTTTCACCGTTGCAGTGGTAAAATAAATAAACATATTACAAATAAACCTAATTTATAGGCGTAGAACAAGTATAGTCGTTTCGAATGGCAAACAGCATTTCTTTTATATGTTTCGCAGGGAGTGAGTTCTCTTCTTTTCCAGTATCTCTATGGTAGGAAGCGCCATCTCTGGGCTGAACTTCTCATTACATTGCTATCCTCTGTCTACAGAGACCTCTCCCTGTAAGAGAACACATAACAAATATATTGTTATGAATACTTAAAACATTTTTCTCAAAATATATACCGTCTGTTTATTTTACGAGGGCTACACCAAATATCTCGCTTTATATCTATTGTAGAAAAATAAAGTTTCAGAAACAGTTATCCCATTTTTTGTGAGCTATATTTCAGTAAAAAGAAAGAAATCCATAGCCTACCTACTTTTAACAAAAACCTGAAAATCGGGAAACCACAAACGGTTATAGCTTCCTTATTTGAGAAGATACGAAAAAAGTTAAAGGGATGAAAGTTAACTGCAAAGACAATAAGAATCATAATGTGTATAAAAAAATTCGAAAACGCAGCTGGCTTTGACATGCGCTCTTGTGCAAAATTGAAAAGAACAAATCTCAAGGCCAGTTTTTAGAAAAAAAAATTTAAGCCTATTTTGGCCATATTTTGCATTTGTTTAAAAATCCAATTAACAAAAAATTAATTTTATCGGTCATTTTGAAAAAATTTTTGCCTAAAATAAACTCTTTTTTTATTAAAGTAAAGGTATTAACAATTTTTTATGATCTGATAAAAAAAATTTCAAAATTTTCTTTAAAACGGCCGAAAAAATTCATTTTTTTCTTTATCGGGTTTTAAACAAATGCAAAAAATGGCCAAAATAGGTTTAAACAAATTTTTTTTACGGCATCAAAAAGCTCGTATCGAGGCCTAACTTTCTAAAAAAAATATCCGTTTTGAACTTAATGGCATAAAATGGAGGCCAATTCAAAAATTCGATTGCGAACACTGGATTTAATATTTTTGCACCAAATTTTCAGGGTGTTTTTGCTAGAAAAAAAGACAGCTGTTCTGAAAGTTCACCCAGCGGCTCTGGGCAGCAAAATGAAGAAAACACGATTTTTGGCCAGTTTTTTCACATTTGAAGGTTATTGTTGCGCTCCTAAGACCTACACTAAACGTTGATTTGTAAGAAATTTAATTACAACGATTTTGTTTCTTTTGTGTTGTCCCGATCGGACCTATATATCTCGAGTTATTTACATTTTTAGGTTGAAAAACGCGATTAAAAAAATTAAATTGTTAATAACAATTGGAGCACAGAGTCTTTAAAGTAAAAAAATTTTTCGGATACCCCCGAGCACCTCCCCAACAGGATCCTACCATAAAATTGCTTATGGAAAAAGTTCCTTTATATTGATTTTTTGTGCTATTTTTACTGGGCTATTATTGTCAGTGCAATTTTGACGCTGAGATGGCAGTCACGGTTTACGGAGGTAGATTTCCAGATGCTCCGCAGCCAAATCGAACTATGTTTAGCAAGTTAGTTCAAAATTTAAAAGCACACGGTTAATTTTCGAAAAAAAAAAAAATACTAAGGCGAGGGTATGTTGCGGATAATGTAAGAAAAGTGAATAGAGTATTGAATTATGTTAAGCAAAATGAAGAAACCTCATTGAGACCAATTCAGAGAAATTGTCGCATAAGAAAAGACAGTGCAAGAAAAATATTTAAACAAAAACGGATGATACAAAATGAAGAAAGTTTAACATTTAAATGAGGGAGATAAGCCGAGGAGAGTAAGATTTTATAGATGGTTGTTAAATAAAAAAAGGAATGAGACCCGCTAATATGTAGCAAAATTCTTTGGTAGGACGAATCAAATTTTTCTAATAATGGATTTTTCAATAGAAATATGCATTATAAGTGGACACGAGAAAATACATATTGGTGCAGCGAGAGACTGCTTTCCAAGACAGATTTTCTACGAATGTTTGAGTGGATCTTTTAGTGACTTTATATTTATGATGGCAAATGAACCGGTCGTAAATGGTACCTTAATTTCCTGTAAAACGAATTTCAATTTTCATTCATGAATTAACAGTGGCAGAAAGATTAAATTATTCATATTTTCAACAAGATGGGGCTACACTTCATATTGCTATAATATGGACAAATTATTTAAATAAATTCTATGGCCAGCTCGATCACCAGATATTACTCCCTTGGATTTTTTCGTCCGGGGTTACATTTCAAACTGCCCCTGAAAATATTGAAGACATCAAAACCAGAATTAGAAACGAATGTGGAGCAATTATTACTCCTGAAATGCTGAAAAACGTAATGCGTGAGGTGTCTCGTAGAGCACGTCTGTGTATTAGAATGCATGGTGCACAATTTGAGCATGTGTAGTTAGAAAAATAAATACACACATTTTTCTTTTCAGTATGGTAGTAAGTGGTACTGTTATACATAGTTTTCTTATAATTCTAGTATATACATTAATAGATTTAATTTTTACAAATAATGTTAATATTACGGTTAAATCTGATATAATAGACATGGCTTGGTTCTCGGACCATCATCTGGTCTACTTCCGCTTACCCTATCCGTATTTACTAATATTTCATACCTTTGAATCTTTAAATCTTTTATGTCCCTTTCTTCCTTTATGTTTGTTCATGTTTGTTCCGTTTGTTTCTTGTTTTCCTTTTGTACATTTTTGTTTCTAAATTAGTTTCCCATCAGAATTTTTCAACAAAAATGAAAATTTTCGAAAAATCAAAATTATCAAAAATATCAAAAAATCGTTGTCCGTGGATAACTGCCAACATCAGACTTATGATGAGAATTCGGGATAAAGTCTTATCTGAATATCGTGCATCTCTAAAAAACAGCAGACAGATATAAAGCGGGACTATTATAAAAACTGCAGGAACTATGTCACTGCTGCTATTCGCAGGGGAAAAAAATTCTTCATAGAACACATATTAAAAATGAATAGTAAAAACTCTAAAACTTTGTGGCAAACCGTAGACTGAATATTTATCCAAAAAACAAAAACTCATTAATTCCAGATGATATCTCAAATCCTAATGAAATAAATGATTTTTATGTAAATTCAGTGAAAGCTAATCCTGTTACTATTAACCAGTTTAAAAATTCAAAATTTCACCATTTTAAATTTACTCTTGCCAGTACCACTGAAATCTCTGATATAGTAAACAATTTACGCAGCAATGCAAGGGGCCTGGATGATATATCTGCCGAAATGATGAAATTATGTATACCAATACTGTTTAAAAATATTGTTCCATATAGTAAACTGTTCGCTAGAAATTTGATGTGTACCATCTAGTTGGAAATGGGCTCTTATAACACCAATTCATAAAAAAGAAAAAGTAAGCAACATTAGTGAATTACGCCCCATAAGTATTTTGCCAGCACTAACCAAAGTACTAGAACGATATGTGTATCTACAGCTAGAAAAGTACATAGACACAGTTGATATCTATCTTACCTGATCGGCAGTCAGGGTTCCGTCGGGTTATAGCACAGCAACTACACTGCTCGACATAACTGATGATGATATGCTACAAGGAATCGATAACAAAAAAATTACTATCACGGTTATGCTAGATTATTCAAAAGCTTTTGATTGTCTAGATCATGAGCTGTTACTAACAAAATTAAAATACTATGGATTTTCTCTTAATGCCCATAGTTGGTTTGAAAATTATTTAAGCAACCGTTATCAAATAGTCCAAATGATAAAAAATGACACACCTATTCGTTCCAGGCCAGCCGGTATTCAAAGTGGCGTACCCCAGGGGTCTATATTAGGTCCCTGCTGATGAACAGACATTTGTTCAAGCCAACATGCATTGTTATGCTGATGCTTGTCAGATATATTTATCCTTTGAACCGCATGGGGAGTTTAAACGACGGCTCTTTTACTTGGAACGGAGAAACAATGTGAAAAAATCTCATTAGTTGGCAAAATACATATTAATAATTTGCCAGTTTCAATAAATAAACAATGTGAAAAAAAAATCTTGGTCTCACAATTGACCAAAATTTAAATTTCACTGGACATGTAAACGAAATAATAAAAGTAGGCTATTCAAGGCTAAAATGTCTGTACAAATTTAAAAATATACTAAGTACCTCGGTAAAATTAAAACTGACAGAATCGTTGGCTATTTCTGTAGTCGATTATTGTGATGTAGTACATGGTCCGTGTCTATCGGTGCTGATTCAAATAAAATTCAAGTCTTACAAAATACGTCCATGCGATATTCAGCTAAAGTTAAACGTAGAGATCATATCACGCCTTATTTTGAATACCATGGATGGATTAAGATGAACGTCCGTCGAAATATTCACTACCTGTGTTTACTACATAAAGTTTTGCAAACAAATCGACCATGTATTTAAAAAATAAGATAGTATTTGGAGGCGACATCCACAACATATCCACGCGAAACCCAAACATGTTGCACGTACCTAGACACTACACTGTATATTTCAAAGGTTCATTTTTTTATCAAGCCACCGCTCTCTATAATATGTTACCACAATCCATTAGGAATATTAGTAGTCATTCTATCTTTTAAAAAAAGTAATTATTTTGATCCAATTCTGTATTTCGAAATAATTTTCTGATTGATTTTATTTATATCGTCATCTGTTTGTACACCAGCTCAGTATATATGTATGTGCATATATACATGTATATCTATAGCTTAGGTATCTACACACGCTTCATTTTTGTTACTAATAGATTGTCTATTTGTTAAATGTATGTTTAATTATGGAACTTAGGATTGTGACTGTATTATATTCAAATTAGGGGTTGGGCCTTGGGCTGAGCCCCACCAAATAAAGAGTTTTTGAATTTGAATTTTTCGTTTTTTTGGATTTTGTGAGAAAACCCGAAAATCGTAAGTATTTTCTAATGCAACCAGATCACCTCCCCCCTTTCCATTTTCGAGGATGCTGAAAATGATGGTGGTGGGCAAAATTCTTTTTAAGCATGCACAACCCTCCAATCGGCCAAAAAACACCCCCAAATTTGGGTGAAACGCAAAGGATCGCGCTTCCGTACTACAAAATCCGCTTATCCCCGTTTTCGAGGATGCTGAGACCGACGCCAGTCTTGAAAATCATCCCCGATGCAAACCCACCCCCCAAAGAGCCAAAAACACCCCGGAAAAGGGAATAAAACGCGAAGGAGCATCCGACAAACATTGGTGATCCTTGATTAATTTTATTGTGCTACTGTTTCCCAACATATTTCTGTTTCGGTCTGAAAAATGTGATCATCAGGTGGTTGTTTTTTTTCCTAATTTCATGTGTTTTTGTCTATCGATTGGTGATTTTCGATCAGTTAACACCCCGACAAAAACGAAATGACTAAAAAGGTTTTTTTAGCGTTAGCTACTCTCTACCACCCTCATTGCCCCCTCACCCTATTATTAAAGGGATTAAAAAAAATTAAAATGTGATTTAGTGTGTATACAAAAACGAAACGTCTAAAAAATTTTTTTTGGCATAAGCTACCCCCTCTACCACCCCATTGTCATCCCCACCCTGTTATTAAAGGGGGTAAAAAAATTAAAGACTTGGATACAAAATCTGGATGTGGAAGTAGTGATTCCTTGGGCAGCGGTTTTTTTTCTTGTATTAATAAGATTATATAAATTATTTCGTATTTTATACGTAGTATATAAGTCACTGTGTTCATTTATAAAAGTGTTATGGCTGATTTAATGTTATAAATAAAATCTATGTGCAGTTCTGTATACGTGATTTTTCCACGTCAACCCTACAGACGCAGTGTACGTCGATTTTTTTCTGTTTGACATTTAATCCAGAGACATATTAGTTGCAGTACGAAAGAATAGATGATTTCCTTGCATCTCCTATGCTTCGCGTACACAGACATCCGTCAAAGTAACGGTTTTTTGCTGTTTGATAGATGGGCTCATGTCAGGTGAGATTTTCAAGGCTGGCATCGGTCTCAGCATCCTCGAAAACGGGGATCGGTGTTTGTCCGACGGAGCGCGCTCAAAGGATATATGTAAATTGGGGTGAAATGCAAAGGTTATTGACAGTTTGGGGGGTGGGTTTGCATCGGGGATGATTTTCTAGACTGGCGTCGGTCTCAGCATCCTCGAAAACGAGGATAAACCGATTTTGTCCGACGGAAGCGCGCTCCTTTGCGTTTCACCCAAATTTGGAGTTTTATGGCCGTTTGGGGAGTTGTGCATGCTTAAATAGAATTTTGCCCACCACCATCGCTTTCAGCATTCTCGAAAACGGGAAGGGGAGGTGGTCTGGTCGAGTTAGAAAATACTTACATGTTCGCCCGTCTCACAAAATCCATTATTATGGCATAACTGATTTTTACGATTCGAATTGTGATTTTCGTAAATAATTAAATTTTGACACTATCAATTACAATTTTTGTGAATTGTTTCATATCGTTGGAAAGAGAAAAAATAAACGAAAGTAATGGTGTCATGGCCTACTTTGAGATTTGTTCTTTTCATTTTTGCACAAGAGCGCATGTCAAAGCCAACTGCCAAAGAAGAACAGCAACAACCAACAACGTATGCATGCCTACCCTACGTCGCGGGAGTTACAGATAGGCTGAAGAAGATTTTACTCAAAAAGAAAGTAGGTGTACGGTTTCGAACAGTGAAGAAAATACAGCAGATGCTTCCCTCAGTCAAAGACCCTGTCCCCAAACTGTTATCAAAAGGTGTTTACCAGTTGAAGTGCACATGTGGTAAGAGCTACATGGGACAAACAGGACGGAGTATCCAGTGCAGAATCAAAGAATACCAGAGAAATACCAGATTTGGATACACGGATAGGTCGGCGATAGCAGAACATGTCCATAATAACGAGAACCATAAAATCGACTACGAGGACGTCAATATATTAGACAGAAATACGTGCTATTATCCGCGAATCATTAGGGAATCACTGGAAATTATGAAAAATGGAAATGGGTATCGACTTAGTAACACGTGGAGACTGGTATTGCCAAGTACCAGCACCGTAGTAGGTCACGGTCAACCAAACACGACGAATGAGCAGCGAAGCGAACCAAGCGCGACCAATGACCAGCGAAGCAGTCTTTAGAATCCTTCTGAAGAAGCTGACAGGATGATCAGCGAAACGTCAAGTCAAGTTCGACGACCACGGCAAGACCCGGAAGAATCTACTTCATTAGACAACGGCCGTGAGAACCTGCATTCTACTAACAAAGTGCTTGCCTTGTTTTACTTTAAGTTTTACTCTAATGCTTGTTGAATTAATGTGAACGATAACTTAAAATTATAACATTGATAAGTAACTATTGTTTATTGTATTGCTCTTTGACATTTTTTACAAAACGATTTGAAAAGAGGGGGGCGTCAGAATTGAACTTTGCTTGGGCTGAAAATAGTAATTGGACCGGCCCTATATATGACCAAATATCATAATCGCATTAGACAGAACCTATCCTTAAAATTTAACCCCCAATTTATTTACTATAGAAGTAAAGATTTTTTTGGTTTTTATCATGTTTTTGGATATCTGTCGCTGATGATTCATTTGTGATATCGAATATATAGACAACTTGTTCATACGTAGATGTTTTTGAGTATATTTAATATCAAATGAGATGATTCGATTGTAGAAGGTATCTTAAATGAATTTTCAATAATAATCAATCATTGTTATCAATTACTTTAAAACAATGCTATCTAAGATAGCATATATACAGACAAATATAACCACCTAGATATATCGTAGTGATTATTGTAGTGCCAGTGAAATAGGTATATTTTATTTGTGAAAATGAACACAAAAAAGTTAACGAGGAGACCAAATTCGGAACAATTTACTAAATCCAACCTCCCGAATCGGGTTCCAAGTTTGCATTTCAAAGAGCCTCCCAAACGCACCGTAAGGTAAGTAGTTATAAAAGTTTATTGAACATTATTTTACGTTTAGAGGAAGAGAGAAATATTTAAAATTTGAAATGTCAATCACCAATATGGTTAACGCAGTTAATAATGTTTATAAGTATGCTTGCTACGTACAAGCTAGCAAATCATATATCTAATATGATTTTTATTTGTTTAGATGTTTTTCATGATGCATCACAGGATTGTTATCTTTTCAAGTAAGAGTGTTACAGACAATAACCTACCTATTACAATAATAATTCTTAAATACTAAATTTAATGGAGAGTAATTAAATAATTTAAGAATTATTTGTTTCTTACTAAACATCAAATCATCAAAAGCTCTGAGAAATTAATAGTAACTCTAGTATGTGGGTATCCTATAAAAGTATTAAATCATGAATACATCTATCAGATAACTCATCCATAGCAACTTGTGAACAGTCTTAGTGCTTGAAGATACAATCTTAAATGAGACATTTTTGGAACGGGCCATTTATGTAATGCACGCCAAATTAATTAAAATTACTATAATCATTGAATAAAGTTAATTTGTGCCATTATGAAACTGTTTAAGTAAATACTGTACTAATTAACAATATATCTCAACGGGCAAATTCTTTTAAGGTGTGTATATCCAAGAGAGAGAAGAGATCCGATAAGGAAATATTTATTATTTTTGGCAATAATTTTTTTTAATACATATATTGGTAAAAAAAGAATAATACTATCTTAGTAGAACTATGACAGGATCGGATCTCTCTCTTTTGAATTTGCCCACCTTAAAATAGTTTTTAAAGCTAATTTAATTTCGTATAGGGTTCCAATGCACATCTTTTTAAATAATGGTCATAAATATAGGAAACAAAATGCTTATGTATATGTCATTCAACATTATAAAAACCATCAAAAATCATCCTCAATTCAATTCAAAACTTCTTTATTATATATTATGAATACAATACATGTGCCGCCCCAGAACCTATTCCGGGGACCAACCATGCAACCACCGCGTAGTTCGCGGTGGCGGGTTGCAGGGTCGGGCGGAATAGAACTGGTTTGGCTAAAACACAATTTAAAACTTAACCTAAACTCCTTTCACATAAAAGATGAATTAAAATAGGTGGTAACATTTTCTATATCTAACAAAAACAGATTTAAAAAAACTTATAACTAAACTTGGTTTTAGATACTCTCACATTTTCTTAAATTTAATTTTGATGCCAACGCAAGTACCACAATCTGAACGAGGAACCTTCAGCGAAACGTGTAAATGCCGGGCTGCACATAGGCTGGCCTAAACTTTGCTTTTGATAATTTTGATTTTTCGAAAATTTTGATTTTTTTTGAAAAATTCCGATGGGAAATTAATTTAGAAACAAAAATGTACAAAAGGAAAACAAGAAACAAACGGAACAAACATGAACAAACATAAAGGAAGAAAGAGACAGAAAATATTTAAAGATTCAAAGATATGAAATATCTGTAAAGACGGATAGGATAAGCGGAAGTTATAGTTGGTGAAGTTTGGCTACAGAGGTTGCCGGAAGATCGGTAACGTCTGGTATGGTAGAGAGTATTTTATCCGAAATGGGGCATTATGCTGTCTAATTTGTGTTATGTTTCTTGTTAGCAGACTATCGCCCAGTTTGAAAGAGTATAATTTTTGGGAGATGTCCCGGATGTAGTCCGCTATTGGGGTTATGTCGTGGCAAAGTGCGTATAGGTCTCTGAGGGAGGTGTACCTTCCAGAATTAGAAATGAGGCGCATAAATTTGTGCTCGAGCACTTTTATTTTTCTCATTGTCGTGGTCGGTATGCTGCACCACACCGGCGCCGCGTATGTGATGGACGGCCTGACCACCATCGTGTATAACAATTTTTTATTTTGTCGGTTAAGTCTGCTACCCCTGACCATGAGCGGATACAGAGTCCTGGACAAGGAGTAGACCGTCCGTACTGTCTCATTTATGTGCGTATTGAACGTTAGTCGCTGGTCCAGTCTGACCCCCAAGTACTTCACGCATCTCTTGGTTGGAATTTGGTTTCCCCGGATCAAGATCGGTGTTAGGATTTTATTTTCAGTAAATCGGCGCGTGAAGACTATCGCCTCCGACTTCTCAGCGTTTACCCGAACCTTCCATCGGTCGTAATACGCCGTGGCACGGGCCATATGAGCTTTGAGCAGCATGTTTGCTGCTTGAGCGTTATGAGAATATGCATACATGGCTGTGTCATCGGCGTACTTGGGAACTCTGGGAAGTCGGAGACGTACAGGTTGTACAACTTTGGTGACAGGCATGATCCTTGCGGGACTCCCGCGCGAATGTCCTGCCGTGTTGACAGTTTGTTATTCACTCGAACTTGTAGAGATCTGCCCGTCAAGAACGAGTGAATGAGTTTGATGAAATAAGTCGGAAAGTTGTAGTCGTGCATTTTGTATAGTAATTCCGGGATCCAGAAAATCATCCTGGGTTTATTATAAAATCATGCTTGATAAAACAAAGGTTAATAGCACGTGTATCTATTGTAAAATTGCAAAAATTTCGTGACTAAGGGGATCTAATGCGTCATTGAGTTCTTCAGAAATACACCAGATTTGATTCACATTAAATTAATATCTTATATTTTTTTTCGTAGGATAAGCGGTTGTGCCGATATTTGGCTGAAAACAAAACCAAAATTTAAAATTTTTATTTTTTGGAAAAAATGCCAATTTTTGAAGTGCTATATCTCAAAAATTACTAGACATACGGAGCTGTGGGTAGGCTTAAATTGTTATAAATTTAATATACTTTAAAATTGATAATGACAATTAATGCCAAAAAACGCATAGTTGGTAAGTTAAACTGCAAAAACTGAAAAAAGTCCGAAAACTTTGCAGTTTTTCAAGTATTACGCAGCTAGCACAACTCTTATTTGCTTGCAAATACTCCAGGTGGTATTTGTTTTGGGTTGGGTGAATCGGTTAGTATGGCAAATTTTTGGTTTAATCGCTCCTAAAAATCATAAGAAATGATAATTTCACTATGCGCTAGTTTGAAAACGTGGGTGGCTTTTTCTTCCTATTTTTTCATATACCTCAGTAACTATCGCTTTTAGAGAAAAGTTATTGAAATGAAAAAATTTTGTAATTAAATTTTAAATAAGATGCAGTTGGTAGCGAATTCAAAAATTCATTTTTAGTATTGCAAAAATAGTAAAAATCGCAAAAAAAAATTGAAATAGGAAGTTATTTGTAGATTTCTTTCAGATACTTATACGTAGGACCTTCATACTTTGCTAAAGAAAACTTTTTAATATAATAAATCTTCCCACCAAATTCATCAAGATCGGACTTTTAATTTTTGCATAATAATTTTGCAATCTAAACTTCGTCTTGAAAATTTGCAAATTTTCAAAATTTTGCTGAGGCTAAACAAAATCAATTAGAACGTTGAAAATTTTTGAACATATAAAAGAGCACTCAAATTTTCCAATTCATTTTGAGTTATTAAAATTCGTTAGTTAGGAGACCCTAAGGAATTGTTTAAAAATTTGGTAAATTTTTTGTTTATGAACAAAAATTTCCAGCGGATTCTTATTTTTAAAATATATTTTGAAAGTACTCGGAAAGACGCTTCCTTTTAAAAAAAGCACGATGATTCGTTTATTAGAACCGGTGTTATGATAGACAAATATTGAACTCAAGTTATTTCGTCTTATAGGAGGAGGAAACAATATATTTTGTACCGCTTTGGTCTCTAATATGTTTTTTAAATTTTTTCTATGTTTTCACTTGTACATATTTGATTCGAAATGAAATTTTGAGAATTTTTTGAAGTCTTTGAACCGCCGTCATTTTCTAAAATTTTTCCTATGCGTTTCAGCAAAAAATGTTTTAGACAAAGTTGTAGGGCTAGATGAGCACTATCCAATGATGATGGCATGTAGTCGTGAGCAGAAACAAATATGACAACTTTTTTTTCTAATGTAAATCTGTCTCTATTTGAATATGTAATGAGTAGCCGAAATAAAACAGATATCACTTTTAATTTATTTTTTATTTTAATGCTGTAGTTATTCCTATAGTAAATGATGGATGGTTAATGAGACAAATTGCACTGCGTTATAACATTAACAAAAATTTGGTGTGTAACATTTTAAGAAAGTGGAGAATAAACGGTACGATTAGTAGAAATCCTGGATCAAAGGACAAAGGATATCCTACTTAACAAGAAGCTAATTATTAATATTTCGGTATTGCACCATTTATATTTATAACTTCTATAAGTCTGTTTGGCATAGAATTAAATAACCTTATACAATAATCATTAGTAATCATATTTTCCCATGCATTATTTACTATTTCCAGTAATTCTTCGGCATTCCGTGATCTAACATTTCGTTTTTGGATACTTCTTACGAGTACTCCCCATACTTCTTCCACAGGGCTAAGATCTGGACTATGACTGGGCCAGTTAAGAACATTGATGTTGTTATCTTGAAACCAGTTAGTTAGGTACGGTATGAGCAGTATGAACGGAACAATTGTCTTGTTGAAATATGAACTCATTATTAGGAAATAATTGTGACACAGAAGGGACCATAATATTGTCTAAAATCCTAATATACGTTTCACTATTAAATCGTTCCTCAATATGTTACAAAACACTAGGACCACGTGCCGATATCCAAGCCCACATATTGACGGAAAATCCACCACTTTTATCATCGTTAGATATATATTTCTCATCGAATCGAGTATTCGGAGAGCGGTAAACACGAATACGACCGCTGAGTGTTGACTGGAAAATTTTTTCGTCTGTAAAGATTACATTGTTCCAAAAACTTACATCATGCGCTAAAAATTCAAGCTTCTCTACTCGAGCTTCCTTATGTTCAGCTTTAAGTAAGTATTTCTGTGCTGCTGCATGACAGCGTAGCTCCGATTCTCTTACTCGCCGGCGACCAGTACTACTCGATCCAGGAAAATTCGTTTCTCCAGCAGCCTGAATAACTGAGAAAAATGGATTTTCTACTAAAGCATTTACCAATTGCAAATCTTGTTGTTGAGTTGATATCCTTCGTCGCCCTGATCCAGGATTTCTACTAATCGTACCGTTTATTCTCCACTTTCTTAAAATGTTACACACAGAATTTCTGTCAATATTATAACGCTGTGCACTTTGTCTCATTGACCATCCATCTTCTGCTTTAGCAATAACTCCAGATTTAACTAAATCGCTTATACGAGGCTTATTAGTTTTTTGCACACTTGCAATAAATTATGACAACTAACTGACAATGTCACAAAAATTAAAGTTAGATGTGGTGCAGATAATGTTAATAAACTTAGATCTAGACTGGCCAACATAAATTGGATGTTTTTGTTTGATTTCGGGATAAATATTAGTTTTAAGTTATTTGTGGATTGGTTATGCTGGGGTTTCAATGTGTCTTGTCCTTTAAAAAAAACACGCAGAAAGCTCTCTAATTCTAAAGGCTGGGTTACATACCAGATTACTGAAGAAGGTGAAAAATTGAAGAGGCTGTTCTGGCTTATGACTAATACAGGACTTCCTGAAATTAAAGATCTGTACAAAACTAAAAAAAAGGAACATAAACTCGGTATCAAATTAGCGAAGTCAAATTATTATAATAAAAAAATCACTAATTCATCCAATAAGACCAAAGAAACTTGGCGCATAATTCATTCTAGATTAGGCAAGACTAACAGTGACATAAAAACTGTTGTCCTTAATTACAATGGCGTTTGTATAGATAGCCCAAATGAAGTTGCTAATCTTTTCGCCAGCCACTTCTCTAATGTAGCTGAGCAAAATGCCCTTAATCATTTTGGGCAGAATTTGGCACTACCTTGTACATCAATGCCAAACATGAACATCACAAACCTACATATTGGTCCTTTCTCTGAACAAGATGTTCTCGACGCCGTTGATCAGATTAAAAATAAAAAATCCATAGGGACTGATGAATTATCCTTGGTTACAATTTCTGGTATTCTAGATCTAATTATGCAACCACTGCTTTATTTATTTAATCAGTCTCTGCACCAAGGTTGTTTTCCTGACGTGTTTAAAACAGCCTTAGTTTTACCAACCCACAAGAAGGGCGACTTAAATAATATTGATAATTACAGACAGATTTCCATACTCAATTCGTTATCTAAATTATTTGAAAAAATTGTCTGTAATTGCCTCTCTGCTCATTTGGAGAATAATGCATTACTGACCACGTTTCAGCATGGTTTCAGGAAAAATAGATCTGTCGAATCAGCCACCTGTGAATTGCTAAATTTCGTTTACCTTGAACTGAACAGAGGCAAATATGTGGCCTCACTGCTATTTGACCTCTCCAAGGCATTTGATTCTATATGCCCTAATTTTTTAATATTATTATTAGCCGTTACTCGAGTCCGAGTATAGAAATATTACAGTCGATAAATTGTGTACAATAAAAAACAAGTAAAAGGTGTAGTCTATTGTAATTCCCATTCATCTACGGTGCACACGACTATGGCTATAGAGGCCAATTCGGGAGAGCACATGTCGACCGCAGTCAGGACAAACATAGACCTGGTTAGGTCTTGGATTCGGCCTTCTTGCAGCAACATTTCCTTGATAGCTGGCCACAACCCCTCGCCATTCGGTCCTGTCCGCTGCAAGTTGCTCCCATTCGTCTGCAATACCGCAGGATTTTAGATTTTCATGGAGAGCGTCTTTGAACCTCTTTCGTTGACCGCCACTCCTTCTTCTACCGCTTAGCAATTCACCATAAAGTGTACATTTAGGAAGGCGGTTATCATGCATACGATGAACGTGACCTGCCCATCTTAGGCGTGCTCTTGAAATAAGCACCTCAATTGGAAGGCTGTTTGCTCTCCTGAGTACTTCCACGTTTGATATGTGATGGAACCAACGGATTTTCATCATACTCCTGAGGTGTCTTTGCTGGAAATGTTCTAATTCTTTCATATGACGACGGTAAGTGACCCAGCTTTCACATCCATATAGCAGTGTTGGAATGACAACTGCTCTGTAGACAGCTATTTTTGTTGAAAAAGCAAGGTCGTGGTTGTCAAATACTCTCTCTCTAAGTCCCCAGAGTGCTCTAGATGCAGCGTTAATTCTATTGCGAATCTCGCTGTCCATGTTTGCTTTGTCATTAACAACGTTGCCTAAGTAATTGAACTGATCCACCACTTCAAGAGAATTTCCGTTAAGTGTAATGTCTATTTGGCTCACTTGATGAGGAGTTGACATAATCTTAGTCTTTCCAATGTTGATTTTAAGTCCCAAGGAATCATAGCTCTGGGCATACACATCTAAAAGTTCTTGAAGCTCTTCCGGCGTAGAGGCTAAAAGTGCGCAGTCATCCGCATACTGGAGATCACAAATGAATCGTGTGCGTGTCCTCGTGAAAGCTCTAAAGCGCCCTATGTTAAAGAGACCGCCATCAAAACGGTATCTGAGACCTATTCCTCTGACTGTCAGTTTGTTGTCAACAATAATTGTTAGAGCAGTGGTAAACAAATTAAAGAGTAGGGGTGCCAGGACACATCCCTGCCTAACTCCAGTGAGGGTTTGGAAAGGTTCGGTTGCCTCATTATTATACATAACCTGGGCGTTGTTGTTTGTATGTAGACTGCGACATACTTCCACAAATTTTCTAGGGATACCTAAGCGAAACATAATTTTCCAGAGCACTTCCCTGTCCACCGAGTCAAACGCCTTGGTTAAATCAATGAAGGCCATGTGAATTTCTCCTTGATGTTCGAGTGCTTTTTCTTGAAGCTGTTTAAGTGTGAAGATTAAATCCGATGTGCCTCGGTTTGGTCTAAAGCCACTCTGTGTTTCAGGAAGTAACTTTTCCATAACAGGTGTTAGCCTATTTGCCATCGCTTTAGTGAGTATCTTCCCTCCAACAGCCAGGAGAGCTATACCCCTGTAATTTCCACAGTCCGCAGCGCTCCCTTTGTTTTTGAAGAGGTTGATTAAAAGTGTATCACGAAACTCCTGCGGAGCTTGACCACTTTCCCACACGACATCAAACAGTTTTTTGAGGTAGGGTATGAGCTCTGACGACACAGCTTTAAAGATCTCAGCTGGGAGTGAGTCGGCGCCGGGAGATTTGTTATTTTTTAGCTGCCCAATGGCGGTTAAGATCTCTTCCGTTGTTAGTGGTTTATCTAAGTCTTCGAAGGTGTCATATTGAGGGATAAGATTTATAATATCGTGATCGGCTTGACTTTGCTGGTTAAGAATGTTAGAGTAGTGTTCTTTCCATCGGGCTCTTATTTCCTGGTCTTCTTTGAGGAGATTTCCATTTAAATCTTTAATAGGGCACATATTTTTCCGACTGGGGCCGTACACTGCTTTTACTCCTTGAAAGAAATTCCTGTAGTCGTGTGAATCGGCGTACCTTTAAATTTCTCTGGCCTTGCTTGCCCACCACTCGTTCTTTATTCTTCTGATTTCGCGTTGCGTTTCATACTTAGATTGGGTAAAAGCTTCTGCTTTTGATGGGTCATTGGGGTGGTTGATAGCGTTTTGGAAGGCAGTATGTTTGCGGCCAAGAAGTTCTTGTATAAAAACTTCATTATCATTGAACCAGTCCTCCTGTTTTTTACTTGCTGCAGTGCCAAGAATTTCCTCACTCGCACTTTTTAAACTGTCTTTAATTTGTGTCCAGGTAACAGCGACATCTACAGAATTGGTTTCCTCTAGTGCACTCAAATTCTCTTGAACTTTTTGCTTTAGCTGTTCGACGGCTTGTTGGTCACGCAATTTACTAATACAGAGACGGAGTCTACGTTTTACTTGAGTTCTTCGGTGTTTGGGTCTCATAACAATTTTCATTTTAGAGACAACAGGACGATGATCGGTCCAACATTCGCTATCAATGCGCGCCTTTGTAATTTGGACGTCCTTGAGATGCTTCCTACGTACGATAACATAGTCCAGTAGATGCCAGTGACCTGATCTGGGGTGACGCCAGGTGCCTTTAAATTTATCCTTTTGTCGGAAAATGGTGTTTGTTATAACTAGATCATGTTCGGCGCATTTAGTTAGGAGTAGTTGACCGTTAGCGTTCATGTTGCCCAAACCGTTCTTGCCTATGATGCCTGGCCAGGTGTCTGCATCTCTCCCTACTCTAGCGTTAAAATCGCCAAGAATAACGAGTCGTTCCGTTTTAGGTATTCTACAGAGGGTTTCTTCCAGCTGTTGATAGAAGCTTTCCTTGGTTTCGTGACTTGCATCCAGAGTGGGAGCGTAGGCGCTTATTAGATTTACCGCGTTGCCATCTGATAGCTCATAGCGTAGCAGCATTAGACGCTCGGATAGGCCTTGTGGTACTTGTGTTAAGTTGGATACAAGTTGATTCCGAACGGCAAATCCTACTCCATGTTGTCTTCTTGAATTGGTGGGAAGACCTTTCCAATAGAAGGTGTAGTACTTTTCTGTGAGAGAGCCTTCCTCCAAAAATCGAGTTTCGCTGAGAGCTGCAACGTCAACATTGAGTCGGTGAAGTTCTCTATCTATTAGAGCAGTTCTTCTTTCAGGCCGATCGGTGCGAGTGCTGTCGTTCAAAGTACGAACATTCCAAGCGCCGTAGATGAAAGAATTAGTTTTCTTGGATTTAACTTGTCGGTGTTTCTTCGACATTCGATGAGGTGTCCCTGTGGGCACCCTCCCCCGGAGATCCGATCGGGAGGGTATTTTACCTCCGGATGATTTTGTCCCACTTGAACGCTCCATCATTTTTTTAAGCCTTAATCGACTGAAAACGAAGCTGCATTTGAAGTTTTAGCTGGAGCAGGTATGCAACTGACCAGCTCGGTTGCGGAAGGCGAGTGGTGTGGTCCCATGGCACAGAAGGAGACTGCGACGATGGGGTAACCAAACGATTCCAAAAGCAACCTTTGTGTGCGGTGGGTTATTTTTACCGCACTCTTCGTAAGAAGGTGGATGTGTTCACGGCAAAAGGTAAGGGTTATTCCGCCCTTACTCGGTCGTTAGAGCCTCGTTAGTAAAAACAGGGTGCACCAAGTTCAAATTGAACTCATCGCGAAGGTGAGGTTAACAATTGAGTAGGAGAGGCTATAACTTGCGCTTCACTACCCCATTACACCCCAATTTTTTAATAATGAAACTTGGCAGATATAACTTGTCAGGCAACATAATTAGTTGGATCCAATCGTATCTTGAGGGACGAAATATGGTCATTGATATTAATGGTGTCAAGTCAGCTGTGCATGATGTTAAACTTGGTGTGCCACAGGGATCTGTGCTTGGTCCATTATTATTTTTACTATTTATTAATGACTTGCCGAATCATATAACTGGGGGCCTTGTTACAATGTTCGCTGATGATACTACCATAACCCTGTCAGCTGAAACACCCCAGCAGCTGGTAAATATGATTCATGGTGCCACCTGTGACTTAAGTACTTGGTGCGAAAGAAATAGACTCGTTTGGAATAAAAGTAAAACAAAATGTATACACTTTTTTAAGAGAAGAGACATTCCTAACAAAAACCTGATTAGCGATATCCAATTCTCGCAGTCGGTAACGTTTCTAGGTACCTGCATAGATGACAGCCTTTTATGCCATTTTGCAGATGAAAGATATCTTAACTGTTCCAGGACTTCTAAACATATATAACGCTATCGCATACTCACACATTTCTCTGAATATAGTTAGCTGGGGTGGTGGGAGAGACTTCAAGAGAATATTTGTAGCTCAAAAGAAACTTCTAAGACTAATTTTTAATATGAAGTACAATGAAAGTTGTAGACAGATTTTTGTAAATAATAAAATTCTTACAGCCCCATCAATTTATATCTTTAAGTGTGTAACGTTTGTCAAAAGTCACTACAATTTATTCATCTGCAATTCATGTCTGCACGACCACAATACTAGACACGGTGAATTATTGCGTATTCCTCACCATAATACCTCTACATATAAATATTCACCTAACTACAAATGTATCAAACTGTATAATAAATTGCCCACTAACCTCAAAAACGTGGCAAGTTTTGATACCTTCAAAAAATCTGTAAGAACCTTGTTAGTCAATGGATGTTTTTACAGTGTTGACGAATTTCTATCAGCCCCCTCTGATTATAATATGTGATACAAGATTTAATTTATTAACCAATACATATATAATCTCAAACTTTGCTTGCCTCACGATGCATTTAATATATTTGATTTTTCTCTATTTTTATCACATACAATAATTGTTGTAAACGTCTGTATTCTCTTTTACTTATATTTTATTTTTTGTATGCTTGTTTGTTTGTTACTCTTTTCTATTTATTGTATCTTGTGACTTTTACATACAGGGTGTTGCATCATGAGAGGGACATAGCTTAATAGGAGGTAGAGAACATCAGTGGTAACCGGAACCTCCCATAGAAATGTCTCATTGGGCCTTCATTACGAAGTTACAGGGTGTTAAATAATTTTTGGCCAAACATGTTTTTTGTCATAAGTTTGACAGGGAATGAAATAACGGATTCATATTTGGTACGGCTAATGTACTAACGAGCCCCAAGAGGTACATGTATAAAAAAAAATATATCCAGGTCTGGACTCACTATAATTTATGTTTCTTCTTTGCATCAATAAAACATCACCCTGTATATATTTTTTGAAATTTCGATACGATATTCGAAAAGAGCAAGAAAAAAAAAACAAAATGGCCTATTTCATTTTTTTGTTACACCTTCGTGGTTATTTAAATACGTTGTTAAATGTGCAAGAAAATGGATTACAGAACCCTATTAAATGAGAGGCACGTGAAATAAATAGTTTTATAACTAAAATTTGCAAAAATTCTATTGAGCCTAGGTGGTCTGGGTGAATCCTAATTCCGGCACGTTTTAAAGGTCCATTTTGGTAAAAAACTGTGGTCCTAATAAGTAATCGGGTATGAAATAACAAAATTTTTAATCAATCACAGTAGGCTTGTTCAAAGTGACAGATAATAAAAAGAAATCTCCTAAACAGTTGAATAATTGTTTGTTAGTAATTTAATGTGTCAATAATCCGCATTTAGTTAGTGAAAACTTGTGAAATTATTTTAACTATGCCAGTAAAATTTACAAACGTGGAATATGCTGACATAATATTCATCTATGGTTTCTGTAATCGAAATGGTAGGTCGGCGGAAAGAGAATATCGGCTGCGTTTTCCTGGTCGTCGATGCCCTAATCATAAAACCTTTAGTACGGTGTTCCAGTATGCAAGACAACACGGAAAGTTTCCTACTTCTGCAGTTGTGGAGCGTGTTTTACAACAAGGTGTGCAGGAACAAAACAATATTATAAACGTAGTTCAAGAAAACCCAAATATGAGCACTAGACGAATCAGTTTGGCAACTGGTATTCCTCATTGGCGAGTATGGAGAACCCTAAAAAGAAAACGTTACCATCCATATCATATCCAGCAGGTACAGCGTCTTCAACAAGGCGACGATATCCCCCGCCTGGCATTTTGTCATTGGTTGTCTAACCATCGCCCAGTCATTTACAGAACCTTATTTACGGATGAGGCACAATTTACAAGGGATGGAGTAAACAATTCACGAAATAATCATAAATGGGCACAGGAAAACCCACATGCGGTACGCCAACGCCGTTCGCAACACAGGTTTTCTGTAAATGTTTGGGTCGGAATTGTGAATAGACATTTGATAGGGCCACATTTTTTTGAAGAAAGATTGAATGGTGAAATTTACTTTGATTTTCTTCAAAACATTTTACCGAGTATGTTAGAAAATATCGGTATAAGAGGCATGTTGTTTCAGCATGATGGGGCCCCACCACATTTTAACCTTCAAGTAAGAGAACACTTAAACAATGTGTATCCTAATAGATGGATTGGACGCGGGGGTCCACATGAATGGCCACCAAGATCTCCTGATTGTAACCCTTGTGATTACTTTTTATGGGGCCACTTAAAAAACGAGGTTTATAGCATTGAAATTGAAAGTAGACAACATTTAATCCAGCGCATCGTTACAACCTACGACGAAATACGGAATAATCCAGAAATGATACGTCGAGCAATTGGTGACCTTTCTAAACGCGCAAGAAAATGCACAGAATGTGGGGGAGGACATTTTGAAAATTTACTTTAGTGTCAATTACGTTTTATTTTTAAACACATTTAGTTATTGTTTTGTTATTTATTGTTAATTGAATGGAAAATATTTTATTTATTTAGATTTTAGTTTGTTCTCTTTTCCAATTTTTATTAAGTATAAAATGTTGATGATTTTCTTGATCAAAGTAACTGGTTGCTTAGGCCTAAATGGTTTAAATTATCTGTCACTTTTATTCTTTGAACAAGCCTACTGTGATTGATTAAAAATTTTGTTATTTCATACCCGATTACTTATTAGGACCACAGTTTTTTACCAAAATGGACCTTTAAAACGTGCCGGAATTAGGATTCACCCAGACCACCTAGGCTCAATAGAATTTTTGCAAATTTTAGTTATCAAACTATTTATTTCACGTGCCTCTCATTTAATAGGGTTCTGTAATCCATTTTCTTGCACATTTAACAACGTATTTAAATAACCACGAAGGTGTAACAAAAAAATGAAATAGGCCATTTTGTTTGTTTTTTCTTGCTCTTTTCGAATATCGTATCGAAATTTCAAAAAAATATATACAGGGTGATGTTTTATTGATGCAAAGAAGAAACATAAATTATAGTGAGTCCGGACCTGGATATATATTTTTTTATACATGTACCTACCTCTTGGGGCTCGTTAGTACATTAGCCGTACCAAATATGAATCCGTTATTTCATTCCCTGTCAAAGTTATGACCAAAAACAGGTTTGGCCAAAAATTATTTAACACCCTGTAACTTCGTAATGAAGGCCCAATGAGACATTTCTATGGGAGGTTCCGGTTACCACTGATGTTCTCTACCTCCTATTAAGCTATGTCCCTCTCATGATGCAACACCCTGTATAGGTATATGTTTTATATTGACGTTTCATATCTGTAAAATGTACAGCTCTATATGAATGAATAAATTATTATTATTATTATTATTATTATAGACTTAAGCCGTGCACTTTCTCGGCCGAAGCCGGAAAAAATTCACCGACCCCTCGCGCGCGCCGTTGGGGTTCGGCTCTGTGGGGACCCGGGCCTGTCCCGGGTCCATTGGTGTTGGGGATCGGCTCGGTTAACGGGGATGAAATTCATCACGTCCCATTAATCCGGTGGATATTTCGATTTTCTATCCTTCATCGTTCAAAAACTTTCTGGTGATATGGCATGTCTGAAGAATCACCGTCCTCTGGATAATCTTCGCGAGGCCTTTAGGTAGATTAAGTTGCTCCAAATAATTCAAGAACTTCTTCGTCACCACGCCTGTAGCCGATATTATGATCGGGATAATTCGAACCTCCTCTAATCTCCACACGTGTTTAAGTTCTATAGCCAAGTTCTGATATTTATTTCTCTTTTCCATCTCCGTTTTATGCAGGTTGTTGATTAGGGGGCATCCAATATCAATAATAGTGGCCTTCTTGTCTTTCTTTTTGATCACCAGGATGTCAGGGCGGTTGTGATCCAAGGTTCTATCAGACTGTATTGGTCTATCCCAGTACAGCAATGTTTCCTCGTCTTCTAAAACAGCTTGAGGTGTGTATTTATAGAAGGGCGGTGGATTAGTAATGAGTCCTAAGTTAAGTGCCAATTCTCTATGGATGATTTTCGCCACCTCGTTGTGCCTTCCCAAATACATTCCCGTAGCCAAAGCGGGGCAGCCTCCAGTGACATGTTCGATAGTTTCACCCACTGCCTTACACTTTCTACACACATCGTTCACGCCGGGGACTTTAAGAATGTATTTCTCATAATTTCTAGTACGGATAATGCTATCCTGAATGGCTGTTATGAATCCCTCAGTTTCAGGGTGTAACATTCCTTCCTTAAGCCATAGGAGTGAGGTCTCCTTGTCGATCTCTGGATTGTTTAAGGCATTGGGATACTTTCCATGGAGTACCTTGTCCTGCCATGCTGTTTGAATATCCTCGTTCGTTCGGATCACTATTTCGTGTTGTCGATCTTTGAGGTTTAACGGTGTGTATCTATTGTCACTGTCCACTATTTTCCGAATGAGGACCCTGTCTGAATTGTAGAAATAGAGGCGCATGTTCTTCTCTTGCGTTCGGCACATCTTCTGAACGCTGCTTAATCCTCTGCCTCCTTGTGTTCTTGGCATGTACAGTCTTTCAACTGCGCTCTTTGGATGATGCGTTCGAAACTTTGTAAGTGTAGTTCTCGTCATTCTGTCTAGGTCTTCCAGGTCTGTATCCGAGTACTTTAGTATTCCGAATGAGTATGCCAGACTAGGGACAGCATATGTATTGATCGCT
This sequence comes from Leptura quadrifasciata, assembly GCA_963675555.1. NCBI lineage: Eukaryota > Metazoa > Arthropoda > Insecta > Coleoptera > Cerambycidae > Leptura > Leptura quadrifasciata. The sequence continues at coordinate 114,230,392 of OY776674.1, read as the reverse complement.
GTAATCATGTTCCTAGCGTTGAGTTTAGTATTCAGGAGCTTATTTAGACGTTGTTTGTATTTTTCCCTAAACTCCTTCTTTAGCTGGGTGTGGTCTATCCTTCTATTCTGCAGAATTCCAAGGTACTTGTAAGTTTCTTCTGGCAGCATTTGCTCAAAGTCACGGATATTCTCCGGCTGCTGCGTTAATTTTCCCTTTGTGACATGTACTTCGGCACACTTCTCCAGACCAAACTCCATTCTGATATCATCGCTGAAGGTTTTGACATTGGCTACTAGCGCCTTCAATTGTCTTGGATTCTCAGCGTAGAGCTTGATGTCATCCATAAATAGTAAATGACTGAGCCTCGAGCTTGGTTGCTTGGGATCTATTCGGAAACCGTAGGTGGTGTCATTCAATATTGCTGAGAGGGGATTGAGAGCGAGGCAAAACCATAATGGACTCAGCGAATCCCCCTGGTATATACCTCTTCTAATCTTGATGTTCGAGATAGTGCTTCCTCCAATTATTGTCTGAGTTTCCCAAGTCGCCATTGCATATGTTAGTAGCCGAACGATGGTTGGGCTAACTTTGTATACTTCTAGCACTTTTATTAGCCAGTCATGAGGTACAGAGTCGAATGCCTTTTTGTAGTCTATGTAGGCCATACTGATGTTTCGGCGCTTTACTTCAGCTTGTTTGATGGTTACTGCATCTATTGTTAGCTGCTCCTTGCATCCAAGTGATCTCTTTACGCATCCCCGCTGTTCTGGGCCAATTATATTGTTCATCTCACAGTGTTCATTGATTTGCCTATGTATCAATGACGTGAGAAGTTTGTAGATCGCAGACAAGCAGGTGATTGGCCTGTAGTTTTTCGGGTCTTTCAGATCTCCTTTTTTGGGCAGAAGGTAAGTTACTCCTCGACCTAAAAATTCAGGAAATCTTGTTGGATCTTCAAGGATTTTGTTGAATGCTCGGGCAAACTGTGGAATTAGCGCTGGGAATGATTTCAGCCAGAAGTTCTGTATGTTGTCTGGTCCAGGTGCTTTCCAGCTTGAAGTGTTTTTTATGCACTCTTCGACATCTGCAGGAGTAATATTAGTATCTGGCATATCTGGAAGATCATTTGCATTGCGCTCTGCTGTTTGGAGCCATGTAGCTGCTTGATTGAATCTCGCAGGGTTTGACCATATCCCCTGCCAGAATTGACCGAAGCGATTGTGGTCAATTTTCTCGGGTTCTGTATTGCCTTGGTTGTTGCTTTCCAGATTGCGATAGAAGATCTTCTGGTTGCTAGAGAATAAATTATTTTGCTCTTTGCGCTTCGCAGTCTCGTTGTATCGCCGCAGTCTCGCTCCTTTAACTTTACTTTTCTGTCTAGCATCATCGTAGTAATTCGTGAGGGTTTCGTTGGACTGTGGATGGTTTAAGTCTATTTGTTGTTTCCGGCATATTTTACGAATTTTGTTCTTAACTTTATTGCTCTTATTGCCATCTAAATACTCTTTGATAATGTTTGCCTCAGTTCTTAGCAGATCTATTTGCCTTTCGAGTCGCATCTTCCAAGCCGGCTTTCCTTGTTTCTGGATATTCCTATTTTGTTTATAGATTTGAAGTTTCTGGCCATTCAATTCTATGACAGTGGCAGCTCCTGCATACAGAGCTGTATGTATAAAAGTTAAATCAGGATCCAGTTGTTCCTCCAGCCTCAACTTCAATTCGGTATCCACATATTTTATGTACCGTTGTGTATCTTTATTGATTTTTAGCCTCGGTATTATTGGTCTGGTGAGAGGGTTCGAGTCGCTAAATAGCAGTAGATTGTTGAGTAGTTTCTGCCGTATCTTTCCTACTTCTTCCCCGTTATTTTGATTGCGGGGCTCTTCCTCATGAGGTGCATTGTCATCCACTGGCCTTTGTGGTAAGTCTTCAATTTGTTGGCGTATTTCTTCGTTATGTATTTGGGCTCCTGCTTCCCTACGCAGGGTATCTATTTCAAGCTGTGTTAGATATTTCCTTTTAATGATTATGTTCTTTCTATCGGCTAAGTTTTGTTCGGAGATGTTCATTCCAGGGTGAGTTCTTGAAAATTCGGTGAAAAGTTTTTGTCTCCATCCAGGCAGAGGATCGTCTCTGCATTCATTAACGAGCAAGTATGTTCGTATGACATCCTTATTCATTTCATTGCTCCATTTTATTCTTCCGGCTATTTCGTTCCTCCTGGGAGCAGCCCGTTCGGCTCTACGACCTGGGCGCTGTCCAAGTGGTGGGTTTGGCTCTCCTTCAATGCCTGGTGGTGGTAATTCTTCTCCTTCGTTATGTTCGTTGTTATGGGCTGTAGCTTGTTGATTGACAGGTGCCCGCCTCCTCAGCACTCTGCCACCGGCGTCCCGCATGCTGTCACGTCCAGCGCCAGCTCCAGACGTGCCCTGGCGCTCCCCAGGCAGCGGCTCTTTTCTTTTCCTATTTCTCGTCTCCATCTTCATGGGTGTGCCAGTTTTTGCTCCACGGGGAAGTATTTAATTTATTCCCTACCCTCCTGCCGCAGCGGTGTGAGCATTCCCCTATTCGCAAGGGGACGCGCCCGATAGAGGAACTGGCAAACCCCCACGGATTATTATTATTATTATTATTATTATTATTATTATTTTTTTTTTTTTTTTTACAAAAAACCAGTCACCCTACTCTGTGGCTCCGACCCTCACAGAGGGGAGCTGGTAATACCAATAGCCACTCCCCACGCCCGTGGGGTGAGTGACTACCGGGTCCACGAATCGTGTGCCCTGAGTAGACGTAATGAACCGAGGATGACAGCCTTCTGCATTCTGCCGGCTCAGATCTCTGCCGAATCTCGGCATGCCGGTATGATCTTTAGTTCTGAAAGCAGCGTCTGTCTCATTCCACCGAGGGCTCCTATAATCAGTACCACTATTTTAACAGAATGGCCTGGATAAAGCCTGCGGAGTTCGAAGAGCAAATCTCGATATTTTGTCCGTTTTTCCTCCTCTTTCAAGACAATGTTGCTCTCAGCGGGAGCCGAGAATTCCACGACATACATTGTCTTGAGTTGGTGGTCGAGGAGTACTATGTCAGGCTTGTTGGCTTGTATTTGCCTGACGGTGGGAAACGAGTAGTTCCAATAAATTAGGCACTTCTCATTCCCCACAACGGACTCAATATCCCCCGGAACGTAAGGCAGCACTGGTGTTTCGTCTATCCCATACGAGTGCCTTAGATGATAGTAAAGCACTCGTAATGCTGCGTTGTGTCTATGAATATAGGCCGAGACTGCGTATGTCGGGCAAGCCGACAGTAAGTGCATTACAGTCTCCGGCGCCCTGCGGCAGGCCCTGCAGCTGACATCAGGGACCTCCATACCCATGACACAACGTCGATAGACGAGAGTGTTAAATACACCATCCTGGCAAGCCATTATGAATCCCTCGGTCTCAGACTTCAGCCCAGCTGACCTTAAGAAGGCGAAGGTCAGCCTTTCGGATAAGCCGAGGTCTTCTATATTTTTATAGAAGATCCCGTGCAATGGCTTATCCTTATGGAGCTGCAGAAGGATGTTGTGTTCTGCAGCTCTAATGTGGGCTTTTAGTCGAACGGGTTCCAACTCGGTGACAGAGTCGGGGTTTACCCGCTCGACGTCGAAGATGAGACCAAGTTCATCGGCTGCTCTCCGTGCTGCCTTAAAGAGAAAAGCTCCTACCTCTGCATTTTCATGGTCTCGGACCATGCAGAGGAGGGGATCCGAACTCCTGATGACCTTACATGCTCCCTCCAGAACCATCCTGCTATGGAGACTCTCCAAGCTCAAGAGTCCACGGCCTCCCCGATGTCGTGGGAGATATAACCGTGGAACGGACGATTTAGGATGCAAGCTCCTATTGAGATGCATCTTCTTGCGGGTTACTACATCGAGTTGACGCAGCTCTTCTCTAGTCCACTTCACTACTCCGAAAGAGTAGAGAAGGATCGGAACGGCAAGCATATTTGTAGCAGACACCTTGTTCTTCCCCGACAGTTCTGAAGACCAGATCTGTCGGAGTAGGTGCTGATACTTGCCGCGGAGAGCGTTTTTCACTATACTCACTTCTTGGGTGGAGCGTTGCTCGACACCCAAGTAAGTGTACGACTCTCCGGCATCTAGATGGTGTAAGATGCTTCCGTCCACGAGCTGCGCGTCCTCTCCATAGTCACCGCATCGTCCTCTCTTGAGATGGATCAGTGCGCATTTGTCCAACCCGAACTGCATACCGACAGCCTGCGTATACTCCTGTACCACCCTAAGGGACTGTTGGAGATCCCTCTCTCCAGAGGCATAAAGTTTAAGGTCATCCATATAAAATAGATGGGTGACCTTATGCCTCCTGTCGCCGGGGGTACCGCAGTTGTAGCCACGGGTTTTCCGGAGCGAGACGGATAATGGCAGTAGTGAGATGCAAAACAGAAGGGGGCTGAGGGAATCTCCCTGAAATACTCCTCTTCTGAATGTTACCGACTCTGTTTGGACTCTATCGTTACCCGATGTTATGGTAAAGCGAGTCCTCCAGAGCGGCATCAGTTCTTCAATACATCTCACTACGGGACCGGGTACCACAAGACATCGGAGCAAGTGAACAATGAGCTCATGCGATGTCATGTCGAATGCCTTGCGGTAGTCGATCCAGGCCATAGAGAGGTTCCGCTTATACTGCATGGAGTCCTGCGTGACACATCTGTCAATCAACAGGTTCTCCTTGCAGCCAGCGACACCTCTCTTCGACCCTCGTTGCTCATATATCCGTTCGTAAACCGGTTCAACTGCGTGGAGCACCCGCATGTACAAAATGCGTGTAAACACCTTGTAACATGCGTTTAGACAGGTTATCGGTCTGTAATTCTTTGGGTTGGACAAATCTCCGTTCTTGGGGATCAGCACTGTCCGCCCCTCAACAACCCAAGAAGGGATTTGCTGCTCCCCATTTAACCAGGAATTAAATATTCTGGCCAAATGGTGGTGGGTGCTCGATAACTTTTTCCCCCAAAAGTTATTTATCCCATCGGGACCTGGAGCAGCAAAGTTCTTAGAGCCATCAAGAGCCCTACGAACCTCTTCTGGGGTTATTGGTTCGCACACTTCCTGTGGTTGCTGAAGCCTTTGACAAAAGGCTTCAAAGTGTGCAAGGGCAGGAGAATCTCGGTTGAGTGGAGGCCTCTCCTCGTACAGCGTTTTCCAGAAGTTCTCCACCTGATCTGCAGTCGGCGGATTGTCTACAACACGCGGAGGCGGTTGGAAAAGGCACGAGGGCTTCTCGCGGAACAGTTTATTTTCCGCAAGCCCCCTCGCCCGCCTCACTAATGACTTTTTGCAAGTCACTAGCATCCGTATCCTGTCGAGACAGTGCTGTTTGGTGGTTCGCAGCACTGCCTCATTGAGTGTGTGATGGACGCATCTTAAGTTGGCGGCTAATCGACGCACTTTAGGCGTGAACGGCCTGTTGGCCGCCATATAGTCCATCACACATTGGATACGGGATGCGTGTTGCCTCGCCGACTGGATCTTGGCTTCCATCTTTTGTATGCGCCGCTGCGCTCTCTCCTGTGGGGAAGAGGTATTTCGCCTCTCCACCTGAGACGAGCGTTGAGCAGCGGCATACACGGCACAATTTATGTGCCAGATGTCAGCCTCTTCTGGTAGCGCTGTACGAAGTTCAGCGTCCACTCTGGCCAGGTCTTGTGGCCCGGGGGTTTTCAGACGGTGTAACCCCCTTCTGGTACTGAGGCCCTCTGGTATTGGCGGAACAAGGAGAGCCACGTCCTCAACCGGTGAATGTGGCGGCTCTTCGGGCACCTCATTCATCGGCCCAGGAGCAGCCCTCACGTAGCCCCTACTACGAAGGTGGGATACATAGTCACGCAGATTTTGTGGCGTGAAGGCGCTATGCTCTGGTAGCCTCTCACACCACAGAGCATGCATCCGCGCCATGTACCCCCTCCGCGCGGGCTCACTGCCTATTATTATTATTTTTTTTTTTTTTTTTTTTACATACATTTACATTTTACATAACTAGATTTTAGCAAAATACCGTTATAAGACATCCTATTTTTTTTTGCTCACGACTACATATTTGATTCGATATAAAATTTTCAATACACAAAAAAATATAAAGATATCTGTGAGCTGTCAGCATAGCTTAGCCAAAACAAAAGAATAGTTATCATTTTCCGAAAATTTCATATATCTGCATAATAGAATCGTAGGAGAAGCATAAGGTAGATCGAAAAATTGCAGCACTCAGCAGGCTCGTGTACAATAATATACACCTACTGTTGTCATTGTTATTGTGGTTCCAGACCAAAGTCTTACAGAAAAGCTTCTTCAAATTATATGTTAAGGATGCTAATTTGATTTTGAGACATATTCGTGGTAATTGCAATATACATTTTCCCCATTTCTACTTGCAGTGATTGAACGATTATTAAAATAATTTATTTAAAAGATCAAGTTTTGTGAACAAAACGTAATTAAAAATCTCAAGCAAAATGTGTTTCTTAGAAGAGAAGAGTTTCACAGGCTGTTACAAACGCGTAAGGGTGGATTTTCCGAAAATTTATATTAGCAATTTTTTTAGAAAAAATCTAGTTGACTATTCTTAATCATTATCTTTAAACACTCATTTGTGATAGATTTCGTTATAGTGGATTCAAAAGTGGTTGAGATAGTGGCCACTTCACTGTTTTTTTTTCTTATTATATTTCATTCTCATTGCTATCTTTATTCTCATTAATCTCTAGTAATGCATAGAATCATTTTATTTTATTTCATTTTCAGAGACGAATCGTTTGGTGTTTTAGAAGAGATAGTACAATGTGGCATATGTCTGGAAAAATTATCAAACCCTCGGATGTTGCGCTGCCAGCACACATTCTGCTTGAACTGTTTACAAACTCATCTAATCGCCAAAAATTTAATGTTCAAGTCTGCTACAGCGCCCCCAGACGCTATGAAAGTTTCGTTGCCTGAAATAAAGTCATTCCGTTGCCCGTTGTGCCAACAGGAAATAATGCTTGAAAACGGATTGAATTCTTTGGAAAATCTTCCAAAAAATCTGTATATTGAATCGCTGTTAAAATTGTTGAGCGGGAACCAGTCCCCTGTTGCATCGAAATCTACAGATTATCGATGTGTTAAATGTCAAACAGCTTCTCAGCAACAAGAACATGTTTGTCAACATTGCATGCAGGTAAATTTGAACCAGTACAAGGAACAATCGGGCGTAGTCGACTGTGAATATCTATTTGATTATAATTTTGCTCGATACAGCTCAATGAATGGTGCGACAATAAGTATACACATCCAATTTTTATTTAAATAGAAATTCGCAGTTATCAACGTCCGACTACAACTTTCATTCGTTTCATAATAGCCTTATTAAAAATATTTTAGTAAAATTTATTATTGCTGAGTCTACGTAAAGTTCTTTCGAACCTAAGAGACACTGTGTGCCTCATTTCAAATCTGAACACCGCCACAAAAGTGTAATTGTTTGTCTATTTCGACTAGGTTTTTTAAACACCAAAAACCGTACTTGAAGACAAGATGTGATATTTTATTTACGGCAATCAAGGTCCACTTCAATTTTCTTTGGGTGCTAAAATTCGCGAAATCGTATTAGCAAATTCTTTTTATAAAAAAATTGAATATGTCCCTGTATTCAACATCCTGTAAAATACACTTAAAAAAACTGTGTTCGATGATGAGGTTATTAGTCATTTTTGTGTCAACCAACTACCTAACATCGTTGCAAAGTTCACGACAGAGATTTCTGAAAATTCCGAAAGGCTCATAAAACGATGGAGACAGTACCTATTCACATAAATTAAACATAATGCAAACCCACTATACACAGTGTTACCGTTACCTTCTTATTATCATATTGATTGGTGGTAATAATGACATTAATTGTCAAATAATTTTTCATGTTTATTCCATGGCTTACTTTACGTGTACAATTTTTGACATTTCGAATTTGGTACAGACTCTGATTTAAGAGGGAGCTGAATACGAGGAGTATTCAAACTTTTTATAAAAAACCGTTAATACGATGTCTGGAATTTTAGTCCTTAAAAAAAATCTCCGCAAACAATGTGACGTTTTGTCCCAAAGTACAATTTTTGGTGTTATATCTTTAGAACAAAATCTGGCAGAAGTAGACTGTTAAGTACTGCCGTGAGCAGAAAAAAATAGGACAATTTTTTTTTCTAATGTAAATCTGCCTCTATTTGAATATGTATATATGGCTACTCATTGTAGCCGAAATAAAACAGATCACTTTTAATTATTTTTTTTATTTTAATGCTGTAGTTATTGCTATAGTAAATGATGGATGGTTAATGAGACAAATTGCACTGCGTTATAACATTAACAAAAATTTGGTGTGTAACATTTTAAGAAAGTGGAGAATAAACGGTACGATTAGTAGAAATCCTGGATCAAAGGACAAAGGATATCCTACTTAACAAGAAACTAACTATTAATATTTCGTTATACTATTTCTATTTATAACTTCTATAAGTCTGTTTGGCATAGAATTAAATAACCTTATACAATAATCATTAGTAATAGTATTTTCCCATGCATTATTTACTATTTCCAGTAATTGTTCGGCATTCTGTGGTCTCACATTTCGTTTTTGGATACTTCTTACGAGTAGTTCCCATACTTCTTCCTCATGGTTAAGATCTGGACTATGACTGGGCCGGTTATGAACATTGATGTTGTTATCTTGAAACCAGTTAGTTATGGTGTGAGCAGTATGAACGGAACAATTGTCTTGTTGAAATATGAACTCATTACTAGGAAATAATTGTGACACAGAAGGGAGCATAATATGGTCTAAAATCTTAATATACGTTTCACTATTAAATCGTTCTTCAATATGCCACAAAACACCAGGACCACGTGCCGATATCCAAGCCCACATACTGACATACAATCTACCACTTTTATCATTGTTAGATATATATTTCTCATCCAATCAAGTATTCGGAGGGCGGTAAACACGAACGAATACGATCGCTGTGTATTGACTGGAAAGTTTTTTCGTCTGTAAAGATTACATTGTTCCAAAAATTTACATCATGTGCTAAAAATTCAAGCGCAAATCCTACTCGAGCTTCTTTATGTTCAGCTTTAAGTAAGTATTTCTGTGCTGCTGCATGACAGCGTAGCTCCGATTTTCTTACTCGTCGGCGACCATTACTACTCAATCCAGGAATATTCGTTTTTCCAGCAGCCTGAATAACTGAGTAAAATGGATTTTCTACTAAAGCATTTACCGATTGCAAATCTTGTTGTTGAGTTGATATCCTTCGTCGCCCTGATCCAGGATTTCTACTAATCGTACCGTTTATTCTCCACTTTCTTAAAATGTGACATACCCAATTTTTTTCAGAATTATAACGCAGTGCAATTTGTCTCATTGACCATCCATCTTCTGCTTTACCAATAACTCCAGATTATCTGAATCGCTCATATGAGGCATATTAATTATTTGCACTTGCACTTGCAATAAATTATGACAACTAACTGACAATGTCACAAAAATTAAAGTTAGATGTACAGAACTAGATTGTAGCAAAATACCGTTATAAGACTTGTTCTATTTTTTTTGCTCACGACCGTACAATTTTATCAAATATTCAGGTTTCAAATTGATCACATGGTATACATTTTTGAAATTTTCTTTGAGGTATATTAAAAATTAGTTGCATTCTTTAATATTCAAGTCAGTTACAACGTTAGAGTTGAACCTTGTGTACTGGTGACCAGTGGATTTGATATAAAATTCTCTTAATTTATGAAGGAGTAGAAGGACCACGAATGACTTGTAAAAAAAGTAAAACTTGTAAATAATTTAAATATTCTCCCATTAATTTAATTATCACAAGTTTAAACTGAAATTTTATATTTCCAGCTTGAACTGTAAATAGTGTAAATACTTCAATTATTCCCAGTTCAAATTTTCACCCAATTGTCAATGCTAAAAATATTTCATGGTTTTTCTACACCTGCAGTAACTATCGTTTTTTGCAGGTGTTTTGTGAGATATGCTGGAATGATCATATTTCTGAGCTAGACTCCAATTTATCCGTTTTAGTAAGACAAATAGATGAATCAGAGAGTCGTCTTAAACATAAAGCAGACAACTTTACAAACCGTTGTGATCAATTAAATGACACCATCAGAGAAACCGTCCAGCAAAAAATTCAGAATATCTATAAAATGGAGAAAACTGCTCTTAAGGAAATAGCATCTATAAAAGAACAAGGCACCATCGTTTGTCAAAGTATTAACAGTAGGATTCTCGAACTCAAAGATAAGATAAATCACAACATAACTGTGGGCCGAAATAATAACAAGGTAAAACTTAGCTTAAATCACAGATATATAGAAATTCCACATTCTCACCGTGCGCATAAATGTGGAAACAATCGAGAAGTGGAAGTCGCGAAAAAGACTCGCTGCCTCTGTGTTAACTTGGAAAAGTGAGGACAAGGCGTTACAGCCCGTCTTCTGAGAACTAGCCAATGGAAATACAAATTTTTGATTCCCATTGACCTAAACAGCCTGTCAGACGACAGTTGTTTTTTCCAAAAGACGTTCACAACGAACAGACCGATAAATAATTGTTATACCGTAATGGGTGTTATTCTGACAAGTATTGGCCCTTTAGTTCCTTATTTTTGACCTCTACCTTTGAGTCATTCTGTTTATCTCTACAGTTTATATTATCTAAAATTATTATAATAATTGAAATAGCTACTGAATTTTTCAATGAGCGTCTGAGGACTTTTATGATGGGTAATCATGTTTAAGGAAACAACCAAACGCTAGGTCCGTGTACTGACGGACGGGGCGCTTTCGTATGAGGACTATTTTTCACAAATCAATGTCTTTGGTGTCTAAAACCACATTTCCAAAACGCTAAAACACTTGAACACTACAGTAGAATACACTAATAGATGCGCGTGTTTCGCCAATCATGTCAACATCATCGAGAGACGAATAAGACTGGCTGTCAGTTTTAATCATCTCCTGATAATGGTTAGAGAAACGCGCGTCGAGTAGTATATTCGAGTGAAGTAATCGAATATTTTGGCGTTTTGCAAAAGTGGTTTTTGTTTTTAGATGCCAAAGATATTGTGAAATATGGCCCTCATACGAGAACGGCTCCACCGCCAGGATCTGGACCCAGCGTAGGATTGTCTTCTTAAACGGAACTATGCACCATAAAAGTTGGAGGTTCTCAGATGCTCTTTGAAAAATTCAGTAGCTCTTGGTGTATTGATGTTAGTGTAATGAAATGACAAAGCATTTTATTACTGACGTGTCGTGTGATGCCACAAAATAATAATTAGCTTTTAAAGCATACAAATTTGAAGAAAATGTTCCAAAAAATCATATTTTTTAAAGCCCAGTAGTTATACCGTCTGTCCATTTTACGAGGGCCACACCAAATATCTCGCTTAATAAGTATCTATTGTAGAAGAATAAAGTTTTATAAACAGTTATTCCATTTTTTGTGAGCTATATTTCAGTAAAAAGAAATTTGTAATCCATAGCCTACTTTGTGAGATATATTACAAAAAACCTGAAAAATAGAAAAGCCACAAATGGTTATAGCTTCCTTAATTGAGGAGATATGAAAAAAGTTATAGGGATGAAAGTTGACAGCAAAGACAATAAGAATAATAATGTGTATAAAAAATTCGAGAAACGCAGTTGGCTTTGCCATACGCTCTTGTGAAAATATGAAAAGTACAAATTTCCAAATAGGCCATGGCACCATTAATTCCGTTTATTTTTTCTCTTTCCAACGATATAAAACACATCACAAAAATTTTAACTGATAGTGTCAATATTTAATATTTTATGAAAACCATAATTCGTATCATTGAATCGTAAAAATCAGCTATGCCATGACTAGTGAAAAACAATGTATAGAGCTATTATCAAATTTAACAGATTGCCACTGTTGTATGTTGTATGTTGCGTTGTCCAGTTCTAAGACAAGTTTTATATCAGTAATTATGGTGTACACCAATAATAACAAATTCGATATGATTAGCATTTACTGTCAGTGCAATTTTGACTCTGATATGGCAGTCACGGTTTACGGAGATAGATTTCCAGATGCTCCGCAGCCAAATCGAACAATGTTTAGGAAGTTACTTCAAAATCTAAAAACGCACGGTCATTTTCAAAAAAAGTAGTAAGGCATGTTGCGGATAATGTAAGAAAAGTGAATAGAGTATTGAATTATGTTAACCAAAATAAAGAAACCTCTTTGAGACACATTCGGAGAAACTGTCGCATAAAAAAAGACAGTGCAAGAAGAATATTTAAAAAAAAACTGATTTCGATGCTACAGAATGAGGAAAATTCAACATTTAAATAAGGGGGATAAGCCGAGGAAAGTAAGATTTTGTAGATGGTTGTTAAATAAAAAAAGGAATAATGACCCGCTGATGTGTAGCAAAATTATTTGGTCGAACGAATTAAATTTTTCTAATAATGGATTTTTCAATTGAAAATTGAACTATGCATTATAAGTGGGCACGAACAAATACACATTAGTGCAGAGATACTGCCTTCCAAGAAAGATTTTCTGCGAATTTTTGGGTGGGTCTTTTGGGGACTAAAGTAATTGGACCTTATTTTGTGATGGCAAATTAACCGCTCGTAGATACCTTAATTTCCTGCAAAACGAATTTCAAGATTTTCTTTATGAGTTAACAGTGGAAGAAAGATTAAATTATTCATATTTTCAACAAGATGGGGTCCACTTCACATTGCTGTAATATGTACAAATTATTTAAATCAAGTTATGCCAGATAGCTGGATCACTGGGCACCTATGGACCCATTCTATGGTCAGCTCGATTACCAGATATTACTCCCTTAAACTTTTTCATCTGGGGTTACATTAGAGACAAGGTATTTCATATTGCCCCTGAAATATTGAGGGCATCAAAACCAGAATTAGAAACGCGTATGAGGCAATTACTCATGAAATGCTCCAAAATGTAATGCTTAAGGTGTGTCGTAGGGCACGTTTGTGTACCAGAATGCATGGTGCATAATTTGAGCATTTGTAGTTAGAAAAATAAATACACACATTTGCTTTTCAGTATGATAGTAGGTAGTACTGTTATATATTATAGTTTTCCGTTTTTTTTTATGTTCATTTTGTACTTGTATTATTATTTATGAGATATTTATTTGTTTGTATTGAATTGTAATAAATAATTACTGAATTATAAATTATTATAAAGTGAATTTTTACTAGCACATAGCTGATTTAATGTTTTATATCGTTGGAAAGAGAAAAAATAAACGGAATTAATGGTTCAAATGTGCTTTTAGAGGGCGGAATATTAAAACATAATATTTTTAGTCGCAAACTTCTCTATGAAATCCTTATTTTACTATAAGGAACGTAACCAGACTGCAACCAACAGCTACTTTCCGGGCTATGTGCCTCGTCGACCGCTGAATTACACGTTGCATATGCCGGAGAGTAGCTGCTGGTTGCAGTCTGGTTACGTTCCTTATAGTAAAATAAGGATTTTATAGAAGAATTTGCGACTAAAAATAAAATATTATGTTTTAATATTCCGCCCTCTAAAAGCACATTTGAACTATGCTAAGCCCAGTCAGGATATTTATTAGCCCAGTCAGGCTATTTATTTTTCGATTCCAACAGACACTGGACCGCTAGATGGCGCCTGCTGACTATTTTACATGTCGCTATCCTAAAGATACCGAAATGTATCAAGTAGTCAACGGATCTTCGTCTCGGTCGTCACAGACCTACCTTGCACTGACAAGAGCAAACTGCCGTCTGCAAGTGGTGTGGGACGATGGCACGAGAGCTCCTTTAAGTAGGATCAGTCTTTCGGCTGGTGTTTGTTGCAATCGAAGCATTAGCATTTTTATGGTAATATGCAATTATTACGCTTAACGCGCCAGGCTTGTAAGTTCTAATTCAGCGCTCGGCGGGGCACATAGCCCGGACAGTAGCTGTTGGTTACAGTCTGGTTACGTTCCTTATTAGGAATTAATGGTGTCATGACCTACTTTAACTTTTTTCTTATCTCTTTAAATAAGGAAGCCATAACCGTTTGTGGTTTCCTATTTTTCAGGTTTTTGTAATATATCTCACAAAGTAGGCTATGGATTTCAAATTTATTTTTACTGAAATGTAGCTCACAAAAAATGGGATAACTGTTTCTAAAACTATATTCTTGTACAATAGATATTAAGCGAGATATTCGGTGTGGCACTCGTAAAATAGACAGACGCCGGTATATTATCTCCATCACATAGAGATCGACCCAATAATTATGGAATAAATCTATTAAAAGTGAAAGGAAAAAATATTTGGAAAAGAACCCCGGACATGCCGATATAATTTTTCAAAAATACATATTTTGGTATCCAATGGAAATATTAAACTTTCACATTTTAAACATCAATAATCATAAAAAATAGAATCATAGGTGGTATAATCGTACCGAACAAAAACTGGTTAAGAGAATGATGATTATAGCAATTTTGCGAATGATATTAATAGAAAAATATGAATCTGTATATTTTTTATTAACGTTGCGAGCAAAAAACAAATCTAAAATTTTTCATATTTATTACAGCTTGCTATATATTTTCTTTATTTATATATCGAGTGTCAACGAATTCTGGTAGACCCCTTTCTTTCCTCATTTTTTAGAATGCCAAAATGAAACTTGGTAGATGTATTATATGACCATGATGGCATGGCATAACTGTAATTTTTTTCCCTTCCGGTTTCACCGGAAATCTCCACAACTTTTGATTTTTAAATGGAACACCCTGTATATTATTATATTTTTGAATCCTTGAAAAATTCTGAGTACGGTGATGTCCCATAAGTGACATTTCAACTTTATGAAAAAAATTGGACTCGAAATTTTTTTGTGCATCTAGAGTATCACGATCGGAAAATTTTAAGAAAATTTAATTTTTTCAAATGAAAGTATATTGGTAGAGTACTATCATAAAATAGCGGATATTCAAAGGAATCCGTCGACGTGCCCAATAGCAATTTTTTCTGGTTATGGCACTCTAGATGCACCAACAAATTTCGAGTAAAATTTTTCGAGCCGAGTCGAAATGTTACTTACGGGGTATCACCGTACTTAGAATTTTTCAAGGATTCCAAAAATATAATATTCTATTTAAAACTCAAACATTGTGGTCATTTCCGGTGAAACTGAGAGCGAGAAAAATGGCAGTTATATCACAAAGTGTCTCATTGGCCATATAATACATCTACCAAATTTCATTCTAATATTCTATAAAAAAAATAAGGACAAAAAGGAGGGTCCATCATGATGCGTTGACATCCCGATATATTCGACTTCAATCTGTGGTTATGATTTCATATCTTATACAATTCTGCTTATAATCCACAATCATCTTCAAGATTATTTACGTCTTTAGAGAAACATTAAAAATATATTTAATCGAGATATTCATAACTTCCTGCTTAAACTTAATGTCAACATTTTTATTTGTCATTAAAATCTACTTATAGATAAAAAGGTTATTAAAGGATGAAACTAATAACGATTTAATTGTTATGGAAAATATGCCAGGGAACAAGTAGTGTTGTATGTGTTGAAAGTTTTTAAGTGTTATTTTAATTAGAACCTTTTTTAGACTTTCCTCAACTTTTTTATTAATGCCCTGTGGCCATTTTGGCAAATCGAAATTGAATTTTTAAATCCATTTTCGCATCTATCCTTTCGGAACACGCCGTAGCCGAGTAACCATAGGTAATGTGCATTTGCATCGATTTGCTTGATTTCGAGATTCGATTCAATAAACCTTGCCAAATAACCTCTGAAAAGTTCATACTTTCCGAGAATTAATTTTTTTTGGAACTAAATATTCTCAGAAACTATTGTCGCAAATTGCATGGTATAGGATATTATTAAGACCCTCGTTTACTTTTTGGCATGTGGAAAAGCCACAAGGTGAGTTAAACCCCAAAATTGAAAGAAATTCAATAATATTATACTAAGAGTCCCCTTTTTACGTTACATTTTGTCAATTTCAAACAGCGAAAATTTGTTTAAAGTCAAATGGAAATGGTATTTTTCGTATTAAATTTCGTAAAATTAAATTCCTTTTTTCCCATGTAGATATGTAGGAAGGAGTGTAACTTACAAATTTTTAAAATATTTTCTTAAAAATGTTTAGTAAAAATGTTACCAAATTAACTAGCCATGATTAGAAACAATCGGTAATGTCAGTTCTTTCTTCTCTTCTTATGTCAAGAAATGCCAGCACACTTAAATTATACCCACGGAGATTTAAATTTTTTAAAATTATTTATGGAGGTGATAAAATATTAAAAACACGTAACACATTTACTATCCGACGTTCACAAGAATAACGAACACCGTGACCAAACACTGTAAAATACACATTGGGTAGTTCTAAAAGCTATGGCTCTGCCGAGGCAATAATTCAAAGGATGAAGCCTATTTTTGATGATGAAAATGTGAAAATAGCAATTTTGGGATTTTTTCAGGAATTTCCAATGATGTCATTAAGATAAGATAATAGCTGATAATGTCTCAAGGAGACGACGATTATTTTTTGGGAAATATTATTGTTACGTGTTTACACCCCCAAACGTAGGTCCAATAAATTGCAACAAAAATTCTCACTAACCACTGATTTATTAATCACTAAATGACAATATAATAATTAACCCTTATAATAAATAACGCACTAATTATAACTTTGATCTATTATAAACTCACTACTATAATTCACAACTTGTTACTGTTCTTTTCCTATCTGATCACTAGAACATCTAATATATAAATATATAACTCATTCAGAACTGTACTGAACCAGCCCCAGCGCGTTGGATCTGTTACTTATATATCTTGTTCTCGATCAATCCAGCCTGTCCTTCGAGACATTTCTACTCCTTCCATCTATGAGGCAGCGCTACACTGGGCCGGCTGGTGAATTATTGTTTTACTGGTTGCCTATTAGGCAAGCTTCATTGCTTTGGCCATTAATAGGGATTAATCCTCTCTCCGTAAGAGGGCGTGGGCGTGCACATAACATGTAGACTGCTAAAGCTAAATTAACCAAAAACTAACTTTTTAATCAACACAATTCCCATTATATTAGAGAGGTTTATCTGTTCAGTAAGCAAAATTTTCAAGAAAGTTGGCAGTTTAATGTTTACTGTACTAGAAAATTATACATTCGTGAGCAGCAGCGAAGAATGGGTAAGATACAAGATTTACTATAGCATGTGACCAGAGAATAGATTTTGTTCAACTACAGTCAGTGCCAACGGTCCGTTGATTGGTTGTTTTCGTATTGTATGCACATGCCTACACGCCACTGTTTCATAGAATATATACAAGAAACGTTCGAGAATAAAATGCCCCAGATACATAAGGAGTGTATTCCGCACATGGAGCACAGTTTTATATTAGACTAACAAGTGAACAGACAAAATAGTAATAAGTTGTGAATTGTATTAAGTAATGCCTATAGTTGTACTTAGTGTGCCATACTAACGATTAATTATTGTAATTGAGTATTAAGTAAAGTAGTAGTTAGTGAAAAGTCTTGTTAGAATTATTTAAACCTACTTACAGGGTGTTCACTGGAGATTATAAACACGTAACAGTATATTTTATTGTTATTTATGGATTATATATTTCACTTGATGTTTAAGAGATTTAGTTACAATGATTTGATGTTCACATATTATAAAGTAAAAAAAAAGACGAAACATACGAAACAATAAATTACCAATAATAGAGCTTTCCTATGGTCTCAAGGACGACATTTTGAACAATTATTGAATTACAACGAAATTACGCTTATAATTATTGATCTTATTATTTTACTATGTTTAGTGTTATTTCCCGATATTATGGATATCGGGTAGCTAATGTGTTACATGTTCTTGATATTGAATTTCTAAGAAAATCGCAGATATTTAAAAAAATCGGAAGTTAAACTACAATATCACATGAGAAAAAGAGAGTTTAATTTAAATAATTTAATATAAAAAACAAATTAAAATTTTAAACTTATAATTTTATATATTCATAAAATTTGTTATTTCTAATAGTTTACATTTTTTTTTATGTAAGATATCAAAATATTTACACGGTTATAATATAGTGGAACAGTCAAATGGAATAAATTCAGTACTTCAATTATTGTGCATATTTATAAAAAATCCCGAGACACGTCGATTTTAGATTCTCAAATGACATCCTATCCTGCCACGTACAAATTTCTCCCCTAAATTCAACCCCCTTCGAGTGTCAGTTGCAGCCCCTACAATTTTAAATGGGAAGCGGGGACTTGTGATACCTCATTTGAAAGTTCTTTTCATTCTCTATTCAAAAGTGTTATGGTTTTAATATATTTATTGCAAAAATTAACGGTCTGCTTGACGAAATTCGCTACAACAAACGAAGAACATAAACGTTTTGTTCCTACAGACTACCAAAAATAATTTCAGTGTTCTTTTTCAACATTATCAAATAAAAATAAGACATAAAAACATCAAAATTTTTCATAAATTGCCAGTTTTATTGAAAGCGCCGTAGCGATTGACAGCAATAAATAGTTGGCTAAGTTGTCAATAAACAGTTGTCACTGTTTTACTGTTTTGCGTATTGTTTGAGTTTTGTTAACTGCAATTTCTAAACATAGTTTATTATACGAAATGCATAAAATAATAAGTTTATAGATGGTTGGTTACGGAGATAGAATGCGATCACAGGAGAAAGTTGCTGAAGTTTCCTGATTTGCAATTAGCAAAATTGAACAGCAGTTTCGCGAAAATGGACATTCCGGCAGATAAAAAAAGAAGCAATGGGTAACGATGTCAAATTAGATATACTGCTTGAGTTTGAAGAAAACCCACATAATTCAAGTCGACTAGCAGCTTTAGCATTGAATGTTTCCCATTCCTCAATTATTTGCGTATTAAAAGAAAAGAAAATGCATCCGTATAAACTAACGCCAACTCAGGAGCTTAGTGAGGACGATTTTGATAGTATAGTCGAGGCAAAAATTCAAGCGATGCACGTCACAGATCGATTCTATAAATAAAACAATACTGTTAAGAATCATGAATCCCCATTAAACTGTACCCATTTCTGAAAAAAGCTTAATAACTGGCTCTCAAGAATTACTCTTTTTAACGCAATTAATGATTAAAAATTATGTTAGTATTAAAATTTCTTTAATGAGATCACTCGTGACGAGCATCGCTTGAATTCTTGCCTCGACTTTAGAACGTATTCCCTTTCAGAAAATTATGAATATACAACATTATACATATCTCTATTAAATACAATCAGGATAATCACAAAAATAAAAATATATCAATTATAGAATTACTATGGATTATAAAGAAATATTGCCACTTAAAAAGAACACATTTCTTATCTTATCTCTAACAAGCAAAAACATTCAATACCCATATTATAATTATTTTTTTACCATTCGCCCATTTAACTAAACATTTTATCAATTCTATTCTTACACTTTCTATTGTGTAAAGAATCATATAAAGGAGAATGTGTTTTAACTTACATCCATTATTTACATTATTGACATTATTTACAATTTACCTTTTAATTCAATTTAAAACTTATTAACTGTACTGAAATCATCTTTTATTTCACTAGGACGGCGTAACTCATATTTATTTTGCTCAATATTCACGGGTGAGTTATTTAATTCATTTTCAACTTTAGGAGTAAAAGTAAGGTTTGATCAGGTAAAATTTGATCTAAATGTTTTTCCATAATAAGCCATCGACAGTTTATACTATATAAACTACATCTGATTTTTTTCTCTACTATAGTTGCTATAACCCATATTTTCTTTATGTTATCCATTATTCTCACCTTATCACCTATGTGAAATATTTGGTCTCTGTTACCTTAAAATTTTTTTACCTGCCTTTCTTGATTTTTATAAACGACATTATTTATTAAAGGGTTCAACATATCAAATTTTTGAGTATAATTGCCTACCCATTAACAATTTAGCCAGAGTTTCGTTAGTAGTCGAATTAGTAATTAAGAAAAAATCGTTTAGAAATTCCGGACTCGGCTTCTGCGTCGCCTCGTCCGTAAACATCTAACTGGTACCGTAACACATCACTTTCCGGACTTGTAACGCAAATAACTATTTTCAGCAATATCATTATGTTTTGCCCCTGTATCAGCCTCAAAATCTAGTGGAATATTTCCGACAATTAATTTTACAAAAATTGGTTTACAATCATTTTGAATTTCAATATATTTTATTTCTTCCATAAAGAATAAATTTTTATCATCAATGTCACTCTGAGTTCTGGATTCACGATTAATCACACGGTTATCGCACACCACCGGGTTCGAATACTGGCTCCGGCACTGTCACTGTCAGAGGAAATGGTTGTATGTCCGCGTTTTTTCAATGTGTAAGCCCCTTCCGCACAAGCCTCTGGCTTCTGGAATTGGGGGTTGTCTAATTTCTGTGGTGTTTATTTATTTATTATTTATTTATATAAAACTGTCGCTACTGGGCTAATGAAAATCCTCACTGGATGAGACAATTAAATACGCAAAATCTTAAAAAGGTTAATGTTTGGGAGGGAATAATTGGAAACCACGTCATTAGTTCCTTTTTCATTGATGACAATTTGAGTGGAGAAAATTATTTAGCTCAGCTCCAGAATAATGTCGTACCAACTTTGGCAAACTTATATCCTATTCAAGCAAATCCACAAGTTCCAGCGGATGTAATATGGTTCCAGCAAGATAGATCACCACCACATTACCGAATCGATGTCCGGCAATACCTCAACTAAACATTTGCAAATCGGTGGGTAGGCAGACGAGTATCGCTAGAATGGCCAGCACGTTCTCCTGATCTTACACCCTTAGAGTTCTTGCTGTGGGGATATGTGAAAAGTATGGTATACAAAACTAAACCACGCGATATAGTGGACTTACGAAGAAGCATAACGGACGTAGTTAGGTCGGTTACGCTTCAGATGTTGTAAAACATTACAAGACACTTTTATTTACGATTAGGATGCTGCCAAGATGTTCAAGGAACTCATTTTGAACATTTACCTCAATGAAATTAAGTTTTTTTTAGTTTGCTGTTGTGAACATCAAGCATATGATTTCTTTTTCTCGTTAACTTTTGCAATAAATATTAAAACCATAGCATTTTTTAATAGAGAATGAAAATACCTTTCAAATGAGGTATCACAAGTCACTACTTTCTGATTAAAAATTTATGGGTTGCAACTGCCACTCGAAGGGGGTTGTACGTTGCAGGATATCATTTCAGAATTCAAAATCGGCTTGTTTCGGGATTTTTTATAAATATGCACAATAATTGAAATACTGGATATATTCCGTTTTGTTGTTTTACACTATATATAGAGGGTGGGGCAATAGTGCGTGGGACCTCGATATCTCGAGTTCTACGATAGTTAGAATTTTTTTAAAAATTGCAAGTAAATTAGATAAAAAAAGTCTATAACTGGAAATTATTTTCGAACATACAGGGCGAGCCAAGACGAAATTACAGGACCAAGTGCATATTTTAAAATGGAATGCTATTTATATCAGTACATTTTTGAAGCCTCTTTCTACGCTCCATTCATTCCTATATTAGCATTGAATATCTCCCAGTGGGATGTAATGAATTTTTTTGTTGAAATAATGCAATCTGCAGATGGATATTAAAAAAATCACCACACTCACAATAGGGTTTTCCCACTAATTTTATTTTAACAATTTGTGTCGTGAAAATGATATAATAAAACATTTTATTAATTTACAACAATTTACTTTTCTAATAAGAATTATTTCTAAGAAAATATCGTTAAAACAACTTGCTGATAATTTCACTGCTTTTTAAAACGGGCATTTTTACGCGCCAGAATTACGTATCTACCCGGAAAGCCAATGAGATTATGGATATAATTAGTTTGTAATAGATTCTAACTGTGTGTTAAAGAAAGCTTTCCTCTAAAACTTCTCAGAATTTCAATTTGTAATGCTTGTACTGTGACTGGTCTAAAGCAGTGGACGTGTAAATATTGGCCAATCAGAATCCAGATAAATGTCGCACAAGTTATTCGTGAAAGCGTCGGACGTTAATATTTTGAACTGTAGTTTAGGTTTAACCTTCACCGACATTACACATCAGATGACTAACCTAAAACGTTAAATTTATATTTTTATGTTTGTATTGTTTGGAGTGGAAATATTATTTTATCAGTCTCTGGTTTATGTTTTATTAATTCTACAATCAAAATGGAATCAAGTGGAAGAGGGATATGTTAAAGGTGCCGCTGATAATTTACCTAAAGTAGAAAAGTGCTGAGTGCTGTCAATAAATAGAGGTTATGTTATGTTAACAGAGACCAAGATTAATAAACAATCTTGAACAGATACAACCTCTGTGATTGGATTTCAGGGTGTTGACGTCACAACGCGCCAATTTATGACTGAACCCAACATTTTTCAAACTTCAAGTTTTTTTTTTGTTACTATTAGTAAAATTAATAAGATAATAAATATGCCATACATCATTTTTTTACGTGAGTTAAGTATTTCAGCAATAATTTTTTTTCTGGGAAAACCCTATTATGGGTTTTAAGAAAAACTTATGTGAATACCAGTTACGAGACATCTAGTTAATGTTTTTGAATCATTTTCATTTCCTAAAAATGTACAGGGTGGCCAAAAATTATTTTTCAATTAAGAACATTTTAAATTGAATTTTCTCAATTTTTCCAAATAAAATACCCTGTATATTTTTCTACAATGTGATGTAGAAACGAAAAACGAACATATTTGGTAAGTACTTCCCTATAGTTAATTGCAACCATTTTCGTTTTATAAATAAATAAGTGTCAAATTCAAGAATAAAGTTAAAAAAAGAGGTTCTCTCAAATAATTCAAATGAAAAATTTATAATAGGTGTTCGACATGTTGCCCATTTTGATTGACACACGTCTTTATACAATTTTGAAATGAGGTCATTTAGTGCGACCATTTCTTCCAATTCATTGAAATTAATGTAATGTTTTTTTTGTACATTTTTTTGCTGTTTTCGTTATTCGACAAGCAATAAAACCTCAGTTTGGTATAAATTTCGTGTACAAAAAAGCATTTATCACACTTATCGGTCGGAAATGTCGAATATAAAAAAAGTGAAAGAATAAAACGTGTTGTGAACGAAGAAAATGAGTTTTCTGTGGTGCTGGCAACGGTTGAGAATCCCCATGTAAGTCAAAGAGAAGTGAGCTCATTACTAGGAATAAGTAGACGGTCTGTGGGTCGAATCTTAAAAACAAATAAGTTGCATGCATGTCATATTCAAATGCACCAGGGATTATCTGATGACGATTTTCAAAAGCGCCTACTATTTTGTAATTGGGCCAGAGGTGAAATGCAACATAATGTCAACTTCTTCAATACTGTTTTATTCAGTGATGAGGCAACTTTTCATAAAAATGGATTTGATAATAGGCACAATTTCCATTATTATGCTTCGGAAAATCTTCACTTTTTTATGCAAGTTGATAAAACCAACACAGAGATGGTCTATAAACGCTTGGGGAGGAATTATTGGAGAACATGTAATAGGGCCACATTTATTTGATGGTACATTGACTGGAGCTATTTATCTTCATTTTTTGGAAAACTATCTACCACAATTATTGGTAAATCTCCCTGAAAGAATTCGAAATAGGATATGGTTTCAGCAATATGGTGCTTCACCACATTATTTAAATGCAGTTAGAGACCACTTAAATAATACCTACCCTAATCAATGGATTGGAAAAAATGCACCACTAAATAAACAACATTACAAAATATGAAGGAAAGTATAATAACTACCTTTACATCTATCACACCGGCAGTTTTAGGAACAGTGGAAACCTCATTTCAAAAGTGCATAGAGATGTGTGTCAATCAAAATGGCCAACATGTGGAACATTTATTATAATTTTTTCTACTGAGTTATTTGAAGAAACCTCTTTTTTTAAGTTTATTTTTGAATTTTTTTAATTATTGCTCAATAAAACGAAATTGGTTGCAATTAGCCCTAGGGAAGTACTTACAAAAAATTTTCGTTTTTCATTTCTACGTGACATCGTCGAAAACTATACAAGGTGTTCCATTTGAAAAAATTGAGAAAATTCAATTTAAAATGTTCTTAATTGAAAAATAATTTTTGACCACCCTGGACATTTTTAGGAAATGAAAATGATTCAAAAACATTAATTAGATGTCTCGTAATTGGTATTCACATAAGTTTTTCTTAAAACCCATAATTGTGATTGTGGTGATTTTTTTAATATCCAACTGTAGATTGCACAATTTCAACAAAAAAATTCATTACATCCAAGCGGTTGGGAGATATTCAATGCTAATATAGGAATGAATAGAGCCTAGAAAGAGGCTTCAAAAAATATACTGATATATATAGCATTCCATTAAAAAAAAGGTACTTGGTTCTGTAATTTCGTCTTGGCTCGCCCTGTATGTTCGAAAACAAATTCCAGTTATAGATTTTTTTATCTAATTTACTTGCAATTTTTTATAAAAAGTCTAACTACCGTAGAACTCGAGATATCGAGGTCCGACACACTATTGCCCTACCCTGTATAATAATGAGGTATACCAAATGCAAAATTAAGAATAAATAATTGATATTTAAAGAAATAATGATAAATTCACTACTAATAAAACTGGCTTGATATGAAATGTATATTTTTGAAAAACAAACCAACGTGCCAGAGTTTTAACGGGTTCTTTTAAGACTCTTATATGGCAGAAATTAAAGAAGATTTCAAATATAAAATTTAATTTTTTAATTTAATATTAATCGATTTTTTTTCGGCTATGATATAATAACTGATAACCGATGTTTTCATTTTTCCCGAAAATATATCTATCAATGAAATCTGTAAAATGTTTGTTTAAATGTTCATCCTCATTTGAAGGCTATAACTATATGCTTAAGAAATATGTTAGTTTGTACGTAGTATTACCAATAATAATTTAAAAATTCACTTACCTTTTCGAAGTTTGTTCACTACACTTCGTAACATTAGATTATAAATACACTTAATTTTTTATTTATATTTTTAGATTACCACCTACATGAATTTGCATCGTGAAACGGCGAAAGTGTTAAACGAAGTGTACCATTATGGGGAGGCCAGAATAATATTTGATCCTGAAACTTTCCAATTTGATCAAGACACCGAAGGAATATATAACGACGTCGAAGAAAATAACTCTACCAATTTGTCATCCGCAGATAATCCTTTTGAAAGCGTGAACTCCATGGTTAAACATTACAAAAGTCGGTCTTTCGTACCGAAATTGTTGTGGACGAAATGTCCAAGACCTGGAGGCGTCGGTATACCTCCTTGGGATACCTCTAAAATTCTTATAGCGGCAACAGATAATCATAACATTTTAATTTTGGACAGGTCGAAATTTAAACTCATAGGTCGTATAGATCATCCGGAAATGCTTTGTCCAACTGCTTTGGCATTTTCAAATAAAAGAAAGGAAATATTCGCGGCCGATAAATGGAAACATTGCGTTCACGTTTTTTCCAGTGATGGAGAGTATTTAAGAACTGCTTGCACACAAAGATTAAGGAGTCCGGAAGGAATCGCCATGGGTCCTAATGAAGAGCTCATCATATGCGATACCGGCAACGATCGTATTTTAATAGTTGACTCAGAAACTGGCGAATTTATATCCATCATTGGTGATGGACAGTCAAAGCTTCACATTCCTACTTGTGTGGCAGTTTATGGAACCAATATCATAGTAGCTGATACAGGGAATCATAGAATAAAAATTTTCAATATGGAAGGAGATGCTATTCTAGAATTTGGTTCTCTCGGTAGAAATCATGGACAATTCAGGTCGGCTGAGGTCGTTGCGGTAGATTGTCTTGGATTTATTTTTGTTGGCGACGCGGGAAATGCAAGGGTACAAGTTTTTCAGCCTGATGGTACCTTGGTGAAAATTTTTGGTAGCAGAAGGGGATTCGGTTGGATATCTGGAATTTATGTTACACCGGAATTGGATATTATTACCACCGATTGTAAAACACGTAGTTTAAGAATATTCTAAAAAACTGAAAACTATATAAAAGGCGAACGACAAATGCATATACTATATCTATATTGTTGGATGACCAACGAAATGAATATCATCTTAAATATAATTTTGTCTGCTTCTCACGAAATGATTCCCTATATATATTATTAACATTGCATAACATTATTTTTAATTTTACTAATAATAATATAGAAGTTTCGTTGGAGGTATAAAGCAACTTCTCCAAATAAGGCTATTCCTAGATTTCTAATATATAAGAAGTAACATTTGTAAAAATCCCTGGTTTGGATATAATATCAATATCTAAGAGTATAAGTAAATGAACTTGGCAATGTTTACGGTAATAAATACCGACCTCATTTTGAAAATAATTTATAATAAAATATATGATTATTACTTAACTCGGTGGCAATTATTTTCAAAATAGTCTTCATTTCTTCCAAGTCCTCCATATCCCTGAATTTCCTTATTTTCACCCCTTCCTCCCTGCCAAAAACACTTTATAGATACACGCTGACTCTGAAACTTATTTTTGCTCTTATTTTCTGACCTAATAAATGTTTTTAAAGCAGGTTCTTAATATTATTCCATGGGGAGGTCCGAGCTCCTATGCCCCCCCCCCCTTTGGACCGCCACTGCAATCTTGATAAAATAATAAATTATATACAATTTTAATTTTACTCTTATTTATTTTTTAACCCCTTCCCTCACAAATTCTCTTCCTGTATTTTCTAGGAAGAACTAGGAGGAATTAGTCATGTCATCTCATAGTGGTACTAATGCAGTTCCCATGTATTAAATATTTAATGAATATTGTTATTGCGGTTTTGGAGAAAACAATGATTTAATTCTTTAACTTTGTCCCTCGCAACTCCTTATTTTATCTTAGTATCATCTTATATTGGTACTAAGGAAGTACCCACATGCCAAATTTATTCAAAATCTTTAGAACCGTAGAGGAAAAAATATTTAACTCTTTTAACCGATCCCCCATCTCCACCCCTACATTGTTCGGGAGATACTCATACTCTAGTACAAAGGGAGTATCAACGTGTTAAATTTGATCGAAATCTTTAAAGCAGTTTTGGCGAAAAAATATTTAATTGTTTAAATCACATCCCCTACAATATCCCTTCCTGAAATTTCTAGAAGTAATTAGTCTCGCCATCTTATAATGACACTAAGGAAGGAAGTATCTATCCATGTGTGAGGTTTGATCAAAATCGTCAAAATAAACCATTTTAAATAAAAGAAAACGATTTAATTTTGTTACCTTACCTTACTTACAGCCTATACTTACCTGTATTTTTCAGCAGTAACGACTTATATCATCTTATACTAGTGCTAAGGGAATATCTATGTATTAAATTTAATTAAAATCGTTAGAGCTATTTTTGATTTAAAAAAATGATTTTAGGTTAGTTTTTAAGGGCTAATATCCCCCACATTAGAGCTAGGATAGATACCGCATCGAGGTGTGGTCGTCCTGGATATGTATACAAAATTTGGGCAAAATCGATCCAGTAGTTTGGACTCAAGTGCAACAACCACAGACGGTAGACGGACATTTTCTTAAAACCATTTTTTTTGCTTCAGGTGGTCTGAAAACGTGTAAATTCACTATAAACTCGAAATTGATTTTTGCATGATCACAATACCTTCCTATGTACAAAGTATATGGGAAAGTAAAATATTAGGCTTGAGGCTAAGAGGTCCTCAGTTCAAATTCTGGCTTGGATCTGGATGTTCAGTGACGTTTTTAATGTGTTACCGATACTGTAAGGGTGAACTAAACCGCGATTGATAAATACCACGCACGGATAATCAGTGCTCAGTAGTCACTGTTGCCTTTCCAGTCCCATCAGCCGCAGCAGATAACGAAGTAGCAAGAAATGATTGTTGTGTTGCCATCTGCCATCTACTATTATCAAGAAACTTACAATATTGTATATTTTACGCACAAGTGTTATAAATGCCCACTTTAAGTACTGATAGCTGTGTGTAAAATACTACTTTACGTCTGCCGTAGAAAATAGTTATTTATGATAAAATTTAGCAAAGTAATTGTTAAATGACGAATAGTCCAGTTCAACAAAATACAGGAGGGTAAATAACTTTACAATACGCGGTTTTTCTACGACAGTCGTGGTATTAAACATATAAATAATACGGACACGAATTCTGATGTTAATTAGAAGTTATCTACGAGTGTCACGAAAGTGATAAAACTAAACTGTGTATACTTTACGCACAGTTGATTTTTTTAGGCACAAGGGTTATAAAGATTGACTTTATGTTTATGCACCGACAGCAATGCGTAAAATGGTACTTTACGCTCTGTCGTAGAAAGAAATTCCTTATTATTTTCATGTGCATTTCAGATGTTATTGTTGAGTCACTAACTACCTTTCAAATAAATTATGTTTACAAGAACCAGGGTGCAGAGTGGGCTTCCAAAATGAAGACAAGCATCCGCTGTTGACTACAACGGCGGGCTGTTTGGCAACGATCGGCCGTGCAAGATCACGGCCGTTTTTCTTAACATGGCTACAGCACAAGCCGAAAAGCAGCAAAATGACGTGAATAGTGAAAAAGTGCAATTATTGGATCAACCGAACGTGCGGAATACCTTGTATACAAAGGCAAAAACATCGCCACAGAAATGAGTCAATACCGACAGGATGGCAGCGGAAGCGGCTATTAGCGTGATGTTGAGTTAAACATTACAATTGTTAATTTAACTATAAATATTAGAAGACTGTTATATTGTATTTCTTTAGGAACTGCTTAATATCTGTTTTTATTTCTTTTATATACATTTATTTAACGTCGGCCTATTTCCGCTACTAACGCCTAACACCGACGCCTGTAAACGAGCTACTCCCAACCATTAATTTTGCCGAACCTCTTCCCTTAAGAAGAGTAGGGATCTTTTACTTGCCTAACATTTAATAGACAAGGGACCGATGGCTTTACATCCCCTCCGATGGATGGTATATCCCCTGTACAACCCTCGCCTAAGGTTGTAGAGCTTCCACGCATACACTGATATATATACAAGCCGCTGGAAGATGTATGAGGCGAGGACGCGGTCTTCGTTGGAACGGTCACCCATCCAACTACTAACCGCGCCTGACGTTGTTTTACATCGCATATCGAAGTATGTACATAGTAAAGACGCACCTACGCTCGCCCCCCTTAATATCTGTAAAATTACTTTTTTAATATTATGTCGGTACATAATTTGTTCATAATGATAGTGTTTTTATTTTAATTCTACAACCTTATGTGGTTATACAAGTTATAATTTATTTAATAACTATTTTCCATCCAAGTATGCGTATCTATATAAAGAAATTTAAATAAATAGTTAATGATTGTTTATTTTTCATTTTATAATATCATTAAATCCAGTAAAATAAGAAAAAAGTAGACTTCTTGGTCTATTTTTCTTTATTTTCCCGTAATATCTAGTTAAAGAGGGTTAATTTAACATTCTGAAAAGACATGGTCATTAGTTAGACGACCCGAGATGCTACTTTAAAAAATAATAATAGCAAAAATCATTGATTTTTTCGCAAATATTTTAAAAATTATAAGAGATCAATATTACCTAGCGTTTGTTTTTTTCTTTTATTTACGTGCTACAGAAATTAAATAGAGTTTCGAGAAATTACATAATGTTATGTGCTGCCCCTGGCGACACAGAGATGTAATTAGTCCCTGGTCAGAGTGAAGGAAGACCTGTTTAGTTGACGGCCGGTAGGATGACACCATCTCTGGGCTAACTGGTGAACTTCAGAAGCACAGAATATACGTGAAAGCGTCAGAAACACCGCGAACAACACTGAATGATTCTTGAGAATTTGAGTATAGCCGAGTTCATCAGCACTCAAAAAACGCAACAAAAACTGTATGCCCTCAATAAAATACCATTACTCTTTATACTATATCGATAGCAATTTGATTCGTTTACCTTTATAAGTATTTAATGTGCGTCGGGAGTTGGCTTGGTGGTGTGATGGACAGGTCACAGCAAGTCGTTGAGATATAGTGGATAAGCGGATCTGCTCGCGTCACCATCTTTCGAAAGAGATGTAAAACTGTGGGTTCCGCGTATCTATGATGTGAGCACGTTAAAGATCCCTACCCCATGACAAACTGTGGGTGTTCGGCAAAATTTCCAGGTTAGGGGTCCCACACTGATGAGTTTATCCCCTGGCGTCAGCCGCCTTGGTAGCGGAAATAGGCCGACGTTAAATAAATGATTTTAAAAAAATGTGAATCAGCTTGTTTGATGAAAGCAAGCCGCTTGGCCCACGGCGATAATAATTATATCGTAAAATTTTTGTTGCGTTTTTTGAGTGCTGATAATAAATGAACTCGACGATACTCTTGTGACGGTATATAATAAGTGAATCCGACGCACGCGGCAGTTTAGTTCAGTATACAGTACAGCTCTGATATAGAGAGTTTTATATTAGACGAACAAGTGATCAGATGAAATAAAGAACAGTAACAAGTTGTGATTTAAAGTAGTGAGTTTATGTTAATAGTAGCTATTTATGTATCAAGTCCATAGTACAAGGCTTTATTGAATAAATAGCGAGCAAAGCCATAAAGCGTTCGAGTTCAATGAAGCTTTATTATGGACGAGTTGCATACAAAGCTTTATGTCGGACTGCTAAATTTGGCTTATTAACGAAAAAAATAATTCAATGACAATTTTGACATTTTTATGACTGCTGTACATATTTATTTGAAAACGTCAAAATCTGACATTGGGTCATTATTGGAAACTTCTAAATCCGACATAATAGTAAAATGAAGTAACTTTATTTTACTAGTACAATAAAAGAGGTGTTTACTGAGGGTGTAAACACGTAACAATAATTTCTGCAATATTAAAAATTATTTTCACAGACTGGTTTCAAAATCTTGAAAATGTAATTTATATTGTGTATTGGTTTGGTACTAAAATTTATCAGGTTTATTCTTGGCTATTGTCGCTTACACGTGGCAGAAGTTAGTAAGACATACATTTCTCGTTGGCTGCTGTCTGTCAAAGTTGTTAGGTTCATTTTAGAGATGTTTTTCTTTCCATTTTTTAACTTTTTAATTGTAGTTAGGGAACCACTTCTCCCATATTTGAGCTCGATATAAGACCGTTCTGAACCCTCATACAGAATTTGAGCAAAATCGATCGAGAGGTTTGGGTTCTAGACGGAAGATAAATCGACTCACAAACAGATATATATGCAATCACCCAGATCGAAACAGGTCTTTTTTAAATATCGCTACCCAACCTGAGGTGGGAGGTGGGTTATTTTATTATATTCATTTTGCTTAGTTTTGCGGGACTCTGTAAATGAGAATCTGCATGTAAAGATTGAATCTGTTGATGTGAAGGTTAAGATGATTTATGCCGCTCATCACCTGGCTCTTCATCGAATTCTAACATACATTCATCAATCGTTTTAGGAGCTGGAAGCAGTTATTTAAAACGAGGTATCTATATTAGGCTAACCTAATATATTTCAATTTTCTTCTTGAAAAATCATCTGCTTGGAAGTGATGCCACTTATACCTCGCAAAAATAACAGTCCATGACATGATCTGAAAGCTCTCTCTACATCATAGGCGATTGATAGTAAAAAGCAGGCCATTTGGTCAATTGTGGAGGTTACAAGCTCAAGAATCGCGGAAAATACGCATATTTTATTTCCATTTTTTCAAAATAAAACAAAACGAACTCTAAATTTGTTCAGCTCATTGTTGATTCCAAGCTACAAAATTGCATTTTTTAGAATGTGCAAAATAAACATTTTTTTTTGCAAAATATCCGTTTGTCAAAATTTCAGAAACCATTTTATCTGACGAAATTTTGCGTATTAAAAAAACCTATATATGAACTTTATTTCTGTTTATGTCTTTATCATAGTAAAACCATTACCATATATGAATAAACAACATACTTCGGTATGCGATGTAAAGCAACGACAGGCGCAGTTAGTACTTGAATGGGTGACCATTCCAACAGAAACCGCGTCCTCGCCTCACACATCTTCCAGCGGCTTGTATATCAGTGTATGCGCCTTAGGCGAGGGTTGTATAGGAGATATACCATCCTTCGGAGGGGATGTAAAGCCGTCGGTCCCTTGTCTATTAAATGTTAGGCAAGTAAAAGATCCCTACTCTTCTTAAGGGAAGAGGTTCGGCAAAATTCCTAGTTGGGGGTAGCTCGTCTATAGGCGTCGGTGTTAGGCCTCAGTAGCGGAAATAGGCCGACGTTAAATAAATGTATAAAAAAAAAAATAAATAAATAAACAATTTAAAGTTGGAAACACTATGAGAAGTTCACAATTGTTTACTTTTACTGTTGATTTTTAACTACACCAAATAAATTGTAACAGTAACTAACTATATTAAAATATGATAAAATATCTTTTACTATATGGTAATTATTGGGCAACCAGTAAACAAACAAATAATATCACTGAAAATCTGTTTAATAATTTTAACAATTGGTAACACGAAATTTTGAAGAATGAATGATTTCACCGTATTATTATATTCTCTGAAATTAATGAAACGATGGGATAATTATTATACATACGCATCCTTTTATTTTAATGACTACTAAGTAAATGAAGTAAAACTATTATATACGAAATAATTGAGAAAATGCATTTATCTCTTAGATCAGATAATGTCAATATGGAAATGATCCAGTTAAGTTTGAAATGATGTTACCAAAATGTAAATTTTCTGGGGCTTGTTTCAATTACGCGACTGTAAAGTTATCTCTGAGGCATCTGTCTAGTCCGTTATTACGAGAACGACAGCGACCGGTCTATGGTATGTTGAGTACTTGGTCACTGGGACTGCACCGGTTCTTCCTTAATGCAAAACAAATGTCCGCAGGACACACCTTATTGGAAAAACTACGTTTCTTTGCAGAATTATGGTGTGAAATTAGTAAATAGATAACTTTACGCAATTTGTTGCAGCTTTTCAGCTGTACATTTTTTATTTAGGTACGGATAATAAAATATACCTACAGATTAAGACTTCCTTTTTAGAACAAAATTTAATATTATTGTTTAGAAAGACAATTATAAATATTGGAGAGAATAAGCCAATTAATAAATTACAATATGTAAAATAGTAATATACAACAACATAAAACATGTAACACGAACAAACATAGCATAAACTAATTAGTTAAGGATAAATAGATAACAATAACAATAAGGCAGATATAACCATAATATAATTATTTGTTGTTACACACATGTAGACCACAACACAAAAAGTATTTATGTCCTCTATAAAAACATGCATCTGATAAATATGTTTTATGCGCTTCTTAAATACAAAATAAAGTGCCACTCTATTTAATATCAAGAGATTGTCGATCTTAATTTTCACTAAGTATTAGGATTAGGTAAGTTCGATGTAATACGGTCTTTGAAATGATATGTGGAACTGAAATTTTTGTCTATTGTTAATGGTATGCACATTTTTGTTACTTAATAATTTGTGTGTTATAAAAAAGCACGAAAGCCTTTCATCACCCACTCCAACATTTCAATTGGGATTGCATTAATCTCTGTCCGAATAGTATATTTTAGTTATTCCAAAGTTTGCGGTCGATTAGAAAACACTTTTGACTTTAAGCAGCCCTATAAAAGAAATCACAAGATCCGGTGACCGTACGGGCCAGTTGATATTCCCAAATTTCGAAATGACATAACCAGGAAACATTCTTTACAAAATTGTCATAGAATCCCTAGCAGTGCGGTAAGTGGTTCCGTCCTGCTGAAACCATATTCTTCGAATATCCATAACAACATTACGAAGTTGTGTTGTTCAAAGTTACGCAATACCTGTTGATAACGTTGTGATGTAATAGTAACCATCAAGTCATTTCCCTCAAAGAATAACGGTCCAAAAATTCTAAAGACAGATACTGCTCACCACATAGTAATCTTTCTATAATGAAGCGGTACTTCGTGTAATTACAGAGGATTTTCCATCCCTTAGTAGCGAAAGTTCTGTTTGTTAATATATCCGGAAAGATGAAAATGAGCTTAATCTGACATCAGCAAGAAATCAACGATATTCGGATTTTCAGCAAATAGCGCTTCGAAACGTTCGCAAAAAATCAACGCGTGTTCCAAAATCTTGAGACAGAAGTTTTTGAAAGACTTGAATTTTGCAGGAATGGAAGTGTAAGCCTTGCAGAATGCGGCGATAACTACGGCTCGAAATATTGCTAATGCTTGTCTTTTTGCAGAGCGTTTAGGGCTTCGTAGCACAGCTGCTCTTACCCTTTCAATGTTCTCAAATGTGCGTACAGAATGAGTTCTTCCTTTTGGTTTTCTCTTTTGGTTTTGGCTCATGAAGAAGTACTGCGAAAGTTGTATACTCACTTTATAATTGTTATTCGACTAGGAAGTGGATTTCGTGGATTTAATAATAATAATGGTATGAAGCCCACGCTGCTCTCGGAATTACGAACCATACCGGCCTGTCAACACTCGGCCGAATGGCTGGCAGGCCAGGTGCAGAAAGCGGTTATCCTGGGTTCTCTTCAAAATAAAAAACCAAAAAAATAATAAAATCCAAAAAAATACTTAAAATTCACAAAAAAGACAAAAAAAAAATCATTATTATAAAATTACTATTAACAGAGCACTAAGACATTTAAAAGACCAAAAGAGCCATAATAAACATAATAAAAGAGCCATACGGTGCACGCACCAAAAATACATTAACCCGTTACTAATATAACCAAACACTAACATAACCATCGACAGATACATTTCAAAGGAACAGAATATCCAGAATAACAACGACAGCCATAGAGCAAAGCCAATCTACAATATATTAACTCAGGGTAAGCGTCGAGTCAAGACGGAGAGCCCCAGGCATTGCCAACAAACTTCACATTCTTCGTCTACTTAAGGCACATGAATCTACGATCACTAACTCTGCGGGAGTGGCCGTAGTTAATTCGCTGGCGCTTCTCCCGTGAGAATGTCTGAGATACGGTGGAACTGTCCAGCATCGCTCTCGCGAACAAAAAAAGAATAGGTTTTTATTGACATCAAGAGAGTACTATACAAAAATAAAAGAGACTACAGTACAAGTACTACTGCGCCAAAAGGTTTGGAACTAAGTTCCATTCTTCCACTCATCCCTGAAGATACAAAAATTAGCAAACAAAGAATAAAAACATGACAATAATTACATAATTATGGTACAATGTGTATCGAGTGCATAAATATATGACTGCATAAAAAAGAAACGTAATAATAATAATAACATTGTAAGGTATCACTTAACACAAATAGTTCACCAACTTGTACTGGTACAGAAAAAATAACGATATTTAATATTTACAACAGACATATTTACAAAAAAAATACTACGAATTCAAAATCACAATAAATCGAAGCCGTACATGATATAGCAGAGTTACAAAAAAGTTATCAGACCTTCGAGCAGCGAGTGTTTTAATTTTTTCTTAAAATTGATTTAAGACAAATCCTTTAAAACAGATGGAATTCTGTTATAATATTTTGCAACGTAGTAGGAAAAGGAGCACTGAAAGAGTGAGGTTTTGTGTGCTGGTATTGTCAATATACGTTTACGTCTAACATTAACATTATGTGCATCTATCCTAAACCTGATTTTACTTAGCAAATACCGCAGATCACCATTTTTAATAATTTTATGAATTAGGGAGCAAATATGCACATCCCTTCTTTGTTTAACTGTTAACCACTTTAATTCATGAAATTTTGCCATATATAAATCGTATACGGGTGTTCTGTATCCGCTGCAGACGTGTATGCTCGTGGTGATTTAGAAGAGGCCCATACACCACATCTGCATAATTCAGATGTGACAAAACCAATAACTCACTCAGTATTAATCTGTTTTTAATAGACAACAAATGTCTACTGCTATGTATTAACTTTAGTTTACTGAATACATTTTTAACAATATGTGTAACATGCTCCGAAAATTTCAACTTAGAATCGATAAAGAGGCCAAAATTTTAAAAAATATTGCAAAGTTGCAAGTCCTGATCACTTATATTAATATGAATACTATCAGTATACAAACCGCATGATGCTCTGCGTCCAAATAGTATTACTTTGGATTTGGTGAGATTAATAGTTAGACAATATTTTTCCGACATAGATACTAGTGCCCGTAAATCCTGATTTACTCGTACACATGCCTCAAGACAGAACATTTTTCCAAACGAATAATACATTTGAGCATCATCTGCAAGAAGTGACTAAAACAATACTGTAAACTATCTTGGAAAGTTGATGTGTACAAAATGAACAGTAGAGGACCTAATATGAAGCCCTGAGAAACTCCGGAGAACGTGTTTAATGGATTTGAAATATTGTTACCAAATTTGATCATCTGTTGCCTATTTAACAAATAATTTTTAATGAGTCGAATTGCGTTTCCATCAAATTTCAAGTAATGAAGCACTGATAATAGAATCTCATGATTAATCCTATCGAAGGCCTTGAACTAATTAAGTAAGACCAATATAGTTAAGTTATCTTTACCAATATCACTCCAATAAAATATCATCAATAACTTCCAGCAAAGCTGTAGTGCAACTGTGATTTATTCTAAATCCTGATTGGTTTTGAGCCAATAGGGTTAGTTCTCATACCTGCGGATTGCGAATTTCCACTTGCGGATTTTTTTTTAATTCGATATATGCGTTTCAAGAGAACTTAATTTCCTAATTTAACTTCTAGTTAAAAGTAAACGAATTGTTTTATGAACATTTCGCTACACCTGCAAGAAAATTAGACTGTTTTAGAACAAATTTTATAAAAATCTGCACCAAAAAATTCGCATTCCGCAACTATCTGAACGAGGCTATAGATCATACGATTTTAAGTGATTTTTTATTTGAACATCTAGTATTTTTTCTAGGATTTTAGATATCACAGGTAAAATACTAATTGGCCTGAGGTCTTCAAGTTTGCTAGGTTTACTTATTTTTGGAAAAGGCAGTATATACGCTATTTTCCATGAAAGTGACGACGAAATAAACGCTGGGTGATTACAACAGAATAGTATTTTTTTAAGTGAGCTTCAACCCCAGAATAACGTGGAATATTTGACCAACGCTCCATATTCACAGCTAAACTGACATTTCTCGCAAACGCTTTGACAACTGTCTTAAATTTCCATTTTTTCCGAAAGCATGGCGACTTGATTTGAATTTATATCTCATTATATTATGACATGAATTAACTTTGGAAATGGATACTTCATTCTGCCGGATCCGTTATTTTTATATTACAGTATTATTATTTTCTTAAATTTGCCTAACGATATCTGCTGCAGCATTTTAAAAATACATATTTAAGGCATTGGTAACTTCCACAGATCAGTTGCTAGGCAGGTTAGCGAAGTCGGATTAATGTTTATATAAACAATTCAATTTTTAGAGGATGTTTTCCATCGGTATTTTAAAAATGTCTCGAGATCTGCAAGTCCTACGGGACAAATGAAAAAATTAAAAATTGTTATGATTTATATAAATAATAAATAAATATAAAGTAGTATTCGCTCCAATTATTATTATTCAAAAAATTAAATATTGCAAAAGTAGGTATTTTTAAACAAATCATTATTATTTTTAAGAAAATGTACAAATTTGAATGAACCTTAGACAAAATGTAGCTCCTATAGAGTACAATCTTCAAATAAAATAATATCAGCATAAGCATTAAAATAGGTGAAAAATGTAATTATTGCTAGAATTTTACACCTTTATTGTAAAATCCTGGAAAAACCGAGAAATGTATGTGATAACTCAAATGGTAGCATATTAAGTGTACTTTAAATACCTGCGAGAAAAAAAGTTGTTTCAATGTTTGACCATTTTTTTTAATATCAAAAACTGGTTATGAACAAATTAAATTTTAACATGCAAAAACAAAATTCAAATACAAAATGTTTTTACATGCTTTAAAAATTCATGATTAAACGAACGCCTCAAGAAAATGTGTCGTGTATTGCAAGGTCCGGGCGAAGCCACTTCACAGGAGATAAACAGGAGCTTTCGGAAATTCCTATCCCTAACTATGGATAAGGATAGTATTTGTGAAAGTATGAAGAAAATTTAACATAGACATGTCCACAAACGCATTCTAAAGAAGCTAGGGCCCTAGAGTAGGTTTTTGTTTAATATTTCAGGAACCTTATGTATTACAGCGATGAGATAAGATAGATAGATAATGCACCAAGCATTATTTAATATCAATAAGGGTTATTATTTCATGGTATTAAACAAAATGAAATTCAAGTGGGGCGTAATGCTTTTTAATCCAAAATATTTTTGTTCCGTTTTCTTCAAATTTTGGCACCGAAATATGGTTCATTGATCAAATTTACACAAAAGAGGTCCACTTTGCTAAACAACATACGACCAACAGTTTTTTATAAAAACTGATGAATATCCAATTAGGTAGTTATAACCTACTGGAAATAAATTGCTTTATTATTATTATTAATAATAATTACAAAGCTTTTTGCGTCTGGCTTTTTATGCGGATATACTTAGGGATGTGGTTCGAAACTCCATCTATAGCGAGGTGATTTTTAATTACAACTTATCCTCAAGAACTGGTTCGGAATCTACTATAAGCTGCAATAGATTTCATTTTCCATTTCTGAAGCTAACATCTGAATTTTTATTTAAATCGTAAAGCCCCTGAAGATCTCCAAAAAGAGTGAAAGTTTGTGGCCACGATCTTGGGGTTATTTAATGTAATTGTTGATATTTTAGCTTTTAACCTGAATATGAAAGTTTTTCAATAAGATTTTTGAATTTCCATGTTAGATATACTTTTTTTGTTTTAAAATGGTATGAATTCTATTATATAATCCAATTTCTTCTAGTATTAGCTAGGTTAATGTAGTTGTTTTGATATACTCTACAATAGTTTTACAATACAATGTTTTTTAAAGTGTTTAATAATTATTGTTTCGTGTTTACACCCTGTAGCAAACACTTCCCAAACGCAGGTTCAATAAATTGCAACAAGAACAATCATAAACCGCTGATTTATTAATCACTTCATTACAACAACTAGTCCTTACAATTACACATTAGTACACACTAATTACAAGTGTATTCTGCTATAGTCTAACTACTATATTTCACAATTAGTTACTGTTTTCCATCTCATCTTATCATTTGCTCATCTCATGCATAACTGACCTCCGTGCGCTTGGATCCACTTTATATATACCCGCATAGAATGTACTCAATTATTCTAGAATGTTCCAGTCTATCATTCGATATCTTTCCAGTCCTTCTAGTATTTTCTATGAGGCAGTGGCGTAGGCGTGCACATAATATTATTTGCCTAATGCGTCAATTTTTGATACATTCAGAATTAAAATTGTTCATATAAATGCAAACAGTTGGGTACTTTCTTATTAGTTTGTATTTGTTAATTTAATAATAATTATTATACTTTTGTATGGTATGTCCAGATAGAAGAACACCGATATAAATATAAAAACTAGGCACTCAATTATTTCTTGCCAGTGTGTGTGCCAGAAGTTTTGCTTAAATAATTCTTAAATAATGCATTTCTCCAGTAGCATTTAGTTTAAAGAGAAAAGCCGTGTGTGAGTCATATTCAAAACAGAATTTTTTACGTACTTTTAGGAGCCAATATTTAACAAACAATGAACATTTTCAATTTTCTGTCGGTACTAAAGGTAATCTTCAAAATCAAATTAAATTAGCCAATTTTACTTAAAACACCTTTATCTCACCTGATTCATCCTCCTTAACATAAATTATGTACCGTTATTATTTGTTAGATAAGGAAATGGTTTGCAACCACATTTTACTAGATGTAAAAATTTCATAGGAACAGCATCAAATTTCGGAAATATAAATAAAGTGAATAATACAACAACAACAAAATACGTTTATATCTAAATTACAGAGATTTTTTGCGAAAATAATACGAAGGTGTCCATATAAATTTTACGCTGCTTTCTTTTGTATATTTGATGAGCAGTGACCTAAAATGTGACATGCATATTATAATTGTCTGGTATCGTACAATGATCACGTGAGTAAAGTCTTTAATTATTTATAAGTCTGAGGTACCATTTCTTAGCAGAAACGAGACATTGTTTTTTTAAAATGGGTCATTAGTATCCTTATTTTTGTTGCGTTATATTGTAAAAAAATGTTTCAATGTTAATGGGAATTTATAAAAATTTAATAAAAGTCGATTTTGACGAAATATACAGGGTGTTTCTTAATGACGAGCTAATATTTCAGGGTGTGATTCCTTAGGTCATTTTATGAAGAAAAGTTCACCACAACGGCTTAAATTTTTTGCTGCAGGGTGTTGAATTTTTTTTATCGTTATTTTTTTAATATTTCAGAAAGTACTTTAGATATTATTTTCAATTTTGGTATGTGTTAATAGGATATAAAACCACATATTTTAGTTAGAAAAATTATTTTATCGCTTCACTGTGGCGTTCGTGCAAACATATTCTCTGATCACTGAAATGAGGAACACACCACTATGTTTTTTACCACTATATTTACAAAGTGTTGTGACTGTAGTTTCGACCTTATTTCATTATCAAACAAAGATTCAAAATGGAATGAAATACTAACAGGAATTTTAAAGTCTAGTTAAATATGTTCCTGAACAGGAAATACTAATTGGGCGGGGTCCTTAACATGAATAGAGGCATAATTACATTTTAAAATTACTTAGAAGGATTACATCCTTTTTTGCAGCGGCAAACAGAGGCGAATATAAGATATCAAATTGATTGTTTAACAGGTTAAAATTGTTATTATGGTTGTGTTTTCTGGGTCTTCCAGTAAATTGATCTTAACTCCTTTATCTGTAAGATGTAAGATGATGTAAATCAACAGTATAGAAGTACCATATATTCAGTGAAGTGAAGTACCGTCATCGGTTTAAGCGCTGAGACCTCGATCAACGAAGTTAAGCAGCGTTGGTCGAGTCCGTCACTTGGATGGGTGAACGGCATCTCTGTTGTAGGGTATGTCCCCTACAAGTCAAAATCCAAAAACAAAAAATTCTAAAAATAATCAAAAAATTCAATAATCTCATGCCACTTGGCAAACTATGTAAAAAAAGTCAATCAGACACTGTTAGTATCAAAAAAACACATTTCAATTCAAAAAAAATCTGAGAAAATTAGCCGATCATCGATAATTTACAATTAACCTAAATTCATCCAAAACTAAAGTCAAACATTCATTTACACTCATCCGTAACCAATTCATCTCAAAAAACGTCACTTAAAAATACAGCCCCCATATATTCGTCAAACTAGTCAAATTCCCCATTCGAATCCAAGTTCTCATAATTTTAATTCAACACGTCTCAATTTTATAAGCAATTTCCCTTTTTAAAATATTCGAACTTCTTGACCACCCCTCGTATACGTAACCCCATTAAAATTAACCGTCGAGTCCATTTCCCCACGTTCTTAAAACATTTTCATAAATTTTCAATTTTTACTTTCCGATCAACCCCTGTATACGTCAAATCACGTTCAGTGCCTCGAGTCTCAAAAGTCCCCCATATCTTTTCACCGAATTTTCCAATCAAATTGCTATTATACTCCTTCCCCATTTTTCGATTACCCCTGTATAATAGCAGACACCTATACTATATCTCCGTTCAGCTCGATTCGTACCCGTATTGTACCTTGTTAATATCTTATCTTATTATCTAACGCACTAACTGGAAACCTATAACGGAGTTACAGTTTGTTAACCGCGGACCTTTGTTATACATTACGGGGTCGAGCCAGATTTTGCCCAAACTTCAAATAACTTCCAAACAAAAATAGATTCAGCTTTCGTTCAAATTTTAATCAATTCCCCTTAGCATCGCCGATCTGCCCATAAAAAATTATTTCCAAATTCCAAAATTTTAAAGTATTGCGCAACATGATGCAATCGATGACTCATCCTTGCTCGCACTGAGCGATTTCAAGCCTTTCCAGCTCTCTGCGAGACTCGACGGGGCGAGAAAAACGAAACTTTTCTAATTTAGTATAAATACCGGTGCATCGCAAGCCGTAGCCAAGTTCAATTTTGGCAGTGACTCTAGTGTAAAGTTCGCGTAGTGTTTTAGTGGAAATTAAGTTTCAAAGTTAGCTTTGTGTAATAGCTGTTGACGCTGGGTCTGGTTACTATTTAATTTTATATTGTAGATACCCGCTCGGCTAGGTTTTCTTACTCCCTATTCCTTGCAATTTCATCGTGACGAGCTGTTCCATTCTAGCTTCCCAGGCCGAAACCTGGTTAAAAAGAGTTGGTTTTTAAGATCTCGCCTTAAGTGGCCCCCCTATTCATCTTAGTTTTAGTATTCCGCCTTAAGTGGCCCCCTCGTTATTTTTATAACAAAAATACTTCGCCTTAAGTGGCCCCCCTTTCAATTTTTATCCCTTCATCTACGAGGCTTCATCGAAAAAGTGACGTTCTCAGATTTATTATTTTTCAACCTTTTTTAAAAAATTATATTTTAATCAAAAATTTAAGACTGAATTTCTGTTGTCGAATAGTTTCTACGTCAAAAAAGAAACTTGTAAAATAAATTAAATCTATTCAACTCTGTTCAGTATCCTTTTAATAAATATTTTTGTATCCTCTTTTAATTCATCGTGTCATTATTTTTTCTTGAATCAAAAACCTTCTACAACTAGGGTGTAGCCGTTGACCCTACAATAGCCATTTTAATAATAAAATAAGTGCAAACTTAAATAAAGTGATAGCAGCCAGTGCCAACTACAATATACAGGGTGTAGCATTCAACCCGCAACAGCACTTACTAAACCAACCCTGAGACTCAACCCATCGAAAATAAGTGCACGGACGCCTCTGGGGTCTCAGCTCTAAACCCCCACCACTGCCATTTTTTTTATTTTACAAAGACAGAGGTCGTATTCGTGTTCATCTCTTGTTATAATATATTCACCATGTTGAAGGCGAAGTCAAAATCACTAAACTTTTCAAAATAATTCAATCCTTAAGGTCAACATGTCGAAACCCATAAAAAAGGTCATTAAGACACTTACAACAATCAAAAACCACAGTTTTTCAAAAATAACCCTGAGAAAATTCGTGCACCATCGATAATTCACCAACAATCCGAATCAGTCAACAAAAACATTCAAACTTCAAAACTCACCAAATTACAGTAAAAAAACTTACAAAAGATCGCCCTAAAAATACATCCCCCCCCATCAACTCAATTCACTTCTAAACCATTTCCCAAGCCCCAAGTCTGAATATTTTTAATTACTTTCAAAAACTTTCTATACTAACAAATTTCTCTTCAAAATCACTTCAAACCCTTTCTTCTATTCATATCTCAAAACATCTTTCATTCGTTTTTTCAGCCCATAAAACATTCGTCCCGAAATAAGACCAGGTTACATGTTCCCCACGAATTGCTAACAACTCGCCGCTATCTGTTACCCTAAAATTGACTCTCGCTGCTTTCAACATCGGCGATGCAATACCCTCATATGACTTAATATAACATCAAATGTGGATTAAAGTACAGCTCTCAACGTTAATTCACGGGACCAATTCAATTTAACAAGTTATTCAGACAGTTATCATTCATATTTCAAAAACAAAATTAGATTCCGCTGACATTTTTATATCAAATTGTTCCATTTTCATCGCCGTTTTATTGATACAATTTTCAACCCGAAATCCAAAATTTCAACATTTATTGCACAATATTTTACCATTCGAGCCCCAGAGAGCGACTAGGGGGAGATTCCAGCTCTTTCCAGATCTCCGCGAGATCAGTCCCCATCATTAG
This sequence comes from Leptura quadrifasciata, assembly GCA_963675555.1. Classification (NCBI taxonomy): domain Eukaryota; kingdom Metazoa; phylum Arthropoda; class Insecta; order Coleoptera; family Cerambycidae; genus Leptura; species Leptura quadrifasciata. Next base: position 114,186,231 of record OY776674.1, on the reverse strand, counting down.
TATAATTCGCCACCGCGCAATTTAAAATAAGTGAATTTTGTCAGTCTTAAACAAAACATTTAAATAAACCAAATAAAACTAACCCCAACTTAGGCAAATTTCTAGTGTCGATACGTCAAAATATTTTAGTGTGAATAAAATTTTAATTTCCAATATTTTAATACTCAACTTTGTGTTTAAACCGTAAATAAATAATCTTTTAATGTTGGTACTACAAACCAAAGTGTTTACATCGATACAGGGTGTAGCATTTGACCCTGCCAGCTGGAATAAAATTCAACAAAGTGATAAATAAATTAAATAAAATTAATTTCAAGTGGAAATCAGCTCTGAGAGTATATAGGGCGAAGCATTTTGCTCATTCCAGCTTTTCAAATTTAACCACCCCGACTTCGAATCAAACAAAATAAAGTGCACGAAAGGTCTCTTAGAGTCTCACATAAAGCTCTTCAGCCAAAAATATTTTATTTTTTCCAAACCAGAGGAACTGTTCGTGTTCATGGCGCCCAACGTGGAGCTAGAATATCTCCTATTCTGTTAACATTTTTGTTTGTTCCATCGTCCATGTCCGTTGTCTTTGCCATTTCCCTCGACTCAATTTTTTCGTCCTTTTGATTTTGGGTTTCGTTGTTTTTCCCACGAGCTTTGTCCAAATCTCTGTCACCCTCCAGCGGTGGGCCCATACTGGAAGGATGGCATTAATACTGTGAGGTGCGCCCAGTGCCCCACAGGTTTTATGACTTCGCTGCCGGTTCTTTTATAGAGGTTGTCTCCTCGCTTACCGGCCGGTTAAGGCAAGTCGGCAAGTCCCCCGTTCACAGTGACCATACGACTTTCCTCTTGGGGTGCCGTTTTTTTCTTTTCCGCGGAGGTCGTTGAGGTGTGGGCCGTGGTTACGGTGCTAAGCGGGTGGAAACGGGAGGTCCGTACGCCTCTTGACGCGGACCCGGATTTAATTGTATTGTTCGCATATTTTGCTGGGACGAAAATATATATATATATATATATATATATATATATATATACCTAGTATTTTTCATATATATATATATATATATACAGGGTGTAGCCTTCGACACTGTCAAAACCATAAAAAAATAAATAGTGCTATATTTAGCACTATTTATTTTTTTATGGTTTAGATTTTAATTTATTAATTAAAATCTAATTTTCATTTCATTAGAAATAAAAAAGACATTACTAATGCATTTCGATAAACAGAACCAGTCTCGAGTAATTTATGTTTTCAAATCAACGTGCATTTTATTAAGAAATACTTTTACAGAAATAATGGTTTGATTTGATTAGTTTGACATTTCTCGAAACAGCCAACTTGACTGTAATCAGGTATTATAGTCGTGCAAACAGTCATCTGTCTCTCTTTCACCTAAGTGATGTAAAGAACGGACTAGGTGGCACGATATAAACTCTGCCCCGTCTCATCGCCAGCGCATTCCACTGTAGCGATTTCCGCGATTATAACCTTTATCTTATTTCATTTTATCTCATTGTTAATATTTAAACATGTTTGATTACTCGCGCTCTTAATAAACACCACACCTCAGAAATTAGACAACCCCAAATCCAGAAGCCAGGGCTTGTGCGGAAGGGGGTTACACATTAAAAAAAAGCGGACATACAACCATTTCCTCCGACAGTGCCAGTGCCGGAGCCAGGATTTGAACCCGGTGGTGCGATGTCCGTGTGATTAATTGCGATTGCCACCTCGCGCCAAAAGACGTAATTTGATTTGTGTGAGAATGTGTCACTAGCTCTGCTACAGCTGCGAGACCCGTGTCGGACTGGCCTCATTTGGCTCCGTAGGCATCAAATGTAATTTAGCCCCTACGACTAACCCACCCTCCCAAAACAGATCAATAATTTCAAGATAAAAAAACCATGGACTTAAATAAACAAAAAATAAAAATTAATATTTTTGTATCCATATTGTTTATCAGCGAATAGATAGATATATGTTTATTTACTACATTATATACATATCATATATCTGTAGCAAGTCAGCATTACTGATATTTCAGTTGTGTAAACTTAAACACATAGTTAACTAAGACAAACATTTTAACATAGGCAGATATTAATGAGAAAAAAAATATATTAACAAAAACTACTAGCTTGCTATTTATAGCAAATTAGGGAATACTAAATTTACAGTCAATAACAATTTTAAAAAATTATTTGAAATGCATTATTTAAAAACACTAACTATATGTGACGACATAGATACATAATAATGTGTAAAAAGATTTAAAAGAAGGAATTGAATAAATAAATTACGAGATTAAAAATATTAAAAGATTGCGAATCTGTGAGTATCCTCCATGCTAACATACAGTATATAAGTTGATATCAATTCGGAATAAAAACAGTACGTAAGAATAAGGGTCCTAATAATTTTTTTGAATTTATTAGTGTTTAATTTTTTCATCTCTTCGGGTAACTTATTGTACAGATTTAAGTTACAGGAATTTTTAATCGGTTTAGTAAGACGATATCTAGGTGGTTTTAATAAGTTTGTCGATCTTGTGTTATAATTATGATAATCAACTAGCCTTTCATGGAGACTAACGTTTTTGTGTATTTCTAGCAATGAGAAATATATACATATAACGAAGGAATGGGCATAATGCCGTATTTTATAAATAAAGGTTGGCAGTGTTCATTTAGATTTACATTTGCAATTATTCTAATAGCTTGTTTTTGTTGTCTAAAAATCCTGAGAGCATTACTTGAGTTTCCCCATAGTATGACCCCATAACTTAATTGAGAGTGAATATCAGTGAATAATATGCCGATGGTAATATATTATTATTTACCATATATTTAAGCCGTCTCAGAAGAAAAATGTAACTAGCCAATTTACTACTGAGTTGCTCGATATGGAACGCCCAAGTTAAAGCATCTGTTTAACATATACAGCAATAGATGTCCAGCTTCTACACTAGCCTAGCATGAGACGTCGGTGATAAGCCTCAGTCGCGGAAATAGGCCGACGTTAAATAAAGCAGGATTTGTAGGAAACAACTACTCAGTGAGCACATACTCCAACCTGCATTGGATTACACTAAGTGAATTTAAAAAACCTTCCAAGACATTTTTACTTTTAGAGGGGGTTGTCTGTTGTTACATGTAGTGTATTTATATTTATAAGTTAAAGATAAAATCGAACGTTAATGCACGTTATTTTTTTTGCTGTCTCCCAAGAAACAATAAAGAACGCAATAAATTTGAAATTTTGTAGAGAAAAACGTTGCATCAAGGTACTTTTGTATTTTTAGAAATATTATCCATGCCGTACGAGCAATATTGTAGTAAATAGTTCAAATTTAATTTAGATGAAATGTGAGAGGTCATAATTAAACATTCCCCTAGAAACAGTCCTGATATCAAACATTTCTTAAGTTCAGATAAGCGGCTTAGGGAAACAAGAAGTCTACAAGTGAAAAACAGAGGCGCTGGCCGTCCAAGAACCGCAAAAACCGTTGAAGCTGAAGTAGAATTACTAGATATTGCAATGGAAGGTCCTACAGTAAGTATGAGAAGATTTCCAACTAGCACAATTAGCCGCTGGAACGTAGCTGTTACTATTGTAGGAATTTTGAAATATTTGGTAACTAGGCATATAAGAGAAACGTACCCAATACGTGCTTGCCAGCAAAATGGGGAATAATTATTCGGTGATCGCTTCTTACGGCGACGTTTCTGGAACTTACTTGGCTACATTCCAATGATGTGTTATCGAATTTTTATGCTATGTTTTCAAAATTGACTCAAAATAATGTGTTCTACATCAAATATACTCCATAAAGTTACGGGAGAATTTCAAGAGGTAGGCCAAAACGACTTGACAGTTCAAGGGAAAACAACATTAGCCTTTCATGATCATAGTATATATTTTCTGAGTCTATAAAGGCCCTACTTTTGTTACTTGATCCAAGCAACACATTTTGATATTCTTTGTTAGAAAACCGAAGCATGATAAACAGTATATTTAGCTGAAGCTTTTGAGAGCAGGAATATGTATTAGAATAATTTAAATTAATAAATTCAATATAAATTTTAAAATCTTTTAGATACTGAAGATATCAAAAATATGAGTTTTCCAAGCCAAAAATTCTCTGACGAACGGGATATACTTATTAGAGAACGATGATTGTATTTTTCATATAAGGAAAACTTACCAGATTTAAGTTAATACCTTGTTAGCTTCTTATAAGCATTAAAAATACCAAAGAAATGCAGAAGAAGGAGTGTCGCCGAAATTACCAATGCATCGCCGAAATTACTTACTGCACAATGTTATGGAAAATTTTTAGTCTAAGTAGCAATTAAGAATAAAGACGTGGTAAATTATTAATTATAGACATTAATAATAGCCTTTTCATGGAACAAAATGTAATATTTATTTATATAAACCCATAAAAGGAACATATGAAAATAGCAAAATAATAACTAACAGTATAATATAATCAAAAAGAAAACGAGAATCTGAGAATCTCATGAGGGATACTGTAAAACATCTAAAACTGACTTGTTTTGGTGGTTCTATAACGCAGAGTATTTCATTCGCTTTCAGTATTTGGATGTCAGCTTTTCGAGGCCATGAAAAATAGCTGCGATTATGAATCAGGAACGAAATAGTAAGTTCTTTAGGAGCCTCGTCCATAGCGTCAACCTTGCCCGGATACTACAGTTGGCCTCACACTGCAACAATCCAGGCGCCTTGTTTTAAAGGTAATTCTCCATATTCTGAGAAACTCTGGTTCGACACTTGTAAGTCTTGGATTGGTGCAGCTCGATCTGCTTGTGTCAGTACTGATTTTTTATTAGATGAATCTTGAACTGATTGCAAAAGGATCCTTATATAATTGTATGCGAGCATGAAAAATGTTCACAAACACCTTTTGGAGGGCACACAAAGCAAGGAAGTGTACGGGTAAAAATATCAGTAATATCCTTCTTCTGTCTGTATAGTTCCCGGTCTTTGCGTCTTCTTTCTTCTCGCTTTTCATTACTTAGATTTGCTAACCATTTCTGTTGACGCTTTTTGTCGGTAGTTTTTATACCCAATAGACCCTTTGGTAAGGACTTTTACTTTCCTTTTTAGTGTCTTTACTTTTTCTGGACGTTTGACGTACTGTACTCCACTTGGACCAGGCTCATGTTTTCCTAGTATATATTCACGAATGCCTGTTTTAACAACGGTGGTGACACTTTATTGGAGATCCTGATTCACACAATTTTTGGGGTATTTTTCTCAGCTTTCAATTTCGTCTGTCGTTCTTGCGCAGTTTTCTATTTTTTTTTCAATTGTCTTTTCCTTTCATTTCTTTCTAAAGCCGTTTCTTTATACCTTTTTAGTTTTTCAATTAATTTCTGTATATTTGAATTATTCATTTTGAAAATATCTGCGAGGAACCGAGAAGAAAAAATAATTGAAATGAAACAACAATTAGGATGCAACCAATAAACTTAAGGAAAATAAAATTCTGGTAATTTAACTATTTTTTTAAGCCTAAAATTATTTAGTTATCATAGAGGATAATATCAGTGACAGTCCGTAATTGCGGCGACGTCATGTAATTTCGTCGACGTCGCCGAAATTACCATCGCCGAGTGTACATTCTGAATTGAAAATTTTTCCGGCAATTTTTACGTTCACTAGGAAGATCGACATTGAAGTTAGCTTACACAAACAAGCAGAGCATCACATACAAATAGAATATTAGAATTTCTGTAACAAAAGGTCGTGTTAGTCCAGTCGCCGAAAATACAGTGAATAAGTGTGGCAAGCAAAATATCTATAAAAAACAGTTTTATTTCTAAAGGATATAAAAATGGGGAACTTACTGCATGGAGCCGATGTCGCACGCACATCTAGAAACCATTAATAATAACTAAACATCACTAGCACCCCCTGTCGAGTTTCTATGAAAGGAAACGTGAGCCGTCGCCGAGATTACTACCAAAGTGATTTGTTTGTTTGCTCTTACTTTTCCCCGCGTTTTGCACAGTACTTTTTAAAAATGATTATTTTCTTCAATGGTCAGGATTGACACAATTAAAAATAATAATTACAGAATAATGTAACATATAATTCTTTTAACATAGTTATGAAGTGAGAAACATGCCTGATTTCATATCGCCGAAATTATAATTTGACTGTTTAAAAATATAACAGGAAATGTTATATGGTTCAGGTTTGTTTCCTGATTTTTTTTAAGTAAATTAAATCTCCTTCTATCAACAAAAAAAAATATTTGGATTATTATATTGAAACTAGAGGTTAATTTCACGTTTTTGCCCATTTCTTGAAATTTACCCATACACTTTTATTCAAGTATTTTTATTTAAGATCTAGGTAGCCATATCCTTTTGTGATAGAAATTGGCTAAAATGTTATCAAAAGTTCCCAATAAAAAAAATGAATGGATCATTTTGATTGCTTTTTCAATAATAAAGAATTTAGTGGTATGTGTAGTTTTGGAAAACGACAAAATAGCAATTTTCTCATGCAAAATATGTACCTCCTTCCATAATAAATACTCCATTTGATACTTTCTACAAGAATATAGAAAAATTTAAAGTATTTTTATTCAAATGGCCGCTATGACTCCAATACGACAACCTGATTTTGTACGCAAACTTTGATGTTGATTCTATAAAGCTGCTATTTTTTTTTTTCTATTTTTCGTGCGAATATTCAATGAAAAAAAGCTAAAAGACAATTTTTCGTAATGATTTTTTTCATGTATAAAATGTAAACTTTTATTGCTGCGGCTTCTACTGTTTTTAATTTCCACCTCAAATCGTTAAAAAAATGAAACTAAATGAAAGGCAGTTTTATCAGTTCTAATTTACACAAGTCGCGTTTACTTGAGAATTATAAAAACTAGGCTAATAGGTGTCACTTTGACCTCACCAAATCACCAAATGCTTTAGAAATAAGAAAACATTAAAAAACCACAAATATAAGGATAAACAAGATGCTTGTTGTGCCTGCATTTAAAAAAGATGAGCAACTAGTCAACGTTTTCGAAAGGAAAATACGGAAAATTTTTGATTCAATAAATGATAATGGCATAAAGCGACGCAGGTACGATAATAAAGGTGGGAAAGTTCATATAGGTTGTGTGGTTGAGAATGAAGAACGATAACATCGTCAAAAGAATATTTGAAAAAAACCATTGGGAAGGAAATGAGGAAGGACGCACTTCAGAGGAAAGGACAGAGTAACTCAAGATGCTCAATATAATCCTTATAAGGAACTGGAAAGCAGTAGTACAAAATAGAGCAGAGTGGCAGAGAAAATTGCAGGAAGTCTGTAGACTTATGACGATGAAGTTAATTTCAAATACGTATTTCTCAGGATACAGGGAAAACCCCTTTCGGGCTCATATAATATACCTGAAAATATGGCGCATTTTTCAAAATGGTAAAATTTTGAATTTTTTTAAAGAATCACATATATTTCCAAAGTTGATATTGAGATAATGAATGCTGCAGGCGGGACCAAGACGAATCCTATTAATTTTTTTACTTGTTTCATTAAAAACGAGTAACATTGAATTTTTATGATTATGAATTTTTTTGGAAGCTTTTTTCCATATCTCCGCATATTTATATCGAAAAAGGATGTTACAGGGCTCAAATTTTATGTAACGGTATACCTTTATTGAATGTCCTTGATATAGAGCTCATTGTTTATGAATAAGTTGCGAATTTATAAAGTAAAAATCGATTTATTTAAAGGGATGAAAAAAGGTCAAGTAAAAATGAACAATTTCATTGATCTCTTAGCTTTTCTCGTTTATATTTCCTATTATCGAACAAATCAACATTCAAAAAATGTATTGAAGCCACTGTTTTTTCAGGAGTTTAGGAAAAATTCCATGACATTTGCTAATTTATTGTGATATTATTTGATTCACGAGGAACTGTCAAAAATGGTGTTTTGTCGCATTTTCTTTTGAGATATACTAGAGCATTGGCACATTAGTGTCAATTTCTATGTATTTTGATAAGCTGGGACAGGGATTTTTCGGGACCCCAGACTACATTGCAAAATACGCAAAAATAGATACTAATATATTAATATTTCTATATCCGTGAAAAACAACATTTTTAACAGCTTTTTTCTTTAAGAAAATACCAAACACAATTTTTGACAGTTTATCGTGAATAATTCGAGATAGAACCACTCCTGGCAACTTGCACTAATGTCATTCAAGGCTACGCGTGCACAGTTATCACATTTTTAAAAGCTTTTATTTAACTTGCGATGTTTGTTAGTTTGTTGGTTTGTTTAGGTCAAGTCTTTCAATCAAAATTTCGATTAGTTCTAATTAAGCTAGAGCTTTGAAATGTTGCACGTGTATAAGTTCGGTGACAATACACTTTAACATTTTCATATAAGAAAAGAACAAGTTGGCGGCTTCAAGATAGCGGACGACTTTATCGTTTATGATCCGATTCGACTCAAAATCGATATCTGGGGGTTTTCGAGATCGCCAATTATGAATTCTTGGTCAAAATTTCGATATTCAAAATGGCGGCGACAATATGGCGGACGATTTTTCTCATTTATGGTCCAAATCGATCAAAACATTACAGCATATCAAAAGACTAAAGAGTAAAAAATAAAATTATATAAGAAAATATTTTAAAAAAGCTTTTATTTAAATGCTCTAAAAAGTAGAAAATAAATTTTGAAGTAAATCAAACCCATCATTTTATTACATTAATAATTTTTTTTATGATATAAAAGTTTGCCGCGAGCAATCTCTTTTACATAGAAAAATCTCGCGATAAGCTTTTATATCATAAAAAAATATATATAATTTAACAAAATGATGGGTTTGATTTACTTCAAAGTTTATTTTCTACTTTTTAGAGCATTTAAATAAAAGCTTTTTTAAACATATTTTTTTATATATTTTTTTAACTACACTTAATAGAGACGTCGAAATTTTCGAGGAAACCAGAGTATTAAAAAATACGTTTTTAAAAAGTGCATCTACTGAACAATAAAATAGAGTATTTTACGGAAAACCAGGATATTTCAAAAAGCATTTTGTTGTATCGAAATAATAAAAGTTTGGGTTTTCCTTGTTGAATATTGCCAGATAATAATTTGTGCCTTTTTATAGTTACTATGGACAAATATCGGGCACAACGAGTTTAAAAGCAATTCGCAAAATAATTAATTCATTCAAAATAAATGACGATTAATTGATTCAATTGCAACAAAATCAGGACATGAAGTGATAACTTCAAATATCAGTTAAAAAAATGTATTGAAACGTAACGTACATCACGCAGATCACGTTATGTTCTGAAAAAAGAACCCTCCAGGTGTCCGACTTTATAATACTTATCAATTGGCAAGTTTCAGTCTGAAATGAACTTACGACTCGGTCAGTGGAGTAGAGAGTGAGTTGCATGTTCATACCATTGGATGCGCTCTTCACACATCGCACGCGAATCGCTACAAAAACCTTGAAGCAACTGAACAATACGCTTGTTGCGGGTCGCCGGCAAATCAAGTTTAAGATTTCAAATTTCAACAATTAAAAATTTTCGCAAAAAAGCAGTTACGCTAATGAAACAAAAATTAAGTGAGTAGTTATTAGATTGGATCAGAATAGATATGACAAAGTGAAAACAGTGTTAATTAGAACTGAAATGAAAAGGCAAAGCTATGACAACACTTTCAGTATTTGGTGGTTAATTTGTTGAGCTTTGTTTCGATTTGTTTTGTGTGCCGCACTTGGAGTGAAAATAAGGTATGGAATATCTGTTGATTTAAAAAAAAATATATGCATTTAGAATTGTTATAATCAATCCTTCTTTAGCTAAAAAGTTTCGCTAATGATACAAGTAGATTTATATAGTAGGTAATCAATAATGAAATATGTGTTTAACAACCGAGTATATTAACGTCTAAAATTAACTGTTATTAAAACAAAAGTAAAGATACAACCCATTCGAAACAATTATTATGAAATCATTCTGCATTAAATTTATACAGAACTCTAGAATTTAGCATCATGTAGCTATTAAAAAACTAATAAACTCGATGGTTTATTAGGAATGGTATTTGCAATTATTTAATAATTGTGCAAAAACATATATTGTTATTATTCTCTATTACGCATCTGTAAAATAATATCTTAGGTAAACCGTAATTAATAACTCTTCACATTATTTAGCTCTTCATGTACAGGGAAAGTATTGTGGTTGTGCAAAATGCAATTTTGTGTTTTGAACCAACAAAAACAAGATATTTGAGTTCTGTAAACGCCAATTGATAGAATGTGTAAAATGCTTCAGTTTTGAGTATAAATTGTTTTTTAATATGTTAAGGTGTGGATGGCGAAGAAATTTTTTGATGACAGACTATGAAATAGAGAACATTTTAAAAAGCTTTTAAAATTTAGTTGTATAAAATATTTTCGAAAATCCAAACGTTTTCGAGTTTAAATGTTGTAATTTCTAGAAAATAAAAAAAAATAGTTTAAAATTAATTTTAGACGATAGGTCACTGAAAACTTCCTTCATAGAAAGTTAATATGAATCATGCTATAATAAAATAAATTTTACAACTTTCGGTTTTAACAGAAATTGACTTTAAAAAATCTCTATTCAGTACAGCTCCATCTATATCTTGACATATTAAAAATCGATTTATATTCAAAACTGAAGCGATTTACGAGATTAGTGTATAGTTCAAATGATAAGTTCCCGATACACAAAAAACGCAACAAAAACTTTACGATATAATTATTATCGCCGCGGACCACAGCGGCATGCTCCATCAAACGATCCGACGCACATTAAAAACCTATAAAGTTAAGCGAGCTGATTTGCGGTCGAGGTACCACAAAGAGTAATGATATTTTCATGAGGACGTAAAGTTTTTGTTGCGTTTTTTATGTCTCGGGAAGTCCTTACTTGGACTATACCTTGTATACGTTATCAAGTTTCCAGTAAACAAAAAAGTGGCTTTTAAAAAATATCTGTCTACGGTATCTCGACTATAGAACTCTCATCGGACTGGGCCTAAGGGTCCCGGGAGGCATTATGACTTTCATAGCCCGCCGCCCGCCTAGAATCAGGGCAGGTGACACTATCAGGTCAATCAAATAATCAACTGGGCAAGGTTATGATATAAAAGTTTGCCGCGAGCAATCTCTTTTACATAGAAAAATCTCGCGATAAGCTTTTATATCATAGAAAAATATATATAATTTAACAAAATGATGGGTTTGATTTACTTCAAAGTTTATTTTCTACTTTTTAGAGCATTTAAATAAAAGCTTTTTTAAATATATTTTTTTATATATTTTTTTAACTACACTTAATAGAGACGTCGAAATCTTCGAGGAAACCAGAGTATTAAAAAATACGTTTTTAAAAAGTGCATCTACTGAACAATAAAATAGAGTATTTTACGGAAAACCAGGATATTTCAAAAAGCATTTTGTTGTATCGAAATAATAAAAGTTTGGGTTTTCCTTGCTGAATATTGCCAGATAATAATTTGTGCCTTTTTATAGTTACTATGGACAAAAATTGGGCACAACGAGTTTAAAAGCAATTCGCAAAATAATTAATTCATTCAAAATAAATGACGATTCATGAGGACGTAAAGTTTTTGTTGCGTTTTTTATGTCTCGGGATGTCCTTCCTTGGACTATACCTTGTATACGTTATCAAGTTTCCAGTACCCAAAAAAGTGGCTTTTAAAAAATATCTGTCTACGGTATCTCGACTATAGAACTCTCATCGGACTGGGCCTAAGGGGCCCGGGTGGCATTATGACTTTCAGAGCCCGCCGCCCGCCTAGAATCAGGGCAGATGACACTATCAGGTCAATCAAATAATCAACTGGGCAAGGTTATTGGAAATTTTTATTTTCAGACATACATTTTTTTTAAAAAGGAGAAGTTTTAGCTAGATTGTCAATAACTCGTTCGTAAAAGCTACTATCCTCTTCATCCTTGATAAGATTCTGTTTAGAATAATCAATGAATCCAGCAGTTCTTGCTCCAGTAGAAAACGAAGACTCATCTTAATGCGCTTCGGCGCTTCTCACGCAAGTTATTTGCGTAAACGAAACTGTGAGGATTACAAAATAAGTTACGTATAAGTTGGAGTACGTACTGATGTTTAAATGTTGTAAATGTTTTAAACGCCTTCTAGAGCACTTGAATGACCTCTTAAGCCTGAAGGAGACGGAGCCCTACGGCTCATACTGGAATCCGAATCACTTTTTGGGGGTAATTTATAATTGAAAATTACTTTTCAGTAGGTGGAGCTCGAACCCACCTCGCTAGGTATGCTCAGAGTGGAAGCTAGACACGCCAACCACTCTGCTAGCTTCTCCTTTATTATGCGCATGTCATACTGAGACAAAAGTTTACATGCACATTTATTTTAACTAGAGCCGTGTTGATGATGACTTTGTACGTGGTAACAGAGCAGAACCTCTTTGGGTCCTTAGACAATAGTCCCACTTGGTCTTGGCATAACTCATCGTGTTTTTTTCGGTTTCTTAGATGTTCTCCGTAACGGCAGCGTGGTCTGTATTTCAACATCGATGTTTTTGGCTTGAATTAATTCTTGAACTTGGGATGCAAATAAGCTCGCAGCACTGAAAACGTCGTCAAAATGATCTAATTGTCTCCATAAATTCTTCTCCAAAGTTTAGATAAGTCGCCAAGCTTTCATGTAGTCTAGTGTAGAAGTTTGGAGGTATTGTTTACCGGGGTTGATAAATCGAACATTTTCTTGAATGCGAAGGCTGTCAGAATAATTTCAAAATTCAAAAAGAAATCCATCGATGATTTTGCTTGAAATACAACCATTGGCTCGAACTATGTCCCTTAGGGTCTTTATCAACGCAGCGTATCGAATTTTCTCCATGATGGTGGTCAAGGCTTTGTCTTTGGGCCACCATCTCGTTTTTCCGATGTTCTGCAATCGTCTCAGCTTGTCTCTACCAGTTGTTGTTATTTCTGCGATTTTGTTCACCAACACAGAGATGCGCTCGAATGATTTTTGAATAAATACACTTGTAGATTCCAAGAGACCGTATAAATTCTTTGTTTCAGTACAGCTTGACGTAGCGCCTCCTAGCACTAATTTCAAAACATGCACGTAACAATGCGTGAAAATTAACTTCGGCACCTCTTCTCGTATGACGTTTCATTAAATAAAAAAATTAATTACAATTTTTCTTTAACATTAATATAAGATTTTATTCAAGAATTTTTTAAACTTCAGTGGTGTGGTAACGAGCTGAACTTCAAGTCACATGCACCAGGGACATGGCATAGGTTCAATACTTTCCGATAGTAATAATGGTTTAGGATAGTCAATTTTACTGTTCTAGCATTAGAATTTTTGTGGGTCAGATGTGAATTTTTCATATACTACCATCTTGAGACGAGATTACCGCGCAGGCTGGGGCTCGGGTGACAAACGCCACCCTGACCCTATGGCCAGTCCGACACTGGACTTCTATATGTGAGTTCAGCATGGATACATTTCGATATCACAAAATCGGAAAGATCGCTGTGTGGGGCAAAGTTTAAAGAATACTGGGAGACATATCGATGATAATTATTAGGTGTTTCTGATGTTTCTCAGTCCGCTGAAATTAAATTTGAAAAATTCGTATAGTGTATCAGTAATGATAAATGTAACTTCTAAAGGCAAGTTTAGTTCTGTTAATTAAGTCTCAAAAGTGAATTCCTGTAAAAAATGAACTCTTCCAAAAAAAATTTCATCAAAATTTGGCCTAATTATTTTGTTAATTAAATCGTATTATCTAATAACAAGTTGGCTAAAGACACGATTTGTTATGATGCATTTTTATTTCTTCAACCTAAGTATTACATCAGGATTTGCTAATAAAGACCAATTAATCGGGTGAAATTTTATATAATAATTCTTACTTATTTTTTTTAAGGCGGTTCATTTAAAAACATATAAACCTTTCTAGTAGCAACAGGTTAAGAAATGCTGACATGGGTATGCTTAAAACTCTTAAAGTAAACATTTCCTTCCTGAAGATTTCTTCAAAATCGTTTAATTCTGAACTTTGTTTTCTAAAAAATGGCGGAGGATCTGGTGACATTTAAAACACTTAATATTTTTAAATTAGTTTTAAATTAAATTTAACACATGAATACATCCTTAATACCAGTTTGTGATGATATAAGCTGAAAAAATATTAGTCTGAATATGTTGCCTCGGGGCACTCCTGAAAAGGTGACCTTTAACAGAGTAAACTGCAGACCAGTTCAGTTATTGCTTCAAACAACATTGTCAATTTTCTGATGAAATAAGTGCATAAGCCAGCTTCGGTATACTTTATATGAGCACAATTGATACTGGTCAGTGTTAAAGCACAGGACCGTGCGCACTGAACTTGATATTTTGTCCTATATATTTAGCAATGGTATCGAGATTCGAATGGTAGTTGAAACTGTGCAGGCGAGTCCGAGACTGCACTTGTTTAAAGATAATGAAACGGACAGGCCTACTAGCATAAAAAAAACTCGTAAATCGTTTCTCTGTAGTCAATGTGGAATTAGGAGATGTGCTGTCAATGTGCCAGTGCATAAATATCTGTTATAATATCAAGCGTAGGAGTTTAGTTAGTTATTGTTCATATTTATAAATATTTACTACTATATAAAAGGTAAAATATTTTAATTATTTACTAATTTATCATGGCTTTCTGGACATCATTTAAAACAGAGGATAATATAATAACGCCTGAAAATCTTATCATTTTCTTATGACAAGCATTTCTATTTACCTCCGCCCATGTACAATAAAGAAATGTCGACTGTTTTTGCCGGCTTTTAATTTTTATGCGGTTTCAATTAAGTTCGTATACACTTTAAGTAATATCATATTCACAAGTTTTTAGGACTTCATAACGAAACGCATAATTCAATCCCTTCAAAAACCACTCCCATAATATCCAGAATTTTTTCGTTATTTTCCCGGTGTTCTAACTAATATTTTGAGCTCATTTGGAATTGTATAGATTTTTTCATCTAAGAGTTGCAAATCGTCCACTAGCAGCATTTGAACTGAACATAGAATTGGTTTATCGTATTTGCTATGTGATGGCTTAATAAATCTAACCGCCCTTTGTTATTCAAATATTAGTTTATATCGGCGTCGCGGGGATTGCAAGGTTGGATGAGGCGGATCCAGATCGGTATAATAAAAATTCAACAAAAAACTGAAGCTCCCTTTGCGGTAGCGCGAAAACCCCCGTAGAACACTGGCGAAGCCGAATTGAAAGGACCATGGCTCCATACTATTAGTGAAAAATTCCCGTCCATTTTCCGAGCTTGTGGCCATGAGAACTTTTGATGAAATGTGCGGGGTCCTTTGCAGCAAAACGAAGCCAGCAGAGCCGAGTGTGCCAAATTTTCGAGTTGTACAATCATATTAATTTTTACAAAAAAATATAAAAACTCGTCAAATTCGTATGAAATATTGAACGTTCGTAACAATAATTTTACCGATTTAATGGTTTTTCTATAAATAATCATTATTCTAAAATATGTTTAAATTCTATACACAAATTTATAAGAAAATTTGTTTAAAATTATTGGTAAAAACAAATGTTAAATTTGGAAATGTTTGCTATTAAATCGTTTACTGTTTTTTAGATAAATAGGTAAGCTTCCTGTCTAACTTGTCGTTGATATTTCCCAAGTTATTTTTTCTACGAGTATTGAAAAAATTGTTATTTTTTCACTATTTCGTTGGATTTGTATCTGCACTACACCATTACAAATTAAGTATGAAAGAATCCAAATATATACCTCCAAAATGTAGCATGATTACTTTATGTTGTTTATATTTATGTATCACATTACAACAGTACTTTGAAATAAATAAAAGTTCATTAATTCGTACTATTAGATTTGTGGATACATGATCTGCCAAATGGCTTGGCAATTTTGTCAAATTCTTCGCCATTTATTCGAACGGTACTGTGTACCCAAAAGTATCAGCTCTGCCATGGGGATAGTTTACTGCTCCTGTGAATATACACTTCTATTAATTTTCAAAAATAGTTGTTTGTCTACTATGGCGTACTTCATTGGTGCGCTGACTATATTTAAAAAATGTAAACTTTGCTAAGTAACTTAGCCAATATGAATTATGCAGCCCAACAGTAAATATAACCATGATAAAGGAATTCTACTACAGTAAACTTAACTGAGAATTAACTTTAACTTTTAGCATTGCATTTTATACTAGGTACTACCTATGACTTATTTATCTCACTATTGACAACCCTCTAGTGTAGTATTGTTACGTGTTTACACCCCGTACGTAGGTTCAATAAATTGCAACAAGAATCTTCACAAACCACTGATTTGTTAATCACTTAAATTACAGTAAACAGTCCTTATACACATTAGTACATACTAACTACAAGTTTCATCTACTACTTATAGTTTCACTACTATAATAATTCACAACTTAAAACATAATATTTTTAATCGCAAACTCCTCTATGAAATCCCTATTTTACTTTAAGGAACGTAACCAGACTGCAACCAACAGCTACTCTCCGGGTATGTGCCCCGCCGAGCGCTGAATTACAAGTAACAAGCCTGGCGTGTTAAGTGTAATAATTGAATATTACCAACAAAATGCTAATGCTTCGATTGCAACAAACGCCAGCCGAAAGACTGATCCTACTTAAAGGAATTTTCGTGCCAGTCGCTCCACACCACTTGCAGACTGCAGTTTCGAGCTGTTGGCTCTCGTCAGTGCAAGGTAGGCATGTGCCGACCGATACGAGGATCCTTGGACTACTTGGTACATCTCGGTATTATTACGATAGAGACATGCAAAATAGTCAGCAGGCGCCATCTAGCGGTCCGGTGTTTTTTTCTTTTTCGATTGCAATAGACACTGGACCGCTAGATGACGCCTTTGCGACAAGCAGAACCGCTCATGTTTTTGTTGATTGAAAAGCGAATTGAAAAGATCTGGTAACATTTTCAGTGCATCTTAAATGTTTCTCTAATATGACAGTTTAACTTACTACATTTATATACTTGTTACTAACAATTACCTTGGTGATTTTGTCATTTTGAAATTTTGTAAAATAAAGAAATTAGTTTAATTGCTTTATTCTCAAAATTTAGGTATTGATGAGGCACTTTTTTTCGTGAGTATATAATGTAAGTTTACAGTAATACTACATGTGCCAACATGTATCAATTGTATTTATACAACATAAGTAACGAAATAGTTCAGATATCGCCATTTGCTAATATACATCCATTTCCCCATTAATTTTATGCAACGTTTCTATTAAACTTTTGATGCATTAAGTCAAATATAATTTGTTACACAGTTACTGGAGACTATGCACATTATGTTTGCAAATGTGCGCTCCTCAGCTTACACTTGATTAGCCAAACTACAACATTAGGTTTTTGTAATTTACCATCAAACATTGCTGAGGGTAGATTTAGAGCAAGAGGCAAATCTTGCAAAAGTTTCGTAAAACGTGGAAGTGTAATATTATATGTTTTGATTTAAAGCTTCAGATACTATGAAGCTTTAACATGTTTAGAGGAATAAATAGTCTCCATATTTTTGAGTCTTAAATACTCTAAAAATTATTTTACTATTCCAGTAAAAACAATATCGCGAACTCAAGTAAATTTTGAAATACTTTCAACGAATCTTTATTTATTCATTGATGATAGTAGAGCGCAGTTACATAAAATATCTGTAATTACAAGAAGTTCAAGGACTAACACGAAGTCTTGTAGGATAAGATCCTTGAATGTATTCAGTATATTAATATTATTACCTGTTTGCGATCTAATTTTGATTAAAGCAATCGATTGAAACAGCTTAAGGACAATCAGTAACTGAACTATGACTACTTTATTCTACGTTATTCATAAGTGATAAAACTAAAACTGTCCCCAGGTAGGAACCTTGCGGCTCATCCAATGTTACATTTAACACTTTAGATTCGTATTTTTTAATTATTATATTCTGCGTCAACTTCCAAAGATAATTTCTAAACCACTCATGTAAACTACCTTCTATACTTTATAATTAAATTTTTAACGACAATAAATGATGATTTACGGGATGCCCATTTGAGTGCCACGTCAAGTGCTTTTTTGATAAAATATAATAATAATAATATATTATACTGGTAATAATAGATTTACTTTGAAGGATGACATGTGCAAGAATTAACATGTTTGCTACTACAAAACTTATAAATCTTAACAAATTCAATGAATCTATTTCTTTTATACTAAAAATATTTCGTCAATCAGAATAAAGCATTTGAAAACAGATGCATCGCTGAAGGTACAACGAAGTGTAGTAAAAACAATTAGTATTAACAAATTCCCCGATATGAAGAAATTATGTCGCTCTATTTTGAGTATATCACTTTCCTTGATATAGAAAATTACTTCGTTTAATTAACGGTAACGTAATTAAGATTTCACTTCTCATTTGAACTAATTTTTAATTATCTGATATATAAGTTTTAATTTCAAAGTGTGACAAAATTCCAACAAACAGTGGGTTGTTTAAACTTAATTTAGTTCCGCTCATATATTTCACTGTATGAAAACATTTCCTTCCCAGCGTTTTCGAAAAAATTAAATTAACAGGTAAGTCCATAAATAAGCCTTTTATTATTGTGTGTCTCCGCGTTTGTGTTTTAGATATGAGTATTAATTTTAAGGAAAAAACTTTATTAGGCATGTGTTATACTGTAAGAAAATTTTACAATGTTGTAATTTTTGTAAAATGATGTATCAATATAGTCTCAAAGTATTATTTGTACGTCGTTAAGAATTTCAGAGACATTTAGCTTTGATTAAATAAAGTGGTATCTAAATAAATAAACTCTGTAACGGACTGTATTGTATATTATATTTGGCATTAGATAAAAAATAGGGACGAGTGTAGGTGCGTCTTTACTATGCACATACTTCGATATGCGATATAAAGCAACGTTAGGCGCGGTTAGTACTTAGATGGGTAACCATTTCAAAGTCTTATAGTACATCTCACATATGAGGTCATGAAAAATTTCAAAAATCTTAAAATTTGCAAAATAACTCAATCTTTCATGTCACCTTGGTAAAATACGAAAAAGTAATCTAATATCCAATTTATTCAAAAAAACTACAATTTTCAAAAACAAATTCTGAAAAATTCATGACTATTCGATCATTCATAAGTAAACTCAATCAATTCTCCAGCAATTATCATAAAATATTCAAATTACCAATTTTACGGCCCCAACATTACAATATATCGCCCTAAAAGATATCGGGACCAAATGATCATCATTAACATCAAAACTACTTTCTGTACCTCGATTGAGAACTTTCGGTTCACTTCCATTAATTTTCTATTAAACAAACTCCCCTTTAAATTCGAGGCTCAATCCATTTTGCATCTTTAACATCCAAACCCAATCAATCTTCATTCATATCCCTCAATGAAAATACCGGTACTACCGTCCCCATTAATATTAATACTTATTTCCAACCAGTCGCCATTCATCATCAAAACTCACTTCCTTTTGTGCATCACAGACCCATCGGCACAATTTCATATTATATTCAACTCTAAGTGCCATCAAAACTTACTTCCTTTCGTTCACCGCAGACCCATCGGCACCATTTCATATCATATATTCAACTTTAAGTACAGGACCTTCGGGACGGCTTTACGGGGCCATTCCAATTTTACTTAAAATTTTCAACTTATTTTCGTTAATAACTTCCAAACCAAAGTCTATTCGACCTTCATTTTTATACCAAAAAAATTTCCCAATTCAATACCGAGACGGTCATATACTTCTCATCTTAAAAGTTTTCCTTTTTTACATTGGATGATGTAATATTGCGCAACCGTGCCCCCACGGAATGGCGGGGGGACATTTTTCAGACTTCCGCACGAACGTCCTCGTCGGAGTATATAAAAGGCCGAGCGCTACGAGCTCAGGCTAAGTGCGTTCTAGTTCGGTATTTCCAAAGTTAGTTCTTGCGTTTTATCATTTTATATATATATTTAATTATTATAAGTATTTTATGGCCATCGTACCGCGTTAAAGTCGAACAATGTCAATTTGTTGATAATTTTTATTTATTTACAAAATTGCTACAACACCCCCAAGTCTTAAACATTTTAGTATGTTGTTCCTGACATTTTTCCACATCGATTGATCATAAAATTATCCCCTGAGAAATAAAACCCAAACGATAAATTGTACTATACTACAATATGTAATATGTATCCTCTCTCAAGACAAAATTTAAGAAATTTACAAAATAATAGAACAGCATATTATAGAGAAATAGTTTCTACAGATCATATGACTTTTATATCAAAGGAGCAATATTAGAACATTTTTTTGACAAATATCGTAAATAAGAATTAAAAAATAATGCATTTCGTCGGTGTTTTGGAATCAGAATTTGCTCTTTTTTCAAAACATTAATAACAATATTTTATGTGTTGTATACATTAAATTATTTAATATCAAAAATAGTGAATATTACGCTTTCTTTGCATTTTCTTGCAGTATTTAATTTCTGCTTTTACTAATTACGAATGCATATACAATTACAATATGGCATGATAAGTATTAATGTTACTAATTAATAATCTTCTACTGAATTAGTCAAAACAGTACAATTTTCTCATTCATTACTTTTTACGTAACTTTTACTAGTATTTACATTTTAAATTACACTTTTTTATCTGGGTAAGCAAACACAAATTTCGGCTAAAAGTTCTAGTATTTACGTAATTTATTAAAATCTGTTTCAGAAATTAATTACTTGACGTAAAACTTAATGATATGCGGGAATATTTTTGTTTCAAGAGGATAATATAATCAACTAATAAACACAATATGTCATATAGGCCAAATATCGTAATAATAATAATAATTATTATTTAAATTATGATGGGGGTTTATGAGGTTAAAGTAGAAGTAGATACCGATTGCAATATTAAATAACATTTGAAAAGATTTTAACAATTTATTGGAGAATAGAAAAATTCTAATACAATATCTTGCAACCACATGCGGTAATTTGCAGACGTTCAAAAATGCTTAGCAAATGTCAGCTGGACCTATAAACCATACCATAAAATGTTTATTGTCTATTATATTTTGGGGTCAAACATTGATTATATGTATTAACCTTAAACTATAAATAAGTCCTAGAAAAATATTGTAGGTACTTATTTACTTGCGTAATATAGTGTGGTTACGTTACTTATTGTATAGTTTGTATGTTTGTTACCCCATAGTGTTATTAATATTTTTTACAGGTTATTACATTAAAAACGCGTAAATAAAGCGAAATTTTTAAATGTGAAAGAAGGGAATTAGCACATTAGCAGCACAAAAATATAGCGTCTATTTAACTTACTCTGTAAAACAAACAAATCAACCGGCGAACAATACCGAATCAATAAAATAGTTGTAAATTGTCAATAAATCTGGACACACTACTTTAGCATAAAAATACATAAGCATATAATTTTTAAATTGGCTACTAATGAAGAGAAGTGTAGAGCATGCGGCGTTTGTACTTCGTCCCAAAAAAGATTATATTTAAAAGATGGTTTTATCTTATGTTAAGATTTGTCATACGCTTACATGGTATGACAAGTTGTATCGAATCAAAACGCGAGTAAAAGACTCGCTTACAGAAGACCTTGGGCGTCACGGCGTCAGTTCCTGAATTTAAATGCAGAAACACACTGCTCATAACTGTGTTTTGGGCAAACGTGGTTTTACAGAAATAAATTCACAAGTTTGCAGTGGTTCACAAATCAGATCAATTGAAGTGGCCCCAGGCAGGCATGTTCATTCAATAGAATAACGATACTTTTCGTTGAATGGGAAAGAGATTTGGTTACCAAAATAAATTTAGATTGAGGTAATATGAGTAGGTAAATCTTACCAAGCTAGCGGCCAGTGCCAAGCACGAGTAATCTCATAGTAGCATTGGGCAGCTAGGTCTGCTGGGAGGTGTCTATAAGTATCTATAAGCACAGCATACCGAAGTAATGCTTGCAGTCGTAATTATTCACAGTTCGAGCGAAAGTAATTATAAATAAATATTTTAATAAATGATAGTTATCGGAATATCGATTCCGATAACTATCATTTAAAAATTTAATTCTAGTATAGAAAAGAAACAAAGTTAATTTAAATAACTAAAATTAGAATTATCAAACTAGGTAATTTTTACAGAAAAATGAAATAAAACTGAGAAAACTCCTTTTTTACTTATGCGAATTTTTAATATTTCAGAATAACTTTGTTACAAGTTGCCTTGCTAGATTGTAAATCGATGTTTAAACTGTCCATAAATACATAGCAGTTAACTTATTTTTTAATTAATCACCATACACTTTATTGCAATTGAAATTCGCCTTAATTTGATTTACGTAACGCAGTATGTTAAAAGTTTACTTAACCTAACCTAACCTGTGGAGGGAAGTCTGAGTAGACAACTGAACGGGTCATTTGAGCTACTAAAGAGATTGAACAGTGGGACCTATTAAATTTAAAAAAATGACTTTCGGAGCCCCGTGCTAACTACCCAATAGCTCATAGACACCATCTAAACTAACGTTCCCAGGCAGATGATTTGGTCGCGGAGGACTGATAGTTTAGCGTCCACGGTCTCCAGACTTAAATCTGGTTGACATTTTTATTTGGGGCCAATGTAAAGAATTGGTGTACCACAAAGAATATGATTCTTTTACAACAACAACAAAGATTTAAGGAGAGAATGAAAAAAATTCGAAAAAATGAGGTGTCCAAAAACTAAGAGACATTTTTTAAGATGCCATATGTGGATTTCCGCTGGAGTTATCATTTTGAACAATTAATCAATCCATCTTTATTAATTTTATTCCAATTGTTTTACTTTATTTTATGTGTAAGAAAATAAGTTATTCTTCAGTAAAACTAAAGTAAATTAGTATTGTCTCTTTTTAACGCAACCCAACCTTGCTATCTGTACTTTCAAGTGCTAATAACATCCATAATAATTTACTTCTAGGTTGATGGTCAATAAAGTAAATAAAGCTTTGAAGATGGGTACTGAAATATTTTTCTCTTTTTTATTTTTAGCTAGAGTGTTCTAAAGTTAAGAAATAATTTTAGTTTCAATAAAATTTAAAAAATATATTTTTTTAACCAAATAATTTCAGTTCCAATAAAAAAATATTTTTTGGGATGTAGAGGCCCACGATTGGAATACATTTACAAAAAAAAATTACGACGCTTGAATCAATAGTTAAGCTAGAATGACGCCCGAATGAACGAAGTTTCACTAATAATACGCGAAAACCTAAATAACCCCTAAACTAAAATAATTCGGTTAGACATGGTGATCAAAACGATGTGTATCACCCTGCGCCGACTGATCCCGTTGATATATTAGATTTCCTTAACAGTTCTAATTGAAATGTTTCTTTTCATAAGGATCAGATCCACAATAAACGTGAAAATCCGAAAAAATCTAGTTGAGTGATTTTTTCAGGATTACATAGATATATTAATGCAGCGGTGTACTCAGATATTTTGTTAACAAATCGCTAATACGATTTCGTGAATTTTCACCCCCAAAAAATTACACAGTAGGTCTTGCTTTTTGTTTAAAAAATGTGACATTTTGTCCTAAAGTGAGTTCAATTCGTAGCCCCAACACTGATAATTTCATGTGATGGATGTTTGTCTGCACTTTTCAATAGTATAACCCGCATCCAGATGGTTTTACTTCCACGTTATGTCATGAAACGTCGAGATTTTAAATTTGAGCGAAAAAGAATTTCCTGTCTGTCGATCTCTCTGCCTGTAATTTTTTTTGTGCGCACGTTTACTCTGGAACCGTTTGTGATATTGACTTGAAATTTAGTACACTTATGTATTGTAACGAGATCTGGAACTAGATTATATTTTGATCTAATTCCGTTGAAAGGTTCGGGGGTAAATGGGGTTAATAAGGGTAAATGGACAAAACAAGCAAGTAAGAGTCCATAAAATTGCAATTTAGGGCATGCACGAAAAGTTAAGGTCTCAAACATTTTTTTGGCATCAGCCATCCCCTCCCCCGCACTATCACCCCTAATACCCCTACACTATTACGAAAGGGAGCAAAAAGAATTAAAATGTGGTTTAGTGTATATACAAAAACGAAACGTCTAAAAAAGTTTTTTGGCGTTAGCTACCCCCTCTACCGCCTCATTACCACCCCCACCCTGTTATTAAATGGGGTAAAAAAAATTAAAATGTAATTTAGTATGTAAACAAGAAAGAAACGTCTAAACAATTTTTTTTTGCGTTAGCTACCCCCTCTAGCACCCCCATTGCCACCCCCACCCTATTGTTTAAGGGAGTAGAAATTTAAATTGGGATTTAGTGTGTGGACTTCTAATTTTTTTTTAAATTAGCCACCTCTCTAACACCCCCACTCTATTATTAAAGGGAATAAAATATTACATTGGGATTTAATGTGCATCAGATTTGGATACAAAATCTGGATGTGGAAGTAGTGATTCCTTGGGCAGCGGTTTTTTAGATTGTAGTGTTTTCTAATAGAAGTGGTGTATCTGTGTTTATGTTCTGAATGAATGAAATATTCTGGTGCAATCTTGGGAATGTTCAGCTGCATTTTATAAGAACCGTTAATCTATTCTAATATATTTTAGATATTCTGTGCAGTCTAAACGAAATAAATATTTAGCATCAGTGTCGTATTTTCAGTAGAATAATATGCAACAAGAATAAACGTTATTTGTTGATCAGGTCAGTCCCACTTCAAGATATATGTCACCTCTTTTATGTTTCTGATAATATACCAGGAAAGAAATTACAACAACAATGTTAAAATAAAGCGCATCTAATGAAATAGTCAAAATTTGAACACACGTAGCAGAATCTAATACTTATATAGATAGATAGATAGATAGATATCTTTATTTGACCACTATACATATAAAATACATTTGTGGCAAGTCATAAATTGATACAGAATACAGCAATACACATATTATAAAATAAAATATATATAAAACAATTGCATAATACATA
Source organism: Leptura quadrifasciata (assembly GCA_963675555.1). Lineage (NCBI taxonomy): Eukaryota > Metazoa > Arthropoda > Insecta > Coleoptera > Cerambycidae > Leptura > Leptura quadrifasciata. The sequence goes on along the minus strand of OY776674.1, from coordinate 114,161,042 downwards.
TATGTATAAACATAGAATAGAACTACAAAAGTATATACACTTACATACATATAATATAATATATAACAAAATTTTGAAAGATTTAAAAAAATCATTAACTTTTATCTATTACTTTATGCATAGGAATTATTTTAGAATAATTTAATGGATTAGGAAAATGCCGGATTATAAAAAGTTTGTGAATATACTAGCACAATAATATAATGTAAAAGCGGGACTTTATTGAGGCCCATTGTTTAACTTAATTTTTACCCTCCAATAAAAGGTACATAAACAAAATAGTTAATGCTGGACCAGAAGTATGCTAGACGTAAATGATAAAATCGTAACATTTTGCCACAGTGGGTTCGTCGCTTAACCCAGCATTGATATCTCCTGTTACATCTTTAATAATTAAACTTCCATGTAAGTTCTATTCAAGATACGTTTTCCACTGTTCAGTGCTGTTTATTATCTCAAATTTAGGTATTTCCAAGTTATATGTAATGTTTTACGGCATATTTAAACTCTCACCGTTAGGTAATATTTGTCAGTTTCCATCTTTTGTAAACTAAGTAGGAAAATAAAAATGTCTTTCTTACTTATAACAAATCCAACTTCAGAATAGGAAAACAGACACGTTATCTTCAAGCTATATACAGTAATTTCGCGATAAAAAATTAAGTAACAAATTTAATAAGATGTTTGAATGAATTTTAATTTCAATGGAATGTTTAATTTTGTTAATACGTATACGAAATATCACCAATATTATCATAATTTGAATACACTAAATGTAAACGTGGGGTTTAACGTTTTTCTGTCAAATATTTGGGAGGACAGAAATATCTAAACCGTGAATAGGTGAATAGTTGAACATGCAATTTAACATAACTATCCCAAACAGTGTCGGACTGACCTCATTTGGTCCTTCAGCATCAAATGTAATTTGGCCCCTACGCCTTACCCACCCTCACAAAATAGACCAATAAGTTTCAAGATAAAAAAACATATAAGTACTTAAGTAAACAAAAAATAAAAATTAATATTTTTGTTTTTATATTGCTTATCTGCGGTCAGCTGTTTAACATATGCAGTAATCGATCCCAGGTTCTACACTTGCCTGTCACTAGGCGTCGGTCATAAGCCTTAGTCGCGGAAATAGGCCGACGTTAAATAAGTGCATTAAAAGAATCCTTCGAGACAGTCTTACTTAGACTTGGGAGTAGCCTATTATATGTAGTGTATTTTATTTTTTGCTATCTCCCAAGAAACAATAAAGAACAAAGAGGTTTTGAAATTTTGTAGAGAAAAATGTTTCATCGAGCTACTTTTTGAATTTCTAGAAATATTACCCATGCCGTGTGAGCAATATTGTACTTTAAATTTAGTTTAGGTGGAAGAAGTGTGCTAAAGCGTCAGGCTAGCAAACTGAGTTGCCTATAACGAAGTGGGTTCGAGATCCGCGAAACAATTTTTCATTAAAAAAATAATTGACCCCAGAGTGGTTCGGAGTCCACAATAAACTGTAGGATCTCGTCTCTCTTTACCTAGCACAAGATCCTTGAGACCTTCCAGGGGGTTACTTCGGTAACTTGAGAGGCGGTTAAGAAAATATTTTAAGAAAACATTTAAGTGGGATAAGTTTTATAACAGCTATAAGCATTCAGCGTTGACAACCTCCTAAAGAGCGTTATCCTTTGGGCCCTTTTTTTAGTTTATTAGACTCCCACCAAAGAAATATAGATCTATCAGAAATTATATAAACAGTTCTTATGAAAGTCCCGTAAGTTATTAAAAAACTAAAATTGTTACTTGGGTTGGCTACAAAAATAATTTAGTCTTTTTTCTGATTAGTTCAAGAGATACATGTATAATGCCCAATAAAGGAAGAATATTAATTTCAAGTCTCAAGATAACTGGAAAACTACTAATAACCCACAGTTGCCATAAGGAAATAATAACCATGACAATGACTATGATTTTGTTATTTACTATTTACTACACGATGAAAAAGTTCATTGTTTATTTATTATTAGATAATGTTTTACGTTGCTATTTTTAGTGGTATAGACATGATCGACATGTATTATTAGAAAAATGATTTCATAAAGCATTTTGTGAGAAAATGAGAACGATAGCTGTCTACTTATAATTTTAACCACATTCGCTTTCAGTTATTGTACGTGAGACACAAAACGTGTCCGGAAATCAGGTTACCAGCCCAAAATATTTGTCACCATTTTCGGAAACAATAATGAGCACTATACTAGCACAAATTTTTATATAATAACTACGAAAATAGACCAAGCAGTATACAAGAAGCATCAAACGTTATTAAATGACTGTCTTGAATGTTGTTTGTAAGTAAAATGTCATAACTCTAAAAGATGTTAGAGAAACAACATTTTTTACTAGTGCTTCGTATGGAAATTAGAGATTCTGTAAAAGGTGGCATCAAGTGTATGTAAAATGTAATATTTATTGTCTGAAAGTTATTTGTGGCGTAAACGTCACGGGCGCAGAGGCTTTTTTTTCCAATAATTCTATTATTTTGTAGATTCGGTGATTTGTTTTGAAGAGGATAATAGTACATGTGGTAGAAAACCCAAATAATAGGAAAGAATATAAATGTAATATTTGTTTCATAAATTCAAATAATATACATGTAGAGGATATAATCATACAAATTAATAGATTTAAAAAACTAAAAAACCTGCTTTACAACGAACTAAAAATACAAAATAATTAACGAAATATATAACCCAACGAAAAGTGGATAGATTATTACAAAAACAAAATAAATATGTAGTAAATTAAAAATACCTAATACTAAAGTTCAGTATTCCGCTATTTCCTATGAAGGGAAATCGATTCATTACCACCAATCCATCAAGTGCACAATGGGCGTTTCCAAATCAATTAAAAATAGTGCAATAAAATTTGCGACATACTACGTCTTCAATCGGAAAACACAAAATAAAATCTGATTGCAATAACCCCCCAGCCAGCGGGTAGATTAATCCTAAAGAAAAACTAGAGTGCAAGGCTGTTGTGCATCACCAGCCGTAGACTAGTTTAAATGTGCTTTTAGAGGGCGGAATATTAAACATAATATTTTTAGTCGCAAACTCCTCTATAAATCCTTATTTTACTATAAGGAAAGTAACCAGACTGCAACCAAAGTTACAAGTCTGGCGCGTTAAGTGTAATAATTGCATATTACCATCAAAACGCTAATGCTTCGATTGCAACAAACACCAGCCGAAAGACTGATCCTACCTAAAGGAGCTCTCTTGCCAGTCGTCACACACCACTTGCAGACTGCAGTTTCGAGCTGTTGGCTCTTGTCAGTGCAAGGTAGGTATGCGACGACCGACATGAGAGTCCTTTGACTATAGTACATCCCGGTATTTTCACAATAGGGACATGTAAAACAGCCAGCAGGCGCCATCTAGCGGTCCAGTGTCTGTTGAAATCGAAAAATAAATAGCCTGACTTGGCTTAGCATAGTTCAAATGTGCTTTTAGAGGGCGGAATATTAAACATAATGGCAAGGGAGCTCCTTTAAGTAGGATCAGTCTTTCGGCTGGTGTTTGTTGCAAACGAAGCATTAGCGTTTTGATGGTAATATGCAACTATTACACTTAACGCGCCAGACTTGTAACTTTGGTTGCAGTCTGGTTACTTTCCTTATAGTAAAATAAGGATTTATAGAGGAGTTTGCGACTAAAAATATTATGTTTAATATTCCGCCCTCTAAAAGCACATTTAAACTATGCTAAGCTCAGTCAGGCTATTTATTTTTCGATTGCAACAGACACTGGTTCGCTAGATGGCGCCTGCTGACTATTTTACATGTCGCTATTGTAAAAATACCGGGATGTACCAAGTAGTCAAAGGATCCTCGTGCCGGTCGTCGCATGCCTACCTTGCACTGACGAGAGCCAACAGCCCGAAACTGCAGTCTGCAAGTGGTGTGTGACGACTGGCAAGAGAGCTCCTTTAGGTAGGATCAGTCTTTCGGCTGGTGTTTGTTGCAATCGAAGCAGTTTTGATGGTAATATGCAATTATTACACTTAACGCGCCAGACTTGTAACTTTGGTTGCAGTCTGGTTACTTTCCTTATAGTAAAATAAGGATTTATAGAGGAGTTTACGACTAAAAATATTATGTTTAATAGCCGTAGACTAGTTTCGAGCTTGTTAGCTCTCATCAGTACGACGAATGCACAACATTTCATTGTTCCTCTAGTCGTCAACTTACAGATAAGATGTGTCCGCAACTTGCCGATTTCCCTTCATAGGAAACAGTGGAATACTGAACTTTAGTAGTAAGTATTTTTACTTTACTACACATTTATTATTTTTGTTACAAAATAATTTCTAATGTAGAATTGTTGTAAATGGAAAAAAATGTGGGGATATCTTTGTACCTATATTTACATAGAGTTGCGGTTATCAAAAGTTTAAGATAAATTATTCATTGAGTTGAGTCCCCTACGCTTTTAACATTCACAGTAACAACTCTATATTAAAAATTATTTTATATTGTTTAGTTCTGTAATAAAAGCGTATTTTAAAAAGTTTTCTAAACCATTATTTTTGTATTGACACATACAGATACGAAATTTCAATTCGATTGATTAAGTGGAAGGAGGGGTAGTAGTTAAGTAGTTGCAAAATTTGTTTATATACAAACTTACATAATGATGATACACGTCGAGCTATAGCCCAATAAATTAATACATTTGGGAGTAATCGATTTTTTTTACTTTCAGTTGTAGCATTTCAGGTATATATAAATAGAAAAAAGTTCGAGTAAATATCTTAGGGATTTGGGAATCTCTAATTCGTCTCAAAAATTCCAAATTTTTTGCGATTTACTCAATATCAAGGCATCGTTTGAAAAAATTGCACTTTATGTTCTTGATTATAATTACCTGCAATTTGTTCACTTTATCCCCGTATTACCAAAATTGTTATGATCAAAGAAACGGAAAAATGTATCCACACCCTCTAATTATTTATTGTTAAATAAATTTTTAACAATAATTTAATTGAAAAAGTGTATAGAAAAAGTTTATTTACTTTTCAACAAGTAGTTCAGTTCAATTGATAGACTTACTTTATCGAAATATGTTATTTTACTTAAAATAACAATTTTTTTATGTAAAAATATATATGTTCTTAGAAGGTTTTATATAAAGAACCTAATTAAACAAAATAATTCTACACGTTTTTATATTTTTAGTAAACATTGATTAAAACCTTTTCAAATGAGCACAAGAATATTATTTTATCTTGATTTTAAATAATTTTATTAACACGTATACATTCATACTACGATGAAAAAAATACATCTTACATTTAAAAAAGAAAAAATTAAAGACAAAAATACCATGTCTCCACGAACTAAGCTTCGTAAGCTACCGAATGCTGACGGTGCTAATTCTTTATCGGTCCTGAATTGGGGAAATTGATATCCAAATTTGGCCTATTTTCATAAATTTTCAGTGTTTTGGATGTTTTTTTTCTACGATAGTTTTAGATAGAGTTACAGTCAGCTGAATTCGTGCGTAGAATCGTCATTTTTCAACCTCGAAAATGGTCAAATGTGATCATTTTTTAACAGAACAAATATTAAAATATCGTTAACAGCATATTGTAAGTATAAGATTTATCTTTGAAATGCTGTCTCAGACGTATTTTACCTAATGTTAAATGAGTCATTTTTTTAAAAAAACGATAAAAATTTCAAACGCGCAAAATCGATGAAATTAGCTGTCGAGGTAAAATAGGGTTTGGTGATAATAATAATAAATAATAAATAACACCACAAGTAATTACGACCCCCATATCCCGGAAGGCTCTAGAAGAGCCTTGTGTGGGAGGGGGCTACATATTTAGAGACAAGGGACACACACCCAATATCCGTGTATAGTGGAAAAATCCCTCTCACAGTATTTTCCACTGCCACGACCGGGGATCGAACCCGGAACTTTTGGGTGAGGGGCAAGTGCGCTCACCTCTCGACCATCAGTCATACATGATGAAATATATAACGCTTTTAATTAATTTCTAAAGATGCTGTGCTCACAGTTCATGCGTTTAGTGATGGCGCCACCACATTAAATATCTTCCAAAGGAGAAAAGTTAGTAATTATGGAGCTCTAAAAATCTTGAGATACATTTATTTAAAAAATACTTAAAAAAGGATCTAATCTGGCACTTTCCCATAGATTCTAACCATTGCAACGTACTACAAATATCGAACGTACCACCAAGTCCAAGTACTTATGTAACAATATTTAGGGTAGCGGGCTGATTTTAAAAAGATTACTTCATAATTCGACAATTTCTCCTACATCCTCAAACCGATTTAAAAAAAATTACAGGTGTTTAGAGAACACTCGATAGAATAGTATAGTCGTTTACAATTTTACTCTGCAGATAAATACTGCATTAAAAACTTTACGGCATCATTAAAATACCGTTATTCTCTGTACTATTTCATCCGCAAATTGAATCACTCACCTTTATAGATATTTAATGTACGTCGTCTTGTTTGTTGACACCATACCGAATGGTTCACCGACATTAATAATGAGCTCGTAAAGTTTTTAAATCTGCAGTTTACTATACTGGTCTATTGCAAACTCCCCAAAAAATATTTCTGTTTTGTACGTGATAAAAGAAGCCCAGTACTATTCTATCGAGGTTTCTCTAAAGGCCCATTAAAAAATATTTTTTTAAATCGGTTCAGGGATGTAGGAGAAACTGTCGATTTACGTCCACGGCTCCGCCACCTTAATCCAGAATTCTGAAAGTAGAAAATGAATAAAATGTTTTGCCACCAGTAAAAACAACAGACCTCCAGCGCGCGAAGAAGTCTTATATTTGATTTTCTGCAGCTCCAAAAAGAGCAAGAGAAAAGCAGGACTTTGGTGTGCTTCATTGTGCAGTGAATGCCAAGAAGTGTCCTGTATGAATACTGTTCAGTCTCAGCCCAAGGGTGAGGATGAAAACTTAGAAATTTCGTGCGAAGACGATGAAATCAGAGGCCGTATTTTTGAGTTTGACCGAAGCGATGTCATGCACGAAAATGTAAGATTGTCGCATGAAAATATACGTTTCGTATTTTCGAGCATTATGAACTCGTATGCGAACTTTCCGCATGCGACTGATTTCGGGCGAGATACAACGGATGGGGGTTTAATACACGATAAAGCGATTTCGCGTATGAATGTATTCAAAGTGATCGTTTTGTTTTGTTTTATTTCGTGCCACATAACCTCTGTCTCTCAAGTTAGGTTTTTAGGTTTTTGTCGTGGTTTATTTATTATTTAGGGACTTTAAAGTAGACTTATATGAACAAATTTTGGTGAGTGAATTGACAAAGGCAGCGTTAGATGATTTAATACATTTAGCTGCTATTGACGCCTTGGAACAGGCAGAAGTTTTGGCAGAAAGCGATCATGGAAGACAATTCATGCCTATGATAATCAATTTAAGGGATGGAAAATTTGTCAAATTGTATCGTTTGAGGCATAATAGAGATTATGTGGCACGAAATAAAACAAACCAAAACGATCACTTTGAATACATTCGTACACGAAATCGCTTTATCGTGTTAAATCATCATCCGTTTTATCTCGCCCGAAATCAGTCGCATGCGAAGTTCGCATACGAGTTCATGATGCTTGAAAATTCGAAACGTATACTTTCATGCGACAATCTCACATTTTCGTGCACGACATCGCCTTGGTCAAGTTCGAAAATACGGCCTCAGAGCTGTTCTTAAGCACTGTGCTTAGTGCTCGTCTAAGCACTTTTGTGCTCGGAAGCACTGTGCTGAGGACCTCTTTTTAAAAACGGTGCTTAGTACTTCGAGCACGTTACGAAAAGGCTTAGTGCTTAGTAATCGCATAAAGTGCTCGCGAGCACTCAAAAAGACTCTCAAGCACTTCAGTGCTCGCGAGCTCTCCCAACAGGCGGCGAGAGCGCGGCTTCATTTTTACACAAAATTTGTATACTGGACATGAGAATTTGATAAATAATGTTAATTTATTCAACTAAATCTACTATATACAAACCTACTTGTTTACTAAATGCAGTTATGAGGGCAAGCAATCAATCAATCAATCAATCAATCAATCAATCAACAAAGCTTTATTATAAATTAAAATACAACAGTACTTCCCCCAGAACCCATCCCGGGACCGACCGTGCAACCACCGCGTTAATCGCGGTAGCAGATTGCAGGATCGGGCGGAATAGACCTGGTTCGGTTAAACAAAAATTAATAAAACTTAACCTAAACACCTTCTGCAAAAGAAGGTAATAAAATTCTTATATGTCTAATTACAAAAAGACTTAACACAACTAAAAATTCACTTTAAAAACTGGGGCACAAACACTTTTTAAAATTTTGCAGCTTACGCAGGCACCTCAATCCAAACGAGAAGCCTTCTGCGAGATCTATGAACGCCGGGCTGCCCAAGGCTGACCTAAACTTTAACTTTAAAAATTTTTTCGATACCACAAGGTTTTTTTGATTTTGTGAAAAATTAATGATAAGAAAACGAATTTAGAGACAAAAATGTACAAAAAGAAACCAAGAAAAAACAAACGCGACAAAAAGAATACAAACAGAAAGGAAGAAGGGAGGATAGGAAAGATTTAAAGATACGAAAGGTATGAAATATCAGTAAAGGTGGATAGGGTAAGCGGAAGTTATAGTTGGTGAAGTTTGGCTACAGGGGTTGCCGGAAAATCGGTAACGTCTGGTAGGGTAAAGGGTGTTTAATTCGAAATGGGGCATTATGCTCTCTAATTTGTGTTATGTGTCTTGTTAGCGGACTATCGCCCAGCTTAACAGAGTAGAAGTTTTGAGAGACCTGCTGGATATAATTCGCTATCGGGGTTATGTCGTTGCAACGTGCGTATAAGTCTCTGAGGGAGGTGTACCTTCCAGAATTTGATATGAGGCGCATACATTTGTGTTCAAACACTTTTAGTTTTTTCATTGTCGTGGCCGGTATGCTACACCACACCGGCGCCGCGTATGTGATGGACGGCCTGACCACCATTGTGTATAACAACTTTTTATTTTCTCTGTTAAGTCTGCTACCCCTGACCATTAGCGGATACAGACTTCTGGACAGGGAGTAGACCGTCCGTATTGTCTCATTAACGTGGGTATTAAACGTTAGTCTTTGGTCGAGTCTTACCCCCAAGTACTCCACGCATCTCTTGGTTGAAATTTTGTTTCTCCTGATCGAAACGGGTGTTATGATCTTATTTTCGGTGAAACGACGCGTGAAGACTATCGCCTCAGACTTTTCAGCGTTCACCCGAATCTTTCACTGGTCGTAATAAGCCATGGCACGAGCCATGTGCGCCTTCAGCAGCATATTCGCTGCTTGTGCGTTATGTGAATGCGCATACATGGCTGTGTCATCGGCGTACTTGGCCAGCTTTGTATTCGGGAACTCTGGGAAATCGGAAACGTACAAGTTGTACAACTTTGGTGACAGGCACGACCCTTGCGGGATTCCCGCCGTGTTGACAGTTTGTTATTCACTCGAACCTGCAGGGATCTGCCCGTTAACAACGAGTGAATGAGCTTAATGAAGTAGGTCGGAAAGTTGTAGTGGTGTAGTTTGTAGAGTAACCCCTGGATCCAGACGGTGTCGAACGCCTTCTCAATATCGAGGAGCACCATGGCGGTGTTCTTCCCGAAGTTGTATTGCACTTTGACGTCGTTAACTATCCTAACGACCTGTTGCACCGTGCTCCTGCCCCTCCTGAAGCCAAACTGGGACTCATCGTCGATGTGAAGCTCCCCCTGAACAGCATCTAGTCTGGTCAGAACGAGTTTCTCCACCAACTTGGAGATCGCCGACAGTAACGAGATGGGCCTGTAGCTGCCGACGAACTTCTCGTTCTTGTTTGGCTTGAGGATGGAAACGACCACGGCGCACTTCCATTGGCTAGGCCAGTGTTGTAGCCGCAGGATCGCGTTAACGATGTACGTCAACTGCACAATACCTTTCCTCGGGAGTTATTTGAGCAGCTTGTACTCGACGCCGTCTTTTCCAGGGGCTTTATTGTTTGATAAGTCTTTGACAATTTGTGCTACTTCCGAGGACTTGGTCATGACCTTCAGAAATTCTCGTCTTGTCATTTGTACGTCATGACCAATGATTTTGTTAATGTCGTTTTCGATGCGGTCGTGTTGCAAGCTGTTCGGTATATCGTTATTGTGGATGTTTTCGAAATGTGTAGCTAAGTCTCTCACCTTTTGAGCGTCTGTCATCGACGTCTGTCCTTCCGCGCGCGTCAATGCGGGTATAGCCTCCCGTGTATTTTTCAACGCCCTCGTCAGCTTCCACAGCGATTTGTCCTGAGGATTTAGCGCTGCCAGTTTGTCCCCCCATTTCTGGTTCCTTGCAGTATTTATGGAGGTTCTGATCTGCCCTTGCAGCCTGATCATCTCAACCTTGGCGTTGACATCGCGATTTCGCTGCCAAAGCAGTCTCAGTCTATTTTTTTCCCTTTCGTCGAGTCAGTCTCTGTTTTGATTCACAGTAATGGTAGTGGCAACAGTCTGCTTGGCATCCTGCAGCACTCTCGTAAACTCCTGCACCGCATTTTCTAGTTCGGCGGGTGTGCTGATCGTGTTGTTCAGTATTATGTTTGTGTTAATGTGTGCTTTATAGAAGTGCCAGTTGGCACCTCTATATGATGTGATTTTTTGTGTAATGTCTTCCCTTGACATACCGTTCAACTCGAGGAAAATAGGGTTGTGATCGGACGTGAGTTCCTCCAGGGCCACGGGGGCCGTGGAGATCCTCACGCCCTTGCAAGCGGCAAAATTATAGAGAAGTTATATACAATAGTTGGCTAATACTTCAGTTTACTTACTCCTCCATGGACTTACTTACGTACTTCCTATAATTACAGTCGGGTGCGTCTGCTGCGGTCGGAACGGAATGAATCCGGACGGTGTTCTCGGAGTAGTTGCTAGAAGGAAAGAATGTGAGTACAACGGTAAAGTGCGTAAACTCTAAGCAAAGAGACGTCTCAGATCTTGAGGCATTTAAAGAATTAATGATCTAACTTCAGACTTATAAGATATTACAAGACACCACTTTTCTATTACAGATTAGATATAGCAGTATAAATATATCCTCACTTTTCTTGATTACTTTGCCAGTTTTACCAAAAAATAAAGAAACTTTAATAAAACACATAATAAAGTGTAAGGAAATAAATAATAATTATAGAAAATGTAAAACTACATAATTTATGTTGTGTTCAAATCAATTCGATCAAAGAAATGGAATTCTAAATTTTTGTCAGTGCTTATAATTTCGTATTCATGGGACGCCACATCCTCGTTCGCCTTAAGTGTAAATTACTTATACCACAGCAGTGGAAAAGTATTCGCCCTCGTTTCATTAATTAAACTACACACATTGTTTAAAAAAATTCTGTGCAGCTTACATTTTACTCAAAAAAATTATACCAAAAGGATTCCACTAAACATGCTAAAGTTTCCTATACAGAAATTACTAGTGTCTTAAATCGTAAAGTGTAACATTATACTTCCATGTTTTACAAGGCCATTGTAATATATATCCCTTACCCTAAATCCGCCCTCGGCAACGTTACATGATATACTTCAAAAACAAAGTTGACATTTCCCTCCAAAATTCCCGAAATTATTCATTCGTTCAAACACGACTCAGCACGTCACTCGACTTAATAGACTATTCGCATAGGTCCGTCGCACAATGCGGTAATGCCATTTAGAAAAAATGTCTTAGTTCAAAAATTCGTTTCAGTTCGTAATTATACGGCACAGAGCGTAAAGCGCCTTTCCAACGAATTCTCTGCGTTCAAATATAAACCTGTACGTTCATCGACTTGGCAGAGACTGAGTATTATTCACTTTTTCATTTGTTTTTAGATGAAATATTTCTACAGGTTCCTCATTTCACAAAAACTACATTTGTACCTTAAAGAGAACGTTCACTAAAAACCTTGTTATTTTTTAGTACAAGAAAATTGCATATGCTTACATATGAATAAAACAAATAACAATTTAGTGATTATTAATAATACTTTATACAAGTAAAAACAACCTGAAGTTGCTGATGTTAATGAAAGCTAGAGAGTAACAGTAATGCCGTATAGCATCAAACAATTCAAAAGCCATTCAAAATTTTGAATTTTAAAAATGTTGAATTTATAATTTTTGGCAAAAACTGCTTTTTGTCATAACTTTGACAGGAAGTGGAATAATGAATTCATGTTTGGTACAATTAATACAGTAATGATCCTTCAGAAGCACATGTAAGACATGAAATTATCCAGGTCCGGAGTCACTAAAATTTATATTTCTTTTGTATCTTTAAAAAACATGACACTATATATTTTTTTTGAAATTTTTATACGATATTCGAAAAGAACACAAAAAATAAGCAAAATGCCCTATTTCACTTTTTTGTTACACCTTTGTTATTTAGATACGGTATTAAATGTACAAGAATATGGATTCCAGAACGATATTAAATGAAATTCATATGAAATTAATAATAGAGGCTAAATGGTCTAGACGAATCCTAATTCCGACACGTTTTAAAGATCAATTTTGGTAAACAATGTAGCCGTAATAAGTAATCGGGTATAAATTAACAAAATATTTATTCAATCAGTACGCTTTTTCAAAGTGACAGATAATAAAACTATTTAGGTCTAAGCAACAAGTTACTTTAATCAAAAACATCAGTAATATTTCACACTTAATAAAAATTGGAAAGCAGAACAAACTAAAACCGAATTAAATAAAATAATTTCCATCCAGGTAACAATAAACAACAAACCAATAACTAAATGTGTTTAAAAATAAAACATAATTTACACTAAACTAAACTTTCAAAGTATCCTCCCCCAATTTCTCTGCATTTTCTTGTGCGTTTGGTTAGGTCACCAATTGCTCAACGTACCATTGCTGGATTGTTCCGTATTTCGTCCCAGGTTGTAACGATGCGCTGGATTAATTGTTACCTACTATCAATTTCGATGCTATAAACTTCGGTTTTGAAGTGGCCCCATGAAAAGTAATCGAAAGGTTACAATCGGAACCTTGGTGGCCAAATTGTGCCTCATTCGTAAATAAGGTTCTGTAAATGACCGGGCGATGGTTAGATAATCAATCGAACCCATGAAACCTATTATGGCGGCAACTTATCTGAGCAACCCACGGAATCCCGCAGGGGTCAATCTTAGGACCTCTGCTTTTCCTCATATATCGACAAAATGACAAGCGGCGGATGTTGTCGCCTTGTTCAAGACGCTGTACCTACTGGATATGATATGGATGATAACGTTCTCTTTTTAAGGTTCTCCATACTAGCCAATGAGGAATATCAGTTGCCGAACTGATTCGTCTAGTGCTAATATTTAAGTTTTGTTGAGCTATGTTTAAAATATTGTTTTGTTCATGTACGTCCTGTTGTAAAACACGCTCCACAACTGTAGAAGTAAAAAACTTTCCATGGTCTCTTGAATCCTGGAATACTGCACTGAAGGTTTTGCGATTAGGGTGTCGACGACCTGGAAAACGCAGCCGATATTCTCTTTCCACCGACCTACCATTTCCATTACAAAAACAATAGATAAATATTATGTCAGTGTATTTCACGTTCGTAAATTTTAGTGGCATAGTTAAAATATTTTACATGAATTTTCACAATTTAATGTACTTCACAAACTAAATGAGGATTATTGACACATTAAATTACAAACAATTAATTAATTATTTCTCTGTTTAGAAGATTTCTTTTTATTATCTGTTACTTTGAATAAGCCCACTATCATTGAATTGATATTTTGTTAATTTATGACCGAATACTTATTACGGTTACATTTTTTACCAAAATCGATCTTTAAAACGTGTCGGAATTAGGATTTGTCCAGACCACCTAGCCTCAATAGAATTTTTGCAAATTTTAGTTACAAAATTATTTATTCCACGTTAATTTCACTTAATATCGCTCTGGAATATTCTTGTACATTTAACACCGTATTTAAATAACCACCGTGTCACCGAAAATAAGTTAAAGTGGGGAACCAATCGTATTTCGAGATTCTACGATGCTTTGCTTTCACAATCGATGAAAAGACAAATATTTTGTATCGTTGTGAATATGGCGGTGAATCATCGAGGGTGCAAGGGTGTGCACATCTTTACTATGTATACTCTCACTAGATTCTAGAATTAGGATTCGCCTAAACCACCTAGCGGCAATAGAATTTTTGCAAATTTTAGTTACAAAATTATTTATTTCATGTGAATTTCATTTAATATTGTTCTGGAATCCATATTCTTGTACATTTAACACCGTATTTAAACAACTACAAAAGTGAAATTAAAACATAATATTTTTAGTCGCAAACTACTCTATGAAATCCTTATTTTACTATAAGGAACGTAACCAGACTGCAACCAACAGCTACTCTCCGGGCTATGCGCCCCGCCGAGCGCTGAATTACAAGTTACAAGCCTGGCTGGAAGCATTAGCGTTTTGATGGTAATATGCAATTATTACACTCAACGTGCCAGGCTTGTAACTTGAAATTCAGTGCTCGGGGGGGCACATAGCCCGGAGAGTAGCTGTTGGTTGCAGTCTGGTTACGTTCCTTATAGTAAAATAAGGATTTTATAGATGAGTTTGCGACTAAAAATATTATGTTTTAATATTCCGCCCTCTAAAAGCACATTTGAACTACAAAGGTGTAACAAAAAAGTGAAATAGAGCGTTTTGCTTATTTTTTGTGTTCCTTTCGAATATCGTATAGAAATTTTATATATATATATATATATATATATATATATATATATATATATATATACATACAGTGTTATGTTTTTTAGAGGTTATTTCATAACACTTCATTTTACACCTTACTATTTTCAGTCATTAAATATATTAACATTTTTTCTCAATTTAATCACAAAGCAAGTGTTGCAAACTTGTTCATATTATTAAAATTGACATAAAGGGGTCTTTTTCATAGTGTCAAAACCAAATATGACTGCCATGTAAAAGATCGAGAACGAATGGTTTTTAAAAATTAAGGCATCTAAGAGTAAATCTAATCACGTAGGGCTAGTTAATTTATTTAAAAACCGTTTTAGAAGGTTTATACTCGGTTTATACAGATTTACAGTGCGTTATAAAAATAAGAAACTGTATGTACACCACTGTTTAGTAGTGTTAGGAAAGGTACATTAATCCAGAATATGGGCAGCGTTATTTGTAATTAGCAAACTTATACTTTGTTATATTAAACCAGTGTCTGTAACCTCATGCATATAGTCATGAGGTCTGTTTGAAGAATAATATTTGCACTATTAACATTAACATTAGAATTGATCTAACGATAAATTGATTGACGAACCTTTCTCTTATTTTTAAGATATCTACCTTATATATTTTTGTTATCGCCTTATTTAGATTAACGTCCTGGCGGAGTTTAGCATTAGCTATTCCACTACTCAACCAGGACACGTACACATAGAGAAATTATACAACGATCTTTCCCTACGACATTGCCATCTGCCGCAGCTGATACTCGAACTCAGGAGTGGTACAGTAACTAGCCGTATTGTCTCTCACACAACCTCGTCTAGTCCACTGCCACCAACTCGGTAACATCCATACCCTAGCCAGGATTCGAACAAGGGACTCCTTGGTTGAAAGCATAACACGTAAGTGTTGAGCTACTGAGCACTGAAAATTGTTTAGTTTTAAAACAAAGTTGATATTAAGACACGATTGTGCCGTACTGGATTTAAGAAATGGTATATTGTTTTATATACAGTAAAAGTGACATTTTTGTATCGGGCGTATTCATCACGGAAGGGCGCAGCAAGTCCGTCAAGAACAGTCGAGACACAAAATGTCACTTATACCTCACGTAGAATATGCGCAATTTTTTCACCTTGTGGTCTTCTGTAATAAGCATTGGTACCGGTAAATACTGATATCGCCTATAGTGATTCTTTTTTAATATCCTTTGAATTTTTTAATAACTTTTATTTCTTTAAGTTATATTCCAAATTTGAGGCTATTTCTATTGTGCTAATACCCTTTGAAGTATGTAAAAATGTCTGCGGGTCCTATTACAACGAATATTACATTTGAACAACCTATTTTACTCAATTTCAGACAAGTGCGCGCCAGTCCAAAAGTTATTTACCAAACATGACTCAATTTAGAATGTATCAATAAAACAAAATATAAAGCGACTATTAAATATTTATAGATATATAACGTGGCTAAAAAAGTAATATAGGGACGAATGCACGATTAAATACCAATTACATTTACATAATGGTTTTTGCTAAACGTCATTACTGTGCGTGCTGCGAGAATAAAAAATGGCTCATTTATTTTGGGGACCCACTTTTATTAAAACTATGAGCTTCTTTAAAATGTTACATAAACGCTTATAATACTAGGTTAGTTAAAAGCGCAATTGAAAACAGGAAATCATATAGATCAGAATATCACATTTCCTAAAATGTCACATAGAAGTACATTAAACGCCCACTGTGGCTTTATATGGAGATAAGTTGTGTTAAAACAAAACCATATGAAATATAGGTTTATACGAAGTCTCAGAATGTACTTCCATATAATTCAAATGCGATTTGAGCACATATTTATTAGACCTAATTATAATTATTATTGCACATCTTATGTTTAAATGACCTATTATGATTATATAATAACAATTATAATTTAGATGATGTATTGTAATTTAGATGATTTAATTCGCAGAGATGCTCACAATACACAACGCTCGAAAGCAACTATATAAATACAGCTAAATTCATAATAAGTGTTATGATGTTACTCATAATTTATCGGTTCTAAAACTATATGAACTTTCCTACTGTAAAAACTGGGTGATTCTAGAGTAATGACATACACAGGTTAACCTGTTTTTTTAAGTCTGCATAAGCATAATTGCTGAACCACTTTTTTACAGTGCTTCCATACGCTTCAAATCTTTATCAATTCTTTCATATAACGGCTAGTCATTTTTCATTCACGATGATTTATAACACTTATAACCTAGGAGTATTATTAGTACCTACAGCACACGGCCATCAAACATTTTCAGGCACTGTATAATCGTAGTATAAGTAATCATATTAGGGTTTTACCTGGAAATAGTTCCTCTAAAAGTGAGATTGTATACTAATGACCACTGATTAAAAATTCAGTACAATCGGTATAGATGTACTGAAAGGAGCTCTCGTGCCAGTCGTCACACACCACTTGCAGACTGCAGTTTCGAGCTGTTGGCTTTCGTCAGTGCAAGGTAGGCATGTGACGACCGACACGAGGATCACTTGACTATTTAGTACATTTCGGTATCTTTGGGATAGCGACATGTAAAATAGTCAGCAGGCGCCATCTAGCGGTCCAGTGTCTGTTGCAATCGAGTAGTAATTGTTAAGTAGAATCAGTCTTTCGGCTGGTGTTTGTTGCAATCGAAGCATTAGCGTTTTGATGGTAATATGCAATTATTACACTTAACGCGCCAGGCTTGTAACTTGTAATTCAGCGCTCGGTGGGGCACATAGCCCGAAGAGTAGCTGTTGGTTGCAGTCTGGTTATGTTCCTTATAGTCAAGACGAAATTACAGGACCAAGTGGCTTTTCTCTAAATGGAATGCTATATCAGTATATTTTTTGAAGCCTCTTTCTAGGCCCTATTCATTCCTATATTAGCATTGAATTTCTCCCAACCACTTGGATGTAATGAATTTTTTTGTTGCAATAATACAATCTGCAGATGGATATTAAAAAAATCACCACAGTCACAATTATGGATTTTAAGAAAAACTTATGTGAATACCAGTTACGAGACATCTAATTAATGTTCTTGAATCATTTTCATTTCCTAAAAACGTACAGGGTGGCCACAAATTATCTTTCAATTAAGAACATTTTAAATTGAGTTTTCTCAATTTTTCCAATGGAACACCCTGTATATTTTTAGACGATGTAATGTAAAAATCAAAAACGAACATTTCTTTTGTAAGTACTAATGGCTAATTGTAACCATTTTCGTTTTATTGGGCAATAATTACAAAATTCAAAAATAAACTTAAAAAAGAGGTTTCTTCAAATAACTCAGTAGAAAAAATAATAATAAATGTTCCACATGTTGGCCACTTTGATTGACACCCAACTCTATGCGCTTTTGAAATGAGATTCCCATTGTTCCTAAAACTGCCAGTGTGATAGATGTAAAGGCAGCTATTATTCTTTCCTTCATATTTTGTACTGTTGTTGGTGTGTCTCTATAAACAATTTCCTTCATGTGTGCCCACAAAAAGAAATCCATTTTTGTAAGATCTGGTGATCTAGCAGGCCATTTAGTGGGTCCATTTCTTCCAATCCATTGATTAGGGTAGGTATTATTTAAGTGGTCTCTAACTGCATTTAAATAATGTGGTCACCATCTTGCTGAAACCACATCCTATTTCGAATTCTTTCAGGGAGATTTACCAATAATTGTGGCAGATAGTTTTCCAAAAAATGAAGATAAATAGTTCCAGTCAATCCATTAAAAAAAGGCATTTGGTCCTGTAATTTCGTCTTGGCTCGCCCGGTATATTCAAAAATAATGTTCAGTTATAAACTTGTTTATCTAGTTTACTTGCAATTTTTTAAAAATTTCTAGCTGTCGTAGAACTCGAGGTATCTAGGATCGATGCACTATCGTTGCGGGTGTTAAATGAAGTGTTATTGTACTTCCGGGTGCTTTCCCGCGTCGATAGTGGACTCCACCAGGAGTCACGGTTGTCTAAACGACGTCTTGCAGAATCTCATCTGCCATCTTCAGGTTCTCACTGAAAGCTGCCTACTGCTGCTCCTCGTTGCTCGAGTTCAGTTCGAAATAAAATAAAAACAAATTTAGACCAATTGTAACAGTGTATTGTGAGAATAATAAATACGATACACATAAAAGATGAAATAAAATTCCCTATCTAGCTAAAATATAAATACGAGACTAAAAATAATGTAATTTGGATAATTATTATTAAGATCAAATTTGTTAAATAAAAAATAGAATTAATAATCGAAATTTTCAATTTAAAATATACTCAATTATTTTCCAAACTATTAAAAGATTTACAAGAAATTTATATGAAGTTTATTACAACCTTTAATCCGCGTAGCTCAAATGAAAGACCTCCAGGCGCACTATGCACCTGCTCCTATACAACTGCTAAACTCCTACACAATTCAAATGATATCTCGGTTCCACTAGGAATCGTTTTCGGCACCTTAAAATAATTTAGAATTACCTTTTCTCACCAACTTGTCAGAATTTTGGGAAAAAATTAATTTTCTTTTATTTCATTTCAAATTTGTAGACTGGTTGTGTGTCCCCTTCTTATTAGACTTAACTTTCACCAACAACAGTCTATTTTCTCTAGTATTATGAATATTTACTTTATCTAAATATTTTCACCCCTCACAGTTCTCTGTAATTTTCTTTTTGTTATTTATTTCTCGTCGCCTAGCACCTTGTATTTTTCCAATTTTTCCACATTCTCCCTTATTTTTCCGCAAATAACAAAATCACCGATACCAACAATAACTAAGTGAATTATAACATAACTGATTCTAATTACCATTAAATTGTGTTGTAAACATCTCTAACTATTTTTAAAAGCTGAAATATAAGAATTGCACGTAATGCAACAAATGAACGAAAACAGCAAACAAAAGACATGCACGCAACTCTATGTTCAGGTAGAATAAAATGCATTTTTATTCGCAATGCACAACTCGAATTGATCCGAATGTGTTCTAAAGCTTTAGTATAGGTAATATCATATCAATATATATGGTTATACTTAATTTTTGGATTTCTATATAGAAAATGACATGATGCGTTTGTATGATATAGGGTGATTTATTTTATCCAAAATATATACTAATACAATTTCTACATAATTATTCACAATTATACCATTCCATATAGCTTTTAGTCCGTTCCTGATTCAGACAAAGAAGAATAGTCACTTTCCACATTAATTATCAGTGGCTCTACGACAATGTCCATTGTAATGTCAACCTGCCACGTTTTTTCTCTTCATCTTCGCATGTCTAATGGCCTTTGGGCGAATTTCATTGTAAACGTGGTATTGTTCCTGGCGACTTCTCCTTTTATTTAACCCCACATTAATTCAATAGGATTGAATTCACAATCAAGGCAATCGTAAAACTGTGTGACCTTATTCTTTTGCCATTTCATCTACTATATATTTTGGGACATTGAGAGACTGTTTGATAAGATGCAGGAGTTCGGCTCTCACCATATCTGCTTCGTAAATATTCGATTTACTTCTCAACCAGGCTTGTATGTCTGCTTTCTTCGTGCCAGAATTCGGAATCTTCTCCGTTGTTCTACTGTGATAGGAAGCGTTGTCCAACACAACCACAGAATGTTCGGCCAAGCGTCCCAGAATTTGAGCAAACCAATTTTAGAAAACTTAACCACTCATTTCCTCTTGGCAGTCTCCTGTTTTCTTAGATTGGAAGTAGAGCAAACCTACCGTCCTCAGATCATAAATGAAGCACTATAAGGCGACCCCCTTGGGCTGTTGGACCTTTTAACCCTGTCGTTAATTCCTTGATGAAAGCCTGTCTCGGATTCAAGATTTTGTCTTTCCATACTTTAGTTACAGTATGGACAGCGTTTACCCAATTCTCATCTAAGAAGTACAATTTCGTGCCTTCTTCGCAATAATTTCGGATCTCTCGCAAGAAACATCGCTTCCAGGTGATGATCTCGTTCTTTTCTCTAAAGACACTATTGACCTTTTTGAGAAACTATAATATCAAAACACAATTACATTAAAACATATAAAAATAAAATTTATTTTTACTCACCGAAAGCCAATTTCTTTCAATTTGTTCAAAATACTTCGTTTAAATTGAGGTAGATATTCATTTTCATCCACGGCCGCTAACATTTCATCTAGAGTTGATGGTTCATTTCTTTCGAAAAATGAATGAATTAAGTGAACATCGAACACCACTTTTAGTTTTATCATCGATGTTGTCCAAAATTGGCCGTTGTCGGTGATAAACATTCGATGCCTGAGATATGCGTGTTTCTTGATTTTTGAAAACTCTCTGGACACTCATCTGAATTAAAATATGTAATTAATTTAGATAGTAATAATAAACTCAAACATAAACTATAATAAATATACATATATTGTTAAACTAAAAATACCCCAGTGAAAAAGTATTTTGACGTACTAATCAGCATGCCTGTATAACACAAAAATGAAAGTTACTTGCTGCATTTGCAGTAACTCTCGACGTTTTATGCCGTATGGTTACCCGGATTCTCTCTCTCCAACACAAGCTTTGTAGATAAATATTTAAAACGCGTTACTTACCTTCAACTGACAAATCACTGGGTCTCCGTTCTTTCAGTAGAGAATTTTTAACCTCAAAGAGAAAAAGTGGTTCTGACATAATTATTTTCATTACGTATCTTAATGTACACAAATTTACACCAAAGTATTTAAAAATACTGTTTTATTAGATAAAAGGGAATAACAGCAAATAAAGATAAACTTAACAGCAATTTTTAACAAACACCAAAACTAAGCAACATCAAAAACATAAAATGGTAGATTGTAATATGGGATTTAATAAATCAACCAATAGAACAATTCTATTTAAATATGGCGCACTTTTTTAAGGAGTAAGTGTAGATGCCAATATTCGGCCTTTGACATTTTTTTGACTGAAACTGTTAGAATTTGGTCACCTATATTTTATTTAAAAATATATACAAGTTAATAATAAATAAAATATTGTACATCACACGCAAAGTAACAATTTTTACTGACTCTGTGGCTGCTGCGGATGACTGCGGCTCGCCAGTCATTTCCTCCTGTCACCAGTAGAAACTGTTTTACTTTGCTTGTAATATAAAATGCCAGTAGGTAGTTAAAATTGACTTTCAATGTTTAGATATTGTTTATATTGTCTTGAACTGTAAATACTGTTTAACAATAATCATCGTATTGGCAAAAATGTTCATAATATGAATAATATGATAGACTCTGCTAAAAACGTTTACCGATATATTGTGATTTTTACCGATAAGTCTATTATTTCAACAATCACCACCAATACCATTGCATATAAAAACAGAGCTATGATTTAAAAGATGAGAATTTGGACAATTACTTTTATTTCATTAACAGAGAACATTCCCATAGTATATTGTGCAATAAGTGCAGTAATTCGTCTATTGCCCACGAGTTCGTGCGCTCATCCGCTCAAGTGGGCAATAGACAACCGCACGAATTGCTCATACTATTTTTTATTACGAATTTAATTTTTTTATTTTCAAATTTTTATTCACATTGGCATAAATAACTATCAATTGTCATTTAAATGTCACTTTTAAAAATAGTTATTTACGTTACAAGTCCAGAAAGTACTGTAACATCACTTAACCGATGTGTAACGTACAACATTTTATTTCATACTGTGCTTTTGATATTCAGCGATTTAACTAAAGTCACATCATATCTTATCTCATTTGTACTTTCGATATTCCGTGATTTAATCAAAAACATCACCTACTTTTAAAGTTGCATAGCGATGGCAAGTTTTATTTGTTAATTTTTTTTTGTGATATACCAAAAATTCAATTTTCAGAAAATTCGAATTATACTATTACCATTAATATTAATAATAGTTAGGTTAAATCATTCTGTTTTGCTTTAATTATGTCAAAAAAGTTACATTTTGACGTTTTATTTTGTTAATAAGAAAACAGTCCGAAAAGTTGCCTAGCAACCGTTTTCCCGCTCTGATCCCATAATAACCCATTTTTCGGACTCAAATTAATGACGTAATCAAACAATTATATGAACTAAATAATATTTTCGAGTGAGTTTTTTTTAAGTATTATATCATTTTTATAATTCGCGGGCGACAAATGTGATTACCGCACGCAAATAAATATTTGAAATGCTCATAAGTCATGTGGTAATAGTAGACTAGGCAAACAGCTATTTACCGATCCAAAAAACAAGCGAAAAGATAGGACTTATCCCGAATGAGTAATAAAAAATACATAATATTGAACAGAAATTAATTTTTATCACGTAAATAAATAAATAAATGAATAAATAACACCACAGGTAATTACGACCTCCTTTATCTCGGAAGGCTCTAGAAGAGCCTTGTGTGGGAGGGGGCTACACATTTAGAGACACGGGACATACACCCAATATCCGTGTATAGTGGAAAAATCCCTCTCACAGTATTTTCCACTGTCACGACCGGGGATCGAACCCGGAACTTTTGGGTGAGAGGCAAGTGCGCTCACCTCTCGACCACCAGTCATTAAACAATTAAACAATAGGGTTTTCCCACTAATTTTATTTTAATAATTTTTGTCGTGAAAATGATATAATAAAACATTTTATTAATTTACAACAATTTACTTTTCTAATAAGAATTATTTCTAAGAAAATATCGTTAAAACAACTTGTTGATAATTTCACTGCTTTTTAAAACGGGTATTTTTACGCGCCAGAATTACGTATCTACCCGGAAAACCAATGAGTTTGTAATAGATTCTAACTGTGTGTTAAAGAAAGCTTTCCTCTAAAACTTCTCAGAATTTCAATTTGTAATGCTTGTACTGTGATTGATCTAAAGCAGTGGACGTGTAAATATTGGCCAATCAGAATCCAGATAAATGCCGCACAAGTTATTCGTGAAAGCGTCGGACGTCAATATTTTGTACTGTAGTTTAGGTTTAACCTTCACTGACATTACACATCAGATGACTAACCTAAAACGTTAAATTTATATTTTTATGTTTGTATTGTTTGGAGTGAAAATATTATTTATCAGTTTCTGGTTTATGTTTTATTAATTCTACAATCGAAATGGAATCAAGTGGAAGAGGGATATGTTAAAGATGCCGCTGATAATTTATCTAAAGTAGAAAATTGCTGAGTGCTGTCAATAAATAGGGGTTATATTATGTTAACAGAGACCAAGATTAATAAACAATCTTGAACAGACAACCTCTGTGATTGGATTTCAGGGTGTTCACGTCACAACGCGCCAATTTATGGCTGTTTAAAATGAACCCAATATTTTTCAAACTTCAAGTTTTTTTTTTGTTAATATTAGTAATAAGATAATCAATATGCCATAAATCATTTTTTTACGTGACTTAAGTATTTCAGCAATAATTTTTTTTCTGGGAAAACCCTATTGGAATTCCCTGATATTACTACATCGGTTACTGTAGAAACATTCTTTGAAATATAATGTTGTCTCCTTAACATTACTAGGACTACGGATCATACAAGTTAAAGGAGTTTTTCAGACAACCTTTCAAAAATTCAGTAGCTCTGGGTTCATAACGAAAATAGTAAAAAAGCAATATGTTTCCTAGTATTTTATATTATGTACTTACTATGTTTTGTATTGTAATATGATGACCATACTAGAAGAATTTTAATGTGGTGCTTTAATAGCAGCACAACGCTTGCAACGGTTACCATCTTCGGAGTTACAACATATTCAGTTATTTTAATGATTATTACTCGTGCAAGGATTTATTTCACTATCCATCCGTTTTTATTATTACTTCTAGAGTAGTAATCAGTCACAGTATATTTAAAAGTGCGAAAAATAATATTATAAATAGGACTGATCAATTTTCATACAATTATGGAAGTTCCACTAAAGTTAAGACAAATTGAAAAATCTATAGGTTTTATACCGGGTGTCAACAAAATCATTAGACAAGACATAGTTTCTAGAGTTATGGAACTCAAACTTGGCAAGAGCAAAAGCTGCTAATTTTTCATTATTTGTCATTTTCCCACGATTTCCCAGGAAAGACTTACAAATTTGATAGTTTAAATGGAACGTCCTGTACATTCTTACATTTTCTGGATTCCGGAGATGATTTTAAGTATGATTGCATAGTCCCACTACAGAACCGTCTAACGCTTATTTTTACTTGCTTTTCTTTAACTCACAATGTAGTTGCACAATGTTTCTGTTCAAATCTTGCACCCTTTGTTTAACACATTTCCTGACATAATCTATTGATGAAATTTTGCGCAGTTACTAAGATCGGGTGACAATACAGTATTCCACCGTTACTTTTGTAAATACCAGCACGCAGGGGGCGCGGGGGTGAAAATTGTCTTCAAATATTGCATTCTTTATTTAACACACTTCCTGACATAATGAATTGATGAAATTTTGCACAGTTACTAAAATCAGAAGACAACACATTATTCCACCATTATTTTTGCAAATATCCTCACGTAGAGGGCGCGGGGGAGAAAAAAAAAAATTATACTGTCCAACCGGCACCTCCGGCAAAACGTAGAATACAAAAGATTTTTTTTTTTTCGTCTAACCAGAGACTTCTACTTACGTTT
This sequence comes from Leptura quadrifasciata, assembly GCA_963675555.1. NCBI lineage: Eukaryota > Metazoa > Arthropoda > Insecta > Coleoptera > Cerambycidae > Leptura > Leptura quadrifasciata. Next base: position 114,135,503 of record OY776674.1, on the reverse strand, counting down.
ATTCCTGTACAAATGGTACGATATTAGTTCCGGTGACATAAAGAAATACCGTTAGGTTATACCTCGGAACTCGGCTCCAATGAATGAATTTATGTAAATTGGTTCTATATGTTATAAATAATTAAAGTATGGCTAAAAAGAAGAAAATAAAAAAATTTTAAAACTTGCTTTCCCTAAAAGTCGTACTAAAAAGTAAAAATAATTGCAAAACAAGCAAAGCGTGCGCATCATGTATACTGTCGTGCGCAAAAAAATGGCACAAGTCTTATAACGTATTTTTGCTAAAATCTAGTTTTGTACATAACTTTAATTTTCGTGATATTGTCATTGTCATTGTCATTTTCGGCTACTCATTACATATTCAAATAGACATATTTACATTAGAAAAAAAAATAGCTGTTCTATTTTCTTTTTGCTCACGACAGTACAACCATACAAAGTGCGCACGCCTTGCAATTACTTTTCACTTTTTAGTACGACTTTAAGAAAAGCAAGTTTTTAAACTTTTTTAATTTTTTTATTGAGGCTATATCCACATAATATGTAAACTGAAGAGAGAATTTTGCGCACAGATGTGGGGGATGTATCGCTGGCCAGTGACGAAGCTCTGTAAAAGCGACTTTATAATCTGATTTAATATGTTTGTCCTTTTTTCATTTAGATATATTAGTGTTTATTATAACATACCTACATTATTAAAGATTTCTTTGCTTGTATATATGGGGTGTAATATCTCTGTATATTGTATATGTCGTAAATGATACATTTTGAAACTTAATCATGTAAATATTTTTGAAAGTAATGTATTTGTATATTTTGTACAAACAAAACTTAAAGAACCCTTCTTACTCCTTGATATACGATAATGATAAATTGAAAAAGTAAACGCCATCTTTGCAGATATATTAATAATAATTTATTTATTTATACGTCAATCTCAGTTATATTATTGGCAATAGAAAGAGCACTTAGAAACCGATATTTATAATACCAATAATCAAAGGACATATAAAACGTTTAAGCCAGAATAATCCGCGAATAATTATTTGCATTCTTGGAATCCTAATTAAAATGTGTAAACTATGCATCCTAGATGCATCACGTTAGAAATTACAAAAATGCAACGTGTGACATTGCGTTGAGTACTTGGTAATAAACTTATAATTAACCAGTTTATATGCATACGTAATTCTACAACTAGCATATATATTTCCAAGCGCAAAAACAGAAACGGCAGGACAACTAACTGTAATAAATTCTGAAAAATTAAAGAAATGGACCATTGGTTTTCCGATGTTAATGATGCAACTTCAGCTAAAATATGTACAAATGTATCCATCTATTTATAGATCTGCTCTTTTTCTTTTGAGTACTTACGTATCTTGTAAGTATGATTAATATCAAACAAAATGTGCTATTAAGGGAACTGGACATACGTCAGTGCTCCTTTAATAGATATAGAGTGATTGGCTTCATTGTCAAAATTCTGTTCTCAATTAATGATTCAATTTCTCTTAACTTTGTTTCGCTCCTAGTTTCAATGATCACAAATTCTTCGTTTATTCTTCTGTACCTAGAGGGGTAGCATTCTATTTGAAATCACCAAACTGTAAGAAATTGAATATACAGGACGTTCTTTGAGGCGAACATTGGCTACAATGGTTGTTGATGGAGGAGGTGACATTAGTTGTTTAAAAAGGGGAACAATTTAAATGATCATTATTTTAAATATAATGGGCATTGGCTTTGAACATTAAAATATATATATTTCTTTAATTAATAATCAAATCAAGTATTTCATAAAATTATTTTCCAATACAATAATTGACCGGAAAACAATTTATTAATAACACTAATAAATACTAACTAAATCTCAAAAATCATTGTGATATTGAATAAAAACAAATGTCCTTGCGTTTAAATATAATTAATATACAATAATTAAACTAACATTATGTCAGTTATATGAAAAAATTAATACATACTAAGAAGAAATAAATAACATTATTTTAAATATAATTACATTAAAATTATTACTATCCTAATATTTTAATTTCACTGCCCTTAATATAGTCGATGTGTTCTGAGCTAAAATTTTATAAGCAACTGAAATATTATTTTAGCCCTAAAACTAATAAATGCGCATTAAAAAAGGTAAAATGCGCACTATAAGATTTAAGCTTTTTAAATCTTGGGATGTGGGACATTTTACGTGTTACAACTCGATTAGCGTCAGCCATTGTACCTGGTTTTGCGCGATATCAATAAATTGTTCGTTAGGTTCATTTTGGTTGTTAGTTAATTAGTTAGTTCGTTTAGTTATTATTGTATTATTCTTATTTTGTTTCTTATGCATACTTGTTTGGAAATAACATTTTCTTTGTATGTGTTTTCGAATTGTCATTTTGTTATTTCCATATAAATAATAAATACAAAAATGTAATAGATCTTTTCATTTTTTATTTCAATAAATTACCTTTATTTCTTTGATATTGTATAGATTTGTCACTAATTAGTTATAGATGCACATACAATACGTATTTTTAGGGTGAAAGTACGCTTTGATATTTCATTTATTACAAAAATAATCTATACGAGACAGTGAAACAGTTAATATACTTAATAATATCTAATCATTATTTTAATGCACGAATAGTAATGCTAAAAAAATCTTATTTTAATACGCAGAAATTTAATATATTTTGCACAACTATTTACTATAAAGTGTATTTAAATCTTATATGTTTAAAATATATATGTTTATTTATTGTGAGGTTAGTCATATTTTAATGCTCAGAGTATGTGGAATAATCCGCGCTTAAATCATATTCTTTAAAAAGTTACGGAGGGTGGAAATCCAGCAGTTTTCGAATGTTACGTAGAAGAATCAGTGAGTAATAAAACAATTATTGCTATGAAGATCATATCAATTAAAAATGTTGAAGCTGAAGCCACTGGAGAAAATGCACAAACTGTCTTTGGATGAATCTGTCTGGCCGATAGCCGCGTTGGTTAAGGTACGAGGTGGCAATCGCAATTAATTGAACGGAGGATATGGTTGTATGTCTGCGTTTTTCAATGTGTAACCTCCTTCCGCACAAGCCTCTGGCTTCTGGAATTGGGGGTTGTTTAATTTCTGTGGTGTTTATTGCTTTTCTTTAACTTACAATGTTTTCATGCACAATGTTTCTGTTCAAATCTTGCATCCTTCATTTAACACACTTGATGAAATTCTGCACAGTTACTAAGACCAGATGACAATATAGTATTCCACCACTACTTTTGTAATTATCCGCACGTAGGGGGCACGGGGCTTAAAATTGTCTTCAAATCCTGCATCCTTTATTTAACACACTTCCTTACATAATCAATTGATTAAATTTTGCAGTTACTTAGATCGGATGGCAATACAGTAATCTACAGTTATTTTTGCAAATATCCGCCCATAGGGGACGCGGGGGTGAAAATTAAAAAATCTTTAAAACGAAGGAGCCAGAAATCAAAACAAATTGTTAAGAGATGAATTTTTTTATTGAACCATCTTTGGGAGTAAACCCCCCAAAAAGTAGCTATCAATGCGCGCCTTTGTAATTTGGACGTCCTTGAGATGCTTCCTACGTACGATAACATAGTCCAGTAGATGCCAGTGACCTGATCTGGGGTGACGCCAGGTGCCTTTAAATTTATCCTTTTGTCGGAAAATGGTGTTTGTTATAACTAGATCATGTTCGGCGCATTTAGTTAGGAGTAGTTGACCGTTAGCGTTCATGTTGCCCAAACCGTTCTTGCCTATGATGCCTGGCCAGGTGTCTGCATCTCTCCCTACTCTAGCGTTAAAATCGCCAAGAATAACGAGTCGTTCCGTTTTAGGTATTCTACAGAGGGTTTCTTCCAGCTGTTGATAGAAGCTTTCCTTGGTTTCGTGACTTGCATCCAGAGTGGGAGCGTAGGCGCTTATTAGATTTACCGCGTTGCCATCTGATAGCTCATAGCGTAGCAGCATTAGACGCTTGGATAGGCCTTGTGGTACTTGTGTTAAGTTGGATACAAGTTGATTCCGAACGGCAAATCCTACTCCATGTTGTCTTCTTGAATTGGTGGGAAGACCTTTCCAATAGAAGGTGTAGTACTTTTCTGTGAGAGAGCCTTCCTCCAAAAATCGAGTTTCGCTGAGAGCTGCAACGTCAACATTGAGTCGGTGAAGTTCTCTATCTATTAGAGCAGTTCTTCTTTCAGGCCGATCGGTGCGAGTGCTGTCGTTCAAAGTACGAACATTCCAAGCACCGTAGATGAAAGAATTAGTTTTCTTGGATTTAACTTGTCGGTGTTTTTTCGACATTCGATGAGGTGTCCCTGTGGGCACCCTCCCCCGGAGATCCGATCGGGAGGGTATTTTACCTCCGGATGATTTTGTCCCACTTGAACGCTCCATCATTTTTTTAAAGCCTTAATCGACTGAAAACGAAGCTGCATTTGAAGTTTTAGCTGGAGCAGGTATGCAACTGACCAGCTCGGTTGCGGAAGGCGAGTGGTGTGGTCCCATGGCACAGAAGGAGACTGTGACGATGGGGTAACCAAACGATTCCAAAAGCAACCTTTGTGTGCGGTGGGTTATTTTTACCGCACTCTTCGTGAGAAGGTGGATGTGCTCACGGCAAAAGGTAAGGGTTATTCCGCCCTTACTCGGTCGTTAGAGCCTCGTTAGTGAAAACAGGGTGCACCAAGTTCAAATTGAACTCATCGCGAAGGTGAGGTTAACAATTGAGTAGGAGAGGCTATAACTTGCGCTTCACTACCCCATTACACCATCCCTTGAGAAAATACGTACATAATGGATACATTATATAGTGTTCGATCGCAAAGATTATTTACTGATGGGAAGAGTGTGTGTGTATGAGGAGTGCTTTTCCTTTATGAAAATTTTAGTAATGTACTGCAGGCAAGGTATATTTTTATTATAAGATTTGATAATTTTGTGTGCACTATTGGATAAGTGGATAGCCTTATACTGAGTTTGGAAGTTAGTACCTAATGAAGTATTAGCATTGATGTCATAATATGGCCGCCTGAATAACCGATACGCAGTCATTTTTAAGAATTTGACATAATAGTTAGTTGAAAAGAAATTTCCATATGTATCCTATTAGTGCTGTTTTTCAAAAAAGAAAATTTGTTGTTGAGTATGTTGTTTACTCATAAATTAGTAAAATTATATAAAAGAATATTTTTTAAAAAAGCTTTCATTTAAATTGTCTAAAAAGTGGAAATAAACTTTAAAGTAAATCAAACCCATCATTTTGTTACATTATATAATTTTTTTTATGATATAAAAGCTTGTCGCGAGATTATCCTGTGTAAAGGAGATTGCTCGCGACACGCTTTTATATCATAAAAAAAATTATATAATGTAACAAAATGATGGGTTTGATTTACTTCAAAGTTTATTTTCTATTTTTTAGAGCATTTAAATAAAAGCTTTTTTTAAATATTTTTTACATAATTTTATTTTTTACTTTTTAGTTTTTTGATATGCTGTAAACTCCAGATATCGATTTTGAGACGAATCGGATCATAAACGGTAAAGTCGTCCGCCATCTTGAACTCAATTTTTTATTAGAAATTCGTAATCCTCGACCCCGAAAACCCCCATATATCGATTTGGATCTAAATGACAAAAGTTGTCAGCCACATTGGCGCCGCTATTTTGAATTTCTGAATTTTGACCAAGAATTCATAATTTGCGATCTCGAAAATCCCCCGATATCAATTTTGAGTAAATCAGATCATAAACGATAAAGTCGTCCGCCATCTTGAAGCCGCCATCCTGTACTAAATTTTTGACTAGAAATTCGTAATTGGCGAATCCGAAAACCCCCAAATATCAATTTTGATCGATTTGGCTCTAAATGACAAAACTTGTCAGCCATATTGGCGCCGTCATTTTGAATTTCTAAATTTCGACCAAACATTCATACATAATTGACGATCTCGAAAACTCCCAGATATCGATTTTAAGTCGAATCGGATCATAAACGATAAAGTCGTCCGCCGTCGATTTGGACCATAAATATAATAAGTCGTCTTCAATATCGGCGCCGCCATTTTGAATTTCTAAATTTTGACAAAGAATTCATAATTGGCGATCTCGAAAATCCCCAGATATCGGTTTTAAGGCGAATGGTATCATAAACAATAAAGTCGTCCGCCATCTTGAAGCGGTCATCTTGTTTTTTCTTACATGAAAATGTTAAAGTGTATTGTCACCGGACTTACATACACATGTGCAAAATTTCAAAGCTCTGGCTTAATTAGAACTAATCGAAATTTTGATTGCAAAATTTGATCCAACTAACATTGCAAGTTTAATAAAAGCTTTTAAAAAATAAACACTAATAACAGTAATAATTCAATTTTTCGGTTTTCGAGGTAGTTGCTAAATTTACGGTCCGCGGAGCGTAATTCGTTATACCTACATACTCCATGCAGCCACATTCATTACTGTTACATGAAAAACGCTCCGCGAAACGATTTTTTACAATGGTTCTCAAAAGTGAAAATTTCGTTATAGTTGTGAAACAATTAAAATTTCGTTGCAAATTCGAAAAACATATATCCACGGGATGTAATTTATTGCTGTTCCAATAATTACGTTCGTGGATCGAATTTCTATGATAATTTGCAAAAATTTAATTTTCACTGCAGTTTTACGGAAAATAAAAAATTTTTTTATAATTTTATATTTTTATTTACATACAAAATATTTTCGTTACAGTTCCGCAAAATTTCTTCGAAGGAGATTTTTTGCTAATTTCAAGTATGATGACTGGATATTATGTTTTGGTAGGTCTTTTGACAGGATCACCACACAAATCTGATATTAAAATGATATTCCACTGCTATTTAAATCGATCACAAACTAACATGCACCCTTCATAAATACTTCTATTTGCCTACGGATCGGATGTTCACACGACCGTGCTGTGACGTCACTGTTATTACTCTATTGTTAATTTCTGTATTTTTTATTCATATTACCGATTGGTAGTTAGAATTAAATTTATTTAAAAAAAATTGATGACTGAGTAGAATTCAAGAACCTACAACCCCTAATCGAGTCAAGTTAAAAGAGAACACAATACATAGTCCATCCTGAAATTACAAATTGTTCAATATGGCTTTTCGTATTTCTGGATGGATCACTATCTCAACAGCACATGAATTTCCACACACGTGTGCTTTTATTGTCGATTGTTTCCACATGGTATGGTGTCAATTCGAAACGCATATTCTTTTTATTCGATTCCCGGTATTGTTTTCATTAAAGTACGTATGTATGTTGGTTTGTGGCACTGTAGCAATATTTTACTAAAGTATATTTGGCTGTGTTAATATTTTGATTGTTGAAATACACGGCTAAAATGTATCATTACTTGCGAAACATCCTGTATTTATCTCTCTGTTTATATTTTAGTGTTTATGATACCTAACTCATTTACGAGAATAAATATTAAACGCATAATTATTGAAATAGAACTAAATAAAATCGATTAGTAGGTCTGGCTTTATTGAAGACCCCCCCAGGTTTATTTGCTAACGATATCAAGTACGGATTTACTGTGGTAATTTTTAGGTTTTTTGCTCATACGTTAGAAGGCGTAACGGTTTACAACAAATCATAAAAGATTAGACAAGGTCAAACCACTTTTTACGTTCGTCAAGTTATAAATGGACTATTTATTTGTCTTAAACTATGCCGAAATGTTTGCATAAGAATGTGGATACAAAAAAAAGTAAAGTTGCAGTTGAATATTGCCCTGTTTTACTTTGCATAACTCGCTTATACCGGCTATCCCTGAGATAGATCGGGAGATGATGACAGTTGATCGTTTCCGATTTCACACAGCATGTGACGTTAAAGAAGAGCGGGTACCAGTCCGCTGCACGCTTTCCGGTCATATGGAAAATTGGATTTCCACTTGCACGAAACTTTAGTGTATTTCTCTATTCTCTGATATTAACATCCTTCCCTTGTATCAAAAGAAAGTTAAAACTAATTTAATGTCTTAATAATTATAGGTATGCGATTCGCAGAGTCCCAAAGGGCTCGAACGGTCACGTGAACTTGTAATAAAAAAATATATAGGTAATTTTCCGCATTCTCATGCTGTAAATCGATGAATAGAATTAAAGTTTGTGTCATGAAACCCCTATAAAAAATTGGCATGCGGCCCTCGTTGGCCTAACAATGGAAAATTTCTGAAAAATCCTGCGAAAATTTCAAACGATTTGACGTGATCTTGAACGACAGCAAATCACGTTAAATGTAAATTTTATAGTGTAAAATGTCCTTAAAATTTAAATGTCATGCATGCCGAGGAAGCATAAATAATAAGAAAAGTGCAAAAGAAAAGAAAATTTTTGTGAATTTACTTTGCATGTCTTTTTGCATTTCACAAAATAATGTTTTTTAAACTCAAATAAAAAATTGCATGCTTATTGATGGAACCCGACATTGAAAAAAGGTTAAAAATGTATCCAAAAATTAATTAAATCGGTATAAAATTTACAACAGAGGTTCCATGATATCATTCAGCATGCCATTTCTTATTTAATAATAATCTATTTTTTGGGCTCAACCAGAAAATGACATGGCAAAGTTTTAATTATTTTTTCATTGTCCATACGGAGAGATACACTAGCAATGTGCTGTTATTAATAGTGGATAAAAATTTTTTATTATTATATCAATATTATACGGTATATATGACTGGTCGAGAGGTAAGCGCACTTGCCTCACACCCAAAAATTCCGGGTTCGATTCCCGGTCGTGGTAGTGGAAAATACTATGAGAGGAATTTTTCCACTATACACGGATATTAGGTGTGTGTCCCTTGTCTCTAAACGTATAGCCCCCTCCACACAAGGGTCTTCTAGAGCCTTCCGGGGTAAAGGGGGTCGTAATTATCTGTGGTGTTATTATTATTATATACTTACACAATTTTATCGTATTCTAAGACAGTTGAAATTGTATTGAAATTGTGTCCGCGTTTTTTCAATGTGTAACTCCCTTCCGCACAAGCCCCTGGCTTCTGGAATTGGGGGTTGTCTAATTTCTGGGATGTCTATTATTGAAATTGTATATAATTAATATAAATGTTAATAAAACCAGGTGTCCTGAAGAAAACAACAAAGCAGCTGGTGCAAGGTTGCCTAAAGATATTTGATTTAAAAACGAGTAAGTAATTATTTTTTACCCGTTGAATTTATTCTCCAAAGTGTTAGAAAGCAAATATTATTGTACATTTTTATTCAATTTCTACAGTTCCAGAAGATAATCCTGATGAGGATGAAGAACAAATACACACACACTCTTCCGACAATTAGGACGCTGACGATGACGAAAAATTTGACGATGACGATAGCGATTTTAATTCCGTCGTTGTTAACAGCACTACAGATAAGAAATCTGATGGACGTAACAAAGATGAAGAATTTAACTCGGATGATAATGATAATAATGATGGCGAAACATGATCGTTAATTAATTTATTATTTATTGCATAAAGTGTTATTTTTTGCCAATAAAAGTACTTAAGTACCTTAAAATAATAAAAAATATTTCTTTAACTACGCTCTTATTTTGGTAATAGTGACATCACATACAATTTTCCTACTTCATTTTTGGGCACTTTTTTAAAAATTTTCCAGTGTTGGGATCTAAAACTTTGGAGCATTACAGATTTAATATGATTTTCCCAAAATTGCACTCATTTAAATTTTTTCTCAATGTTAGGATATAGCGATCGACATGCCATTTTCTGGTTGAACCAAAAAAGTATTTTATTATTAAATAAGAAATGGCATGCTGAATCACGGAACATTTGTTATAATTTTTATACCGACTTAATTAATTTTTGAACACTTTCTTCACATTTTCTTCAATGTTGTGTTCCAACAATCTGATGCCATTTTTTATTTGAGCTTAATACACCATTATTTTGTGAAATACAAAAAAAGGCATGCAAAATAAAATTGCAGACAATTTTCCTATTAATATTTTTCAATTTTTTCGATGTATGCTTTTGTTTTCGGACCTCCTAATCTGCATGTCACTTTTTTACAGTAATGCATTATAACAATGGCAATATAAAATCACGCTCAAATCGTCTGAAATTTTCGCATAACTTTTCAGAAATTTTCCACCTTTGGGCCAGCGAGGGCCGCTTGCCAATTTTTTTTATATGGGTTTGACGACACGAACTTTAATTCCTTTCATCGGTATGCAGCATGGAAATACGGAAAATTATATATTTTTTTTATTACAAGTTCACTTGACAGTTCAAACCATTTGGGATCCTGCGAATCGCATGCCCATAATTGTTAAAACACTAATTTTGTTTTAACTTTGTTTTGACAAAAGGGCAAGCATTTTAATATCAGAGAAAAGTACCAAAGTTTCGTACAAGTGGAAATACACCGCAAATATCTGCTTTATCAGATAAGTACTCAAAAAAGTTTACCAAAATTTACCCCCGCGAACTTTTATAAACAACCTTTTGAAACAGAAAAATTCAGTTTTTTGCTATTATCTCGAAAAATAATAATAAAAAAAATAGATAGCGCGACGTGAAAGAGCGGGAAATTTTACAAAAAATAGTATACAAGTTTTTTTTAATAAATTTTTCTCTTAGCATGAGAAATTATTACACTTCGCTCAATATTTCAAACGCGTCGCACAGGGAAATGAAGCATTTCTCGACCGCCGCTACACAATAAAAACAATTTGCACCCATTAAAAACGAAAAAAAACAATGGTAGTATTATTAAATTCAATCTGTCAATAAACATTATTATTATTATTATTATTAAAGAGGAAGAATTCAGCTGTCCAATGGTATACTTACTTTTAATTTTTATAATTTTTATTTCTTATAAATTGCACATGAAAGTTAAGCTTTATCACTTTTTTTCCATTCTATATTAAAACATAAATATTAAATAAATAAAAAAAAATCCTTGTAGATATGGCTTGTTTATACCTTAAACTTCAATCTATGATTAATGTTTATGCTCTAAAGTATTCAGGGTAAAAAAAAATAACTTTTAAATCATTGGTATTTTTTCCATTTTTTAGGGTTAGGAAGTTTTCACTTGAAAAGCTGTCGAAAACGGTCAAAAAAGGCTTGTAGGTAAAAAAATATATATATTTTTTTACCTACAAGCCTTCTTTTCTTTTTCGTTTTTAATGGGTACAAATTGTCTTTATTATGTAGCGGCGGTCGAAAAATGCTCCATTTCCCTGTGCGACGCGTTTGAAATATTGAGCGAAGTGTAATAATTTCTCATGCTAAGAGAAAAATTTATTAAAAAAAACTTGTATACTATTTTTTGTAAAATTTCCCGCTTTTTCACGTGGCGCTATCTATTTTTTTTATTATTATTTTTCGAGATAATAGCAAAAAACTGAATTTTTCTGTTTCAGAGGGTTGTTTATAAAAGTTCGCGAGGGTAAATTTTGGTAAACTTTTTTGAGTCACTTTCTACTAGCAAAATACTAGCCTTTCATGAAAAAATTTGCGAGGTAACAATTAATTCCGACTTAAAACCCCTGGCAACAGGGCTATTAGTTAAATGTAATAGGGAACTTTTTAAATATTTTTTTAAGGGGACAGTTACTTAATCCCGAAATTTGGATTTTAATCATAAAATTTTTAAATGTCGTAATTTTCCACATAACAAAAGAGCATCTTATATAAATACCGTGGATATTGTGGCAAATAAGTAATTTATTCTATTTTCCTAATCAGAGGCATGTAAAATTATTTAGTAAGGGGTCCAAGGCCTTCTAAAACTAGATGACCCGTTCCAACAAGATAAATAATTTTTGGGAACTAATTGTGAAAAAGACTCCTTAGGGGAATCCGAAATGGCTTGTTGGACTTTTGTTAGCTTTTGCATAACTTCTCAAAAAGAAAAAAAGATGGCGGAATGATATTTCAAGAATTCGTGTTTTTGAACATTTATCTCTCACTAAAAAATTAACTACTTGCGATATTGATCTGATTTTTTATATTTATATATTAGAGCCATGCGCGGCTCCATCTACAGTAATAGAATTTAAAAATAACTTACGTTTTTTTTTAATGAATCCTAAAGTCGCAACAACGAAATTTGTGTATTGAAAATTTCGACGTGCGGGTAACTATATTAAATGTTCGAAATTTCTATGTACTATATGTGAATGGAATATGGTCCAAAGACCGAAAAAGTTAAAAAAAAATTAGGCCGATATCTTGCACAGTTTTCAAGTTACAGATTTTTGAAGTGGACCATAGTTATGTTAGCGCGCAATGTAATGACATCGGCAGCGTCGGCTCTGTTTACTTCAATGCATATTGCATACGCATAGCCAATTAGTCTATAACATATTGTTGAACTACCGGTACTTGATCGTTTCATTCGTTTGCAAATTATTAGATTATTGTTTCTGTGTTATAAATATTTGGTTTGAAACTGTAAAAATAAATAAGCAAAATAAGAGTTCTTCCAAAAAAGCTTTGAAAACGGAAAGAGAATACTTTCCGAAACGTCAGCAAAATACATTATTTCTGTGTTTATGTTAAAGAACGCTATAACCCCGATATACTTTTCGACGTTGTAACAGAATCCGACTTAGGAAATACTTCGTAAGAAAAGCGTGCTTCACGTAAAAACGCCGTGGAGGAGGTTTTTAATTCTTGGAAATATATTTTTGCTCTTCGGAGCGTTTTTTATGCCAAATTTTCGCTAACTCTTCGAGGAGCGTTAATTTGGTAAGTGTAGTAAATGTCGCTGCACAGGGACGTAATGTCGCCCCGACCATCCAATTTTAGAAAGTATACTAAAATTGGACTTCCAAATTTCCAAGATTAAAAATCCTTTTACGAATCCACGTTGTCAAGCACTGCAACTCTTACGAAGTGTTGAATATGAGGACAAGTTAGTCCAACGACTATTCAAAGTATATCGGAAGTTATAGCGAAAATAGCCCTTAGCGACATGGGACCCCCATCATTTCCTAGCAGTCGGATTTGACAGGGAAATGATGTGTTTTGACGGGGTTTGCCCTAAACCGGTTCCTCAGTGATTCGGAGTCAAAAAAGTATTATAACCATGTACTCACACGTGCATGGGATCTGCCTTGCCTGAACGTAAAATTTGTTATTGCATAATACAAACGAAGTAGATACGCTTCAAGCAATTTTAAGCTCCGTGGAGCGACCAAAATTTATGTGAATTAATAAATACGTTTATAAGACAGGCAAGCATAAGCCCACCAAAATTTCAGTTACATGAAACTTTTCTTGAATCTTTTTGTGCATCGTTAGCTTTTCAAACTGCATATTGGATGGTAGTTGGTACCGTATGAATCGTCCCGTTCCTCACCATGTGTTGTACACGGGTCAGACCATTGTTTGTTAACATTTTCTCTGAAGAAGTTGTTGTAAAAACATAAATTTTTTAAAAGATTTAATATACATTTTTTGAACTTTATATTGTCTTTTACTTGTGTTTTCTAACAAAATTTCCCTTTCAGATTTAATTTTAAGAGAGTGTGAAACAAGCAGTGTTAGATTTATAGTGTTACGACGTCTTCCAATTGATACCATCAGAGCCGCAGTTAAGCATAAACGACAGTAGGTATGATTTATCCATTAATCTCCGTCTGAAACAGTCACTTTGAACCCTAAAAATTTTGTGAACGTAATATTTTTATTTAGAATTAAGAAAAGGTTGAGGAAAAAGAAAATTAATTTTTTCTTTTTCCTATTTTTTTAAAAATTTTTCTAAGTTTTTCGAGCAGAAAATACGTCCTTCAGACTTCCATCAAAGCATGGATCGTTCACATGGCGCCCGAACAGGGACCATGCCGTCCCCAAACCCAACAAATCCTTTCTCATTCATGGCGGAAGACTCCGAGGGGTCGACCCCAAGAGAATTTTACGAGCGAGTCACCGCACCGCTCGTCGACGACGGTTCTAGAGGGATAGAACCACAGCGACTGTTTCCAGAGGGAAGTAATGTAAATTTATCTGCTTCACAGCCACAAACTGCTAATTCGATGGAAAGTATGTTTCTGAAAATGGCAGAGGGCTTCGTGCAGGCGATACAGAACGTGTCGACCTGTACGCCCCATGAGAGACAACGATGTCCGAACGTGACGTTCCATGGGCTTGATCATGAAGATCCAGAAGCTTTTCTGAAAATTATGGAGGAATATTTCGACAGAGCTCGCATAAGCCACGACTATGATCGCCTCCATAACGTAACCGGCCAACTCAAGGGCGAAGCTCAACGATGGTCCGAACAATTTAGGACGTTGACTACTTCGTATACCTTATTCAAGGAAAGATTCCTTACGAGATTTAATTCTCCCGACATACAGTCACGAGCTATTGCTCAACTGTATGCCGTCAAGCAAACGTCTTTAGACGACACGGCAGTGTTTATCACAAGGAAAACCTGTCTTTTCGATCGTATTGATCCCTTCAAATCCGAAGCCATCAGAGCTCGGGTCATCATGGACCAACTGCGTCCAGAAATTAGATCACGCTTGAGAAGCAACCTAATTTCAACCACAGAGATGTTAATAGCAGCGGCTACTAACGTCGAGCGGGATTCAGCTGACGAACAGACGTCGCTAATCCAGCTTATCGATCAACGTCTGTCCCGCGCGTCTTACTATCAAGAGCCGGGACACATCAGTCAACAAAATTTTAGTAACAGGAGCAATGGAAGCCCAACTCCGACAGCACCGAGGGTGCATTTCCGAGAGGATGTCTCTCGACAGGACGGTCCAGGCAGAGCGCCTGGTCGTTCTTTTTTTATGCCTAATTCTTCAAGCGGATCAGCGAATCCTGACCGCAGGCAAACCAATTTCAATGGCGGATCGGGGAAATTCCGAGTACCCGACCGACCGGCAACCCCGTGCCGATACTGTACAGACACAGTGCAGTGGCACTTCCATAGTCAATGTCCCAATAATCCTCATCTCAACAGGAGACCGGGAAACTTTCAAGGGGCCAGAGACCCAGGCCAGGGTCCATCTGCGAGATCCCCAGCTCAACGCCCGAACCAAGGCAGAAGCAACTCACGTTAGACGATCTTCCTAACGAATAATTTTAAAACAATTTTTTTATTTTATGCCATGTATATTGATCAGAAGTGGAATATAATTACAAAGATCCATGTCAATGATTTGCGATCAGCTCTACACAAACAACTAAACGTTGAATTCCAAATCATCTAATGAAGAGGAGGATAGTCCAGACGACACATTCCTCGACGAAACTGCCTCTTCATCAGAGCAAGAACTCGCGGGAGTCCCGCAGCCCAATAATTGAATTCATCTGAAGAAGAGGAGGACAGTCCAGACGACACATTCCTCGACGACACTACCTCTCAATCAGGTCAAGAATTCGCGAGGGTCCCGCAGTCCGAGCAGACAGGAGCACAATACATGTGCCTGCCGACGGACCACAATCAGGTGAAAGCCGCTCATGTGCCTGCTGACGGACCACAATAAGGTGAAGGCCGCTCATGGGCCTGCTGACGGACCACGATAAGGTGAAAGCAGTTCATGTACCTGCCGACGAGCCTCAATTAGGCGAAAGCAGTTCAAAAAGTCGGCATGGAAAGACGACGACTCTGACGCAAGGGCGCGATTCAGACGAGTCTAGCAACTCAAGGGCGAGATGCCGCCACGTCTGCTGGAGGGGCAGATGCAACGATCCGACGGATGCAGATTCTGTCGCAGATTTCTCACAAGAAGAGATTTTAATAAAAAACATTTCAATCAATATAAGTCAACAAAATTCAATGTTCCTATTCTCAAAGACGACGATGTGATATCGGTCGCAGATCCCCAGACGGGATATGAACAAACATATTACTAAAATTTTGTTTTATATTGTTTCATATAAACTGAGCAGAGCCATTGTATAGCTGGAGCCAAGCAGTCCGAGGACCACCTAAGCTGTTCCAGAAGGCAATTCGACACCGAAGGTGATCGACGAGGCATAGACACGAGGAGGAGCAGACGCAAGCCCGCATTAGTGGAAGAACACTAAGAAAGATAAGTGCGTCGAAAGTGTTTGTGTTGTGTCATCGAGAATCTGAGGATTTTCGATTTTTTCTTTTTTATGCCATTTTTGAAACACAATGTTCAATAATTCAATCGAATGCTATGCATCGATATATGTTCAAATTATCACCATTTTTAGATTTGCATCTATGTTTTGTTCAGATAGGCCGGTCTGAACTATAACCGAATACAACACATGGGAGACTACATCCAATGATCCATTTTTATTTTCAAACAACCAATTTACCAAACGTTACACAAAAAGATTCACGGAAAGGAGGGGAGTGTTAAAGAACGCTATAACCCCGATATACTTTTCGACGTTGTAACAGAATCCGACTTAGGAAATACTTCGTAAGAAAAGCGTGCTTCACGTAAAAACGCCGTGGAGGAGGTTTTTAATTCTTGGAAATATATTTTTGCTCTTCGGAGCGTTTTTTATGCCAAATTTTCGCTAACTCTTCGAGGAGCGTTAATTTGGTAAGTGTAGTAAATGTCGCTGCACAGGGACGTAATGTCGCCCCGACCATCCAATTTTAGAAAGTATACTAAAATTGGACTTGAACTTCCAAATTTCCAAGATTAAAAATCCTTTTACGAATCCACGTTGTCAAGCACTGCAACTCTTACGAAGTGTTGAATATGAGGACAAGTTAGTCCAACGACTATTCAAAGTATATCGGAAGTTATAGCGAAAATAGCCCTTAGCGACATGGGACCCCCATCATTTCCTAGCAGTCGGATTTGACGGGGAAATGATGTGTTTTGACGGGGTTTGCCCTAAACCGGTTCCTCAGTGATTCGGAGTCAAAAAAGTATTATAACCATGTACTCACACGTGCATGGGATCTGCCTTGCCTGAACGTAAAATTTGTTATTGCATAATACAAACGAAGTAGATACGCTTCAAGCAATTTTAAGCTCCGTGGAGCGACCAAAATTTATGTGAATTAATAAATACGTTTATAAGACAGGCAAGCATAAGCCCACCAAAATTTCAGTTACATGAAACTTTTCTTGAATCTTTTTGTGCATCGTTAGCTTTTCAAACTGCATATTGGATGGTAGTTGGTACCGTATGAATCGTCCCGTTCCTCACCATGTGTTGTACACGGGTCAGACCATTGTTTGTTAACATTTTCTCTGAAGAAGTTGTTGTAAAAACATAAATTTTTTAAAAGATTTAATATACATTTTTTGAACTTTATATTGTCTTTTACTTGTGTTTTCTAACAAAATTTCCCTTTCAGATTTAATTTTAAGAGAATGTGAAACAAGCAGTGTTAGATTTATAGTGTTACGACGTCTTCCAATTGATACCATCAGAGCCGCAGTTAAGCATAAACGACAGTAGGTATGATTTATCCATTAATCTCCGTCTGAAACAGTCACTTTGAACCCTAAAAATTTTGTGAACGTAATATTTTTATTTAGAATTAAGAAAAGGTTGAGGAAAAAGAAAATTAATTTTTTCTTTTTCCTATTTTTTTTTAAATTTTTCTAAGTTTTTCGAGCAGAAAATACGTCCTTCAGACTTCCATCAAAGCATGGATCGTTCACATTTATTCCGATTTATATTATTTGCAAAAGATAACCTCTGACTTTTCGTTTGGCGTAAACGTCACGGGCGCAGAGGCTTTTTTCCAATAATTCTATTATTTTGTAGATTCGGTGATTTGTTTTGAAGAGGATAACAATACATGTGGTAGAAAACCCAAATAATAGGAAAGAATATTCGTAGAATGCCACAAATAACTTTCAGACAATACTGTAATGTAATTTATTATATGTACTATAAACGTGCAAATACAGAAAGAACTAGTTTATGAATTATAAGACAGCGGATTTAATAAAAAGGTTTTAAATGACTGAAATTTTAGACTTAAAAAAATGCATCATATGTCAAGATGCATCTTCCGAAGTTTTAAGTAAACTAAGTGAACGGGGGTTTGCAACGTTAAAAAATGCTATTTTTATTCGAAAAGACAAAGTTTTCAGACTGTTGAAAGATATTATCGATGACAATTTTCTTGCTAAAAACCACTGTATCATCGAAAATGTAGGTCCGAATAGATCCATAAAAAGGCCCTTGCAGTATTTAATGTGCAAACCTGTGACAAAGATAAACCTGTAGGCGTACAAAAATCTAATCGCAATAATTGTCAACCAGTGGATTTTCAAGAAGTGTGTTTTCCATGTGTTAAAGTTAAGTAAAAAACAAAAGCGTAATGTATGTTTCATTTCCACATAAGAAATTTCAAGGTATTAGAGATCGTCCTATAAATATGATGACTTCAATTACCATACCTCATGCTTAAATTTTTTTACGTAAAAACGTGCTGAAAAACAGGTACATAATGCCATTATCTACGACATTGCATTTAATCAGTTGATAGATGAAATTTAGCAAGATTGTAAGATCATCTGAATGTATATATTTTGTTTCTGGAATTCGATTCAGAAATATTTTAGCGACAAATTGCTACTGAAGATGTTACAGAAAAGTATACAACACGTAATATAATTAAATGCTTAACTAATTATTTTAGTACTGACATTCAATTTTTCTCCGAAAAAGGTGAAAGAAGTATAGTATGTTGCTCACAGATAACTATTGGAAAGTTTTTAAAAAAATTAAAAGAACTGAAAGATTCTATTAGGGAAGATTCTGATAATGAAGATAAGATTTTTTGTTAACGATGGAGAAACATGTCCTGATTTGTAGCTGCTAAATGTTTGAGATGGTATATGAAAAATAAAGCTGCTGAGATAAAAAATCGCTGCCCAAGGAATCACTACTTCAACATCCAGATCTTGTATCCAAGTCTTATACACACCAAATCCCAATTTAGTTTTTTACTCCTTTTAATAATAGAGTGGGGATGGCAATGGGGATGGTAGAGGGGGTAGCTAATGCCAAAAATATTTTTTGAGACGCTTCGTTCTTGTATACACACTAAATCACATTTTAATTTTTTTTATTCCCTTTTATAATAGTGTGGGGTAGTATTGGGGGTGATAGGGGAAGGGTGGGTGTGGCTGATGCCAAAATTTTTTTTGAGACCTTGACTTTTCGTACATGCCCTAAATTGCAATTTTATGGACTCTTACCTGCTTTCTTTGCCTATTTACCCTTATTTACCCTTATTTACCCCGTTTACCCCCGAACCCTTTAACGGAATTAGATCAAAATATAATATAGTTCCAGATTTCGTTATAATACATAAGTGTACCAAATTTCAAGTCAATATCATAAACGGTTTCAAAGTAAACATGTGCATAAAAAAGTTACAGACCGACAGACAGAAATTTGTTTTCCGCTCAAATTTAAAATCTCGACGTTTTAAGCCTATTTCAACAAAAATATATATATTTTTTGCGTTACTATACTTCCACTGCACGTGGAAGTAAAATACACATATCTCATCAGGAGGCACTTAAAACAATTCCTATTGCCCTTTACAATCATTTGGCGTGGATTTTATCAGATTTTGAATTTGACATTGACGATAATGGTCGAGTGATTGTGCCCAAGAAAATGCCAATGATAATATAATCTCAAAAGATATTTTGATCTATAATCTTGATGCATTGCAATAAACCAGATGTTAGCGCGCCAGAAAACGGCCGAATGCTTATAATAGAAGTTCCGCGAACGCAAAGTACGGTGTGTTTAAAAATCTGTAACTCGCAAACTGTATGAGATATAGAACTAATTTTTTTTCAAAAACTTTTTCTATCTTTGGACCATATTTCATTCACATATAGTGTATAAAAATTTTAAACATTTAATGTAGCTGCCCACACGTTGAAATTTTCAATACACAAACTTTGTTCCTCCGAATTTAGAATTTATTTAAAAAAAAACTTTTCATTGATTGATTGATTGATTTTCAAATTATATTAGTATAGATAGAGGCGCTCATCATTTTAATATATGAGTATAAAAAATGAGATCGATATCACAAATAGTTAATTTTTTTAGCGAACGTTAAACGTTTGAAAACACGAATTCTTGAATTACCATTCCGCCATCTTTTTTTAATTTTTTAGAAATTGGGCAAGAATCAACAAAAGTCCAACAAGGCATTTCTGCTGCATCTAAGGACCTTTTTTCGATTGTTTCGATATGTAAGCTCAAAAATTAATTACCTTGCCAGAATGGGTTACTTGAGGATTTTGACGACTTTCGAAGATTGCTTCACGCCACAACTAACAGTACTTCCTGTGGGTTTCCACATATAAGGCCAGCACCCAAACACTTTGGATAACTATTTACAAAAAGGAACTCCCTTGTAAAAGCTCCCGCTGGTAAGGTAACGTTCAGACACTTTGAACAACCCCTTAGAGGAAGGAATTTTCCGCGTTTCCTGGCGTTCCTGTTCAAACCTGTTGAAGTATAGTAAGTCTCAACATGGATCGTCTTGGTTTTATTCTGTTTTTACATGCTTGGATTTAAAAGGGATAAACTACTTCACTTAGAAATATCAAATTGGATTTGTTCTAATTAAACTCAAACCAGTCTTTTGTCAGCATTTGATAATTTTTTGCCATCGGTTTCCATTTTCCATTATAGTATTTAATTCTACAAAAATAGCAAGAAAAAATAAATATAATTGCAAAAACGTGATGACACTACACGATTACCGAGTTTTGAAGGACAGGGGCGTATTGTGGTATATTTGTTCCAATGCTATATTTTAATGCGTGTACATAAAATGCACGGATCAGCACCAAATAATAGACCAAACTAACAATTTAAAAAACTCTACCCTTTATACCTGAAATGTGTCAATTGTATAGTTCAATTAGGAATAAACTGAGACAGAAAAAACATAACAATAACTTTACGACCTCATTAAAATACCATTAGTCTTTGTGCTACCTCGACCGCAAAGCCTCTCGCTCGTTTTTAATGTGCGGCGAGTCGTTTGATGTTAGGCATACCGCCGGTGGCCCGCGGCGATAATAATGATGTCGTAAAGTTTTTGTTCAGTTTTTTTTGTCTCAGGAAATTCTTACTTGGACTATACAATCGACAGAGAATAATTGAAGGGTTAATGGCGGTGGCGTCTGTGTTCTTTACTACCATACCGCCAAAATATAATAAGCATTGAGGGCATTCTCGACAATGATTAAAAAGATTACTGATAAAAGCAAAACTTATTGTTACGTGTTTACACCCTTCAGTAAACACCTCCAAACGTAGGTCCAATAACTGCAACACAGATGGTCTCTAACCAATGATTTATTATTCACTAAATTACAATAATACGTCCTTATTATTACACACTAACTATAACTTAATTACTAATTGTCGCTGTGCTAGCTTGTTCCCTGTAATATAACTGATCTCCATGCGCTGGAACCGCCTTTTATACAGACTATCTTATTTTACGAGGGCCACACCAAATATCTCGCTTAATATCTATTGTAGAAGAATAAAGATTTAGAAACAGTTGTCCCATTTTTTGTGAGCTATATATTTCAGTAAAAATAAATTTGAAATCGATACCCATAGCTTACTTTGTGGGATATATTACAAAAACTTGAAAAATAGGAAAACCAAAAAGGTTATAGCTTCCTTATTTGAGGTGATGCGAAAAAAGTTAACGAGATGAAAGTTGACGGCAAAGACAATAAGAATAATAATGTGTATAAAAAAATTCGAAAAACAGTTGGTTTTGACATACGCTTTGGTGGAAAAATGACAAGAACAAATCACAAAGTAGGCCATGACACCATTAATTCCGTTTATGTTTTCTCTTTCCAACGATACAAATCATGTCACAAAAATTCTAACTGAGTGTCAATATTTAATATTTTACGAAAACCACAATTCATATCATTGAATCGTAAAAATCAGCTATGCCATAATAGTAAAAATTCACTTTATAATAATTATAATTCAGTAATTATTTATTACAATTTAATAAAAACAAACAAATATCTCATAAATGAAAATTGAAGTATAAAATGAACATCGAATAAAAAACGAAAAACTATGTATAACAGTACTACCTACTATCATACTGAAGAGAAAATATGTGTATTTATTTCTCTAACTACAAATGCTCAAATTGTGCACCATGCATTCTAATACACAAACGTGCTCTACGAGACACCTCACGCATTATATTTTGGAGCATTTCAGGAATAATTGCCTCACATGCATTTATTTCTAATTCTGATTTTGATGTCCTCAGTATTTTCAGGGACAGTTTGAAATACTTTGGCTTTAATGTAACACCAGACGAAAAAATCCAAGGGAGTAATATCTGGTGATCGAGCTGGCCATAGAGTAGGTCCATAGGCGTCTATCCAGCTATCTGGCATAACTTGATTTAAATAATTTGTACATATTACAACAGCGTGAGGTGGAGACCCATCTTGTTGAAAATATGAATAATTTAATCTTTCTGTCACTGTTAATTCATAAAGAAAATCTTACAGTTCGTTTTGCAGGAAATTAAAGTATCTACGAGCGGTTAATTTGCCATCATAAAAATAAAGTTCAATTACTTTAGTCTCTAAAAGACCGACCCAAATACTCGTAGAAAATCTTTCTTGGAAGACAGTCTCTCTGCACCAAAAATCTATTATTATAGAAAAATTTGATTCGTCCGTCCAAAGAATTTTGCTACATATCAGCGGGTCATTCTTTCTTTTTATTTAACAACCATCTACAAAATCTTACTCTCCTCGGCTTATCTCCCTCATTTAAATGTTGAACTTTTCAGCATCGAAATCCGTTTTTTTTAAATATTTTTCTTGTACTGTCTTTTTTTATGCGACAGTTTCTCTGAATTTGTCTCAAAGAGGTTTCTTCATTTTGGTTAACATAATTCAATACACTATTCACTTCTCTTACATTATCCGCAATATGCCCTCGAATTACTTACTTTTTTGAAAATGAACCCGTGCGTTTTTAGATTTTGAACTAACTTCCTAAACATAGTTCGATTTGGCTGCGGAGCATCTAGAAATCTATCTCCGTAAACCGTGACTGCCATCTCAGCGTCAAAATTGCACTGGCAATAAATGCTAATCATATCGAATTTGTTATTATTGGTGTACACCATAATTACTGATATAAAACTTGTCCTAGAACTCGACAACACAACATAAAACGGTGACAATCCGTCAAATTTGTCAATAACTGTATACATTATTTTTCACTAATCATGGCTGTCAACTTTCATCTCTTTAACTTTTTTCGGATTTCCTCAAATAAGGAAAATAAGGAAGCTATAACCGTTTATGGTTTTCCTATTTCTCAGGTGTTTGTAATGTATCTCACAAAGTAAGCTGTGGATGTCAAATTTCTTTTTAAAAATAGGATAACTGTTTCTAAAACTTTATTCTTCTACAATAGATATTAAGCGAGATATTTGGTGTGGCCCTCGTAAAATAGACAGTCTGTATATCCATGGAGCTTATTCTCCATTCCTCCATTTTCCTCCAGACCATTCCGGACAACTTCTTGAGTTTTCTAATCCGTCATTCCAGATGATTCTACCGTCTTCTAATGGACTCAATTAGTGTGATGTCACGTATTAGGCAACCCAACATAACGCTGATGGCGCGAAATGAATGCACTGGAACTTGGCTCTTAATAATGTTCTACTTAATAAAGACTATTATCAAGAGGATTAAAAGATAGCCTAGCATTTCATTTTATTTCTACCTCACAGAAAATATTTAAGAACTTTCAGTAAATAATTTGCATACACAAAGTATGTAAAATTATATATATGTAAAGTAGATTAGAAGAAACTTTTAATTAAATAAATTGATATTACATATGAATTATTGTACCATATCCAATAGGAATTGAAAATACAAAAATTGTCATTTAGTTTGCTGCTAACTTCAAGTTAGTTTACATTTTGCTCTGTCAGTTCTCTAAAAAGTTTATAACCTCGTACATCAGCTAACAGGTATATCTCGCAAAACTGTTTGATTTCTAATTTAGTATTTTATGAACAAGTATTTTGATATATGTAAGTATACCTAACTAAAATGTCTAAAAAAACAGTTGTAAGTATATGAATGCAATATTTGACTTCTGCAAATAAACTTAACTGCTTTTCAATGGTTCGATTGCAAATTGTAAGTAATTATAAAATAAACAACTTGTTGTGCCAGAATGGCACTAAACGTAATCTGATATCAACTAAAACATTTTTAGATCTTCTGGAGTACTAAAGAAACCCTCATGCAAAGTTTCATCCAAATATGTTCAGTAGTTTCGGCGCTATCGTGCTAACACACATACATACATACACACACAGACATATTTTCAAAAACCACTTTTATGAATTGCTGAGACCTCAAAACGTAAAGATTTGATGTTATCTCAATTTTCGATTTTGAACCAATTTTAGTAACTTCTCATAATTTTATTGTGGTGAGGTTAAAATGTCTGAAGTTGAGATAGGTATAGGCAAATTCGTCTTTCTGGAGGTGAATATGTAAACATTTTTCCAATATTCCATTGAAAAATCGCTGGTAAATTATTTCTATCACCATTTTTAAAATGGCAAGAACAGATCAATGAAAACTTATTAGGCTCCCTATCGTCTTCTGAAAATAGAACAAATAAAATTAATTAGGTACACATTTTATAATAAATCTTGTATAAAATCAATGTAAATAGTAAAATTAAATTTTTTGTATAAAAATCGTTACCAAAATAATATTACAAAACGAGTCACATTAGGGGTTTCACCTCGGGATGACAGATAATAAGCTGTTGTACAAACCTTTATTTTGGCATTCTAAAAGTTGTTTCAAAAGTCTAATAAAATCTCGTGCCCTCGTCATAAGATATTCAATATATATTCCTATAGTTTTAATGATATTTGCATCTATTACGAAAATTGTAGAGCATAAAATTCTCCACAAATTTTGTTGCAAACATTTTTTTATACGCTTAGTCCTTTTTGAGAAAGAACGCGGAGAGCGCGCAGCGCTCAGCCATACATTGCACAATGCAAGGTCAACCGTGAGTCCCAGTAAATAATACGTCATTTAAAGTTAATTAATCACTAAAAAATCTATAATTATGAATAATTTGCATTATTTATTAATTAATACATTATATTTAATAATATTTTTCATTTATCAAATATATTCGTTTAATAATACTTAGAAAAAGGATAGAGTAAATATATTTTAATTATATGTTTATCCAGCAATTATGTATCATACATTTACTGCAATTGGCGTTCAAATGTGGGGAGGATTTACGTAAACTTTAATAATTAGAAGGACATGTGTCTCAACTTTCTTCTTCATCATCGTCTTCCGGTCGCTCGAAAATTTCCAATTCATTATCATCATCTTCGTTGTCGAAGATATTTGTCTCTAAATCGTCAAGGATTTCGGGGTCAAATGCACTTTCTTCATCGAGATCGCTTTGATACGATGAAGCATTGAGGCAAGCTTGCCCATTACACTGACCACAAGCTAAAGAACATTGCAACCCCGATTTCCTGCATCCGCAGCGTGAACTACCACAACCATTCTTGAAGTTGCAAAATAATGTGTTCAGTACCTCACCTGGAGCTGGTGGTAATATTGTCGTTATCAGTTAAAAGAGTTTATTTTGCAGCGTCCAACCCCATTCCTGGGGTTCTAAATCATTCCCTAACCAAGTTTGAATTTGATAGTATACATGGTTGATATGTTGATGAGCTGCTGCACTTGTTGGTGGCAGACTGAATAGATGCACCGGTTTATTAAGCTTTGTAGACTTGACGAATTGCGTGTAGCGAAGATGATCAATATTGTCGCCAGATGCGTACTCCATTTTCATACAATGTTTATACAGGGCAGTTTTCTTGTTGAAATACTTGAGGAGCCAGTTGATCGAAATTGGGAAGTTTCTCTAATGTTCTAATGAAAGTTTATAAGAGTTTACACGTTTTAAATAAAAATTACTTTATTCTTTTCCTACTTAAAATATAATTAATATATATTGGAATATAATTAAAATATACTTAAAGTATTTTACTTAACAATTTTTTAATTACACGAAGTAGGTACCTAAGTATTATTAAACAAATATATTTGATAAATGAAAAATATCATTAAATATAATGTATTAATTAATAAAAAATGCAAATGATCCATAATTATGAATTTTTTAGTGATTAATTAACTTTAAACGAGGTATTATTTACCGCGATTCACGGTTGATCTTGCATTATGCTATGTATGGGCAAGCGCTGCGCGCTCATTCTCAAAATCGATTAAGCGTATAAAAAAATGTTTACAACAAAATTTGTAGAGAATTTTATGCTCTACAATTTTCATAACAGATGCAAATATCATTAAAACCATGGGAAGCGAGATATTTGCGAAAAACCGATTTTTGTGACCTTTGGACTTGTATATATTAAGACGCGGACATGAAATTTTATGAGACTTTTCTTGGCTTAAGGCTTGGCTTGGCTTAGAACTGTTTCAAAAAATTTAAATTTGTACTGCTGTGCTCTTATTGTAAATCAACATTTTGTTATTAGAAAACCCTATAATAAAGCGAAATATAAATAACCTTATAACCTATACCTACTTAATAAGTAGCTCCCACTTTTCTTTCAACTTGGCTTCCGTTGGAAAATTAAACATTTTTACATCCGCTTTTATTAGTATGATCGCATTCAGGAACAAAACATAAACCCATAACCCATAGTTTAAACAATTTAAAAAGAATACAAAATTTGATTAGAGACAGAAAGATTAGGTTATTATTCGAAAAGATTAGGTTATGAACTATAAATGTGAAATTAAACAATACTATTGAACTTAGCTGCAATTGTATTGCTTTCTGTCCACATAATTTAAATTTTCACGCCCTTCATTCCCATTTTATATAATTACATATATTTTAACATATCTTGTGTATATGGAAGTTCTTAAATATTTCTTTCAACCGAGAAATTCAATAAAATGTCTAGCAATGTTTTAGCATTATAATTTATAGTCTTTAGGAACAAGGCAATAAGGCTTAAAACCCAAAGTTATTCGACGGGATCAAAATTTCTATGACAGTATTATGTTTGGCTGCATAAGTTGTGACATCACAGCTAAGTGAGTCCATTCCATTCGTATCGTAATGGTAGTTCGCCAGTTGGCTCAACTTTTGCACATAACTTTAGTTTCTTGCAAGGTATATTAATATATTCTAAGTTATTCTTAATTAAGACGATAAAACAGAACAATTGTAATAAACTAATAAGCAATGAGAAATCGACTAATCTGTTCGCCATGTTAACATCATCGGGAGATAATTAAAACTCAGAACCAATTTTCGTGATCCCCCGATGATGCTAACATGGTTATGATATCAGAACGTACTTAATTATCAACTTTTGAGTTCATAATGATTATATGTAATGAACTAATGAAGAAGAAAACTGGCAATAAATACATACCTAGGTTTGACCGTTTGACAAGCCCCTGATGTTACAACTCAATGTTACTACTTATTTCAAAAATTATGATGTATTTTATTACCAATTAAAACATACTTGAGCTAAAAATTCGGTTATTACTTATTACTTTTAGTATTATTTTCACTGTTTTGGGTCAAATAAATTTAACATAGGTAGGTATTAAGGACATGCAAGTATTATGAATTCATCAATAAAAACACTTTTGCAAGTGAACCAGATTTTGGCCAACATTTTTTATAACGGAATTTGACTTTTTGTTCGCTCTTGTTTCAGTACCTGCTACGACTCGGCGTGTGCCGTAAAAATGGCACGAAAGGTCGTTCCTACACATGTTTCCATATCAAATTTATATTCATGAATGCTTACTAAGTTTTTTGCACTAATCAATTATCATGCCATAAAAAGTGCAAATAACTCGAATGATGATGGCGTTACTATTATTTTCATTAGATTAATTAAATAAGCGATGCGCGACCGCTGTCTACGTTGTAATCGTCGGCACCACAGTCGGTCAAGGTCATCAAACTTGTTTAAAATTATATAAGCAGGTCCAGTACTGTAGGCGAATAATATTATGCTTATTATGTCAAAGTTGTGAATTTGGAATTGTAGGTTTATTATTATTACGGAAAAGACCATATAAACATGAATGCATTCAGAAATCTAGTGCATTAAAAAATGTAAACAAGAAGGTTAAAACTATAAACAAATTTATTTAGCATCTGCAATGCCAGTAGGTAGTATGTGTTGTATCAATCAACAAGAAATTTAATTAATGGGAAATCCGAAATCTCGTGCTGTGAAATAAAATATTTATGAAAAAACTATACTTAAATAAAATTAAACAAATTATTATATTTATATATCTGGTATTCCGCGTAAGGGTTTTGCTAATATGTTAGATTTTAAATGAAGGCAAATTAACACAGGAAATTTTAACGACATTGTAGCCAACAAACCCTTACCGCATAAGTAATGTCACTCTTCAAATTTGTTTTTACGTTTAACTGTACTAGACTAGAAAAATGTACGACACTGATATCCTAAACATATTTGGAAGAATGTAAATAAGAGTTATTTATATTCAATCGGTAGATTTATCAAATTTATGGGGAACCTTGGATTAGTACCAGTGGTACCTAGGTCACCTGATTTGACTCCCCTGGATTTATATTCGTGTGGATATGTTAGAAATGAAAGTTTACTCCAGACCGCCAACTTCGGAAGACTTGCGAAATAGAGTAACACAAACTTTCTACGAAATAATTTTGGTAATTAAAGTATTTAAATTCCCTATAAGTAAAAAAAAATTGCTTTGGTTTTTCCACCTCAAAACAGTATTCAGAACGTACCAATTTATGATCGGAAAGATTTACATTTTCAACCGATATATCATTAACCAAATTTTTAGTACTAACTATAACCACGTCAATTAGCGTCTCACTTATATTAGTTACCCTTGTAGGTTCATTTACTACCTGAAATAAATTATATGCTCAGTAAGAGAACAAAAAATGTATCATATCAGAACTGTTTACGTTGTATTGGTTAATATTTAAGTCACCTACATAGATCAGCTCATCTACTTGAGAAAATAAAAACGACAAAGTATTTTCCAGAATATTAAGCAAACTGAACATATTCTTTTGGTGTAGACAACGCCACACCCATATGTTTTACCCCTCAGATTAAATTTAATCCATCCTCCAATTCCCCATCCTCTTCATTCATAGGATTTTCTATATTAACTAAACTATATTTCAAACCATTTTTTATATACAGAGCAACATCTCCACCTCTCTCAATCTATCGTTTCGTAGAATGTAGAATGTGACAGCCAGGAATTTTTATTGTTTGAATCAATATTTTCATCTAACCAAGTTTCTGTAACCGCAAATATTTGAAATGAATTATTTTGAAATCACCAACGATGGGCTAAGAAAACTCGGTGTACTTTAAATAAGACTAAACTTTGCGTTACGGAGAACGGGAGTCAGTTCCAACACATAATTAGACAAACCACTACCCAACTTGTAGTAATTTATATTATTTAAACGCGCTTTTATGCACACCGGCGCATTCGGCAAAAACATCACAGCTTGCGTTTCATTTTGAGTAGAGTAACTTTACTCTTTTTACTTCCTTTACATTCAATACATATAGTTTACCCACAATTCGTTTAGTATTTCAGTATTTTGAGAAATGTACATAAAAACCATTTAAACAATAAAGTATAAAATTAATACTGACCTTCCTATAATCCTATACATGTTTTTTCATTTGCATGGTTAATTGATAATTTGTTTGTTATTTCAGAATAAAAGTAATGGAAAAAATAAAATTTAAAACAATATATCTACAAATAAGGCTAGTGATAATATTACTTAATATTATGATTTCACCGTGCCTGCCTAAGGAAGAAGTCAAATCCAGGCAAAAGAGAATACTTTGGGTTACTCAGGATGGAAGGTTGGCGCTACCCCCTGGAACTACCTTAGTGATATCACCCTCTCTATCAATGCCATTTGTAAGATACCCACCAGACGGATTCTTCTCGAATATGACAATTAGTCTACCATTTACAAGTAAGTGAATATTGTATTTAAATAGTCCGAACTCCTAAATCTCAATTTTTTTTTACCAAAACAATGTAAACACATTATATTTTCGTTTCACCATCTGAAGAGATGATTTGCTCTAAAAATGCATTTACACGGTTCCTCGGACAGTGACATTATTAAACCTATTTCAATCATACGTTTAGGCATTAATAAAGCGGACTAATTCGTTTATTATATCACCTCCCTATTTAACATTTTATAATTTTAAAGCTTTCAAAAGCATATAGCTATTATTTGTTGCATGTCTAATGGACAAGTAGACAATTTTTTTATTATTATTTTAATAACATCTACAAATAAAAACAGTTGACCCGTATTTACTATTTTATTTTTTTAACAATGCCTTATACTAAAAAAAAATCATGAAGTTTAAATAAACCATGTTTAAACGGTCAGATATTGGCGCAAGTGTTCGGGCTATTCTATTGGCTATGACCAGCAGAGAAACGAGCGCTAGTGGAAGCGCGGAGCCAACGAAGCTGTACAAAACGTATATGCGGCGCTGTCGGCGTTATATTGAATGCGCGCGCATTTTATACTATTACGTCACGAGATAACCGGCAAACTGCCTTATTTTAAATCTACTCTAATCTTAAGCATATTCATTTTACAATAAAACCAATAATTGTCGGTAAAATTACCTTGAAATTATATTTATAACGGATTGAAGAATACTATAATGCTTTTGTCATTTTCGTTATTGTCTACTAGTAATACATTAACGAAAGGAAACTGACGTTAGCTTTAGTATTATTGATTTCGTATGATATCGTTTAAGCATGCAGATGAGATTATTTTTGTATCATTTTGGAAAATATTAACCTATATTTGAGTAACAATGGATCTTAAAATGTGTGAGTATACTCACATAAGTTCAAAGGGATTACGGTTTGGTCATCGCGGTAGAAGTTAAGTAATCACAATGTTTTTAAGCGCTAGGAGAACAATGTATTATCATATAAAGTTTAAAAAATCCCCAATGGTCATACAATTTGAAACTATAGGGAATTATGCACTATATCCTCAAAAAATAAAGATTAAATTGGCCAACAAAAGTAACACCAGCCCACAATCTTTCTGGGTGCATTCTGATGCAGTCCTAACCTTATTTCTGCGATTATCTATTATCTACTTGTCAATCTTCTCGGCAATGCTAGTACAGTGAAAATGTGCCAGAAATTCCCGTGACCTTGAAAAAATTGCACACTCGAGTTTGTGATGCTCAGTGTTATCAGGACCACAGACGGTCTAAAACCAAAAAGGTGACCTCCCCACTTTTGCTTCAGCCGCTACCTTGAAAAATTTTTGAATCGTTTTATCCCGTGTTCTATTGGTCGTACGGAAAAGTTATTGAACAAAAAATCTTGTAAATAAAATTTTCGATAATTGCCGCGATGCTGAGAAGTTAATATTTCGAGCGGTAGAGGGCGCAGAAGTTATCAACAGTTTTTTGAAAGCAGTGTTGTGAAATTTAATTTACCAGCTATTTAGGTAAAAATATTAGCCATACACACATATTCAAATAAATTCGATTCTATTGATTTTATATTTCCAATTAAATTTTGAAAAAAAGCTGTTGTTGGTAATAACCTCGGCGCCCTCTACCGCTCGAAATATTAACTTCTCGGCATCGCGGCAATTAAGGAAATTATGTCGAATTTTATTTACAACATTTTTTGCTCAATAACTTTTTCGATGGGACCGACAGAACAGGAGATAAAACGATTCAAAAAATTTTCAAGATGGCGGCTAAAGCAAAAGGGAGAGACGTCACCTTTCTGGTTTTAGACCTTCTAAGTGGCCCTGATAACGTTGAGCATGACAAATTCAAGTGTGCAATTTTTCCAGGTCAAAACACTCTTTGATTGTACTATGCAGGTAATCAGCTTTAACTCAAACTGACGCAATGGTTTGCTTGCTTGAAAGCAGTCGAGAAAGTTTTAAAACAAATTAAATTCCTTAACTACTCTCTCTCGTTCACGACCCGTATCGATCATCACAATGGCCATAAAACGATAACTTCCTTTTAGGTATATTAAAAGTAAAGGCAAAATGAATTAGATGTTTACAAGTTAGCAAAATTGGCTATACCGAATACTGATATTGCGAATAGACAAATAGATCTTGTAGGATCTATTTTTTATACTTTTTATTGATTTATTTTACTTCTAGTAGATAAACCATTAGAAACAACCCCCACTACTCCCTTAAATTACGTTAATAAAGGCAGAACATTTGCGGGATCTCAAAATAGGGTTAGGTACAGGTTTAAGTTTCTCGCTAAAATGAATGCTGATTATCTGTAGAGCGTGACTTAAAAGAAGTGGTGGGGGTAGTCTCAAGTGACGCTTCATCTACTACTTCTGCTTGATGAAAATGATTATTGTCTAGATATCTTGCAACATAGGGACGTATACCTTTATGATAAGATAACCTATAATATTTCTTGGAGTTCATATGTGAACACAGAGATATTCAAATGCAATTCATATGAATGAATTCATTAAAAGATGCGTTTTCGTTTTAACGAAAATAACTCATTCTTCCAATAAAATGTTACTACATACTATGCGTATTTATTTCAGTTGACTTCAACAAACTAGGTCTTACCGACAATGAAAATCCCTATGGAGTCCTTCCTCCACTTTTGGCACGGTCAATGGGGCGTGCCGCCGGAGGATTATTAGCAGATTACATAGGTAACATCCTGGAGCACCGCCGAAGTAAGAGATCAAACGTTGAATTACCTAAAAAACCCGACGTTAACGCTTTTCATGGTGGCGAGCGAGCCCTTCTTTACATAGCAGTAGAAGAATTACTGGAAAATTTCGGCATGAATGGGAGAGCGTGCCTGTTAAGAGCTATATGCGAGGTCCATGCTCATCCGATGGACAACTTTGGACTGATTGGAGAAATGCTGAAATTGTTCTTCAGGTAAATATATTTATGTACCAATAACTCGTTACGTAGACATTGAAATGGAGCAACTTTTTATACATTTCTATACTGTTCTTGTAATTAAAATAAAGGTCGGATGCTTGACAAAATCGGTTAAGGACGTTAACGGTACAGTAAACTCACCGAGTGTTGGCGAGCGGTGGGGACTGTCGTAGAACGGCACAAACCGCTGGCATTATCTGATTATCTAGAACTTATACTACACCAATTAGGATAGCGATGCGTACGCTAGATCTATACTACTCTACATACAGCTTCCTCTTTGCTCGCCATCACTCGTGGCGTTTACAGTACGTAGGCTGACTGGTGACTGCATGAAGGACAAACTGAGGCTGATATTATAGTGAGGATGTAGGTGAGAAAATTTGCCTTGCCTCCTTGTTTTACAACCGACATTCTAAGTTAAAATAACTCGAGTTTATCGATGTCAAAATCGAAAAAGAAATAAAAACACCAAATATGGTCGAAAAATTCAAAATTAGAAAACTTTACGATAAGAGGGAGTGATTTCACCAATTATGGTGTAAATAGAGAACATCTATGAGTAAATCGAATGCATCTAGCGCAGGCGTCGTAACTCAAATAGAACGGTCAAACATGGCGGACGAAGTAAAATTTTGAATCCTCCGCCAAGTATCAAGGAGGAAATCTACATTAAAGTTTTTTTTTAAATAGTGGCTTCTTTAACGTACTTTAAGGTCACAAAGTGAAGCAAATCATTGTTTTCAAAAAGAGCATTTTACAATATTCCAGAATGCTTTTTCTTTGGATTTTTTGACGCTTAACAAGCTGCAACATTACTACCCAAATCTATAGAGGGTGGGGCAATAGTGCGTCCGACTTTGATAGCTAGAAATTAAAAAAGTAAACTACATAAAAAGTCTATAACTGGAAATTATTTACGAATATACAGACGGGTGAATCAAGACGATTGTACAGGATCAAATGCCATTTTTATAAATGGAATGCTATAAATATCAATACATTTTTAGAATCCTCTTTCTGGATTATTTTCATTTCTATATTATTATCGACTATCTCCCAACCATTTGGATGTAGTGATTATTTTTGTTGAATTAATGCCATATGCAGATGTATTTTGAGAAAATCACTACTCTCACCATTATGGATTTTAAGAAATTTTTTTTGTAAATACCAGTTATTAAACAGCTGTGATGTTTTTGAATCATTTCACTTTCTAAAAATATACAGAGTGGTCAAAAATGATTTTTAAATTTGGACCTTTTTGAATTGAACTTCCTCATTTTTTCAAATGGAATACCCTATATATTTTTCGACCATACGATGTAGGAATGAACAACCAATATTTTCTTTATGTATATCTCTATGGCTATTTGTAACCATTTTCGATTTATTGAGCAAAAAGTACAAAATTCAAGAATAAACTAAAAAAATTAGAAGTTTTTGCAAATAATTGAACAGAAAAAAATTATAAGTGCTCCACATGTTGCATATTTTGGTTGACACACATCTCTATACGTCTTTGAAATGAAGTTTGTACTGTTTCCAAAATTGCAGGTGTGATCGATCAATAAACAGCAGTAATTATTCTTTCTTTCATATTTTGGATTTTAGAATAGAATAATTATAATTATTCTATGGAATACCTTAATTAAAAAATCTACATCTATTTAAGTAGATAATTTAATGGGTATACAAAATTCTTCATCTATTCGAACTTTTTTATAGAAAAACTGATTTTTTTTTTTCAGTGCCAGTAAATCCCCGTATGCCGATATGTTACATGAATACGTGGAAGCTGAGAATGCAGGCAGTGGTAAACTTGGAGGGCCAGCAGAATGTTGGCCGTATATGAAAGATTGTCCAAAATCTTTATTTTTACCCAAACATAATCACTATAGGTACGTAAAAAATAATATACTAATTAGGTTCGATTCGGTTGCGACAAATATAATTTTTAATTTTCACTTTAGGTAAAGCAATAATTCAAAGAAACTTTTTGTTATTTCATTAAATGCACAGATATAATTCGACATCGACGCCACAGAATCTATGCGGTGGTAGGCATTATTTTTATAAGAATAATATACCTGAGTACTGTAGGTTGTAACAGTTTTACTAGGCAACCAGACCACAGACGGGCTAGGGATTTACAGCTTAGCGTAGACTCCAAAACCACAGTCCCCGGCTTATTAACTAA
Organism: Leptura quadrifasciata; assembly: GCA_963675555.1. Classification (NCBI taxonomy): domain Eukaryota; kingdom Metazoa; phylum Arthropoda; class Insecta; order Coleoptera; family Cerambycidae; genus Leptura; species Leptura quadrifasciata. The sequence continues at coordinate 114,100,157 of OY776674.1, read as the reverse complement.
TAGCTACCCACTCTTGTGCGTACCCTCTAATGAGTAGGAGGGCAGCTTAGGTTAAATAAGAATCTTGATACACGCAGTAGTAAAACAGAATAAATAAGTGTAAAGAAATACTCACCAGTAGGCTCTGGAATCTGGAAAAAAGCGTTAGAACTTCAAAAATAACTATAGAGCATCTGCAGCACGTGACTTTATGGGCGTGGCAATTTGTTGGGAGGTAAAGTAAATTAAGGATAAGACAGTTGCACGGTTTTCAAGGTCGTTGATTTAAGGGAAACAAATAACTATAACACATAACCTCATCTTAGTTAGTTGATTGCCTGTAAATCAAAAATCCTACCCCCAGAATGTTTAGTTGTGATATTTGATATTATAAGGGACTACAGTGAGATTATGTGTTGTCTTCCCTTCAAGCGATGACCTTGAAATTTTTTATGTCGTCACGTGCATATGTCCTATTGTCAAGGATCATAATCTCAAAACTTTTAGTTAATAAAATAATAGAATACTGTTTTATTAGGAATAAAAGTGATACTTTTGTAACGAGTCTATTGGTTTGCCGGACCACTTCGTTCGTCCGGCAATAGACGAGTTTCAAAAGTGGTTTTTACTCTGAATAACATGTCATTTTTTCTCTCAAACGTCGATTAGCTATACAAAAGTAAAAATAAAAAATTTAGCTGTGCGTTGCCATTGGCAACGGCAGTAAAAGTCAGCTCGAGCGGAAGAAAAAGTACTTTTACTTCCGTTGCTAATGGCAACGCACAGCCGTCTGAAATGTCAAGCTTTATAATGTGTAAGAAATGTCATGATTTTCTGACGTTTGAAGAAAATAGTATATTGTTTTATTAGGAGTAAAAGTGATACTTTTGTGACGAGTCTGTAGGTTTACCGGACGAACAAAGCTTTTGTTGAAATTTAACGGCGATTAAATTACGTCTAGCTTTTAAATGCATGCAACTGATTTAATTTACTCTCAATTGGACTAAAAACAAAATAAAACATATTACAAACTCAAGAATTATTATTTTTGTTTATAATATTTATGCAATTTTACAGAAATAAAGGCCGCTTTACAGTCTGCAAGTTTCTTGCAAGCAAGATCTTGCAGTGGCAATTTCTTGCAGGTAATATTTCTTGACCGTACGTTTTACAGTTGGCAATTTTGTAATTGCAATAATATTGCGAAAGATTTGCCAACTTTGCAAAAATAGATTGTACTGTGTCCAGCAAAGAGTAAACGATAATAACATTAACCTAACTTATTCTGCTCGCTTTAGTCGTCGAGAATATTCACATGAATACGCTTTCGTCTACTTTTATCGTCTCTAATCTCTCAATTGGGCCGCGCGATATGAAGTAATATTCTAGTAACTTTTTTCTGTATTGGTAACATGGAAACCACTAAATTATCCACCAGACTTGCACGAAAGTTGCAAGAAAAATCGAGCAGAACCGATTATCTGCAAGATGTTGAAACGTGCAAATAAATTGCCAAATGTGATCAGCTGGCTCTCAACTGCGCATGCCTTTGATCAAGATTTCTTGAATATGTAAGAAAGTTGCAGACTGTAAAATGGCTTAAAGAAAAGTCAAATAAGCATCTAGCGCGTCCGTTTCCATGGCTATAAAACAAAATTTCATTAGGGAAATGTGATATAAATATACCCCTCGAGCTCTAAGGGCCGGTTTATCAAATCAAGATTAACTCATAACCAAAGTATAACTGTCAACTGAAATAATATATACCTAGTATTTCGTTTGACATTTATCCTATAGTTAAGTGTTAACCCTGTATTGATAAACCGGCCCTAAATCTTATTGCACAAACTGCGGGTTTACAAAATGTTACAAAAAAAGGTACCTGCAGTTTATTCGATAAAATTCAGAGCTCAAGGTATATAACCTATAAATAATGTGTTGTTTGATTTTCGCCCAGCCAGCGGCCTTGAAAAATGTGATGTCACGCGCAGATGCCACGCTCTTAAATATACCTACATTTATATTAATACTGTTTCTTAAGAAACTTTAAATGTAGTGGAAATTGGGTTTAACTTTACTACAAGACCGACTAATAAATAGCAATGGGGAACAATCCAAGCCAGTTCCTAATATATCCAATAGATGACGCCATGCGTACTCGGTTTAATGTCATCCTCAATTTGTATCATATAATATATAATACAAATTGAAAATGACATTAAACAACAATTTAAGTTATATTATAACTTTTAAATTGGTTAAATTTCCCAATTTCTGAGAGTTTCTCAAATTCTTATTCGTAGAAATGAGCCAAATTGATAAAAGAGAATGAGGAACAATTCAAGCCAGTCCCTAATATATCCAATAGATGACGCTATGCGTACTCGATTTAATGTCATTATTTCACTTTCAACTTCTATCATATATAATCTTTAAATAGTTTGTCGGAAACGATCATTTCTAGGAAATAAATGTCCTACTGTGTTAGAGCACTTTGGTACACAGCAACAAGTTTTCATTTTTCATCCTAAAAATTGACAAAGACATATTTTTTCGTATTGACATTGATGGACAAACAACCGAGTACAGCTGGTGCACTCTGGCGGATAAAATAAAAGAGAACGTTTCCCATTGCTGGGTCTCGTCCATTATTATTGCTGTTTAATTTATAGCTTCTCAGAAGAGAAGTTCTGCACAGTTACACACTTTTTATCTCTAGTTAGATGACATTTTCACGGAGGTCAGCCATAACTTGTTTGACCCAGTAAAGATCATTTTTGTCAATACCTGTAACTAAATTTGAATTATATTGTCTTAGTTAAGAAAAATAAAAGGTATCGATTAATAAAGTAATATTTGAAGTTGTGCCACATGCAAAATTTTCATTCACTAAAACGTTCATTGAGACACATTTCTGCGTCCCTCCTAAGCCTACCTTTTTATCTCAAAAGAAATATAATGTTGGCAAATATGCTTTGTAACTGGAAAAGTTATTTAGTCCCTGCCTCTGAATCTAATCGATTTTCTTTTTGTAGGGAGAATATAGAAAGCAATGAATTATCAGAAATGGATTCATTAGACGAAGACACGTCGAAAGTTACCTACAATCCCTCTATAACAAATATGTAGCGCAGTACCAAATTTTTAGACATAATAAATTATAAACTTGAGTGATACAAAAATAAACGGGTGTGATTAAAACTAAGTCAAAATGATTTGGAATAATGTAGTTCGGAAGAGAAATATTTATTTGCTCAATAATTGTAAATATTTATTTAGGCTTATAAACAATTAAGTATTTAATATATGAGAGAAAAGATTTCATTTTCATATGACTGCTGTAATTAATTTATTCATATTTCATAAGTCACACAGCATATTCCAAAATTAGATTTGGGAAATCAAAATAAGTCAAAATTAAATAATAGCGAAAGTAACTTGAGAACATCTTTAAATACTTATCAGGATAGTCTGTCCGATGTTAGATGATAAGCAAAACATTTTTAGAAAAACCATAACACCTATATGTAGTTGAAATATTACAGATAGGACACCTTTCGTCGAAAGTGGGCATGAGTACCTTGGTGATTAGATATATTGCCACAATTTGAGGTAGCCCCTCGATTTACTATCAATACTGGACCTAGGGAAATCATTAAATTGGAACATTTTAACTTTTATGGAAATAATACCTATTCACTTTCCCTTTGGCCTTTCATTGACACTTATATTATCTTATAATTGAGGGGCGCTTGGAATTCAAAAGAGGAAGAACACTCCCAAAAATAAAACAAAAACACCTAGGAGGTAGAAATAGTAGAGGCGAGCAGCCTTTACTACAAAGAGGAGCAACCACACATTCCCGTCGGAGGTTAAGTTACCTTCCGTTTACCTTAAAAAATGGACCCATGAGAGACCAATAAATATGTCAAACTTTAACTTTTATCAAATGTGACTTACTTTAAAATTTAATTTAAGGCTCATCACTACCTTGACAACCGAAAAGTCCTCCCGGTGTATGAGCTACTCCCCAATGTGACACAAATATCAAGGAAGAATTCTGTTATACGCTAACTCTTCATCAAAAGATTATTATCAATTTTAGCCTTCTCCAGATAATGCCAACATAGTTGGAGAAATTGTCTTGGTGCTTGTGGAAACCAGTTCAGTATCAGTATTACAACAAAAATCGCCCCTCTTCATAAGCATAGTAGCCGTTCTCATATTGAAATTTGTCATAACAAATCTTTGTCTCTCGTATATCTCTATAAAATTGTATATTTATTATTCATTATAGGTTTTTGTAAGCTTAATATTTAAGTTACATAATAATTATCATCATAAGTGTAAATAAAATTAACAATTCGAATCATGTAAAAAGCTTTAACAAATTAATTTAATAAATTAATACTGCAAAGAATAATATGGCAATACTTTTTATTATTGATACAATTATTATCAAACAATTGATAAACATAACAGTTTTTAAAAAATTTATTTAGGCCTTAACTGCAAAGGTACATACAAAACTCATTTAAACAAAGTATTAGGTTACACAATTATTGTCAATATTTATGCCCCTCATTTTTAATTGTTCATTTATTTCAAAGCATTAGTGGGTAGCATCTTTTGAGGAACATTTATGTAAAGCTGTGATGTAACATTTCAGTAACTTCTAATTTAGTTATTGTTAATCAGCATGTCTTATTACCTTATTATTAATTGACAGGTGATATTTATGTAACTTCTCTTAAAGCACTTCAGTTTGTTAAATATGAATTTGGAGCATATTTAAGTTTATAACAAAAAAAATTCTAAAAACTTTAGTCACGACTTTACGACGTTGAAGGGTGCAAGTTGTTGGGTCTTTTTATGAAGAAAAGTTCAAAAGATCCTATGACCTAATCGGCTTAGTTTCCTATTACAGGGTACCTATTCAATTTAAAAAAGAAAATATTATGTTTAATTATATGTTGAAAACCCTTTTACTAATTTTAATAAAATTTGGTACATAGTGGAAGCACTTCAAGAATGATTATTTGCATCGATTTTTTTGAGGGCCCCACTGTCAAGGATATTGACTTCGCTACAATATCGGATTTTTATATGGAAAAATGGTATGTTACTGTTCTTTTAAATTTTAACACCAACTGGCAAATAGACAAAGGTGTCATGTCACATTTTCTTTAAATCGGACATTTTTGCACGAATGAAAGTTGTATGCACTTCTATAATTTACCACGTTTATGTTAAATACACAGCTATAAGATTGTATTTACGTCATACCCATAGATACTCATTACTTACACAGACCTGCTCAGTGGCTCAACGCTTATGTGTTCGGCTTGCAACCAAGGAGTCCTGGGTTCAAATCATGGCTAGGGTATGGATGTTTAGTGGTATTTTTCATGTGTTACCGTGTTGGTAGCAGTGAAATAGATGAGGTTGGGTGAGAGACAACAGGGCTAGTTGCTGTATCAATCCCGAGTTCGAGTCTCAGCTGCGGCAGATGGCAATGTCGTAGGGAATGGCCGTTGTATAATTGTCTATGTGTTTGTGTTCTGGTGGAGTGGTAGAATAGCTAATACTAAACTCCTCTAGGACATTAATCTAAATAAGGCGGTGAAATAAAAATAAAAAACTGTTGATATTCTAAATGATGTTTGTGACCATATCATGAAAAAATCTGTATTAATATTACTACAGATTCTTTAATTTTTCTATTTTTGTTATCTATCTAATAAAATTATTGCTTAAATGAAGACAATTGGATTATTCTACAGATCTTTGCACATAATTACCACTGTTAAAAAAAGAACTTATAATAAATGTACTATCATTTAGAATATCAACAGTTCTATGTAAGCAGTAAGTATCTATCGACATGACGTACACACAATAATTGTTTTCATAACTTTAAATAAGGAAATGGATGTTTCCGAAACGTCAGCAAAATACTTTATCCTTATTTTTGTTATAATTTGTTTCTATTGACAACAAATAGCCTCTGATTGTTCCTTTGACGTAAACGTCACAGGCGTATAGGTCATTTTTCCAATATACTTTGTTATCGTTTGTAAATACATGTGGTAGAAAAACCCCCAAAAAAGAAGAAAAGAATATGAACAGAACACTACAATTAACGTTTAGACAATAATCTATTAATGTACTGTAAACAATGTTTTTAGATGTCCCCATAGAAAATAATCCAACGGATTTAACTCCGGTCAGCTAAAGGGCCATGAACGAGTTTGTTGCACAATTCCCCAGCCATTCAATGACCCTTTCTACATCCTAAACAAATATCCCAGTGCTATCAAGCCATGCCGAGCCTCATGGCGCTTGAACCACAACTGATTCCTCACCATGATTAGCACACCTTTAAGCAGCATATGCAATTTGATAAAATGATTCCATCAAAGTTGACATCATGGGCAAACCAGATTATGACTTATTTATTAAATGCACGATTTTCTGCTATTCTTTGAACCGCCCGACACGTCACATGTAAACAGTGCTTGTATTCTATTTTTCATTATAAATATACGCTTCTGCTGCATTGCTATCAGCAAAGTCATAAACAAATCAGGTACACACTTGTCATATCCGCAGCCTATCAGGCATTACGAGAAAATTATTTTTATAAATACTTATTTAAATAATCTAACAGCTAATTTAAATAAAAAGTATATTAAAAGTAACAAAAAATTTACACAAAAATAATGAAAATGTCAAAAAACTTTTGTGTGTCAGTCAGGTATGCTGTAAACTTTCATGGCTTCCATGATCTTCAAGGAAATTTTTCATTTACATAATTTCACACATCACAATTTCTGACTGTCTGCGATATATTTTGAGCAAACACAACTATTCCTACAAAAATATCAAAAGAAAGTAGGTATTTTAATTGTTCTTGGAACTAAAAAAAACAGTAGCATACCATTTTTTGCATATAAAAATCTGTTACGAATACCCCTGTGCATGCCCATTGTACCATCAAAAAGTTTAAATAGATGCAAAAGTTCTTGAAGTACTGCTAGAATGCTCGTCTAAGAATTTTACAAATATTTTTTAAAAAGTTGTGACGTCATGGGCCACTTTTTAAATGGCCATCCTCATTTTTAAAAATGTCATTTGAAAGAGCATATTTTTCTGCATATAGTATGTTAAATACTATGGCATATTGCATGATGAAATTATCGAGAAAAAAATCACTTAACATTAATAGCGCACACACACTACTTATGGTCGTACCCTGGTAGAGGAACTTTGTACACTTTTCTCGTGTTTATGCTTTTTTCATTTACTTAGCAATGGGGGCCTGGCTGCAACACACGTTAGTCTTTGCTTGTCACATTGTATTTAAAGTTCTGATAACGTTTAAGTGAGATACAACGAATTGGAATTTTGATAACGATTGTCTATGGAGACAGTCCCTCGACACAAACTATGATTTGTGATTATTTAATGATAAATATTGACCTATTACACAGACAACTGCTAGTAAAATAGAAAAGAAGTTCCGAGATTGTGATCATATAAGAGATAATTTCACGAGTGGTCGTCCTGCAATTTCAGAAAATGAACAATTAGCTATCTTACTGGCAATGGAAGACAATCCTCACAAACAAAAGTTGCAAAGTCACAACAGAACAGTCAATTGGTCAGTCGACTGTTTTAAAATATTTGAAAAAGAATAAATGGCATCCATATAAAGTAAATTGTGTTCAAGAGCTTAACGAATTCAACCGCAAAGTATAATTTTGCGAAACCATGATGAAACGATGTAATACCAACCCACATTTCTTAAGTCAAGTACTTTTCTCTGATGAGGTCACCTTCTTTTTAAATAGCGCAGTAAATAAGCAAAATTACCGATATTGGTCACATGATGATGGAGGCACATACCCAGTTTCCACAAAAAATGAACGTGTTGGGACTACAATTTTGTGTCTATTTTTTATTGGAATGATGAAAACCTTAATGTATTGAAAAACTCCATATGGTTTCAACAGGATGGCGCACCACCACATTATTCAGTAATAGTGCGTAATCATTTAAACGGAATTTTCCCACACAGATCGATCAGTAGATGTGGATCAATAGAATGGCCAGATATCTGGACCTAACCCCAGGTTAGGTTAGGTTAGGTTAGGCTAACCTCCTTTTTTATGGAGTAACACTATTCTCAAAGCTTATTTTAATAAACAGAACAATATTCAGGACTTAAAAGACATAATTAGTTAAGAAATTGAAAGAATTAGACCCGAAATAATTACTAACGTTTTGCAAGAATTTCAGTTTCGGCTTGGACGTTGTCAAGAAGCAAATGGCATGCAATTTGAACATTTTATTTCACATTTTTTAATTGTATTTATTACTTCTTTATTTTTGTTTTATTACATTGTTATAAGTACCTAGTTAAGTTTTTTTCTCGATAATTTCACCACGCAATATGCCATAAAATTTAACATACTGCATGCAGAAAATATGATCTTTCAAAACGACATTTTTAAAAATGGGAGTTACCATTTAAAAAAAATTGCCGATGACATAACTTTTAAAAAAATGTTTGTAGAAAAAGAAATTACATAAAAAATTCACAAATGCATTTAAAAATCGACGTGCGAATTTTTGTCACTTGTTTTGTAACAATTTTAAGGAATTTATTCCAACCTTTACATACTCATTGTATTAGAACTCACCTTTCTAAAATAACCCAAAGAGGCGCCCTTATCAATATCAGAACGAACTTAAAAACTACTTTGTATAACCTAGATGATTCTATACATTATGATGTTTTATTCATGCTAGATAGCAAACCTTGGGTGTTATTTTAGAATAAAAGTTTGACATTTCTCTTCAAAGATTCGGATTTGCTGCATGTCAGTTTCAAATAAAGGAAATTAAACACTCCTATTATTATTAAGTACAGATGCTACCTTTTAGGAAATTTAGAAAAATTACAACGCCACGATCTTGCATGTTGACCTGTATAAAAGGAAATAGGTTTGGTCAATGATGATCAGCCATCTAGCAGGAGCAAATCACGTGTTTGTCACTTTAAAATTTAACAAAATACTTGTCTAATGTCTTGTTGCACTTACAGCATTTCTTGAATTATACTTAAAGAGAAATTACTTTACATTTGATAAAATCTACCATAACTATGACAGTAACTAGTTTTATGGTGTTACTTTCAATTAACATCAAAATATTTATTGACTGCTAAAAATTATTATTAAAACAAGAGCAAATTATTTAAAAACTGCCCATGGCAAGTCTCAGCTTATTAATTTTAGATTTAAACATCAACAATCACTACATCTACACAGCCTTTAAGTGGTTTAACAAGATTAAAATTTTCTCTAACGAACACAAATTTACAAATCATACAATATAATCGATGAGACTCCTAATATTAATTCAACGGCTTTGAAAGGCACCTATGTAAATGTAGTTTGATTAATAGGGCTAATTATGTTTTAAACTGCATCATATTGACATACTCATCATTCAACATAAAGAAAAATAAATTATATAACAATACAATCAGAAGCTACATTATGAGATGATTGCATACACTATTTTTGGTAACACACAATGTATAATAATATAATGTATATTGACTACATAAAAGTATAGAATATGAAAAACATATAGAAAAATGAGCAAGTATAGCAGGCTAAATCATTTAAAAACATCTTTGCGCACTTTCAAAATGCAGAAGTGGCCACCATCAGATTCAAACACCTTAAAATTAACATATTTAAAGGCATAAGATCTTTCCAATGTTTTCAATATATCTGGTTGGCAACACATCTTGTCAAAAAGTTTAAATTTGGTCTCTTCCCGAGGATGTGATGTATGAAATTTCTTAAGGTAGGTAGGTAGATTAATTACTGTAAAACATGTCGTGGCACTGTGCCCAAGCAGCACTTAAAGTATTCTCTACATGGTGGCTACCATCGGGGGGGCTATAAAGGTTTCCGCAACTAACAACTGTTACATATTGGGAACGATAATTTTAAGAAGTATTCACCAAAATGGGGAATACGTATTACGTAAAAATTACTACACCGCAACTTCTGCTGTTACGTGTTGACGACTCGGTTATTACATAACCGGAATGTAACCAACTAGTAAAAATTACTAATTTCTGTGATCTGCAACAGCTCTGATGGTGAACAGTGGTATGAGAGCAAAATATATTTTGTTCTCTCTCATTCGAATAACAAAATAATAGTAGTATAATGTATACTGCAATTGGACTTAGTGAGTTATAACATGTCCAAGTTAAATTGATTGTATTAAATGGGTAATACAAACCTTGACGTTTTAAGTTCGCTTCGAGTGTAAAAATTAAAACTACCACTTGTTTTTTGTACAATGTTACCATGATACTTTGATAAAAAATACGCGCCCTCTAAAAAATTATTTTTGAGAAAAAGAAAATTGCAAAAATTATCTGTAAAACTGAAATTAAAAATTCTTTTATCAAAAACATATTTCTTAATTCCATGTATTATAAAGTAATAATGATCTATTTATAAAACATGTTTGCAAATGACCATAATTTAAAAAATAATGTTTGATAATATTTTATTTTTATTTATGTCAATGTAATCACAACCAGTAAATGCATGAAACTTTTTTGATACGGCATCTTTACTCAATATCAGAAAAATGGTGATTTTAATTTGGGTCACTTTACAACCTCATTGTTAGTAAAGTTAACATTATTTTTACTCAAGATTTCACTAATAAGTTACAAAAATTTTAGGGTTCCAGAAAATGTCCCAACAACGTCACAGGAACTTTAAATGGAACAGTTGCAGTTATCATTACTATGAAGTGATTCTTTGGTAATGTGGTGCAGTCGGCATTACTACCAATCTTCACCTTAAAGTTGAGGATTCTTCAAAGTAATTTCGTGTAGTATCGGCTACGTTGCACATACTGCAGCATTTACTTGAAAGCGTAACAACTATACAGTGCCAAAATTCAGTAGCATCTACTTAATTATTACTCCTTGGGCATACCATAAGTTGAATTTTACACTAAAGCCATAAATTTAGTGACAATTATGTAACGCTTACTATAGTAAAGTTCCGATACCACTAATGCCAGTGGGTGCTACTTGGGTGGCTAATAAAAAACAGAGATGATGGAAATAATAAAATGTACATGGTTGTAGTCACATGCTCTTATACGAGAAACTGGTACTTTCTTCTATTTTAAGGAATTTAGTGTTTAATACTAAAGTACACAAGATTAATTTTACCAAAAATAATGCAGACGCTATCCATCTAACTAATATAACACCTGGATACATAATAAAACCCTGCTTATAGTAAAATAAATAAAATATTATACACACACAATCTTTAAAACAGTTACGAGTATTATATTGTCCCGAAACGGACATACATTTTTATTATTTACATTTGTATTTTTAAAAGTACATAATGATCCTTTAAATGTTGCCTGAGTACCAAATCTATTTAAAAGACCGATTATTATTATTAATATTACAAAGAAAATATCATTTGAGATTTATTTAACAGATCTTTAAACGAGTATTAGTTACCACTTTCGCTACCTTGTCCTAACTAAAATTAGAAATTTATGTTTATAAAACCGTTTTATTAGAACATGAATATGTTATAATAGGCGACAAAATTAATACTGCTTGCCAACAGTATAATAAATTCAATATACCATGGGAAATACTGACAGATCCGAGATAACATGTTCGCAGAGATTTATACTCAAATAGTAAACTATGCATATCTTTGTTTACTTCAATAGGGTATTTACAGTTTTGTAACATTTTAGCATACTTAATACTTATAATTCTAGCTGATGATGTAATGTATTGCTTACAGTTTTTATTTTAAAAAATTCATCTTTTGAGCGCTTCTGATGAACTCTTATTATATATTGCTCGCTTTACTTCATTAAATTAAATGCAAATATATTTTTCAGGATTCTATCCTTTATTTATTTCCATACAAATTGGGGTCGGCAATTAGCCATATAGGAAAATCCTATACACTTATGTACATGTCAATACAGGTGAGAATCTCATCTAACACCGCCTCAACACATACGGCCACGAATATTTGTGTATAGTGCGGGAAACTTATAATTGAGAAGGGAGTGCGAGGTGAGACGCTAAGAAGGCAGACCCTGCAAACACATGGTTGACCTTCTCTCTCATTTTAATGAACGGGACATAAAAGACGTAAGACGTGATGATGCATCGCCACTACCCACCACTATTCCCACTACGTCTGTGATTGTTTTCATTTATCGTTTTCCTCTACAATACACATATTTCTTTACGAATATTTGGCGACCACACTCTCCACACATAACATCTCACGCTGTTCGTGCACGCATAGTGTAGATGTGCAATAAAATTTCAATACAGTGAATATTCGTTCCCTTTGATGTGCATCTATTTACCTACGAGAACGTGTTCGTGTTCGGACCAAATATCAAATATTTGTGCACGAACATGCCATCCACACTTGCTTACATTTCTACAAATAGCAAACATAACGTATGTGCGGAGCCGATGTAATGGAATGTGATTGGGGTTGGGTGATCTAATGGACTGTACGCTAGCTCTGCTGTGATTGCCGATGTTATGGATTTATTTCATTTATTATTTACTAGAGTTTGTTAGGCTTAGGTCTCAGGTAACCTTATGAAATTTAAATATTACTGCACTCGAAATAATATTAAATGGATATTTATTTAACAGAAGAGAAAGTCAAATAATTAAATTGTACTATGGTGGATATTCACTTCGTGATATAATAAATTTATTTAATGTAGTGTAAGAAAATCGACCCTCGAGAAGGATACTTTTGTTTATTTTGGTAATTTGTTGACCACCATAACTAATTTCATGAATATTTTGGGATGATACATGATAATTGGTAAATTCCTTATTTGATGACCAATCACCTACAACTTCTGTTCCATATACATTTGCTACTGCAGCGGATCGAGCTCGACCAGCCATCATGCCTATGCCCCACCATCTGTTTCATATCATCTCGCGATGTACACAAGTGTATAGTATTTTCCTATATGGTTAGCTGTCGACCCCAATCTGTATATTATATGCCTAATGACACTAATGTATAATTTCACGTTAATCCGTTCTGAAACTGACTTTTAAAAATACTTGTGATACAAATAACAAGGGAATTAAATATACTAATTTGGTATCTGTCAATTTTCCTCAAGGAATGTTTGATTTGCATAAGCAAGAAGTTAGCGGCAAAAGTGTTAATTTCCAATCCAGAACTAACATTTGTTCTGTTCTTCCTTTCACTGATATAGTAACAAATTGAGTTTTTTAATTAATAGTTTATTAGGTTCTCATAGGAAAAATAGAGCATCTCCACAAAGTTTTCATATATAAGGCAATTATATAAAATATTGTAAATATAAATCTCTTAAAAAATATATTTTATTCAACTACGTTGAACACTATTCTACATGTAGACCTCCTACTAGTACACATCCTTCTAATATTTTTCATACACAGATGAGAATGCAGAAAAAAAAGATTTTTTTTGTGTAGGAGGTATACATGTAGAAGTGTTCAATTTAGTTGAATAAAATGTTTTTTTAAAAAGAGGTTTTCCTTATTTTGAAAGTACTTCGTATTTAAATTTTTCTTCATAACTGAAAAAACTTTGTCAAATAAAATGTGTATTAAAAATGTAAAAAAAGGTAGTTTGCTTAAAGTCGCTTTCAATTTTCTAATTTTTAAAATACCTTCTCAAGTTAGACAACTGTTTATGACTTCCTAAGACGAGCAAAATTTCCTCTAAAAAATTACTTTTTTTGGCAGATCAAAAATAACTAATCTTTAAGGGGCCATTCCTAAATCATGAAAGGTTTTCTTTTTAAATATGAGGAAACCAGAAAAAGTTATTACTAATCTAAGATTTTTAACCCAAACCCAACCCCATGTTTGTAAAGATCATTCTTCGAAGGATCCACAGCTGATGAAAAGTTATCGTTGAAACATATTTTCACACTGTACACGTCAAGTTACAATTTTATAAATTATTCATTATTATCTATATTCATCTGATATCATTTAATTTGATGGTGTTCAAAAAACCACTGTCACTTAGATCCTTTGTATGAAGCCTATATAAACGGTGAACTCAAATATATAAAAGTAGAAACGTTTTCGTTTTCGGCTTCTTTACTAATGTATAGAAGGTCCATATAACGTATTCAAATCAAATCAAAATTGATTGACCACATTTACATTTATACATAGTTTTATAAATATTTATAATACTTATTAGAATACACCTAGATATAAAGTATAACTGAGTGTGAATTTTTGCAAATATTTATTTATTATAATACGTCTGTATTTGTCCTTAGATGTATGTATTATTAATATAATAATTAGGCAAGCGTGATTCCTGGGGCTGTCCATCACAGTCAAGATTGAAAAGAAAAAAATAAATATAGAAATTTAGAAATAAAGTAGCTTATTTATTTGATAGCAAATTTGAGATAATCATTTTAATTGATTGAATACATTTTTTTCTTGAATAAATTGATATTGTTTATTTGATGTAGTAAATAATTGTAAAATTTAGGAGCAAAATAATTTATAAACCTTTGTGTTTGTATTTTGGTATTTACAGGGATGTACATATTTAAATTTACTTTAGCTCGAGTATCATAATAAGTGTGACATATTTGCTTATTAAAAATAGATTTATATTTGTAAGAAAACATGAGAACTGATTTTGCATAAAACATAATATTTTTAATCGCAAACTCCTCTATAAAATCCTTATTTTACTATAAGGAACGTAACCAGACTGCAACCAACAGCTACTCTCCAGGCTATGTGCCCCGCCGAGCGCTGAATTACAAGTTACAAGTCTGGCGCGTTAAGTGTAATAATTGCATATTACCATCAAAACGCTAATGCTTCGATTGCAACAAGCACCAGCCGAAAGACTGATCCTACTTAAAGGAGCTCTCTTGCCAGCCGTCTCACACCACTTGCAGACTGCAGTTTTGAGCTGTTGGCTCTCGTCAGTGCAAGGTAGGCATGTGCCGACCAGCACGACGATCCTTTGACTATTTGGTACATCCCGGTATTTTTACAATAGCGACATGTAAAATAGTCAGCAGGCGCCATCTAGTGGTCCAGCAATCGAAAAATAAATAGCCTGACTGGGCTTAGCATAGTTCAAATGTGCTTTTAGAAGGCGGAATATTAAAATATTTTTAGTCGCAAACTCCTCTATAAAATCCTTATTATACTATAAGGAACGTAACCAGACTGCAACCAACAGCTACTCTCCGGGCTATGTGCCCCGCCGAGCGCTGAATTACAAGTTACAAGTCTGGCGCGTTAAGTGTAATAATTGCATATTACCATCAAAATGCTAATGCTTCGATTTCAACATGCCTACCTTGCACTGACGAGAGCCAACAGCTCGAAACTGCAGTCTGCAAGTGGTGTGAGACGGCTGGCAAGAGAGCTCCTTTAAGTAGGATCAGTCTTTCGGCTAGTGTTTGTTGCAATAGTCTCAAGTGGCAGTAAGCTGCCCAATGTGATCAGATCTCAGTACGAAACAAATTTAAATCAATAATTGAATATTAATTTCATGTAATTCCAGTTTTTTTTCTACATCATATGCACAGTAAGTTCTAATTTATTTTCCCACAACCCCCTAAGAAATGATCCATAGCTCAACGTAGTAGGCACGAAAGTTGCTAGGAAATTGTCAACTGTCAAAGCTGTCACAATAAACATTGTTATATTTCAAATTATTAAGTTATCAAGTGAAAAAAGTTGTTTGGGTTGTCATAAAAAAAACACTGTACACAAACTCGTGTAATTTCCGTACTTGCTTGCAGCCTCGAGCGTCAACATTTCCATTTGTGTGTTAAGTTTCGCTTTCTGTACTCATTTTGTAACATACTATGCAATTAATAGTTGAGTGTGTTATGCTTTCACTATTCCTCTAGGAGGGGGTTAAATGGATCAAAATTCAAGGAGTAATCGAAAGAGGAAGGGTTAAGGAATTACAAAAATGGACTTTAAACAATTTGAGAATGGTCTCTAAGTACATTTTAACTGTCACTGTAATTTTTAATTAAGCAAAAATACAGCACGCATAAAGTGAATACTAATGGTATCACACAATTAGAGTGGCTTGGGGAGTAAAAATGATGTGAAAATAATTAATATTTATTACTCACACATTCTAGATTGAAGAGTACACATAGTTATATTTCTACTTTCTCTCACATTAATTGATATATCTCGTTAGGAATGCTACCCTGCGAAAAAGTTATTGTGAATTCTAACATTTAATTTTCAATCATTCCTATATCACCAACCACTCTTGATTCTCCTCAACCGGCTGTGGTTTTGGATGTGAGACTGTAGACTGTCTAATGCAATAGTTACCTTAGATCAATGTATTAATAATATAAATAAATATATATTATACATAGGTATTCATTTTACAAGGTTGTGCAGAACCCCAGAAGTTCCTTACAAAATCACTAGCCTTGAGTGAATATTGACCTTTGCAGCCAATTCAGTTATATACATTTATTTATAAAGCTCGTAAATTATAAATTTAATTTAATTTCTTAGCAATTATACGTAAAACCACTTATAACTTGCAGAGGGTGTCTGTATATTGTTAAAAATTTTCTATATTAGGTCATTACTGCTAAAGACTCAAATATTCATTGGCATTTTCTCATAACTACATATCTAGTGCAATCTTAAGCACATTGTAAACTTTTATGGAGATGCTCTACATCCTTCACAAATATTTATACTACAGAGAGCTTATATAATATAAAATAAATAGATTTGTTTGTATTAAGGCACCTCATCTTAAAAAATAGATATGTATAAATAGTACTTAGAGGAAATTTTTTGTACAACTGCTGCATTTCGATACAGCTCGACTTTCACCCAACCTGACAGTATCATCATCGTCTTGTCCTAACATGCCATTATCATGTCTTCTCTAAAAAAAAATTATTTATACTTTAAATTTCTGCAGGTCTCTGTCACTTTCTTTTTAAGCTATATATTTTGTTCTTGCAAAATTTTGTTCTTGCAAAATATACAATTTTGAGATTAGGATCATTAAATACGTTGTTTATATCCAAAATCAATAGCAGTTCTACTGAGAAAAAAGTAATTCCTTTGCAAAAATAACCACAGTGAATCAGTTGATACCATATATTAAAACTTCCAGCTAAATCAAACATATTAATTCTATGCAATGTATTAATAATTTCATATTATTTTTTGTCAAAATTTCGTTATTTCTCGGTATAACACATACACATTTATTTCATTTTGTTGGCAACACAATAGAAGACTTGGGGTGTCAATCCTCATGACGTTTATAGTACTAATGTTAAAAGTGCATTCCTTATGGATATTTGCAGCATGCCTTCTTCCAGTAGTCTTTACAACTGACCACACAATTAGGGTAGTGGTTCCGCAACTGGGTCAGAGATGGTGCTATTAAGCGACCTAAACAGTAGTTGAGGGAAAAAAGAGGCCAGCTAGTAGTTTCAACAAATCCTCGATTACAACCTTGCTCCTCTAATGGTTAAACATCATGGTCAACCCATGTTTGAGGCAGAAGAACATGCAAACAACTGAAATAATGAGAAAAAACTATGGCCATAGTTCTAGAACTAAGAGGCAACAACAGGACTTTAAAACTTTGGAAATCTGCATTAGATTTAAGATAGAGGGTAACCAACACCTTATCCAAGTATATCAGACTCAGCCGAAATCACGTACACAAACTACATTCTCTAGAAGCATAGCATTTTCTATCAACCGAGCGATTAGTTCTATGCATTAACTTTAAGAAACAGACAATTTTCATAACTTATGAAGTGGTATCTTTTAGGTCTTGCCATGGTTATTGAAGTTGACGCAATGTTTAGCTAATTTGAAGAATTCTGAAGATGCCGACAGTATGATCAGCGAAAAGTCAAGTTCAACGACCATGACAAAACTTGAAGAAACTGCTCCACTAAAAAATAACTGTGAATGCTTGTATTCTATTACTTTCAAAACTTGACAGCAACATATTGTGTATCTAATCCTGCTATTTTTAGTATTTTTTAGATTTATTTATTTTAAAAAATTAATATATTTTCGGAATCACTCTTTTGCAAATATTTGCTTTCTTTGCCAACTCCTTGCTAATGGGTGAAAAAATTTACTTATCTGTTGTTTTTTTTTTTCATCAATACATCAAACTATGTGATATAAAAAATGGTGTCATTAACTCAATGCCAACGAGGACAAAGATTACAATGTAGTGTTGTGTAGCAAATGTTACTAGAATATAGTTTTTATTGATATTTGACCTACCAACTAACCTTTAATTCAGTAGCGAGATATAAGAAAGCTTCCTCAATATTGGAATTGTCTTTAGCGCTAGCTTCTAAAACAAATAAAACTTCTGGCATATACTGGCACATGGCCTCTGCCTCCTCAAATTCTACTTCCCTCAGATTTTCTAAATCGGCTTTATTGCCAACTAAAGCCAACAATACTGAATTCCCAGAATAACGTCTAACCTCCTCAACCCATCGGGTAACAGATAGAAAAGATGATCTCTTTGTAATATCATATACTACTATTACACCATTTGCAGATCTATAATAACTCTGCGTAATTGTGCGAAACCTTTCTTGTCCTGCGGTATCCCATATTTGTAACTAAAAAATAAAATAATTCAATGATGGCAGGTAACAATAAAACAATTCTAGAGTATACTTTCACTTTCTTTCCATCAACCATCACTGTTTTCATGGAAAAATCAACTCCTATTGTATTTCCATGTCTTTCTATAAATGTACCATTTTTAAATCGTTGAACTACACAAGTTTTCCCAGTGCCGCAATCACCTATCAAAACAATTTTAAACAAAAAATCAAAAGTCTCTTCATTTGGAATTGTCATCAACGTTGTAGGGTTCCTGGTGCTCATTGTTATTATTTTATATTTTTATTATTATTATTCTTGAGTAATTTTTATTTACATCACGTTCTTCTTCTGCGATCGAGGTAACAGAAATGACAGCTAAGCGCAACACAATTTAAGAAGAAGCAGAACAAAATTTGGAAGTAAAAAAAATCACGAAATGAGCGACATCTACATTTTGAGAGTGTGACCTCTTGGCAAGTGAACAACAAATCTCTTTACTGAGTTTTAATAGAAACTTAATTTTGTTGGTGTGACAATTTCATAACTTATGTGATTTTTCAAATAAAAAGTGCATTAAAACATTCTTTTGTCGAACTAGTTTTACGGATAAAATGATGCCAACGGTTAACAAGAATATTCCCGCGAAATCGAGAAAGTTTTCAGTACCCTCGACTCCTCAGCTTCATTGGTATTCCATCTATGCTACTAAAGACATTCATTTTTCAAATAAATACCTGTCTTTAACTTCTCATCTTATTACGGCATTGCTATTTATGTTTGAATTTTCAGATCTGTCATTCCGGTTATATGTATTTGTGTACTAGACGGAAGTACGTCCTCAAAAACGGAAGTATGACGTCGCGGATACGAAAGTGAACTCTATATATAGAGTTCACTGAATTTATTCATGTGACAGTGACATTTAGAAATAACGTGAATATAGACACAAACAATAAATAAATACCACATTAGCAATATGATGATGGGGGCCCTCTCATGATTGGGCCCTAGGCTTAAGTGGAAAATGCTGCCCTGCATCATAATATATTGAACAAATGTAATGTTCTTTCTAATTCTAGATCTACATATTATATCCAGAACAAAACACAATTTCGCCTCGGTTCTGATGTTATATTCCTTAATGAAAGTTTTCATTTCTCTTGCTTCTTGGATAGAATCATAAATAAATAAATATATGTTAGAAAGTTAAAAACCTGCTTACTACTTGCTCCAATAGTTCCTATTTTTTTTACTCACGACAGTACTATATTTGCCGCTAAAAATTCCTGCACAAAGATGGCGTAGGTTACACAGAAACGTGAAAGGCGGCTCAGAGAATGTTACTCGTTCTATTAGTTACTTCTACTTGTTCTGTGGTAATTCGAAATGTCTACTGTTTTGTTTTGTGGTATTTGCGGTTATGTTTATTTGAGCTTCGATTGAACAAGTTGGTGGTGTAAATATTCTCTCAATATTAGTATTAGTAATAACAGGGATTCATAATGGCTGTTCCCAAAGAACATATTAAGAAGGACAGCGTGAAACATACAGGTCTCAAAAAATGTTTCACAGCTTTGGTTGATCGTAAGCAGATAAACTTAGATATAGAAGTTTTACGACTAATGCTTAAAAAAGAATTACAAATAAATCTGGACACCTTAGATGAACATCTGGCTGCCATAATGCCATTAATGCTCGTAGTTTATATGAAAACTTGGCCTGGGTGGCAAAGGAGCAAAGAATATTTCAGCGGTAAATTGAATTTCAAAGAATGGTATGAAAAATTTAGACAGTATATCGTATTAAGGTTAAACTTCTTAATAAAGAATGGATATAATAATGTCATAGAAGAAATACGAAAAGACAGAAAGGATGTATCTCGATCAAATCAAAGCATTGTTACTGCAGAACATGGTACACAAACTGATTTTTTAGCACCAAAGGGTTATTCTCCTTTTACAATCTCAATTGAATGTCCTCCTTCAATTGTAAACTCCATAGTTTTTGCAGAATCAGCAGGTAAGCTTTTCATATTATCTGCATAATGTTAAACTCCTAAAGATATAAAAAAAACTGTCAAAATATGATGTTTGTTAATAAAATTGTTTATAACTTTATAGCTAATTAAATATAAGGTAGACTAATAATTTTAATGTATACCAGTCCTGATTATTCATGTTGATCCAGTCTGTTGGAACTAATTGGAACACCAACTACCTAAATTTGTTTAGTACGGTTAGACCATTTTGTGTATCAGTATAATTATATATTTAATGGAAAACAATATAAATGATTTTGAGCATGAATAATATTAATATTTTTTGTATTTATACATTTTTAGATGACATTGTTATTAGGCAACATCCCGACATACCATGGAACAAAGTAGACTTTAATCAATTACTCCACTGGCCAAACATAGAAGTTGAATTTTACAGTCCCGAATTATCATTTATAAGAAAAAATAGCTGTGAATATAATCGATATATCAGTTTTGTGAACACTCCACTAACATACGACAGGACAAATTATATAGAACAGGTTGAAATTATAAACCCATCTAATGGAAGAAATTGCTATACCCTTAATATGCTTACCCATTACGTTCATCAGTATTTATCTATTCTCAAGTCTGTAACCGATGTAAGTGTTCTTTACTACTACTGTTATTCCTATTGACATTTCATTATCATTTGAGGTCGGTTTAAAACCTTACCAATTTTAACGTATATATTAAGAGAAATATGCTCGGGGAAGGTGAATTTTATTAATAGAATCCTTAGGAAGTTCGGGGTAACTATAGTTCAAATCATGAATGTTGTCGCCCACATCATCATTCTTTGATTTTCGAATGAAATTGAATCAAGGTCACACAAAAAAGCATGCATGGGCATAACAGTGTTTGCAAAAGAGAAGTATTTTATAATGAAAATATATGGAAAATACAATGAATTTTAACATCCGCTGCCACATTTAATTTTACAATTCACTTCATGGATTGCTTACAAATGGACCTAATATGGAACCTCTGTTACTTTTGTGCTGATTGAAGTACTCAATTAATTTGACTGTGTCTTTGGCTATTGTATTCAGTCTTTTACTGGGCATTTTGTGGGTAGATTCTCTACAAGAGTAAAACTAAAGCACTCACAAACTATTTATACAGCAATTTCCCAGTGGCGGCTCGCAGTTAATTTTATAGGGGGCACACATTTGACATTGTGAAATAGTATATTAAAATAACTTACCAGAGAACCATTCACCATATTCTTTGTTCTCAAAATCGTATGCTGCATAAAAAATAAACCAGAAATTGCAAAGTCTCCTCCCACTTTAAAATTTAAGCTGCTTTCGTTCGTCTTGAATAAAGTGATTGTGATTAGTAAGCAACCAATAGAAATCAAGAATTTGAAAAATATCTCAACTCAATTGGCTGTTTAGTGATTGTGTTCAGTTTGTTCAAGACGAACGAAAGTACCTTTAGTACATACACACACAAAAACATTTTATTTATACATAAAATCCATTCTACGTTCCTTACTAGCTTCGAAAATGTCTACCAATAAAAATTGTGAAAAGTCAGGAATTAACTGAATATTTTTTTCAATTGATAACATCGAAAGTGCATTAAGCCTTTCTTGGCCCATAGTGTTCCTTAAAAAACATTTTATTCTTTTTAACATAGAGAAACTTCTTTCACATTCGCACGTCGTCGTATGTGTAGTACATATAATATTTAAAATTTTATGCATCTCAGATAAGCCTTCCTCCAAATTATTTTTATTAATAAATGTTGGAAGAGGTAAAATACCATTGCAGCACATATCATCCCTGCCATAAATAAATTTCAATTCAGTTCTTAATTTCTCTTTGTCTATTAAAGCATTATAAGCTTCTACAGTCTCTGTTTTTTATTGACCTTTTCATTATGAGCTCGTATATTTTCGAGATAAGCACTATTTAACTGTTTACGAATGTTACTTTTACCTAAAACTTCATAGTCCACTAAATTATATAAACGAGTTGCACTCTTCGCATGTTTCGTTGCTCTTTCCTGTAAATGTTGTAAATCGCGTACTCCTTCCTGATTCCATGGTTTCAAATTGTTGCTTAAAAGGCAAACAAAACAGAACAGCTTATTTCGCTCAGTTATATTAACTTATCCTCGTAGCTCAGCGGTCTATTACTTAAAATATAAGACACTGAATTCATTTTTAAATGTTTTATGTGTGCCTAAACGAAACGAAATAAATAACAAAACACAGAACTCACGAGAGCAGGCAAACATAAATATTAGCTGATTAAGCATATAACAGTGAAGTGTTCACGAGTGAACTGTACCCGCATTGGAGCATAAGACGCGTGTCGTTGCCATAGCAACGTCGTAAGCAAAATCTAGCTAGATATGCCACATGCAGAAACATGACACTGTCTCGGTACACAACTAATGTGGTGCACTTTGGGAAGTAGATTGGCAAACTCAAGTTGTAACGTAGCGATAACTTCGGAAATTAGTTTTGGGGTTTATTATGTTGATAAAAATGTTAAAATGGATAAAAATAAATAGAAATTAACTAGCTAGCTGAATTAGCTTTGGGGGGAACGTGCTCCTATGCCCCTTAGTAGCAGCCGCCACTGCAATTTCCCTAATTATAGAAACTTAAAACTTCACAGTAAAAAATATTAAAAACTTATAAAAAAATGAAAAGAAATAGAAAGTCAATAGATTTGATATATGCGTCCACTAAACGCTACTGAACTGATAAAGAACTAGCAGAATGCTAAACATTGGTTGCAGCTACAACAAGCAGTTGTATTATTCATTTGTAAAATGTATCGTTACACTTGGAACTTCTGACGTAGACCCTACAGGCGTGACTTTCTGTTATTTACATCCTATGCGCTTTATGTTTACAAACATGAAAAAATTTGTTGTCTTTGATATGTACATAAATTGATGGCGTGAATGACAACATTACTGATTTAGAAGTTGTGGGGAAAATTTTGATCTATGCCGATCTATGGAACATTGCTGTTTACATCAATTTCTTTTTTGAAACACGTTTTCCTCTTTTTTTATTGGATGTCTTTGGTTTTATTTATTATATCAAGAAAAAAATAATAATGACTTCTTCACATTTAAATTTGAATAAAACTATAATCCACTACTTAAACTTAAAAATAGTAGGCGGCTTTGATTCTTCATAACATTGCACCCTCTATATGATTGATTAGATTGATAACACATTGGCAACATCAAATATGGTAAGGTTAGATGTATGGCAGTGTTGCCATTTTTTTGAAATTAAATTGTGATAATAGGTCATTATTTAAAGGTACAGTGTGAGCAAAAAAAAATAGGACAAGTCTTATAACAGTATTTTGCTAAAATCTAGTTGTGTACATCTAACTTTAATTTTTGTGACATTGTCAGTTAATTGTCATAATTTATTGCAAGTGTGTAAACAACTAATATGCCTCATTTAAGCGATTCAGTTAAATCTGGAGTTATTGCTAAAGCAGAAGATGGATGGTCAATGAGACAAATTGCACTACGTCATTGTCATTGCACTAATATAAATGTAATAAATATTGCTCATGTAAATATACAGAGTCTAATCAATAAAATTGATAGTGTTGACATGTTTGCTACCGACAATAGTCTAGATATATTATGTATATCAGAGCACTGGATATCTAGTTCTAATATAAATTATGTTGTAGTACCAAATTTTAAGTTTGCTGCCCATTTTGCGCGCAGCAATCATATACATGGTGGCTCTTTAATATGTGTTAGATCAAAATCTAAGTTAGATTATTTTGAAATGTGTATTTTTAGGGAATTATCGGTGGAATGTCACATTGAAATGTGTGGCATCTCTGTAAATTTGGAATAAAATGTTAAAGTTGTTATATGTTGCGTGTACAGACCACCTACTGGTGATCTAAATATTTTCTTTAATAAATTGATATTGGCCTTAAATTTTGTTACAAAAAGTATTTACAATTATACAATTCTGTGTGGTGATCTCAATATAAATTTCTTAGATAGAGGCCTAGCGACTAAGTTGTTGTGTGACACATTTGAATCTTTCCAGCTGGATATCACTACTAAGGAGCCAACAAGAATATTCTGTAATGTAAATGGGCACATGAGTTCCTCTGCATTAGACTACTTAGTAACCAATATGCCTTTGCAAAACTACAAAGTGCAAGTCTATGATGCAATATTGGCAGATCACTTTGCTCATCTTTTCTCATTCAGTATTAGCAAAACAAAAAAATGTGAACAGACCTACAGGGTTAAAAGAATTCTTAGAGAGGAAAATATTCGGGAACTTAATGTGCGATTAGCGAATATTAACTGGGATTATATCTTAGCATTAGATACATCAGATGGTTTTCATACTTTCTTAAGTGATGTACAGTGTTGTTTCGATGTAGCTTGTCCTATTGTTTATGTCAGAAATAAAGGTAATAATAATGTAGATAGTGGATGGATAACTGACAAAATTATTAAAGATGGTCAAACACTCAGAAATTTACATAATGAGCTAAAAAACAACCCCAATGAGAATAAACTTACTATATATAAGAATATGAAAAGACAACATATGATAAATATTAAGAATACAAAACAAACATTTTATAATAACAAAATAAAAAACGCTGAAAATAGCTCTAGGGAAACATGGAGAATCGTTAATAATAGACTTGGCAAAAAAGACAATTTAAGAAAACCGATCAAATTAACGATCAATAACGAATTGATCTCTGACCATAATAAAATTGCCAACTGTTTTGCGGCCCACTTTTCTACTATTGCCCAGAGTAATGTAAATAAACACTTTGGCTATAATCTATCATTACCACCTACAGTATCTGAAAGCAATCAAAATTCTGTGTTCTATGATGAAGTTACTAAATCAGAACTCATTGAAATTGTTGCTGAACTAAAAAACAAAAGATCACCTGGACCAGATGGACTAACTGCTCAAACAATAAAAAAAATTATATTACATGTAGCTGATCCATTATTATATCTTATTAATAAATCCATTTCAAATGGATCTTTCCCGGATGCACTTAAAATCTCGTCTGTAATTCCAGTATTTAAAAGTGGTTGTGAAAATGACTGATAATTATCGACAAATATCTCTATTAAGCTTTGTATAAAAAATTATGGAATATATTATAAGTAATCGTTTAATTATATTTTTAGAAAAATACAATATGCTGACTAATTCTCAGCACGGTTTTAGGAAGGGTAGATCGACTGAGAGTGCATCTGCTAAGTTGTTTGATTTTATTTATACGGAACTAGACAGAGGAAAGTATGTTTTAACAATTCTTTTTGACTTATCAAAAGCGTTTGACTCTGTTAATAAAGATGTTTTGATTAATAAGTTAGAAGCAATTGGTATTAGGGGAATTTTGCTTGACTGCTTAACCTCGTATATGCAAAACAGAAGTCTTAGTGTAAAATGCAATGAGGTTCAATCAGACACTTTTGATGTAGTTTTAGGGGTTCCCCAAGGCTCCGTCTTAGGTCCGCTATTGTTCTTAATATATATAAATGATCTTCCGAAATTCATTAACAACGGATATACCATTATGCACGTGGATGACACCACAGTAACGGTAGTTGCAAATAACCCTGATTAACTTTATAATAAAGTTCATAGTGCTGTTGAGGAAATGATCACTTGGTGTGATCGGAATAAACTAATACTGAATGAGAACAAGACTGTGTTTATAAATTTTAACTTAAGACGCCCTGTTGTTTTGCCCGGCATTAAGTTATGTGATTCTGCAAAGTTCTTGGGCTTATTTGTTGATAGTACGTTGTCATGGGATAAGCATATTGATCACGTATGTAGTAAGTTAAATCAAGCTTATTTTGCCCTGTTACAACTCAAACAAAGCTTAAATGTAGAGGGACTTATGAATGTCTACTATGCACTGGCCTATTCACATGTGTCACTAAACATTTTTAATTGGGGTCGATCCTCCTATATTAACAGGGTATTTGTTCTGCAAAAGAGGCTACTGAGATTAATATTTAATTTGGATTTTAGACAAAGCTGTAAAACCACATTCATAAATAATAAAATCCTTACAGTGCCTAGTATTTATATCTATAAATGTCTGATATATATCAAAAATAACTTAGAATTATTTGAAGGCCTCTCGGATCATCACCTATACAATACTCGGAACAAAAATACCTTATCCATTCCCTTACACAAGACCTCAACATATAAAGAGTCACTTCATTATAATTGCATATTATTTTATAATAAGTTGCCAAGTAATATAAAGAATATGACTACACTGAGATTCAGAAATGCTATAAAAAATATACTTTTGGAAAAAGGGTACTACAGTATAAATGAATACCTCGATCAAGAATTTATAGGGTAAATTACTTTATATTTATATTACTTAAGTGTTGTTTGTCTAAATACTTGTTTTGTGTTTTATTTGTTATCTACACCTACCTGTATAAGTTTATTATTCTTTACATTTCTAATGACTTACCATATATACTGAATTGTATCATTTTAATGGTGAATAAATTTTATTATTATTATTATAATATTGACAAAAATTCAGTGTGTAATATTTTAAGAAAGTGGAGAATAAACGGTACGATTATTAGAAATCCTGGATCAGGGCGATGAAGGATATCAACTCAACAACAAGATTTGCAATTGGTAAATGCTTTAGTAGAAAATCCATTTTACTCAGTTATTCAGGCTGCTGAAGAAATGGATTTTCCTGGATCGAGTAGTACTGGTCGCCGGTGAGTAAGAGAATCGGAGCTACGCTGTCATGCTGCAGCACAGAAATACTTACTTAAACCTGAACATAAAGGAGCTTGAGTAGGATTTGCGCTTGAATTTTTAGCGCATGATGTAAATTTTTGGAACAATGTAATCTTTACAGACGAAAAAACTTCCCAGTCAACACACAGCGGTCATATTCTTGTTTACCACCCTCCGAATACTTCATTCGATGAGAAATATATATCTAACAATGATAAAAGTGGTAGATTTTCCGTCAATATGTAGGCTTGGATATCGGCACGTGATCCTGGTGTTTTATGGCATATTGAGGAACGATTTAATAGTGAAATGTATATTAGGATTTTAGACAATATTATGCTCCCTTCTGTGTCACAACTATTTCCTAATAATGAGTTCATATTTCAACACAATTGTTCCGTTCATACTGCTCATACCGTAACTAACTGGTTTCAAGATAACAACATCAATGTTCTTACCTGGGCCAGTCATAGTCCAGATCTTAACCCTGTGGAAGAAGTATGAGGACTACTCGTAAGAAGTATCCAAAAACGAAATGTAAGACCACGGAATGCCGAAGAATTACTGGAAATAGTAAATAATGCATGGGAAAATATTATTACTAATGATTATTGTATAAGGTTATTTAATTCTATACCAAACAGACTTAGAAGTTATAAATAGAAATGGTGCAATAACGAAATATTAATAGTTAGTTTCTTGTTAAGTAGGATATCTTTTGTCCTTTGATCCTTTGATGGATTTTTATTAATCGTACCGTTTATTCTCCACTTTCTTAAAATGTTACACACCAAATTTTTGTTAATGTTATAACGCAGTACAATTTGTCTCATTATCCATCCATCATTAACTATAGCAATAACTACAGCATTAAAATAAAAAATAAATTAAAAGTGATGACTGTTTTATTTCGGCTACTCATTACATATTCAAATAGAGACAGATTTACATTAGAAAAAAAAGTTGTCCTGTTTTTTTCTGCTCACGACAGTACTATAAAATAAATATAATTTTTTTCCATTTCGAGTGTATTACAATACTTATATCTGTGATACTTAGGTAGTTTTTGACATACTCTGCTCGAATAAAGTACTTTTTAAAAATACCAAATTCAGTTAAAGAACGATCAAAGTATATAGGAATTTAAAAAAATATACAAGAAAGTCAAACAAGGCTGTATGTGAGACACCTCTCAGGATGTGTCTGAAATTCCCATTGTTAAAATTCACCGAAAAATGATGGGATGACAAGAAAGCAACAAGAGTTGGTTATAAAAAGCCGAATCGGGTATGTAATGGTGTAATCATCGCCTTAAAGGTTACTCAATGGAACTCTTAAAATTCAAAAACGAACAATTGCAGCCGCCTAATTTTTCATGCAACATGTTTCTCTCGACTGTAATTAATTTCTAAGATTATTCCGACTTCGAAATCTCTACGGAAGCTACCCTTATCTGTACCATTAAAACTTTTTTATTTTTTTGGGGTGGCAGGGGTCGATTGTAGCCATGTAATTTTTGTAGTCTCGAGTCTGAGTATTTTTCAACCCTTTTTAAAACTTCGGAATCGTTACGGAAGCTACCCTTATCTGCACCCTTAAAATATTTCAATTTTTTTGGGGGCAGGGGTTGATCATAGCCGAATCATTTTTCTACAAATCGGACTATTTTTTAAGATTTTTTCACAAAAGTCGACAAGTTGTAAAAATAATGTTACGGAACTGGCGGGCATAACCTTAGCTGCAAAAAAGATTGTCCGTAGACAAATTACGGGCAA
The DNA here is from genome assembly GCA_963675555.1 of Leptura quadrifasciata. Lineage (NCBI taxonomy): Eukaryota > Metazoa > Arthropoda > Insecta > Coleoptera > Cerambycidae > Leptura > Leptura quadrifasciata. The sequence continues at coordinate 114,070,800 of OY776674.1, read as the reverse complement.
AACAATCAGGATCTACACAGATTGTAGACAATCATTACTAGGCCTGATTATCACAGGAGCAGTATGGGAATGTCACCAAACACTTGTGGGTGCCTGCAGCATGAATAACATACTGGTATGCTGGGTGAACGGACACGCACAGTGTAGTGGCAAGAAAGTAGCCGACAGACTGGCTAAGAAGGCAGCAGGCCTAAGTATTTTTGGACCAGGCCCGGCCAGTCTGTTACCGATCACGGCGATAATACAAATAATTAAACAGAATACCCACAATGAATTCAAGAAACTGTGGGATGAAATAAACAGCTGTCAGCTTGCTAGGGAACTACTAAAATATCCCAACAAGAGTACAGCAATGGACTACCTGGCAATGTCTAGAAGGAACCTACGTTTTATAATGGGAATCCAGACTGGACACTGTCCGCCGCTAAGAAAACATCTTCATAATATGAGATTAAGCGAAACACCTATCTGTAGAGGTTGTGAACAAGAAGATGAGACGGTTCAACATGTATTCTGTGACTGTTCTGCTGTCTCATCAATCAGAGAATCCATTTTGGGAGAATGTTGGCCTACTTTGGCCGATGTAAGGGAGACGCCCCTAGGCAGCATCACCACCTATTTCACAAGATTAGGTTGGTTGGAGGCCTAGGCGGGGGTCTGCCTACAGGGAGGATGTACAAGGGGCCCAATAGGGCCTAAGTTCTATGGTTCAATAACCCTCCCAGACAATTCCAGATTCCAGAATGCTACGGGAGCTACCCTTATCAGCACCCTTACAATGTTTGTATTTCTTTAGTTTTAAAGCGACTTCAAAGCTTTAAAAAATGTTGAAAAATACTCAGACTCGAGACTAATAAAATCCTACAAAAATTACGTGGCTACAATCAACCCCTGCCACCCCAAAAAATAAAAAAGTTTTAAGGGCGCAGATAAGGGTAGCTTCCGTAGCGGTTTAGAAGTCGGAAAAATCTTAGAAATTAGTTACAATCGAGACAAACATATTGCATGAAAAATTAGGCGGCTGCAATTGTTCGTTTTTGAATTTTAAGAGTTTCATTGAGTAACCTATTTTAAGAGGTTGATTACAGTATTACATACCTGATTAGGGTTTTTTATAGCCCACTCTTGCTGTTTTCTTGTCACCCCATCATTTTTTTTTACAGAAAAATTTTGTGGTGAATTTTAAGGTTGGAAACTTCAGACACATCTCTCAGTTAGATATCATAATATCGAAATTGGTCTGAATTGAGTCTAATATTTAACTTTTAGGAACACAAGTACATTATTGTAAAAATTTATTGAAATAGTTGTACCCGAGTCTTATTTTACGTGATAAGTAGCTTTGTGCCAATACAGGCAAATTCTAGAATAGAATAGAATAGATGATAATCAGTCCAATCGAAAATTTTTCGTTCCATTTAGACACATCATAGAAATTGACCATATTTGTGAGCATCCCTATTGAAAAAAAAAGAGCTTAGAGAAAAACAATAAATTATCATTTTAAATCATTAAACATTGTTTCAAATGCCAATATTTGGTGTCTTGTACCACAAAAAAATACTTCAGGAATAGTTTTATCACAAAAAAATTACTATTATGATATGTATTAATTATCATCAATAATTAAATATTTAAATCACATTGTATTTGAAGGGCGTTCTATTTTTATGAGTATCTCAACATTCGCGATAGAAAAAAATGAGTTTACATTTTTGAGGCATACAAGTCATTTACAACGATAAATTAATATTTCTATTTCAAAGTAACCATGAACTGCGTCTATTGTTTGTCCGTATGTATAAAGAACACATATTGTGTTAAAGCATAATATTTTTAGTCGCAAACTCCTCTATAAGATCCTTATTTTACTATAGGGAACGTAACCAGACTGCAACCAATAGCTACTCTCTGGGCTATGTGCCTCGCCGAGCGCTGAATTACAAGTTACAAGCCTGGCGCGTTAAGTGTAATAATTGTATATTACCATCAAAACACTAATTCTTCGATTGCAATAAACACCAGCCGAAAGACTGATTCTACTTAAAGGAGCTCTCGTGCCAGTCATCTCATACCACTTGCAGACTGCAGTTTCGAGCTATTGGCGCTCGTCAGTGCAAGATAGGCATGTGACGACCGACACGAGGATCCCTTGACCATTTGGTACATTTCGGTATCTTTCAGATAGCTACATGTAAAATAGTCAGCAGACGCCGTCTAGCAGTCCATTGTCTGTTGCAATCGAAAAATAAATAGCCTGACTGGCCTTAGCATAGTAAGTGCTTTTAGAGATGTTCCTTATAGTAAAATAAGGATTTTATAGAGGAGTTTGCGACTAAAAATATTATGTTTTAATATTCCGCCCTCTAAAAGCACATTTGTAACGAGTTTTTATCATGCTTTCTTTATTAAAGTATATTAAATTTAATATTGATCAATTTGAAACTAATAGTCCAGTGCCGAACCAGTTTTCAGAGGCCAAAAATCAACAAAATTCTTAGCAGTATATGAGTGCTCGGATTAATGGTATATAAATGGGGAAAAATCGATTGGACTGAACAAATAACCAGAAGTATGGTGGGGGTGAAAAAGGGGGGTTGTTAGTGGTGAAACGTGGATTTTTACGATTTCCGGCAAAACTAGACCTCCTAAAAAAAGGGAAATTGCAAAAGTTGTAGGTAATTGAAATATCTATAACTTTTGTTCCAACCATTTTTCAATATAACCTTAAAACTATTGAGAAGAACGCTAAAAACCAATTTTTTGATTTTTTTATTTTTATCTCCCACAAAAATGATTCGATTTTAATGAAATTTAATCAAAATGTACATTTTTATGTCTCAAATAAGCTGTAAGTTTTTTGTAGCGAAATATTTATTTTTTGATTTTATGCGAATTTGATTTGAGAAAAAGGATTAATTTTCAATCAAAAAAGTTTATTCAACATTTGATTTTTGAAAATTACGGGACGGAGTTTTTTTCGTTGAAACCTCTATTTTAAGATGGTGTAAAAAAATCATACTGTTACTGTGGAAAAACATTGTCAAAAATGGGAAAAATCAAAACAAAGATTTTTTCAAGATCGATTGTCTGTAATTGTCATGAATTCTTCATTGTTTATTGAAATGAAGTGTTGAGAGTGATGCAAAATGATAGATAGATATTTATTCACCAATAATGGATACATTTTGTACATTTGGCACGTCAATATAAAAAACCAATAAAGGAGGAATGTATACACATATAAAAAACAAACACAGACATATAAATGTATAAATAAATAATAATAACATAAGTAAATAACAGAGAAAAACAGCAACAATATAATTTATGAAAATGTCCATTATAGGAACAATGTCAGAAAAAATTAGAAAATTAACATAGTAAATAAAATAAATATATGAAATACAATGTGTATGAAATGAGTCCTAATCAAATATACACATGCTTAAATAGGAAGAGGGGAAATCAGAATAACCACTTAATAAAGACAAGTCTAATAATTGTTTTGCTTGTCTAAAAATTCTTTAATCTTTAAACGTTGTTTTATGGCTAGGGATCAGCAGTGTGTTACATTGTCTTGTATTATATAAGTGTCTACTATTTTGACTAGTGAAATTTTGGGGATTATTTTTAACAAATAACAAGTATTTATATACAGGGTTATTTATGTAATCATGCGGAAAATAAAATGGTATACTAGTCTTTTATGTGGGAAAGCCTCTGTAAAATTTTAAAGTGATCCGAGGTACTTTATTATATTTGTTTGCAACCTGCAAAGATACGCTTCTGAACGGGGGAGTTATGCTATCTCGACGCGTTAACACACATGCCGCTTGTTTGTTTTGCAGGTAATCAGCTGTCTTAGTTGTCTATGGTCAGTGCGCCACACGTTCAGTGTTCAGCTCAGTGACTCTTCCCATTTTTGTTAAATTTTAAACTGTATTCCCAAATATCGATTATGCCAGAGTTCACATCGCAAGAGCACTGCGACATGATATAACCTATGGTGCAATGAATGAAAGTCTTGCAGGGGCTGTACGAAAATACGGGAGAAAATTTCCCCATAGCCGCAAACCTAATGAAAGAAAAATTTTAAATGCAGTGCAACGAGTTCGTGACACTGGATTTTGTTTACCAGGCCACAGAGAACGTGTAGTAAATCGTCCTGTGGAAATAGACGAAGAAGTTCTAGAATTACTAGAACAAGACCCTTCAATAAGCACCCGATACGCGAGAATCGTCGTTTTTACCCATACCACATAAAAAAGGAAGTGATTTTGTTGCACCGTATTACGTCAGATTGGTTAGTCATAGGCGACGCACTTCTACATAAAAAATAAGATAATTTTTTTTCCAAATTTTTTTATTTCTTAATATTTTTAACTCCTTTTGGTGGGGACAACCCACTGAATAGTTTTCCGTATGTTTAGGTAAATCACCCTGTATATAGATACAAGGGGTGGTGAGAATCTCTTTTTCAATGAAAATATTTCGACAGCTCTCTCTATAGTTCATGTTAAATAATAACCGCAGTATTCTTTTTTGTATAATAAAAACTCTACTACAATGCTTCCCCGATGCTAGTATATTAAAAGAGATATGCAAGAAAGCTATAACATAATATATATCTGTAACAGACCAGATTGATTGAGGGTACCTTTAATTTGTAACAGTGCATAATAAGATTCATTTAATAGTTTACATACATGTTCAACCTGAGACACCCAATTTAATTGTTGTCAACGTAGGTCCCTAGAAATTTAGTGATCTTTGGAAGTGGATTAGCTTTTAAGGCTATAGGTCTTCTCATATTAAAGTTCATAAACACTGTCTTGGTATCATTTAACATGAATTTATTTCGATCACACCATGCCTTCATACTATCAATCACAGAGTCTACTTTTTTTTCAGTTCATTCATTGACATAGCAGATACAGTTATTGTTGTATCGTCGGCATACATTATAGTGAAACCGTCCCTTAAATGTACTGGCAAGTCATTAATATAGAGCATGAATAATAGTGGACCTAATATTGAGCCTTAAGGAACTCCTAAAAATTTACATTGTATGTTTCTGACAGTGCATTGTTACATTTAACTGCAAGTTTCCACCCCTCCATATAGGAATTTATCCATTTCAATGGGTTTCCCCTTATGCCAATATTGGATAGCTTGATTGAGAGTCTATCTTTGTCAACAGTATCGAAGGCCTTTGTTAGGTCAAAAAATATAGACACAACATATTTGCCTTATTCTAACACTATTCTAAATTTCTAACCGATACAATTTTTTCAATTAATTTAGATATTGAATTTAGGGGAGAAATCTGTCTGTATTTGTCAATATCGTTTAAACTGCCTTTTTTATGAATCGGTGTGACACAAGCCTTTTTTAATATATTAGGGACCACACCTTGTTCCAGTGATAAATTAATTAGTATAATAAGGGATCAGTTATTACATCAATAATATTTTTAAGGACATGGGTAGTTAACTCATCAAAACCAGATGATTTCTTGTTTTTTAGGTTAGTAACATATCTAATAACTCATTTACAGTGACTGGAGGAAGAAATAGTGACTCCTCTGTATAGTTAGCGACTGTGCAAGGCAGGGGCATATTATAACGAAAGCATTCATTTATTTTCTCACCGGCAACAGACGCAAAATACTCCACAAAGTAGTTAGCTACATTACTTCCAGATATTACATTATTATTAATATTTAGAGTTACTTCCTTATTTTGATTATTTTGATTTCTACCTAAATTATTATTGATAAGAGACCTGGAAGATTCCAGTAATAGTTTTTCTTTGCAATTTTAATGTTACTTTTACATTCTTTTTTATATTATTTTTTTCTACTTGTGTATATTTTAACCAAATTAGGAACATTTGAATGTATCATTTCTGAGAACAAGATTTTCAGAGCCGTGCTCTCAGCTACTAGTTCTTGTGTTAACCAGCCTTTGTCCAATTTATTCGTTTTATTTTTTACAAGTTTATAAGGGCAACTAACATTAAAGCTCCACATTAATATCTCGACAAAGAGGTCAAAGGCTATATTTATGTCTAAATAATATATATCATTCCAATTTGTGGAGGTTAAGTGGTATTTTAGTTCACTTAAATTATTTTCATTTATGGTTCGTCTATGATATGTCGGTATATTAGTGTCCATATTACCATTTGTAGCCGTAAACGTATATGTTAGTATGAGGGCATAGTGATCTCCAAGCACAGGATTTACAACACTAACGTTATATGTTAGAAGGGGTAAATTAGTTATGTAATCAATACATGTTGAGCTAATGTGACCCCTTATATCTTTAAATACCCTGGTTGGTCATTTACAGTTTTAATTAATTCAAAAGCCTCAAGTAAGTCACATAATAGTTTTTTTTTTTCATCATAATCAGATGAATAATCAATATTAAAATCAAGAACAATATTTGGACATGTTCTGGATGCTAGTTTTACAACTTCAGCTGCATTTAAATTTTTTAAGAAAAGATTTAGATTATTATTCGTGGGTCTATATACGTTAATTGTTTTATTTTTTTATCAGAGATATTGATAGATATAGCACACATTTCTATGTTGCATTCAATAGATAGCTCATTGATTTTATAAATGTCACATGAGCGGAAATAGTTTTTAACCAGTATTAAGACGCCATCGTGAATATAGTCTGTTTGGGAGAAATGCGATATTAAAGCATAATTGGGCAAGAATATATTGCCAGTGTTGTTACCCACTATCCAGTGTTCTGTGATACACAGTATGGCTATGTTATTTTCTTCTACAAACATTTCAATTTCAATTAATTTATTTGTTATACATTGCACATTTACACGTACTATTTTAAGAGCTTCACTGTTTGCTACTGTACCATCTGAGATACATCGAGATCTAAAAAATGGGAATGTGTTTTACTAGTAATTGTATCAGAGGCATTTAAAGTTTCATCAATCACCGTCACACTGTTGTCCTGCCTTCTACTAGACTAAGATGTTATGCACAGATTGATTGCTATCAGTGTTTATAAATATTAAGTTCTTATGTTTCTTTTTATTAGTGGTCAAGCTGATTATTTGTTTGTAAATGTTCTTTTTGTTCAATAGCTTTATGTTATCATTTACATTTAATAAGCTGATTGTACCAGGGATATAATTATTAAGTTTTGTTACAAAATCACCTAACTTAACATTAAATTTGTGTATATATTTATTCAACTTGTGATTATTACTAAGAGGTACAGTTGCAATTAAAATGTTAAGATTTGCGCATTATTTCATTTTGTTGCAAATAACTCTGAAAAGTAGATACCTTCTTTTTGCATTAAAATTATTTGATCCTCCCATTATGACTACCTGGTCCTGGGTAGAGAGCGTGCTAGTCAATAAATCCATGTTCTCTATTACTTGTTCAAAGGTGGCACCAGGTTTAATGATGGTCTCAACGTGATACTCATTATGGTTTAGTTTATTTCTCAATATTCTGTTCATTTTACATCCAGCCTCATCACATAATATTAAAATTATTTTACAATGATGTGAGTTTTTATGTATATTATTGATACAGTTAGTCGTTTTATTCATTGTTAGAATGACAGTTATTGATGAAGTTTTTTTATTGCTGATGGGATCCTTTCTTGATTTCTCCTGAGATTTTGTGGTTTATATTTTAGGTTATTTAATTCATTTACACTTTTTTGGATTTTCATCTTTAGGTCTTCCACAAACTTTTGCATTATGCCGTTTTCTTTCTTAATTCATTTATTTCTTTCTCATATTGTACTAATTTATTTACTTCATTAGATAAATCTTCTTCAATTTCGAAGTATCACATAAGCATTAGGTCTTCTTCATGGAATTCATTCAATTTAGAAAAACTACCACCAACTGAAGGATCAGCTGAACAACACTGTTACAGGGCCTATTTTCCAATTCAAACTTGGCTTAGTAACAAACTTATGGTTACGGATTGAGGATGGAAGCACCATCTAACCGGAATAATGCCTAAATTGACAGAAAAAGAATTAATTCCTGAAAGTTTGCTGAAAACTATCTGCTGCAGCTGTGAAACTGGTGGTGATAGTAAAAGGTGTGGCTGTCGCAAACATGGAATAAAATGCTCCAATTGTCACGGATCTGAAAACTGTTCTATCGCTGAAAAACAACCATTAGAGGAAATCAGTGATTCGGAGAAAATTGATCAAGAAGCAATAACAAATTTTTAAATCAGTATTGGAAATAAAGATCTTGGTGAACTTGAGGACCTTGACGAAGTCGAAGACCTTGTCGAAAATCCTGAAGAAACCAAAAGCTCAGTGTGTTAAAGCGACTGGCTAGCTGGCTGAGTTGCCTAGCGAAGTGGGATTCGATTCCCGCAAGGCGAAACAATTTTTCATTAAAAAAATTGCCCCAAGAGTGGTTCGGAGTCCACATTAAACTGTAGAGCCTCGTCTCTCTTTGCCTAGCACAAGATCCTTGAGATCTTCCAAGGGGTTACTTCGGTAACTTGAGAGGCGGTTAAGAAAACATTTTAAGAAACATTTTTTTTTTAAGTGCAGTTTTGATTTTATATTTCTACTTTGTGAATTGAAATAATTTTAAATATTTGTTTTAATAAAATTATTTTCAATTTATTTTTGTCCATGAAGCATAAAAAAAAAATTTCTTGCACAAAAACGGTAATTTTCAGCAATTTTTTATTATAAAATTGTTGAATTTGTTTTTCAACAGCCCGAACCTTAAACGGTTAATCAAAGTTCCCATATTTTATATTACATTGTTTTACAGCACTCTCAACACTTCATTTCGATAAACAATGAAGAATTCGTGACATTTACGGAAAAATCGATCTTGAAAAAAATTTTTATTTTGGTTTTTATTCCCATTTTTGACAATGTTTTTCCGTAGTAACAGTATGATTTTTTTACACCATCTTAAAGCAAAGGTTTCAATGAAAAAAATTCCGTCGTAAAATTTTCAAAAATGAAAATTTTGTTAGTCAACTTTTTTTATTGAAAATTTGCTCTTTTTCAAATAAAATTTGCATTAAATCAAAAAACAAATATTTCACCTCAAAAAAATACTGCTTATTGGAGACGTAAAAATGTACATTTTCACCAAATTTCATTAAAATTTAACTATTTTTGTGGGAGATAAAAATTAAAAATCAAAAAATTGGTTTTTGGCGTTTTTCTCAATAGTTTTGAGGTTATGTTGAAAAATGGCTGAAATAAAAGTTGTAGATTTTTCAATTATCTACAACTTTTGTATTTAACTTTTTTCGATAGGAGGTCCTAGTTTTGCCGGAATCGTAAAAACCACATTTCTCCCCTAACAACATCTCTTCTTCCACCTCCACCCTACTTCTGGTTATCTGTTGGGGTCCAATCGATTTTTCCCCATTTAGATACCATTAATCCTAAATTTTCCGACCATCCATATACTGCTAAGATTTTTTTTTTTTTTTTTAATTATTGGCACTGGACTATAAATGCTAGTTGTCATAATTAAAATACTCGCCAACTAGCCCTGTCTCATTCTAATACAGCTCTTTTTGAAAAGTCGCCTTATTACACAGGAATTAGTTTCTATTACAAATTACAAAATAATTGCTATTACATTTATAGTGGAGCAGATCTGGAAGAAAACCAGACCCGAATAAGGAAACATCCGATTGTGATTTTTTCTTTTTCCAATTAGTAAAGTTGGGTCCCCCCCAACATTCCGACACATTTGTGCTGAAAGGGGGGGAGGAGGAAAGGACATGTTAAATGTATGGGAAAATGGTTTTTCGAAGATAATTCGCCGGCTTTTCATCTGATGAGAAAAATCTTCAGACCAAAAATGAAGAGCTCACAAAAATAAACAAATTTTGTTCCCAACCTCATCAACGTCAGACTATTGATTCGCGAGATATCGCGAATCCAAGGTGCAAAAATAAATCATTTTTTACTATGAAGGAGTAGAGTTGAGGACCCAATTTTTATTTAATAGAAGGGTATTGGCGGATATTCTATTGGGCCGGAGGCTGGGGGCGGTGGGATAATTAGGAGGAGAGAGAGAGAGAGGGATAACTCCCCGTGCAATTGACCTATCACGATCAGACCGACGTACATTTTTTTACTTTATTATTTGCTACAAGATAACATTCGCATAAAATGATTTTTTTCGCCAACAAACGATTAGTGAGCGAAATAAAAATTGCACGTTTTTTCAAACAGTTTCTTTGCCATCCTCTAGCTCCCTTCCTAATCATTTTATCGCGTTCTGGCCGGGCGGAAATTAAACGCAAATAAAAAAGCTATCAAGTGGCCAAAAGGATTTTCCTCCCATCGTGCCAAAAAAATTGTTCGGAAAATAACGTGTCATTTTTATTTCGCGCACCAAGCGTTTGTTTGCGAAAAAATCATTTTATGTGAGTACTATCTTGTAACAAATTAAAAAATGTATGAACAGCATGTGAAATATTCTCGTTTTCCCTCTCTCCCTCCCCTCCTAATTAGCCCACCACCCCTAGCTTCCGGCCCAACAGAATATCCGCCAATACCCTTCTATTAAATAACAATTGGGTCCTCAACTCCACACCTTCATGATAAAAAGTGAAATTTAATTTTTCAATTTTTGCACCTTGGATTCGTGATATCTCGCGAATCAATGGTTTGAAGTCGATGAGGTTGGGAACAAAATTTACTTATTTTCGTGAGCTCTTCATTTTTGGTCTGAAGATTTTTTTCGTCAGATCAAAAGCCGCCGAGTTATCTTCGAAAAACCATTTTCCCATACATTTAACATGTCATTTCCCCCTCCCTCCCTTTGACTTCCTCGGCACAAATGTGTCGGAATGTTGGGGGAACACAACTTTATTTATTGGCAAAAGAAAAAAAACACAATCGGACGTTTCCTTATTCCAAAGCCAGATCTGCTCCACACTATTACAAAATGTGATTTTATTTTTTTGCAAAATGTCATTCTCCTATAAACCAGAAGAAAATTTTAAATATAATTTACATTAGTTTTTCTGTGATAATTTTTTCTTTGCTGCTCAGTTGTTTGTTTCTCAGTGGCATCAGTTTCCTCAGAAAAAAGCTCATCAGACCAGCTTAAGAAACAAAAATTTATCTCAAACACTGCCATGAAAATCGAACGTAACGCATTATCTAGAACACCCTGTACATGTTGTACCACTTTGTAGATATTATTGTCCACAGCAGCAAAAAACACAAATAAACTTTCATTTCCAGGTAGAGTCAGGATACATTTTAAAGTTAGAAATGGTTCTAAGAGAATTTTTAAAAGATGTAGATGAGATAGACATGAATAAGACAATGGCCACTAATACCTCTGTTTTATTTAATATTGGCAAAAGCGTTTTTTATCGAAAGAAGAAAATTTCGAAAGGGTAAGATATATTTTATACATTATATATCTCACGAATTGTTCACATACGAAGTATTACAACTAAAAATATTCTTGAACACTAAACTATTTCTGGAGATGAGACAAAGCTGGCTTTGAATCATCCTGAGAAATCTTTAAAAATTTATATCTATTTTGTTTTTAAATTATAGGTTATGTTAATTAATCAATATGTTAATAATTTTTATACTTACAGACCTCTGTTCAAAACTGGATCCATCACTGATATAGATTACTGTGAAATAGTTGTACCAAAAATGGAGACGGCCTTAAATTTTTTTAAAGGTGTACAAGACCAAAGTACACCTTTTGTGTCTTTCTCTTATTTAAATCTTCTGAAAGCATTGCTATCTGCGGGAGCAGGAAATAAGAAATCAGCAGTAGGTGCAGCGATACCAGTGTTAAAATATAAATGTAATTTTTGTAATATAAGTTTTTCCACTGATGCAGATGTTTTACAACATTTAGAACTATTACATAAAATGGAGCCGTCTGTATTGTGTATAAAATGTAAAAAGTCGTGCACCATTAATTATTTAGCAAGCACAAGATGGAAACATTCCTGCGCTACTGCGCAGACCTCAAACGTGGCAGGGCATGTCATAACTCTTTAAAAATGATAATTTAATTGTTAGAGATTCTATCTCTTAGGTGACTAAGCTTAATTTATGTATTATGTTAAACACAGTAAACCGTAGGTGAAAATTATGTCATTAATATAGCAAACATGTTAATTTTTTATAATATCTATCTCAATAGTGATAATAATAATTATTTCTTTTGCCAAACTTTGTTTTTATTTGTCGATCACCAATTACCATAAAAATCAATCACTAAACACAAAGAGAAAATTAAATATCACAAAATCATTTTATTCAGAGAGTAAATTTATTCTGTATCATTAGACGTAATACATGATGTGTAAAACAGGTCATTAAATAGCAAAAATAGATATAGTTGAAATCACAAATTCACGTCATTATTTTTTAATGTCCAGATCAAACTATCTCAAGGTCAGACAGAAATACAAATATTTTGTAATGAAAATATATAGATAATAATAGCACGAGGTACAATGAATTTTAACATGCGGTGTCGCATTTAATTTTACAATTCACCTCATGAATTTATTGCAATGGTAAAAGGGAATATACGTTGCGTTTTTCCTGATCAATGTACTCAACTAATTTCACCAGCATGTCTCTGACTACCGCATTCAGCCTTTTATTCACTACACGCTAACGAATTGAAAGAGAACTGACAGAAAGCTGAACGTTGGTTGTGGTTACGACTAACGCTTGTAATTTTCATTTGAAAAATGCATCATTATCCTCGGAATTTCTGTCCTATCTTAGCAGATGTGACATTCGTTATTTATATCCTATGCGCTTTGTATTTACAAAGATAGAAAAATCGCATGTGGTTGACGAGTACATACATTGATGACATGAACCACAACATTCGTGATTTCAACTAGGTATAGGTATACAAAAATTCAAAAAATTACATTGTTATTTAAGAAAACAAACAGCAGATAAACATTGCAATATATACCGTCTGTCTATTTGACGAGGGCCACACCAAATGTCTCATTTAATATCTATTGTAGAAGAATAAAGTTTTGGAAACAGTTATCCCATTTTTGTGAGCTATATTTCAGTAAAAAGAAATTTGAAATCCATAGCCTACTTTGTGCGATATATTTAAAAAACTTGAAAAATAGGAAAACCACAAACGGTTATAGCTTCCTTATTTGAAGAGATACGAAAAAAATTAAAAGGATGAAAGTTGATGGCAAAGACAATAAGAATAATAATGTGTATCAAAAAATTCGAAAAATGCAGTTGGCTTTGACATACACTCCTGTGCAAAAATGGAAAGAACAAATCTCAAAGTAGGCCATGACACCATTAATTCCGTTTATTTTTTCTCTTTCCAACGATATAAAACATGTCACAAAAATTTTAACTGATATCGTCAATATTTAATATTTTACGAAAACCACAATTCATATCATTTTCATTATCAAGATGGCTGCAAGTAAAGATGTGCATGTAGAAGACTCTAAGTTTAAATATTGCAAAACTAAGGTTTTTGCACATTTTATTTGTACAAATTGTCACAGAGTCTTTCAGAAGAGATGTTTAATGCGTGACAAATCTGGAATCTCAATTTCCAGTGAAAACAAAATAATTTGCTGTAAAAAAGATAATGAATGGAATGAAGAAAACCTAGAATTAAGTATTCTGGAAAGAACAGTAAGTGAATTGCATGAGGATAATGAAATTAAAACTGACTACATTCAGAAGAGAAAAAAGGAATATGACTTAATGGTACAAGAGGTTTTAACAATGGAAAATTCCCTCAATAAAATTATTCAGGGGCAACAAAAGCTAATAGATATATTAAAGCAGGAGATAAGGGACATGAACAAACATAATCATAAAAAGAATATAAATACACAAGCAAAACACACCCAAACAGTTAAAATACCAATGATATCTCAAACTACAAACACATATGTAATAACTAGGAAGGAAGCTGAAATACAAAAATATTTGTTTTAGAAAAGATGTAACCACAACTAAACCTAATATTGACATGGGGTGAAAAGAAACACATAATACTACATTCAAACGACAAGTACAAACATATAAAAAATTAAATGCTGATCAACATTTAAGAAATAAGGGAAAAAACCAGACATTGATAGTACCATACCGCTAGTTGTACAGGGCAGCACCAAAAATTTAAACATAGAATTGGCCAAGACATGTAATCCAAATGCGATTGTAAAAACAACAAAAAAAAAAGATACTTTTATTAACTAATGATGAAGACATAATGTGGCAAATGAGAAGACTAATTGACGTAAACAAATATGAAGTCATTTCAGTAAGAAAGCCTGGAGCACGTTTAAACCAAGTGCTGGAAAATTCTGAGTCACTATCAAAAGGTTCTACCCTGCAAGATTATATCATAATAATAGGTGGCTGTAATGATATTGACAAAAATGAAAGGACATCTTTTCGTTTTATTTGCAACAAACTCAAGCTGTGCTCACACACCAACACGTTTGCATCTATCCCTTATTACAAAAATACCACCGAGGGGAATAAACATATTTATAAGATTTATAAGACTAAATGACTTTTTATGTAAATTCAACAGTTGCACAGAAGGTTTTCATAAATATATTAGTAAAATCTTTTATTAATATAGACAGATATGACAATAATCTGGCGGAGAAAGAATTTGAATTCTCCATAATATACTGCGGCAACATTAATATGTATATTATATGTATGTATACACCCCCTCTCACAAATGTAAATATATTACTAGAGAGATTGGAAATATTGTTATCCTAGTTACCACCAAATTCATCGATTGTACTGGCCGGAGATCTAAACATAAATTTCACCGATAAAACTTCTATGAATACTTAGATGCTGATTAATTTGCTTACCTCGTTCAATCTGTCGATGCACATAGATACTCCTATACGATTATCGCAGTTTTCGGCCTCCACAATCGATTGTTTTTGTTCTAATTTAAATAAGCAACATATTTCTTGTTCTGTAGTTGCAGCAGGTTTGTCTGGTCATGAAGCCATTCATCGTGTTTTGCATTTAAATATGAAAAATTCCACTTGTTAATTTAAGTACGGGAGAATTTTTAGTAGAAACAATTATAAAAGGCTCTATCAATTTTGCCAAGAGATAAATTGGGAGTGTTTACTAAATTTGCCAGATTCGTTCAACTTGTTTCACAAATCACTTGTTGATGCTTTCAACTCTGTCTTTCCGATCCAGAAAATAAAAATAAAAAGCCATGGATTACCCAAGTGATAAAAATTTTTGGAAAAAATTTACGCTCACTACGACTCCTCATTAGAAAATATACAGTCAACAGGTGTTCATGAATACTTCAGTAAATACCGAAGTGTATATAGAAGGATTATACAAGTTGCAAAGAAAAGTTATTACAAAAGCAGACCCACAGCGGCATCAAATAAATCAAAAGAGAGCTGGGCCACTATTAATAATTTAAGGGGGAAAACAGTCAAGCTCCTCCCCAATTTGATCTCAACTTCAATGATACTAACAATTATTACTGTAGCATAGGAAAAAAATTTACCGAAAGTATCGTTGCAACAAATGATCCTATAGATTACCTTAATAATATTAGTATTCCCAGTAGCTTTAATTTGACCTCTACCAATATTGAGGAACTAAAAAAAATTATTAAGGATATTAATAATAAAAAAAAGTTCGGGAGTGGACAACTTATCTGCAAAAATTATTGAAAACTTACCAGTTAGAACACTAAATGCATTAGTCTGCCTAATAAACCACTCTTTTGAAACAGGCGTATTTCCCCCCTCGTTAAAAACCTCAATTGTAATTCCACTTCACAAGCGCGGCGGTACTGATGACCCTTCGAACTTCAGACCTATATCATTACTATGTACTCTTTCTAAAATAATCGAAAACTTGTTAAAAAAAGGTTGCATGATTTCATAAATCTCCATAAAATACTAAATTTAGATTTCAAAGTAATAAATGCACTGGTGATGCTATGTTTGATTTTTTAACTGAACTCTACACAAAAAGAAATGAGGGCAAGGCAGTTACAGCTGTATTTTGTGACTTGTCAACAGCCTTTGACTGCGTGAACCACGTTATATTGCTTGACGTGTTACGGAATTTTGGGCACATCTTTTCTCTGGTTCCAATTCTACCTTAGTGACTGCAAACAGAAAGTAAAATCACTAGAGAACTACTCTGATGAAGTTAATATAAGTTGCAGCGTCCCGCAAGGATCAGTACTTGGTCCAGTTCTCTTTTTACTGTACATTAACGACCTTGCATCTGTAAATATAACAGGTAATTTCAGTCTTTTTGCTGACGATACAACAATTTTATGGCACAATAAAGACCTAGAGATATTACATGAATTGATATGCTCTGACATACAATTGGTAAAAAAAAAACGGTGTGATGCGAATCTGCTTGCTCTTAATATATCCAAGACCAATGTGGTAACTTTTGGATGCAATTTAGATTACATTCCCTTAGATAGCAATATACTTGAAACTAGAACATATGTAAAGTTTCTAGGATTGTATATCGATAATAAATTATAGAAGACTAGAATAGAAAAACGTTTATTGTATTATATATATAGATACACATGTACAACACAAAAGGTGACGTTCGTGTAAACGTTCTTCCACGCCACAAAAAAAAAAAAAAAAAACAAATAAGTTTACAGTAAACAATAAAGAGCTTATATTATCCTAACAAACATTTAAAAACGAAAAACATATAGAGAGAACCGATTCAACCCGAAACAGCTGCGAACAGGAAAGCGAATGACACCTGCACAGATCCCCCCACACGACATGGAGAAATTGATGCGTGGCAACACTCATCAACTCCCCATATCACACAAGAAGTCCGCATGGGCACCACTCCCCTAAATTAAAGTTGATGGACATATAACAAACCTAAGTAAGAAGTTAGCTAAGGGGTGTTATGCAATTCGCATAATATCTAACGATCTGGGTTACTCCATGGCAAAGGCAACCTACTTTGCCCTGATAGAAGCCCATTTAAGATATGGTATTCCATTTTGGGGATCGTGCAGTCAGGAACTACTAACTAGTATTCTTATTTTACAAATAAGATTGTTAAGATATATTTCTAAAGCACGGTTTAGAGACCCATGTAAGCCGCTCTTCTCTCTCTCATAAAATCTTAGTAATTTCAATATTTATACATGAGACTGTGTGTATAATTCATAAAAACAAAAATGTGTTTGACTTGCCTGATAACCACTATAATATCCGCCAAGTCGATAATATTCAATTGCCTATTCCTACTTCAAGCCTTGCAAAAAATTCGATAATTTATGGCAGTAAAAAAATTTATAGTCATTTACCAGTATCCCTAAAAAGTATATCTTCTCTGAAACTTTTCAGAAAAGTGGTAAAAGATTGGCTAATTGACAGGCCCTATTATAGCTTGCAGGAATACTACAATGCAAGAATGTAACTTGTGTTGTTCTTTCATACTTCTATATAATTCATATTATTGACATTTATAATATTTATTTCATGGAAATATGCATATATTTGTCTATATGTAGGTATAATTGTACTTTAACGACTAAACAATAGTGTTTGTATCTTGTATTTTTATATATCCATATTTTTGTGTTTATAGTATTTATCTTGCCAAAGTATGCAGGTATCTTTTGTTTCTATATAGGTTGTACTTAATGACCTAAACCAATATTGTTTGTATCTAATAACTTTGTCAATAAGATTATTTCTTTGGACAATAAAGTATATTTCTTTCTCTATCTCTCTCTCATTGAATCGTAATTTGTGGAATTTTTTTAAAAAACTTATATTATAACCTTGATACTGGGCTAAAGAAAACTTTTTAATATAATAAATTTTCCCACCAAATTGCATCAAGATCAGACTTTTAGTTTTTGCATAATAATTTTGAGAAAATCGTGAAAAATGCTGTTCTGTTTAAAAAGGCAAGTAGTCTGTTGTACATAAGGGTTTCTAAAATTTTTTAAAAAACTGATAACATACTGGTCCATAATATCCTAGAACTTTCTCTCCATTTTTAAACAAAGGTATTACTATTGCTAGTTTCAGTGCCTCAGAAAAAAGATGCGTTGTATATATTTGCAAGTGAGACAGCAAGTGCATTTATACATTGCTTCAAAAGCTTTGATGATATGCCATCAAAGCCACTTGAGGTGGTGTTTGCTTTAAAACCCTTTATCACTATGCATATTTCTTCTTCTAAAGTAGGGTAAATGAACATAAATTTTTTATTTGTGATGATTAATTCATTGTAGTTTTTATGAGGCTGGTTTATATTTTTTTATAAATTAGGAACAGTTTCAACAAAAAATTTATTAAATTTATTGGCTTGAGCCTGGAAACCATTGCTAGTAGGTAGTTTTAGTTTCACATTACCAATAGTTTATTAATTAGGTGCCATGTGCATTTTGATTTAATAATAATAATAATGACTTATTGGTGCTACTATACAAAGGTACTTACACAAGTCAAGAGAACTACAATTTAAAAATAAAATTGACATGAAATTTATATTAAAATATAATAAAAAAATACACAATACACAAAGAAATGTGCAGACATGCTACATTAGCTCCATATAATAAAAAAGACAACATATATAGTAAAATAGAAATTACAAGTTGAAAATACTATAGAAAGCTTTGTTTTTTAAGTAATATTTAATTTTGTTCTTAAATTGTGTGAAAGTTAAGTCTATTACATAATCGGGGAGTACATTGTACATTTTTATGCAGTGACAGCTAGTTCCGTCTCTATTACATGAGAGTCTCAGATAGTTGTGAGCTATTCTTTCTCTATTTCGAGTATAGTAATTATATATATCACAATGTTTAGTAAAGTTTTGCCTCTGTTTTATAAATTTCTAGTTAATTCTAGTATGTACACTGTATGGTAGGAATCTGGAATTGGTTAAGAGGGTGGTTAATAAAAGTTATTAAACCACAGCACTTAGGCCCCATAGGGCCTCTTGTATATCCTCCCTGTAGGCAAATCCTTGCCTAGGCCTCCGACCAACCTAATCTTGCGAAATAGGTGATGATGCTGCCTAGAGGCCATCTGCCTTACATCGGCCAAAGTAGGCCAATGTTCTTCCAAAATAGATTCTCTGATTGACAACCTCTACAGAGGTGTTTCGCTTAATCTCATATTATGGAGATGTTTCCTTAACGGACAGTGTCCAGTCTAGATTCCCGTTATAAAACGTAGGTTCCTTCTGGATATTGCCAGATAGTCCATTGCTGTACTCTTTTTGGGATATTTTAGTAGTTCCCTAGCAGCATAGGGCAAATAAATTTAATTTTATAAATTGCTCACGGTAACACTCTCTGTAACCTACTTGAGCTATGATTCTAATGCATTTTTCTACTCCCTTATGTAAATTTGCTGTTTTCCGTACAGTCTGTAGAATGGATAAGTGGGCCATTCCAGTTAACTGAACGGATATATTTCATATACGTTCTAGGATGGATATGAAATCGACCAATCACAGTTCGTGTATTAAGTACATAGGCAACTATTCGTTTAAAAAAATTCAAGTTGGTGCATAAGCTGTCAAAGTAATTGTCAGTAGTTGTCAGTGTGTATATTCGTGCAGTTTGGGCTAGAAAATAATTTAAAATGAGTGATTCCAGTGAAGAATCGATAAACAGTATACCACCTAAAATTTTATTGAAATTATTATATACAGACAAAATTTTAGAGGAGGAGGATTTTAGGTATCGTGTCAAGATGGCGAATGAGTAAGTCACGCACTCGCTACCTCTCTTATACTTTGTTATAAATCCAAGTTACAAGTTTTAATAATTAGTGCAAAATACATATCAGGTGTAACAATATTCTAAAGCATTCAGAGAAGCTATAGTAGACACTGTTTTTTACTTGCTTTATCTCTGTTTTGGTTGATAACGTGTATAACGTATAATAACAATATGGGTTTGACAAAAAAGGACCTTGAGGAAATCGCCATCATAGTTGAAAACAAGACCAAAAATATCTTAACAGAAGAAAATCTTCAAAAACTGGTGGATAAAGTGATAAAAAATATCACGGAGAAATATGATGCAACAATGAAAATGCAACAGTCATTAATCGACCAATGTAATGTGGATCTGGTAGTAGCGAAAAAAACCATCAAAGAACTTCGAATGAGCCTAGATGCACAAGAACAATACTCCAGAAATAATAATATAAGAATATTTGGTATTCAGGAAAATGAGGAAGTAGACTTAAAGAAAATCGTATTAAATTTATTTCAAGATACTATGAAGGTAAAAAACATAAATGAAGGAGCCATAAAAAGGTGTCATCGTGTACAACAAAGAAATGTAAACACTGATAACGCTCGACCTCCTGCAATCTTGGTAAGATTCACCGATATCTCAATGCGTGAAACTGTGCTAAAAAACAGAAAATTATTAAAATCAAGAAATATTTTCATTCAAGAGGACCTAACGAAATATAGATTGACTCTTATGAGTAATTTGTTAAAAACATTTAAAAAAAAAGATGTATGGTGTTACAACGGCAACATATATGTCAGATGCAATGATGTTGTGCAACGAGTTTACAGCGAGGACGATATTCCAACTGTTAAACCAAATTAATACCATTATTATAATATATATAATCTTAAAATATTTACGAAAATATAAGAATTGTTATTATTATTTGATTTGCTATTTGCTGCACTTAGTAATGTTTTTTTTCTTTCAATCCAGTATAAATAAACACATACGGTGAGATATATTTTACACACACAAATAATTTGGATTTTAGTTTTGAAATAAATTATTTTATTTTATTAATTATGTTGAGATACCTATTTTTAATACAGGCATGTCTCTCGTAAACTAGGGTTTTTCTATTGTGTTTTATTAGGTACTTCCTATGATAACTAATTATGACAAACACATTGTTTTTTTATACTTATGTTTTTCTTTAAATAAATGAAACAAGTAACAGGTATATACATATTATATGAGGTAGTGTTTCACAGTATTTTGCTTTACTTATTCAATCTCTCTAAACTTTGTCTTTTCTAATAACTTCTTATTAGCAATTCTTTTCTGTCCATTTTCTTTAATTTCTTTTATTTTAGATGAATCTTAGTATTGCACATATTAATGTGAGATCGCTGGTAGCAAACTTCAATGAATTTCGGGATCAAATAAGCAGGTATAATTATGATTTAATAGGGGTGACGGAAACATGGATTGTCTACAGTTATTTGCAGTGACATGGTAAAAATTGACCGGTAGTTTTATCAGGAAAGATCGTCGAACGCGAGGCGGGGGAGTTGGTATGTATATAAAAAATAAAATAAAATACAATGTTTTAATAAGCGATTGTCAAGAATACATTGAGCATATTTGGTTGAAAATAAAATATAACCAACACGAACTTGCTGTTGGTGTTGTGTACCGACCTCCTAATACTAATATAACATCATTTTTTTACAATTTTGAGGATACGGTAATAGATATTTATGCAAATTTTAACAATGTAATATGTTGTGGTGATTTTAATATTAATATATTAAATATAAATTCTAATGTGTGTTCGCAATTTAACTCGATCTTGGATACATTCAACCTTAAACAAGTAATTAACGAGCCAACACACATCACGAATACAACTGCATCCATAATAGACTTAATTTTGGTAAATTTTGAAAATGAAAATGAAACTTGTGTAACTGGAGTTATGGATATTCAAATATCAGATCATCTACTTACTTACTGTAAAATCAGTCAAAGCTTGACGAAAGTGAATTCCAAAAAAATTTGTTACAGGCCTCTAAAAAATATAAATTTTAATAATTTTCAAAAAGATCTAGAATCTTTGCCTTGGAATCTAATATATAGCGTAGACAATATTGATGAAAAAATTTCATTTTTTAACAACAATATTATTGAGCTGTTTGATTTTCACGCCCCTATTAAAACTTTTACTATTAAAAAGGATATCTATGCACCTTGGATAACTGAAAACACAAACTTAATGCAGAAATTAAGGGACAAAGCATTAAAAAAATATAAACAAACAGGTACACCTAAACATCGGACATACTATAAACAATTGAGAAACTTGACAAACTCTGCCATAAAAACGGAAAAAAAGGTTTATTTGAGATTTAAACTGCAAAATTCCAATATTAAAGACAAGTGGAAAGAACTAAATAAACTGAATATTGCACAAAATAAAAACCTCAATATACCGGACAACTTAAAAGATGCTGATGCAATCAACAATTTCTTTATTAACTCTGCCGTTCACAATTCCTTGCTCGATGACAACTTAATAAACTTTTATTTGAACAATGTTAAGCAGGGTGTGCCTAGTTTATTTTCTTTCGAACTAACTAATGAATTTACCGTGGCTAACATAATAAAGAATATAAAGTCAACAGCATTCGGCTTAGATATGTTAAATATAACTCTTATCCAACTTTGCTGTCCTTTTATAATCCCATTTATCACACACATCATCAATGAATGCATAAAAACTGAATATTTTCCCGTGGAATGGAAAAAAGCTAAAGTCATACCTCTACCGAAGGTTAGCAATCCGACTGTTTTCAGTGATCTAAGATCCATAAGTATCTTACCTGTTTTGTCAAAAGTATTTGAAAAAGTTATGGAATTACAGATAAGAGTACATCTAAACGCCAATAACATATTACCAACTAAACAATCGGGGTTTAGACAGGGTTATAGTTGTGCTACAGCTCTCTTGGATATAACAGATGACATTATTAAAGCTAGCGACGAAAATAAGATTAGTATTTTAATTTTATTAGACTATTCCAAGGCATTCGATATGATAAATCATACTATATTAATATCTATGTTGCATTTCCTTGGATTTAATGACAGTGCTTGCACACTGTTATCCTCTTTTCTAACGGATAGGTTTCAGCAAGTTCACTTTGACAACAGCACATCAGAACCACGTAATGTTTTAGCAGGTGTTCCTCAAGGGAGTATCATAGGTCCACTTTTGTACACAGTTTATACGTCAACTTTCTGCGAATCATTAAAATTTTGTAAATTTCACTTTTACACTGATGATACACAATTATATTGTTCCTTCAATTTGAGCGACTTAGAGGAATCCAACCAACTGATCAACAAGGATTTAGATGCACTTTTTACCGTTTCAGTTAACCATTTGTTGAAGATTAACCCTAGTAAATCCTGTGCCGTACTATTTTGTACTGAAAATATAAGAAATACTATTTACAATGATCTTAGTTTGCGTATTGGGAATGATATAATACCGTTTAAAAATTATTCTAAAAGTTTGGGTCTTATAATTGATAGTAAACTTCGATTTAAAGAACATGTTGCAAGCAAATTGCAGAAAGGATATTTATCTTTAAAAATGATATGTACACAGCGACACTTTCTAGACCATGATATTAAAAAAAATTTATGCGACTCTCTTGTATTATCCCAATTCAATCACTGTGATAGTGTTTACGGACCCTGTTTAGACGCCACTGACGTTCGACGCATACAGAAACTTCAAAACTCCTGTTTACGTCTTATTTATGGAATCAGAAGGCGCCACCGAATATCTCATAAACTCCAAGATATTAAATGGTTAAACATGTATAATCGGCGGCAACTTCACATGACTTGCTTATATTTCAAAATTTTAAAATTGAAACCACCATCTTATTTACATGATAAATTAAAATTTAGAACTGATGTGCACAATATAAATATTCGCAGAAAAGATATACTTATCATTCCTCAACACCGCAAAGAAATTTTTAAACGGTCTTTTTCATATAACGCTGCAAAATGTATTAACAAAATTGGTGACATGGATCTTAACTTATCATATAATTCGGTCAAAATTAAACTGAAAAAGCATTTATTGCAAAACCAGCGATCACATTAATTCTTCAACGTTTTCATTT
The DNA here is from genome assembly GCA_963675555.1 of Leptura quadrifasciata. NCBI lineage: Eukaryota > Metazoa > Arthropoda > Insecta > Coleoptera > Cerambycidae > Leptura > Leptura quadrifasciata. Next base: position 114,046,811 of record OY776674.1, on the reverse strand, counting down.
TTTCTTCCTTTCTTCCTTCTGCTTCTTCTCTGTCTTTTTTCTCTTTCTTCATTCCTATTTCTCCATCTTTATAAATTGTATTTTATAATTTACCGAGTATTGGTGGAAGAGCAGAATCTGTTATTTCAGAATTCTGAACCTTTACCGTTTATTTATCACAATTAAATTTTATTTTGTTAAATATTTTGTATGTACATATTGATAAATAATAAATGAGTTATTATTATTATTATTATATTATGACAAAAAAAAAGTAGCTATATGCGGGGATTGAACCTATGATCTTTTGCTATAAAAGCGTAGATATAACCACTAGGCTACTGCCGCTTTTATAAAGTGTTTTCACCTAGAGCATAAGATTAAGCAGTAGCTAAGTTTGTATATTAAAATTTGATTAAAACTATTATTTGTAGTTTTTTCTTAATCCGGTCGTAGAAAAAGTATACTGTACAGCTCGAGTGGATTATCCATATCGCACTCGAAAGATTGAGGCACTCCGCCTACGGCGTCGTGCTCAATTTTCTTTCTCGTGCGATATGGCTATCATATCCACTCTTGTTGCACAAACTACTATTACGTTGTGGGCTAAATGCTTTAGATGAGTGAGTTGGGTGACCCCAATCTAATATAATAGCATAGGATATGTTTGAATGAAAAAAACTATAGTAAACTACCAGTAAGGTTTTATGTGACACACTATTCGCTAGATTCCTTATTAGAAAAATTACTTTTGAAAGCTTACCAGACAGGTACTCGATGTGTTTTTCCCATGTTAGTATTGGATCAATGTAGACCCCTAAAAATTTTACTGGCTGACAATCTGAATTACAATTTGGTAAGTTACGTGATGTGAGAATTAATGTTTGAGTTTTACTTTCATTTATGCTTAATGCATTTTGCTGTAAACCAAGCCTTAAAATTTGAGTGTGTGTTTGACACATCACGTTGAATTACATCTAACGATGGATCTTGAAACAGTTTGGTTTTATCATCTGCAAACAGAATAGAGTCAGCATCCGGACAACAGTTTGGTAGGTGGTCGTTGATGTATATTAAGAAGAGAATGGGTCCTAAGACAGAACCTTATGGTACGCCATGCTTGACCAACTGCTGGTCGGATGTGCACCCATTATAGCTCACATACTGCAATCTGTCCGAAAGGTAAGAGCTAATTAATGCTATACTATAGTCTGTTTTTAAACCAGGAGGACTCTTTCGAATTTGCCGCGCTAAATCATACACATGTGATTGGCTGCGCGCTTGCCAGTTTTACACTAGGCCAAATCGTAAATTTTGACATACATGATGGTTGAATATTTCAACCAAATTTCAAAGTGTCCTCATTAATTATTTATCATCACTCATTCCCGTTTGTAGAAATTTGAAAGCAAAAGGAAACAGTTATGTACAGAACTAATTATATGTTATTTATATTTATTATATATATATATATATTCTGGAAGTTTTTCAAAATGGATGTTGTGGCAAATTCAAGTTTAGTGGAAGTTCCACCAGTAAAGAAACGCAAACGATTAGATTTGGGTGCTTTAGCATTATCTGAGAAGCAATGTGTAATAAATATGTATAAACAGATGTTGAGTGGAAAAACAATGGTCAAAATGTGTAAAATCGTATCTACAATTATGAATGCAGTGAGTGAGATATATTAAACAATGTAAGATTTGTAACATAGCTATTTTAAACACTTTTACTGTTAGGAATTGCAAGATCAACTGTATTCCGTACGATAAGGGAATAGAGAAAGACTAGGAATTATTACCATATTTGATGAAACAATGAAAAACTCTATTCGACAAATAATACATAGTTTCTTATACAAAAATGAAATGCATACCCTAAACAAAATTCTACATGAAATAAATAGTCGCCCAGATTTGCAGAAGTTGCAAGCAGTAATCGAACCCTGTGATAATAAATAGTTGTGTATTTAATAGGGAAAATTTGTTTTACTTCCATTTACACACTTAATTTTTTACAGGCATATAATTTAAAAATTAAACGCACTTATATCTCAAAGCTTCCTCGGTACATGGCAAAATTGGACGTGGAGGGAAAATTATATATGTCATTGACACATCAACTGAAAATACTTAAATTTGTTTCTTTTTAAATATTGTTTAATAAGTTTCATATACCTCCTGGTTTAAAAACAGACTATATTGGTATCAAAACTTTAGGCTTATAATTTTTATAAGGTTTTTGGAGCACACAATCAAAAGCTATTGTTAAATCTAGGAATGATGTAGGGGTGTACATGTTTCCTTCAAATCCCTTTAATACTATCTGTGTAAAATTATTTATTGCGAACGAGGTAAACCTGAAACAGTGAAATGAGTCTGTAGTTACCCATATCATCAATAAATCCCTTTTTTAAGACAGGAATAACTATTGCAATTTTGAGGCATTTAAAAAATGTGGTTATTTATACAAATGTTTATCAATTTAGTAAGGGGCCCAATAACAATGTTTAATAGTTTTGGCAATTCTTACAACTATCATATGGATATTTACTTTTACTATTTTTTAAGTTACTTACTATTGATATTACTTGGTTAAAGTTACTTCCTTAAATTTGAAATTTCCTCTGGCATAGTTTGCAGCATTGGTTAAAACCAATGCTGTAAACTATATTAAAATATTGTTATGTGCTGCCCTCTAGCGGGGAAAGATGTGATTAAGTCCCTGATCAAAGTGAAGGGAAACCTGTATTCTGTTCATGGCCAGTAGGTGGGGTGGCGCCATCTATGAGCCAATTGACGAACAGTCATCTATCACATAGTAGAAAACTCTGTAGGATTCCAGAAAATTATGGAATATTGTTCTGGTACATTCTATTGGTGGATATAAAGAGGTGAATCCAGCAGATGGGGGAATAGTTCAGAACAGTTCAGTTCAGTGAAGTATACAGTACAGTTCTAGTATACAGACAGAGAGTTTTTAGGTTAGACAAGAGTTGACAAGTCTAATAAGAAAAGTAAATAGTGTTTTAAGAGTAGTGAATTTATGATAGATTAAGTTATTGTTAGTTGTGTGATTTTTAAATATTTACTAGTGTAATTTTAGTGATTAATAAAATAGTGGTTAGTGAAGATTCTTGTTGCAAGTTATTTGAACCCACAGAGTGTTTACTGAAGACTGTAAACACATAACAATATAGTCTATAGGGCTTACATCTGTTTTGGGTAATGCATTTACTGTCTTCTGCAATATTGACAAAAAAAGTTATTAAATTGGTTCGCACTAATGTTTAAAGTTTCAGATAAGTTGAAAACTGGGTTATTACTTTTTATTACATCCCACATGGCCGACTGACTGTTACCTACTAGTTTTTTAGTTCATTTGCTTTTTGCTTGCTCTCAGACAATACCTTTTTATATTGTGTTTCATAGTCCTTTAATTCCTTATCAATTACAAGTTTCGAATTTTTTTATTGACTACTAAGAGGTTGGAGAGTTTCTCTGATTTGTTTAAGGTTCTCATTAAACCAATCAACTTGGCCCTTATTTTCAAACTATTTACAGATTTTTTTTGATTTAATAGGAAATGACTTTTCTATGCCAGTTGTTAGGATATTAATAAAATTTCCAAATTTTGTGTCGACATCCAGACTAGGATCATCTAGAAAGATATGTCTCAGTTGCAGGGAAGAAAACCATGGTTAGGGATTGCACCGGGCCGGTCTTTTGCCCCATTTGTACATAGGACAGGCTCAAGAACGTGTCCTTGGTTCCGGAAAGCTCTGGGGGGACTGAGCAAGAAGAGGGTGGGGAAAATGCTTCGCGTTCAACATGAAGCAAATAAATCTAAATAGGTGACAGGCTGCGCAAGATCTTCTTTTCGTGGCTGCAAAGCAGAAGGGAATGGAAGTCTTTGTAGTCAGCAAACCTAATAAGGAAATGGTTGGCAAATACAGGCCCGGAAGGTATGTCGACGTTAACAGGGATGCTGCGATAGCAATCCTAAACTGAGAAATTTGTGTACACAGGAGCGGGAGTGGACATGAATTTGTCTGGGGGGAGCTGGATGAAGTGATTATGTTTAGCTGCTATTTCTCACCTAACGTCGGCGTAGCGGAACTAGGTAACCCATTGGAGGAGCTCGGAAGGGCCATGAGGGCGAACAGGAAAGGGAGGAGAGAGGTGATAGTTGCTTTAACGGTTGGTGTTTAGAATGGGGCATGGACTGGACTAACGAGAGGGAAATGGTAGTCAGCGAGTGGATAGCCAGAGAAGACCTTCATATACTAAACGAGGGCATGGCCTATACCTTCGTAAGAGGAGATACTGGTTCCATTCTAGACCTGACTTTAGGCTGGAAGGGGCCGCCAGAAGAATTATTGGATAGAGTTTTAACAGCGGAAGAGACATTAAGTGATCATCTCTATATTACTTACGATATAGGGCAGAATCAAGTCACTCAGGTGGTGAAAGGCACAGCTGGAAGATGGGTAGGTTAAACATGGAAGCATTCAGAAGGAGTTGGGTGGAGTCCTCCCGAGAAACCGTGAATGAAACGGAGGAAACCCTCACCGATGCGGTTACTAGAGCCTGCAGTGCAGCAATGCCCAAGAGAGGAATCAGGAATTTGAGGAAGGAGGTCTGTTGGTGGACGCAGGAGATCGCAGCTCTCAAAGGAAAATGCATCGCGATTCGTCGGCAGGGTACAAAGCAGAATAGGAGAGTAGAAGCACCTGGGGAAAACCCGTATCTTGAGGTGTATCGAAATGCCAGAAGAAACTTGAGAGAGGCTATTAAAAGATCAAAGAGAGAGAGGTGGATACGGATGTCTGGGGAGACGGCTATAAGATTGCTACCTGACAAATAAGAAATCCCCCTCCAGGCTTGCCAGCAGAAAAGGTGGCTGAAGTGGTGAGCTCTCTGTTCCCAGAAAGGGACGTTGTTAGGTGGAGGGCGGTAGCGGTGACTGTGGTCTCCCCATTTACGGAGGAAGAACTAGAGGCAGCACGTGCCAGGCTCTAAAGTGGGAAGGCAGCAGGCTTAGATGAGATCCCGCCTGAAATAGTTAAGCTGGTTACGGAAGAGTATCCGGGAAAAATCTTAAGGATAATGAACTGCGCTCTAGAGAGGGGGAATTTCCCGAGCAGATGGAGGAAGGCTAGGGTTATCCTGATCCAGAAAAGAGGTAAGCCGCCGGAGGAATCGTCATCCTACCGACTGCTATGTTTATTAAATTCAATGGGCAAACTTCTTGAGTACTTGATACTTGAGAGACTAGAAAAAGAGATAGCTGAGAAGGGGGGCTTATCTGAAAGACAATTCGGTTTCAAGAACGGACGGTCGGCGCCATTAGACTACTAAAGGAGACCGCGGACAAAGCCCTAGCCATGAAGAGCATATGCACCATCGTAACCCTGGACATCAAAAATGCCTTTAATTCGGTGGGATGGGCGATGATTGTCACGAAAATGCAGTGTATGGGGATAGCCCTATACCTCGTAAGGATTACAATGAGCTACTTCCAAGATAGGATGATCGTATATGAGACGGAGAGAATGTTGGAAAAATATCACGTGTGGGGTTCCGCAGGGCTCGGTGCTTGGGCCGACCTTGTGGAACATTATGTTTGATGATGTCTTCTGATTGCGATGGCAAGATGGTGTAAAGGTCACCGGTTATGCGAATGATCTGGCCATAACGATGACTGGAAGGTGGACAGTCCACATAATGGAGGCGGCCAATGAGGCCATCAGAAAGATCGAGAGATGGCTAGTAAGGATGCAGCTCGAGCTAGTTGCTCAGAAAACGGAGTTCCTTGTTGTTAACGGGAAGAGCGGGGACTGAAAGTTAAGGTGGGACGAGTGGAGATACACCCAGGTGACCATCTGAAGTACCTAGGGGTTTGGCTGGGGGAAGTTGAACTTTGGCGTTCACGCCACAAAAACGGCCGAAAAAGCAGAATAGGCAGCTTCAGCCATTGGAAGATCTATGGCCAACACTCACGGACCGAGAACTAGCAAGAGGAGATTGATGTGCAGCGTCGTGCACTCTACCCTCTTGTATGCGGCTCCGGTCTGGGAAAGCATGATGAAAGTGGACAGGACGAGGGGCAGGATGCCTAGGATCCAGCATTGCGCTGCGATAAGGGTGTGCAGCGCATATCGAACTATCTCGTACGAGGCGGCGTTGGTGGTGGCAGGGATTCCTCCTCTAGATTTGATGGCCAAAGAGTGGCTGGAAGCCTATGAGGGAGTTACGAAGGTAGAAGCCAGGGACAAGCTGTTTGAAAGGTGGCAGGGGCGATGAGAGGTCGCACACAAGGGAAGGTGGACCAGACGCCTTATCACAAATGTAAGGACTTGGATGAAACGGAGGCATGGGGAAGGGGGTATTATCCTGAGTGGACATGGGTGCTTCATGGAATACCTAAATGATATCGGTAAGATTGATAGCCGAGAGTGTATATATTGTGGGGAGGCCGACAACGCGGAAAACACCGTGTTTGTATGCAACAGGTGGAATTCCTTCCACTCACGACAAGGTGGGGTGTCGTTACGGTCCCAGGATGACATGGTAGAGAGAATGCTGGAGACAGAGGAGAACTGGAGAAAGGCGGAGGAGGCGATAACTCGCATTATCAAACAGAAGGAAGAGGATGAAAGAGAGATGGGCTGACCCCATGGAGGAATTCATAACAACGAACTCAAATGACCAGCTGATTTGAAGATAAGCGAAAGCAGTTCCAAACTAGTCAGAAACACTAAAGAGGGGGAGGGGTTTAGCCGATTGAAGTCCGGCACTACCTGTAGCGCTAGACTAAAAAAAATTAACAAGTATTCTCAATATAGTTGTAACCATGATTCATGATTGGTCTATAGTTTACTCTTTTACTATTAGCAGTTTTCTTGTGTGTTCAAACCTAAACTTAATACCCAGGTGATCTGAGAGGTTAGTTAAATGTTGATATATGTATTCATGAATTTTTTAGGTTGATGAAAATATCGAGACACGAATCATTTCTAGTATTTGCCTCGACTGTCTGTTTTAAGCCAAATGATCCAAATAGATTACATAACTGTAAGGCTCTTTGGTCTCCAGTATTAAAATATACATTAAAGTCTCCTGTTACAATGTTTAGTTGCATCATTAATAAATCTTTCATAATATGTTAGAGCCGGCTTGTATCTGTTCTTGGCATCTACATATATAATCAGAAACTAATTTTTAAAGAATTAGGTATCCTAGCATTGCTTAAAATTGGTATTCTCGTACGTAGGTGATTATGTATCTTGGTGAGGAAACAGATGATGCAATGTTGCAACATGACATTTGGGAATTCTTCTAACATGTAATTTTCAAATAGTTATTATGTAAAAGCTAAAAGGTCGCATAGCATCACAATGGACAAAGAAAGGATGGCATTTTCAAATACAAAACGGGTAGAAACTGCTAGAAATAACACTTGCTAAACTCCACAGGCAAGGAGATCGCTCCGTTCCCTCAAAATAGTAGGAAGTGTATTCTCTTAATATCGTGCGATGTGAATAATCACTGGTGTTTGAGAATACAGTATTAGGCATTTCAGAAGAGCCACGCCCATTTATCTCATAAGAATGTTGTTTCTCGTTTTCGAGAATTAGGGCACAGGTACCCCAATCGAGAAAACTCAGTATTTATGATTTGGGTTAAATGTTACATTCTCTTTCATGCAGTAAGTTTATATTTTATAAAACTTTCAATCAATAATACTGTGACATGTAAATTTTAAGCTTTTAATATTTTTAGTCAATTTTGTATAAACTTTCTTATTTACGGAATGGGGACCTAGCTGACCTATGATTTGTTCAAGCCAGCACATTTAGACCTCATTCACCTCACTCACTCCATCTTATACTGTTGCTAAAGGTATCTTCCTCTTAATATTTTCCTATAACTTGAGACGAGTGCACAAACAAGTTCAGAAAAAAATAAATCCATTGAATATAATAAAAGCTCTTTATTGTTCAACATAGATGTAAGGAGAATCCTATTTATTGAGGTTTAATGTTCAATTAAATTGATCTCAAGTAATTATTAATGATTTTTGGAAAATATCTACTAGGTACACACTTTAAAATAATGATTAAGGAGAACAATATTTTTTAATTAAACTACCAACTGATGTAGTGTTTATGTACAAATTAATATATATATAGTGAAGATAATAAACATATATAAACAAAATACTAAAATATCAACAATTTGTTTGTTATTGGAATTTTAAACACATCTTTTCAGCTTCATTTTATACCTAGATCCTATGTGTTTATATAAAAAAATTATGATAAATCACCTAGGTATAGGGTGCATTCCATTAGTACATATGTGACGCCATCGGTTTCCTGCTAGAGTGGGAACGTTTAACGAAAATTTACATTTAAAACATAACACCGGCTGTTCTGTGCAATGTTTTACTTGGAAGTGATTTATTATATGTACTTTGCGATTGTAAGATTTATTACAATACGTGCAGTTATATTTTATTTTAGGTAAAAAAGGCCGAATTAGATTTACATCAGATGTATTAAGCAACTCTTGTAATTCTTCAAATGGGGCAACACCGTTTGCATCCTTTATTGCCGTAAATGACAAAAGTGAAAGGTTCAATTTGGGTGTAACGAATTCAGCAAAAGACACAGCAACAGCAGCTTGGTTACTGAAATTAAAAATAATTTATCATTAAACATAGAGGCAGTGCCATTTATGCTAAAACAGGTGTTAGTTAGGTATAAAATCATTACCTATATTAAATATTTTTTTGTAACGCCATATCCTAAAATTACATGTATTTGACAGTTTCAATGAATCAAAACAATGTCATTATTGACAAGTGAAAAATAAAGAAAACAAAGTGTGAAATAAAAATTTTTTATTTCAGAGTTGAAATACAAAATTATTTTGTTTTCTAATTTTGAATGGCGATACAAAAAATTTTGTATATCTCAGGACTAAATTTTTTTATTTTTTTTTTACTCGTGTAGTTTACAGCACTTGCCTTCAGCTCGTACTATAAACGCCCCATTTGTAAATAAAAACATCATTTTAGCCTCTTGTTATATATAGACGTGAATCTAAATTTGACAATTCAAATTTTATAATTATGGCAATAAGGCCATCCAGGGCAGTGCGGTGGAGTGAAGCAAAGAAGCAGCTACTTCAGGGCGTAAACATTTAAGAGTAGCAAGATTGGGTAGTATTGGCGGTAATTTTTTATTTGAAAACATTTTTTGAGCTTAACATTTTTTTTTTTGTAAACTTGTTATGTTCTTCATTGAATTACCTAAAAAGAAGGAGGTTAAATGCCTAAAAATATTATTAAAAATAATGAAGGCGACAAATCTGTAATTCAGTTCACCTCAAAAAATTGCACGGCACAGCCCTGAGGCCACTTTATATCGTATAGTCGTAAACTAAAACACCTCATATCTCGGTGTCTCATTATTTGAAATATTTTCTATTTTTATTGAAAATATTCATGTCAATACTATTTTCTACAACAATTGCTAAACAGTAATTATTATTACAAATTAAATTCAATACAAAGTTACAGCAGGATTTCGAACGCTACTATTTATAATTTTAGGTAAATATATTATTATTAGCCGTTACTCGAATCCGAGTATAAAAATGTTACAGTCGATAAATTGTGTACAATAAAAAACAAGTAAAAGGTGTAGTCTATTGTAATTCCCATTCATCTACGGTGCACACGACTATGGCTATAGAGGCCAATTCGGGAGAGCACATGTCGACCGCAGTCAGGACAAACATAGACCTGGTTAGGTCTTGGATTCGGCCTTCTTGCAGCAACATTTCCTTGATAGCTGGCCACAACCCCTCGCCATTCGGTTCTGTCCGCTGCAAGTTGTTCCCATTGCTCGTCTGCAATACCGCAGGATTTTAGATTTTCATGGAGAGCGTCTTTGAACCTCCTTCGTTGACCGCCACGCCTTCTTCTACCGCTTAGCAATTCACCATAAAGTGTACATTTAGGAAGGCGGTTATCATGCATACGATGAACGTGACCTGCCCATCTTAGGCGTGCTCTTGAAATAAGCACCTCAATTGGAAAGCTGTTTGCTCTCCTGAGCACTTCCACGTTTGATATGTGATGGAACCAACGGATTTTCATCATACTTCTGAGGTGTCTTTGCTGAAAACGTTCTAATTCTTTCACATGACGACGGTAAGTGACCCAGCTTTCACATCCATATAGCAGTGTTGGAATGACAACTGCTCTGTAGACAGCCATTTTCGTTGACAAAGCAAGGTCGTGGTTGTCAAATACTCTCTCTCTAAGTCCCCAGAGTGCTCTAGATGCAGCGTTAATTCTATTGCGAATCTCGCTGTCCATGTTTGCTTTGTCATTAACAACGTTGCCTAAGTAATTGAACTGATCCACCACTTCAAGAGAATTTCCGTTAAGTGTAATGTCTATTTGGTTCACTTGATGAGGAGTTGACATAATCTTAGTCTTTCCAATGTTGATTTTAAGTCCCAAGGAATCATAGCTCTGGGCATACACATCTAAAAGTTCTTGAAGCTCTTCCGGTGTAGAGGCTAAAAGTGCACAGTCATCAGCATACTGGAGATCACAAATGAATCGTGTGCGTGTCTTCGTTTTCACGAAGACACGCTCTAAAGCGCCCTATGTTAAAGAGACCGCCATCAAAACGGTATCTGAGACCTATTCCTCTGACTGTCAGTTTGTTGTCAACAATAATTGTTAGAGCAGTGGTAAACAAATTAAAGAGTAGGGGTGCCAGAACACATCCCTGCCTAACTCCAGTGAGGGTTTGGAAAGGTTCGGTTGCCTCATTATTATTCATAACCTGGGCGTTGTTGTTTGTATGTAGACTGCGACATACTTCCACAAATTTTCTAGGGATACCTAAGCGGAACATAATTTTCCAGAGCACTTCCCTCTCCACCGAGTCAAACGCCTTGGTTAAATCAATGAAGGCCATGTGAATTTCTCCTTGATGTTCGAGTGCTTTTTCTTGAAGCTGTTTAAGTGTGAAGATTAAATCCGATGTGCCTGGGTTTGGTCTAAAGCCACTCTGTGTTTCAGGAAGTAACTTTTCCATAACAGGTGTTAGCCTATTTGCCATTGCTTTAGTGAGTATCTTCCCTCCAACAGCCAGGAGAGCTATACTCCTGTAATTTCCACAGTCCGCAGCGCTCCCTTTGTTTTTGAAGAGGTTGATTAAAAGTGTATCACGAAACTCCTGCGGAGCTTGACCACTTTCCCACACGACATCAAACAGTTTTTTGAGGTAGGGTATGAGCTCTGACGACACAGCTTTAAAGATCTCAGCTGGGAGTGAGTCGGCGCCGGGAGATTTGTTATTTTTTAGCTGCCCAATGGCGGTTAAGATCTCTTCCGTTGTTAGTGGTTTATCTAAGTCTTCGAAGGTGTCATATTGAGGGATAAGATTTATAATATCGTGATCGGCTTGACTTTGCTGGTTAAGAATGTTAGAGTAGTGTTCTTTCCATCGGGCTCTTATTTCCTGGTCTTCTTTGAGGAGATTTCCATTTAAATTTTTAATAGGGCACATATTTTTCCGACTGGGGCCGTACACTGCTTTTACTCCTTGAAAGAAATTCCTGTAGTCGTGTGAATCGGCGTACCTTTGAATTTCTCTGGCCTTGCTTGCCCACCACTCGTTCTTTATTCTTCTGATTTCGCGTTGCGTTTCATACTTAGATTGGGTAAAAGCTTCTGCTTTTGATGAGTCGTTGGGGTGGTTGATAGCGTTTTGGAAGGCAGTATGTTTGCGGTCAAGAAGTTCTTGTATAAAAGCTTCATTATCATTGAACCAGTCCTCCTGTTTTTTACTTGCTGCAGTGCCAAGAATTTCCTCACTCGCACTTTTTAAACTGTCTTTAATTTGTGTCCAGGTAGCAGCGACATCTACAGAATTGGTTTCTTCTAATGCACTCAAATTCTCTTGAACTTTTTGCTTTAGCTGTTCGACGGTTTGTTGGTCACGCAATTTACTAATACAGAGACGGAGTCTACGTTTTACTTGAGTTCTTCGGTGTTTGGGTCTCATAACAATTTTCATTTTAGAGACAACAGGACGATGATCGGTCCAACATTCGCTATCAATGCGCGCCTTTGTAATTTGGACGTCCTTGAGATGCTTCCTACGTACGATAACATAGTCCAGTAGATGCCAGTGACCTGATCTGGGGTGACGCCAGGTGCCTTTAAATTTATCCTTTTGTCGGAAAATGGTATTTGTTATAACTAGATCATGTTCGGCGCATTTAGTTAGGAGTAGTTGACCGTTAACGTTCATGTTGCCCAAACCATTCTTGCCTATGATGCCTGGCCAGGTGTCTGCATCTCTCCCTACTCTAGCGTTAAAATCGCTAAGAATAACGAGTCGTTCCGTTTTAGGTATTCTACAGAGGGTTTCTTCCAGCTGTTGATAGAAGCTTTCCTTGGTTTCGTGACTTGCATCCAGAGTGGGAGCGTAGGCGCTTATTAGATTTACCGCGTTGCCATCTGATAGCTCATAGCGTAGCAGTATTAGACGCTCGGATAGGCCTTGTGGTACTTGTGTTAAGTTGGATACAAGTTGATTCCGAACGGCAAATCCTACTCCATGTTGAATTGGTGTCAAGACCTTTCCAATAGAAGGTGTAGTACTTTTCTGTGAGAGAGCCTTCCTCCAAAAATCGAGTTTCGCTGAGAGCTGCAACGTCAACATTGAGTCGGTGAAGTTCTCTATCTATTAGAGCAGTTCTTCTTTCAGGCCGATCGGTGCGAGTGCTGTCGTTCAAAGTACGAACATTCCAAGCGCCGTAGATGAAAGAAATAGTTTTGTTGGATTTAACTTGTCGGTGTTTTTTCGACATTCGATGAGGTGTCCCTGTGGGCACCCTCCCCCGGAGATCCGATCGGGAGGGTATTTTACCTCCGGATGATTTTATCCCACTTGAACGCTCCATCATTTTTTAAAGCCTTAATCGACTGAAAACGAAGCTGCATTTGAAGTTTTAGCTGGAGCAGGTATGCAACTGACCAGCTCGGTTGCGGAAGGCGAGTGGTGTGGTCCCATGGCACAGAAGGAGACTGCGACAATGGGGTAACCAAACGATTCCAAAAGCAACCTTTGTATGTGGTGGGTTATTTTTACCGCACTCTTCGTGAGAAGGTGGATGTGCTCACGGCAAAAGGTAAGGGTTATTCCGCCCTTACTCGGTCGTTAGAGCCTCGTTAGTGAAAACAGGGTGCACCAAGTTCAAATTGAACTCATCGCGAAGGTGAGGTTAACAATTGAGTAGGAGAGGCTATAATTTGCGCTTCACTACCCCATTACACCCCCGGTAAATATAATGTTTTATGTGGCCAGTAAAGGTTAAAGATCATCTCAAGAACGCATTTTTAGTCTAGTTATAGCTTATCTTTATTGTGCTCAGAGCTGGGTAAAGTACTCTAACAAAGTGCTTCAAGTACCAAGCACTTAGCTACAGTGCTTTAAAGCATGAAGTATCAAGTCCTTTTATTTACAAAAGTGCTTCAATTACCAAATACAGTACTTGAAAAAGTAAAGCACCAAGTACCAAGCCCTCAGTGATATTGTTAAAGAACATGATAAAACCCTCGATATACTTTTCGAAACTGTAACAAAATCCGACTTTATTTCGCATGAAAAGCGTGCTTCACGTAAAAATATCGTGGAAGTGATTTTTAATATTTTTAATCATATTTTTTGCTCTATGGAGCGTTTTTTATGCAAAATTTCAATAACTCCTCAAGGAGCGTAATTTTAGAAAGTGTAGTAAATGTCGCTGCACAGGGACGTAATGTCGCCCCGACCACCAAAATTTAGAAACAAAATTTGACTTTAATTTCGGAAATTTCAAAAATAAAAACCCTTTTACGAATCCACGTTGTTAAGCACTGCAACTCATGCGTTGTATTAAATATGAGGACAAGTTAATCCAGTCTCTAGTCAAAGTATTTCGAGAGTTTTAGCGAAAATAGCCTTTAGCGACAAGGGACCCCATCACTTCCCAGCAGTCGGTTTTGACGGGAAAATGATGAGTTTTAGATTTGCCCTAAACTGGTTCATCAGTGATTCGGTGTCAGAAAAGTATCTTTACCATGTACTCATATGTGCATGGGACCGCCTTGCCTGAATGTATGAAATTGTAATTCAAAGTCGTTGCGATTCAAGCATTTTTAAGCTCCGAGGAGCGACCAAAATTGAAATTGAACTGAAAATACGTAAAAAGACAGGCAAGCAAAAGCCCACCAAAAATTTATAAACATTGAACTTTTCTTGAATCTTTTTGTGTAATCGTTAGCTCAAAAACCGCATATTGGATGGTAGTTGGTACATTATAAACGTTCCGTTCCTCACCATGTGTTGTACACGGGCCAGACTATAGTTTGTCAAAACATATTTCTTGAAGTTGAATTTTTAAAGAGATTTAATATATATTTTTGAACATTCTAATAAGCAACTACAATCTGTCAAATTTTCAAAAAAGTCCATATTACTGCTCTGCAAGTATTTACAACAAATTGCCTCTTGACATTAAAAACAACACGTTAAACAAATTCAAAAAAGCGCTAAAAGAATTTCTGATTAATAAATGTACTTACACATTACAAGAATTTTATAATCTGGAGTAATCTAAATTTGCCATTGTCATTTTACACTGTAAATAATTAAATTTTAGTTCGAATATTGTATGTTTTTAAACTGTATTAGGAAAATTTTTAGCTATTGTGCTTTTTAATTTTAATATTTTACTTTATGTACAAATCAATGACGTTTCATATCTGTTATATACAGCTTACTTGAATAAAGAGTTTATTATTATTATATTATTATTATTATTATATTGTCTTTTACTTGTGTCTTCAAAATTCCCTTTCAGGAATAATTTTAAGAAACTGTTAGTACTTACTGTGTTAGATTTATAGAGTTACAACGTCCAATAGATACCATCAGAGCAGCAGTTAAGCAAAAACGAACAGTAAGTATAAATTTTATATTATTCTCCGTCTGAAACAGTCATTTTGAACCCTTATTTTGTGAACGTTAACATTCATTTTTGATAAATATAGTAAAAGTCCTTCAGACGCAAAAGATGGATCGTTCACAATATAAATGAACAAATATTTAAGTAACAACTCCAATCTGTTTATTATCCAATTTGTAAAAGTTCGTTTATTGAAATGGGGGAATATAATACCTATGAATCAGCGGTGATATGAGATTAAAAAACAAAGGCAATATTATTTTCATACCCACATCATTCACACATATTTTGCAGGAATGGGACAATTACCAAAAAATGTACCAAATTTTGTACAAATAATGCACAGACCACAGATAACAAGATTAAACACTTAACACACTGCTCTGTCTTTCTATTACTTCCTGTGTTCCTGATAATTCATGCTGAGACTTGTCTAGACGGGCTTTGAGCGAATTTTAAAAAGAGCTTGCAAGTACTTTAGAAATACTTCAAGCACTTCAAAAGGACTTCAATTACTTTTCAAAGTAATTGAAGGACTAAAAAGAACATCAATTACTTTAAAATTAATTGAAGCACTTTCGAAAGTAATTGAAGTACTTTCAAAAGTAATTGAAGCCCTAAGTACTTATGCAAAGTAATTTAAATGTCAAATACCAAATACTCTCTTAAAAGTATATGAAGTACAGTGCCTGAAGACCTAAAAGTGCTTCAAGTACTACTCAAAACACTTTATTAGAGTATTTTACCCAGCTCTGATTGCGTTGTATGAATAGTGGGTGGTTGGGAGATTCATCTGTGTGAACGTGCATAAAACATTTTTCTGAAATTACGCCGAGAACAAAGAAACCAATCTGAAATAGATGAGTCCATGCTCTCGCGCTAGCCTTATAAAAACGCGGCCAGATAATTAAAAAAGATGCTCGTCATTTAAACTTGATTGATTGAACTGAAAAGCTCTCCAGTATTTTATTAAAACGACAAACTGTACAAAACAAATCATTACCAATTACAGTACATTTATTCATATTTTCCCTGATAGAAAATATTACAACACGAGGACACAAGCCTGTGTCACTTTATGCGCACAACTATTATCTTCCGCACAAGCTGTCGAGGAGTCGTCAGCAGATATGTTTGGTAATCTGGCTATTTATACTGTCCCAGGATTACCTATTCATTAACCCTACGATTATCACGATTTCGTAACGTAATAAATTTTAAAATTAAATACACAATATATTTATTTCTGGACACCATGTTGTAATATTAAATTCAATTTGGATCTTGAGTAATAGGAAATTGGCGATTTCTCGTGTTCCTGGTACCAAGATAAGCAAAGATAATTAAATTTTGATAAAACATTCTATTTCAAATTTTGCTGCACTATCAGATAATTTTCTCAACAATTATTTTCAGTCAGAATAATGAAGTTAGTTAACATTTCACTACATACTAAGGAGATTTTATTAGGGAAATTTACATTTGCTAATTTGCAATTTTCTATCACAAAATTGTGTATATCCAGAGTAGAGATTTTATCTTAAATTATACTTCCGTTAAATAAAGATAAACGGATACCATATGTGC
The DNA here is from genome assembly GCA_963675555.1 of Leptura quadrifasciata. Taxonomy (NCBI): domain Eukaryota; kingdom Metazoa; phylum Arthropoda; class Insecta; order Coleoptera; family Cerambycidae; genus Leptura; species Leptura quadrifasciata. The sequence continues at coordinate 114,030,198 of OY776674.1, read as the reverse complement.
CTGCTGACCTGTAACGCTTCGCAAGGATGTTTTGATTTTAAATTATTCTGTGAGGGTTCTCGCAGGCAAAGTATCTGATTTTTTATGATTGTTCAGTACATATCCGTAACTACAACATCACATAAAATTCGACGAACTATAAAAGTCAGGCCAACGGTGAGTTCACAGGCCCATGGTCGCTCAATAAACATTTTTCGTTACTAATAGTAACACCTAGCAATATAAAGAATAGATAAATGTAACGAAGGCATATAGGAAAGGTCCCACTAGTTGCCAATAGTTACCAAGATTTATTACGATTTCATAAGATTACTGTGAGTTCCAAGTATATAATGGAATTATATAAATATTTCCATCACCATTTTAGAAAACCTACAGTAACCATTACCACAATATATTACAAATTTGTATAAGGCTCGCCGTTACCTCATTATAAAACTAATACTATCCGGGTTATACAGAAGTGTCGTTGATCATTTTTATAAAATCTAGGAGAAATAGTGTTTCATTGAATATGTTATATAACTTTTGGTGATCAACTTGGTGAGGAAAATTCCTTTTGTAAACTTCCAGTACATTAAGTGAAACATGTTAGCTTATAAACCTTGATAATGCACCAAATATCCTAATAGGGTGAAAAGTTTTGCCTTTTCTTCTGTCACGGTTGAGACAGCTAATTCGATTCAGCCCTGGCCTTGCCATTATGTATAATTTTACTTATGATTTTATTTTATTTTTTTGCAGGGAACCAAAATAGTATGCCCCCTTTTCCCATTTGGAAGGCACAATTGTCAATGAAGGACATTTATGCATGTTTCTTTTGTTTGCACAATTTTAAAATAAGATATATAGGCTTATTTTGTACATAATAGTTATTATAATTATTTGCTTTGTACTGTCTCGAGCAGAAAAAAATAGGACAACTTTTTTTTTTTTAATGAAAATCTGTCTTTATTTGAATATGTAATGAGTAGCCGAAATAAAACAGATACCACTTTTAATTTATTTTTTATTTTAATGCTGTAGTTATTGCTATAGTAAATGATGGATGGTTAATGAGACAAATTGCACTGCGTTATAACATTAACAAAATCTCTTACTCGCCGGCGACCAGTACTACTCGATCCAGGAAAATTCGTTTCTTCAGAAGCCTGAATAACTGAGTAAAATGGATTTTCTACTAAAGCATTTACCAATTAGAAATCTTGTTGTTGAGTTGATATCCTTCGTCCCCCTGATCCAGGATTTCTACTAATCGTACCGTTTATTCTCCACTTTCTTAAAATGTTACACACCGAATTTTCGTCAATATTATAACGCAGTGCAATTTGCCTCATTGACCATCTATCTTCCTGCATTAGCAATAACTCCAGATTTAACTAAATCGCTTATATGAGGCATATTAGTTTTTTTGCACACTTGCAAAAAATTATGACAACTAACTGACAATGTCACAAAAATTAAAGTTAGATGTACATAACTAGATTTTAGCAAAATACCGTTATAAGACTTGTTCTATTTTTTTTGCTCACAACCGTACACAACAACAATTAAACCAATGTTTTGTTTTGAGGTTATAAATTTAAATAACTTCCAATTTCTATGCAACACAGGTTGCCTAATTAATTTCAACTAATAAGCCTCGTTCAGACGGTTGCGGAATGCGAATTTTTTTGTGCGGATTTTTATAAAATTTGTTGTAAAACAGTCTAATTTTCTTGCAGGTGTAGTGAAATGTCCATAAGACAATTCGTTTACTTTTAACTAGAAGTTAAATCAGCAAATTAAGTTCTCCTGAAACGCATATGTCGAATTAAAAAAAAAAATCCGCAAGCGGAAATTCGCACTCCGCAATTGTGAGAACTAACCCATACATGTTACTATAACATGTTTAAAATACATTTGGATGACTTTAAGTTTTATAGAAACACTTTTAGGGGCACTGGATCATTTAAGAATATATAGGGAACCTTCAATTATATAACAATACTTTCTAAAGATATATAGTATTACTTGAGTTTATATAAGGTCACCATGGGTCATGGCCATTTATGGGCCCTTATTATAGAATTTAATACTTGATGTAATATTATAAGAGCAACGCTTTTATTGAGTTTTTATATTGATTTATAAAATAAAACATCTTTAGGTATGTAATTTTTAGAACTGTAAATTAAAATTGATTATTAAAGAATATTTTAAAAGCCCCTGCAATTTTTGGAAGAATCTTGTTCATGTTTGCAGTAAAAAATCTTTGCCAATAGAATTTTGGCCCCAGCTTAAGCGAAAACTTCACAAATAAAGGATAGCTAATCTTATACATCCGTTTTTATTTCATTACATACAATAATACAAAATATCAACTTGAAATATTTTGAATGTGAGAAGAAAGTATGAGTAAATAAATGGTAATCTGGTGACAGAAATATTTGGTAATATTTCCAACACCATTATATACAAAGTTTATAGGGGTAACTAAAATGCTTATGTAACTACGTTTCATTACTAAAGGTAATTGTATACTATTATTCTAAGTTATATAAGAATATATTATAACGTTTCCGTTACAGCTTAACGGTAATTGTTAACTATCGCAAAACCTTTAACATTTCCGTCACAGCTCAGTGGTAACCAACAACTAACGTGCTCGAATAACTAACAGTGGAGTAAATCCAGGATTCAAATAAAAGTCAAGGACGATAATATCAATTCAACAATATTTATTAATGGATAAAACAAATGATAACATGAAATGGTGATGTCTATTTACACACGTAAAATACTACCATACGAAACCTAATGTCACGAAAGATTACCAAGAACCACTGGTAACGTAACTAGCACCCTTTACTAAAATAAATGTTAAAACATAATATTTTTAGTTGCAAACTCCTCTATAAAGTCCTTATTTTACTATAAGGAACGTAAACAGACTGCAACCAACAGCTACTCTCCGGGCTATGTGCCCCACCGAGCGCTGAATTACAAGTTACAAGCCTGGCGCGTTAAGTGTAATAATTGTATATTACCATCAAAACGCTAATGCTTCGATTGCAACAAACACCAGCGGAAAGACTGATCCTACTTAAAGGAGCTCTCATGCCAGTCGTCCCACACCACTTGCAGACTGCAGTTTCGAGCCGTTGGTTCTCGTCAGTACAAGGTAGGCATGTAACGACCGACACGAGGATCATTTGACTATTTAGTACATTTCGGTATCTTTGGGATGGCGACATGTAAAATAGTCAGCAATCAAAGCATTAGCATTTTGATGGTAATATGCAATTATTACCCTTAAACGTGCCAGGCTTGTAACTTGTAATTCAGCACTCGGCGGGGCACATAGCCCGGACAGTAGCTGTTGGTTGCAGTCTGGTTACGTTCCTTATAGTAAAATAAGGATTTTATAGAGGAGTTTGCAACTAAAAATATTATGTTTTAATATTCTAAAAGCACATTTGAACTAAAATAAATGTATTTATAGACAGCCCTTGATTCGGAGATGTCAAATTATGATGAATATGACGTTCGTTAATAATATATTTGTAATTGTTTATGAACTGTGACATATGAGACTTGTCACTTTGACATTATTTTGACATATGTCATTTTCGACAACTATTGTGACACCTGTCACTTTGACAACTGCTATGGGATATGTCACTTTTGACAACTAGTATGACATCTGTCACTTTGACAACTAATATTTCTATCGTCAGCATGGTCACACTCAACAGCTGGGATTCAACTTCACGTGCAGTGCAAGCATATGATAATGGACGATAACCATAGCTTCAGGCATGAGGTCGATCTCCCATACCTGAAAGACTAGCTGGGCGTTTCTCGGCCATAGTCATAACTACAATTATCGCAACCTAATATCCAGCAAGCAAGCGTCACTCACATAATCTCTATACCACCTGTTGGGTTATTGAACCAAAGTTGACGCACCCTACAAATCGTACACTCAACTCTACAAATAGTACAAGCTTAAAATGTTGACTGTCATACTCAGTGAGGGTGTTTCTCTTTACTGAATTTGCGACAACATCCCATTCAGCAAGTATTAATCATAAACCTGCGTACCAATGTTGAGATTAGGAGAAGGTGTTTCCCGATTAGGTTTCAGGACTCTTCGCATCAAATTAAGCTTGTGCATTGCTTCATATATAGCAGAGGGTTGCTAGGCCATTATGTTTTCTTAGTTACGACATTGTCGTGGATACCGAAAATAATATGTTCATTACGACGATCCTAGTTTATGTTTGTTCATACGTACTCAACTTATTTTAAATTACTAACCAATAAGTAAAATTAGGATTCATCGTTACAATATAAAGGTATCGTAAATGTTTCTATTATATTAGTTATAAACTTTGAAGTTATATTCCGTTACTAAACAAAGGTGTTGGATACCCTTATAAAGTGCTCCATTTAAGTACTTTAAGAGGTTTACAAAGGTAACAGAAATATTTCTGTTACTAAACTATATAACCTAAAGTTATTTAAGCTTGGTGATGACAAATTTATGTTTACTATTGTATAACCAAAAATGTTTATTGGGCGGTTAACTTTTATCATCAGTGGCTGAACCGAGACGCTTTGTAAAATACTTCGACAATTCGCACTTTAGATTGTTGGACAATTATACATAATTTGGTAGTTGCCTTCTGTTTAATTACTTAAAGGAGCTTTCCCAACGTTCTACAATGTTTTACATGAGTGTTTAACTCTCATTTAGAACTTAAATTCGATATTGCCAGAACAATGATAGTGTTCCTGTCAATTACTTTTCATCAAGATTCATACTATTGCATTGGTAATTGCTGCAACTCTAATTTGAACTAAATATCACAGAAATACTATTGCATAACATGATTTTTATTATTTTGCATAACCTGTTCTGAAATATATACAGTATGGTTGTTACTGTAGCAACGTTTATTTTCCTATAATATATTATAATATTTAGACAATTGTCTTAAATATTTGGACTGTATAATTTCTAATTTGCTCTAATGAGTGTTATTTAAAATAAAATTGTGTTTGTGACTGTTCTAACTTTACAATGAAGTATTAAAACGGTTTCTGCTTTTTCATTCAACTTTGACTTTTCTAGAAATTCAATAAATAAACTTTTTGAATATTCAAAACCTCTAAGAGGCACATACAGATGGTTTCACATCTAGGTGCTAGAAACATGCTATAGCATTAAATTACACAATTTGTTAGATAAAGTTAAGTAATTGAAATGTATTTAACTGTTGGTAAATAAATTTGATTTGATCAACTAAATAAAGTTATCTAAATTCCATCAATAAATTAATAAATAAGAATTTCAATAATAATAATAATAATAAAATAATTTCAATAAGCTTAAAATCAAAACAGCTTTAAATATAAATTCGCATTGCAATATTGAATACTTAATAAAATATACATAAAATAAATAATTAGATAGTCAGCGTGTTACATATTACAAAGTATTCGAATTAAAAGAGTGATTAATTTTCTAAAATCATAGACAATCAATATCAAACTAGAAACAACTGACATCAAATTTTATATAAAAGAACCTGGGGAAATTGACAATAAAATTGAATTACTGCAAACAACGTAATTTGAGGTCTTAACTTTTGCAAAACTAGATGATCATGTAAATGGCCAATTTATTTATTTATTTTTAGCAAAATTAAGATAAATACTTAAGGGGTGGGTTCCAACTATTACAATCCAATCGGATGCTTTTGGTGTTATAATAATGTCAGTTTCATAAAAAAATACTAAATTCGCTGATAAGAAGTAAAATAGTATGTTTAATTTAATTTCGACAGTAAGTTGGAAATATAGCAATAACAGGTCCGGTAGAATGAAGTATCCATTTTCAAAGTTAATTCATATCATAATATAATGAGATATAAATTCACGTCAAGTCACCATGCATTCGCGATAAATGGAAATTTAAGGCAGTTGTCATAGTGTTTGTGGAAAATGGCAATATTTCCCAGTCCCGGGGCCCTGCGGTTCTTTAATGAGTTACATATTTCCTTAACCTCTAATATGTTAATTGTTATTGGTGGTCCTTGTGTGACTACATTGGAATTAACATTTTCTATGTCTTTGAATTCTTGTCGGTCTTCTGTTAGCAATTTTTCAAAATACAGGTTCCATTTTTGTGCTGATATTGGTGAAATAATATCTTTTTCTCCGTTCTTGACCCATTTTCCTCAGTAGCCTCCAGCTTTCTGTGCTTTGTCTACTTCCTATATATGTGTTAAGTCTAGAGCAAGTCCTCTTCCATCTTTTATACTTTTTTGTATTGATCATTTTTACTCTTGCTTAGGCTTCTTTATATGTTAGTTTGTCATTCATGTTTTTTGAGCTTAGGCATGCGTGGTATTTTTTTAGTTTTTCTTCTATTTCGGACTCAATTTTTTCATCCCACCTATATGGCTTCTGCTGGTTTCCTCCTTTTTCATGACACCCTAATGCTACTACTGTTGAAACGAGTGATAAAAAAACTTTCGTGCTAGGCTTCAAGAGTGTCAGCAGCAAGGAGGAGGTCTTTTGACTGATATAATATTTAAAAAATAAAATTGCCATGTTTCCTCAAGAACCTTGTGTTTAATTTTTGAATAAAAATTTAGCCATTAATATAAACAATTCGATTTAAAATGGATACTTCATTCTGCCAAATCCGTTATAATAAAAATTTTAATAAGAAAAATAGATTTTTACCTGGCTCTTACACTTTTATTTCTGGCATAAACATAATTTCCAATGTTGAAAATTACTGAAGTGTTTGTTGCAATACTATTCATATTTATCTCAGTAATGTCTAATACAAAATTTTCCAGTATATCTTTAACATCATCAATGTCTTGAAACGTAAAACTCTAAAACAACATAACATTCTTATAAAATTTGTCATATTTGTCAAGTGAGACATTTAATAAAAAGCAGATTACTGTTATTGGACTAAATTTTTTATCTACATATAGTATATGAAATTTTATCAGTAAACTGCATAATGATAGGGAAATGGTAAATATAAATTCGCACTTGGATAATAGTACCAAATGTAGTTATCCCCTTTTACGGAAAAATTTATAGACAAACAATATGTAGTTTTAGAACCCAATGGAAAACTTTAAAAACATTTTGCACAAGATGCAGGGCAAACAAACAAGGATCAATTGCAACCTTGGCCAATCACAATGCTTGTAATGCTGGCATAGACTGGATGTTTGCAGTTATTGAGCTACCACAACTCGGCACTTCCTTCAATTTTCCTATGACGCTGGTGTAAATCGGGTAATTGCATGCAGATGTCAAAATATGACAATTTAACCTAACTTAAAGTACCAAGCCCCGTCCTTGAGGAAAGCCTTGTCTCAAACCATGGTTGTTCGATGTTTATTTACCTATGCCGCTAGCACTACACGTTGTGCCAAGTCTAGCAAATCTCTGCCAAAGCCAACGTGTGGATGGTAAATTTGTCGTGATTGACCGCGAATGGGCCTGTGATCGCTTTGATGTCGGTAAATAGTAAACAAATCAAAGGGATTTAGGACTCACTTGAGTCACATACCAATTCCCGTCCACATGTTGGTGCAAATCAGATCATAAATACCGCTTACAGCATGCTTATCTATGTTTTTCCCGTCGTTAGTGTTGCGTTAAAATGACAGTTTGGAACTATATCAGGAAGAATCTACTATATGTGAAAATAATTTTGTTAGTTGGGACATTTGCTTGTAATAAATAATTAAGAACACTTAAAGCAAACATTGCCGTCATAGCAGCAATTTCCACGTCTGCCATCTTCTAGGTTCTAGTAAGCACCGCTATATCGGCCAATGTTTGGATGGTATATTTGTACACAAATGTTACGTCCAATGTCATGCGCAATATGTAGCACCAGCATGAAAAACCCACGTCATGTGTAATGACACTAGTGGTCGATACAACTAAAAACATATAATTGAACATTTTATAGAAAACTTTTAAGTCACACTTGGTTAGAGGTCACGGCAAGTTTCCTTTTCATGTTATGGTAGTAGTACAGATATAATTTTCTAGAGGCCGCTATATTAAGTTACGCAAATTGTTACATATCGCGACGGGTAATTGGTAAGGACGGAGTGAAGGCACGCTCTCTCCGGTCTAGTAATTCAACGTAGTAGCCACGCTTTTAAATGCTTTAGGCATATTCAATCACTTAAATGGAATGAGGAACTTGTAAGTAGAATGATTATTGACTTTTGATGTTTTAATGCTAATGGTGCTGTATTGTTTTAGAGTTTCCGATTGAATAAATAAATTATTCCTTTTCCTTAATGATTAAAATATGAATTAAATCGGAGATTGTATCACGAATTAAATCCACTCGTACAATTTTCCATATTTTCATTTAATAATCGCATGTCGAGGATATATTTACTATAACGTGAAATCCAACCCTGGATGACTACCTATTTATATTGGGATGTACATAATGGTTTTAGTAGATCTTATTCCGAGCATATGATTTTATGGTTGCCATCTTAACACCGAGCATCAAGTTCCTGATTTTGGGGAAATTTCGCGCATGACATCTGGTACCACTGGGCCCCGGAATGGAAATAAATTAAAAGGCCATAACCTCCAACCTCGCTTGTGGTTTCTAACCAAAATATCAGTTTAGCAGCATAGAACCCTCATCAGCTTGGGAGAATGTCTACGTAGATCAGTTATGCAACTCACTGCTGTCAAAGTTAAGTGCCTTTTTTTAATACCATCTGTATTTTGATAACTACCTCCTACAAAAAATTTGTTTTTTTATAGCTGCTCAGGCAGGATAATTTTAGTCATGTACTACGTGCTATAAGTAATCACTAAATCAGAGAGCCATTATTTAGTAGCCCTAAGCGACCTAAATGCATTGTTTTTATTTGTTAGTGTAAATTCTTTGGAGTGGCAAAGTACCTTTGGTGAAGTGTTCACTAAATTGCCGTGTGGCTTGGGTTTTGTGCCAGGTACTGTCACAATATCGAGGAGGGGAATTTCGCCTCACGTTTTCTCCCCTTAATTATAGATTATCAGTTGGTTCCAAACCAATTTAATTTAGGTTAGATTCATTTTTTTGTTGACTGTAGAGTCCTGCCCTGATGGGTAGTAGTACTGCCTCACCTTAATTTTTGGGGAATATTCAGGTATATTATATAGTTATAGTTCAGGTGTTTTTATATGATAAGCGTGTAATTCTATATTGACCACTGAGTTGTGTTTCTTACAGTGGAGTTTGTCCCATACCCGCTTATTGCTCGACAAGGGCTAACCCTATTTAATGTACATGAAGCCATGTTAACCCTTGAAAGTTGTCTCTGCGTATTTTTTTAGAGTTATTTATTTGATATTAATCCAATATTGTTGTATTCCGTTCTAACCCTGGAAAAAGTTGTTACTGTATATTTGTAAGAGCTATTTATTTAATATTAATCTAATATCCTTGTATTTTTGATTTTAATCCTTGAAAAGCTGTTATTGTGTATTTTTAGGGTTATTTAATCAGATATTAAACTGTTAGAAGTGATTCTGCTTAGGCTCTGTTTAACTAAGAAAACACAAAACACTTCTTCAAGTAAAATTAATATATTGAACAAAAATATAGAATACAAAAACGTGTGTACTGGTTGAATGTTTCACAATGACTGCCCAAAGGGCAACGCGCGCAAACAGGAAATAGAGGGCGTGCATGCGCAGATTCGTCAACTGCCTCAGGAAACAACCGAGGCGCAAATTTCAAAAGTAATGAATCTCTAACACTTCCCCTCGAATCGGTTGTATATTGGCGACTTTACTTTAAAACGCGTAATCCAGCCAACTCCAAGCAATGCTCATGTTTCACCCTGGGCAATCCTTTCGTCAAGAAATCCGCAACCTGATCATCTGTTGAGACGTGAAGTATGCGAAGCTCCTTGCATTTAAGTACATCCCTAATGAAGTGATGCCGGATGTCAATGTGTTTGCTTCTGGCATGGAAGGTTGGGTTTTCTGACAACGTTATGGCACTTCTGTTGTCGCAGAAAATGGTTAAGTTGGTCGCATCCTCAAAACCCAACTCTGTGAGGAACCGTTTCTGAAAAATGGCCTCCTCGACGCTCTCAGAGAGCGCCATATATTCAGCTTCTGTCGTTGAGAGGGCAACAGTTCGCTGTTTCCCAGAGTCCCAGGATATTGGCCCGCCATTGAGCATGAATATATACCCGGTATAAGACCTTCTGTCTTCGAGACTGCTTCTCCAATCGGCATCTGCATACCCTTTTATCGGACCTGAGTTAGAGCCATAGGTCAGTTCCACATCGGTGGATCCCTTTAGGTAGCGCAGCACTCTTTTGTCAGCCTTCCAGTGAGCGGTGCCAAAACAATTGTTAAACTGCCCTAAGAAGCTCTCGGCATATGAGATGTCGGGGCGTGTAGTTGTAGCTAGATAAGTTAACGCTCCAACCAACTCGCGATACGGAAGCTTCAAGTCTTCTTGAGACTGGATCTCGTTCTTTGTCAGCTTCATACTCGGATCAACAAGGGTAGCGACAGGATTGCACTCTGTCATGTTGAAACGAGAAAGTAAATCGCGAACATATCCCCGTTGATGCATCTTTACCTGCCCATTTGTCAGTTCGAACTCTATCCCGAGACAGTGTTTAACGCTTCCAAGATTCTTAATTTCAAAGTTGGCAGCAAGTCCCTTGATTAGTTCTGCTGTCGTCTTCTTGTCACGTGAGGCAATTAGGATATCGTCGGCATATGTTGCAATGAAAGTTATATTTTCATTCGACCCGATGTAGAATAGACAGGGGTCCGACTTTGATGGAGTGGCTCCCAAGCTCTTCATTGTTTCATCCAATTTTGTGTACCAACTCCTTCCAGCCTGACGTAATCCGTAAAGGGATTTCTGAAGTAGACAGACCTTATCTCCTCTACGTAGATCCCTCATCATCGTTTTTGCTTTAGCCCCAATTTGACTTTGACCTTCTGAACTGATGATATCCTGTAGAGTATCCTGTAAGTTCTTAGGTGGCTCCATGTAAATCTCCTCTTCTAGATGCCCATTCAAATAAGCCGTTTCAACATCGAGCTGTTTAATCGTCATCCCGTAACGAGCTGCAAGTGATGCCACAAGGCGGATACAGCTAATCCTAGCCACTGGGGCAAATGTCTCTATAAAATGAACACCCGGTTGCTGGCTGAACCCTTGGGCGACTAGACGTGCCTTTCGTTTTTCAAGTACACCATCTGGCCGGAACTTGTTTCTCAGGACCATTCGACTTCCAATGACTTTATGTCCTTTAGGTCGATCGACGAGTGTCCAAGTCCCATTCTTTAGGATGGGCTTTATTTCCTCTGCTATGGCTTGACGCCATTCACTCGCATCAGAACCGCTCATGGCTTCCTTTATAGGAATTTCAGAAAGGAAGGTCTGTTATGCTTTTTCGACGACATCAGTTTGATTGACAACGACATTATGCTGCTTTCTCGGTCTTCCCCTCGAACCAGACCTAACAATCCTGGGTCGTCCAGGACCTCGGCGTTGGGCTTCTTCATTTATGTCTTGATCAAAGACTTCATCACCGTGAGAGTCCTGTAAAGTAACTTTATCGGAACTGGTTATATTTAATTCCAGGGCATTAGCTCCGACTGAGTTCTGGAAACCAAGGAAGTCCTTGTCATCTTCGGAATGTATAGACTCTGGATTCTCGAAACCAAGGAAGTCGTCGTCATCATCGGAGTGCGCAGACTCTCGATCATCTTCCGAGGCAGATCTCGGTGGAAATTCGAATTCCACAAATTGTTGGGGTTGTGGCGAGTCATCGCCTGACACGTCCATCTCTGGATCAACTTTGACATCTGTCATCGTGCTAGGAGTTATGTCCTCCATGAATTTCACGTCGCGTGATATCAACACTTGATGTTTCTTTGGTGACCAAACGCGGTACGCCTTGGATTCGTTTCCGTAGCCAAGAAAGATACCTTCCTGTCCGCGAGTGTCAAATTTTCCTCTTCCGGGACTTCTGTCGAGGTAATATACTTTGCTGCCGAACACTCTAATGGTAGACACGTCGGGGATACTGCCTGTCCACACTTCGTGAGGTGTTCTGCCATTCAGGCTCTTCGTAGGTAAGCGATTTCGAAGGTAATTCGCAATGTTAACTGCCTCAGCCCAGAACGTATTGGGTAGATTTGATTCCTTCAGGAGACATCTGGCCATGCTGATATGCGTGCGATTTTTCCTCTCTGCCGTACCATTCTGTTCTGGGTTGTGGGGAACGGTCAGTCTTCTGGTGATTCCTCGTTTCTTTAAATAATCATCGAACTCTTTGCTCGTGTATTCCCGGCCGTTGTCGGACTGTAAACATTTGACTGTCTGACCTGTTTGGTTTTCAACGAGGGCAATGTACTCAGTGGTGGCCTCGAAAACCTCAGCTTTTGACTTTAGGAATCCTATCTCGCACCATTTGGAACAATCGTTGATAAATTCTATAAAGTATTTTGCTCCCGCCATAGATGCTGTCCTCATTGGTCCGCAAACATCTGTGTGCACCACCTCCAGGATCTTGGTATGCCGGTTTGACTTGTTGGGGAATGGAATCCTCGTCATTTTTCCCTGCAGACATACATCACAGTGCAAGCTTCCGGTCGTGCCCGTCAGCTGTACACCTTTGATGACACCTTTATGAACAGCGTCCACTATGTCCCGCACATTTGCATGTCCCAAACGTCTATGTAAAAGTTCTAGGGATACTTTGACGTCCTTCGAGGAATACGCGATAGCACGCGCGTCTTCTTGGCCGAATTCGCGCACATAATATAAATCGTCGACTCTGACAGCGTCCAACACCACGCCTCCGTTGGAGTCTTGAATGGAGGCGCCATCTTTTCGGAAACTGACGTCGAATCCGCGATCCGTGATCTTGCTGACCGATAAGAGGTTGGTTCTTAGGTCCGGAACATACAACGCATTGTCCAAAGTCACGTCTCTTTTGTTTCCACGAGTATTTGCGATAAAATGCACTTTTCCTTCTCCCACTGTATCGGCGGTCGCGCTATTTGCGAGGTTTAGCGTACCGCATCTTGAATTGTTAATTTCGAGAAAATTTTCCACATCGTTGCACAAATGTGTTGACGCGCCACTGTCTAGACACCACTTCCGGTTCGGATCGTTCATCTCTCGCGTCGAAAAGTTTAAACACACGTCGCCCGTGTACTGTGCACTTTCTTGAACTTATTGACAAAATTATGTCAGATCGGGCTTTTGAGTCATTCGTCTGCCATGCACGCACATTCGCCGCGTTCGCGTTATTTTCGCTCGGCTCGGGTTTTACGAGCGCCCCACTCGTGTAAACCCATAAATCGCCTTTAATTAATATGGCCTGCATCTGTAATTTCCACGTATCATAGTTATCCTTTCCAAGGAGTTCAATTTTCGATACACTCGCGGAGTACATGGCGACATTTTTAGAACATTCACGCACGTGTTTTCTTTGTTCAATAAATCACACAAGTTTTCTTATACACGCGAGTCTGGGCCCATAACCTGTTAGAAGTGATTCTGCTTAGGCTCTGTTTAACTAAGAAAACACAAAACACTTCTTCAAGTAAAATTAATATATTGAACAAAAATATAGAATACAAAAACGTGTGTACTGGTTGAATGTTTCACAATGACTGCCCAAAGAAGGGCAACGCGCGCAAACAGGAAATAGAGGGCGTGCATGCGCAGATTCGTCAACTGCCTCAGGAAACAACCGAAGCGCGAATCTCAAAAGTAATGAATCTCTAACATAAACTAATATTATTGTATTTTTGCTGTTTCACTAACTGTTTGTGTCGCATCTTTCTTCACGGTCCTCCTCCAGGACCTGGTGCCCTCACATACTTTTGAACTTTTGCCTATGAATAATTGATTTTTTTGCAATTTTCTACCATCTCTAGCCGCATCACTTATTTGTTTAGTTACACCCGTGCCCACACCCTCGCCTTCTATAAAACTGGCTAGCCGAGGCCTAATTTACATTGGGGTGGACCTTTTTGCCTGATCAGCATCTGGTGTCACCCCGAAGAAGTTAGTTTTTTCCCGAAGTAGCTTTATTTGTGGGTTCTAACGTTTTATTTTGATATATTTCTTGTAGAGTTGCCTTTTGCAAATTTTTATTGTACCCAAAATAAAATTATGGAGGGATAGATTACACATGATTGCACAGCCACATTGTTCGTAATTAAATTAGATTTCTCAGTAGGTGTATCATAAACTCACAAATGAGTGCAATTTCTCTTAATGGATAACACTGTATAAAAAATCAATAGTTTCCTAATTTTGTTCTAATTAGATTATCTAATTTTTATCATCAATATAAAAATGAAGAAAACCATTGAAAATACCACTGCATTATTGTGCATCAAGTAAAATTGTCATTTAATAAAACATATACCTTTAAATCACAAAATTGTTAAGTTTTCCTATAAAATATTGGTTAAATGTGCTATAAAGTTAATCAGTGCAATAAGGATACAGGGGTCCAAGGGCCATAAAATTTCTCAAAGGTCATAAAAGCCATAAAAATAATAAAATTTCATATCAATCATAAAGTTTTTAAATCTCTAATAATGCAAAATCTGTTTTGTCACTTGTTTTTTAGTTTTTTAATCATTTTCCAATGAGTAAAATTGTATTGTCGTCCTATTCATTGAAAAAGTGAGGGGTTCTCAGTGTTTTCAATGCCAGCTGAGGTGGCAACCAGTAATACAGCTTTCTCCTATTCTGAAGCTCTAGACTTTGACCATGCAGAATGAAAATTAGTAGAACACTTCACAAACACGAACTGGCACTAATGTCACTAAGAACCGCATAATATAACTAATAACTGTGTCTCTTTTGCAAAAAGTTTCAAAATTGGCAACTCGGAGAGAAGTCAAGTAGCAAGTAATGGTAAAGGCAAAAATCATATGAAAGTTGCTGAAAATTTATCTGGAAAAGGTGCACAAGAAATATTTTAGGTGGAAGATGGTAAATTAAACAATAATTAGCGCAGTAAAAAGTCAATAAAAAGACGCTTCCTTCTTGAAATTTTTTTTTATTTCGTACTGACATGTAATTGTTTGATTACATCATTAATTTGAATCCGGGAAATGGGTTATTACGGGATTAGAGCCGGAAAAAAGTTGCTAGGCAACTTTCCGGACTGTTTTCTTAATATTTAAATTTAAGTTAGCTTCCATTTTTCACAATTCAAATGACATTCAAATAAATAAATTAACAAATAAAACATGCCGTCACTATGCAACTTTAAAAGCAGGTAATGTGACATTGGTTAAATCATGGAATATCGAAAGTACAAATGAAATAAGATATGATACGACTTTAGTTAAATTACTAAATATCAAAAGCACAGTATGAAATAAATTGTTGTACATTACACAGCCGTTAAGTGATGTTACAGTACTTGTTTAGAAATTTCGGACTCGGCTTCTGCGTCGCCTCATCCATAAACATCTAACTCGTACCGTAATAGATCACTTTCCGGACTTGTAACGTAAATAACTATTTTGAGGTATAACCAGATGAAACCTTCATGACATCATTAGATAGGTCACTGGACATCCCAAAAGGTCATTTACGACTTTTTTTAAAGGTATTGATTTTTTAAAATCGAAAAATGTGTAAAATTTGTGAAAATTAAAAAAAACGTACTTTTTATTACTCACTTCGCCATATCTCTGAAACCGTGTGACATATTTTAATGAACTTTTTTTAGTTTGAAAGCAGACACATAAGAGCAGGCGACAGCCTAAAAATGATATAAAAACTTTTTTTTATTAGAAAAATAAAAGACAATCTGATAGTTTCGTTTACCTGGTAATGACTTTTTCATGAATCGAAAAGGAGATTTGCCATGGTATTTATCTATATATGAATTAAAGAAAAACTATTGGAAAAGTTTTTAAAACATAAATCAACCTTCTGTGGCAAATAGTTTTGTATTTATCGTCATTTAAAATTATTAATATTTGCGCGCGCGATGTGCTTCTCGGAGATGCCATCAAATATCGCACCGTGCCGCGCTCTCAATGTATTTGGAAGGCATTCTTGGATTTGCTAGATTTACGTCCACTTAAAAAATGACTGAAAATTTTACGATTTTTTTTTTAAGATAGGTAATTTCATATTTTAGTAGAATGCATTGCAAAATAATTTAATTATTTATTTCAAACGGTTCTTTTAAAGTGAAATATTACGTGACTTGTAGGAAATCATATACTAGTGGACAAAATAAGTCCTCTGCTTGTCAAATGAGTAACAATATATAAATGAAAATGTTCCTTCTTGTTCTAAAACAAGAAATAGTGACACTGATTTTGATATACGAAGAATGTGTTTAATTGGCAATTTGTCTGCAGTGAGAAGAAAGCAGAAGTTAACTTCTATTTAAACCGGTAAGTGACCAGGCTTTTTATTTAATTTCATAATTTTTCTCAAAATTCCTTTCTTTGACTTGTTGATTTAAACCAATCAGAGCAAGATTACGTGATAATCATGCACTAATGTGATTAGCGGATAGTTCCACTATAGTGCATGATTATTGATTATGTCAAAAATTACTTATTTAGGAAAGCTGGTTTTTTATACCCTTTTTTTAACATTTGCAACGCAATTTAAAAGTAAACATCATTTTTATTTGCAAAATTGTAAAAAAATACTTATTTTTATTTCTTAGACAACTTTAAAATTTGATTCATGAAATTCTCTAATAAAATACAACTCATGCAATAAAAATAAATCGGTAATTTTTGACAAATTTGTGCTTATACATTTTAAACTAAAAAGGCATTCAAGCAAATTTCCCAAAAATTACTGATAATTTTTATTGCACTTGTTACATTATTACTGATAAGTAATATGGTTTAGGTCTTTATAATCTTTTAACAAACGCTATCAAATCAAAATACAATTTATTTAAAAATTATATTGATTGACACTTAATTATTGTTTTTATACGGCCTTTGCTTCTTTTATCGTTACATTTCTTCCTCAGGCACCGGTATGAATACACACGAAAAAATAATTAAAGCTGCCAAAAAAAAGAGAGGACATTTCTATGATTTCCTTGATACCTCAAAAAAAAAAATTATTTATTTTTCATCTTATTTCGCTGCGCATCTTACCTATCTTCAAAAAAAATTGCAAAATTCTCTAGTCATTTTTTTATCCTTTATCCTAGCAAACCCAAGAATGCCTTCTAAACACATTGAGAGCGCGGCACAGTGCGATATTTGATGGCGTCTCCGACAAGCACATCTGATAAGTACAAAACTATTTAACACAGAAGGTTGATTTATGTTTTAAGAACTTTTCCAATATTTTTTCTTTAATTCACACGCAGCAAAATTCCTTCAAATAAAAAAGTTTTTCGATTCATGAAAAAGTCATTACCAGGTAAACGAAACAATCACATTGTCTGCGCTTATGTGTCTGCTTTCAAACTAAAAAATTAAAATATGTCTTACGGTTTCAAAGATATGGTGAAGTGAGTAATAAAAAGTACGTTTTTTTAATTTTCACAAATTTTACTCATTTTTCGATTTTAAGAAATCGGTACCGTAAAAAAAAGTCGTAAGTGGCCTTTTTGGATGTTCACTGACCTATCTAATGATATCGTGAAGGTTTCATCTAGTTATCTAAATTTTTATACAATTTTAATAAATATTTTCGTTTTGGATGAGGGTCAACAAGTCTATAATGTTGTAGGCATTAAAATGTGTTGAGGCCAAGTTTGCATTTGCAAGTTGCAAAGAAATGGAACTATTGTTTCAGGAAATGTTTCCAGATTCTGATATAGACAAATCATTTTCAATGGGTGCAACTAAAGCATAGTACATTATATAGCTTTTGTTGTAAAAAATATACCACATGTGAATTAAAAGATGCATCGTACATATTTCTATTTGATGAAACTATTGCACAAATAAAAAAGCCGTCTGATTTGATCCTTCAAATGTGATCAATACTTATTGTGGTTCCCTCTCTGTTGGTAATTGTACTTCTGAAACACTGAAAATATGAATATGAAAGAACTTTCACACTTGTATGAGACAATTGTAACTGATGGTACTCGTTCATACAAATTTTCATAAAGTCCTAAGCAAAATTGGCTTCAATTTTGATAACTTTATTGACGATTACTTTTTTTTAAACACTTCAGTGTGATAAAGATACTTTGGTATCATAAATATTTGCTTGCTCATACAGAAAGTCTTGGAGTCGTAACTATTTGTGCTTGTAGGGCGATAACAGACCGAATGTTATTTTCCGATGGTATTTTAAATTTTCATATCAATCCAAAATTAATTGAAAATGTAAAAAATGTTTACAAAAATTATCAAGTGTATTTAGATGAGAAGAAAAATGAGGAAGAAAACAGGATGTGAAAAAAGATACTAATAAAGAAATTGAACTACTAAAGAAAAACAAGATCATTTATCAATATTACAATCACTTGAAGCATAGGTCCATAAAATAAACACAAAAATTGCAGTTTCACGAAATTTGTTAAGAAAAAGAAATGAAAAATTACAGCAAATTGATCTGTCAATACCAAGAAATACCAATAAACTAGTAAGTGAATGCCAAAGCAAAGATTTCAATCGCCCTCAAGGAAAAGTCAGAGCTAAGAACGAAACAAAAAGAACTTCTTGAAAAAAAGGATATTTACCTCAGAGAAAACTAAAGATAAATTTGATAATTATTTTCTTGCAATACACATAAGTTTATTAATATTTCGGTGTAGTTAAAAGCAATAATGTAATGACCTGATGCTGATGAAGGTTTAATTCAGAGTTTTATTTGTTTTTTAGCGATTTATAATTTTATTAAAAATATTTTGTTTTTTTGAATTCATATTATATTTTGTCTTTGTACACCGTTTATTTATTGGAAGGTCATTTTATATAAAAACATAAAATTCTCATAAATTCTCTGAGAAAAATCATAAAATTTTACAAAAAATTCCTAAAATCATGACTAAAATTCCTTTGTGAAGCTTTACGACCCCTTAAGATAGGTGTTAGACCATAGTGTTTCAAGAGGTTTTCTCAGGTTTATTGAAATACTTACAATTTAACAAGTAATAAGTCTTACTTTCTATTTGCTTGCGGCCTACATCTGTACTAAATAATACCCGTACTTTTTCTCGCTATTCCTACTATAATATATAATTATTTAATTAATGATGCTTTTTTAAAATATGTACCTACTTACCTCTTTTTTTGTCAAATCCAGTTTATGCTGCTGCAAGGCATTAAAGTACATATTGCAGTACTCCCTCATAACATTTAATGTGTAAGCCTCCCTACTTTTATTGCTATCAATAATTTCAACATCTTCTATTAATCCTTCTGTTTTTTTAAATGGTATTTTTTCAGTGCTTAATGTAAGATATCTCTTGAATTCATGGACATTTTTTCTCTTAAAATGTAGTTCTTTAGAAATAAACTCTATTTCAATATATGGCCAATTTATTAACTGACTCATTGTCATCTTCCCGTCAAACGGAGTGACTTTATATTCATTTACTATAATATTATCTAAAAATTAATTTGACCATTACTATATTACAGACTTACTGTAAACGCCATGAGTCATGGAGAGCAAAGGGAAAGCTGTATGTAGAGAGTAGTATAGACCTAGCATACGCATCGCTATCCTAATTGGTGTAGTATAAATTCTAAATAGTGCCAGCGGTCTATGCCACCCACCGCTCGCCGACACCCATGGCTTTTACTGTATATGTCTTGGCACAGACATTAACATTGTAAATATTTTCAAATTTATTGATTAGACTAGTATAGCGCTATTAATGTTAATGCCATAGCGGACATAAATATACAAGACTAGCTCAGTACCACAAATCTGCTGTACATCAACTTTATAAACCGCCTCGCCCTCATGAGCACTCAATGTAGTAACCCTCTGGTACGTGCCAATTTTGCACATTTTCTCGCAAAATTTAAATTTGCCGCCGAGTTTCCCCACCTGATGGCTTACTCCCACCTCCTGTGGACTGCTTGTGCTTCATTACTCTTTGTGTGCGCCAAAAGCACACAGCTTTTTTCAACGGCTCGCAGAATCTGATAAAAATTTCCGCAATAAAGATATTAACATGCCAAAACATAGCAAGAATAGAAAAAGAAGGTACTCGTCATCATCATCGTCAAGCTCAGAATCCGAGAGTAAGGTGGATCCTCAGGTAAAAAGACTGAGAAACCTACTTGACAAGAGGTTGAAGAAAAGAAGAGGAAACCTGATAGAAAGAGAACGAGAACATTCCACATCGGAATGCAATAATGACGATTATGTTGATTGTAAATACATAATGTACATAAATTCACTTTCGTTTTAGTATACAATCAGACTGAAACTGGAGTTGACCTCACACTTCACATATAAAAATGTCGAAAGCTGTTAGCCTTTTGGCACAAAAGACCGTCGGTGTTTTGTTAAATATATTGCATTATATTCTTTCCTATTATTTGGGTTTTCTACCACATGTATTATTATCCTCTTCAAAACAAATCACCGAATCTACAAAATAATAGAATTATTGGAAAAAAAGCCTCTGCGCCTGTGACGTTTACACCAAAGGAAAAGTCAGAGGTTATGTTTTGCAAATAATATAAATCGGAATAAACACAGAAATAATATATTTAGCTGACGTTTCGGAAAGTAATCTCTTTCCGTTTTCAAAGCTTTATTTTGGAAGAACTCTTATTTTGCTGTGTATGTCAAATACACAGCTTTAAGATTCTGTTTATGTTATTTCCATAGATACTTACTACTTACACAGAACATAGAACTGATGATATTTTCTTTTATATAATGTTGAGTTTGTTAAGTTCTTCTTTTAACATTGGTAGCCAGGTTGTACAAATATCTACAGAACAATTCGATATGCACTTATCTTCATTTAATAAGATTATTGCTGATTCCTTAATTTTTCTTTTTTTGGTATCTGTTTCTTTTGCGAAAATTTTTGCCGAGTCCAAGTTTATTCTATGTCCGTTTTCCCAAGCATGTTCACAAATCTTTGATTTCTGAATTTCATTCTTTCTATCAGTTTTTTGAATTCTGCTCCCTGTTTATCGGTTTTGTTTTTGTTAAAATAGATCTTAAAGTGTTCCCCGTTTGAAATACCGTCCTAACATCAAATTTGTCACCTATACGGCGTAGCTTTTCCGATAGTCCGTATACATAAGGAATTATTGCTGTATAATGACGTTCAGGTTTTTGTCGTACCTGATTGTCCCTATTTTCAACATTTATGAAAACTCTATCAACAAAGGCTTCAGGATATTGATTTTGTACTAGAACCTCTTTGATAAATTTTTTCTCGTTATTTAATATTTCATTATTAGATGAAATTATTTTGGCCCTATCGTATAAACATTTTACTACACCCCTTTTAACATTTATCGACTGATTTGAGTTGAAATTTAGATATCTATTAGTATGTGTTGGTTTTCTATAAACGCTTGTTTCAATTGTATTATTTACCCTTCTAATTAAATCATCTGTATTTACAATATCCCATGTGAATGTGATAAATGTTATGTGGGTAAGTCATCCAGACCTTTCAGTGTGAGGTTGGATGAGCACAAGAATTACATTAGAAAGAATGAAATTCAGAAATCAAAGATTTGTGAACATGCTTGGGAAAACGGACATAGAATAAACTGGGACTCAGCAAAAATTTTAACAAAAGAAACAGATACCAAAAAAGAAAAATTATGGAATCAGCAATAATCTTATTAAATGAAGATAAGTGCGTATCGAATTGTTCTGTAGATATTTGTACAACCTGGCTACCAATGTTAAAAGAAGAACTTAACAAACTCAACATTATATAAAAGAAAATATCATCAGTTCTATGTTCTGTGTAAGTAGTAAGTATCTATGGAAATAACATAAACAGAATCTTAAAGCTGTGTATTTGACATACACAGCAAAATAAGAGTTCTTCCAAAATAAAGCTTTGAAAACGGAAAGAGATTACTTTCCGAAACGTCAGCTAAATACATTACTTCTGTGTTTATTCCGATTTATATTATTTGCAAAACATAACCTCTGACTTTTCCTTTGGCGTAAACGTCACGGGCGCAGAGGCTTTTTTTCCAATAATTCTATTATTTTGTAGATTCGGTGATATGTTTTGAAGAGGATAATAATACATGTGGTAGAAAACCCAATTAATAGGAAAGAATATTCGAAGAATGCCACAAATAACTTTCAGACAATATATTGCATTATATTACTATAATGCTTCAGTATAAGCTTATTAAGCTTAATGGATTATCTCAATCTTAGATAACCTTACCCAATCAGGGACATTTCGTCTCTCAATACAAGATCTATATATTGATTTTAACTGCTAAACTAATGATTATCTCAGTTTGAGTTAATTTTAAGGATGTTATCCTTACAGATTTCGAAAATGCCGATAATGTAGATGGAAAGGCACCTGAACAAGAGAACATAACGCCCTTGGACGAGGAAACACTGAAAATTTTGGGTTATGATAAACTGGCTACCAAAAAGGTGGGAGAACAGATTCATCACAATGTTGCTGAAGTCTGGAACAGTATTTTGCAATGAGGTTTACCATCAGAAATTCATTCAGAATTAATAAACAAATATCCACCTTTTGCAAACTGTAATTTGATGGAGGCACTTAGATTAAATGTGGAGGTAAAGAGGTCTGTTTCCGAGGCAACACTTGCAGGAGATGCTCGAGTGGCATATGTCCAAACCAGAATTTGTGCTGGAATGTCGGCCTTGGGAGGAGTCCTGGAATTACTCCTGTCAAGAGATATTTCACCTGAAATATCTCGACAGATCATTGAAAGAACCAGTGATGCCACAAATTATTCGCTGATGTTCACTTCGACCAGTCTCAGGCCCGAAGGGGCTTGCTTAGGGGTGCCCTAAATAAAAAATTGGCGGAGACATTATTAGAGATAAGTGGAGATGGCTGGCTTTTTGGTAGCAATCTTCCAGAGAGAATTAAGGCTGCAAAAGTACTGGACAAGACATCTGAAGAACTTAAGGTATCTAGAACTGTAGCAGCAAGACTAACGACACAACCACGATCAAACAATTTAAACTCCAGGGGTCTGCCTCGGCAAATATTCAGGCCAGCTCGTCAAGGTGGGCCCAAACACCAAACATCATACCAAGGGAAGATGAAATCGAGCGTCCAGCAAACTCATCCACGCAGACAGAGCAAGACGAGCAGCTACAGCCACCGTTAAATATGCACAAGGTAGGTAGATTACAGTTCTTTGTAAAAAATTGGGAAAAAATATCAGATAATTTCATTATCCTTTCTTGGATTAGGGGCTACGAGCTCCCCTTTGTAAAGAAGGTGTTTCAACTACAACCTCCTCCGACCAAGGTATGGTCTAAAAGAGAATTTCATACTATTAAAGAAACCATAGGTAACTTGTTCAATCTAGGTGCAATTTCACCTGCAACTCAATGCAAAGGTCAGTTTCTTTCTCAAATATTTTTAGTGCCCAAAGCTGATGGCTCCCACAGGTTCATTTTGAATTTTAAAAATTTAAACAAATTCCTCCAACCAGGACATATTAAATTAGAGGACAGAGATTAGAGCATGCTAAATTTTTGGCACTTAAGAGAAACTCTGGCAATTATGACTCCTGGATAATTATACCCAGAGAAGCGTTAGAGGATTTATTGTGGTGGAGAACAAATATAATAAATACTTATTGCCCTTTTAAATTTAAAAATGACTATTCACAGTGATCCGTCAAACACTGGTTGGGG
The DNA here is from genome assembly GCA_963675555.1 of Leptura quadrifasciata. Lineage (NCBI taxonomy): Eukaryota > Metazoa > Arthropoda > Insecta > Coleoptera > Cerambycidae > Leptura > Leptura quadrifasciata. The sequence continues at coordinate 114,006,323 of OY776674.1, read as the reverse complement.
AGTTGCTTGTGGTAATAAAAGAGCCCACGGTCATTGGAATGAGGTAGAGAAATTGAGACACGTAAATACCTTGGAATTACTAGCCATATTTTTTGGTTTGAAATGTTTAGCAAATTCTGAATCAAATTGTGAAATCCTTCTTCGAGCAGATAACACATGCGCTACTTCAAGTGTGAATATGATGGGAGGAGTTCAATTCCCAGAACTAAATAAGATGCAACTATAGTAGTGACATAGATATTGAGTTCAGACGTTTCGTTTTTGATATTACTATAAGAAACTCAGCAGCAACCAACCTCAGTAGCTGCTCTAATTGATCAGTTATATCAATACCTTCATCCCATATTAATGCCAGCTACAATGAAATTATATACTTGTATTGCCACCACCTTCCTAATTCCAGTTAACGAATTTTTCAATATGAGGGTGTAGACTACATGGAGGGAGGCAGAATTTTTGACTTCAGAGATGGGTTTGCGGTAGTTAGGAGGTAAACACCCTAAAAGTCCCCAACCCTAGGAGATGAACCTTGCAGGGGAGGCCTTCCGGAAGGCCCTAAATTTTGATTTTTTTTTTGCTTCTCGCTAATAACTCGAAAACTATAGGTCCTAGCGGAATAATTATTCTTACCTTTTTGAAAGTTGACAAAATTTCACATTCATATTTTTTTATTTCGACAAAAAGTTTCTATCTTCAACCATTATTGAGTTACTAGTTTCTGAAAATCGCCAATATATGGTAAACGTTGTTTCGGATCACATTCTTCGTCATACTCTGGCCCTAACACCTTAAATCATATTCGTAAAAAAAAATACAACCAAATCAAGTGAAGAGGATTAAATTATACTTATACTTAAAAATTATATATTCTACATATATAATGACTGAGATGATGGATTTCAAGATTAACAGGGGTTATTTTACTTTAAATTATTACAATACGTACAAAAAAATCTACCGACTTACTATTGGACAGGCCAAGCAGATGTATTACAACAATCAGATACTGCACTCTGACAATAGATCAAAAGTCGTATGAAATATTATAAATTCCTCAATAAAAAAACTTTACACCACAAACAAATAGTAATAGAATTGTAAATGACGTTGAAATTGCAGACAAGAAAGAAATAGCCGACGCTTATAATAATTTCCTTGTAAATTTGTCAAAAGAAATAAAAATAAACAAACAAGATGACACCAAAATTAAAAACCATATAAAGAGATCAAATTATACAGACAAAAGTATTTTTCTTGAGGCAGTCACTGAATCTGAGGTTGTTAGCATATTAAGAGATTTAAAAAACACGAACTCCACAGGCCCTGATCAATTCTCTACCTCTATCATAAAAAAATATGAAATCCAGTTAGCTAAGCCGCTATGTCATATAGCTAACATTTGTATTTCTCAAGTTAGCTTCCCAAACGCGTTAAAAACTTATAAAGTTATTACCCTATACAGAAAAGGAGATCAAAAATTACTCGCCAACTATCGTCCAATTTCACTCTTGTCGGTGTTTTCTAAAATAATTGAAAAAATTTTAGCCAAAAGAATTACAAAATTTTTAGAAACAAATAGTCTCTTGGCAAATATGCAGCATGGTTTTAGACACAAAAAGTTGACAATGTCGGCATTATTAAATATACTTGATGTAATTTATAGACAACTGGACAGAAACAATAGATGGTGGCTCTTCTTGTTGATTTACCGAAAGAAATTGACTGTGTAGACCATGAAGTTCTATTGGATAAAATGGAACTATATGGTCTGTGTGGTAAATGCAACGAACTGTTAAGGTCATATCTAACAAACCGAAAACAGTTTGTAAATTATTTTGGCCAAAATTCTAATGAGCTCACAATAGATGATGGTGTTCCACAGGGAAGTGTTTTGGGTCCGTTACTGCTTTTATTATATTGTAATGATATAGATGATGATCTGTCTATATCTCATTGTGAATTTGCGGATGACATGCATACAATCGAAATCAAGAAAATGTAACCCAACAACTAAACAACAACTTAGTAGCATTGTTTAATTATCTTAGTAGTATTCTTCACTTAAAAATTAACCAAGAAAAAACATATTACAATTTCACCCAATTTTTGCCAATTATATAAGCAGCCCCTTAATTAAGCTGAATGGAAGATCTATTGAGCAAAAAACAAGTTTCAAACTACTTGGGTTAATATAGACCTATCGCTAACATGGCGAGATCATGTAAACTATGTATGTAAAAAATGTGCACGTACTTGTTTTGCATTAAAAAGGTTCTCTACCATTACCAATAAAAATATCACAAGGACATTTTACTACTCCAATTTCGAATCTGTTATGAGGTATGGAATTATCGCATAAGGATGTTTGTCAGCTGCAAATAGAGTTTTCATGATGCAAAAAAGAGCTATTCGTTGTATGTTTGGGTTAAAATATCGAGAGTCCTGCAAACAAGTTTTTATTAGAGAACAAATACTCACTTTCCCTTGCACCTATATATTCGAAATTCTAAAATTTGTGAGGCAAAATACATTCTGTTTTAACCTACAAAATGAGCATCACAATTATAATACCAGACACGGTCAAAACTTGCAATATGACATACACAGGTTAGAACTGTATAAATCAAGTCCATACTATATGGGGGCTAAATTGTATAACAAATTACCCACCGGTATTGAAAATGTTAGTTTAAACAAATTTATTTCCTTTGTAAGAAAATTATTATTATTCCATGCTTTTTATTCTATCAATGAATGTCTTTCTCATGTTTTTTAATTAGTTATTAATTGTAATTGTTTCTTTTTTTAATTTTTTTGAAGTTAGATGAACAAATTTATATTTTTTGCTTGTATTTTTATTTGTGTTTGTAATTTTTCAAGTGTTAATTTTTTTAATTTACCCTATATCCTGTACTGTGGTCTTTTGGGTCAATAAATGTATTTATTTATTTTGTTTATTTATTATTTGCTGAAATGTGATAGGGTTATTGCTTGAAATCATACCTATATTTTATTGCATTCATTTGCCTTTTTTTAAATCTATTTATTGTTGAAAGTTGTTGCATTTGATATAATTAGTGTATATTATGCTTTTCACAAGAGCTGCAGCAGCTGGGGCCTGGAGCACATTCTGTTTGTACATACTGTCATAGGCTGTCATACCACCTCCGCAGCCTTCAGGAAGAGCAAAGTCAGATTTGCAAAATTATACAATAAAACAAATCGATTAAAAAATCAGCTGAGGTGTTTGCCAGCCCTTCATCGACACTTTATGATGTCGAAAGAGCAGGACATAATTCCATTCTTAGATGGTATGGTGTTCCATCTAAGGAGATATCCTTAGATGACTACAGATATCGGTCATTTTTAAAATCAAGCCAGACATTTCCACTCTCCCACCAATTGAGGGGGCCAGGAAGTATCATTCCTACGGGGTGTACTACCAAATCCAGCAGTGGATGGAAACCATACTACCCTCACATGTGGGGTTTAGGATTCCTGGCTGGGAGGAGAAATCGGGAGCTGGTGCCCAAACTAACAAACAAAAATGCGGATGCAGAAAGGCAGGCCAGGGCAACTGCCACAATGGTCCCCATAACACAAGATGAGGAGGATGAAGAATTTGATGACATAATAGATTCTTTGGAGGATTCATTTTTCTCTTCTGCTGGCATGGTGACCCATGACTATTCCCCCATCCAAAAATTAATTGGTTTTTTCTTTCTTTAAAAAAAAACATTAGCTAATTGGCAATTAGCCAATTATATATAAATGAAAGTAGCTATTATATGTAAATAAAAGTAGTTCAAACCATAATACCATACCATGTTGTTTTCTTATAGAGGTGCCTACCTACTTTTTCCCACTGTTGGATTGTAGCTACTCATTACTATACCAAATGCAACAACTTACAACAATAAATAAATTTAAAAAGAGCCAAATGAATGCAATAAAACATGGCATGATTTCAAGCAAATAATCTTGAAACCCATCATCTCAGCCACTAATTATATGTAGAATATATAATTTTTAAGTCAATATGATCCTTTTTACTTGCTTTGGTTGTATTTTATTTTATAATAAGATTTGAGGTGTTAGGAGCAGAGTATGACGAAAAATGTGATCCAAAACAGCATTTCTGGATATCGGCGATTTTCAGGAGCGGGTAACTCGATAACGGTTGAAGATTTTTTTGTCGAAATTAAAACCAATAAAAGCCAGAATTTTGGGCCTTCGGGAAGCCTTCCCTCACAAGACTCACCTTTTAGGGTCGGGGACTTTTAAGACGTTTACCTCCTAACTACCCCAAACCTAGCTGTCCCTGAAGTTAAAAATTCTGCTGCCCTCCATATAGTCTACAATAATTTGTCAACAGGACTATAGCTATTCTTAATTCTGAATGTACCAACACATTAAATTATTAGGCAAAGAATCATTAAATACTTAACAGACCATTGTAGAGCATATCAACATAAATCACACACTCCCCTAAAGATTTCCAAAAAAAGTGAGCTGGTCAAGAACTTGGGGGTATTTTTGTTATTGATTTAACTTTCAATAAAACTTATTTTTTGACAATTCAAAACTTACAGAAAACTCAGATTTTTATAATTAATGAACATGGCTGGAGCACAGAGCTAGATGACCTAATCTTATCTTTAAGTTTCCTATGTCTTGTTAATTTTACCTGCCAGTAACAGACTTATGAAACAATCCTAAGTAAAACTATGTGTAATTAGTTTTAATAACTAAGGTTACATAAAAATTAGTATGCTCTTATTGATGACTGATCAGCATCCAAGGACCTACAGCTCTTGAGTCGAGTCTTAATTAGAAGACAAAAATGATACACTCAAAAATCCGATCAGCCAAAATATCACTCACCTTGAACACCTTCACAAAATATCAAAGTATTTAACATTTTGGGATGGCCTCTTACTTCAATGCGAAAAGGTGCCTCTACTGTTTCGGGTGCGGTCTGAGTACTATTATCTATTCTGTACAGAACACTTTCATCTATTGGTGGATTTGTTTTTATTATGCCCATAACTCTTTCAAAATCATGCTTTATTAAATAATTTAATTTATACAATAAATATTTCTTGAACTTGGCATACCAGCTTTCATATGAAATTTGTTTATTAAAGTAATTACTACTTCTTTGCCAGCCAGGCCATGTTTTTATAAAATGAATCAGCATATACGAAATTACAGATTTCAATTTTGGTTTTAGAACGTAAAAATTTAACTGCAAGTCCTTTTTCAAAATATCTTCTAAATTGGCCAAATCCAGTTCAAGTGAATTCCCTTCAATGATATTTTTAAAACATTGTTCCAATGATAAATTATTCAATTTTTCTACTTCATTTTCTTCTGATAAGTTCTCTTTAACGTGTGCCATTTTTAATAAATAAAATTGGCTTCAAATAAGATATAGGTTAGAACCACAGAAGATGAAACTACAAGAACCACACCATAACACATCACAAACTCAAACCTTGCCACAGACTATCTGTGAGGCAGTTACAGATCTTCTCTACTGTGTCATAGATAAGAAATAAACAGATGAATGGGGAACATTCTCTTTTATTTTAACCGCCAGAGTGCACCAGTTGTACTCGGTTGTTTGCAAGGATGGTTAGTTATGGAAGTTAACCATCCTTGGGTTGTTTGTCCGTCAATGTCTGTCTGAATAAACAAAGTTAATAATTAGGATGTAAAACGAAAACTTGTTGCTGTGTACCAAAGTGCTCTAACACAGTAAGACACTTATTTCCTAAAAATTACCGTTTCCGACAACTATCTATATGATAAATCTGGTGTTTTCAAATTGTAATCTATATCTTCATCTTCAAGTGTACTAACTAAAATATTGTGATAATTGATTAATCTAGAATAACAGAGGATTTATAAACAAAAAAATTCAACAAGTTCATAAATGTAATTATATACTTTTCAACCAAATCAGCTTTTTTTCCATGAACTCTATAGCACCTCTTTTTCTCAGCTCCGCTTTTAAAGTTTTAAACGATTTAATTATCAACTACCGAAATCTTTTTTATCAATTTGGCTCATTTTTACGAATAAGAGGTTGGGAAAATCGGGTTATATGGTATGAGTTGAAAAAGACATTAAACCCATTAAACCGAGTACGCATGGCGTCATCTATTGGATATATTAGGAACTGGCTTGGATTGTTCCCCATTGACGTCATTTTCTCACGTTTTTGGATAACTACTAAGGGCCGATTTATCAATACAGAATACGCTTAGAAGGCATTAGAGGATTATTGGAAATTTTAAATACTGTCACGCAGTATTAAGACGCTACCTTATTTTATTAGTGCATCGTCCTTATTTCATCAAAGAAATATTGGTTATTGGAACACCTTCATTTTTCATGTCGTTATATTTCTCTGCATTTATGACGCTTGAGCACTACATTCCCTAGGTCTAACCTCGCAAATATAATAAATAAAGTCAAAATAACGCTGATTTTAATAATGTTTTGTATTTCGCAAAATCAGTGAAATTGTTATAAAACTGTGTTGACAAAGAAAAAAAAATCATATTGTGATTTGCCGAGAAAAATACGAAGTTTGCGAAACTCTTTGGTTGAATACCAAAACTAAATACAACATTCAAAACGCAAATCTATACCCCGATGTTTTGGAATATGAACTCTGGGATGTAGCGGCATCTGCGGCCTGATTTTTTAACTAAAATAATTTGACAACACTGTTTATTACTTTAAATTTGTAAATTGATAAAATCTAAGAAAGCTAGTGCTCGAAAGACAAAGACAGCAGCTCTTAGCTGAGAAAAAGGGAGGGAAAAATTTTAAATTATTTTATAGTTCAACTCTGAGTGCCCCTTGTGTTTCAGTTTATTCAAAATTTGTTTAGTTTCACGTGCTCTGTGGTTTACATTCATGTTCCTAACAAGTGTATAACTTGGTGTAATGTGAAAAAACATTTTTAATTTATTTTTATTAATTGTGGTGTGTACTTTTTATAAATTTTTGTGATAGGACACTCGACTTTGCGTTTGGAACCGTTATCTATATATTTTGTTTGCTTAAAAACTCCTCTTTAGTTAGTTTAATTCCAAAACTTGTGTTTTTATATGTTCCTTAAATCTATGAATAATTGATGAGGAAACAAAACAAAATTTTCATAAAAAATAAAGAAAATATTATGTTCGCTATTTTATTGAAAAAAAAAATAAAAAATTCATTATGAAATAAAACCAAGACTTTACTAACAAAAATTCTTTACTTTGCTACTGATTTCGTGAACAAAATTTTGCTTCACACCCTCGGGCAACAAGAATTTTCCATAAATTTCAGAAGGTTTGTAAAGGAAAACATTGTGCATGGTATGACAAGTCAGTAGAATTTGAACTTTGTTGTCTATTTATGTAAAATATATTTAATGAAGGACTATAAAAAAATTTAAAATGTTTTTGAGGCAAACGAAACACATTCTTAACAGATCTCCTGTTTGTTCGTCATTTGTCCACATCTAAAAAACATTTTAAATTAGTTTATAATCCTTTATTAAGTAGCGAATTTGATACACATGCAAAAAACCATTGGACAAACAATATTCGATGATGAAGGTAATCTACCTCTTCTGGGTACGTTACTTTTGCGAAATTTCTTATTTTAGTGCTTCATTGGTAATATTTTAAAAATGGTCCGAAAAACGAATGAGTCGCAACAACTCCAGAAATGTTATGTTATAAAAATAATAACATTAAACAAAGCACTACATCTTTAACAACACTTACAAATTTAAAAAAAAGGCCGAAGGAAAGCTATAGGTAGAAAAATACTGCAAATAGACTCGAAACAAAACTCTTGCCACCTTATGTTTTGTTTGTCCTACGAGCTGAAAAATAACCTAATGATAACATTCATTTCATTTCACCTGAAAAATATGACAATAAAAACTTTAACACAAAATTTTTCATTCAAATAATTAGTTTATTTATAATTCAAAAATCATTGTAAACTAAAACAAATAAAAATATTGACAATAATAATATTGCAGAAGGCAATGTTGCCGGCTATATTTTGAAGTAATAAAGCAAGGGTACGTACGTATACGACATTCCATGTACCCATTGTTTCATTTGACATTTATCCCATAGTTAAGTAGTAGTAGTATAGTTAAGTGTATTGATAAACCGGCCCTTAGATACAATCGTATAGAGACCGTTCGTATTCTTGAAAATAATCATAGGAAATATTTGTCTTGACTCTTGATATTAGTGGAAAAAATTCTCGATGGTTTTTGATGAGGAATTCGAAAATTCTCTTAGTTCTGAATTATACTTTAATGTTATATGTACAGTGTGAAAGAAATATCATTTGCTGATGAAGATTTAGTTAATAATTAATAAGTTTGATTAGTTCATGCAGTATTTAAATATATCATAATTTAATGATGGAAAATTTTCATCTTCAATCTGTAATTATACAAAATTTGGGAAATACTGAGTCTGCCATTGCAAATGAAAAGCAACATTTTATTAGGAATCGAAATCCGTTTGTGTTAAGTGATAAACTTTATATTAAACATTTTAGAGTCGCCAAAGGCATAAAAAACAATTCATGCATGTGCAGTTCTGCACAACATGTGCATTGAAAGTAATGTTCCAGGACCGTGGAGGGAAGGAGACGACGAGCTAGATTTCGGTTTATTTGAAAATGATATTAATGCTATACCTGCAGAAACAGCGTGTGCAAATCGAAATCCAGATTTAATTGCTGGAGAAAGACTGCAACAACAAATTACACTAAAATTCTTTTAATCATTTTCAGTTACTTATTTTATTTTTCAATTCTGGACATTTTTCTATTTAAAACCATTAACAAAAAGTATTTTGTTAAAGTAATAACTTAATCGGGACAAATTCTGTAGAAATATATACCTTCAAGGTGAAGAGGTTTAAGCCCACCCCAATTAATTATAAATGAAATCCTGGTAATCATGTCACCAGTAAATTCATTACTATTTATTTATCTGAAGGATAAATAAATATGATTGGCCATTTGCGGGATCGTCTAGTTTTGTTAGTGTAGGACCCAAATTTCGTTGTGTGCGTGTAGTAACCCTTTTTATAATTACCCCAGGTTCTTTTATATAAAGTTTAATATTACTTGTTTCTGTCTGATACTGTATACCTTAGAAAATTAATCACTCTGTTAATTGAAATACCTAGTAAACTTGAACACACTGTCTATTAATTGGGAGACCTAGTTAATTATATATGTTATTTGTGTAGTATTTTATTACTCAAGGTTGCATTGTACATTTATAGTTGAAGTTTGTCTTCTATTTTGCTTTGAAACAAAACCATTTATTTAGTTTATTACTTATATGACGAAAAGGTAAAGGTGAAAGAATAAGACAATAATTGATGGGAAAAATAGTAAAAAAAACCCATTTTATTTTATATAAATTGATGCAACAATAGTCGAACATGAAATCAAAAGTAATCCAAATATTTGAGACAATTGTCTAAATATTATAATAGGAAAATTTGCGTCGCCATAGTAATGACCATACTATAGATATGCTGAGTGTTTTGATGCAATAACAAGAACTTATACAACAGTATGCTGTGTTATTTTAATAGTAATTAGAGTTGTAGCGAATGCCTGAATAAACATATCACATGTCTACATTGAGAAATTAATATAGACAAGAATAAGAGCAGTGACAATAGTCTATGTACATAATAATTAATAATTAAACTACACAGAAATTAGACAACCATTTCCTCCGACGGTGCCAGGGCCGGAGCCGGGATTCGAACCCAGTGGCGCGATACTCGTGTGATTAATAGCGATTGCCACCTCGCATCTCAAACAACACGGCTATCGGCCAGTCAATACTTATTTTAAACAGTTGTGACAATAGTCGGCAATGATAATAACATGAGTGAAAAAACGTCAAAGATGTTACTTCGGAACAAAGAGAACGCAACTGCAGTGTCAAAGTTTACGAACATAACAGAGAATAAGTGTTTCAACCTAACAAAAGTTTATTTCATATTTTCTGTAGTAGTCGGCTACGGTGCCTGGCTTCAGTGAAAATACTCACTAGCTGGGAAAAATTCCCTTTTGCAAATAAACAATGGATGTGGAAATTTCCAGCTTTGTTGTAGTTGTGCTCTCGCCCACTGACAAGAGAGATAGTAGGATAGAGTATATGATAATTACCGGCTGCACCTAATCAATCGGCTAAAATAGCGTTAGAAAGAACAATCTAAACAACGCAGGAAATTTAATTTTGTGTCAATTTACTGATAAACTAAACAGCAGTAGTAAGTGTTTAGCACCGAACAGATGTTAACAACGGGTGACCGAAAAGATCGACGACCTTACAGATTTGTGTAGACAAGTGTCCTTAAAAACAGCGGACTGTTAATTTTAAATTTAGATGGAACCACGATAGTCCGTAATGCACCTATTTTACTGTTATGTTGTGCAAACACAGTTCACAAACAATTACGTTCTCGTAGTTACGAGAACTTTACATCGTTGACAATTTAGTAGTTAAATAAATAAAATTGGTTGAAGTTGACAAAGACTCTTATAACAGCTCTTATATCAGCGTAAAGCGCCAAAGAAAAAGTATTTGTAAACTTGTAGTGTATGGTCAAAAGCTGTTCTTGAATATAAACTTCCCTAGTACAACATTCAGAAAATGAAATTTTATGAATTAAGATCGTGAATAAAATTATAACTGAATAACCGGTAATATAATATTATGATAGTTAAAAATCAAAGCTAATATTCCATTTAAAATATTAATTTAATATTCTTTTGGTACCACAAATGCGTCATTTAAAACTTTTTTAAACACCCCATAACCAGAATATAAATGCAATTGCAAATAATAAAGTAGAGTTTCGAAATAAGCAAGCGATCGCCTTTAAAAATTTATGCCTGCTGAATTTCTGCGCGCTCTGTATAGCGTTATAGCGCCCGTGAATGCTCTCTCCAGGTTCTACATGTTGAACGTCCTCGTCGAGCATGTCGGTGGTTGAGAAGAATTCGTTAAAATAAGACATAAGTTATAACATTGTTTGGCTAGTAGTTTAGACGGCTGATTTAGTGAAAATATCCACAAAATAATTTGTTAGGCTCGGCGAGAAACTCGCGACGTAGCTTGGCATGACTTCAAAGGCAAATATAAAGCTCGGCGAAAAATATCGCGACGTAACTTCGAGGTGGCTCCAATTTAATTTCCAAAGCTCGGCGATAATATCGCGACGTAGCTTAAAAGGTGCTGTCTTCAGATGCCGTCTATCTTCTCTCATTTTCAATACCACGCCGTCTTCCTTTTACATGGTTCCTGATGTCACCCTTCTACCCGGATTATGCATCTCCGCTTGTTTCTTGTGGGAATATGTTTATTTTAACGCTATTATAATATTCGACACTGTGCAGCGCTTTAGAGTGACGCTCAGCTTTCTCTATGGTTAAGCTAGAAACGTGTCGACGATTCCATACTATGGGAATATTATTATTATTATTTAGAGAATTTTAATCTGATATCAAATGTTCAAAATGGTTTTCGTAAAAGTAAATCCACCAATACTGCCATATTAGACTGCATAGATTTTATATACAATGCGCTAAATAACAAGAGTCATGTCCTAGGGCTTTTTTATGATTTAAGTCGAGCATTTGATACTGTAGATCACAATCTGCTACTCATGAAATTAAAAGGCATTGGGGTACGAGGTGCACCATATAGCTGGGCTGCCTCATATTTACAAAACCGCACGCAAACCACCGTCGTTGACGGGGCTAAATCCGAGACAAAAAAATGTAAATCTGGGGATGCCTCAAGGCTCGATTTTGGGACCTCTGTTGTTTATAATTTTCATCAACGACATACCTAATACATGTATTACTCCAAATCAACTTCTTCTCTATGCGGATGACACAAACATGCTAATGTCTCATAACTATATTGAACAGATTGTCATCGACAGTAACAATGCATCATAGGAAATGAGTCACTATTGTAATGAGAATGGACTAAACTTAAATATAAATAAAACGTGTTATATGCGTTTTTTGCCAAAAAATGTGGTGACAAACTATGATCTATATCTGAAGATATCAAACAAATCCATTCAGAGTACAACTACTAAATTTTTGGGTGTTACTTTAGATCAGAAACTTACATGGGAAATGCATATAAATACGGTTTGCTCAAAATTAAGCACCATCTGCTACATAATAAAGAATCTGAGAGACACTGTCAGGATAAACACTCTGAAAACTCTTTATTATGGATTGGTTCAATCTCAATTACAGTATGGGCTCATTTTCTGGGGAAATTCCCCATATTTTAAAAGAGCATTTCAACAACAAAAAAAGGTTATAAGAGCTATGTGTAAAACTCACCCCTTAACTAGCTGCAAACCATTATTCAAAGAGTTACAAATACTTACCTTGCCTAGTTTATATATTTACCAAATAATAATGTTCATCAAAGAAAACGAATCTGAATTCCCGAGAAACAGTGATATTCATACACATCACACAAGAAACAGAGATAACCTATATCAGCCGTACTCCCGCCTTGCACTAGGAGAAAATTCTCCAAGACACATCGGCATTAAATTTTTCAACAAATACTGGCAGCAACGTGTCATTTAAGAATAAAATGTTAAAATTTTTATGTGATAATGCATTTTATGATGTTGATGAGTTCCTTAATTTTTAAGTTTGTTTTCACCTATACTTATATGGTTTATTAAATTTATGTTTTGGTGTTCCTTGCGGAGACACTCTAAAGGTCTGCAAATAATAATGTTTAACATATGTATGCGTGTAACTGTGTGTTTATGTATGTGAAGTGAAATTATTGTGCGATGGCGGGATGTGTGGTAAGCCTTCGGGGAGGCAGGGGGAGGGGTGTATGTTGCGTGACATGCATTTCTCTCTCTATCTCTCTCTCTGGTGTTTTGCTGCACGTCTCGCCGTCGTATGGTAGCTTCACTGTATCTATTACAAACGTTTTTAAATTGTTCAATGTTTATAATTGTCTTTTACTGCAAATTACTGTTCTTTTTTGACTAGTCAGATAAGTTTATATGTTTGTATAACTTTATTGATGAATAAATTTTTATCTATCTAATTTTTATCTATCTATACGAAGTACTTGACGTTTATCTGAATATGCGATAAACAAGCCCTGCAACTCGACTAGATTTTATGTAAATTCTGTCTCAAAATTGTAGCGTTTAACTTTGCTTTAAAAGAATATAATTTTAAAATTGCATTTCTGGTAACTTTATTGTGTTCAATATTAAATGAGTTAATAAATGTAAAAATGAAATGAATTAACTGCAATAGTTGCTTGACTTTGGAAACATCAATAGAAAAAAATTAAATTTATAAATGCCCTATATACTGGGCGTTTCAAAGGAAAAAAAATAATTTCTAAACAGAGATATGAAACACATACATTGATATTAATAAACGTCATGAGCATTGCCACTAATGAAAATATAAAGACTCCAATTTAAAAAAACCTGCTCATTGGCTGTTGCGAATATTAATACGAACATATAATTCGACACACGTTCCATTACTGTTCTCATTGGAATTTGATTTATACGAGACTCAAGAATGGCAATCCTCTTGATTTATTGATTCGCATGAGAACTTCAGTGAGAGAAAATTTTCTCAAGTGAATCAATCCTATAATTTCAAGAATTGGGTCCCTGAGGTGCGGATTATTCGTGCGGAATTCTGGTAAACTTGATTTAAAAGAATTTAAGGCAGAAAATCTGCAATAATAAAATACCTTGCGGGAACAGTATAAATGGTTGTAATTTCTTTACTCAACTCTAAAAAAGTTATTCGTTACTGATAAAAAAAATCGAAGGTGAGTGTAGGCCGCATCAAAATAGCAGCACAATATACGCGGTAACAATATAAGTTTCTGTTCACAGCACGTTAAGTTAAAACAGTCAATGTACTAAGTAAAATATCTACAGCCTTTGAATATCAAGGCAAAAAGTTGGTTTCCATGGAAATCAATTTAGTTTTGGTGAGAAGCTTAAGCGTCGCTTCTAGTAATTCCTTATTCTCTGGTCAGGTTAAAGACTCGGCTAGTCGGCTGTTACACCATATGAAAGGCCCAGTAATGATTTTTCATTTACTTCAATGAGAAGATCCACACATTGAAAGTGTTTCCAGGATATACCTATCTAATAAACACTTTTGTACATATTTTATTTCTATAGAGAAATAAAGCATGGTTGTAGAAGAATGATTATTACATAGGTTCATCTCAGAAACACTGGCACTGCCCGGATCTGCAGTGAAGTAAAACTCGTTACTGTGCAAAAAGCATCTGAATAATGACAATGAACCAAGAGACTTCTATAGAAATTACCAACGTTAGCAAGCTCGAGTATTTTAAAATTGGAATAGACATATTTAAAAACAAAAATTGAACAGAAAAGGCAAGAAAATAAGGTATATGTAAAGCTGATGATTCACGATTTTCATAAAAATATTCAATTTCGGTGGTCATTGTTCTTTAAAATCAGCACACCCATATTCAAAAACATAAATGGAGAGGAAGTATCAAAAAGCTTTAAAATATTAGTTTCAGTGACCCTGTTACAAGGCTTCCAACAAAGTCGTTAATGTCATTAGTCATTATTTTATTCGGCAGTCATTTTTTATTTTAAACAGTCATTATTGTCACTTTACATTTGCAGCTCACAGGTTTATCAAACACAATAACAGTCGCTGGTTAACCCTAAAAGGGTCCGCTAAAAGGATATTGAACCAATGCGATGCATTGAAAAAGCATTTCACCCATTTTGTGCCTTCAAAGAGGAAAGATTTATTAAAATTGAAAAAATATAATGTTATAGTTACTTCTGTCAATGATCATACAAAAGCCAGGCTTTATTTTTTGGTAAACAGTACCAATATTTTTGAAATTTTTTGGTCTGAAGATTTTTTTCGTCAGATCAAAAGCCGCCGAGTTATCTTCGAAATACCATTTTCCCATACATTTAACATGTCATTTATTCCCCCTCCCCTCGTTTGACTTCCTCAGCACGAATGTGTCGGAATGCTGGGGGGAACCAACTTTACTAATTGGCAAAAGAAAAATCACAATCGGACATTTCCTTATTCGAGTCTGGTTTCCTTCCAGATCTGATCCTCTATTGATTTAGTAACGCATATAAATAAGAGGAAGTATAATTTTATATCTACATATATTGCCAAGAAATCAAAAATGTTATAAGATATTTTGTTTGCATATGTCAATTATTTTTAGAATTTCGTTATTCATTTTTTATATGTACTCACTAATTAGCGAATTAATTAATTAATTAATATATCAATGTTTTACTGAAAATTCATAGATATTCCTAAAAATTCTTAAAACTCAATAATTGAATCACCACAACAATTATCTAGAATATCATTGTCTAGTCATTTGTTTAGTCATTATTTTCGAAATTGTTAGTCATTAAGTTATTTTTTCTATGTAATAATTTGTTGGAATTATAAATAATATTTTTACACATTCCATTATTTCAAATTTTCATATTGTTTGGCAATTTTTCATTAAGTGTTTACAATCTATACCTGTATAAACGCTCATCTAGAATTTATCGTTGCTATCCCGATTCTGAATATCCTATTCAACTTTAACAGGGTGATTCCTAGAGAAACAGGACCATTTATTGGTGAAAGTAGAGTACATGAGATATTTTTTATTGATATAATAGAATTAAGAAAATCTTGTTTCCCACATTCGAAAACAGTTCGAAACAGTTATTTGCCTTGCTGCAATCCACATTATATGGTTACCTTTATACTTTGAGAATTGTTCTGTTAAGTACATTAAATAAATAGTCATTTGTAATTGTGTATTGATTGTAGTAATATTTGAACAACCACATTAAATATAAAAATCAGTATGGTAAATATTAAATTATACAATTATCTTTAAAGTATTATAATACTTTGATGTTTATTCCCTAAGAGGTATTAATTTCGGTTAGACCTGGTCTCCATTTTCAGAGTCAGCTTTGTCATCTTCATCCTCCCCGCTGTAAACTTGTCCTTCGTCTTGTTCCTCTTCATCGTCGTCTCCAGCGACTTCTGCATTTTCAATCTCAGCTCTTTCCATTTGTCTAACTAATTCAGCTTCATCAGTAGCTGTAACAACTTTGGGCTGTAACAAAAAATTGAAACTAGGATTCTATTTTATTAAAATTATATGCATGCAAAATTATAGAATTGTGTCTTTAGTCATACCCCAACTCATGATTGATGAATACAGCGTGGACAACGTCTAGCGAGGGTTATTTACAGTTTTCTAAATGGTTTGAAAATGATACTTCATGACTCAACATATTAATTTATTATTTTATTTTTTAGGTGCACTCTTCCAATAGATTAAACAGCCCTTCAAAACTGTAGTGACAATTATGATTATTATAATTATTATCCTGTTTAATAAATCACCTCAGGATATAGAGCCTCCTTTGTTCTTAAAAACCTTTGCAAAAGGAGGCACTCAGAGAACTACCTACAGTCAATGTAATACTAATTATCGAAACAATCATTTGATATCTGAATAGTTAAGGTGTCTAAATGGACAAACGCAATATTTTCATGCTGTCATTTATCACAACATTTTCACAACGCAAGCATGAAAGATAGGAGGAAGTAAAGAAATCGTGAAATCACTAAACCCCAATAATTTAACCATTACCAAAACAAAGTGGAACTGGTAGGCTCATTGCTAGAGTTCATCATTGCGAATAGGACGCAGATGCAGCTAAATCCACCAAAAACATTTTGCTCAAGATATACAGATAAACCATTTGTTTCAACTACAAATGAAAAAGTGAATCAAGTATGGTTCAAAAAATGCAATTCGATGTTCCTGATAACTGCTCAATGCATGCCGCCAATCACCACTTTCGAAAAGATGCTTTTTGGAAAATTCACAAACTAAAAGAGTTTATATTTTATACTGTATTTTACGAATTTGCGTCAAACGCAAAATTAACTCAATTGTTATTATTTTAAAGCACATGTGATGTCACATACATTCTATTTACATACAACAACGGTGTGCATAAGTGTTTTGATTACTACTAGATTTTTGTTTTAATATAAGTTTTTGTTCACATTTACGAACTGGTTATTAATTAGTGTTGTTAAGTATTTCTTTAAATTTCTCATAATGAAGCCTGGATATGAGAAAGCCAAATTAAATTATATTCCGATTTTGGATTGTATTGTGGTTTTAAGTTTCTAACATTTATTAAAAATGTTCGGCAAATACCTGTAAATATTTGACCTATTACATTGTTAAACAGTTACAACACAACTTTTATTGCATTTTTTAAAAAACTTTTTCATATTTTTTTATCAATGAGTGTGTAGTGGACTCCTTTTGAAACATTATTCAGACGGCACAAAATATAAATTTTTAAATTCGTATTTTTTGGGTGCAAGTTTATATAGATTTTCGTTGGAGCGACATTTCTATTTCATTATGACAAAGCATTTTTTGTACTTGTTATTATCCTATGAAGCTTTATTTTTCCGTAGTATTCAGGGCTGTATACCGAGGTCGGTTTCAGTTGGCACTGTAACAAGATTTAGTTTATTGTGCCTCTGCCTGTTTCTGAATTCTGCCGGAGATTCCTGTATTGCTAACTAGCCATTTCCCATTTTATGGAGGTTTTTCTTCAAAGGTGCATGCCCTTGTTACTATTCTCAGCGGATTTCTGCTTAACATAAGCAATTTGCCGAGTTCGTTTTGTACACGGTTTGGACATGAAAGCCTTACTGTGTCTGAGTCCTGGGCATGTTATGCCAATATCTGATCTGGTCTTTCTTGACCCAGTTTGTTATGCACCTCCTTGCACTGCACTTTGGCACTGCGAGGGCCGGTTCTGGGACAATGAATTCTGTAGTCGATCCTTGTTTGGCCAATTCATTGGCTTTTTCATTCATTTTTTTTTTCTAGGACCCCATGCACTATGTCCTGGTACCCAGATCAGTTTTACTGAACTCTGATCTGCTTGTATCTTATGTGCTTTTAGACGTTCCCCGATCAATCTCACCGTCACTTTGTGGCTTGTTTACATAACCTCTCCTTGTAATTTCACAAATACATTCGGGTATTGCTTGAATTTCTGCCTGGAATATAGTACTGTATTTCCCAAGAGCAAAGCTGAGGCCTGTTCTTGGATTTTCTCCACATATTCCAGATCCTGTTCTCGATCCGATATAACTAGCTCAAAAGGTCTATGGAGGGAGTATTTTGTTACCATGTGGTCTGACACCATGTCAAGGATGGGGTCCCCCATGATTCGTCTTATTCTCTCATGGACTAAGTGGGGCAGTGGTGTATCAGCTCCCCAGATGTTCCTAACTCCTATGGAGTTAGTATTGTACTCATTAATAATTGAAAACAATATCATATCGAAATGAGTGGAATGACATTTGTTTGCTTGCTTCTGTCAAATCCACGATAGTATAAGGTATAGAAGGTAGAGCAATCATCAATTATAATGTAGATGCATGGAAGACGACTTCTATCCCCATTGCTCCTAAACATAGGAATCAGTAACTGCAGCATCCGAGGGTGGGAATATTTAGTTGCAAACGCATGAGCACAAATTGCATGTCAATGGTGTTGGGGATTATTACACTAATACATATGAGTGACGTACGGCTTCAGAAAAATGGTGAGAGTATCTGTATCAGGCACTTCAAGAGGTTTCTTCATAATTGACAATTACTTTAATAGACTATGAAGACAAATTATGCCAGCCAAATATTTCCTTCTTTTTTCCTCTCTGCTTGACAGAGCCCGATTAGCAGTTTACATCTCATACGGTCATAATCAGATCTGATAAAATAACTGAGCTATTGCTAGAAATTCATGTTTACATCATGCATGTGACAACGTAATATTATCTTTAAAAAATAATTAACTGCATTAATAAAGCATTTTGAACAGAATTCTGAAATGCATCTTAAATATTTTTTTTAGTTCTATTTATAATACAAAAACCTAAATTGAGTGGTATTCTCCATTGTGAGAAAATTATACTGCTGAAAATAATGAAGTTCTGCTTTGGACTGCTAAAAGTCCCGACATGATACTGTTAAAAAGCGTTTGGAGAGAAATAGTTAACAAAATGTTGTTCCCTTAAATAAAATAAAAATCATTTATGGTCTTTCATTGAGGATACCTTTGAAAGTCTGGTGGAAAATCACAACCTTGCCATAAATTTAATCGATTCAATGTCCAGAAGATTTGCAAGAAGTAATAGACATAAACGGGGCCATGACTAGATATTGAATCCTGATATTTTTATGTTTGTTTCATATGTATTACTTTGGATATTTTTAATAAATTACTATCTAATTTTATAAGTCATGTTGAAAATTGTTGCTCGTCGAAGACAGAACCATTAAGTGTGAAATCAAATAACTAGTATACTGTTTCTGCCATAATGTATGTTCATATTTATGTGTTTTAATGGTCCTGTATGCTAATGTAATGTGAATGCATGCGTTAAATCTCATTCAGTAAACGCTTACGTCGAAACTTCATATATAATAAGCATGCATTTCCACTAGCATATAATAGACCGGGGGTTAGCGACAGATTTTTGGCCGTGATTTTACTCATGATAATAAGTTATATGAACCAAAGAGTCACCCTGAGTTCTTCCTATGGAAAAATGAGTCTCCATTTCTTCGTAAATTATGTAATCCAATAAAGATGTCATTAAAAAAAAAATAATTCCAAACATGATGATTTTTTCACTGTTGGTTGGGGGCTGCCTCCTGAGTATCCAACCAAAAGATCACACTTGAACTCCGGGTACGATTTGCGCTATAGGGGTGGTTTCCTGAACATTTTTTTATAGCAAAATGACCTGGATAGAAGTTGTAGAGAATCAAATTCTGAACAACTTTTCCTTAAAACATTTTTTTTGTAGGTATCTCTAATACTTAACCAGTTACTGCGCATTATGTGACAAAAATTACATACGCTGCAGGGGTGGTTTCCCAAACATTTATTTAGAGCAAAATGACTTTAATAAATGTTGTTCAGAATTTGATCCTCTACAACTTTTATTAAGGTCATTTTTTTGTAAAAACATGTTTACAAGACCACCCCTGCAGCGTGTGCAATTTTTGTCACATAATGCGCAGTAACTCATTAAGTATTAGAGATTAAAAAAAAAATTATAAAGAAAAGTTGTTCAGAATTTGATCCTGTACAATTTTTATTAAGGAAAATTAAAACCGATTAATGATTTGCTTGGTGCGTAATTCAAAATAGTATGCTGGAACTTGTAGATTGTTTCAGGGGTCACTTGGCTCTGAGTAGCCTTGCTTCACTTCAACCTAAAATATCTTTTGTGATTTACCCTACACCTAGTTGTTGCTCAGGATTCCAAGACTTTTTATAAAGCTTCTGATTTTCCTGGGCGCTAATTTCCCTATGTCTTCAGGCATTAATTCCGCCTGCTCTAGGAACTTTAGCCTAGTGCGGATTAACATCTTGCATTCACAAAGTATATGTTCAGTTGCGGTATCGCAATATCTGCATTTGTTGCCTACTGCCTTGCCCATATTCTTGAGATGATATCTCAAGGGGCAGTGGCCAGTTAGAAGGCCTGTTATCAGCCTTAATTCGGACTTTTCAAGTTCGAGAAGCCTTATGGCATTCTTTGTCGAATAAGTTATAAACTTTTTCGCTTGTTTTTGGCCTGAAGTATTCCTCCAGTAGGACTTTTTCTGATCCTTTTCCCATTTCTGGATCTCCTCCGTCATGTGTCCCTTGGCCAGGCCACAAAACGGTTCAGGTCCAATGAATGGTGCTTCAGCTCCTTTTTTCGCAAGGCTACCAGCAAGTTGGTTACCTTGTACTCCTTCATGCCCTGGCACCCACATCAAGGTGACCTTATTGTTGTTGGCCACTTGCTTCAGGGATTGTCTGCAATTTTAGACTCGAAGATATAGGACCTTAGTGATTTTAATGCTGCCTGGCTATCTGATAGTATATAGATCTTTTCCCTTCGAATGCTTTTGTTTAGGCATTCCTTGGCACGCAGATCTATAGCATAAATTTCTGCCTGGAAGATGATGGCACTTAAAATTTGTTCTTAAATTTCAAACTTTCAATATGTTCACATTCCATGACTTTTCCAGGTACCTATTCCTATTATTTTAATGAAACGCACAACTCGGAGGTTTGAACAGAACTAACTTTATTCACAGATTCACAGAATAGCAAAAAGGGTTAAATTAGAATTGTGTGGTAGAGGGCACCACTTAATTTTAAATAGTTGGTACATACACAAATTATAACACCCCCACTTAACAAGTATTGAAAATTAAACTACTACTATACTAACTATACCTAAATCTATTATAAATTTGTTATGTTTAACACTACACAAACTTTTAGTTAATAGATCAGCCGGCATTTCTGCCGTTGGCAAATATTTTAACACAATTTGATTAGTAGCAACAACTTCTCGAATAAAATGATATTTTATATCAATATGCTTACTACGCTTATGATACATATGGTTGATTGACAATTTTTGTGCTCAGATGTTATCATTATATTGTAACGTGCTTACAATTTTCAGTAAACACTTTGTGGATTCCAAATAACTTGCAACAAGAATTTTCACAAACCACTGATTTATTTAATCACTAAAATTACACTAGCAAATACTTAAAAATCACACAACTAATAATAACTTAATCTAATATAAATTCACTACTTTTAAAACACTAAGCACTTTACTTTTCTTCTTAAACTTGTCAACTCTTGTCTAACCTAAAAACTCTCTTGTCTGTTTACTTCACTAAACTGCATACTTCACTCAACTGAACTGTTCCCCCATCTGCTGGAGTGACCTCTTTATATACACACTTGGAATCCTTCTAGAACTCTTTTCTAGAATTCTCCATAGTTTTCTACCATGTAATAGATGATTGTACGTCAATTGGCTCATAGACGGCGCCACCCTACTAGTCAGGGAAGTAACTAAGCTTCTGAGGAAAACTTTGAACATGAACTTAATCACATCTTTCCTTGTTAGAGGGCAGCACATAACAATATATTATAACAGAATTATCACTACCTCTCAAATCATATAATAAGTTTTTTAGATATATAGCCTCTTTAGCTGCTTCGGATATTGCCATATATTCAGCTTCCGTGCTAGAGAGTGCTACAGTTTTCTGTTTTCGACTTTCCCAGGAAACAGGACCATTGGATAGTTGAAAACAAAAACCTGTGTATGATTTATGGTCCAGATTGTCGCTCCCCCAATCAGAGTCGACAAATCCCTGCAACTCATGCTCATTTTTTGAATATTTAATAGAATAATCAGCAGTACCCTTTAAATAACTGAGAATACGTTTAGCACACTTCCAGTGTTTTTTCTCATAATTATTGTTAAATTGACTTAAATAGCTCAAGCTATAACTAATGTCAGGTCTTGTCAATACCGATAAGTACATGAGACTGCCTATTAAATTCTGATAAGGATATTTATTTTTATTCTCATCTGTTAAAACTGATTTTTCTAAATTCATTTTTGTCTCCATAGGAGTATGAGATGGTTTAGCATCTTTCATATTAAATTTATTTAACAGTTTATTAATATATTCTTTTTGATTCAAAATAATATTTCCAATTTTATCAAAATTAACACTCATGCCTAAACATTCTCTAATTTTGCCCATATCTTTTATTCTAAATTTATTTTCAAATTCCCTCTTTAGAAAGACAGTTTCATTTATGTCATTTGAAAAAACAAAAAAATCATCTACAAACAAAGCTATTATAGTAAGTAAATCCTTTGAACCTTTTGACCTTTTTATATAAATACATGGTTCATGCGGTGACATTGCATATCCAAAATTACATAACACTGTATGGACTTTCTCGTTCCAAGCCCGTGAAGACTGCTTCAGCCCATAAATGGCCTTTTTTAATTTTAAAACTTTATTTTCACTTACTTTCATACTTTCAGGTACTTGCATATACAGACATTCTTTTAAATTTCCATTTAAAAATGCAGTTTTCACGTCTAGGTGGTTTATATCTAGATTTAATTTGACAGCTAATGCAAATAATAATCGTAAACTAGAAAATCTTATAACTGGAGCAAATGTTTCGTCGTAATCTACCCCAGGTTGTTGAACGAACCCTTTGGCCACTAATCGCGCACGATACCGAACTTTTCCTTCACAACCGACCCTCTTCTTTTTTAACACCCACTTGCACGGCACTATTGTTGACGAATTGTTGGGTTGATCCACCAGGTCCCATGCATCGTTCTCATTAAAGCTGTCCAGTTCCTCGTCTACAGCTTGCTTCCACATTTTAGCATCTGGTGCTGAAAAAGCTTCTTCTAGGGTGGTTGGATCATCATCAGGTCCATCAGGAACTTTGTGAGAAATCATGTATGTTACAAAATCATCGTAGTTTTTTATTTTTCTTTCCCTCTGAGATTTTCTTACAGTTTCAGGAGTTGAAAAATTTTCTTCAGGGACATAATCAGGATCTTCTTCCCGTTCGTTGTCGGAAACTTCAGTTTCAGTATCAACTTCACGGATAGATATAATTTCAGCCCCCACTGCATCTTGTTCTGACAATTCATTTTCATCTTCTATGGACATTTCTATTCCTTTTTCGAATTTATCCGTTTTTGTCATTTGTTCCATAATTATCACATCTCTACTGACTTTAACTTCACATTTTTTAGGATCATACAATCTATAGCCCTTAGTTTGCTCATCATATCCAACAAATATCATTTCATTTGACTTTTTATCCCATTTTTGTCTTAAATTTTTTGGTATATGCACCATAGCATGGCTACCAAAAATTCTCAGGTGTGACAGGTTCGGTTTTGTTTCATACCACATTTCAAATGGTGTTTTTTCAATACCTGAAGCTATGGATCTGTTTCTCAGGTACATAGCACAATGCACAGCTTCTGCCCAAAATTCAGTTCCTAGATTTGCATCATACAACATACATCTAGCCCTCTCGACCAAAGTTCTGTTAAGTCTTTCGGACATTCCATTCTGCTCTGGGGTATAGCTGTTAGTAGTCTGATGTATAATGCCGTTTTGCTTTAAATACTTTTCGAACTCTTTTGAACAGAATTCCCCTCCATTGTCTGAGCGCAAGTACTTGATCGAAGCATTTTTGTGCTTTTCCACCATTGATTTAAAACATTTAAAGTGTTCGAATACTTCATCTTTACTTTTGAGAAAGTAAACAAAACCCATTCGGCAGTAATCATCTATAAAAGTCAGGAAGTACTTCGACCCACCAAGTGATCGCTTCTGCATTGGTCCGCAGAGATCAGTATGTATAATTTCTAATAATGATGAAGCCCTCTTGCCAACATTTCTAAATGGTAGTCTCGATTGCTTACCTTCGCAACATGTAACACAATTTTTTAAGTCGAACTGTGTTTGTCCCTGACATTCCATTCCTTCAGCAGCTTCGTTCACCATTTTGTTTAAGTACGCCGTATTTATGTGGCCTAATCTTCTGTGCCATGTCTGTCCTGATGCTAAAGCCACTGCAGGTGCTACTAATAGAGAATCTTCCTCTGGTATATTTAATTTGTAAACACCATCTTGCAGATCAGCTGTTGCAATCAATTCATTTTCTTTATTGTAGATTTTACATCTTTCATTTTCAAATTTTACTTCATTACCATTTTTGATAATTTGGCTCACAGATAGCAGATTTGTTGTTAGTCCGGGAACACACATAACGTTTTTTACAGTGATGTGTAGGCACTCAGCCTCTACTAATGTTTTCAGTTCCACATCACCTACACATTTAACAGTAAGTCTTTCTTTGTTTGCCACCATTATTTCTGATAAGCTGGGACGATCTTTATTTTTTATCCAATCCTCATTCGCAGTAAAATGACAACTAGCCCCTGAGTCTATGTACCAGTCTTTACTGCTAAAATTTCCATTTGAAAATACAACATTGAATAAATTTTTATTTCTTTGTTGAACACCTGTGCTATTTTCACCATTTGATTGTTTTAATTTTGGACATTCGACTGCGGAAATGCCCTTTTTCTTTACAATACCAGCACGTTATACCTTTGTCTACGTTTGAATTGTTTACATTCTTGTTTCTGTCTTTATCTTTACTGTCAAACTGCCTTTGCATTGTCTTCTTGTTGTTGACTTTTGAACGACTGACCGCAAGCGCCATCCCACTGCGACTGGCTTCACTATCCATGTCAAGTAATTTCATCTTGATGGAATCTGTAGTAATTGTCGTCCCACTATTTTCTAGCGCCATCACCATAGGTTGGTATTTTTCCGTTAGGCCGGTTAGCATAATGGACGCCAAAAGTTCATCATCTATGTTTAAACCCGTGCCACAAAGTTTTTGTCCAATTTCTACAATTTGATTCACATAACTTGTCATTGAATCACATTCATCAAGTCGAGTTGACATTAATTTGCGTAGCAAACTTATTTTACGCGTTTGCCCGGAATCGTCAAATAGTTTTTTCAACTTTTGCCACAATTCCACTGTTGTAGTCGCCTCTTTTATATGTACGTACAAAGAGGGATCAATCGTTAATATAATTTTTGCTTTCGCTTTCGCATCTTGATCTGTGACCACTTCACTGATGCACTTAGTCAAGCCCTCGAGTACCAGAAAATTCTCAACAGCAAACGACCATTCTGAGAAATTTTCGGGGCCCTTTAGCTTCGGCACATTAACAACCTAATTCGATGCCATTGCCATATCGTTCATTCACTCGCGTACGTTTATAATTCAACAGGTCCCCACGCCGCGTGTCTACGCCTTGGGCACATAACCTATTATTTTAATAAAACGCACAACTCGGAGGTTTGAACAGAACTAACTTTATTCACAGATTCACAGAATAGCAAAAAGGGTTAAATTAGAATTGTGTGGTAGAGGGCACCACTTAATTTTAAATAGTTGGTACATACACAAATTATAACAATTCCTCAGGTTGCTAGGAACCCTGTCTGATGCATAAGTCACCGGCGCAGTATGGAGGGTAATTTCCTACTAAACGTGCTCGATAATTGTATCGTTTCGTAGATTCCTTAAATTCTATTTTTAAAAGAGGATAGATAAACAATGTGTCCATGGCTAAGCTGTATTATAGGTGTAAATGATTTTAAAACAATTTTCTATGTTCTGCTTTTGCTTCACCCAAAACCTATGTTTAGTACGTTAGAATTTGATAAATGTATACAGGGCGCTGATAACATCTTAAAAATAAAAATCGCTTCCGGTAAACTACTTTTATATGCAAGATATTAAAAAATTTTATAAGAAACACTTGCTCAGAATTAAAAATTATGACATTGTATGAAAATAAAAGGGATAATCTGAAACCAATAAAATTTTAATCAGAGACTTAGACACAGGGGTAAAAAATATTTCTTTCATGATCAATGCTGAGTTATTCAGTCTAGTACTAAATATACTTACCGCCATTTGAACATTAAAAACACCTCCCAGATCATTTATGGTCACTTTAATTTTGTCAATGGCATCGTTCAAAATTTTTAAACCATCTTGCTTTTCAGGAGTAGAGGTTGTCATAACTGTAAAACAAATAAGTCATTTATCGATTACAAGTGACTCAAATTTTTGCTTCATTACCATAGAGAGGTGGGGCTATCAAATTTATTTTAATAGGCAATTCTTCCGTAGACAGCGATAAACCAGCTTTAAGAGCAGCTTTCACAGCATCAATTCCCTCATAGCCATAACAGGCACATTCGATATCGGCACGAATTTTTACTGCCTGAGATGTAAGTTTTCGTTTAATGTTTCCTAGTAGTACTTCCTTAGTTCTGTCATCCAGATCACATTCTGCTAATATACTTGGATCTCTATAAATGAAGTGTAGTATTGGTTTTTAACAAAAAAAAAAAGTTATAAGTACCTAGATGGAATTTTAAACTAATGGAGATGAGCTACTTTCAGCATAATATCATATACTTTTAGAAGGTTGTGGGATCTCCAAGTTAACAAATCGTGACAGGAATAATAAAATTTCAAATACTGTTCAAATAATGCTCTGGAGCGATCATAGGATCTTCATAATGAAAATAAGTGTCTAGTATGATATAGTTAAGATTGATTTTGAAAATATTCTATAAAAGAATGAATATGTGAAACACAAAAAAGAAAAAAACAATCTTCGAATGATGAAGCATAAATTTCACAAAAAAAAATTAACCTAATCTATCTAACCAACCTAACCTAGAAATTATTAAATGAAACACATGTAAACTAATTTGAAGTTGCCAAACTGGCTATTTTTGAATATAAAATTTTTACTAAATGTCAAAAATGAAAAAAATTATTGTACAAATTCTTAACTGAGCATAATTAACGAATTTGATGTATAAATAATGGATATAAAATAATGGGCTAGTAGACAATATCGAAAATGACAAAAGTAATAATATAGTCTTTTAGGTTGACTCTTCAATATATTATAAACATAATTTCAAGGTAATTTTACCACTAATATTGGTTTTATTGTAAAGTGAATATGCTTAAGATTAGAGTTGATTTAAAATAAAACAGTTCGCGAGTTTTCTCGTGACGTTACAGCGTAGCATGCGCGCGCATTCAATATAACGCCGACAGAGCCACTCATACGTTTTGCAAAACTTTGTTGGCTCCGCCCTTCCACTAGCGCTCGTTTCTCTGCCGATTACGCTATTACGTCATAACCAATAGAATAGCCCGAACATTTGCGGCAATATCTAACCGTTTAAACATAGTTTAAACTTCATGACTTTTTTTCTACCATAAGACATTATTAAAAAAATAAAATAAAAATACGGGTAAACTGTTTTTATGTGTAGATGTTATTAAAATAATAATAAAAAAATTGTCTACTTGCCCATTAACAGCACCGATCAAAATTGTTACCTAATTAGAAAACATATCGATATTACAAGTTATAAACATGGTAATTAAATTATTTATTATATTAGGAAAATTCATTAAAATATCATTGGGAGCTGGTAAATTCTAATAATGAAAGGGGAATATTGCGCTATTTTAATAAAATCACACTGAGAATAACAGAAATATTGAGTTTAAATATTTAGCGCGGAAAAATAATGTTTTCATTTAAATATAAGCAAAATTAAGAGACTTACAGAACTGCTTGTTTAAAGAAGTCATATGCACTAGCTTTATTTTTCTTATATTTCTCCTCAAAATGCCAGGCAGTCTTCTGATATAATTCCTCTAATTGTTCGTCAGATTCATATTTTAGTAATTCAGCAACGTGCCGTAAAATAGAATTTACTGCTTTCGCTTTTGCAAACCTTTCTGTACATTTCTCCACATCTTCACCACTGACTCTTCTTTTGGACAAATCTATATAACCTTTTTCTTTGTCCACTCTAATAACAACTACAGGTTCAGTTTTTCCCACTCGAATGAGTTTATTAATAGACCTGATACGTCTTCTTGACAATTCCGAAAGTAAAATCATACCTTCTATATTATTATATTCTAATAAATGAACATAAGCTCCCATTTCAGCAATTGCTCTTACGTTTACCATCACTACATCTTCCACCTCAGGATATTTTTCCTTATAAAACCGACACGAAAGCGGCATCTTGACCTAAAATATGTTTTCTTTGAGGTTAACTATACTTACAAACGATTTCGCATTATTAAATACAATTCAAACATAAACAATTGTATTAAAATATAACACTTTTTGGCTTACTTATTTTAGAGAAATACAAAAGCACAAAATTATAAACGTTTCACGCGTGTCAAATATTTTTCGAAAAAATGAAGTACACTCACACACTACTAGTAGTACTAGTTCTTGCACTTTACTCACTAAACCTGATTTTGTGATTAGAAGGAGAAGAAGTAAAGGACCAATTTGACATCTGTCATAATAGTAGAGCAGTTTATAATCTATTTTTCACCAACAGTTACCTCAGTACCAAGCAGTACATAGTAGAGAGTTTTTGCTCACTACCTTCCCAGAACTCATTCCGGGACCGACCGTGCAACCACCGCGCTACGCGATTGGCGGATTGCAGGGTCGAGCGGAACGTGTCTGGTTCGGTTAAAAAACAATTAAAAACTGAAACCTAAACTCCTTCTGAGACAAACAGATTAAAAAGGTATTAAAATTATTTACATCTAACATAAAAGATTTAACAACACTTAAAACTACACATTTTTTAGAAATCTTGGTCACTTATCACTTTTTAAAAATTTCGTAGCTGACGCAGGCACCTCAATCCAAACGAGGAGCTTTCCGCAAGATGTATAAATGCCGGGCTGCGCAAAGGCCTAAACTTTGATTTTAAAAATTTTGATATCATAAGGTTTTGATTTTGTAAAAATGTGCGATGAGAAATGAATTTATGGAGACAAAAATGTACAAAAAGAAAGCAAGAAAAACAAACGCGACAAAAAGATTACAAACAGAAAGGAAGAGGGGGACAGGAAAGATTTAAATACATGGAAGGTATGAAATATTAGTAAACGTGGATAGGGTAAGCTGAGGTTATAGTTGGTGAAGTTTGGCTACAGGGGTTGCCGGAAAATAGGTAACGTCAGGTACGGTAAGG
Source organism: Leptura quadrifasciata (assembly GCA_963675555.1). Taxonomy (NCBI): domain Eukaryota; kingdom Metazoa; phylum Arthropoda; class Insecta; order Coleoptera; family Cerambycidae; genus Leptura; species Leptura quadrifasciata. The sequence goes on along the minus strand of OY776674.1, from coordinate 113,976,581 downwards.
GGTGTTTAATCCGAAATGGGGCATTATGCTGTCTAATTTGTGTTATGTGTCTTGTTAACGGGCTACCGCCCAGCTTAAAAGAGAAGAAGTTTTGAGAGATCTCCTGGACGTAATCCGCTATCGGGGCTATGTCGCTGCAAAGTGCGTACAGATCTCTGAGGGAGGTATACCTTCCAGAATTAGAGATGAGACGCATAAATTTGTGCTCAAGCACTTTTAGTTTTTTCATTGTCGTGGTCGGTATGCTGTATCACGCTGGCGCTGTATGTGACGGACGGCCTGACCACCATTGTGTACAACAGTTTTTTATTATGCGGTTAAGTCTGCTACCCCTGACCATGAGCGGATGCAGCCTCCTGGATAGGGAGTAGACCGTCCGTATTGTCTCATTGATGTGGGTATTAAACGTCAGTCGTTGATCTAGTCCAACCCCCCAAATACTTCACGCACCTCTTGGGTGATTAAGGTTCGGATTATCAATCAGGGTTAACGCTTAACTAGAGGATAGATGTATCTATCGTTTTGTTTGACATTTATCCTCTAATTACGAGTTAACCCTGCATTGGTAAACCATACCTAACACCGCTAACCGGCTTTGACCAACTTCTAAACTGGTAGATGACAGCATAATGTTTTGGTAGATTGTCTAATTTGAAAATTTTTAATCGCGGAAACTGGGACCCTATTCTTGACGGCAGTAGAATAGAACAATCGAGAGAAAGTGGGCGTGTCTCTATTGAAGTTGGCAAAACGGTATTCTTGAATTTCGTTCTATTGAAAACTGATAGAAGCGAGTCAATTTACTCCCTGAATGCTTCTATTGGTAATTTGCAGGGAACTGTTAGGGAACGCCGACATTTTTTGTTTTTCTAACCTAGAAATATCAAGAGTAGTTAATAATAGGGAGTGTCTACAGCTCCGGGTAAATCCGTATGATTAATTTTTGTTATTCCTCCGTCCAGGCAATTCACGCCGCACATGCGCGATGACGTTCAAACATATTGATATAGTAAGAATTATAAGGTTACCGATCAGCAGTCTGTGGTGTAATACTTAGGGTTCCCGATTCTCTCACGTGAGGTCGAAACATACGTCGACATAACGATACTCTACACGCACACCGTTTACTACACCAAAACTTACCCATCTATGACACACGTGACTGACGTTGAACAATTACTTAAAACTGTTAACACACATACCCCTCATTCAATTCTACCTCATTCCCTCCCCTTTTCTCCCTTTTTGTTTTTCTTTTAATTGTAATATAATCACCAGAATAATTTTTAATTTAAACAGAATTTATCTCTTATTTTTCCTCTTAACTTTGTGTACAAATATTAACTAAGAAAAATTTTACTTCACTTTTATTTTATTTTGACATATAGAATTATTTTTAATTTTCTTGGACAACACACACAATGTTGAAACAGGTTTTTAGTTCATTTTCCTGTATAATAACAAACAAAACGTTAATCTCTCTCAACAAAATAACTATAATCTCATTTTAAAATTGCATCGCAGATTAAAACTCAGAAATCTATAAAACTAATGGAAAATAGAAAAATTTAAACCACTACTTGAAATTTCGGAAGGAGTAATCAATTTCCCGGCACAACACCAGCCACCCTAACTCCTAAAGAGGAAACTCTATTACTAGATAGGTTAAGATTATACAGCACGTAGTGCAGGGTTATAACAACATCTAAATAGGGAAAAATGATATAAACGAAATATAATGTACATAAAAAATTCAATAAAAGATTTTTAATTGGTAATTGGTGAGGTCGAGGGTTCGAATCCCCTTGCTACAGTTTTTTTTTTTACCACATTTTGTTAACTAAAATACGTAATACGAATATTTCTTTAGGTTAGTTCGTTGGGTTAAATATGTTAATATTTTTTGATGTAGTATAGTTGCTTATGATAGATAATGTCCCTTGCCCTCGACGGCAGCCAATCATGCGCATGCCCGGTTTTAGACGGAGGAATAATAAAAATTAATCATACGGATTTACCCGGAGCTGTAGACATTGCCTTAATAATATTTGTTTTTGGTGAAATATTTTTCTTATTTCCGACTCGTCAGTACATTTAATATTAAGATGAATCTGCCTCAGGTAACATTATCGGACGAAATAAATCATAACGTGGCCGATGCTCAAGAACGCGTCGAAATTGAAAGGGAAATTCTTCCTCACACGGATCCTTTTTGGTACCCTCCTTTCTAATGAAAATAAATTTGTGAAACTGTTTCGTTTGACTAAGCCCGTTTGTCGTTACGTTACGAAAATTTAATAAAACTAATAGAAATTGTTGAGAATTTTTTATTATGTACCTAATTTATGCCTAGCTTCTAAAACGGAATTGTGCTAATAAATATCACAAAAATATGAATACTTATATAGTAACAATAAATTGCAGGATATGAGAAAAAAATAATTGAAAAGAGAAGATAGTAATGGAAAACAATATTTTTGGACTGAGAAATAGTTATTTCACAGGTTATAATAATAGATCGACATTTTCATGCTTGAATCTTACAGACATTAAATAAAAAATCTCATTTATTTATTTATTTATTAGAAAATGCTTTATCAAGTTCAATGTACAAAGAACCACTGAACTCTATTACAATAAATGGAATGCCAATACCCACAAAGATTTCTACGTACAATTGAATATCGCGCAAGTATGGCGGCCACATAGTAGCGCACAGTCGCACTATGAAATACGTCAGGGCCGGCCTTATTTTTATTGCGTGTTTCATATTTTTAATTTTTTTTTTTAGAAATCGCATAAATAAATATATGCATATTAGATTAATAACAATTTATTTGCCTTGATAGTTATAAAAAAAATAAAAGTTATTGTTATTCCCAATACAATCATTTTATTTTCAATTTCTTATAGCAAATGTCGAATATGTATGATCATAAGTTCAATATATAGTGCACAAAAAACAGTCATATGTTTTCTATCTCTGGGGTCGAAATATGATTTTAAAATTAATAAAAGCTAAAATTGAAGCCAGAAAAACCTATACTTTTTTTTCTACGATCAATCAGAAAATATATGAGTAGGTACTATAGTGAATTTGATATAGGCGGAGTCTAATATTAGTGTTGTAAGATCTCTAAGAGCAGTGACGCAGGTATTTATTCTTGGAGAAATAAAGATATACACATAGTAACAACTTATATTATACACTTTATTGAAAACTAAAATCATGCATTTTATATTTGCATGTTTGAATTGACAAATGAAATGAAGAAAAGGTAATAATTAACTATTTTCAAATACTTGGCGTGGTATTATTATTTGAATTTCAAGATAACTTAGCTTTTTTGTTTAAGATCAAATGCCTTGATATATAAGTGATAGATTGTTTTACTCATTTGTTTATAAAAATATGACATACTCATGAGACAACGTAAAACTTCCTTCTCTATTTGCAAGAGAAAATTAAAATATAATTTTAATGTCCATTTATATTTTGACTAAAAGTATGTGGTTTCATCCCTGGTAGTAGTGTATGTATACCAAATGTTTACTTGCTACATTAAATAATTTTTCTGACAAAGTAACTGAATAACTAAAATTCGTAATATACTTCGTCTCAAACGTGGAAAATCTGATAAAATCTTGTACTGTACTTTTGACAAATACAATGTAAACATGAACCAAGGGAAGCAACAATTTTCTTACTTTTTATTAGGTATTTTGCACTGAACTGTATTGCTTTATTTTCCTTGATTTATTTAACATCGGTCTATTTCCGCTACCAAGGGCAAGAACCAATACCAGGAGACAAGCTGCCCTCAAACTGGAAATTTTGCCAAACCTCTATCAAAGAGTAGGGATTTTTTTACCTGCCTAGTATTTAATGGACAGGGGATTAACTGTTTTACATACCCTCCCAAAGATGGTATATCCACTACACAATCCCCATCTAAAATTAAATAGCATTTGTTAATACACTGATATACAAGCCACTAGAAGGTGAGTCAAGATTGCAGGGTTTCTCTGAAAGTCACCCTCAAGCACTAACTGCGGCTCCTGTTGCTTTATATTTAATATCGCAGTACAACTGTTTTGCTATAATAGATTTCAGTGGTATTTTGCCATGATGTGCAAAAAATATTTAAAAATTTTAATGAATGAAACTGCTGCACAAAAATGGCAGAACTTGGTTTTTGAATATTACAAAATGTCTCGCTAGTGAAATATATCAATGAAAACAAAATTTTTAAATAAATTATTACACAATTAAAAATATAAATTAACACAGTCATAAAATTTGCAGGAAATTCTCTCTATTCACAGAATGCTTTGTTATATGTCAAACATTGTCATTCTGTTTGTATTTCCATAAACATTTGCCACATATTTGCATTATTTTTAACCGACTGCGCTAGCAAAGGAGGGTAATATGTTTCACAGTCTATGTATCTGACTATGTATATATTATGTATGTTCTTTATTCATAAAGTAAACGTCAAAAGGTTCATCTTAATCTTGGGAGTCATTGGGTATATGAAAATCCGAAAAAAAAACAAAAAAAAAAACAAAATGGCAGTCAGTGGATGCAATTTTGTTAAAATTAAAAGTCCTATTTGCATGAAACTGGTGTCAGATGATTCCTTTTAATCCTTACATAGTATATATAGAAACCTGGAAAAACCAAAATTGCCACCATTTGCTAGAAATAGAAAATTCTAAAGTTGTTATCAAGTGGAATATCAAATGAAAGGATTGCAAATATATACAGAATTTAGGGTTCTGTAACCAATGTAACAATGGAATGAGCACTTATAGGTGTAATGTCAGTCAGGTTAATAATTTTTGACCACAATAATTAATAAATTTTTACTACTTTTTAAACAATTTAAAATTGGATTGAGAAGTGTACCACTATCGTAAATTACTCAAGGGTTAAATATAAAACAAATAATTTTTAAAAAATCAATAAAGTCGGCTGCAAAATCAGAAATTCAAAAGGAAATAAATGAGATTACTGCTAATATACAATTTGAATGTTCAGTGACTGCAGTCGGATGCTAATTAATTTACACAAAATCATCTACTTATTAACGAGAATGGTTTTAGTTCGTAGGCAGGAAATAAATTATGTGGTTGTAGGACTCCGACTGCAGTCATTGAACATAATTTCCTTATATTAACGGTAATATTGCTTGGTTTCTTTTAAAATTTGTTTTCGCAATCAGGTTTTTGGTATTTTCTTTCAATTATTTACTTTATTACTTACTTCATTGCTGCTTGGAGTGAATGACCAGATATTTTTAATTTCATAATACTGTGTTTCACGGTTTATATATTTTGAAGTGCAAGACATTTAGTAGTAGTAGAAATATTCAATACCAACTACTGTTTGATCCTTTTGATACATAAGTTCCTTTCATTATGATTTTTAATTTTTTTACAAAACATAGATAATTAAAAAGAGAGAAAATATTAACATCTCTCAATTAAATGATTACACGATATAAAAACATTTATTGGTGAGAAAACAGAACAACTTTGTTTAGTTTTTTTCTTATTAAGGCACCTCTAATATGTTCAGTTTGTTTCTTAACAATGTAAAATAATTTAATTTTTAAGTAGATTTCTATGGCTGTCTTTATCAATTTCATTTTATGATTTTGATTTATTGAGTGATCAAAAATATGATCATCAAAACTGTCAAACAATTTTTGGTCATATAATTGGACACATATTTCATGTATGAGAACACGCAGGAAATTTTTCTCTCCTGGTATTTTATTATCATTAATTGTCAGAACATGCCTCAGTTTCCTCTCACATAACATACATATTTTGACAATGTCTTGAGACGGCTTAATGAGTCCACCTCGATTTTTTCTAATAAGAAACATAAAATTGTCTCCATCAATAGTATTATTATTGATACATTCTATCACTGATATACATTCAATGCATTTAATAATGACTTTCAATTTTTTTACTACAAAACCAGCAATGTAAGTCACAACATTTTCACTTAAATGAGTTAGTGGCGGCAAATACTGTATAATATATTCAACATCATCATCAATTATAACTATGTCTGAAACATCTAAATTATATTTTTTAATAAGGGTTATGTCATCAATGGTAATGTCAGGTGATATTGTTTTCCTATCCCCAGAAGTTGTGGTTAAAATATTTATTTCATCAGCAGCGATACAATTTCCTTTCAAATCTTTAATGTCATGCCTTAATGCCAGTCTTCGATAAGTAAAATAAAACTGGTAAGCTGTGGGGTTATTGTTCCATCCATTTTTGGACCTGAAAAAGTTCAAAATGTCAGATATTGGGTTGGTTTCACTAAATTATAGTAGTATTCAGTGCATATATTAATGAGTAGTTTCTTTGTGTCTTGTACTACAAATTACTACTTCATTTAATTTCTAAATTAAACAAATTTACCTGATTGAACAGAAAAACAGTTCAATGTGATCTTGACTGAACTTATAAGTCAAAACATACTTCAGAGGTGAGTCTTTTTTCTTTGCAAAATCGTCATATATCCCCAACAATGACATAATTGTTATGCAAAACCCCTTAAAAGGAGTTTTTATTTTGGTTAGGTGAAGATATTTTCCTGCATTATTTTTTAAGGTTTTCGTATATTCCATCGCTTCTGATAGTATAAATCTCCAATATATTTCATTGGATTCTTTGAGAGGACTTTTACTTCCTCTTCCTAATGGATTTCTTGAATTGCACAAATCAAAGGTTCTGTCAAATATTCTAATAAATTCAATTGTCCCCTCAGCTTCTAAAAAGTCTGGATGCTTCACATCTGTCATTAAAAATTCTAATGCATCCGCAATACTGTTACTAATGGTCTGAGCAGCTAAGTTGACCTATAAATGAATATTTATTGAGGAATTCAAAACATAAAATGGCTACGTCCCACCACTGAACTTCAATTAAATTTCGGGTAGGACCAAGACTTACCTTCATTTTTTGTTGCTGCCATTGAAGGTGTGCTTTCTGCAATTTATTACCTAGTCGGCAAAATTCAGTTTCCTGCAAATTGTGCAGCTTCCTTATGAGGCCAAAATCTATTTTTCTTCCTTTTTTGTCTGTGAATATTTCGCTATTAGCCCAATTATTTCTAAGCAGCTTGATCATGTGACATGGGTCAAAAATAATATAAACTTTACTCTTATCCACAGGGTGTGAAAAGTAGGGCTTTAAGTTATGGATATCCCTTACATCGGCTCCCAATTCACTAGCCATTACGAAATGTGCACTAGGTCCATCGCAAGTGACTGATGTTACGGTTACACCCACATTATGTAATCTGATCACAGCCTCACGTACAATATTGGCCTTTTCTGATCCTGTCAATGAACTGATCAGAAAATATGCAATGGGAAGTTTCCAGTTGCTATTGACGGAAACTACAAGCAAAACAAGTGCTTCAGTTGCACAATTTAAACCATCATCAATAACTCCAGTACCGACATCTTCATATCCCCATATTTTGTTACCTATAATGTCCACCTGTTTTTTTATCGCCATTTCGTCAATAACGAGAGAACATAAAGTTTCCACATTTTTACTTTTATTTTGCCGCGCTATTGTTCCAAGTGACAAAAATGAACATTTGGAAAATCCCGGTTCGCAATTTATGTTGCTCAACCATGATCTCATTGTACTTGGGGCTGGTAATGCTAGGTTAAAAGTCTTTCGAATGTAGTTGTATGCCTTATTTGAGTAAAATTGTAGCGTTAGGGCAAAAGTTCTAAGTTCTTCACAAAATTGTTCTCTACCCTGTTTTTTACCTTTTGCCGTTTTTCTGACATTCGCAACATATCGCTTCATCAGAGCAAGAGGAATTCCAGAGAAAGACTTTTCTAACACCTTTAGTGAATCATCTGACATCATTCGTGTTGACTTCAAATGGCAAACAATATCTTTCAAATGAGTCACTTCTTTTGTAAGTCTCTTCATATGTTCCTTCACAACTCGCAACTTATAATGACATTTTCGGTTTCTTCTCCTCATTTCATTCAAATTTTTGGAAAGTGTTCGAGGAGACGCACTGAAATCAAACATATAGTTTTTTACCTATTTTCTAACTGTCAGTGTTTGTCCTTATGAACACAGACAAAGGAAGTATGTCTTTGAAAATATTTTAGAAGTGTATTCAACACTGAATCATATTTCTGATGCCAAAAAATGATTTTAGTTAAATAACTGGATATTTAGACAATTTATCGGTTTGTTCTGCAGCAAACATAAAGAATTAACGAATTATTTCATCGGAAGATAATTAATAAACTTGATTACTGTACTAAATTTAGTTGGGATAATTATGTACATCATTTTCATATTCCTCTTCCACTGGCATTAATTTTTTAATTAACTTATATCAACTGTACTTGGCATTACAAACAGGATTCTGTATTTTTTGAGATAAAATAAAGTAACTTTTGTTAGATCTATGTTTTTTAGTTCTCGGCATCCTGTTAAGTATTTTTTTTTTTTTAATACATTTATTTAACGTCGGCCTATTTCCGCTACTGAGGCCTATCACCGACGCCTGTAGGCGGCTACCCCCAACCAAGAATTTTACCGAACCTCTTCCCTTAAGAAGAGTAGGGATCGTTTACTTGCCTAACATTTAATAGACAAGGGACCGACGGCTTTACATCCCCTCCGAAGGATGGTATATCCCCTATACAACCCTCGCCTAAGGTTGTATAGCTTCCGCGCATACACTGATATACAAGCCGCTGGAAGATGTGTGAGGCGAGGATGCGGTCTTCGTTGGAACGGTCATCCATCCAACTACTAACTGCGCCTGACGTTGCTTTACATCACATATCAAAGTATGTACATAGTAAAGACGCACCTACGCTCGCCCCCTGTTTAGTAATTGTAATTACAAACTTTCCGATTAAAGTGACAAATATATTTGTTTTTTTTCTCATTGAAAAAAAAAATACAAACATGCAGTTAAAGAATATCCGTTGCAATTCAAATACTATTATTGTTCTAGTTTTTACCTGTAATTATGAATCATTTTAGCATCTCTTCTAATTTTTTTTGGTGGTCCTTTAAATCCTTCACTATCACTGGAAGAGGTAAAAACTGCTAGTTTTCGTTTCAATATTGAGACATTGTGTGAAATATGCTCCGTATTTGTTTCCAGATAATCTTTAGCTGGGGACACACTCTGAATTGAACTTGATGAACTACTGCAAGATAGAAAATTTACATATTAGATAGCAATATACAGCGTATCTGTTTGTCAAGAACCACCAAATTACTGTTTATTAGTTATTAAAATTAGAAAAAAATTAAGTTTAAAACGATACCTTTTCTGTACAGTGTAGTCTCCTACATTTTCTTTATCTGCTTCTGTGTATACCTGAGATGTCATTGGACCATATGTTGAAGTATCAGATGATGTACTAGGAATCTGTACATCAATACTAAAATCGAAATATAGAATTATTCCACAAAATATAAATATAAAAAATGATTATACCATGGCACTGGATTAACAATAGAAGACAAAGGTTTTCGAGGACCTAATTTCAGGGTTGGAACTGCATCAGGTTTCAGATGTTTTATCCCCTTCTCATATATAAAATCTGCATCGGCAAAATGCTCGCTACATATTACATTGCTATAGCTTAACTTCTCGATTTGTGGATTTCTACCGATAGCATTTAGCCAGGAGAAATATCTTTTCGGAGTCAAACTGAAAATAATTTGAAACATGTTTTGTTAAATATTATTAATATAGTACCTAACTATTTATTGTTATTTTCATAGTAGTTTTGCTGGCAAAACACGGTTATCTATATAAAAATGTCCGCTTATTATACCCTCCGACATATAATGGTACAAAACACTCCGTCATATTTACCAGTGCCACAATTTCTAATTTTTAACTGATTTTTTAGTTTATTTATATAATGTCAATTATTGAATTTATCGTACAACACAAATAATTTAATATTCTTTCCAATTATTTGGGTTTTCTACCACATGTACTATTATCCTCTTCAAAACAAATCACCGAATCTACAAAATAATAGAATTATTGGAAAAAAAGCCTCTTTAATGTATTTTTTAAAGTCTTGCTTCTTTCGCGTAGAGCGTATGGAAGATAAAGTATAATACGTACATTCTGTATGCAAACAGCACTAAATAAAGCATGTTCCTTATTTATTTCACATAATACATAAATAATTGAGATGCCTTGCTGCCGCACTCTATTAAACTTACTAGTAATACACTTGAGTGTTCCTATTGTCAAGTTTACCACGTTGGCTGATTACACTCACATTTCACAGTTTGAACTTGCTTGTTGTTTCATAAAATTGTAATATTAATTTATAAAAAGTATGATAATAACGTTATGTGTTTTCAAAAAGATCTGGGAATCAGTATTATTATCCCGAATATATTGGATACGTATTTATTTAATACTATTTAGGTAACAATTCACAAATAATAAACTTAAAAATCGCAGCAATGAAAAAATGTGAGGTTAGAATATTTTTTATCCTGATAACCCGGGAATATATATAGCCTATTTTTAATAAAAATTCGTGTTTAAGTAGGCAAAAGTACTCATTTTAAAAGAAAAAAAAATCCAAAATCGGAGACTGTCTTGCCAATATTTAGATTACTACAACAGACAAAAGTTGAGTATAGGTATACTTACTTAAAATATAACAAACCCGGGATTTCGCCCCGGTTCTTACAAAACAGTACCATACAAGTGCGCACCATATTGTCTTAATTAAGATACACACTGTTTATTTATGTCACAAAATTATATACAAAATAAACAATATATCACAACTTTTCGCAAACGAAAGCATAAAATCACGAACACCGACTCTGTGTTTCGCATTCAATTTAAGACCTACGCTTTAGAAACAAATAAAACACAAACTTGCGTTGGCGCATTACTTCCGTACACAGCTGTTTGACTCAAGCGTCGACATACTTTTAACCTTAGATTTCCTACTGCGTCGGCGCTTGTCTGTGCATTTTAAATCGCATGATTATCACATTTTGTTCACGCGCATATGCCTATAATGGCGTTCCATTTATTGTAATAGAGTTCAGTGACAAAGAACCTACTACCAAATAAATAAGTAGCTATTGTTACGTGCTTACAAATTTGCAGTAAACACTCCGTGGATTCCAAATAACTTGCAACAAGAATTTTCACAAACCACTGATTTATTTAATCACTAAAATTACACTAGCAAATACTTAAAAATCACACAACTAATAATAACTTAATCTAATATAATTTCACTACTTTTAAAACACTTAGCACTTTACTTTTCTTCTTAAACTTGTCAACTCTTGTCTAACCTAAAAACTCTCTTGTCTGTTTACTTCATTAAACTGCATACTTCACTCAACTGAACTCTTCTTCTACAAACTGTTTCTGTAACCAGAACCACAGATTACCCAGAACTGTACTGGATGCTAAACTGAACTGTTTATCCTTCACTAAACTGTACTGTACTCTTCCTCTATCTGCTGGCTTCACCTCTTTTTATACCCACTTGGAATGTCCAGAATATCATTGTAGAACTTTCCACAAATATACTGGAATTCTCTAGAATTTTCTTAGGCACTACTAAATGGTGGTTCGCCAGTTGGCCCACAGATGGCGCCACCCTTCTGGCCAGGGAGTAATTACAACTCTCCTCTCTGTTAGAGGGCAGCACATAACACTGCCCCCTCCTTAAGCCTGAACGTCCCGGTCAGGCATTTCAGATACCCCAGTATACTTTGCCAGCCTGTCCAGGTGCACGATCTTCATCTTGGACTTCTTTCTACGTTGAATCCTATAAACAACGTCGTTGATCCGAGTGATGACAGAATACGGTCCTTCCCAAGGTGAGCGAGGCTTCGAGAATCCTTCTTCACTCCGCTGTGGGTTATACAGCCAAACCGAGTCCCCCACCTTGAATCCTGCTGAACTGGCATTGCGGTCATATCTAGCCTTCATTCGATCACCACTCCCTGTAGGTGACCTCTTGGCAGCCATATTCGCACAAACCTTGCAACTGCGACACCAAGCCTCTACATCCTGACAGCTATTTACCCAGTAAAATCGCTCCCGTACTCTAGCCAAAGTCTTATTTCTGCTAAAGTGCTCTCTGGATATTCCCTCGTGCACTTCCCGAAGTACTTTTGGTACTCGGCACCTGGGTATCAGCAACCGCATGGTAACTTCTTTCCCATCCGGGCTCTCCCATGCTCTCCGTAATAGGCCATCTATAACCCTAAGTGAATCCCATTGCGCCCATAAAGCCTTCAGTCCAACACTTTTACTGGAAACATCCTTCCATTCCGGGCGGATTCCTTTTTCTTTCGCCTTCAACATTGGTCCAATTTCATCGTCGTTCAGTTGTTCCTCTCTTAGAACTTCCTTTGTCCAATCCTTCGGAACCTCTATCTTAACTGCCTTCACTTCTGCTATATCCTGCTGCGTTTTTACACTCTCGGCATTCACTTCCTTAGGGCTCCTCTGGCGACAGTACCTCTTGACATGCCCCAATTTGCCGCAATTATAACAGCGGATTACTTTTGTCGGACCTCCAGCACTTCGCTGCTGCTTCGGCTCCTGTTTCGGTGGTTGCGGTTCCTGTTTCAGCTCCGGTCGCGAACTTAATTTGTTTAGTAATTGTGCGACCATTTTCTGTATGTCTGTTAACATAACAATCAATCTCATCTTATCAGAGCGAACTTCCTCTTTCTTTGCAGTGTTTACTTCCCCAGGATTCCGTTCTCGACACTGCCGCATCATATGTCCTGGTTTGCTGCACTGATAACACCGAATCACCTTCCTTGGCTGTCCATCGCTCTGTTCTCTTTCCTGCTTCCTTGGAGCATCTGGTTTGTTCATCAACTGGCTTATCATTTTGTGCAGGTCAGCCATCAAAGATTCCATATTTGACTTTTCTAAATGGTTCTCTTCTTCTACTTTCATGGCTCGTACTCTCGGATGTAGAGTCTCTTCATAAGCGGCCTCAACTTCGAGGGCATGGATCAAGGCTTCGCTACCAGTCTTAGCTCGAGTTAATCTAAGGACTCGCCTGATCTCCTCATCTCTTATGCCATCGATGAAAGTACCAACTATTAATTGTTCCTGGAATTCTTTGGGTGCATCCGGGTAAGCCAGGTATGTCAGTCGCTCAACAGCTGCTTCAAAATCTTGTAAACTTTCCCCAGCCTTTTGTGTGCGTGATTTGAGCTGAGTCCTGTATACTTGGGCGAGGTGTTGGTCGCCATATCTTAGATCTAGTGCAGCTTCCAAAACTTTAAAATCCCGTTGCTGCGTCACTGGAATACTCTGAAGCAACTCTGAGGCTTGACCTCTTAATGCTAGCACCAATGCCATAGCTTTCTCTTCGTTACTCCAATTGTTTGCGTATGCCGCTGCCTCAAATTGTCTTTTATAGGTTGACCAAGAAGTTTGACCATCAAAGGAAGGCGGTTGTAATCGAGGGCCTGACGATGATAATACTAGCTGGCCTCCTTGCGTTCTTAACTGTCGCTTAAGTTGTTCTACTTCCCCCTTAACTACCTGAAATCTTCCTTCTATATCGGTAACTTTCCCTTCGACGCCAGTAACTTTTTCTTCGACACCAGTAACTTTTTCTTCGACGCCAGTAACTTTTCCTTTGATTTCACTTACTTCAGTCTTTATGTTGCCTATATCCTCTTTAATTTCGCTTTTGAGGTCTTCAGTGGCTGAAAGGATAACATCTTGTTGCCCCTGTATAATTTTCCTTAATTCTTCTTTCTCTTCTAGACGTCGTTTTTCTTGTTCTTCTTTCTCTTCTAGACGTCGCTTTTCTTGTTCTTCTTTCTCTTCTAGACGTCGTTTTTCTTGTTCTTCTTTATCTTCTTGACGTCGTTTCTCTTGTTCTTCTTTTTCTTCTTGGCGTCGTTTCTCTTGTTCTTCTTTTTCTGCCTGACGTTTCCTTTCTTTTTCTTCTTCGCGTCTCTCTTGTTCTTCTTTTTGGTCTAGCATCATTTTTCTAAATTGCTCGAACATGTCTTGCATTTGCTTTTCGGCAGCCATGCTTCTTGTTTCCATCCAAACAATTAACTCGAAACAGCACGAACAAGTCTTATTTAAAGTCTATATCGCTTCTCAGTTGAAACCACTTAAAAACTACACTAATTTCTAAACAGAATGTCCCAGAAATTTCCTCACACTAGCACAAATAAATCTTGTCTAATGTCTATATCACTTTCCAGTTCAACTCACTTCAATATCTCCAGTGGTTTCCAAATAGAACACTATGGAACTTTGTCGAATTCTTCAAAAATTCTGTTGCAATCCCGCTTCTGACACCAATTGTTACGTGCTTACAAATTTGCAGTAAACACTCCGTGGATTCCAAATAACTTGCAACAAGAATTTTCACAAACCACTGATTTATTTAATCACTAAAATTACACTAGCAAATACTTAAAAATCACACAACTAATAATAACTTAATCTAATATAATTTCACTACTTTTAAAACACTTAGCACTTTACTTTTCTTCTTAAACTTGTCAACTCTTGTCTAACCTAAAAACTCTCTTGTCTGTTTACTTCATTAAACTGCATACTTCACTCAACTGAACTCTTCTTCTACAAACTGTTTCTGTAACCAGAACCACAGATTACCCAGAACTGTACTGGATGCTAAACTGAACTGTTTATCCTTCACTAAACTGTACTGTACTCTTCCTCTATCTGCTGGCTTCACCTCTTTTTATACCCACTTGGAATGTCCAGAATATCATTGTAGAACTTTCCACAAATATACTGGAATTCTCTAGAATTTTCTTAGGCACTACTAAATGGTGGTTCGCCAGTTGGCCCACAGATGGCGCCACCCTTCTGGCCAGGGAGTAATTACAACTCTCCTCTCTGTTAGAGGGCAGCACATAACACTATGTATTTTCTATTACTTTTAATGTCTCTTACATCTGCTGCAATTTGAGTTATTGCATTGCTTATTTGAGTGGCAGCATTGCCAATAGCCTGCAGGGCAGCAATTTTCTTTTCATAATATTGCTGTTTATATACACAAAATCTTTTTGCAAAATTTCTAAATGACTGTCACGAAACTTTTTTTCAGATTGCACATTGAACTCCGTTAGGTTTAAACATTTTTCGTTGCTTTTTAAAAATCCTTCAAGCCTTGATGTCTTGGTTAATTTTTTTCTCTTGGCTGATATTGGTGTGCAGTCCATATCTGGTTTTCTTTTAGATGTCATCTCTTCCCTAGATGTTTTAGACAAGGAATAATCATATCATGGGTTTGTTATTATTTTTGTGCTCCTCATTCTACAACAGAAAAAAGTAAAATAAATCCTTTATGCTTATTTTTTCTTACACATTTTTCCATAAATAAAATTTGTACTAAAACCCCTTTCGATCCACAAGAATATGCTTAACGACAATAAGAATATTATATCTGAACTTCTGACTGTTAAGTAGTAAAACAAGTAGAAGTTCAAAATTCCTGACTTCAATGTACATCGAAAACATATTTTAGTACCAATATTAAATAATGTATATAGCTCAAATGAAAATTTGTTTTATCCAATTGTTACACTTAGCGAATTTTTACGGGCATTTTTCAATAAATTATTTATAAACAACTTTTTTACCTTTCACCACCGCTTCCAATCCTTGGCTGGCCGTTCAGGGTACACTATTTAAAATATTTGTCAGCTCAATCCAATTCCCTTTCATTTTTTCTCTTGTGTAGTTTGCTGTCAATTTACCAGTAACCATTTCTTTTCTTGTTGTTATAAATACCAACAGAATTTGCTTTTATTTGGATAAAATTCGATTAATTTTACTTTTTTTAATTATATTCATTATTCAATATTTTCTTCACAAGTGATAAAATTGAAAGCAGAACCACAAAATACAGACACAATGTAACCTCAACGGACACCAAATTTTAAATGAAGTCTGAGAGTCTGAGCATATAAATAAAATATAAATATACGGTCTACAACTGGAGAGCTTAAAATTTAAAATAAAATAAGACGTTTGTGATGACTTTTTTCGGTGACAGTTGTCAAAAAATGCTCGTCTATGATTGGTTCATACTTTTGGCAACCTGTTCAAGAATACGGTTTATTGGGTTTAACGCTCGTAATAGAAGGCCAGTAGAATCAAACCGGGGAACACTCCCTGGGGAACGTTCTATTCTATCACGGTCAAGAATAGGGCACCTGTTCTTATGTTGAAAGATAGAAAATCCCAACTATATCTTTTTAGGCGAAAATAGTATGTCATAATTCATAATAAACTTTGGTGGAGTCCTATAAATACGTTGCAGAGAATTTGTGCATGTTTCTCCTCAACTATTGATGAACATTTTTATGTTAATGAAATTTGTATAAATATTCTGCAGCTTCAGCGGTACTTTTTTTTACAGATTTATAGATTAAAAATGTAGAAGAATTTAGATGATAGCGTTTCGACAATCATTTATAATATGTAAATGATATGTTCCAAAATTTTCCTAAAAGAAACGAAATGTTGTGGCTCTCTTGATATCATCAATGAGCTTGTAAATTAATTATATTTATTTCTATGGTGTATTTTAACAAATTTTGGATGAGGATCCATTATGTGCTGTGTATTTCAAATTAGACACAAACATCAGTTTTCCAGTAGAAAGGAAACAACCAATATCGTGTCCTTCGTCTATATGCTATATGTTGGAATATTTTCAGCGTATTGAAAGGTGTAGTAAAGGGACTGATTTTTACCATATTTTACTCCAGGGGATATACTGCAAATAACAAATAAGTTAATCGCGAGAACACAATCTCCCGCCACAAATATTTTTAATTCAGATTTATGGAAATTCCGCAATAAACATTAGCTTTTCGGATGCTTCTGAAAGATTATACTCATGAACTGATCTAACTGATTTGAAATTATCCAAAGAAATACACCCCGCTCATATTTTCATGATTCAAATAACCTGTCATGACATCATACATAATAGTGCCACAGATATGCTTAATCTGTGCTAGTGCTATATCAAGTGCTATATCACAGACAGGTAGTTAATCTGCACGGTTAGTATAGATACGGTTTGATTAATGGGCGGGGACTGTGACGTTACAGTAGACCTTGGAACGCGCCATATTTGTATCGTTTGTTTGGTCACAGACACGGTTTATCAGATACTCTGTGGTTTGGTTGTGCATTGTGAACTTGTTTCTTTACTTTTGTGTATTCGGTGTATTTTAAAGACGCTTTAAAAAGACTATTATTAGGAAGTATTGTGGTTTTGTTTTGGGAAGTCGACTTGCCCTAATAAGAAGTAAGTACAAGTATTGTTGGTTCATTCTATATTTGTTGGTTAATTTTTTATTATTATTGTGTAGGTAAATATTGGGTTTTTTTTACAGTTATGCCTGGAACAAGGTGTGCCGTGGCTATATGTAACAATAGTTTACAAAAGACTAAGCAAGGAAATTTGGCTGTTTCTTATCATAAATTTCCAAAAGATGACAAACTATGATGTTTCAATAAAGACTTATTATTACTATTTTATTTAATTTTACATAATGCTAGATATATTTTTTTATTTTCATTGCTCAGATAGATATTCGCAGTCAGCAACGTTCGATTACCAAATTTTCACTCATTTCCTAATAGTCTTAATTAAAAATATCTTTAAATAAATTTAATATATCACCTAATATAAAGTTCGTTCGTACGTGAGAATACTGTATATAACATGTTCCTTATACTTCTTCGTATTTTTGTGCGCTATGCTAATACCTAAAACCTTGGGGTAACATATATTTTGCTTTAAAATTATGATAAGATAGGACGGACGATAGCTTACACGCTTTTGTTCTATGTTAAAATAAGAAATACAGAGTTTTTGTGCAGTAACTTAAAAATTTTTTGTCCGATTCTAGTGCGTCCCTTTCTTATTAAAGCAAATTTGTATAAAATAAATAATGCCTGTTTTTTGTATTAAAATAAAATAATAATTGCAAGATATATAAGTGGAAGCAATAACGACTTAAGAGACTATTAATGAGGGAGAACGAGACAGCATTATATGCGAGCGTAAACGAGGTCTACTTTGACGTCAATGCACTAAACATTTTCTGATTGGTAGGGGCGGGCATAATCCAACCGTATGTATAATAACCGTGGTTAATCTGTACTGTACTGTGACTAATGTCCCACTTCCCACTTGTTGTAGGTCCTGTGCACTAGAGAGATCTCATAAGATTCACAATCACACGCTACACGCTACCTTTTATTCAATTGAACATATTTGGACCCCAGCAAAGACTACGTTTAATCAAATCGAGATCAAAATAAATATATAAGAAATAAAATACATAAAATATCTATGTTGCTTTACTAAAAATAATATTAATTTCCATAAGTAAAACTTTTGGCGTTTACTTTATTTCATTGTTCAAACACTAGGGGCAGAAACTAAAGGCATCCTGCCCTCGTTGGGCGCCAATGCTTAAAATATAATACGAAAATAATTAGGTAGGTATATTAGGTAATTTTTAAATTCATTAATAACTAATTTATTGATTAGGTTTTTAAAGCAGATTAGAAAAAATACTAGAATATAATTCCAGTGTCTATAGAATAAAAATTGTAAGACGCAGTAATGGTGAAAGATGAGGAAATAAAAAATGTCGCACAACTCGCACGCCTCATGAATTGAGAGCCACATTTCAGATACTTTAATGCTGAAGAAAAGTACCAAGCAGCTTATGGTATTTATCAATATTGTAATAAGAATGTTAATTAATCTTTGGAATAAAATATTTTACAATTAAGCAGTTCATTTTGATACTGTCTAAAGTTTACTAGTGACTAGTTGCTTAACATTTTTACATATTTTTTTTCACAGAGCCGATTCCTTTCAGCTAGTATGGCTAGTAACTGTTAGTTGGCCAATACGAATACTAAATTTGATTTGTTACGTAAACAGAAGAATAACGAATTGACTACCTGTACAATGCGTGTGACTTCTCATTGGATATTTCTAGACGCGGTACATGGTACATGACAGTTACGATGTCTAGTGAAGGTGATTCTTCTAAAAGTGTTTTGTCAGAGGTAAATACAAATATATTTTTGATAATACATGGAAAAAACAATTACTGAATAAAAGTAGTATTCCTTGAATCATAG
This sequence comes from Leptura quadrifasciata, assembly GCA_963675555.1. NCBI lineage: Eukaryota > Metazoa > Arthropoda > Insecta > Coleoptera > Cerambycidae > Leptura > Leptura quadrifasciata. The sequence continues at coordinate 113,957,341 of OY776674.1, read as the reverse complement.
TCGCTATTTTATAACACAGATATTTACGTAAAAAAACATGTTTGGTTTCCGAATTCAATATGGCGGATGTTGATACTTGAAAAAGCGGGAAACAACATATTCTACAAAAAATATAATTTCTTAACAAATGATATACTTCTTATATAATTTTGTGGAAAATAAGCAATAAATATTTTACCTATTTTAGACCAATGAAAAAAGTGGAACTGACCATACAGACTCTTCTCAAGATTCTCATGATGTCAGCGATGCCAAAACTGAAAAAGCAGCTATTGAAAATGATGTAGAAAAAAAAGAGGTTGAGGATAAACCTAAACCTGAGGCCGAAGATGATAGCAAGTCAGCAGATAAAAAAATGGAAGTTGATGAAAAGACCGATGAAGATAAAAAACCAGAGAGTGATGCGGAGGAAGTAGAAAAAGAAAGCGATAAAAAAGATAAAAAGGAAAAGAAGGATAAAGTAAAGGACGATGAGGAGAAGAGTAATAAGAGCGAAAAAGATGAGGAAGAAGATGAAAGCGAAAAGGATGGTAAAAAGGATGTACCATTACTAGATCAGCCATTGGAAAAGTCTGGCAAAAGGGAACGAAAGAATGTTCAACGTTTTAATGAAGATTTCAACCAAGACTCTAAGGAGGGTGTAAGTAATAGTAAATAACCTTTATTCATTAAGTAACGAAAGATATTGGCTATTGTGTACATTACGACTTATTTAATGAGTCTGTGTTTTGCTGTACATAAATGATTATAGAAAGTACAACATGCATACCTTTTAACAACTAGCGGCAAAACTTTTATAACCCAATTTTTCCAACTATTAAATAAGGTTTTTACTTTTTTAAAGTTAAATGTAGTCCATGTAAATTAGACGTAGAAGAAAATTTATAAAGAAATAATATTTGAGATGTGTACTCTCAATAGAGTTAGAAATAGATATCTGAAAAGTTCCCACCCAATTCAGGAACGGAAAACCTCTTTTTTTGAAAAAACCATCCCTAACGGGTACTTAACGCTGGTTTTTCACTTTTATCTTGTAAACCATTCGTTGAAAGGGGAAAAAAGTATAGGAAATAAAAAATTTGTCATAGAGCGAAATTTTCTCTATAAGATACATGTCTAGTGGGTTTTGACGCAAGTGATTTTTATTTGTTTTCCCTGTTTTTCCACAAAGATGCGTTTTTTATTTTGAACTCGTTTCCAAGTCACCCTTGAGGTAGAGCTCTCGGTGCGTTTTTTTTATGTAGTTTTCCCTATAAGCCTATTCCACTAAAATTCTTTCCAATTTTACTCATCAGTCGGTTCTTCATCGACGAATTGTTCTTCAAATTTGGAATTTAAACATCCTTGCCCATGGCAATTAGAGCACATTATTGTGCAGGGCAATCCAACTTTAACACAGCTGCATCGTTTTTCGCAATATTTCTTGCAGCTGCAGGATACTAATGAAGGATGGAAATTTGTGATGGTAACTCGGTGGTATAAATGGGTGCTTAGATATTGCCCACTCTCTTCCAACTCCATTCCATTGATTCCAAATTTTCTCCTCACCAAGATTGAATTTGATATATATGTAGCAGTAATATTTTGAAGCTGTTTATATTTATCGTCCTGTCGAGCTTTGTTATGGCTATTAAATTCACCAAGCCTCTTTCTACATGCATATCAGTTTCACCGTCTTGAAGCGTCTTTGAAAATGAAACAATCTCCTATTGTCTCCATATCTACAGAAACATTTTCACACACATTTAAGTCTATGTAGTAATAACGTATCTGCATATATTTTTATATTTCTTTCAGTCTATCCTTACTGTACTTCCTAAACGTTTTCTATTGTACTATTACATGCACGTTTATTCGATAATTGCAAGCTGGAGGGACAAAGCACTCTCAGGCTAAACAAAGAGTCTATTCTGACCTGTGCCTTTTCTTTCCCTTATATATCACAATGCTTCAAATGTCTGTTCCTAAGGTTGTCTAGAATGAATGGTTTACATAAATTAGTGAGATACATATTTTACATTTAAAATCACTTGCGTCAAAACCCGCTAGACATGCATCTTGTAGAGAAAATTCCACTCCATAAATTCATTCCTGGACATTTTTCTCGTTAAAGTACCAGTACCAATTTCCACCCGTCAGCTAGTGTCCTGTAGCTGCTTTTTGCAGGGTTGCGGAGAACAATGCAGCTGTGTGTCAAGGTTGGATTGTGTTGCTCAACAATGTGCTCTAATTGCCATGGGCAAGGATATTTAAATTCTAAACTTGAAGAACCCTCTAATGAGGAAAATTGGACAGAATTTTACTGGAATATGTCTACAGGGGAAATCACTTTAAAAAAAAAACACCGAGAGCTCTTCCTCAAGGATGATATGGAAATGGGGTCAAATTAAAAAACGCATATTTGTGGAAAAAAGGGAAAGTAAATAAAAATCACTTGTGTCAAAACCCACTAGACATGCATCTTTATAGAGAAAATTCCGCTTTATAAATTCATTCTTCGGCATTTTTCTCATTAAAGTAACCGGTTTTGAAATATTCGCGATATTTTATTTTTAGGACCAGTTCATTGTAAGCTAAAGCCCATCAAATATTTAAAATAATTATAACAGAAAAAGGATTAAGTTAATAGTAAACAATCCAATAATTTTTTTTTTTATATATTTTACGATTTAATTTCTTGAACTCGTTATCACTCCACATAGGAGGTAGAGTTCCTGGCACATTCTTTTAACGTGGTTTACACATTGGCCCTTATGCATAATGATGTTCTTATAGTCTTTATGTTTAAGCAGTCCGGGTGTAAAATCATTGTGTTTCACATGATATTTGCCCAGTATTTCCTACAAGCGTCATCATAGTTTAGGTGTTAGAATTAAGTGATGGATATAGTCAAAGCATAATACAATTATTACATAATAAAACTATATTGGCATAGCTGCATAGTGAGACATTGAAATATAAATTGTAGGAAATTAATTTTTTTTTAAGTTATGTTTTATGACTTGATGGGCTGTAGCTCATAAAAGTATTGTTACTACATGTTACTAAGTAAATAGGTAATTGTAGGTAATTTAGTGCTCTATAAGATTATTGTATGACGATCAACAGTTAATGAAACAATTCACAATAATTACTTTTTAAGGGATCTCGCACGAAATGATAGGAAAATGGCCCTCGGTTAAATTGCACTAAATTTTAACAGTTGTCATGGGCACAATGCTCAAAAGTCAATATAACGCTAGCCATTGCTTATCGAAGACAGAACGATTAAGTGCGAAACCAAAGAACTAGTATACTGTTGCTACCATACACTAATTAATATATGCTCATATTTGTATGTTTTAATGATCCTGTATGCTTATGTATATGCGAATGCATGTGTCAATTTTCATTCAGTAAACATTTACGTTGAAACTTCATTCGGAATGTATTAATATGCACACATACCCACTAGCATATAACTACATACTCTATGATTTAATTAGAAAAATATTTCATTTAAGATAGTAGTCAAATATATAAATATTTTCGCGAACTTCACGTAATAGCATTATCTATCCAATGTGCACCGCAAAGAGATTACGGATCGGAATTTGCACATCACTTAGCCCTAAAAAGGGCCAGTTGCGAATGTGATTTAAAAAAAATAAACTACTAGTTTCTGACGTCTGCCCATTGTTGAATCTGACCACATTTCTAGGGCCTTTTATTTTTTTCAATGTTGACAGCACTGATTCGTACTGATTTTCTAGGAACCTTTATTTTTAAAATTTGATATTCCTGATTTATAATTAGATTTTCTAAGGGACTTCTATTTCTTCAAAGTTAGTGCCCCTGATTTTCAAGTAGATTCCGTAAGGATATGCTGCTTTACAAAGCTCGTGCTTGGCTTTCTCTTTAGCACACTAAATTCTAACCTGCTTTCTGAGCTGCTGGCGTCAATGTTAATATATCGCTCCCTATCGCGTGCATTACTTTCTATTTATATTTCACTCTATCTTATTATAGGGACCGGCCCAAGATTTCTTTATGCCATTACTGTATATGAGTATACAGCACTATTGGAATACATAAATATGATAGCTATGAACATACATTAATTCGTGTAGGGTAGGAACAGTATAGTTCTTGGATTCCGCGCTTAATGATTCTGTCTAAAACAAGTAGGGTTGCACTATATTGACTTTTGAGTAAGGCCAAGACATACGACATACTAAAATTTGGTGCAATTTAACCGAGGGCCATTTTCTTATTATTCCGTGTAAGGTTCCTTTGAAGCACTGTAACTTATAAACTTAGTTCTACAGAAGTCAGCTTGTGAAAAAACTTTAGACAATTCAGAGTTGAACCAAAAATATTCTTACTAATTTTGTTGTAGCATTAACAGTTCACGAAATATTTTTATTTGAACTTTTTGCAAACATGGCACCTAAGGCACTCCAACTTAGTTTGCATTACAAACACACTTTTTTTGGCCTATTTATTGAACTGAAATACCACTCGAGATTTTGACTGTAGATAGGATTCATTTACATACACTTTACTGCAATTTTGATAACTTAGACAAATTGAAAAATACTCGAGTCTACAAAATGAATTTTGTATTTTTTTGCGATTTGCCTTTATCCACTGTGTCTGTACAGGGCGTCAATTCTCGAATTTCAACTGAAATTGTCGAGTATGACATTTGTCACGAATATTTGTCGCACAATTTTAAAAATCCTTATTCTTGAGCAGTCATAGACACTACTGTCGTACTTCTACAAATTTGTCGAATGACAAAACATGGCAACAGTGATACCGTAATTTTATTGTTCAGTCTGTAAGGTTTTTGAGGTTATACATAAATATAGGCATGAAAAACTTTTATTGTAATCAACAGCAAAAGGACAAACTAATAGACCTTATGGGAGGACAAACAATTTTATTCAGGAATGTTATTTTCTCAAAAATTTCAATTCAAAGATACGCAAAGAAATTGGAAAGAATAAAAAAAATTTTGTGATGTTAATATTATTTGATGTAGGACATTTTGTTAACAACTAAAATACGTAATACGAATATTTCTTTAGGTTAGTTCATTAGGTTAAATATGTTAATATTATTTGATGTAATATAGTTGCTTATGATAGATAATTTCCCTTGCCCTTGACATTTTGTTAACAACTAAAATACTTAATACGAATATTTCTTTAGTTTAGTTCGTTAGGTTAAATATGTAAAAATTATTTGATGTAGTGTGGAATGCCCGCACTCTGTGGGCTCTCACCAATCATAGCCCCGCATTTATTTCCTTATTCTGTGCATAGTAGGATCGGCGAATATGTCGGAGTGCACCCAATGCTGAAAATAGCGTGTACTCTGGAGTTCACCTAGTCATTGCGTAAAATCAAAGTGGTCCCTAGCTCTGATGTCTTCTGTAACTTGGCAAAGTGCGGAGGCAGGGCTATGTGCGGATCCAAAGCCTGAATGATGTTTATTTAGCACATTCACTGCTACCGACCACTTATGGGGACGCTCGGCTCTACTATCAGCCTGTGCCACCCGACTACGTTCATGGCCGTTTATATGGGATGCACAAATAGCTCGGTTGTTTGCTGGCATTGGTAGCGAGCATATGTTTTTCATGTCGGCGTGGCAGAAGAATGTTTTAGAGCAAATTTTATCGGGTTGGTTTTAAGTTAACGCACTAATTTTTTTAGATAAAACTGGTCACATTTTGGGTAGCGAAAATAGTTTTAGTTGTTTTATACAGTTTTATAATAATAGTGCAGTATTTTAGTTTACTTTAGACAATTATTACATATAAATAATGAGTTCACAAAATGAAGCAGGGCCGTCGCAGCCAAAAAGGGAACAGTTTAGTGCAAGCCAATGTTGCACACAACAAAACCCACCCATGATACGGCATCTGGAGCCGCACATGTATTTTCAAAGTTGCTGCAAATGTGTTAAAATATCATTATCAATGTAAAAATATCTGCCAATACATTATCTTATCTAAAATCTTTGATAAAGCTGGTAGAACACTGACAGGTATCAAATCACCAAATGATAGAGGATTAGTTATTTTAGGTAATGCCATCACTAGAGAACATTATACAACAATTTATTATACGGCAGATATGTCTCAATAAAATAACTACAGTATTTGATCATTGTAATGTTTACGTTATCCCTACCACATGGTATTGTGAAGGTCCTCTGGTGATGCCAACCTAAAAGTAAATTTGGTTTGATTTTCGTTAAATAAATTATTATAAAAATCGGAATTATCTTGATTTTATTATTACTTTTTTGATGAACTGAAATAAAACAGCTGGTAATATTGTCCCTATTATTAAGATTTAATGGAAGGTCAGTAGAATATTGAGGTTTAACATTAAGGGTTTTTAAAGTAGCCCACACATTCTTGTTGCCAAACTTGTCCACAGCAGTCTTATTTTCTCGTTATAGGATCATTTCAAGTTTTGTACCTCCCAGTACTATATTATTAAAATTTAAATATTGTAATATTCTGTAACGGCAGCCAATAATCTGAGTTAACTGTACTTTTGAATAATGTACTTATATACTTTTTGCAGGGTAAAATTGAGTTTGACAATGGATCTGGTACTCCACTTGGGGATATACCTCGTGTTGATGCGTCAATTTCACGTTTTAAAAATGAGGATCTTAAGTTGCTGCATCGACTCCTGTTCAAGATGCCCGGTAAAACCACAATGATTAAGAAAAATATCAGAAAATTCAATGGATTCGATTTTAAAAAGGACTCGGAGGAGTACACAAAGAAGGTGGCTGCTGCTCATAAATTTGATCTAAAACATTTAAAAAGTATGTGTGAAATGTTGGATCTCACTAAAAGCGGAACAAAAGATGAGGTCATCGAAAGAGTAATAGATTTCTTGCTAGAACCTAAAGATTCTGGCAAGCCAGGAGGTGGAGGTAGGCCGAAGAGAACTGCTGCTGTCAGGGCTAACAATAGAGGTAAAAATATATATACAGATTATATGTTAAAGCTTTTTTTATAGAAAGTATGTTTGATATGGTTGTATAGATGTTTATTTTATTTTTCATTTTGATGGTATCGTGTTCCGAATATGATTTTTTTTATCTCAAGAGATTCAAGAAGACCAGTTGCAGAATTAGTACTTTATTTATTTATTTATTTTAGGATATTCTTCACATGACGATTATTCTAGTGATGAAAAACAATCATCTAGAGCAAGACGGGACAAAGGTATTTATTTTGCTATAAAAGGAATTGAAAGCACGCTAGCTTTAATGCTTGTTGTAACGTAACATAATACAGATTTTGTGCATGTAACAGTAGTAGACACGAATTTATATGACCAACCATTGGTTGTAAAAAGCACTAGAACGTTAGTTTGCACAGTATACTCGACCTGAGTGTTGTGTAACAAGTTTCAATTTTGTCCAGATGATAACAGCAAAGTTGACGAAATTTGTGTTTAGATTTGCAAATGTCATTATGAACCTGTCAGTTGACAGCTTAAGTTGAAAATAGTTTTTGGGCAAAATAGTGAATTAAGTCCCCCTCAAATTTCCTCGAGTTCATCATGATTTCTGACCTCTAAATTCTCAGATTTAGGCTTTTAAAACAACAGAATAAAACTGGATTTAATTAACCCCTTTTTTAAGTACTTTTAGTAGAAATTTTCAAACATTTTAGTTTTAGAAAAAAGTAGTTACTAATTATAGAAATATTGTAGAAATATGAAACTTTATCAGAATAGTAACATGATACGTGATAAAAATATAAGTTGGCGTTATGTCAAATTCATGGTATAGTTAAAATAATGGATTAACTGATGGAACCTAAAAAAGATGACTTCCATGGAAATCCATTTAGTTTCAGTGAGAATAGCCCTTTATTTTGTGGTCAAAATAAAGACCCCACAGTTATGGTGCATGAAAAATGCAGTCATGAGTTTTCATTTACTTCGATAAGGAGATCCTCGCATTTCTAGTGTTTTCGAGAGGTCTATCTGAAAACCACTCTTATTCAACCATATTTTATTTCTCTATGGTTTCAATCTAGTAAAAAAGCTATTGTGAGAATAGCCCTTTATTTTGTGGTCAAAATAAAGACGCCACAGTTATGGTGCATGAAAAATGCAGTAATGAGTTTTCATTTATTTCGATAAGGAGATCCTCGCATTTCTAGTATTTTCAAGAGGTACCTATCTGAAAGCCACCCTTATTCAACCATATTTTATTTCTCTATGGTTTCAATCTAGTAAAAAAGCTATTGTTTTTTTCAACTTGTACAAAAGGTTCCTCCATGGTTTATCCAATACTTCTGGATGCACAACCATTGATCGAGTCTTGTGCCCAAGAACATTTCCCAGAGTCTGACACATTATACCAATTTATTTGTTATCGAATGTACACTGCAGAGGTCGATTCATCTAAGAATTATTTTTGACTTGACCATCGACCAGCAAAAATGGTAGTCCATTGCTTTAACAATAATAATTTTACCACGCTAATTGAATGGAGTATTGTATGCAGAGCTTTGATGTTCCTTAATATATAAATATATTTTTATTATTATCTCCATCTTTTTAGGTAAGCGAATGAATCTTAAGGATGACAGTTCTAGTGATGAAGAATTTCAACCAAATCAGTCGGATGGAAGTGAGGAACGGCCGCAAGTTAACAAACGTAAAAGGAAAAGTCAGAAAAAAGAATCCTCGGCAGATGAAGCTAGCGATCCCAGCGTACTATCTTCAGAAGAATCTGATGTAAGTGATACATATAAAAAAATGCCTATAATTTAAAGAGAACCATTAACTTCGTTTTAATTTGTCTTTGCATGGCATTTACATAAATACATAAAGATTGAGAAAAATAATTGGACCAGTATTTCATTATTTTTTCTGAAAATAGTAGGGTGTTTACACTATTTTTTTTTATTGAAAAATTAAAAATATTTTGGGTGTATATTACAGCTGATACTTTTTTCACAAATAGGTTATTTTTAATGATTTTAGAGCAAATATGAATTCAAATCAGATGTTTGCAACAAATGAAAGATAGGTAATGTCACATTCCACATACTTCATCCCAGTTAGTTGTGTATTTTGACTTTTATATTTCATATTCACATACCAGATGTGTATGTATGATTGAGAGACAATATTAGTGTGAATATTGCACCGTTTCATTCAAGGACACAAGATATTAAGGTATCACTGTACAAAATCATTCATCTTAACTTATATCGGGTGATTCATTTAGAGGTACTTTTTTCAAAAATAACAAAAATAAAAAGAAACAATTTTATTGAGTAATTTTTCTTATCATATAAAAGAACCATTCTTTACATTTATTTTTTAAAGATTATTTCTTTCAAGTGTTGGCCGTGACTGCGGCTAACATGGTCCATTCTGAAATTCCAATTTTCGATGACGCGTTCGAGCATTTAGAGTGGTATTTGGCCAAAGACACGAGTAATGTTGGCTTCCAATTCCTCAGTCGTCGCTGGCTTATCCATGTAGACTTTGGACTTTACGTAGCCCCAAAGAAAAAAGTCTACAGGTGTGATATCACATGATCTACATGGCCAATTTACTGGTCCGAAGCGTGAAATTAACTGTTCACCGAATTGTTCTCGCCATGGTTTCACAGGCTGTGTGGCAAGTAGCGCCATCTTGTGGAAACCAAATATCATCTAGATTACGAGCTTCAATTTTGGGCAGTAAATAGTCCGTTATCATTGCGCGATAACGGGCGCCATTAACAGTTACGTTCCGGCCGGCCTCATTTTTGAAGAAATATGGACCAATGATTCCACCAGCCCATAAACCACACCAAACCATTATTTTGTCTGTGGATGTAATGTAATCTCATACCGAAGTATGTACATAGTAAAAACGCACCTACGCTCGCCCCCCCAATTCTTTATAAAACAATATTTAAATGAGATCTGTATGTGCTGCATTGTCGTTAGAGAAAACCTGTGGATCTGTACCCTTTTTTAATATCCTTCAAAATTTTTCATCAATGCGTTTCATAAAAGAGCTGTCGTTTTGGGTCATCATTTTTATCTTACTTTCGATACTAGTAAGCAGAACTTGTGTTATACTTCCGTCATTACACCTCTTTTGGCAAAATACATACTTATTTACATTAAATATTCCTTTTCGTATTGAAACTGAAAGTTCAGTTCCGTAAACTTTACATTCCTCCGATGAAATTTTATTTTCAAAATTTTGGCGCAGCACTTCAGTACTTTTTGCTAATGTAACTATTGTAGCATGATTTGGGCCAAATTAATAATGTTTTGACCCCACTTTAAATGTTGGCAATATTTTGACGCAAGTGGATGTTGGATGTTGCTAGATTTACAGATACTATTTCTAATTTGTAGCTTTTGTCTCAGACTTTTTAACGTTTTCTCGGAGCCCTTTACTAAGCTACCGGAAGACTTTCTAGATGTTAAATATTTTCTGTTTGTAAAGCACGAAATGATGATTCCATCTCACTTTCGGATGTTGAGCTTCCACTTCTATCCATTTTTAATTATTTATGGCAGACCGCACTAAAATGATGCCTATATTATATTTTTAATTTAATTTTTAAATTGCAGAAAATTCGACTTACCTAAACTAACTGAAACTATTCTTTGTATGATTAATCTAACAATAGAATAACAACTACAAGTCAAACCTAAAATGTTAGTTTTTAAAACGAAAGAATGTATTTAGAACTGATAAAATCTCTAACATCTTAGGCATATACTTAATTATCTATGGGCATTAATATGATTAATATATGAACACAGAAGAATAATTAAACAATTATTATTTAGTCTATTCAGAACATAGGCAAATGCAGCGCGCGGGACGCGGACGGTCGGGTGCCATGATGTAAATAAATTCACGGATTGTTTTACATTTATTAATTTTCCTAAGCTATCTTACGTTCAAAAATTATACTGTTGTGAGCAGGAAACTCTACTCGACAATATTGGAAGAGAGATATTTTTCGATTTAAGTGCTCGATTTCGAAATATTGGTTGTGGAACGCTAAAATTCAACGAAAAATTACAGTTTGTTAAGGTTCTCGAAGCGAGATACAGACGTTCACAGTTTTAAATTGCCATAAGCGTCGATGCTTTTTTTTTATTAATTTTTTTTTTTATTAGCAACCGCTACAGACTTTTCGATCATTTTTGTGCCAAAATATTTACTGTACTTGCAACAATCGTTCAGTATCAATATCTCGAAGATTTTGAATAACGTCCTTATTCCCAGGCCAATTTTTGTTCAACTGTACACATAAATACAATTAATTATAAGCTATCAAATAAAACCAGTTGCATATTTTACTATCAAAACCCCCACAGAGTGACACATTTTGCTCAGCCGTGCTCTCTACTATTAAAGAAGTGTGTTAGTCAGCCAAAAACATTTTTACAGATTCAAACAGGAAGGGAAGTTGTCCATTTATTTCTACTATAAGCTTTTATCCATAGTATAAGTTTGTGTTTTTATCTTCTATATTTTAATGGATGAATAATAATAATAATAATAATAATGTTACAATTGTTTACATATTTTGAACTTAGTAAATAAACAGGGTAGAAACAACCCACAAAGAAAGATCTTGTGGTGGGTTTGTCTGTCTAACTTATAAATTTAAAAACAGTGATCATAATAGAATTCAAAGAAAATATTTAAACTACAATAAGCATATTTAATGGTTTTTTTATTGTTTGATGGACTGTTGATGCGGTGGCATACATTTAGTAAAGTAATTCTTGAGAGCAATTCATAGGAATAAATAGATCAGTAAGGGGGAGATTTTTCCCCCCTTTTTTTTTCATTTTTAATATAGTGATTGTTTGTTTATGTCAATTAACTTATGAGCAATCAGTTTCGAGATGCAATTTGGTATTTCTAGATGAAGGTTTATAGATAACAAATCCGGCAGAATGAAGTACTCATTTTCAAAGTTAATTCATGTCATAATATGACGGATTATAAATTCAAATCAAGGTGCCATGCTTTCGTGATAAATGGAAATTTGAGACAGTTGTTAAAGCGTTTGCGTGAAATGTCAGTTTAGCTGTAAATATGGAGCATCGGTCAAATATTCAACTTTCTTTTGTGATTGAAGCTTATCTAAAAAATAACCATTCTGTTGTAATCACCCAGCATTTATTTCATCGTCACTTTCATTTAAATCAACGAGATCCAGTTCCTAGTCGAATAACAATTAAAAAGTGGATGCACAAGAGAAGAAACAAAAGGAATAACTCGTCGTGTACGCACACTGAGATTGCTGAAAGGGAGTAAGAGCAGCTGTGCTACGAAGCATTAGCAATCAGTATAGCTGTCGCATTCTAACTTACACTTAATAATAGGGCACACTGTTCGTTATAAACATTCTTCCACAGGACCAGACAGATATAATATCTATATAAAATATAAAAAATCTAACTTACATATACAAGAATTTCTTAAGTATACTACTATAAAATCACTTCTGATAAGTCATTGAATACTTAAAATATTAATAAACAAACAAGGTAAATAGTCACGTAAAAATAAAAATTAAAATACAAATACATAAATTGCAATCTAATGTGAATCACTGACTTGCTGAGATGTTATCACCTGTCTGTATTTAGCTTTAAAAATATGTGGTGCATTATAACTAGCTAGTAGATTGGAGTATATGGGATTATTTAAACAATCGACTGAAACATAACTAAAGGAACATTTAAATTTGGAAGTTTTGTGTTGGTATATGTTAAATCTTAAATTTAAACTATGTATGTTTCTTCTAGGGATTAACAACTCATATAAGTATTCTGGGCATTTATATACAAAGATTTTCATAAGGAACACTCCAAGTAAATAACGGTATCTATACTTCCATCCCCACAAAATTCAAGTTGTACAAAAACTTCTGTTTCAAGATTTTGGAACACGTGTTGATTTTTGCGAACGTTCCGGAGGATTTTTTGCTGAAAATCCGAATATTGGTGATTGCTTGTGTCAGATGAAGCTCATTTTCATTTTTCCGGATATTGTTACGTGTTTACAGTTTTCAGTAAACACTTGTGGATTCAAATAACTTGCAACAAGAATTTTCACTCACCACTATTTTATTAATCACTAAAATTACACTAGTAAATACTTAAAAATCACACAACTAATAATAACTTAATCTAATATGAATTCACTACTTTTAAAACACTATGTACTTTTCTTCCTAAACTTGTCAACTTTTGTCTAACCTAAAAACTCTCTGTCTGTTTACTTCACTGAACTGAACTGTACTGCATACTTCACTCAACTGATCTGTTCTGTTCTAACCTACAAACTGTCTCTGTAACCATTACCATTAAAAATTTCTTTATTTTGTTTAACTAAAGTTAACATTTCATTTTGGTACTTCAAGTATATCATTCATTTCATTTTACAATCATATAATAATCCCGAATGAATACAGATTTTTTATACAAAAAACGAATTCTTCCGGGCGGCGGATCTAATGCCTGTCTCTGTAACCAGAACTGTACTGGATACTAAACTGAACTCCTCTATCTGCTAGATTCACCTCTTTATATACACACTTCAAATCTTCCAGAATTCTATTCTAGAATCCTCCATAGTTTTCTACTATGTACTAGATGATTGTTCGTCAATTGGCTCATAGACGGCGCCACCCTACTAGTCAGGGAGTAACAGAATAACAGGTTTCCGTTCACCTTGAACAGGGACTTAATCACATCTTTCCTCGTTAGAGGGCAGCACATAACAATATGTTAACAAACAGAACTGTCGCTACTGTCTCGGCAATTGTGCAAAGTACCGCTTCATAGCAAAAAGGTTACTATGTGTTGTGCAGTATTCACCTTTGGAATTTTTGGACCGTTCTTCTTTGAGGAAAACGACTCGAAGGTTACTGTTACGTCACAATGTTATCAACAAGTAGTGTGTAACTTTGAACAACAACCTCATAATGTTGGTGTGGATATTCAAAGAATATGGTTTCAGAAGGGCGGAGCCAGTTCTCACACTGCTAGAGATTCTATGAGAATTTTGGGAAAAATGTTTTCTGATCATGTTATTTCAGAATTTTGGGACATCAAGTGGTCGACACAGTCACTGGATCTCTCAGCTTGTGATTTCTTTTTATGGGACCAGCTAAAGTCAAAAGTGTTTTCTAATCAACTTTAAAACAATTGAAATATGATACTAATGCAATCCCAATTGAAATATTGATGCGGGTGATGAAAAACTTTCGTCCTAAGCTTCAAAAGTGTCAGCAGCGAGGAGCAGGTTATTTGACTGATGTAATATTTAAAAAATAAAACTTCCGTGTTTCCTCAAGAACCTTCTGTTTAATTTCAGAATAAAAATTTAGCGATTAATAAAAACAACTCGATTTTAAATGGATGCTTCATTCTGTCGGACCCTTTATTTAAATATTTGAATGTCGGCCGCCATTTTGGCTTTACCATATTGAAATGCCAAAAAAATGATTCAATCGCAATGAAATTCAAAACGTATTTGTACTTTAACACGTTGAAAGATAGAGAGAGCCTGTATAATAAGTTGATCATATTAACTTTGGATATTACCGAATTTGGCAAAAAAATGACAAGATGTTATATCATACATATTTCCTATATGAGATTTTTATAAAATAAAACTCATCTAGAACTAACTCTAGTTTTGACATCATTTATTGCTAATCTGTTTGATCTGGATTTTGTTGTCACTACTGTTTTAGGAATTCCTTTAATGATTCTAATTTTAAGTGATTTTGTTTATTAAATATTAATGTAAATCTAATTATATAATTAATATGAATGCATCTAGACTTCAATATTTATGTTTTACTATATATTAGAGCATCATTTGAAGTAAACTTTTAAATAGTGCAAACACCCTATTAGTAATTTAGTGATGATGTAATTATGAAAATTGAATATAGAAAACATTTTATTGATATGAACTATTACTATTGTACATTTTATTTTAGGACGAACCTAAGTCTAAACGTAAAAAGAGTCCAGTTAAGGTCAATAACAAACCTAAAGCTAAAAGTGCTCCAAAAAGGAGAGGCCGTCCTGCAGCTACTCCTGCGAAAAAAACACCGAGCCGTGGAAAAAAAGCGAAAGCTAGTTCAGAAGAGGAGGAGGAAAGTGATCACAAAGATGACGGAAGCTCATCAGAAGATGAACCTCTAGTAAAGAAGGCTAAAAATTCACAACCACCAACGGTAAAAGCACTGTTTTTATGTCGGTTTGATCATTATTATATTTGTAACAAATTATTAATTTTCTTTCATTAAATATGTTATACATTCTGATCATGTTATTGGTCATTTTTCAGTTAATAATTTTTTTTAAATTTGCGTTTTACGGCCAATGGTAACAATATAAAACCCTGAATTTTGTTCATTTTTTAATGTCAAGCTTATTGTTTTTTAGATATTTGAGATTTAGACATCATATCTCGACTTGTATAGAATTAAGAGCCATCTTTAAATTGTCATATCATTAGGACTATTCGTCGTACGGAAAAAAAACCCGAAATATTTGTCATTTTATGTCTCTTTTTTGTGCCTTCTCACTTTTCCGTTAAATATAATACTTTTTGAATTACGAAAAACCATCTTGAAGTAACAACTTTTTCAATACTAAAATCACAATCTTCAAATTGTTATAACCTGAAAAATATCAATTCTCATAAAAACTTGTATTTGCAACTTTCGTTTAAAATTTGATTCTCTATCAGATTCAGTGGCTAGTTTTTTAATTTTTTTGTCCATCCCCTACAGAGGGGTGGCTGCCACCCCCAAATAAATAGGTTTTTTTAAGTGGTAAACTTTTTTAATGTCTCGCTTACGTTATAATGGACTGCTCATTTTTATACCTTTCAATGTGATGAAAATATTACAATGTTATATAAAGCACACGATTTTGGTTGTTCCCTATTCTCACAGAAATGCATACTGAGTTGCGCCTGAAATTTGGAGGGATATTTGATCGATGATAAAAATAATATCTTTATTTTCATAGGACCTTATAACAGACATACAGGTATAGTCATAAAACTTAACAAATCATAATAGAGAAGAAAATATACCAACATGTTTTAAAAATATCATATGACGACCTCTTGACTTGATTCGTGATATATTGTAAATTGAAGTTACAATATCATTGATGACAAGAGCTATAACATTTTGTTTCTTTTAGGAACATTTTAAAACATATCATTTGGATATTATTAAAATGATTGTCGAAACTCAATCATGCCAATTCTTTTTCGTTTTCAATCTATAAATTTGTAAAAAAAATACCACTGAATCTGCAGTTTATTTATCCAAATTTCATTGAAATATGATTGTCAATCGTTGGTTGAGGAATATGCATTAATTCGGTAACGTGGTTACGACTGACCAAAGATGATGACATCATACTATTTCTGTTTGAACAGAGATAGTTGGTATTTTCTATCTCTTATAACATAAGAACAGTTTTCGTTAATGCAAGAGCAGTACATTATAGCGTAAGCGGCACATTGAATAGTCCAAAGATTTTATAACAATCCATTCATCAGAACTGGTTTCGGAAGTTTTTCGGTTTTACTTTCTAGCGACACTCCACTAATAATGGTTTTTGTACTACTGACGGGGCATCAAAACTGACTTATAGTTCTCATTTAAAAAATATGGTGATTAATCAGAATATGATAGTGTATGTTTCTAGTTTTAAAGAAAATGTAATATACAATTTTAGCCTCTTCAGAAATATTAGGAAACAAGATATCAAATCAAATATGTCAAGAAGCATACACAGTTTAAGCTGCAATATTTTTTGTATATTACATGTATGATGAGAGAAAATTTACTTCAGCTCTTGTTTTGGTATTCTGCCGACTATCAAAATAATTTACAATTGAAGATTGTTGCTATAAATTGTACTAATTCTTAATGAACGTTAAGACTTTTTGGTGTATGTTTTATAACAGCAGCAGTGTACAGTAACAATGTTATAAACCATTGTGTTCCTGTGCTTTACTTAAATAACAAATATTTAATTTCTATTACAGGATGATGAAATTAAGACATTTATAAAAGGTATTCTTGAGGGTGCTAATCTGGAGGAAATCACGATGAAGACTGTGTGTCAGCGAGTATACGGTCACTATCCAGAGTTTGATCTCACCCACAAAAAAGATTTTATTAAATCAACCGTAAAATCAGTAAGTATTTTAAAATTACGTAAAATGTTTAGCAACTAGGTATATATCTACTCATCTGAACCTTGTTTGATACATTTGACAACGTATTGTATTTTTCTGTTTTAAATCCATAAGACAAAAATCTGGCAATCCTGTTGGCTATCATATCTGGTATTATTTTTAATTTTGATTCCGCAAAATTTTCTTGTCTCCTTAACGTTCTATTAATCAAGTTGATAACCAACACATACCAGCTTGTCGTTCAGAATCTTGAATAGATATTTCAGTCGTGACCACTAAGAACCATCCTCAAATGAAAGAGCTGCATGGCCTTTTTCAATGCTACAGGAAATTTCTAATGTGGTTTTATTTTTGACTTCACATTTGTTTCAAAAAGTCTTAATCGTCTTGTATATGTCCATTCTATGAATGCTTCCTATTCAAGTATTGTAATTATAGTAATATGGAAATATTCTTATTAATTTTAAGTTTTACTATGTATTGTTATACATCTAGTTCAATTATTGTTATATGAACATTAGGCTTGCCCACTTTCAATAAAGTTATTATTATTAATGACCATCGGTGAATGCTGATGGAAAATAATGTATGTATATGTTGTATGTATCAGTGGCGGCCTGTAGTAAAATTGGGATGACAAATTATATTTAATTATTCCACTGCTGTCTAAGATGAACAATATTTCTATCAGACTTTATGTCTCCCTACAGGCACTTAAGCATCGTGACCAATACAAGAGTGTCAATTGAGAGTTTGAAGAGTCACGCTTATACCTTAAAATTAGACTCAAATTTCACATTCCTCTCAAAACAAAGGCTGGAGATATTGTTAGTACTCATTAGCTCAGTGCTTTGTGACATTTAATATTATTTATGATGATAATGGTAAAAACAGTAAAACATTTTTGGAAATTACAATGATAGGGATCAGAGTTAATGCCTTTGTCAGTAGTGTTATTTCATCGTCATAACATATCCAACTTGACATTTTTCACACTTTTAAATTCGGTCCCTCCATAACCACATTTTTGCGAAGAATTTCATGTATCACAATATAAATACATTTTAGCTAAAATTTCACCAGCTTTAGCAAAATTAAGTTCCATAACTAATAAAAACAACTTTACACAAATCTTTCGCAAAACAAACCTATTTGTTTGATATTGTCAATCTTTTGAAAAGGCAGGGATTTAATTAAAAACACATCTAACCAATGACAATCACACGTTAATAAAATATAAATTAGGTATAAATTTATGAATAATTAACAAGTATAGTGGAGCCAAAAAGAGTACTAGTAGAGCAAAAAATCAGCGGCATTCTTGTCAAAGGATTTAGCTGTTATTTAACACTGAAGCAGCACCTTGTTCTGTCATAGAAATATATTAAATTTTATCCGTTTTTGCCTCCTACCAGAAATGAAAACCGCAACATTCTGTGTAATTGCCACAGTCGACCAAATGGATTGAATGTGTGAACGTGCCGCATTTACTCCTAATAATTTGTTGACTGCTATATGAATAATAGTAATAATAATAAAAGAATTTTATTGAAATGAGAATTACATTTCATTCCAAAGGGCAATTGACCGAGGTCCTTCAGCCCATTTAGTTTATAAACCTTAATATAATTTTTTTCATAGTAATGTACAGGTAATGTGTGATTTATGTAGTACATATTTTGTACAAAAAAAAAAAAAATCCAGTTTTAATAGGTATACAAAAAAAATTTTTTTTATAAATATGTGTGCAATATAGTATGAATGTCCTGTATTATTCTAGAGATACAATTATCTCCCAAAGGGAATTAGCAGGGTGTGTGCATCTCCTTATTCCGTCGATCCTCCTTATACAAAATTCGTCAATTGAATTTTTGTTATGTTGCTTTTGGCAAAATCTTCGTGTAAGAGTGGAAAGTCTTTCTTGAATGGGCTGGATGTGAGTTTCAGTGTATAAGAGGTGGTTTGGCGGGTTATGTAGAGGATTGTTGGGATGCCGAATTTTTGTTATTGTTCGGATGGCACTCGTTTCGGCTACCTTGAGATTTTTGATAGCAGGATTTTTTAAATTAGAGAAAATTACGTGCCCATACTCTATGATCGGTCTGCAAATTAATTTATAGATTTTACCCATAGTGGTTATATTAATTCCATCTCTTTTATGAGATAATCCTCTAAAATGTTTGGCTCTTGAAATTATTTTTTTTTTCACATTAGTTGTATGGTTGTTAAAATTGATTTTATTGTCGATGGTAATCCCTAGATATTTTGCAGATACTTCTGCATGAATTGTCTGATTGTATATGTTTAATGAGGGGGAATTTCTAGAAGGTGTATGCTGGAATATAATTAAGTGGGACTTAGATGGGTTGGGTTTAAGCCTCCATTTGTTAAACCATAAAGATGTAGCATCTGCGAGATTTTGTAGATTTTCCATTGCTGCATTTATAGATTTGTCGTGTGCTATCAAGGTGGTATCATCTGCAAATTGAAGTATATATGCTTGATGTGAAAAATGTTGTGGATTATCGTGGTAGATATCTGAACAGTAGATATTGTAGAGGAGTGGTGAAAGCGGTGATCCTTGTGGAAGGCCTTGCTCAGGGGTAAATTCATAAGATATGGCGTTCTGGACCTTCACTCTTAATTTCCGGTTGAACAGAAAGCAGTTAACCAAAGGTAGAAGATGTCTAGAACATCCTCGTGTGTATAGTAAACCCTTATGCCAAACACTGTCAAAAGCTTTGTTGATGTCCATGAACAATGCTACCGATTTGTTTCCATTTAGCTTAGATGTTTCGACATTGTTTGTTAGTATTGCTAAAGGCTGAGTTGTAGAGCTGTTAGTTTTAAATCCAAATTGATAATTCGGTATCTGGTGACCAATGCTTTCATGAATTTTGTTGTTAATTAATTTTTCAAAGTTCTTCCCCAGTACTGGCAGTAGCGTAATAGGTCTATAGTTAACTACTTTGGAGTGATCTGTGCCGTGTTTGGGTATGGTAATGATCGTCCCAGTTTTCCATTCTTTTGGGAAATATCGATGTTTGAAACAGTATTCGTAAATTTTAATTATATACAAGTGAATGTTTAAGTCTAGTTTTTTAACAAATTTTTTTGTGACATAATCGTGACCTGGAGCTGTATTTTTACCTTGATTTACTATAGCAAAATAGTCGGCTTCATCAATTGAATAATCTTCCATTGGCACAGGTTCGTTAATAAATGTATCGTACCATTCTTCTGAATTTTATTTGCTCATAAATCACGTAATGTAGTGTTTTTAACGGGATTTCGATTTTTCTAGCATTACACGGGTCATTTAGAATAAATCGGAAACGTCATGGCACACTTAAATGGAAAACTAAAAATTATATTTAAAAAAAATGATGTTTGAAATGTCACTTATTTGGCATCGTTGGATTCAGAAAATTATGCAGAATTAAAAAATGCAATAATATACAGAGAGGTCCGTTTAAAAATCGAAAGTTAGTGTCACTTCCAGCGAAACCGGAAGTAAAAAAAAAAAATCAATTGTATATCAAAAAGTGCTGCTCATTATGTATGAGTATATCCTAAATTTCAATCCACCATGATCCTGTTACACCCGATATAGAGAATCCATATGAAAATTGTCAAATAATGGGATTTAAAGTGCTAATAGTGTGCATTTTCTCATAAAGAAAACCGCAATTCAGCACAAGCTTCTATCATGGAGTTGTGGTTAGTATGGTTAATTCCATGATCATTTAGAAGTTGGATTCTAGGACTGCAAGAGTAGGTTTGCAAAAATAATTCTGTAATTAACTATCAAAAATATTAATTTAATCTCGGTGTAATATTTGCATTTTCCATGGAATATACGTATTTTTCATGAGTTGATGAGTTCAATTTGAACTTGGTGCACCCTGTTTTCACTAACGAGGCTCTAACGACCGAGTAAGGGCGGAATAACCCTTACCTTTTGCCGTGAGCACATCCAATTTCTCACGAAGAGTGCGGTAAAAATAACCCACCGCACACAAAGGTTGCTTTTGGAATCGTTTGGTTACCCCATCGTCGCAGTCTCCTTCTGTGCCATGGGACCACACCACTCGCCTTCCGCAACCGAGCTGGTCAGTTGCATACCTGCTCCAGCTAAAACTTCAAATGCAGCTTCGTTTTCAGTCGATTAAGGCTTTAAAAAAATGATGGAGCATTCAAGTGGGACAAAATCATCCGGAGGTAAAATACCCTCCCGATCGGATCTCCAGGGGAGGGTGCCCACAGAGACACCTCATCGAATGTCGAAAAAACACCGACAAGTCAAATCCAAGAAAACTAATTCTTTCATCTACGGCGCTTGGAATGTTCGTACTTTGAATGACAACACTCGCACCGATCGGCCTGAAAGAAGAACTGCTCTAATAGATAGAGAACTTCACCGACTCAATGTTGACGTTGCAGCTCTCAGCGAAACTCGATTTTTGGAGGAAGGCTCTCTCACAGAAAAGTACTACACCTTCTATTGGAAAGGTCTTCCCACTAATTCAAGAAGACAACATGGAGTAGGATTTGCCGTTCGGAATCAACTTGTATCCAACTTAACACAAGTACCACAAGGCATATCCGAGCGTCTAATACTGCTACGCTATGAGCTATCAGATGGCAACGCGGTAAATCTAATAAGCGCCTACGCTCCCACTCTGGATGCAAGTCACGAAACCAAGGAAAGCTTCTATCAACAGCTGGAAGAAACCCTCTGTAGAATACCTAAAACGGAACGACTCGTTATTCTTGGCGATTTTAACGCTAGAGTAGGGAGAGATGCAGACACCTGGCCAGGCATCATAGGCAAGAACGGTTTGGGCAACATGAACGCTAACGGTCAACTACTCCTAACTAAATGCGCCGAACATGATCTAGTTATAACAAACACCATTTTCCGACAAAAGGATAAATTTAAAGGCACCTGGCGTCACCCCAGATCAGGTCACTGGCATCTACTGGACTATGTTATCGTACGTAGGAAGCATCTCAAGGACTTCCAAATTACAAAGGCGCGCATTGATAGCGAATGTTGGACCGATCATCGTCGTGTTGTCTCTAAAATGAAAATTGTTATGAGACCCAAACACCGAAGAACTCAAGTAAAACGTAGACCCCGTCTCTGTATTAGTAAATTGCGTAACCAACAAACCGTCGAACAGCTAAAGCAAAAAGTTCAAGAGAATTTGAGTGCACTAGAAGAAACCAATTCTGTAGATGTCGCTGCTACCTGGACACAAATTAAAGACAGTTTAAAAAGTGCGAGTGAGGAAATTCTTGGCACTGCAGCAAGTAAAAAACAGGAGGACTGGTTCAATGATAATGAAGCTTTTATACAAGAACTTCTTAACCGCAAACATATTGCCTTCCAAAACGCTATCAACCACCCCAATGACTCATCAAAAGCAGTAGCTTTTACCCAATCTAAGTATGAAACGCAACGCGAAATCAGAAGAATAAAGAACGAGTGGTGGGCAAGCAAGGCCAGAGAAATTCAAAGGTACGCCGATTCACACGACTACAGGAATTTCTTTCAAGGAGTAAAAGCAGTGTACGGCCCCAGTCGGAAAAATATGTGCCCTATTAAAGATTTAAATGGAAATCTCCTCAAAGAAGACCAGGAAATAAGAGCCCGATGGAAAGAACACTACTCTAACATTCTTAACCAGCAAAGTCAAGCCGATCACGATATTATAAATCTTATCCCTCAATATGACACCTTCGAAGACTTAGATAAACCACTAACAACGGAAGAGATCTTAACCGCCATTGGGCAGCTAAAAAATAACAAACCTCCCGGCGCCTACTCACTCCCAGCTGAGATCTTTAAAGCGGTGTCGCCAGAGCTCATACCCTACCTCAAAAAACTGTTTGATGTCGTGTGGGAAAGTGGTCAAGCTCCGCAGGAGTTTCGTAGGGTATAGCTCTCCTGGCTGTTGGAGGGAAGATACTCACTAAAGCGATGGCAAATAGGCTAACACCTGTTATGGAAAAGTTACTTCCTGAAACACAGAGTGGCTTTAGACCAAACCGAGGCACATCGGATTTAATCTTCACACTTAAGCAGCTTCAAGAAAAAGCACTCGAACATCAAGGAGAAATTCACATGGCCTTCATTGATTTAGCCAAGGCGTTTGACTCGGTGGACAGGGAAGTGCTCTGGAAAATTATGTTCCGCTTAGGTATCCCTAGAAAATTTGTGGAAGTATGTCGCAGTCTACATACAAACAACAACGCCCAGGTTATGTATAATAATGAGGCAACCGAACCTTTCCAAACCCTCACTGGAGTTAGGCAGGGATGTGTCCTGGCACCCCTACTCTTTAATTTGTTTACCACTGCTCTAACAATTATTGTTGACAACAAACTGACAGTCAGAGGAATAGGTCTCAGATACCGTTTTGATGGCGGTCTCTTTAACATAGGGCGCTTTAGAGCTTTCACGAAGACACGCACACGATTCATTTGTGACCTCCAGTATGCGGATGACTGTGCACTTTTAGCCTCTACGCCGGAAGAGCTTTAAGAACTTTTAGATGTGTGTAGATGTGTGTAGAGCTATGATTCCTTGGGACTTAAAATCAACATTGGAAAGACTAAGATTATGTCAACTCCTCATCAAGTGAACCAAATAGACATTACACTTAACGGAAATTCTCTTGAAGTGGTGGATCAGTTCAATTACTTAGGCAACGTTGTTAATGACAAAGCAAACATGGACAGCGAGATTCGCAATAGAATTAACGCTGCATCTAGAGCACTCTGGGGACTTAGAGAGAGAGAGTATTTGACAACCACGACCTTGCTTTGTCAATGAAAATGGCTGTCTACAGAGCAGTTGTCATTCCAACACTGCTATATGGATGTGAAAGCTGGGTCACTTACCGTCGTCATGTGAAAGAATTAGAACGTTTTCAGCAAAGACACCTCAGAAGTATTGTTATGTGCTGCCCTCTAACAGAGAGGAGAGTTGTAATTACTCCCTGGCCAGAAGGGTGGCGCCATCTGTGGGCCAACAGGCGAACCACCATTTAGTAGTGCCTAAGAAAATTATAGAGAATTCCAGTATCTTCTGGAAAGTTCTACAATGATATTCTGGACATTCCAAGTGGGTATATAAAGAGGTGAAGCCAGCAGATGGGGGAACAGTACAGTTTAGTGAAGTATAAGGAACAGTTCAGTTTAGTATCCAGTACAGTTCTGGGTAATCTGTGGTTCTGGTTACAGAGACAGTTTGTAGAAGAAGAGTTCAGTTGAGTGAAGTAAGACTACAGTTCAGTTCAGTGAAGTAAACAGACAGAGTTTTTAGGTTAGACAAGAGTTGACAAATTTAGGAAGAAAAGTAAAGTACATAGTGTTTTAAAAGTATTGAATTTATATTAGATTAAGTTATTATTAGTTGTGAGTTTTAAGTATCTACTAGTGTAATTTTAGTGATTAAATAAATCAGTGGTTTGTGAAAATTCTTGTTGCAAGTTATTCGAATCCACAAAATGTTTACTGAAAACTGTAAGCACGTAACAATTGGTGTCAGAAGCGAAATTGCAACAGAATTTCTGAAGAATTCGACAAAGTTCCATAGTGTTCTATTTGGAAACCACTGGAGATAGTGAAATGAGTTGAACTGGAAAGTGATATAGACTTTAAATAAGACTTGTTAGTGTTGTTTGTTAGTTTTTGAATGGAAACAAGAAGCATGGCTGCTGAAAAACAAATGCAAGACATGTTAGCTGCATTTAGCAAAATGATGCTAGAAGAACAAGAGAAAATTTCGTGCAGTTGAAGGAGAGGTAGAGCGACTTAAGCGACTGTTAAGAGAACAAGGAGGCCAGCTGGTATTATCATCATCAGGTCCTCGATTACAACCGCTTTCCTTTGATGGTCAAACTTCTTGGTCAACCTATAAAAGACAATTTGAGGCAGCGGCATACGCAAACAATTGGAGTAACGAAGACAAAGCTATGGCATTGGTGCTAGCATTAAGAGGTCAAGCCTCAGAGTTGCTTCAGACTATCCCAGTGACGCAGCAACGGGATTTTAAAGCTTTGGAAGCTGCACTAGATCTAAGATATGGCGACCAACACCTCGCCCAAGTATACCAAACTCAGCTCAAATCACGCACACAAAAGGCTGGGGAAAGTTTACAAGATTTTGAAGCAGCTGTTGAGCGACTGACATACCTGGCTTACCCGGATGCACCCAAAGAATTCCAGGAACAATTAACAGTTGGTACTTTCATCGATGGCATAAGAGATGAGGAGATCAGGCGAGTCCTTAGATTATCCCGAGATAAGACTGGTAGCGAAGCCTTGATCCATGCCCTCGAAGTTGAAGCCGCTTATGAAGAGACTCTACATCCGAGAGTACGAGCCATGAAAGTAGAAGAAGGGAACCATTTAGAAAAATCGAATATGGAATCTTTGATGGCTGACCTGCACAAAATGATAAGCCAGTTGATGACCAAACCAGATGCTCCAAGGAAGCAGGAAAGAGAACAGAGCGATGGACAGCCAAGGAAGGTGATTCGGTGTTATCAGTGCAGCAAACCAGGACATATGATGCGGCAGTGTCGAGAACGGAATCCTGGAGAAGTAAACACTGCAAAGAAAGAGGAAGTCCGCTCTGATAAGATGAGATTGATTGTAATGTTAATAGACATACAGAAAATGGTCGCACAAGTACTAAACGAATTAAGTTCGCGACCGGAGCTGAAACAGGAACCGCAACCGCCGAAACAGGAGCCGAAGCAGCAGCGAAGTGCTGGAGGTCTGACAAAAGTAATCCGCTGTTATAATGGCGGCAAATTGGGGCATGTCAAGAGGTACTGTCGCCAGAGGAGCCCTAAGGAAGTGAATGCCGAGAATGTAAAGAAGCAGCAGGATATAGCAGAAGTGAAGGCAGTTAAGATAGAGGTTCCGAAGGACTGGTCAAAGAAAGTTCTAAGAGAGGAACAACTGAACGACGATGAAATTGGACCAATGTTGAAGGCGAAAGAAAAAGGAATCCGCCCGGAATGGAAGGACGTTTCCAGTAAAAGTGTTGGACTGAAGGCTTTATGGGCGCAATGGGATTCACTTAGGGTTATAGATGGACTATTACGGAGAGCATGGGAGAGCCCAGATGGGAAAGAAGTTACCATGCGGTTGCTGATACCCAGGTGCCGAGTACCAAAAGTACTTCGGGAATATCCAGAGAGCACTTTAGCAGAAATAAGACTTTGGCTAGAGTACGGGAGCGATTTTACTGGGTAAATAGCTGTCAGGATGTAGAGGCTTGGTGTCGCAGTTGCAAGGTTTGTGCGAATGTGGCTGCCAAGAGGTCACCTACAGGGAGTGGTGATCGAATGAAGGCTAGATATGACCGCAATGCCAGTTCAGCAGGATTCAAGGTGGGGGACTCGGTTTGGCTGTATAACCCACAGCGGAGTGAAGAAGGATTCTCGAAGCCTCGCTCACCTTGGCAAGGACCGTATTCTGTCATCACTCGGATCAACGATGTTGTTTATAGGATTCAACGTAGAAAGAAGTCCAAGATGAAGATCGTGCACCTGGACAGGTTGGCAAAGTATACTGGGGTATCTGAAATGCCTGACCGGGATGTTCAGGCTTAAGGAGGGGGCAGTGTTATGTGCTGCCCTCTAACAGAGAGGAGAGTTGTAATTACTCCCTGGCCAGAAGGGTGGCGCCATCTGTGGGCCAACAGGCGAACCACCATTTAGTAGTGCCTAAGAAAATTATAGAGAATTCCAGTATCTTCTGGAAAGTTCTACAATGATATTCTGGACATTCCAAGTGGGTATATAAAGAGGTGAAGCCAGCAGATGGGGGAACAGAACAGTACAGTTTAGTGAAGTATAAGGAACAGTTCAGTTTAGTATCCAGTACAGTTCTGGGTAATCTGTGGTTCTGGTTACAGAGACAGTTTGTAGAAGAAGAGTTCAGTTGAGTGAAGTAAGACTACAGTTCAGTTCAGTGAAGTAAACAGACAGAGTTTTTAGGTTAGACAAGAGTTGACAAATTTAGGAAGAAAAGTAAAGTACATATAGTGTTTTAAAAGTATTAAATTTATATTAGATTAAGTTATTATTAGTTGTGAGTTTTAAGTATTTACTAGTGTAATTTTAGTGATTAAATAAATCAGTGGTTTGTGAAAATTCTTGTTGCAAGTTATTCGAATCCACAAAATGTTTACTGAAAACTGTAACCACGTAACAGTATGATGAGAATCCGTTGGTTCCATCACATATCAAACGTGGAAGTACTCAGGAGAGCAAACAGCCTTCCAATTGAGGTGCTTATTTCAAGAGCACACCTAAGATGGGCAGGTCACGTTCATCGTATGCATGATAACCGCCTTCCTAAATGTACACTTTATGGTGAATTGCTAAGCGGTAGAAGAAGGCGTGGCGGTCAACGAAAGAGGTTCAAAGACGCTCTCCATGAAAATCTAAAATCCTGCGGTATTGCAGACGAGCAATGGGAACAACTTGCAGCGGACAGAACCGAATGGCGAGGGGTTGTGGCCAGCTATCAAGGAAATGTTGCTGCAAGAAGGCCGAATCCAAGACCTAACCAGGTCTATGTTTGTCCTGACTGCGGTCGACATGTGCTCTCCCGAATTGGCCTCTATAGCCATAGTCGTGTGCACCGTAGATGAATGGGAATTACAATAGACTACACCTTTTACTTGTTTTTTATTGTACACAATCTATCGACTGTAACATTTTTATACTCGGACTCGAGTAACGGCTAATAATATATGTAATACTTATTTTTCAGTAAGTAGCAAAATGATGTGAACTTTAACCATGGTGACAGATTCAGGAATTAGTGACTCTCAACCCAAATAGAGCCTATTTCTCGTTTAGCGGTGGTATTTAGTCCGTTCTCCTATCTTCTTACTTCCTGACCACAACTAAACATTTTGACACTAGGATGCTTGATTTATTTTAGCTACAATCAATGAACTAACTAAAGTGAGGTTATGTGTTATTTGTTTTCCCTCCAAGCAACGGCCTTGTAAAACGTGCAGATGCCCTATTGAAAAAATATAAAATTTGTAATCTTAGATTGGAAGTAAAGTAACCGACACATTTACTAAAATTAGAACAGGAAAATGTACTTTCTCTGTACAGAAAAGATGACAATTATAGCATTTTACTCTAAATTAAAAATATGCTGCAAGAATAATCATACTTTGTACTTTAGAAAAATGCTCGCCAGCAGCACACCAGGAAAGAGCACTGATTTGCCAGATTTTTCGCAGCTCCTATTCCCTCTGTTCCCACCCAATATTCCACAAGCCGCCACTGGTATTCTGAAAATATCTAGCGTTTCTTTTAAAAAATTCTTCAACCATTCAAATGCATTGCCTCTCTCTAATAAATGTTTCTACGAATACCATTCCAACTTTACGAGATGTAAGATATTCACCAACTTAACAATGTCAGAAAGCATACGACATAGTATGCGAGTACATATATCTCTTGAGGAACTTTGATTTGAGTTCTAGCAGCTTGGTCACGTTTACATATATTTCTCTGCTGATGCTAGAAATTTGTATTTTAATGAAGTTTAAATGAATAATCGGCAGCATCGTAATATTCTTTTACAGATTTATTGATTGAAAAAGAAAAAATACTTATTGACAATCGTTTAATTAAAAGGATATTTTTCAAAACGTCCCTAAAATGTTATCACATTTGCTCATTTGGCATCAATGCGGTGTGGTAAATCGTAACATCGATGACTACATGATCATGATCTGTCATGGTGGTTATTTTGAATTCGTCAAAAGTGCATTTTAACAAAATTAATGTGGTGGTTTGTTATATGATATGTAGGAACAGTCTTTCAAAGCAATGTATCACTTCCACTCATATAGAGAAAATGAATATTGTGTGCTTTCTTTATGCATTTGTTTATTTTATGAATGTTGGAAAGTATACGGATTTCTGCTATTAGAGCGAAGTGGTGCGTTTTGAATTAAAAATAAATGAAATTTGATGAATGCTTCTAACTTTTTGTTTTTTCATTTTTCAGCTTATATCAACGTGAACTAATTTGAAATTTAGATTATAAGAAACTTTTATTGATCAACAAAATCTTCAAACGTTTGTTCGAGTACAAAATTCACATTTTGTTTCTCATATTTTTACTTACTGCATTTTAAATATTAACATGTTTAAACAACTTAATTATTTAGTTATGTAAGTTTACTTTGAATACTTTTATGAAGAAAATATGAGAATTCATAGAATATTAAAGTGTTTTGATTTGCAAAGAAAAAATGTTTTCACATTCAGAATGTAGTATTTATACATAAAAATAAAATAAATTAATCTTAAAATCTAGCACATCTTAATGTTAATAATTATTATCGTTTTATTAAAACTAGAAGTACCTACCATTATAAGATTTGATATAATTTTGTTGTTATTTTTATAATGCATGTATATGTGTGTATATTGTGTTAGATTTTAAAGATTTATGTAGTTTAGTTTTAAATTGTTCAAAAAGTGGTTTTATTTTATATGTACATTTTTATAGTCTATTCCAAAAATTAAAACAAAAAGAATATATCTATTTTCATATATATATCAGAAGTACATAAAATTAACTAAAAACGTGTTTTAAATATTGTTTACAAATATGAGAATATTTCTTATCGATTATGTCCTTATCAGTTTACGTTTTAGAAAAGCTTTGTTGTCATCAGATTGTCTATGCTGCTGTAGTCTTAGATTGTAATAATAGTTTAAATTGTATTAATTTTAAAATACAATTTTTATTATCAGTTCTTCATTTCATTCCCCTAACCTCTTTAATTATAAATATATAACTGGTATAGACCATTCGAGAATGACGTCATTGACAGTTCGGCCATATTTGCTGGGTGGCATACAAAGCCATTTGCGTATGTAAACATTACGAGTATTTCATTATTAAATTGTTTAATCCTGGTTTAATTGATAAAAAATGCCACATTTTTGTATCGCTGTTAAATGTTCAATGCGTGCTGAAAGAGATAATGCATCGTTTTTCTGATTTCACGCTATTTTAACCAATAGAGGGATCATCTTAATACATTGTCTATAGAAAGAAGAAATGCTCGGATTAAGGTTTTGGGACGGGGGCCACTGAGTAAAAGCCACCTAAAACACGGTCGTATTTGTTCAAAACATTTTATAACTGGTAAGTACTTAATTTTTGTACAAAAACTCCTAGGTTTTATAAGGTTAGAATCAAATGATGTATGTGTGATTTTAGGAAAACTAGCTGCTTTAGAGGCTAAAACTACAAATACCCTCCTTTACAAAAGGCCAAACTCAGTTGTATACTATAGATTTGGAAAACACACGAAACATTGCATGTTCATGTAGAAAGAATTATAGATTTACTCAAAAGAAAATTTAAGATTTTTCATGAAACAATACCCATAAGCATGTTGTCAAAACGAAGAAATTGACTGCATTGGATAAAATTGTCGTGGTATGTAGTGCAATAATAAACATGTGCCTTCTCAAATACTAAATAATATAAATAAAGAAATATGTATGTGTTTATTATTATTAAGAAAAAAACGATTTTAATTATATATACCTATTTATTTCAATATATTGCACATCAAAAGAATATATATTTTTTATCCACAGTAAAACAAATGTTATTTAATATTCACTTTATCTTAAAATATCCAAGTTCAGGTTCAGTCAAGCAAAAAAAAAAACCATAAATTAGGTACGGGCATAAATAGGCGTAAGTTCATTTTTATCTTTCAAAAGGAGCATGTTCCTAAGATCTAAAGAAGGATGTTTCTAGTTTTTTGGTCAATCCATATCCCATATTAGCAACATTTCTGCATTTTTCATGGAAGGTACAGGCCACGGTGTAAATATACTACACCGTGGTACTGGCTGAATGGAAAGTTTCTCAGTAGACGCTGGACCTAGACCACTGTCTTCGATGGTATTTGGACGATCATGCAGGTACAGAATGTCTATATGATTGCATACTTCTGATAAACCAGCCATACATGTACAGTGAACACTGGAAATGCCGGCGTCCTTTAAAATAATAATCCTAACTTGAGGTAACTTTTCCCTCTTTCGTTGAGAGTGTTTAACCTAGAACAAAGATTTAAAAAATGTTAATCAAGTTTAAAACCTCTGTGGCATCACAATTATATACATTAACATATAAAATCTAATTGTAATATAAAATTACGCATTAACTTTGATTTCTTACCTTCCCAATGACAACAAATGTCTCATTGCTGATTTGTTTTGCCAAAATTCCTTGAGTAGAGCCAGATTCTTAAAGCCTGTAGGCTTGCAAGCTTTTATAAGGCTAAACATGTTGACCAGGATAATAACTATGAGTTAGTATTGAATAATTCACGAAGTCCATCAGGGTAATATTATAAATTTCAAGCCTGCTCTCTTCAGGAGGAATTACATAGGGGTCAATATTGTCAATAATCTCAATTTTTTTAACATATCTGCACTTAATGTCACCTCTAAAGGTTACATAATATTCACTTCGAGACATCTTGGCGAAAAAATTTGCAAAAAATCACAATAAACCCAATACACAGCACCAAAAACGAATGTAAACACACGGAAAATAATCGCTTTGTGTGCCACCCAGGCAAAATGGTGGATCTGTCAAAGTCATGTGTTCTGGAATGGTCTATTGAAACAGATTCACAGTTTTTTTAACGTTGTTTAGAATGACTCCGCACTATTCTGATTAGCTCATAGTAGGGTCGATCTGGCATTAAAAATGGCTTGAGACGGACTCGTTTTTTTCGAATTTTTTATTTTGTGATATCAGTTATCTAAATTCAGTATTCCCTAAGCAGTGGAAAAAAGCTCACGTCATAGCACTTCCCAAAGTGAATCCCCCCACTGAACTTACCGATCTTAGGCCAATTAGTATTTTACCTTGTTTATCAAAAGTTATTGAGAAGATTATGGAGACCCAGCTCCGAGAATATTTTAATTTGCACAAAATCTTACCTTTAACTCAGTCGGGTTTTCGACCCGGTTACAGTTGCAATACGGCTCTGCTAAATATTACTGACGACATTATCGCTGCAACAGATCAGGATAAACCCTCGATATTGGTTCTCCTGGACTTTTCAAAAGCGTTCGACACAATTAATCACTCGGTGCTCATTTCTATTTTAAAATATATTGGTTTAAATCATGAGGCTCTAGCTTTAATAACAAATTTTCTTGTCAGTAGATCACAGGCTGTTGTCATTGGTAGGGAGATTTCTCACTTCCGAACTCTTAACAGAGGCGTAGCGCAGGGGAGCATATTAGGACCTCTTCTGTTCACGCTTTATACATTCCAATTTTCAGCCTCGCTCCAATATTGCACATCACATGCCTATGCCGATGATTTTCAAATTTACAAACACTTTAAGTCAGCTGATATAGATATCGTAAACACAGAAATAATGGCAGACCTAGCTAATATTGACAAGTGCGCCACAGAGCACGGATTACTATTAAATCCGCGAAAAACTAACTCTATTATATTTGGTAAAAAAACACGAATACCTTTAATACAGGATTCTGTAAACATCTCCCTAAGAAATGAATTGTTAAATTTTAATGATAAAGTAAAAAATCTAGGTGTAGTTTTCGATCAACATATAAGATTTAAACATCACGTTTCAACTTTGATATCTGGTGCATATTATAAATTAAGGTTATTATTTCCCCATAGGCATGTACTAAACAAAAGTGTCAAAGCTATGCTATGCAATTCAATCATTCTGTCTAGCTTTAATTATTGTGATTCTCTTTATGGACGTTGTTTAGATAGCCTAGATATTAGAAGGATTCAGAAAGTCCAAAACAGCTGTCTAAGATTCATCTTTGGAATTAGAAAGTACGAAAGAATATCTCACAAACTTGTAGACTTAAAGTGGTTGAATATGGCAAATAGGCGCAAGCTACATGCAGCTTGTCTATATCACAAAATAATTTGCAGCAAATTTCCAAGCTACTTATACAACAAAATTTCTTTCAGAACTGACGTTCACAACGTGTATATAAGGTATAAAGGTACAATTACACCACCGCAGCATAATACTGAATTTTTTAAGCGCTGCTACTCATACAATGTGTCTAATATCTATAATAATATCCCAAGTTCAATAAGAATGCTAAATTTATCAAAATTTAAAACTGCTTATACGAAAGAACTCATGAACGAACAATTTTTTACCTTGTAACTGATTTTAAAGCGAATAATGTATCTATGTAATGTATATGTGTGTTTTGTATACTTAAATTATTATTACCTGATTTCTCTCTTTCTTTCTCTTCTTCTGAGCATACTTTTGGGTACGCTATGTACCTTGTATTTATTTTTAGGATATTTAAATACTTTGTAAGTGCATTGATATATTTACAGGGTTAAGTGGAAGAGCAGAAACCTTAGGTTATCTGAACTTCGCCCTATTTATGAAACAGCTAAATATTTGTATATTTGAATGAAATATGATAAAATAAAGACATTATTATTATTATTATTATTATTATCTGGAAAATTTTCCTGCCGAACTTTTCGCGAGGAGGGGAATTTTACATGTAAAGATAAGGAAAATCAGTTATTTAGACATAACTCGCTTAGTTTGATTCGGATCGAAAAAGTGTATAGAGGGATAAAATGAACAGCTCGCGAATGCGCGTAAACTGAATT
Source organism: Leptura quadrifasciata (assembly GCA_963675555.1). Lineage (NCBI taxonomy): Eukaryota > Metazoa > Arthropoda > Insecta > Coleoptera > Cerambycidae > Leptura > Leptura quadrifasciata. The sequence continues at coordinate 113,923,341 of OY776674.1, read as the reverse complement.
TTGACTCGTCAAAATCGGTCTAATGGTTCTCGAGACTTTTTCCATCCGAATCAAACTAAGCGAGTTATGTCCGAAAAACTGATTTCCCCCTCTCCTCGCGAAAAGTTTGACCGGAAAATTTTCCGGATGATAGACTTCATAATGACCGACCTAATGTCGCCCCGACACCAAAATTTTATAAACTATAACAAAATTTGACTTTAACTTCCGAATTTTCAAAATTAAAAACCCTTTTACGAATCCACGTTGTCAAGCACTGCAACTCATACGAGGTCTTGAATATGAGGACAAGTTAATCCAGCGACTATCCAAAGTATATCGTGAGTTTTAGCGAAAATAGCCCTTAGCGACATGGGACCCCCATCGTTTCCTAGTAGTCGATTTTGATGGGGAAATGATGAGTTTTAACGGGGTTTGCCCTAAACCGGTTCCTCAGTGATTCGGTTCAGAAAAGTATCTTTACCATGTACTCATATGTGCATGGGAACCGCCTTGCCTGAACGTAAAATTGTAATTGCAGAATACAATTCGAAGTAGTAGCGCTTCAAGCATTTTTAAGCTCTGAGGAGCAACCAAAATTGGTATTGAAATACAAATACGTGAATAAGACAGGCAAGCAAAAGCCCACCAAATTTCAGAAACATTGAACTTTTCTTGAATCTTTTTGTGTAATCGTTAGCTCACAAAACTGCATTTTGGATGATCGTTCCGTTCCTCACCATGTGTTGCACACGGACCAGACTAGTGTTTGTTAAACATATTTCTTAAAAGTTGTTGTAAAACCATAAATTTTTGAAGAATCAATATATATTTTTGAACCTTATATTGCCTTTTAATTGTGTTTTCTAAGAAAATTCCCTTTCAGGTATAATTTTAAGAAAGTGTGGTACATCCAGTGGTAGGTTTATAGTGTTACGACGTCCAATAGATACCATTAGAGCAGCAGTTAAGCATAAACGAACAGTAAGTATAAATTTTCATATTATTCTCCGTTTGAAACAGTCATCTTGAACCCTAAATTTTGTGAACGTTAACATTCACTTTTGAAATAAATTAAAAGTCCTTCAGACGCCAAAAGATGAATCGTTCACATTCACATCATCGTTCTTTAATTTCCGAATCGAATCAGCTCCAAGTCGCACAGAATGGCATGCATGCATAAACATATCAATGTTTGCAAAAGACAAATATTTTGTAATGAAAATATATGGACATCTGTTGCCACATTTAATTTTACAATTCACCTTGTAGATTTTTTGCTAAGGTAAAAGGGGACCTCCGTTACGTTTTTTTCTGTTTGACGTACTCATATAATTTCACCATGTACCTGGCTACTGCATGCAGTCTTTCACTGGGCACTTTGACAATCGTATTATACATAACATACTTACATAACTGGCACTTCCAAGGATGTAGATGCACTAAAAGTAAGTATTCGCTTTTCACTAAACATAATATATTTACAGAAGTCTGTTGTCTTCATAATATAAATACTTCTAAGGCGTCTTTTTGCAGTAGAAATACTTTGAGTGTCTGTAAAATTTCTCCAAAATATTATTTCATATCGTATAATAGAAAATATGTATGCTTAATATGCAGATAAACTTGTAGGTTCATCGACTGACGGAACACTTTTAGCATGTAACAGAAACTACTGATGTTCAAAGTTAAGAAACTTAGTGGGCTTTCAAGGCGAATTCCTTGTCTACTATGACGCCCAAGAACTTTGTGTCTGAGCACGACACAAGTTTTTCTCTAGTCTGACAACTGCAAAAATAATTCTTACAAAAACAATTGTGCCTGTAAAAGATTAGGCTTAAGGTGTTGCTTGCAATGAGGGAGTAGAAGAAATTAATGAAGCAAATATTTTTCAATAAAATTTGTTTTTCTGAAAACTTAATTAAAACACAAATTTGGTGCCTATTATTTGAAGACGCTTGATTTTAATGAATTAAATAGTTATAACTCTGTTATTTTTGAAGATATATAAAAAAACAGTTACAGTAAAATATAAATCTCACTAAAAAGAAAATTATTCTTAGTATTTCTTGATAAAATAAATCTCTTAATTTCAAAATGGCGGACATTTCTTTCCACTATCCCAAATGAGCCTTTTGGGAGTAGTATGTTATAGAGGAAACATTCCCCTATCTAACAAAAGGAAGTTTAGCTTGTAGGGAATGATTTTTGTGTCTGGGTCTAGAAATTCTGAGCTATATGGAGGAAAATAATGTTCTGCGGATTTGACTTAAATCATCCCAACTGGTTTTTCCGTTCATGCTCGTCAAATGTTGCCATTGCCGCAACTAATCTTATGAATAGTATGTCCAAAGTCGAGAATCTTTTACTGTAGTGTGTCCCTGAATAGAGTACCACACTCTTGTAAAACCTTCTTTTTTTTATTTACTAAAAAAAAGTAATTTATAAAAAGTTTTGTTTGTCTTAGAAAATCATAAACAGTCGTCAAAACCATTTTATTCACCCAAGTTGAAGACAGCGACAATTGCAATTACAATCGAAGCATTAGTGTTTTGATAGTAATATGCAATTATTACACTTAACGTGCCAAGCTTGTAACTTGTAATTCAGCGCTCAGCGGGGCACATAACCCGGAGAGTAGCTGTTGGTTGCAGTCTGGTTACGTTCCTTATAGTAAAATAAAGATTTTATAGAGGAGTTTGGGACAAAAAATATTATGTTTTAATATTCCGCTCTCTAAAAGCACATTTGAACTATGCTAAGCCCAGTCAGGCTATTTATTTTTCGATTGCAACAGACACTGGACCGCTAGATGGCGCCTGCTGACTATTTTACATATCGCTATCCCAAAGATACCAAAATGTACTAAATAGTCAAGTGATCCTCGTGTCGGTCGTCACATGCACCTTGCACTGACGAGAGCCAACAGCTCGAAACTGCAGTCTGCAAGTGGTGTGTGACGACTGGCACGAGAGCTCCTTTAAGTAGAATCAGTCTTTCGGCTGGTGTTTATTGGAATCGAAGCATTAGCGTTTTGATGGTAATATGCAATTATTACACTTAACGTGCCAGGCTTGTAACTTATAATTCAGCGCTCGGCGAGGCACATAGTCCAGAGAGTAGCTGTTGATTGCAGTCTGGTGACGTTCCTTATAATAAAATAAGGATTTTATAGAAAAGTTTGCGACTAAAAATATTATGTTTTAATATTCCGCCCTCTAAAAGCACATTTGAACTACGATTTAAATTATTTTTTAAGGGTGTATATCCATTATTATTGATAATTTGCTAAAAGTAGACACTATTAGTAATATTTTCATATTTTTCCCCATTAGTTTGTGGTAAAAATTTAAGAGAAAGTCGTATTTTGACAAATTTTTAACACATAACTACAATAAATACTTGATATGAGCACCCTGCATACAAATACATTTTAACAAGTGTAATATAGATATTGAATTGCCGAATCCGAGTAGAATTCCAGGGCTGTTTCGAATGTCTTCATGTTGAATGGTGATTCATTGTAGCATATCCTCCCTTGTTTCTATAAGTGCTTCATAAACTAAATTTTTAAGGTGGCCCCAAAGGAAAAAATCTAGTGTGTTTGGCGAGAAAGCCACGGCATGCCCTGGATCAATCCATCGGCGCTGACATTTTTGATCTTAAGTATTCCCTAACTACGATGTTGAAATGGATCCATAGCTCCATTATGCATATACGAAGTGTGACATGGTGGTATACCTCCAATTTTTTCAATATTTTTGTAAATAAGTTATTGAAACTTGATACATCGTCTGTACTTTACATCACTTCATGACACAAATTAATTTTTGTTGTTGTACCAACTCTTGATTTTCAAATGGAACTGTATATCATTACATTTTTGAATTCTACATAATATGAATACAATAGTACCACATTTCAAATGTCAAACTTTTTTAAATTAAATTCAGATTACTTTGTATGGGCGTGCCAGGACTGTTCTGATTTATTCCAATCAGCCCATATAATGCTAGAGAAGTCGAAATCACGTCGAAAATACTAAATTATGACATGATCTGTGAGTAAACTAAAATCCTTCCAAATTTTTTTTTTTTTTTAATAAAACATTTCAAATTCAAATATGGTACCAAAGTGTCATTCAATATTACCATCAATAAGAAATCTTCTGATATATCCATTTTGCATCTTACGAGTGAAATTGCAGATATAAAAATTAAAATATTTAATTTATGGAGAACGTATTGAGGAAGAAACTGAAATTAATGTTTTGGCTCCACTGGGAATTGATAAAACTATTTTTTTGAGGCAAATTGCTCTTGAATTGGAACTAAGCCACCATAATGCAAGCAGAATCCTTGACAAGCACAATCACTTGCTAATAATATTTTCTCATGCATTATTTACTATTTCCAGTAATTCTTCGGCATTCTGTGGTCTCATATTTCGTTTTTGGATACTTCTTACGAGTACTCCCCATACCTCTTCCACAGGGTTAGGATCTGGACTATGACTGGGCCAGTTAAGAACATTGATGTTGTTATCTTGAAACCAGTTAGTTACGGTATGAGCAGTATGAACGGAACAATTGTCTTATTGAAATATGAACTCATTATTAGGAAATAATTGTGACACAGAAGGGAGTATAATATTGTCTAAAATCCTAACATATGTTTCACTATTAAATCGTTCCTCAATATGCCACAAAACACCAGGACCACGTGCCGATATCCAAGCCCACATATGGACGGAAAATCTACCACTTTTATCATTGCCAGATATATATTTCTCATCGAATCGAGTATTCGGAGGGCGGTAAAGTTTTTTTCAACTGTAAAAATTACATTGTTCCAAAAATTTACATTATGCGCTAAAAATTTAAGCGCAAATCCTACTCGAGTTTCCTTATCTTCAGCTTTAAGTAAGTATTTCTGTGCTGCTGCATGACAGCGTAGCTCCGATTCTCTTACTCGCCGGCGACCAGTACTACTCGATCCAGGAAAATTCGTTTCTTCAGCAGCATGAATAAAATGGATTTTCTACTAAAGCATTTACCAATTGCAAATCTTGTTGTTGAGTTGATATCCTTCGTCGCCCTGATCCAGGATTTCTACTAATCGTACTGTTTATTCTCCACTTTCTTAAAATGTTACACACCGAATTTTTGTCAATATTATAACTCAGTGCAATTTGTCTCAGATTTAACTAAATCGCTTATATGAGGCATATTAGTTTTTTTGGACGCTTGCAATAACTATAACTGACAATGTCACAGAAATTAAAGTTAGAACTAAGATTTTAGCAAAATACCGTTATAAGACTTGTCCTATTTTTTTTGCTCACGACCGTACCAGAATAATGGTCCGGATAATATTTGAAGGATCCTTGAATGGTGCCAGATACTTAGGCTTCCTACAAAATGGGGGTAACAACTTTTTGGAGGAATGTACTTATGAATTTAAAACAGGAAATGTACTTTCAGCAAGATAGTGCTTCGCCTCATAACTCTAGAACAGCAACTAATTACTTTCAAGACAAGTTTAGATAAATAATGATCCTGTACAATGGCCTCCAAGGTCACCTGACCTTACTCCTTGGTTTTTTCTTTATCCTTGTTTAAGAAATTCTTTATGCAACTCCCATTACAACCCGCGACAATTTAGAACTACTAGTAAGACTTGCAGTAAATCTTATAGTTATAAGGCTATTAAGCAGTTCCCCAGCAATTGGTCTCGGTTATTCGAATTACAGCTATGCGAGTGCAGTATTGACATTAATGGATAACATTTTGAACAACTATTATAATTCTTAGTGTTTCTTGTTTGTAATTTACAGTCACCTTAATATTTACTTATAATTAAATTGGAATAATTATCTTATTTCATTTTCTTTTATAATTACCATCTTAATTGTTTTGGTCGCACATTTAAAGAAGACGTATGAGTATATTCTTTATTAATGGTAGTATTGAATGGTACCTTTGTACCAATATGGTTCTATTTGAAAAAATTAAGTTTCATCCAAAAAAATAAGAATTTAATTTAAAAAAAGATTGGCATTTGAAATGTCATTTATATGATATCATTTTATTGAGAAAATCAAATACAATCCAAAAATGTAATAATATATTTAGAATATCAAAAGTTGGAACCACCTCCCCTGAAACAGGAAGCATAAAGAAACGTATCTGTCAAAAAGTCATATTTATCAAATACAAACAATGTACCAAGTTTCAATAAATTATTTGCATGTTGCAAAAATAAAGAAAAAATTGATGGTATATACTACGTTCGTGTTATAGAAAGAGATTTTTTTTTCGCATTTAAACGATTTTCCTAAACCAATGCCACAAATAAAACTCTTGTAAATTTTGTAGTGTATTCACTTCACTTTAAATATTTTGATTAAAAATGATGTTCATCATTAAAAGATCCTAAAGTATCAATCCAGCTGTCACCAATTTATTTGTAAAAGTTATAAAGAATGCTCCAAATTTGGCTTCTTAGAAAATATATGAAGGGTCCCATATTTCTTAAACAAGAGACTTAAAATACTGTCTAAACTTTATTGCAATCAATAAAGTAGTTAGGAGCTATGGGCAAAAGTCCTTGAAAGTTAAATAGCTTCGAAGGGAGGCATCCTAAGGAAAAAACAAGTGCTTTTGATATTAATTATATGCCCCCAAAATATTGCTCAATACTCCTACAACACTCTGTATGTTAATTTCTAGTGGGGGCTGGTGAAATTGTAATTCCATAATTTTAAAAATGTAGTTATAAAAAATCAAAATTTCTTAAATAAATTCTCTTAAAGTATGTACAAGTATATAATATGGCTATTTAAAGGATATATTTATTTATAGTTAAAAAATTTCAGTGGAAATGGTTTACGTTATGTCTTAATAAATAATAAGTACCTACGTAGGTATATCAAACTACTCTTGGTTGTCTGTGCGTTTTATCATGCATCCAGTTCATAGAGGCAGAAAGCAGTTAATGAAGGCATATTATTATACAGGAAGGAGGCAATTCCAAAGAACTAAGCAAAATGCCATTGCATGCCTACAATATATGCCCCATTTCGCAATTAGTTAGGACAGATTGTTATTCCTGACATAAAATTACGAATTATCTGAGGATTATTGTTAATCTTTTCAGAAGCAATTGAAAATTATTGATGCATTTTGGCATAAACGGACTGTAGTTGGTGACATTTGTATTTCTTATAGAGGAGCCCTAAGTCAATCGATAAACAATTTGTAATAATCCTTTAGGGAATTAAAAATCTTTGATCCACATGGGCTTAAATGATTTGATGATGGTTACAGTTCTTCACTTCTTAAAAAAGAGAGACACCTCACATTATTGCATGCCTTTTAGGCCCTGTTAGTATTTCCTCTTATCGATCATGCAGTCATCTGACTCTATATATCTCAAAAAATTTTAATTGCGCAAAAACATGCTGTGCAAGCAATCTGTGGTATTCACCTGAGAGAATCCTGTAGAACGGTGTTTAAAAACTTACATATACTCACTGTAGTTAATATTTATATATATATATATATATATATATATATATATATATATAAATTAACTATAATAATTTACAGAAAACGAAACACAATATCGACATCCGCTGATATCCATGATTACAATACCAGATCTAATTCAAAACTAATTGCACCAAATTATAGATATGTCACAAATAGGAAAGGTGCTTTATACTCAGGAGTAAAAATTTATGATCACCTACTAAACCCTATTACTTGCATAAACAACGAAAACTTATTCAAAATTTACGCTAAAGAAAGTCTTAAAAAATTATGTGTTCTATAACCTATAGAAGAATACTTCACCACAAAATTTCATCCATAAAAGGTTTTCAAAGGGTTTACTTCCAAAACATTGTATATTTATAATGTCTGGATTTAATTTAAGTAAGTGCATTGTATATTTAGTACGATTCAACGTATTTAAGTAAATGCTCTTTCCCTTATGTCTTGATTAAGGCGCACTATGTTATGTATATACTTATATGAGTATATTGAGTTATTATTTTTATGTAACATTAATTTTTGGTAAATAAATCTAATCTAAATCTTTGGTTCAGGGAATGCCTTTCTTGAACTAGACCTCCAAGTATAGTGTGAAGTAAGGTATTGTCATCGGTTTAAATGCCGAGATCTCGATCAGCAAAATTAAGCAGTGTTAGTCGATTTTGCCACTTGGATTGGTGACCATATCTCATTTTGGTCTTCCTGGTTGACTGGTAAAGTAGCTTGTAGTTAAACCCCATCGGGATGTTAATATAAATAAGGCAAAAAAAAGTGAGGAACGAGTTAGAGGTAGGACAAACACAATTATTGAAGTTAAGTCAAGTTGACGTAAAAAGTAATTTTAATCTCAGAAAATCTCGCACTTACTCGTCTTGAGAAAGAAGGTATCCCTCTGAAATATTGCCCTTATTTTATATATGTTGGCTTCACTTCACTGCATATGAATTAGTGAATACAATCCCGGAATTTTCGGGATCACCCTCCATCAGTGCAGATGGGAAAATGACGATATTTCATAATATTTGCATACTTATTCGTACATTGAGCGTTTTTGTGTTCTTCCTGTATTCAATATCAACTTACTATCCAAATTTCAATACACGTGTCTACAAGAAAAGTGACAAACAAACATACAGACGAAATTTTTTCTCCACAAGTTATATACGCTTTGAAAGGGAGCGTCAAATACATTATACTTGCATCAAGAGTATAGTTACAGTAATATTATATAATGTTAACTAGTTAACTATCCTTGGATTTTAGTCGGTTATCTCATTGTCTCTCTCTGGTTCTTGCATAGAGAAAAATATTCATTGTAGTTTAATCTCATTTTACCCCCATATGGCTATGGTGGCCACCTCTTAAATCCACCCTGATTGCTTGTTGTGGCGATGTATCATAACTTTTACCGTGTTTATTAACACTAAAGTTTTATGACGTTAATTTGATATGAAATAATTTATCTTTTTTATATATTGGACCTTCTTGTGGCAGTACTACATGAAAATATTTTGGAATAAAACTACAGTACTGCGAAACTTGTGTACCCACTTTTTAATTGTTATTCAACTAGAAACTGAATCCCATGGATTTAAATGAAGTGACAACAAAATAAACACTGGGTAATTACAACAAAATAGTCGTTTTAAATTAGACTCAACCTCAGAAGAATGTTGAATATTTGACAAATGCTCCATATTCGCAGCTAAACTGATATTTTTAGCAAACACTTTTAAAATAGTCTTAAATTTCTATTTATTGTAAAAACATGGCGACTTGATTTGAATTTATATCTCATTATATTATATGAATTAACTTTGAAAACGGATACTTCATTCTGCCAAACCAATTATAATTAGGGTTAATGCTACAATTCTTTACTAACTCAAAACAGAAATGGTTATAATTAATATTCACCAAAACATCATCCAAGTAATTTTTAAATTTCCTTGTTTATGTAGACCAGACAACTTAACTCTCAATTAATTAAAACATGTTCAGTTTATAACATCCAAGACTGATAGCAAGTCAATTGACACTAAGTAGAGATTATTCTTGTTAATATATTTACTCGTTTTATTCAAAACATATTTCAAATATCGCTTAGTTTTAAATATTACGACTAAACCATAAATTTGGAGTAAAAGTAAAAAAAAAGCGTACATACATTAACAAACTTTATTCGTCAGTTGTATTAAAAATAATAAAACGTCACGTTTTAAAACAAACGCCTAGGCATCTGCAATAGTAACTTCAACTTCCACACCTGGTTCAATGTTGATAGAGGTAATCTGTTTAACAATTTCAGATGGCGAATGTAAATCGATGACCCTTTTATGAATCCTCATTTGGAATCTGTCCCACGTTTTCGAACCTTCACCACAAGGAGTTTTACGAGTCGTAATCCGCAAAATTTTTGTTGGCATACGGACTGGCCCCTTTACACGCAACTTCTGCTTCTTAGCAGCATCGATAAGGTCCGAACATACCTTTTCCAATGAACGGACATTTCGTGAAGTTAATGTAATTCTGATATGGTGGATGGGAGTAGTATCTTGTCCAGGTTTCTCGGGATTACCTTCTTTTACAGATGCCTAAATGAAAAAAAAAAGCATTAGTTTAACACAACACGAGGTAACATAACCTTACAAACATAAATAGAGCATTTAACTTTTTATAAATGTAAACAATGAGCAAATTAGTAATAACTAATGTTCTGTTTTATGATTAAGGTACATACCATTTTTTACAATAATAATCTGGTCGAGATAATCAATTTCTTCACAATAAATTGACCAGCGCTGAACCAGAGACCGACACAGCACAGGAAACGTGGAGAAAGGAAGTTTGTAGTTGACACATGCGCAAATAATCTATTTTCACTTATTCACAGTTCTACAATTTCACAAACACAATGAGCGGTGTTGCCATATCAGCCTTAACTGACCACGATTCTAACTGACTACCTAAGTAGAACTATAATAGGTGTAGTGATATGAACTTTCACTCAATAATTTCAATTGTTTGTAAAATTAGTTAATTTAAATTAAAAAATAGTGCCAATCTTCATATCTTGTAGTTTTAAATTGACCAAACAATTGAAATTATTGAGTAAAAATTCATATTACTACATGTCATAGTTCTACTTATTATACCTTTTTACCAATATATGTATTTTAAAAAGTTTTGGCAAAAAATAATAACTATTTGCTTATCGGATCTTTCTCTATTGGACATGCCCGTCATTAGAGTAAAAAAGGCATGAAATATTGCAAAAGCTTTCAAATTTTTGAAACAACATATTGGAGAAGGTAAAAAAATAACAAATCCGGTTTTGCACCCTTTTCCGCCCTTCGGAACATTGTTAAATTAACAAAAAGCGTGAATTTGCAATAACTTTTTGATAAAAATTCCAAAGTTTATGCAAACCTTGGAGAACATTTTAATAATTATTAGACATCTTCTATCAAGTTTGCACCCTGCTACGATGACCGGAACATTGCAAATAGTTGTTATTTACTTTGATATATTTTGTCGAAAAGAAATTGCGAAAGTTATGCAAATGAATGTTTATACGGCAGAATAGGGTCACATACCCGCTTTGTAGTTTTGCATAACTTTTTTAGCCCGGAAGAGTTTGTTCGCAATATTTTTATCTGATGGTACGTGCCTACAATTAACATTGCCACATAGGCGAATGTATGGTTGTGTGTAAAGCCGGTCCTACACATGTGCATAGATGTGTATGTATAAAGTTATCTACCAACTTTTGTATCTTGATAGTTTACGCAAGGCACCCTCTCAGATACTGGCGCAAAGATTGGTGAATACCTTTATGCACAAACCCCTCTATTTTTATATACGGGTTCGCCCTTGCAAAAGTTTCCCAAATCGAACACTGCTTATTCGTTATTCCAATCCATTTCTAAATATGCAACACATGCATGTACTTTCGTGAACCGCCCACGCTCAACTGAAATAGCATGACGCATATGTGTGGGAGTCGCAGAGAATATTCAAGTTTCGCTCGCTTTGATGTGCGCTAGAAAACCGACTCGCTTTGCTTTGGCAAACCTAAAATAAGATGCACATATGCGTTTGAAAATGCCGTTTATGTGGGTTTGTGCATTTTTGCGCATGTGTGGAACCAGCTTAAGTTTACAAATTTTATACATCACAAACATATAACCTGTACATTTAATAACTAAAGCAAAAAAATTAGGGATTAGGACATGACTTAAGAATCACGAAGTTTTTATAAACTTTCGTCACTAAATAATCAAGATTGGGATAGCCTTTATCTGCTTCTAAAAACAAAGTGAGTCCTACGTAGAATGTGATTAATGCTCAATTTTGCTTAGGCATGAAATAGGTATAGAGACTCTTTAGTTTAGGTATCGAGCATCTGCATGTTTTTCAAGGTCGTTGCTTGGAGGGTAAACAAATAACACGTCATAGTCTCACTTCAGTTAGGATTGATGCAGCTAAAACAGATCCTAACGTCAAAGCATTCATGCCCATTTCCACCAACTTTCTTTCAGAGAGAGAATAGCTGGAACTCCTTAATTTAGGTAGTCCTTAAAAGCCCACATCGTTTCTACCATTCAAAGTTAGGGAATCTCTAGCCTCAGATAAACAAATGTTTGTCTGAGTCTCTAGCCAAGGAATGTAAAAAGCTGGCAACGGCGCAAATCTTAGGGATATTTTCATCTTTATTTGTTTATTTTAATGACAGTATTGTTTGTTACCGTCAATTTCAAATTGAACTTAAGTTAAGTTCAATTTGAAACCTCATATTTTATAATTTGAAGCAAGAGAATATAAGTTTAAAAAAGAAGCCCCAAATTACTCTTATGCTGAAAAAGAGCATCTGTTTAACATAATTGACAGTTACAAACAAGTAAAGAAAATAGAAAGACTGACGGAGTATCGATTGTGGAAAAAATGAAACAACTTGTTTACTTCTTTCAGGGCCAGTATATCAGCTTCTGTTAAATATATCTTCATCTTGTGAATAAATCCTATGGAAACAGTTAGATAGAATTGTATGCAAGGATATCATCTGCTGGGTATAGATCCAACTAGAGATGAATCTTTTGAAAGAACTTCATCAAAACGCATATTAACATATATGTGAAATTTTATCTTACTGGCATGTTACTTTTTACCTGTTTGGGAAATATACGCAATAAAAAATAATGAATCTTACCACCTATTATTGAGTTTCTCTCTGAAATCTCAATAAATTTAAATTAATAGATTTAAAAAGAAAAAGCTTTGGCATTAACGAGAACTAGATTGTGAACGGAGGAACTGGCCTTGTCCACTATGATTTCCTATCTATAGATCTATTAATTGTGTAGGTACTCATAGTTTTCCTTAGAGCATTCAGAGTTATCCTCTCTATCACTCTACAGCATTAATATTGTTCTTTAATCAGTCATGGTTTTTCCTTGCCATGCTGAAAATTCAGTTTTATCAGTAGTATAATACATGAACTGAGATTTCCTCCTCTTAATATAATCTGATGTATATGTATAGCTTCCTCTGTCCAGATCCATTACAGTTTTAAATTCTATTAAACTGACCGAATTAGAAGATTCAGTATTAATCGTTCTTCCTATTCTGGCATAGTACATCTTTCATAAATTTAGTCTATCATTCTTTAATGACTTCCTAATCATTTTTTGTCATGAGAAATTCTTCCACTGTTGTAGACATTTGCTTTGTACCTATTCATTAATGATATTCACATGCAGAGATTAGCCACGCCACAAGCATTCAGATACTACTAGGCTTGTTCTATGCCCAAGCATATATACCAGGCTGTGCTGATACTGGAAGATCATTTTTCCAGTCTTATCTTCTTTTCTATAGTAGATGTACAGGCAATAAAGATAATGCTCTGTAATGTCTGTAACTATGTCCATGGACAGTATAACTATGTCAACGGACATTTCTAGAACTGGAATCCACTTTAAATTCTGTATATACCTAAGTCCTCTTATAGGGTATACCTAAATCTGTATCTGGTGATCTGTTCCCTATGCTATCTTATCATCATTATGCCCTTCATTAAACGTATGCACCATTGACTCAGCTTTTCCCTAGATAAATATATCTAATGATGGCAGATCTAAAGTTGTTATGCCTGCCTTAAAGCAAGCAAGTCTTTGTACAGCAGTTAAAAGCCCCATAGCTCCTGGCTGCAATGATAGGATAGAGAGTATATATGTACGGTCGTGAGCAAAAAAAAAATAGGACGTCTTATAACGGTATTTTGCTAAAATCTAGTTGTGTACATCTAACTTTGATTTTTGTGACATTAGTTAGTTGTCGTAATTTATTGCAAGTGTACAAAAAACTAATATACAATTTAGCTAAATCTGGAGTTATTGCTAAAGCAGAAGATGGATAGTCAATGAGACAAATTGCACTGCGTTATAATATTGACAAAAATTCGGTGTGTAACATTTTAAGAAAGTGGAGAATAAACGGTACGATTAGTAGAAATCCTGGATCAGGGCGACGAAGGATATCAACTCAACAGCAAGATTTGCAATTGGTAAATGCTTTAGTAGAAAATCCATTTTACTCGGTTATTCAGGCTGCTGAAGAAACGAATTTTCCTGGATCGAGTAGTACTGGTTGCCAGCGAGTAAGAGAACCGGAGCGCCGCTGTCACGCAGCAGCACAGACATATTGAAAGCTGAACATAAAGAAACTCGAGTAGGATTTGCGCTTGAATTTTTAGCACATGATGTAAATTTTTGGAACAATGTAATCTTTACAGACGAAAAAACTTTCCAGTCAACACACAGCGGTTGTATTCGTGTTTACCGCCCTCCGAATACTCGATTCAATGAGAAATATATATCTAACAATGATAAAAGTGGCCAATTTTCCGTCAATATGTGGGCTTGGATATCGGCAGGTGGTCCTGGTGTTTTGTGGCATATTGAGGAATGATTTAATAGTGAAATGCATATTAGGATTTTAGACAATATTATGCTTCCTTCTGTGTCACAATTATTTCCTAATAATGAGTTCATATTTGAACAAGTCAATTGTTCTGTTCATACTGCTCATACCGTAACTAACTGGTTTCAAGATAACAATATATCAATGTTCTTAACTGGCCCAGTCATAGTCCAGATCTTAACCCTGTGGAAGAAGTATGGGGACTACTCGTAAGAAGTATCCAAAAGTATGCCGATGGAATTACTGGAAATAGTAAATAATGCATGGAAAAATATTATTACTAATGATTATTGTATAAGGTTATTTAATTATATGCCAAACAGACTTATAGAAGTTATAAACAGAAATGGTGCAATAACGAAATATTAAAATGGTTAGTTTCTTGTTAAGTAGGATATCCTTTGTCCTTTGATCCAGGACTTCTACT